>CM019067.1:313250172-314678922 GCA_009667805.1 Leptobrachium leishanense
TGGTACTTCTATGGTGGGTACCTGCACCTCTTTCAACAGCAGCGCAGCTTCCATGCAGGCAGAGAAACAGAGGGGGGGGGAAGGGAGAGATCAAGCATAAAAAATGCAAAATAAAATAAAGGATTCCTCAATGGATGTAGATGATTAGAAAAAAGGGTTTATTAATTAAAAGGAGTATCACAGATACGCGTTTCGGCTATTAAATATAGCCTTCATCAGTCTGTGTGGAGAAAACAGTCTCAGAAAACAAAAGTTTTCTGAGACTGTTTTCTCCACACAGACTGATGAAGGCTATATTTAATAACCGAAACGCGTATCTGTGATACTCCTTTTAATTAATAAACCTTTTTTCTAATCATCTACATCCATTGAGGAATCCTTTATTTTATTTTGCATTTTTTATGCTTGATCTCTCCCTCCCCCCCCCCCTCTGTTTCTCTGCCTGCATGGAAGCTGCGCTGCTGTTGAAAGAGGTGCAGGTACCCACCATAGAAGTACCATAGGCCTACAAGTTGAGCCTGGATTTATGGCTCCAGCATTGGTGAGTTTGTCCTTGACTATTGTATACCTCACTTAATAATTAAACTCATTGCGCTATGGAGATGTCTTCCTTTGTATTGGAGGCAACAACTAAATCGTCAGAAGAAAGACGAAGGCTGCCCCATAGCAACTGTGAAGACCACCCCGCACCTGTAAAGAAGGGCAGAGGCCACCCTTGACCAGGCCCTAGGCATTTCACACCAGAGCCGGTAGAAGAGGCTCTGGACACTGTAAGTGTCCCTTTGTCTTTTGGGCACCTACTATTTATTAAGCATAATTGCACTATATACTCTTTCTTTCCTCTTTACCCTCCTTCTTTTCCCATTTTTTGGGAAATTGGGAGCCTATATAGGACCACGGCAAAGACTGCGTTTTAGGACTGCACCTGGAACTACTAGATCCCTCCAATAGAGATCAGAACGGGCTATCTCTTGCCTTCACCGCAATATACGGTCCGAATTTTTTCTACTTTTCCTTTATCCATTACGGACAATAGAAACAAGACTCCCCCCCCCCTTTTTAATATTTTGAATAACCTTCCTATGTACATTTAACCCCATATTTTTTTACATCTGTACGCACATTTGAGCCACCAGGGCATCTACTGTTCACTTGGTCAATTGTACCCTATTTTACTTTGCAATTGTACACTCTTTCACATTGTGTTTTTGTTCACAATTCGCATATTGCACTTTACATGCATTTTTTGTACGCACGTTTTGCACTTTGTATGCATTTGAATGTTTCCCTGATCTAGGAAGGCTGCTATTGTATAACCTGCTCACAGCTTCACAGCTTGTCTGCACCTTGCCTATAGCCCCGCCCTCTAACCAGCACTTTAGAACGGTCATTCAGACCACGCTGCTTCTGAACTAATAGGAATCCTTACTATTCCTCTCAAATTACCCTCAGAAGGGACTGCGCCACTAGGATCCCCCTCCTTTTCTCTGCTCTAAAACACAGAAGTGCCAGATACTGACAAAATCCTATTAAAGGTTTCATTCAGGGCCGGATTAACATAGGGGCAGATGGAGCGGCAGCTCCAGGCCCATCCCCCAGAATAGGCCCACAGAAAAGATAAATTTGTCTGCATTGATGGCAATTTGGACCACTATATATCCACCTCCATAGTAGCTACAGGGTCATGTGAGGTATCACCGGAAAGGTCAGAGCATGACCTTTCCAATGATACCAAACATGAACAGGTTTTATGTAACAATAAAAATAAAATAATAAATATTTCTTTATTTTTTATTTTTCTTTCTAACACAGCAATGTTTTTCAGTTATAAAGGGAACAATGATGCTGCAGTAACTCACCATCTCATTTTTCATGTCACTAACAAGCGTGGAGGTGATGGTACACTCCATTAGTACGAATTGTTACATCAAGAACCTAAACCGCCACAATGTAGCGAAGTGCACTGGGGGGGATTTGAAACCCTGCGCTACTAATCTTTACACCTCGCAAGGTCAACTGAGGTGTCGTGTCAGACAGGACAGAGCCTGACCTTTGCATTGATACCAAACATGACAATGTAAAATCGAAAAGAAAAAGAAAACAAAAAACTTTATTTTTTGTTCCAAAGCGATGGTATTGTCCATTTGTCACGTATAAAATTAGCAATACCACTGCCATTAGCATCTCCTTTCCCACGTTGGGAGCAAGGACAGTGTTTTATTCATAGTCGTACTATTCATAAAACACCATTATCCAAAACACATGGGAAATACCAAATTTTCTGGCTAAAATTGTATATTTTCTCAGAAAAATGCAGTTACAGGTTCCCATTTCATTATTTTTTAACAAGAATTGCCTATAGAATACATAACCAGAGGTTTGGATGATAAAATATGAAAAAATAATTTTACACGCTGTGATGATTGAAGTCTGAATGGAAATTTACTCAAACAGTATCTACCTGCTTAGATATACCTATATATGCACTATTAAATAGCCTAAAATATGTTGCCATTTCACTAAATTACGAAAAAAGCCCACCAAAATATTCAGCTCCAGGCCCATAGAGATCTTAATCCGGCCCTGGTTTCATTATGTTCAAGAGTAAGGGTCAATGAGCGCAATCTCCACCAGCATAAGGGGGTTATTCACTAAAAGCTGCTGTTTAGCATTGTTGGAACAAGGATAAACTTTGGCGACCCAGAACTTTAAACAACAGCAGGGAAAGCTTCTCCTACCATTGTTTGAATGTCCCTACTTTATCGCCAAAGTTTAACTTGGTTGCAACAACGGTGTTTAGTGAATAAGCCTTATGCTTTACAGTTGGCTCCTTCAAACTGTGCTAATTTTATGTGATCAAAGAGGAGAAAACATTCCAGGAAAAACTGCATTAATTCTGTCTTTTAATATTTTTAGTGATGATTTGAAAGATTTATAAGGGACACTCTGCACAGTGTGAGTATGTAATCTTGTTTGAATGTTCACACTGCTGTGAGCTCCCGGCTCCCTCTACCCCTCTGAGTCGGACACAGGGGGCTAATTCAGCCATACAGATGCAGGGGTTTAGTCACGCCCAGACCTTCAGCTCAGGAATCTCACAGTTTAGGTTTCAGGGCTTGGAGACTTTTGGGAACCAATCTTATCCAATGCGATCAAAGTCTTCCTGCATTGACAGCTCCTGTATTGGCTGGAGAGTCTAGTCATCCTGTGGTCACAGGATGTGAGCAGGAAGCATGTCATAGTCAAACCTAACCCTAAAACAAAGACAAATGGTAACCTAACCATAATATCTAACCCAATATTTAACCCTAAAACAAAGACAAATGGTATCCTCACCATAATATCTAACCCAGTATGTAACCCTAACCTTAAAACAAAGACAAATGGTAACATCACTGCTCTGTAACCATGGAGACACAGGTTCAATCACGGTAAGAGCACCTCTCCAGTAAGTGTCCTTGGGCAAGACACCTAACGGTACATACTCGCCACCCAGGACTTACTTGAAAACGAGAGAAATCTCAATGTATCCTTCCTGGTAAAATACTTTCTCAAAATAAAAAATAAAGAAAAATATCCAGCAGAGATTAGAGGGAGCGCTGCGCTGGATTCAGTGGAGCTTTTAAAGTAAAGTGAAGGGTTAAAATAGGGGGTTACAGAGTGGGTCAGGAGGGTTTAATGTTTAACCCTTCCATGTCTTACCCTCTCCTGTTTTAACCCTATAACATCCATTTAATTATATGCTGTTCTGCATTTATTACAAATATTGCAGTTCTGAACTCTTAAAATCAAAACACTTTAAGGCTAGGGTCAGACGAACGCATTTTTCGCGTTGTTCGTGAAAAAGTGCGTTCGAACGAATGGACGTATTTTTTCACGGAATACGCGATAGCGGTCATACGATGCGCATTTTCGTCCGTGATTTTGTACGGATCATCAATAAAACTCTTTTTGCGTCTGGACGTTATGTTGGCCGGACATTAGCAGCGTCTGACGTCTCCTAATCACGCAAACACGCCGCTAGCGGATGCAGCGCACTCTGTACGTCAGTAGTAGCGGTTTGACGTTCTAGAAAAAATGCGTTCGTTTGCCACTTGCGTTGCGCGGACGAACTTTCGTGCGGCCATTCGTCGTATGTTCCCCGGCATTGGACGTCATTTGCTGCTAGCACGGCCGTGATTTTGTGCGGTTAAACGGACGTTAAAAATGCTTTCATCTGACCTTAGCCTAAGCCGGCGTCTACTGTAACTCCAAAAACTGCAAATTTCTGAATGTTTCAGAAAACTGATATCGGCAACTGATGAGAACGTTTTTTTTCCCTCTTCTTGCTCTAAAACGTTGGCTTTTGTTCAATTTTGCACTCAATTTCCAAACCATTCACATGCGTTATAATCACACCGCATCTCTCTCTCTGTGGTAAATATATTGGACGAAGTGACATAGATTCATGTACCTGAGGAGCACAGTAATTAAATACAAATCATGTTGTTTTGACAGCCTGTGGCGAGGAATGGAAGCAGCTGAAATTCTCTTGTCATTCCTGTGACCTGTTAAAGGGATGTAAAGGTTCTCCGTATGCTTCCAAAACGACAAGATATTTTTCTGCCATAATCGCTCCTGCAATTACTGCGCGTTGATTTCCAATTTTGAGTGACGTTCCCTAATCAAGAACAGAGACAAAAAATAAACCGCAGAAAAACCCATTAGACATAAATTAGATCACACCGTCTTCAAACTCTTTGGAATGCAAGAAGTGGAACAGAAAAAGTATACGTCGAAAATACGGAAGATCAAGACAAAACCAGCCCCACCATCCCCAAAACGGACATTCCGCATACCAGGAGGATTGGTTGTGATCAGTGTCAAGTCCTAAAAAGACAAGTGTGGGAACTCAGTAATATTTCTGTACATTCTGTTCTCAAAGATTACTGGGAGCCGCAGCAGCTGCAGCACATCTTTATGCATGAGAATGCCGTTTTTCTAGCTAACAATGAGAAATTGTTATTCCCATGCCTTAAATCCAGGAAACACCCTTAAATACAGAGGGCTAAATTACAATCCTAGCGGTAAAACGCGGGCGCAAGGGAGGAAAAACTGACCCTGCAGTTTCCCCCTTGCGACCGCGTTTTAACGCTGGATTACAATGCAGGCGCAAAAAATGTTGCCTGCAATGTTACTGTGGGGTAACTCCAGCGATGCTCGATGCAGCGCTGAGCGCAGCTGCGAGCATCCACTCGATGGAGTCCATAGGACTCCATTAAGTTTCCCCTGCCGGTCACATGACCAGCTGGATCTTGCCTCGCGAGATCTGGCCGGTCGGTCGGTGTAGTGATACGCAGGGGGAGACTGGGGGGACTTTTCCCCCAGTCTTTCCCTGCTCCGGCGGACGGAGGAGGCGGTTGGAGCAGCGGTCCTCGCTGCGGGAGAGGAGGGTAGTATCTGAGTCTTTTTTGGCTGGTGTTAACGGATTCCGCTTCTGCAGTATCCATTAACACCAAGTCCTGGCTCTGGTTAACCTTTTGCTAACCACAGCCGGATGTTAATCAGCGCTAGTAGATTGTAATCCTAACGCTGATTAACACTTTGCGTTCCCCATGTTAAGTATAGGAAATGCAAAGTACAGTAACCTCGTGCTGAAAGGCACAAGATGCCAAACGCAAACGGGTTACTTAACCCGTTTGCGTTTGGATTGTATTATGCGGTAAACACCGCAGCAAACGTTAATGCTCACACAAGTGAGCGTTAACGTTTACGTTAAGAGTGTAATGTGGCCCAGACAGTTTCATAAAACTGTGTTTATATAGAAATGTATTGCAGCTTTCCAGTATATCAGCCTAAAGGGAACGAAGTTCCTCCTGCTAAAACAGTGAGGGAACTGCGTTCCCATGCGTTCCTGCGGGACTTGACTGCTGGATTTGATGCCGTTTCCAAGTGCGCCTATCTTCCTGCAGCCCCGTATTTGGCAAGGCTATCCCTAAGTGGGCAGATACAACGACGGGCAAGACTCCAGGTCCAGACAGCTCGTCACAAGTCTTAATAAATTGCCTTGTGCCCACTTACCGGCCAAGGGCTGGCCTCTTTAAATTCCTTGCCCACCAACAACTCCCATCTACGCCCACATTCCCTCTCAGTCACGACCAATCTCATTCTGCAGCTCCGAATAGATCAGAACAGTGTGCTAGCTACCACCCCATATCTTTGCTTAACTAAGATGTCAAGCTGTTTGCTAAAATATTGGTAAAATATTGGCCAATAGACTTAAAGGGACACTACCACTTACATAAGCTATATCTAGATTACTTATGCAGTACTAAAAAAAACACTTTATAAAACACATGCCGCTGTTTGTTTTATTTGAAGTAATTTCATGTAAAAAGGAAATATAAAGTTAGGGGTTTTTATGTACTGTTTCCATTTTGTGGATTTTTCCCACGATGCAACATTTATCAAAATCTGTGAAAAGTTTTACTTTACTGTTGAGGTTCATCTAGTCTACAGTATTTAACAGTTAATGAGGTGGAGGAGGGAATGTTTAGATAAGGCAGCAGGAGGTCTATTGTTAGACAGACTGAGATAAGAGATGGCAGCTGAAAGAGATATGACAGGGAGCTTAAAAGACTTCTAATCTACCCCCTGGTCCTTTGAGTACATCCCACACAATACAATGATGTGAGTCGGTGACTGACCCATTCACTCCATTCTATGGCCAAAGCCACACAGTGAGGAGCAAGTGATGGAAAGATACTATGGGGGACAGTTTACAACACAAAATGTCACA
Source organism: Leptobrachium leishanense (assembly GCA_009667805.1). Taxonomy (NCBI): domain Eukaryota; kingdom Metazoa; phylum Chordata; class Amphibia; order Anura; family Megophryidae; genus Leptobrachium; species Leptobrachium leishanense. Next base: position 313,256,951 of record CM019067.1, read on the forward strand.
CAATGAACGCGTCCAATGACACATAAAGAGTAAAATATTTTCTTAACTAAACATACAAGAGAAAAACAAAGCACATGTAAGATATCAGCAACATCAAATAAACACAATAAGGACATTTCATTTTTTGGTGGTTGAGGCCCTTTAAACTCTTTCTCCCACCTTACTCCATCCCGATCAAACGGGATTCATCCCACACGGTGAAGTGAGTGACAGCACAGTACGTGCTATCGATCTGATACATCGCTAACTGGGCATCTCTTAAGGCAAAGACTTTACTTTGGGCTATATACGTACATATGAAAATCAAATGTTATATTCAGAGTCTACACAGATTGGGGGCATCAGTAGATACCATGCTAGCCACATGCATTTGGGCGTTGATACACTTGCAGGATTATAATCTAACCATTGTTCCTTCTTTGACAGAACAGCGCTGGCTGGGTGGAGTAGAGGTAATGTCACTGCTCTGCATGGAGAGAGCCTGTGGAGTCATGGGTTCAATCCCAGCAAGCAACCTCTCCAGTAAGTGTCCTTGGCAAGACACCCAACGGTACATACTCGCCACCCAGGACATACTTGAAAACAAGAGAAATCTTAATGTATCCTTCCTGGAAAAATCCTTTCAATAAAAAATTAGTTCAACACAATTAAGAAACTACAGTGAATTGCGTACATTGTAACTACAGTGAATTCACGAATAATGGAAGTGCCACCATAGTTCTCCATCCTTTCCACCACATTCTCTGCTGAGGAAGCATACATCATCTCAGCATAGTTATCAATGAGGTTTCTGTTGAAGTTATTCGATTTCAGTGTGGTTTCCACTGTAATGTCAGTTGACGTTGTCTAGTGTTGCTTTCATGGTGGTGTCTTTTGTAGGTCAATGAAGGTCGACCCTTTAGAAACGCTGACGTACATTCACCAGTCTTGTGAACACTGAATGGAGTATAGCTGTAGTGTACTCACGGTACATAATAATAATAACGGTGGTCAGAGTTGCCATCAAGGGGTGACTGCCTATGATATGTTCAGGGACCCAGTGGCTCCAGGCCTTTGTTAAAGCTGTGCAATTTATCTAAGTGCCACAGATGTAAGAGTCCCTCCATGCCACCCAGGACTGGACCACAGGATACCAAGAATTTTCCCGGTGGGCCACGGGATCTGGGACAAGTAAGAACACACTGTCTCAACACTGAGGGAGCAGTTAGCATGGTCTGCACCAGGAAGAGGTGCAGATCGAACGCTCCTCCACCAGGGAGCACTTTGTACCCCCTTACTGGACCACCAGAGATTTAGCTCACTTCCTGTAAAATAAGGTAATCAGAGGAAGAGACAAAATGTTTTATTTTTAATTAATTTGTTGAATTGGGCAGCCGAGGGAAGGAGGACCCAACAAAGTTCTTCAGTAAGGGTTCTCAAGAATTCTGATGGCAATGGTATCATACTTAAGCGTTGTCCACCAATGCTTTCATCCACTTCACCTGCCGGTGTTGACTTTTCCTTCTGTGGATACCCAAGGTGCGCCATCGATGCAACAACGGTGTTATCTACCTTTATGTGCAAATACAGTGAACGTCGCTGCCACAACTGTGCTTATTGAATAACCTCTTCAATATGTGGATTATTCTTTAAGATGGGAATCAGTAGAGAGCTGCAAGGGATTTGCACATTTTATTGGCAAAATAACTGGATTTCAACAGTTTCCCCAGCTTTATTCTCACAGCTCAACAGTTTTGCAAGAAAAATCCCTGTGCCTTTGCAATTCTTCAAGAACTCAAGGCTCAGTGACTAATCCCTATTGAGTTTTACATAAAATAGCTGAGTTGCTAAAAAAAAATATAAAGAAAAAGAACATGCCCCCAGTCTGAGCAGAATGCACCAAAAAATTTCAGCTCACTTGTCTGAGGTTTGGAGGTTAATCCTTTCAGTTTGCCGTAATGTTTGTCGAGATTTTGCGTGGCGTCGACTGTATCTCGTTGGCGAATTTAAAGAATTGCTTAGGAATTTACGCCTGCTTCTCGACAGACTTCACTGCTTAGCGTATCGTATTATACCTCGTTCCGTTTTATCACGCATGAGATCCCGTCTAGTTTTATTTACATTCTGGAGTTGAAACTATGTACACAAAACTTCGCTCAAACCTGGATTCTCTGTACAGTATGGGATTAAGGTATTACGACGGGGTTCTGCGGCTGTTGCCGAAAGAAAAAAAAAAATATCCGATGCTCTCATCTGCGAACTTCATGAGAGCCTGTAAAATTCATTATATGATTTAACCCCTTCATTTCCAAACGCTTCTTGCTAAAAAAAAATCATAACATTTATTCGACAGACAGGATGCGAAGTTAACAATTAAATATAGGGTAAAGTGATAATTTTGCATAGAGATCATTTTAAAGTTTCTCAGAAAAACTATGTAAGTATCATCTCTATTTTTATGTATTTATTCATCCTTTACAGAAATATTGCAGGGATGAAAGGCTCCAAACTCTAGATGACGTCCCTTATGTCGCTCAATGTCACATGGGGTTTGCATTATCAGCATAGAGGAAGAAATGGCCTTTTTTGTTAGATACAGATAAGGGGTTATTGAGAGAGGACCGAAATGTCACATTTTGGTGCTTTTTCATTCCCTGCATTTCGGGGGATCAAATTTCCCGACCCTGTAGTAAATTCAGCATTCACTGCAGGATCCCCAAAGTGCAGGGGAAAAGCCACTGAACGGATCTGAAAAATCACTGAAAATCCGCCGATACAAACCGAAAATAATCAAAGCTCCGAAGAAAAAACGCAGAATGTACCCGACAATCCGCTGCAAACCCGCCGAACGTGTCTGAAAAAAGCAACAATTAGCAGAGCACAGTGCCGACCAGCCCCTGGAAAAAGTTAGCAAGCCGACGAACGGGGTAAAAAACATAAACAAACAAAACGATTGAAACTTTTACAATTTTAAAAACTGTTTGCAAAAAACTACTGGACGAAATTGGCTGAAATTAACATAAACGGTCATATGAATAAATAATTATACAACAGACTGTTACAGAAAAAAAACATTTTAAATAAAAAATCTGAAAAAACATTCTGCTGAAAAAATCTTGAAAATTGCTTTTTGCTGCATATTAAAAGAATAAACTGTTTAATTATTATTATTTATAATTAATTATTAATTATTTTTAACATTGCAACCTATGTGACTCGCCTGATTAAACCTGCCGAATGAAACCACCGAACATCAGGGCATTTCACTGACATTTCTCTGCTGTTCGATGTTCTCTGAATAGATTAACCATTGCTTCTCTATGGGGAGTTCATTGCCATAAAACAGGCAACGTATTGCGCTGGCAATTTACCAATATTTGGAAATTTGCCAGGTTTTGAATAGCCGAACGGCCACGAAATTGCACCTTATGTGGAAATTAACCATTAGGTGCAATTTTGGGGCCAGTCTAGCTGTCTCTGAATAGTGCCTGTGTATGGCAATTACAGCAACACCTTGTATCTGTATGTGCTGCATAATGCCTGTGTATGGCAATTACAGCAACACCTTGTATCTGTATGTGCTGCGTAATGCCTGTGTATGGCAATTACAGAAACACCTTGTATCTGTATATGCCGCATAATGCCTGTGTATGGCGATTACAGCAACACTTTGTATCTGTATGTGCTGCATAATGCCTGTGTATGGAAATTAGAGCAACACCTTGTATCTGTATGTGCTGCATAATGCCTGTGTATGGAAATTACAGCAACACCTTGTATCTGTATGTGCTGCATAATGCCTGTGTATGGCAATTACAGCAACACCTTGTATCTGTATGTGCTGCGTAATGCCTGTGTATGGCAAATACAGTAACACCTTGTATCTGTATGTGCTGCATAATGCCTGTGTATGGCAATTACAGTAACACCTGGTATCTGTGTGTGCTGCATAATGCCTGTGTATGGCAATTACAGCAACACCTTGTATCTGTATGTGCTGCATAATGCCTGTGTATGGCAATTACAGTAACACCTGGTATCTGTAATGTACAGGGATTTTCACTCATTATAACCCCCTGAATCCTACGCCTGTACAGCAGCGAGAGACCCCAGAGTTCTCCCTGTATTCTACCCTCTCCCCGATTATAATATTGCAGCAGTAAGGTTTGTTAAGCTTTTTGTTACAGTGAGATGGGGTTCTTTACAGTAACACATGGTGACAAGAGTGGAATTTTTTTTTGTCTCCACAGGCCTCACACTAATCTCGCATTAAAAAATTTGCAAATGATGTATTATATGCAAAACTTTTGGTTTTAATTTCACGTTTTGGTAGTAAAAGTGTTACGAGCTCAATTGCCAAGCAAATGAGGAGCGCTGAATTATTATTTTTTGGAAAATGATCTTCAATAAACATAAATTACCCTGCGTATCATTAGCAATCGATCAAAGAATTTAAAAACTTTAAGAAAAATAAAAATACACCAGGGTCTGTTACCTTGTGTTTCCACAGTCCATTTCAAGTATTAAGGTCCTCTCTTCAAGCTCGACTTATTTCTATTGGCCGAAAATTTGAAAATATGTCAGTTGCTTGTGGTTGAAATTTTTTTCCATATATCGGCTGATTTATTTGAAAAAATTTGGCCTGAGCCGATATTGGAAAAACGCGGCTGGTCCGAAAATGTTCCGTTAAAACGCCCACAAAAGTTTATTTTCAGCCAGAATTGTACAGATTTGTTCCTTTCAAACATCTCTTAGAAATTTTTTAAAAAAATCGTCGATATTGGATTCCCTCTATATTTCAGCACCTTTTGGCGGCGCTTGATGTTTTTTTTGGAGATCGCCAATTCGCCATACCGATAAACTCAAACTGAATCGCTAAAGCTGATATTTCCATTGAAAAGTTAAGCCTCGAGGGACAGTATTCCATCCGCAATGGCTGTAAACCCGCATTTGAATCTCCCAAACCGAAAAATGGCTGAAAAATGTGCCGCTTTTTCCCATCAAGCCAAATTAAATCAAGTCCTTTGTTTGAAAGCTCCTGTTACTGCAAGATTGCATTTTTGTGAGATGAAGACCTATGGACCAGCTTCGGGACCAGGAGAAGCAGAATTGCCACATTTCACCTATTGTAATCAAACAACTTTAGAGTCTTCAGCGTTGTGACAATTTCCCGGAGGTCCTGGCGTTTCTCTATGTTTGTCTTTAAAATCGAGTTTTCTGACGTGACCTGGTTAAAAATAAATGGCGACTGTTAAAATCACAGCAAGGTGCTGCTTAAATTGCAGCGGTGCCGCTTAACGGCTTTTCCTGGTTTATTGATCGTGGAAGTCATTGACATCGTGCCCCTGCGTTGTGCAATCTGTCTCGGCTTTTCCATCAAAGTAAGTGTTATTTTTCGAACCTAAAAATATAAAAAAAGGAGTTCTTTGGACGATCTCGATAGTTTGAAGACTTAACCGGGGGAAACATAAATAAATACAACGATCCAGTGAAACTATTCCCCACCTGAAAACATACGATGTTACTTTTATCATTTGGGCTCACATTCTTTCAAGGTGCAAGCTATTAAAAAAATAGACTTCCTTTTTTTTTCCCCTTAAATATTATTTTTTTTACCCAAATTATTTTTTATTTACCGTAGATACTCGAGTATAGCGCGACTCGAACATAACGCTATGGATAGAGAATTATTGTGGAACTGAGAGAATACTCAAGACTCGAATATAACGCAAGGAGCAAAATTATAGATGTATACTGTACCGGTAAACAATTAAAATTCTTCAAGCTTCTCTTAACACAGTCAGGCTCCCCCTCAGGCCAGGATGCTCTGCTCTAGAATGATTGTAGTTGTTACCAAGTATGAAGCCCCGCCGGCCTCCCGTCTTCTTTACTTGCGATAAGATGGCCGGCAGAGCGAGGTGACCAACGCAGTGAATCATTCACCGATAGCCAGTATGCCGGGAGGTGTAGTTTTCTCACCTCCGGCTCCAGCAGGCAGGCTCAACCACCTCATCGTGGAGCGGGGGTGCATGCTCAGTTTTAATGATTGGCTTAATCTGAGAGTGCCCTCTGACCGTGATGGATCCCACCTCTCCCGAATCTGGGAGTTCCTGAAGTGTTTGCGGGCATCAGGGAGCCCACATTCAATTCAGGGAGACCACCGGGAGACTTGGGATCCCTGAGCAAGTCAGGTTTTTTTTTTTTTTTTTTACACGTGATGCACATGTCTCAAATATAACGCAACCGCCTTCAATTTTAAGGTAAATTGTTGTCACCAAAATCTAGCGGTATACAGAACTGATCCATCGGCTGCCTCTCTGAGACTTCTCACTACAGCAGTTGGTCTCATACAGGGTTATTAAAAGAGAATCAAAAAGTCACCGCACGTACGGTGACTTTTCGTTCTCTTCAAGTCGATGCGATTTGGTGATCCCATTTCGGCAACCCTGCGGTTTATTCAGCAAGCACCACAGGCTCGCCGTAGTGCAGGTAAAACCAGCCGCAAACCTGACGAACACTCACCGCAAAACCCGGCGAACTCTCACTGAAACCCGCAAAAACATCTGGATTAACCCCGTCGAACACGCCGGAGAAACCCGAGCAGCCTCCGATCACGGCGCAGAGCACCCGCCGGAAAAAGCCGAGACCGCAGACGAATGGAATGAAAAAAAACAAAACAGAATGTTTGAAAAGTGAGACGCTGTTTGCAAAGAAACTACAGAACGAAAATGGATCCAATGAATGATAATAAAAAGGGCTGTTACAGAAAAAAGAAAAAACGATTAAAAAAAAAATATATATATATTTTTCGCAAAAAAAACCTGAAAAATGCCTAAAAGATCGTAAAAAATCTATAAATAAAGAGACTTTTTACTGCAGAATATTATAATTAACGGTTTATTATTAGATATTGTATTAAAAAGGGAATATTTTTAACATTGAAGCCTGTGGGATTCGCCTGAATAAACCTGTCGAATGAAGCAACCGAATGGCAGGGCATTTCGTCAACTTTTCACTGCTGGTTTTTGTTCTCTGAATAGATGAAGCATTGCTTCATAGTTACATAGTTACATAGTTATATAGGCTGAAAAAAGACATGCGTCCATCGGGTTCAGCCTCTCCCACATAACCTACTGCTGTTGATCCAAAAGAAGGCAAAAAACCCAGTCTGAAATATGCAACATACTGGGAAAAAATTCCTTCTTGACCCCAGAATGGCGTCAGATTTCTCCTTGGATCAAGAAGCTTTTACCCACATATTAAATATTATAACCCTTAATATTCTGTGTCTGCAGGAAGTCATCCAGTCGTTTTTTAAAAGTCTGTACAGACTCTGACCCAACCACCTTAACAGGCAGAGAATTCCACAGCTTTATTGTTCTCACCGTAAAATAACCCTTCCTATGCTTTAAGCTAAATTTTCTTTCTTCCAGTCTAAATGGATGACCCCTTGTCCTGTGTATAGTCCTGTTAATGAATAGGTTATCAGACAACGGTTGATAATGGCCCCGTATATATTTATATAAGGTTATCAGATCCCCTCTAAGGCGCCGTTTCTCTAAACTAAACAGGTTTAAGCTTGTTAGTCTTTCCTCATAACTTAACCCTTCCATTCCCCTTATTAATTTAGTTGCCCGTCTCTGCACTTTTTCTAGCGCTATAATATAATTTTTTAAGACCGGTGCCCAAAATTGCACGGCATATTCAAGGTGCGGCCTGACCATTGATTTATACAGAGGCAAAATTATGTTTTCATCCTGTGAGTGAACTCCCCTTTTAATGCATGCCAATACTTTGCTGGCCTTGGCGGCTGCTGTTTGACATTGCACATTGTTACTTAGTTTGAAGTCTATGATTATTCCCAAATCCTTCTCCTGCTTGGATTTCCCTAACTCCGTACCATTTAGGGTATAAATTACTTGTGTGTTCTTCACTCCAAAGTGCATAACTTTGCATTTATCTAGATTAAATCTCATCTGCCATTTAAGTGCCCAGTCCCCAATTTATCTAAATCCCTCTGCAGCGAAGTAACATCCTGCTCACATTGTATTACTTTTCCTAGTTTTGTGTCATCTGCAAACACTGATACATGACTTTCAATGCCTATCTCAAGGTCATTTATAAATAAATTGAATAGTATTGGACCTATAACAGACCCCTGAGGGACACCACTTACCACTGGTGTCCATCTTGAAAATGTACCATTTATGACCACTCTCTGTACCCTATCTTTTAGCCAGTTTTCTATCCAAGAACAAGTATTTTCATCTAGACCATTTTTTCTCAATTTAAAAAGTAACCTTTTGTGTGGAACTGTGTCGAAAGCTTAGGCAAAATCTAAGTAAATCACATCCACTGCGACCCCCTGATCTATACTTCTACTTACTTCCTCATAGAACGTAATTAGGTTAGTCTGACATGATCTGTGTTTCATGAAACCATGCTGATTTTTGCCAATTACATTATACCTCCCAATAAATTCCTGAATATTATCCCTTAGTAACCCCTCAAATACTTTCCCAGCCACAGATGTTAAGCTCACAGGTCTATAATTCCCAGGCACAAATTTTAAACCTTTCTTAAATATAGGGACCACGTCAGCTTTTCTCCAATCCTCTGGTACTATTCCTGAAAGAAAAGAATCTTGAAAGATTAAGAACAGAGGTTTACATATTTCAACACATAGCTCTCTTAGTACTCGCGGGTGAATTCCATCTGGCCCTGGGGCTTTATTCACATTCACATTGTTTAATTTCTGCAAAACCTTGTCCTGAGTCAACCAGTCACTTTGTATTAGTAAGTTTTTATTAATGAATTTCATGTCTCCTGTTATAGGTTTCTCTTTGATAAATACTGAAGAAAAATAATCATTTAAAATTTCTGCTTTATCCTGATCTTCAGTTAACAATAACCCTGACTCAGATTTTAGTGAACCTACATTTTCACTCTTGGGTTTTTTAGAATTTATGTACCTAAAGAATCTTTTAGGGTTGGTCTTGCTCTCTTTGGCTATTTCTTTTTCATTTTCTAGTTTAGCCCATCTAATCGCATTTTTACATGCTTTATTGGCTGCCCTATATGCTTTATAGGATGCCTCAGATTTATCAAATTTAAAAGCTTTAAATGCCTTCTTTTTATTTTTCATTTCCTTAGTTACCTTCCTACTAAGCCACATTGGTTTCAGTCTGTTTCTTTTATATTTATTAACCAGTGGAATATATTGTGACGTGTACTTTTCTAGTGTTAGTTTAAAGATATTCCACTTATCCTCCGTGTTTTTCCCGTGAAAGAGTTTCTGCCAGTCAATGACATTGAGAGCTTCCTTTATGGGGGATTTCACTGCCCTCGAACAGGCACCGAACAGGCACCGTATTTGCAGGCAATTCGCCAGGATTTGGCGAACTGCCTGCTCTCTGAATAGCCGATTGGCCAGGAAAGGTAACCGTACGCTGAATTTCACTGTTCGGCTACCTTTCAGCCACAATTCGGATCTCTTTGAATAACCCTGATAGAGGTTGATGTTGGCATGTTCTCTGCATGCCATGATCTGGTGATTGGTAGGGATGAGCTGTTCGGGTTCGGACGGTTCGGAGTTCGACCCGAACTTTGGCAGTTCAAAAGTTCGCGAATTTCGAACTTTTTGGGTCTGTTCGGTTCGAGTTTGAAAAAAAAAAGAAATTTTGAAAAAAGTATAGAAAATGCTTAAAAAAATACTAAAAAATCTAGAAATAAAGAGACTCTTTACTGCAGAATATTATAAGCAACGGTTTATTAGATATTGAATTAAAAACTAATGTGTATGTGGAAATATTATCAACTCTAAATGACCTCTGTTCACAAACGGGCATAACACCAGGTGTTTTTAGTCTGGTAATCAATTTGATACATTGTGCAACCATTGAGGGTGGGGTGGTGTCTGCTTCTGATTGAGATTTGAAAATTTTGGGGAAAATTTCGCTTTTTTTAACAAACGCACCGCATACAAAAATCGTTAGTGCAGCATTATTGTTCACATTTTAATTGAAATGGGAACAATATTGCTGCATTAACAAAACAAAAACCAAAAAAAAACTTGTTTATTTTTTTTTTAGAATTTTCTTTTTAAATATATATATATATTTTTTAAAAAACATTTTTCATGCTCATGTTTGGTATCCTTGGAAAGGCCATGCTCTGGCCGATCCAACGATATCAAACATTAACCCCTAGCTGCCACGGATCGGGAGATAGGGGGTTCATTGGAACCCCCTATCTCCACCATTGGAGGCAGCTAGGGGTTAACTCCAGGACTGGCGTCATCGTGCTATGCACGATGACGCTAGTCCTCAGGGGGAGTTCCTGGAGGCTTGGCCGACATCCAAGATGTCGGCCAGCTCCAGGAGAGGATCACGATCCGGCGCTTTTCAGCGCCGATTCGTGATCCGGCTCCCCAGGGGTTAATCACAGCCACCGTTTGGAAGGGCAGGCTGTGCCCTTCCAAACGGTGCCTGGATTAACCCCCTGCCCCCCGGCGATTGGGAGGGAGAGAGGTCCGAAGGACCTCTCCCCTCCCTTTCAGGCGCTTCCTCCGCACATGCGGGGGGGGGGAGCGCCTGAATTAGATGTCATCGCGCCGCCGCGATGACATCTAATTGCTCCGCCGGGGTCCCGGAGTGCTGGGCTGACATCCAAGATGTCAGCCCGCACCGGGGGGGCGCAGCAATCCGCCGGAATCAGCGCGTCCATAGCACAGGAGAACCACTTGGCTGGACGCGTTGAGCGCGTCCATAGCAGCCAAGTGGTTAACTTGTGTTTGAAAAAAATTCAAAATAACATCTAAGGCTGGGGTCAGATGAGCGCATTTTGTACGACTGTGCGTCCGTGCAGTACGGACGTACTTACTGACTGACAACAGTAGTTTGTAGTGGCCAAACAGTCCGTTTTTTTCACTGACGTATTTTTTGACTGATGTAGCAGGGAAAATAAATTACAATGAAAGAACATTCTGTCCGTCAAAAATGCTGGACGTATAAATGCAGTCCGTCTGACCACGTTTCATCACTCACATACAAAGCTACACGGACGTTGCGGACGTGGCGCACTCCGCACGTCTGTTCTAGCAGTATTACGTTCTTGCCTAACCTGCGTCCGTTTGCTGCGTCCGCCATGCATCCGCACTTCCGTCCGTGCGGACGTACTTCGTGTGTGGGGCTCCATTGGTCAGAATGCTATGCTGCCACGGACGTACAAAACACGGACGTGATAACTGCGCTCGTCTGACCTCAGCCTTAAGCAATGTTATTTTTCACCTCGGGATTAAACATTCACAGGGTTATTCAGAGAGCGGTGAAAAGCAGGAGAATAACTGGAGAAGTGAAAACTCTAGCTCAAAATATCCAAACCAGAAAAATTCTCCCATTTAACTCACTTTCCAAATTGGCTATTTGGTCTAGATTGTTCTCTTCTCCTGCCAGTTCTCCTGGCTTTCACCTCTCTCTCAGGGTTGTTCAGAGAAAGGTGAAAACCAGGAGAATGGCAGGAAAAGAGAACAATCTGGACCAAATAGCCGATTTGGAAAGTGAGATAAGGCTAGGGTCAGACTAACGCATTTTTCACAGCGACCGTCAAAAAGTGCGTCCGAACGCATTGCCTTATTTTTTCATGGAATGTGCGAAAACGGTCATACGATGCGCATTTTTGTGCGTGATTTTTTACGGATCCAAACCAGGAAACTTTGGGTGTCTGGACGTTATGTTGGCCGGACATGAGCAGGGTCTGACGTCTCCAAATCACGCACAAACGCCGCTAGTGGACGCAGCGCACTCTGTACGTCCGTACTAGCTGTTCTGCGTTCTCGAAAAAATGCGTTCATTTTCCACTTGCGTTGCGCAGCCGGACTTTCGTGCGACCGTACTTCGTATATTGGCTGTCATTGCCTGTCATTTGATGCTAGTGCGGCCGTGATTAAATGCGCCTAAACGCATGTTAAAAATTCGCTAGTCTGACCCTAGCCTAAATGGGAGAATTTTTCTGGTTTGGCTATTTTAACCTAGAAAAATTTTCCATTCTCCAGTCATTCTCCTGCTTTTCACCGCCAAAAAAAGCAGTAAACTTTTTCTGCGTGTCTGAAAATGTCTCCTCTTTTCATACAGACTGCCGCCCCAAGCAGTTGTTTATGGATAGATTAAAGGAAAAGCATTTACCGTCATTTGAAATGTCATTTTTTGGTTTTTACATATTTCTATACATCCTAGAAATCCGCCACTTCACGGGCAGGTTATGGGGACCTCCTAGGCACGATATTTGAAGGAATTTTTCGTTTTTATTTTTAACCCTTATTTCATGGAAAACTCACTGTCCCTTTAAAAACATTTTTTTTTACTTTTTGTCCTTGTTTCCTGTCCCCCAGGGCACTACCCGGACCCCCATACACTTTTTATGGCAAATATCTAGCATATATGCCCTCTTGGAGGGCACTCTAAAAACCGATTTTTCAGCCCCATTGACTTGTATGGGTTCCGAGTTCGGGTTCAGGTTCGGACCAGAACATTTGGAAAGCTCGGGTTCGGCTTCGAACCGAACTCGGGGAGTGTTCGGCTCATCCCTAGTGATTGGTAGCCGAGATTTAAAATTTCCCGGCTACTGGAGATACTAGGGGGGAGAACGTGGTAAATTTACACATCCTGACCACTTGAACAGTGTAAAGTGGTCAGGGTGAGAAGAGTGCTCCCTTAAGACACCAGGTAGAGCTTCACTCTGCTTGAGAAAAACTCGAAAAAGTCGTTCTCCAAACCATGAATCTGCACTCAACCGTCATGCTTTTATTTATGATTATTATCATACTTTATGATGCACCAACAGACACCACATCTCTATACAGAAGCACAAGTCAATATATTATCTTGTGGATGAGGGTATAATGAATACATTTGAACAAGATATATATTGATGGAGTTGATACAGCGGGAATGCAGAACCCTGAGGACAAGCGAAATTAAAATTCCAGAGCGAAATGGAATTATAGAGCCAAGACGGAAGGGAAGTGCTTGGTCAATGGGGCTTTGATTGGTGACAAGCTGTCAGGATGTAAGGGAGGCAATTATAAGTTATTATATTAGCCTGACTGGATCGATGGGCTTTCAGGGAGCATGTAAAGCAGGGGTCAGCAAATTTGGCCCTCCAGATGTTTTGAAAATGCACTTTCCAGAAAATGTTGTTTCCAAATCTCTATCAACATAAAGATTAACTGAGCATCATGGGAGACCTATTTCCAAAACATTCGTGAGGCCAAAATTTGAAGGCATGAATATTATGGGACGTTCTGATGTGAAAAGAGAGGTATTTCTATAGAACAGGCGAAGCTCGAGAGATATCTTCTCCACACCTTGCATGCGAGGTGGCGATGGCGGAAGAGGATAAAAGTAAGGTCAACTAGTATCAAAATTATTGGGTGAGAGACATAGAGTAGTGGTAGGCCATGGTATCCAACCAAAATGATGTCACCTCCTGGTTGCTCGCGAAACTGATGCTATAAAAACGATGCTGACAAAGATAAGACGTTTCTACTCTAATGCTAATGCCTCGCATCGTCTATGTGGAAGCAGTTTTCGGGAACAATCAAAAAAAATTCAGGATCATTCAAAAATGTTTGATTGCTCCCGAATCGGACTGTTTTTAGGAACCTATCAGTTTCGAGTGTTACCGCTATGCTTAGGCATTGAAAATAGGATATGGTTCGTACTATTATTTGTGCTTGTTTTAGGGTTAGGGATAGGGTTTATTTTAGGGTTAGGGATAGGGTTTCTTTTAGGGTTAGGGATACATTCACTTAACCCTAATGTTCTGTTTCGTTTTTGTCTCCTTTTCAGGCAACAGAATCTGCTCCTTTTTCTTTTGACACAAGCAATTCAGGAGCAATCGAAAATTCTTGAATTGTCCAGAAAGGTTTTTAATTGATCTTTAAAAAAACTTCCGTAAAAGTCACAAAGTGTCGATTTTGGAAGCATCTGAATTGGAGCACCTTTTTTTTATTCAGGGTCATAAATAGTGCGTCATTTTTGCAAACGATCACGAGGTGGTGTCATTTCTATAGTAAACCATAAGACATACAGGGTCATTCAAAGAGAATCGAAAAGTCACCGCACGCTTGGTGACTTTTCGTTTTCTTCAATTCGGTGCGATTTGGCAATCCCATTTCGGCGACCCTGCGGTGTATTCAGCAAGCACCACAGGGCCGTGGCAGTGCAGGGAAAAGCCGCCGAAAACCTGCCGAACACTCGACACAAAACCCAGGCGAATGCACACCAAAAGTCGCGAAAACATCTGGATTAACCCCGCCGAAGACGCCGGAGAAACCCGAGCAGAGCGCAGAGCTGCCGCTGGAAAAACCCGACACCGCAGACGAATGGAGTGAAAAAAAACCCAGTACGCTTGAATGTATGAAAGTGAAACGCTGTTTGCAAAGAAACTACTGAATGAAAATGTCTGAAATTTACATATGAGGTCCAATGAATGATAATAAAAAAGGGCTGTTACAGAAAAACGAAAAAAAGTTAAATTATTTTTAAAAAAAAAAATAGTTTTTGCAAAAAATCCCGAAAAATGCTTAAAAGATACTAAGAAATCTATAAATATAGAGACTTTTTGCTGCAGAATTTTATAATCAACGGTTTATTCGATATTGAATTAAAACGGGAATATTTTTAACATTGCAGCCTTTGGGATGAATAAACCTGTCGAATGAAGCAACCGAATGGCAGGACATTTCGGCAACTTTTCACAGCTGCTTTTTGTTCTCTGAATAGACAAAGCTATGGGGGTTTCCCTGCGCTCGAACAGGCACCGAACAGCCACCGTATGTGCAGGCAATTCGCCAACATTTGGCGAATTGCCTGCTCTCTGGATAGCCGAATGGCCAAGAAAGGTAACCAAACGCTGATTTTCAGCGTTCGGTTATCTTTCGGCAGCCATTCGGATCTCTTTGAATTACCCTGATAGGATGACGGAAATATAGGAAGTATTTTGAGATGTTGGTGTCGTGGATTTACAATGGGGTTGTTGGTGCTGGGGCACGAGATCCATGTCACAAAATAACCCCTGTGAAAAGTTAACCAAAGGAAGGATAGAATAAAGGCACCATCAATGGAATTTAAAAAAAATAGGAAAAATACACAATGGAATATAAGAGAAATGGGGCAAAAGAACGATGGGAGATGAGATGGATGAGGCAGATGCACAAGTATGAAACAATAGCAATGTAAGGCCTTACAGTTGAAGTCACCGGGGTCATATTCTTCTCTATGCGTATGCTCTTACAGGTGATCCTCACAACATAAATAGGATTTCATATCAGAAGAAGTGCCTGGAGCTCGGGAAAAAATATTATGGGTTCTCTAAAACCAATAAAAAATTGTTATCCTAGAAATGTTTCGTCCATTTGGCCACACAAGCATGTTGTTTATTCTTTGTTACATTGCTTAATTCTTTATTCCTAACACACTTTCACTAGCGGAAATAAGGGATACCCACAGGATGTTTTTTACATACATAAACTTTTTTTTTTAACCTTTACCTGGAACACAGAGGATGTCATCTATTTTTAAAGTAAGAGAGCGTAGGATGCAGTGTGCTGGGATTTCCAGTTTGGAATGCAGGGTGGTCAGTGAAAGGAAGCAAACACAGGAAAAAGGAAAGAATTGAAAGTTAACACTGAGTTCATAATGACAGTTTCCAATTACAAGCTTTGGGTCAACAATACAACTCATTTCCTTCAGCACGACAACTGAAAACGTCAGCCTAGTTTGCAATATGCTACAGAATAGTTGTGTAGGGGCATCAAATAAAATCCCACTACAGGATAATTATATTCCCAAACACGCTGCAAAGTCTCACCATCAACACCCTGGATTCTTAGGAATTGGAAACATGAAGAAACCACGTAGAAAAAGTAGAGACAACACTGTGTTTCTTCAAAACAAAGCACTAGTGTCACCTGTGTTTAATGCATAAGATGAGCATCAAATACGAACGTTTCGGATATGGAATCCTTCTTCAGTGTGTAGCGCTCACCCCCGGAGGAGCCGCTGAATAAACCTTGGGATAGTCTCACCGCACTAGGAAATAACTATACACCAGCACTGTTGTGGATTTTTCTATATTATATTCTTTACTGATCCCAATAAAGCAGCACATAATACGCATGTACGGTATTTAAGTAACAAGAATTTGTAACAAGGGAAAAACACGCGGCGGTAACAGAAACCGGTTAACCCCCTCAGTTCTGGAGTGTAAGTCCCGTGAAAAATAGCTCAAAAATATTTACACTATATTGCCAAAAGTATTCGCTCACAAGTTCATATGCGTGTCAAGGCAGGTGAGCGAATACTTTTGGCAATATAGTGTATGTGTGCTGTCTAGGGTACCCGGGTACTGTGTTCAACTGGCCAGTGAATGAAACAAAAACAATCTTCGACTAGTCACCGTTGGGGCCCTTAAAGAAACAAATAAACAAGTGTGCAATGTTCTGCGTTTTCATAAGGCCGAAGTCTTCGCACCCATCTGGTGTAACCGCTTGTCCTGGACCAATGAATGCTGGAGAAAGGGATGTCTCTTAAGAGGATCTGTCCTCGCTGCCACTTGGAACCTGATGCTGTTAACGTCTGCACTCCCGATTTGGTTCTCCTCCACCAGAACACGAACACATAGGCCGCCAGCACTCCCCTCCGGTTTGCAGCCTCTCCTCACACGGTGTCCTTCTTCTCCCAAACCACACTTTGTCAAGAACAGTTCAGTGTAATACACAGCCAGCCGATGCACACTCTCTCTCCGATCACTGCAACAATGGATGCCGCCGTCTCTCTGCGCTCCAATTCTGCCAGGATCCCAGAAGTGTCACCTGCAACTGCTCTCTCTCACTGCTCACTCTGTTCTGTCAAACGCTCAGGGCTAGGTATATAGGTAACAGCACGATCTCCAACATGACTGTAGCAACATCCACACTCCGGCCTGGTTTCAATCCCTAACAGCCCCAGCGTGCGTCCTACGTCTCTCGTGGCTCTGCTCACACTGCCCATGCCTTGAATGAGGCTGCTGATGTCTTTCCTCCTCCTTGTACCACACACTTCCTGTCCTCACGCAAAGGGTGATGGGAGATGGAGTCCGCTCTGTCCAGCATATTCCACAATGTCTCTCTCTGGTGGCAGCAATAATTCAATGCACCAGAATACAGTTTTTAAAGCAGTGCTACACTCTCACCCCCTAAACTCTTGGGTCCCCCCAAGGGAGTGTAACAGATACATAACATTGCAATATTTACATTAATCAATACATTCAGGCTCAGTAGCAGACATATAATGGGTCAGATATACATCCTCAAGCTGACTCATTTCCTTAACTACCTCAGCTAGCGTAGCAGACACCTCGGGCAGCCTTCGCACAGTTCAGTGTAATACACAGCCGGCCGATGCACACTCTCTCTCCGATCACTGCAACAATGGATGCCGCCGTCTCTCTGCGCTCCAACTCTGCCAGGATCCCAGAAGTGTCACCGGTGACTACTCTTATATGTATATATATGTATATGTGCGATGTTCAGTACTCTTAGCGCATCCCACGTCGAACTCATCCTTCGAAAACAAGTCCTTCCATTTTAGAATCTGGGACTGAAGTCGTTTCTTCCATTCAAGCGAGATGGGAGCATCTTTAGGATAGAACCGTTCAGCTGGAATATCTTTACTCACCCCCCCTAAATCGGTAGGGGAGAGAGGTGTAACAGAAGCCACTTGTCCGATGGGCATTCGTGCTTTCAGGACCACTGGAGAATCAGACACATTACACACACTAACTGAAACTCTTCCTCGTGTCCGTTTCAAAGCTCTTGTAGAGATTATCTCTGGGATTACTTCTACTCCGGCCTCACTCCCATGACTGAGATCAGTTTCCAGTACCACATAAGGACCCGGTTATGATCCGTTCAACTTGACTGATGCCCGGAAGCTCACCACTTTTCCTGATTGCAGAACCTTCTCTGTTCATCCCAATCTCCACAGACGCCCCACTTCGGCAGGTGCCCTCTGTTCTTCGACCATTCGTTGATAGACCGGATGTAACATCGGATGCACTCCTTTGGTAGAACTTTCTTCCATCACTATGGGAGTCAGAAGACGTCTCACCAGATCAGTATTCGTCCCCACTATCATAGAACCTCTGCTGGCCCCTGAAGGGCGAGGACACACAATGGCCGATGCATTACAACCTCCTGACTGTCCGACGACTTCGGATCCAATTTCTAACTTCACCTGTAGATATCCATCATAGGGAAGCTTCTCAGTTCCGATACCCCAGATCTCAAGGTCCTTTAATTTCTTTAGAGGTATATGTTTCAAGTGCTTCTCGTAGAAGTCTCGATAGATCAACGTCACTTGAGCACCTGAGTCTAACAGAGCTTTAGTGTAGACTCCCTCTACTTGGATTGGAACGATGGAAGAAGGACCTATCAGCTGGTCAGGAAACTTGCTTGTAGCAGCAGGAGATATAGACCCAGTTCACTGTACTCTAGCCTTCTTCCTGACTCGTGGAGGTTTTGGGTGTGCATTGCTTTCCCGCGACATAGGACCGGATACTAAGGGAGTAACTCTTTCAGTCCTGGTAGGCCCAGCATTTGGCAACGATCCGGACTCTCTCGGCCTTTCAATTCTGGCTTGAAAATTGGAGTGGTTTTTGACCGTTGGGCACCTAGTTTGCTCCCTCACTTGGGCCCTCTGGCGTTTTTCCGCCTGTGAGGTAGATAGCAGCCCTTCTAAGGCCTTTAAGAACTCTTCAACTCTTTTTCCTTCAGGCCTTGGGTTTTTACACTGTGCTCTGAAATGCCCCATTTCTCCACAACTGAAGCATCTCTTCTTTGAAGACGGAGGTGCACTTACTCATGGTGATTCGGTTGAAGGATCCTGGCCAGACGCCACAGCAACTCCCGTTGTCCGCATATCGGTGAGGAACTTCTGCATATCAGTCTGTGTCTCTGCCAACTTCAAAATAACCCGGCACAGGTCCGTGTGCGCCTCTTCCAGTTAAGGTTGAGCTTCTTGCACCTTCTTAACAGCCTTTTGTATCTCACTATATGCCGGAATTGTTGACTCTTTTGCAGCACTCTCTGTTGATATAGGAACAACCAGCTGCTCTTGTCTGTCAACTTCGGACCCATAGGTGTCCAACGAATCATCTTCAGGCGGCGAATATTCGTTATGTCTCACGGGTTGTGCGTAAACTCTTTCTCCTCTTCTTAAGGATTTTTCTTCCAGCAGAGCCTCTTCCTCTCTAACAGCTCGAATCAGTTCCAGATATTTCAATTCTCGGTTACCTTCTCTGGTTTTCAGCTGTAGCATCACAGGATCTAGAGGTTGAGCGCCCCTCAATATCTGCTGCATTCTGATTTTATCTATTGTGGCAGGATCGGCCCCTTTTTTTAAGAAGTATCTGGTGCAGAATATTATCCAGGTGCCTCATATATTCAGTAATTTTCTCTCTCTTTCGCTGGTAGGTGTGTTCATACTGGTACATGAGCTCAGCAGCCTTTTCTGTTTGCCCGAAAACTTCCTGTAATATATTTAGGTAATCTAAAGCAGTACAGTCTTGCTTACTCAACTTCAGGTTTCTGACAGCCTCTGATGCAGGTCCCTTTAGGCTCTCTGCAATTCTTTGTTTCTTCTGTGCTTTTGGGACGTCCCACTCATCCAGAGCCTGCATCGCCTGTTCCACCCATTCTTCGAAGGTTTCTTCTCCCGCCGGAGTTGGTACGTTTCCTGAAAAATTCCTCAACCGTCGGTAATCAAAATTAGTGTGAGGAGGGTTTGTTCCTTGACATTTAACCAGCAAATCTCTGATAGCCACGATAAACTCAGGCCCGACCATGGCCAGCGGACTGGGCGTGGGAACGTTCGCGGGATCCCCACGTGGCGCACTTGGCTGAATCAGTTGAACTCCCACATCGTTGGTCAGCTTTACAATCGCGCCCTGAAAACACCCTGGAACACCCTTTCTTCACTCAAAAAGAACATATGTGTGAGAAGTCTCTGGTTTGCTTTAATGTCCAGAATTAACCCCCGATGATCTGGTGTCAGCGCGGCCACGGCCTAGTGAATCTGATCTTCGGCCCAAGTGTCTGCAGGAATGTCCATGACTATGCTTAACCCTATCTGGCTATTGTGCTCCTCACACCATTTGGCAGCAGTGTCTGGATCCATATTTAACCCTTTAATTGCGGTATTCACAGAGACTGGAATCCTGTAACGAGCCCCCACGTGTAGCGCTCACCCCCGGAGGAGCCGCCGAATAAACCTCGGGATAGTCTCACCGCACTAGGAAATAACTATACACCAGCACTGTTGTGGATTTTTCTATATTATATTCTTTACTGATCCCAATAAAGCAGCATATAATACGCATGTACGGTATTTAAGTAACAAGAATTCGTAACGTGGCAAAAACACACGGCGGTAAAAGAAACCGGTTAACCCCCTCAGTTCTGGAGTGTAAGTCCCGTGAAAAATAGCTCAAAAATGTGTGTTGTCTAGGGTACCCGGGTACTGTGTTCAACTGGCCAGTGAAGGAAACAAAAACAATCTTCGACTAGTCACCGTTGGGGCCCTATATAATAAATAAACAATTGCGCAATGTTCTGTGTTTTAACCAGGCCGAAGCCTTATCACCCATCCGGTGTAACCGCTTGTCCTGGACCAATGAACGCTGGAGAAAGGGATCTCTCTCAAGAGGATCTGTCCTCGCTGCCACTTGGAACCTGATGCTGTTAATGCCTGCACTCCCGATCTGGTTCTCCTCCGCCAGAACACGAACACATAGGCCGCCAGCACTCCCCTCCGGTTTGCAGCCTCTCCTCACACAATGTCCTTCTTCTCCCAAACCACACTTTGTCAAGAACAGTTCAGCGTAATACACAGCCGGCCGATGCACACTCTCTCTCCGATCACTGCAACAATGGATGCCGCCGTCTCTCTGCGCTCCAACTCTGCCAGGATCCCAGAAGTTTCACCTGCGACTGCTCTCTCTCACTGCTCGCTCTCTTCTGTCAAACGCTCAGGGCTAGGTATATAGGTAACAGCACGATCTCCAACACGACTGTAGCAACATCCACACTCCGGCCTGGTTTCAGTCCCTAACAGCTCCAGCGTGCATCCTACGTCTCTCGTGGCTCTGCTCACACTGCCCATGCCTTGCACGAGGCTGCTGATGTCTTTCCTCCTCCTTGTACCACACACTTCCTGTCCTAATGCAAAGGGTGATGGGAGATGGAGTCCGCTCTGTCCAGCATATTCCACAATGTCTCCCTCTGGTGGCAGCAATGATTCAATGCACCAGAACACAGTTTTTAAAGCAGCGCTACAAGTGTTTTGCCCATACAGACTGAAACATTATCACAATATATACAAGTATATGTACCGGCTGGGTGGAGTAGAGGTAACATCATTGCTCTGCATGGAGAGAGCCTGTGGAGACATGGGTTTGATCCCAGTGAGCAACCTCTCCAGTAAGTGTCCTTGGGCAAGACAGCTAACGGTACATACTCGCACCCAGGACATACTTGAAAAGGAGAGAAATTTCAATGTATCCTTCCTGGTAAAATCCTTTCTCAAAAAAAAAAAGTATCAATCCCACAGAGCCCAAAGTAATTCTTTCCCTCACCGTAATAATATGGAGCATCCTGTGATCTACAGTTAGGTCCATATATATATGAACACAGACACAATTTTCATGCTTTTGTCTCTGTATGCCACCTAGAATAAAATCAAAACGAAACAATCCAAATGAATTTGAAGCGCAGACTTTCAGCTTTAATTCAAGGGGTTGAACATAAATATCAAGTACAAATTTTAGGATCGGCAGCCATTTTTATACACAGACCACCCCCCCCCACACACATTTTCAGGGGCTCAAATGTAATCGGCCAAATTAATATAATCAAATAAATGTTCATTTTTAATATTTTGTTGAGAATCCTTTAGCAATGACTGCCTGAAGTCTGGAACCCATGGACATTACCAAAGACTTGGTTTCCTCTTTTCTGATGCTTTGCTAGGCTCTAATTGCAGTTGTCTTCAGTTGTTCTTTGTTTGCGGGTATTTCTGCCTTTAGTTTTGCCTTCAGCAAGTGAAATGCTGCTCAATTGGGTTGACTTGACCATTGCAGAATATTCCACTTATTTTGCTTCAAAAACTCCTGGGTTGCTTTTGCAGTGTGTGTGTTTTGGACCATTGTCCATCTGTACTGTGAAGCGAGAAAGGATTTTACCAGGAAGGATACATTGAGATTTATCTCGTTTTCAAGTATGTCCTGGGTGGCGAGTATGTACCGTTAGGTGTCTTGCCCAAGGACACTTACTGGAGAGGTTGCTCACTGGGATCAAACCCATGACTCCACAGGCTCTCTCCATGCAGAGCGGTGATGTTACCTCTACTCCACCCAGCCAGTACTTAATTGCTGAAGAAATAATGAAGGAGGTAGCCCACACCTGGCCATGAAACAGCTTTTGATTCAATTGTCCAATTACTTTTGGTCCCTTGAAAAAGGGGTTGGCTACTCTTACGAGCTGTAATTCCTAAACCCTTCCTCCAATTTGGATGTACATACCCTCAAATTAAACCTGCACACTTTCAGCTCATATCTCATATCCATATAGCTCATATCCAACTATAGCTTCAATATATTTTGGCAAATACCTGAAACTAAAACTGTGCCTGTGTCCAAATATATATGGACTTAACTGTATAATCACCATCATGGCAGCTTGTGTATAGTCCAAAAGATGGCCACGAGAGTATTTCCCTTTTTTTGGCAACTAGTGGCAATGAATGAGAAGTGTACGTCTGGTAAATGTTTTTCTACCTAGTTTATAAAAAGTTCAGTTCCATTTCTGTGCTTCTGTCCGTAACAATTTTTGCCCTTTCGGGATAAATGAATGCTTTAATGGCACGACCATTCAACTTACATACACTGCTTGGCCAAAACAAAAAAACACACACTGTAATATTTGGTTGTGTCGCTTTTTCCTGTGATTGCGGCATGCATGCGCCGCGGCATCATGTCGATAAGCTCATGCAATGATACAGCATTTATTTGCGTCCAGAGTGGCATTAATTTGTGGCCAAAATCTTGTATTGATGATGGGAGAGTCGCAGCACTGCGTAAAGTCTTCTCCAGCACATTATCCGAAAGATTCTCAATGGGGTTAAGGTCTGGACTGTGCGGTGGCCAATCCATGTGTGAAAATGATGTCTCATGCTCCCTGAACCACTCTTGCACAATTTGAGCCCGATGTATCCTGGCATCGCCATCTTGGAATATGTCTGCCACATCAAGGAAGAAAAAAGAACATTGGTGGAAAAACCTGCTCATTTAGTATATTCAGGGAGTCACGTGACCTCGTTGTTTTGGGCACATAACATTACTGAACGTAGATCAGACCAACTGAAGCCACCCCAGATCATAACAGACTTGCACGTTAGGTTTTGACCTTTTTTTGGCCAGGCAGTATATATACACATAGTTCAGGCCAAGTGAATTGGTATGCATGTAGATCCAGCTACTTTTCCAAATATTAAGCCATTTGCTTGGAGACAAGATCAGGAGCCATAACTAGTGCTGCTGCTATGGTGCTTGGAGGGTCCCTTTAAAAACAGCCTCGATGCCCTTTCCATGTTGGCATTTTTTAGTCTCATTCTCCGCCACGAGCAGGATGTTGCACCAAAAACCGTCCATCTGCTTTTTGATTCTAGATCAGGTATAACAATCTGCATATCTTTACGAATCACTCGAGATAGAGAGAACATCTGCTCATCTCAAATACGTGACATTTTTCAATCAAAGGATATTGAATAGCAGTGTTATCGAAAAATGGATACATATGGATTTTCAATACACTTTGATTGAAGTATTTAACTTCAAGTGTGCAGCTGTTGTGTGTTTTCTTCTCCTTGTTTATTTCAAGAGATTGTCACTCGCATACTAACATATGCTTAAAAAAATAGGATCCTGTAAAGAATGCAGACAATTCCAGGTGTACATCACAATCAGAAGATATCATATGGGTTTCCGATGGCAGGAGAGCATCGGCCATGTGTAGGAAGAGGCTCCATCTGTCTGCTTCACGGCCTCACATTGTGCCGTATTATCTCTCAAGTCATAAACATTCTACATAAATCCTGATGTAAAATTCATAATATTTTGCAACACTTCATTCCGTACAATCCCACCATGAACAGCATCAACTATAAGCAACAGTGTTACATTTCATTACAACGGCTTCGTGAAGGACCCGACACAAAAACTAAGAAGTGGTGGTCTTGGCTTGACCAACACTCAAGAAGACATCTCTGAAACACTCCTCTTTTTATGTCGTTATGAAGCCATTTTCAATCTATTTCTTTATTTTTTTAACAAATAATGTTCCCTTGAGATAGATGGATCAAAGAGTTTCTGGAGAAAAGAGTATTTCCCATAGAATCTCCGGCAAAGCATAACAAATAGTGCTCGCTTTAAGCCCATGGTCTTTCCATAGATTGGACTGTAACAGATTCTAGTAAAACCAAATGACTTCTTCTTGGTCTACCAGTGAGATTATATGGCTGTATAGACATCTCAGGCAATAAACCGCTGTTGTCGATAAGAAGGAAGACGTAAGTGGAAAATTGGCCCAAGTTGAATTTCCTCTCCCTTTTATCACACCTGGTCGCACCGCTCACTTTATTAGCGTCTGGCTGTAAAATGATACAGAGGTGCAGCTTGATAACAGCAGTAGCACCATGTGCCACCGTTGGTATCAACTCCTGAAGTTCAAAGAACTTCATGGAGCCCAGCGCGTCCTAGCCGCAAGCTCTGCATGCGCTCACAGATGAAGAACTGATTGAACAGCAGTCTCCCAGTGCACAGCAGTCTCCCAGTGCTAGCGCTGAGTGGAAGTGGTGGATCGCGTCACTCTGTCCAGCTTGGAATGAGACGTAAGAGGTTTTTTTTATATTTACTAGAGTGTGTTAAGTGATTCTGTAAAAGCAATGGGCCCTATTACATTCTTAGGCTGGGGTCAGACGAACGCTATGTGAACGTGCGTTTAGCCGCACTTTATTACGGCCGTGGTAGCAGCAAATGACGTCCAATGACGGCCAACATACAAAGTACGGCCGCACAAAAGTGCGGCCGGACAACGCAAACGGAAAACATCGAACCGCTAGTACTGACGCACAGAGTGCGTCGGCATAGCGGCGTGTGTGCGTGATTAGGAGACGTCAGACACTGCTCATGTCCGGCCTACATAACGTCCATTTCTTTTTTATAGCTCCGTCAAAAATTACGGCTGTAATTACGCACCGTGTTAGCACTGTCGCGTCTTCCGTCAAAAAGTGCGTCCATGCGTCCGGACGCACTTTTTGACGGAAGACTCGAAAAATGCGTTAGTCTGACCCTAGCCTTAATGCAAAAACGCACGCTAAATGCGTGTTTTTTTGCGCAGAGAGTTAAACATTATCGCACGAAAATCACCGCTGGAATTACATTCCTCGCACATTTTTCATCCATCAGAAAATTGCGCTTGTAAAACCGACGCGCAAAAATGTGCGCAAAGTACTTTGCGCGCAGAAATCAGTGAGCGCAATGCAATTTTTAATGAAAGTCAGTCATTTTGTGCGGACTGCGCACAACAGACGTACGTTCTGACGGAAGACAAGGTAGTGGCCGTCATTTTTTACGGATCTATTAAAAAAAACACTGCGCATTGACGTTCTCCGTTGTGAATCCGCAGTTTGGTGCGGTCAGGTTGTTACAATTTGCCGTTACCACCAGCTTTTCAAAGACGCTAAAATTATGCGCGCAAATGTTGTCTGTTAAATTTTGCGTCAAGATTGTAATACCATGCGCACACCAGTGCACAAACGCATTTGCGCTCACAATGTTAAGTATAGAATGCGCGCACTAAATTGCGCTCGCAAAGGGTTCGCGCAGGGTCACTCGCGTTAGACGTTAACGCGCATTTTGTGCGCGAACGTCGTAATATGACGTTCAGCGCAAAGAGTTTTGCCCCTCGCGTTAATGCGTTTTTGCGTGAAGAATGTAATAGGGCCCCATGTGTGGAAGGTCTTCAATGCTGAGATTGTAACTCCACCCTTAAACCTGTCAATCAGACAGATAGAGTGATGTCTCCTGTCTCAAATGCCACCTTGGGCCTTGAGTTCATTTTACAGATATGCAATCCATCTAATATAGACATTTTAAGGTGAAAGCTGTGTCAAATATATCTGTTTTATAGATTTATGCGGAGCTATTGGACTTGTCAGACTCTCCATGATCTCCTGGATATATAATGATATGTGTCCGCTGATGGCAAGTGTGTGGAAGATTCTGAAACTTTACCCTGCAAGAAGGAAATTAACTAATCAATCATTGTGTGATCCCAAATGAACTGCATTGATTAGGCAATTGATACCCCTCCTGTGATAAAACTAAGAAAACCAATCAACCGAATTTTCATGGACACATATAAGGCTAGGGTCAGACGAAAGCATTTTTCCCCGCAAACGTGAAAAAGTGCGTCCGAACGCATTGACGTATTTTTTCACGGAATGCGCAAAAACGGTCAGACGACGCGCATTTTCGGGCGTGATTTTGTACGGATCGTCAATAAAACTCTTTTTGCGTCTGGACGTTATGTAGGCTGGACATTAGCAGTGTCTGACATCTCCTAATCACGCACACACGCCGCTATGCCGCAGCTGCGCACTCAGTACGTCAGTACTAGCGGTTCAGCGTTCTCAGAAAAATGCGTTCAAATTCCACTTGCGTTGCACGGCCGGACTTTCGTGCGGCCATACATCATATATTGGCCGTCATTGCCCGTCATCTGCTGCTAGTGCGGCCGTAATTATGTGCGCCAGAACGCACGTTAAAAGTGCGCTGGTCTGACCCCAGCCTTAGGTATTCATGCTGATGGGCAGTGCATTAAAAATGCTACCCTCCTGTATATAAAGTTCATAAACTGCAGTTAGATCAAAAAGGATTCCCAGGTGACCAAATGATGATTAGGAAATGAAAGCATATATCTTATACATGTTGCAGGGCAGCTCCTTCTCAGTGCTCTTTTTCTGCATGAAATAGGCCACATTCTCCTGGGCCCATAACTATCTGGCAACCCTAGTTAACTTGCCGGATTTGTGAGCGAATGATCAAGGCTGCTATTAAATCGCATGGGACCCCTTACTGAACCACTGGTCAGGGTTCCTCTTCGCTCAGCTGCCCATCGCAGTAAATTAATTACAAATAAACCATTTTGCCCCTTCTTTATCTTATTTTACAGGGAGTGGTCAAAGTCCTTGGTGGTCCAGCAAGGGGATGAGAAGTGTTACCTGGTGCAGACCATACTAATCGCTCCTTCCCTGATGAGTTGGAGTGATCTTTCCGGCCCAAGATGCTGTGTCCCAGCAGGAAATGTATTGGTATCTTTGTGGTATGGATGTTGATCCTTACATCCGGGGCCCTTACAGGTCTATTCAAAGAAAGGTGAAATTCAGGAGAATTAATGGAGAAGTGAAAATTCTAGGTCAAAATAACTAGACCAGAAACATTCTCTCATTTATCTCACTTTCCAAGTCGGTTATTTGGTCTAGATTGTTCTCCTCTCCTGCCAGCTCTCCTGATTTTCACCTTTCTCTGAATAACCCTGTATGTCAAGCTACATGGGGTTTGCCAAGGACCGGGGCCCCTAGAGCCATTGGGCCCTTGAGCATATCATGGGCTGTCATCCCCTGTGAATAATTGAATGATTGCTTCTTTTAAAATGTTTATTAATCATTTATGTAATACTGTGGATACTCGAGTATACCGCTAGATTTTGGTGACAAAAATTTACCTTAAAATTGGAGGGGTCGCGTTATATTCGAGACATCTGCATCGCGTGTTAAAAAAAACAAAAAAACCTTGCCTTGCTCTGGATGTCAAGTCTCCCTGAAGTGATTGCGGGTTTCCTGATGCTTGCAAACACTTCAGGAACTCCCGGATTTGGGAGAGGTGAGATACATCACGGCCAGAGGGCTCGCTCGGTTTAAGCCAATCATCTAATCGCTAGTAAAGAAGACAGGTGACCGGTGGCTTCTTACTTAGTAACAACTGCAATCATTCTAGAGCAGAACACCCTGGCCTGAGGGGGAGCCCAACTGTGTTAAGAGAACCTGGAAGGATTTTGATTGTTTACCGGTACTGTAAAATTGAGTTCCTCACGTTATATTTGAGTCTTGTGTGAAATAAATCTCTATCGCATTATATTCGGGTCGTGCTATACTCGAGTATCTAAAATATCTAATATTTTATAATAGGAAATCTAGGAATAAAATAAGATCATGAGCTCAGACGATGTATTTAATAATATATATTATGCACATTTACTTCAATAGGGGAATCTGTAAAGCATATGCAATATAATCTGCTGACAGCAATTCTCTCTGTCTGCTCCAAGAGTTTAACACTTTAAAAAATATTGTACTTTACTCCATCCTGTCCTGCCCTTAAGGACATTGTGAGTGCTTGATTAATGGGTGTAACTTTATTCCACCTGTCTTGAGCAAACTAAGTGTAGATACAAAGTATCCCCAAACCAGAGACAGCTGGAAGGCATAACTGGAATATCACAGATATTTTCAGAAGTCGATTGCTTTAATATAGATTCCATAAACACATTTAAAGGTAATCCTGAGGGGGAAAATGACAAGCTGTTTCTAAATATATCACTAAAGGGGTTATTCAGAGAGGTGCTCTCTTGTTCCCCACACTTCGGGCGAATCAAATTCCCTGACCCTGCGGCGAATACAGCATTCATCGCAGGGTCCCCGGAGTGCAGGGAACGGATCAAAAAATCCACCGCAAAAATACCAACAATCCGCCAAAAACAAGCTGAAAACCCTCTGCAAAAATGAAGAAGTATCGGACCAATTCGAACCTCTGCAAAAGACACGCCGAACGCATCTGGAAAAAGCCGACGATCTGCCAAACACAGTGCCAACCGGTAAAAGCCAAAATGCCGACGAACGTGATGAAAAAAAAATAATAAAAGATTGAAAGTGTCAAAATTGAAAAGCTGTTTGCAAAAAATACTACTGAACGAAAATGTCTGAAATTTACGTATAAGATTCTATGAATAATAATAAAAAGGTCTTTTACAGAAAAAAACGCTGGAATAGCCGAATGGCCACGAAATTGCACCATATACAGGGAAAACCTGCACCTGCAGGCTTCCGCACCGTCGCGAGCATCATCTGGACCATGAGCCCTGCATGTTCTCGCTCTCATGAGATCAAGCAGGGCCGTGGTGTGATTGCGGATGGAGACTGGGGACTAATTGTCCCAGTCTCACTCTGCACGTGTTGGCCAGAAGCAGAGGATCAGACCACCATTGTCGCCACGAGATGAGAGATGAGTATCGGATTTATTGGGGGGTGGATTTAGCGGTTGCTAAATCATTTGGCAAAAGTGCAATCATTTAGCACCAGCTTTTGGTGCCGGTAAAAATCTGTTTAACCTGTCAGGTGCTGTAATTAATGCTAGGACTTTGTAATACCTTATCCTAATGCTAATTACTGATTGTGTATCCTATACTTAGCATTGGGAGCGCAAAGTACAGCAAGCTGGCGTATACACCGATGCGCTGATAGATTTTTACGGTTTTCGGCGTTAGGGATGTAATATGGGGGCATGTGTTAAAGTCACTTATCCTGATGTTAACACTTAAATATCCGAATGCTACTGCTCACGTTTGGTATGTAATATAGTCCTTTGCTTGTCCACTTGGAAAAAAATGGAAGAGTGATAAATATTTTTGTTTTCAAAATGCAGTGACTTTCTAAACTTGTTTGTCTTTATGACATCACAAAGTATAGACAAGTTCATTAGCAAACGAAAAACTGTGCTCTGTTATCTCTGATATGACTTTCAGCTCCTTTCAAGTGGAAATGTCACACATCATCACTGTAATTGCTTCAGCAGCATTTACCAGGAGGAATAAAACAAGAATTGTCAATAATAATGAGGAAACAATTAATCTTTTACGTATTCCGACGCTTGTTCTAGTAATATTTGTGTGATTTGCGCCGGCCGCGTTTTTTACTCTGCAACTTCAGAGTCGTTATTATTAATGTCCAATATCAACAAACCCCAACAACACGTCTTAGTGGGAGACTGGGCGTCAATGAAGAAGTATCAGGAAAGTAAGACATGAGTTTGTGGTCCAAGACCAGGCTTACTGACGGAAAGATTTCATGCACCCATATAATATAGTGTAATCAAAAAGTATCATGAAGAACAACGTGTCCTACTTCATAACTCCATCCACAACCAGAGGCTCTATTCCAATGTTGAAGTTAAGCTAAGCGATCAAGCAGTAAAACATAATGGCTTGTGTGCTGAGCTTAAAATCAACACGTCCTACTCCATCTTTGAGTCTCGGACTTCTTACCATACATTAACATCTCATATTTTTTATATGGGAGCCGTTAATGTGGAGCCTGCAGATGAACAACGAGCTATTTCAACACGGTTCATCCTTCATCTGCGTATGGCGTTATTCAGCATCGAATGAGGTCTTTTAAAGGCTGGTATTAAGTGATTGTACTACTGCAAACTTACTTAAAACATTATTTAAAGAACTCCAAAAAATCCAGTACTCACCTCCAATCCCTTGGGGAAGGGAGAGGCTCGATCCACCTCTTCCTCTCTCCATATGCAGTTGACCACTGGGAACTAATAGTTTCCAGTGTTCTTCTGCGAATCCTTCCTCTTTCCTGGCTGGATTCCACTTGTGTGAGCTCCTGCAGAGCTCAGGCAGGATCGCGCCTTGATCCATGGAGTCCTGTGGGCTCCAGGAGCTTATAACAGCAGCAGTGACGCACAGTGCCACTGCCGTTATCCTCAAACACTTCAACAGCATTATGATTCAAACTACTGACAAAGCAGCTTGATGGGAATAAGGCTAGGGTCAGACTAACGCATTTTTCACGTATACCATCAAAAAGTGCGACCGAACGCATGGACGCACGTTTTGATGGAATACGCGATAGCGGTCATACGATGCGCAATTACGGCCGTGATTTTTGACGGAGCTATAAAAAAAATGGACATGATATTGGCCGGACATGTGCAGCGTCTGACGTGTCCTAATCACGCACACATGCCGCTATGCCGACGCAGCGCACTCTGTGCGTCAGTACTAGCGGTTAGACGTTATAGAAAAAATGCATTCGTTTGCCGCTTGCGTTGCGTGGCCGAACTTTCGTGCGGCCGTACTTTGTATGTTCGCCGTCATTGGTTGTCATTTGCTTCTACCACGGCCGTAATAAAGTGCTGCTAAACGCACGTTCACACTACGTTTGTCTGACCCCAGCCTAAGAGTGTTAAAAGTGACCGGAAAAGGGGATGATGCACAAAATTTTCTTTTTAGTCTCACCCAAGGGCTCAAGAACATGAAGGCAGCTTGACTCGAATTCTTACACATTAATGGATATTCACAATTTTTTTTAATTTTAAATGGCTAAATATTATAACTATACTTGATTTTCAAAAACAAGTGCGTAAATTGAAAATGGTCCTTGATATGCCAGGACTCAGGAGATCTGGGAGGAAGGATGCCCCTGGCATGTAGGTGCACCGCAAGTGAGCAGTAGGTTGACATAGAGTAGGACATGCCAGGATGGAGTACATAGATGCTGTGGTATCCTTATGCAACACATAATCATATCTTGTAACCACATCTCCATTGTTTATTATTTCCACGTCTGGTGGTTTTAAAATCTTTAAAACTATTTTATAGTGGAGTGCTCTGAATCTTGTGTATTTTGGATGTTATCGGTCTCTCAGATGCACCCTCATGAAGACGCATGTATCGATTATATGCAACCATACTGTTTTCGTATGGTCTTGTTCCCTGACCATAACACGCAGTGCACATCACATCCTAATCTACCGGTTTACAGTACTACATACTTGCGAAGGCTGGTACAAAGCTAGCTAAGAGACAAAAGAGCAAAAGATATGATTTCAGAGGATTGGCTGAGGTCTGACGCCAGAGGGGGTGGTCATAGAGGCCAGAGACGTTAACAAAGGCAGTTATTATACAAGCCAAGAATCAAGGACACCAGAAATCAGAGTAAACGGTAAGACATGTCAATGCCAGTACATAGAAAATAACTATCAGGAATAAAACGTGCTCTAGGCTTCAATACAACCAAGACAGAACACAACAGAAAGTGTGTGATGGGCTTATATAGCATCAGACTTATTCCCATTGGTCAGAATAAGGTCAGAGTAGGGTTTCCAGATCCTCCATGTTTTCCAGGACACATATAATTTATTCAGGCTGATGGGCTATGTAGAAAAAATCCAACCATGCAGTCTATGGAATTGATATGCTGCAGGTACGAATGCAGAGGTGACGCGCCGTAATTAGGTAATTGACTTCCTAGTCCTGCGACATATGAGTTATGCATGTTGCAGGGTAGTACCTTCTCTATGCTTTCCCTCTGAATAAAATAGTAATATCTGTTCAGGGAAACATGTTTGACTTAGCAATCCTTGGTCGGACCACCAGAAGGTCCAAGAAAGACGCAAGGATGCTGCACACGGCGTTGAATGAGGATGATGCGTGGTTCTATTGGTATATGAAAGTGATGCCACTAAGTGGCTAGTATCTAAATCACTAGCATCAGATCATTCTCACACAGACAGACCTCATTTACCTACATTTTTCCACTTTTCAACCAACAAGAAGTAACAAGGTAACCGGCATTCAACATGTTTTACGACACAATACTCCATACTGCTTTAATATTACGATTATATCACTGCATTTATTAGTTTCTGGCTGATTAGTTGTCTTTTAATTTTCCTTCTCTTTTTGTTAGAATATCCCCCTCTGCTTCTCCCTCCCCCCTTCCTATTTCATAAATACCTCTAAAACATTAAGCCCACTCTTGCTAAATCTTACAATGTCTCTTTCTCCATGCAGCAATTAGATCATCCTCACACTCAGATACCTCACTGAACTTAATTTTTCAACTCTGTAACCCACAAGAAGTAACAAGCAATCCAATCTCCCTCATTCTCACTGACCTCCATTTGTCTACTCTGCAGTTCCTACCACCCAGTCCCGGTTCTAAATTTCAGCTCTCCTTTCCATTTGTTTCCACTTCTCTCTACGATTACCCTTACTAAGCCCAAGCTTCTGGTCCTTCCCATGCAATCCCTGCTATATTCTTTCTGGCCACCAGCTCTACACTCCCTCTGCTCCCTACGGACAGTGTCGTCTCTTCCCCATGTATCATTATTTTGTCTCATGTTTGGTTTTCCCCATTGCAAAGCGCTACAGAATCTGTTGGCACTATATTAATGCTGCTGTAACTTACCGAATTGCTCTTAGATCTAAGAGGAGGTCGCGTCAGTAAGGGAACTTGATGAAGCAAATAACGTTGACGAGGCAGGGGGTAAAGGTGACATGTGCATTGAAAATGGAAATATAACAAAAATAATCTCTTCACCTACTTGAAAACAGCTCAATTATACAATGATAGTGGCAAATAAATTAATATGTTCCCAGCGTAACGCATGTTATAAGCATATGGAAGTGTCACATGCACTCACAAATCCACCACATCTCTAATTTATTTTTACATCGCATTCCTGCAACAAACAATATTCTGACACGTGAAGAGATTGTTTCATGGGACTTAGCTGTGTATATCTCAATCATTAGACAGGATGAAATCAGGATTTACGGGGAAAATTCCCATGACACTGATTGAAGATAACTAATTAATGTGCAGCAGTACAATGTAAAAACTAATTAGATCCACAGGTGGAGATCTCGTAATAATGATTAACAGGACTTTACATATCATTTTAATTGCTTTTCAGTTATTTTCTAAATTAATTATCGACATGTTCATTGTTGTGAAGCAAAACTAAAGAATTCTAACCAGAATTTTAGCATTAAATTAGCAAGGCATAATTGAGAGGAATAGGCATAATAAATCGCGGTGTTCTAGTTCAAAGATGGCCGGTAGGTGTCCTCGAGCCCAAGTACTTGATGGGAACTCTAGCCAGCGTGACCTGTTAAGGTTATTTAAGTGGTGACAGTCACAGAATGCTGTCCCTTCTCCGTCATCCCTTATCCTTGGGGTCTAGTTCAAAGATGGCTAAAAGGTGTCTTTGAGCCCAAGTTTTTGATGAGAACTCTAGCAAACATGATCCACTAAGGATATTTAAGTAGTGATAGTGACATAATCCTGTCCCATCTCCCTCACCCCTTGTCCCTGGATGCTGTGACAACTTAAAGGGAAGGTGTATCTCTGCCTTGAGAGAGGTCAATCAACACTGACTCTAGACTTCCTATTCAAAAAGATTCATAATGCCTCGTTCAACCTCGATGGGTCACCCAACTAATCTCTATTGTTGGGTGCCTATACTAGGAGATTTGTTTTAACTTTGGAAAGAAAAGGTGTAGGGTCGCAAGAAATAAACCTTAGTGCTACTTTTTGGATTAGGGTAGATTTTTTATCATGAAGTTTCCCTTTAACCTCAAACAGAATTTTTAAAAAATGTCTGCCGAATGAGACGTCTGTTCCATTAGTGGCTCCCTATTACTGACTCATTTAGGAGTCAGCTGCAATATTAAAGGTTCAGCTCATAGTCTTAAGGAACAGCTAAAGGATGTACAAAGCAGCACCACTGGAACCCTCTTCTGTAGGCCATAGGACTTCATGGAAACATGTATCAGCCCTGTGTGCAGGCACTCTCTGCCCTTTCAATCAGAGACCAAGACTTCAGGATTAGCACATTGACATGGAGTTTGAAAAAGAGTCGGCAGGTTGAACTGCCATTCATAACGCTTTCCTTTATTCCAAACTAGTATTGTCCTTAACATTTTGTTTCTGGCAAGTGTAACCGACCTAAGCGTTGTCTCCAAACAAGGATGTCGAGGAATCTATAACTTTTATACACAACTAAATTTCTGCCTTTCTAGTGTTACAGATTTCTGAAAAAAGTGATGTAGACTTTGTGAGCCCTTCTGTGAAAAAGAAGGGAATAAATAGTCTTCCCAAATTTCATTGTCAGAGCTCACTACTAGGGATGGGCGTTCAGTTCGATTCGAACATGAGTTCGATTCGAACATCGCCTGTTCGGCGAACTTCGAACATTTCAGGCCGTTCGCAAAAAGTTCGAAAAAAAAATAATTTTCAATTTTTTTTAAAAAAATGCTTAAAAAATCCTAAAAAAAACTAAAAATAAAGAGACTCTTTACTGCAGAATATTATAAGCAATGGTTTATTAGATATTGAATTAAAATGGAAATATTTTTAACATTGAAGCCTATGTGATAAAACAATCTTGTTGCTAAAACATCAGGCAGACAAGGCCCTCTAATCAGGCACTGTAGAGGGCAGCCCACCGGGGCCTCCCAAGGATCCCCTGAGGAGCATGCGGCCACCGGATGACAGAGCTGTGACTGTGCGGGCAGGCTGGCCGGGTGCATGTGGCAGAGAGGTGGCGCAGGGAGGGAGCCACTGCACCTGCGGCCACGGCAGACCCCCCCACAACCAAGATCCAGGGAGCCTCCACTGACCACCAGGCTAAGGTAAGGCGACACATTTCTAAAAATAATAAAATCCAAGGACATTTTTAAATGTCCCAAGGAACATAAAATAAAACTTTTTTTCTTTTCTTTCTAATACTCACCTGATTCCTGGATCCACCAACAAGCGCAGCCTCCCGTCTCCCACGCTGTTAGACGTTGCATACACCGGCGCGCTGTGTGAAGCTTCTGAGAAGATGCGCTATTAGTGTAGAGGGAGCGATGCAAAATGCGCAGCCGGCTTCCTCGCTACACTAATAGCGTATCTTCTCAGAAGTATACTTGTTACTTACCCTGCTTGTTCTGAGGACCCGATCTGTTGCCGGCTTTGCCTGCCATTTGACTATTCTCTCGGTGTACTCCCTGCCTGTTCTGTTTGCCTCCTGTTGCTACTGGTGTGTGCCGATTCTCACCATATACAGTAGCGCAGTACAATTGCCTAAACGTTGCTGACCCGGTTTTGTTATAACAACTACTCTCACTCTGCGCCCCTGTCTGGTATATTCCGCTGCTTGTTACTGCTGGTACGCTTCCATCCTGCCATATACTATAGCACAGTACAAACATATATTAATGTCAGTCTGTGGTATATATTGTTGGTGCTGTCTCCCTGGCCTGTGTGGCTGCTAGAGATTAGGTTTAGTGGTCCCGAGTCCCGACCATCCTAAGGATTGGAGGGTTAGAGGTCTGTTACCAGGGATCCTACCAGGTCTGTCCTGGGGAATTGTTACAAATATGCGGTGAACGTCACTGCAAATGTTAATGCTCATGCAATTTTAATGCACCTGTTGTTACTTTCATCCAAAGCCTGCATAGGTTTCACAATAATTTAGCCCAAAAAATTACTAAACTTGTTCTGCGTGTCCTAAAAGATCTCCTCTTTTCATACAGGCTGCCGCCCCAAGCAGTGTTTTATGAATAGATTAAAGTAAAAACATTTACGTCATTTGAAATGTCTTTTTTTTCTTTTTAAATGTTTCTATACATCCTACAAATCCGCCACTTCTCGGGCAGGTTATGGGGACCTCCTTGGCCCGATATTTGAAGGAATTTCTCGTTTTTATTCTTAACCTTTATGTCATGGAAAAATCACTGTTCCTTTAAAAACATTTTTTTTTACTTTTTGTCCTTGTTTCCTGTCCCCCAGGGCACTACCCGGACCCCCATACACCTTTTATGGCAAATATCTTGCATATATGCCCTCTTGGAGGGCACTCTAAAAACCGAACGTTCGAGTCCCATTGACTTGCATTGAGTTCGAATCGTGTTCGAATTCGAACTTTTTCAAATGTTTGTGTTCGAATGCGAACACGGGGGTGTTCGGCCCATCACTACTCACTACATGTAAAAAGTATCTCTTCAAAGTTGCTTGCTGGTGAGTCTCTCTACTGACAATATCTCCATCTCTCTCATCTCACATCTCCCATACAACAGGGTTAGACCAAGTAAATGGATGATCACTGCGGTAAATCAGAAATGTCAACAGCTGATTTAGGCTAGGGACAGATGAGCGCATTTTCTGCAGCCACCGTCAAAATGTACGTCGATGCGTGCGCACGCATTTTTTCACGGAATACGCTTAAGTGGTCAGACGATGCGCAATTCTGGACGTATTTCATGACGGTGGGGTAAAAAGAAGTCTAGGAAATCCGGCTGTTTGAACGTTATGTAGGCCGCACACTAGCAGCGTCTGACATCTCCTAATCACGCACACACGCTGCCATGCGGCCGCAGCGCACTCTGTACGTCAGTAGCAGCGGTTTCACGTTCTGATAAAAATGCGTTCATTTGCTGGTTGCGTGGTGTCGGCGCACTTTCGTACGCACGTACTGCGTATATTGGCCGTCATTGGCCGTTATGTGCTGCTACTGCCGCCGTGATTTAGTGCGCCTGCACGCGCGTTCCGACTGCCCCACTCTGACCCTAGCCTTACACAGAGCCAACAGTCAAGTAGCATCCAATGAGTCAACATCAAATTGAATCATTATTCACTAAATGCTGTTGTCTAGTGCTGTTGCAAAAATGGTGAACATCGCCGTTGTAAAGAAAGTAGGCTTGTGCACCGATTTTTTTTTTCGGTTCGATTCGATTTTTCGGATTTTTAAACTTTTCGATTCGGCTCGTTTCGACCGATTTCTGTTTCAATTCGGTTCGGCTCGACTCGTTTTTCATGTACATTTTTTTCGGAATTTCAACCATTTTTCGTATTTTCTTGTCACTTAGCTCGTTTTTTGTATCGACTTTTCGTATTTTCGGAAATTTTCGTTTTTTCGGAACGTCTGTTCTCCTCGTTTCAAAGCAATAAATTTCGATTTGACACATTTCAAGTACATTCGAAAATTCCGAAAATATTTTGTTTCGGCTCGGAAAACTTTTCGGATCTGCCATTTTCGGATCTAAAAATTTTCGGAAAATCGGCCGCATCCGAAAACACGAATCGGGAAATTTCGTGAAAATTCCGAAATTCCGAAACCCGAAACGCACATCCCTAAAAGAAAGCCGATACACCACCGTTGGCTGTCTGGCTCCAAGAGATTGAACAGATTAGAGGAACATATTGTCATGGGCCACGACGAAACAAAACTGTCCAGATAGGGAAAGAACGGTAGGAGAACTTTCATTGTTAAAACATCCCTTGACGTTCCTTGAGTTTCCCTTTCAAGATCGCCAAGGTTTATTGCAGCTGCTGCTTATCTGCAAAAAATGATTTTTTTTTATATATATATAAATATCACATACATAGTCGCACCTGCTGCATTCCCAAGTTTAACATGTATAGATCTGAAGGGACCACAGTAGACACAAACCCATGTTATTGTAGTCTGATGTGTTTATCCTGGCTATGGAGGAAATTAAACACCCAGATATCATATCTCCAATCATGGGCACCAATAATTGCATATAAGGGTAATAGCTAAATGGTTGACCATTTGGTAGATTCTAGAATCACATATTTTCTTTTTTTTCCCCCTCAACCTGTGGCCATCGCCGAGGGTTTAAAAAATGCTATTCTGTTTCAATATGGCTGCTTCCTCTGCGGAAAAAGTGTCGTTCGCAGCAGCAGATGTATCGCTGTGCTCTGTTTAACAAGACTGAAGGGCCTTAAGAGGATTTAAAGTGATACGCTGGTACAAAAGAGATGTGAAAATACAAGTGATCAATTGAAGCAGATCAAAGGCTCGAGGACCAGCACGATGTGCTCCATCCTTAATCCCAAACTCATTAAATTATCGCCTTTATCTTTCTTTCACGCAATTCACAGTCACTAAGAGGGCTATTCCTGAAAACCCTGACGTGTGCAGAGTTCAAATGATCTTTGAAACAGCTTTAACATTATGGCATGTGTTAAAATCTACAACCCCATGCTGGCTGTCTGCTTGTAAAGGGCTATTAAAGCCTTTTTTTTTTTTTTTGCCCCAATGTCCCTAAATGTCACAGGGGTCTCATAATTGATACATACTTGTTCATAGACTAACATGCTCAAAAAATGCTAGAATGATCAAAAAAATAATGAAAACATACAGTAGAATATATCTGCCAGATGACACAAAAATCACCAAATGGCTATTTTTTGCTTCTTCCATCTAATATAAGGATTATTTGTACATTCTGCCGAAAGTAGATATTTTAGGTTTCCTTAATAGATTTTCTTGTTATCATTTTTCCTTTTTTTTTTTTGATAGACAAATAGCTGTTTTTTTTGGAAGCCAACTATTATTATTATTATTATTCTTTATTTATAAAGCGCCAGCATATTCCGCAGCGCTGTACAATAAGCACAGTATAGACAGGGTTACAATACATTGAACAACATTTGACAAACAGTACAGGAGGAGATGAGGGCCCTATTCCCGTAGGAACTCACAATCTAGGAGGGTTGGGGTTGCAAACAGGAGGAGAGGACTGTAAGGTGAGAGTGATTGATGGTTGCGTCAGTGAGTTGGGTGGTAGGCTTCCCTAAATAGGAATGTTTTAAGGGAGCGTTTGAAGGAAGAGAAATTAGGGGAAAGTCTGACAGTACGAGGGAGAGCGTTCCAGAGAGTGGGGGCCTTCACAACCAACCTGTGAGAATGTCAGCTGATAGACATATTGGGTCAAGTCGATAGTTTACAGGAATATTCCATTAACCACATAGGGACCAGGCGAATTTACCGTTGTCTGTCCGAAAGTACCCACTGCTGTTTTTACATTTCTGCGCTGTTTGTGTTTAGCTTTAATTTTCCTCTTAATCGTTCATGGAACCCACACATATTATACACTGTTTTTCTTGACATTAAAACGTACTTTCTAAAGATACCATTATTTTCATCATATCGTATAATTTAGCATAAAAAAAATTATGAAATATTACGAAAAAAATGGAAAAACACACTTTTTCAAACTTTGACCCACAAAATCTATAATCGCCAAAGAAGACCTTGGCTAAATAGTTTCAAAATTTTGTCCTGAGATAAGAAATACCCAATGGTAACATGGTTTTGCTTTTTAACCCCTTCACTGCTGAGCCATTTCACCTCTGTGTGCTGAGCTCATTTTGACTGTTTCATGCTCATCATGCTTAAATGCGATTTGAGGTCCTATTTTATTATACAACCCAGACAAAAAAAACTATTTAGCCGGGGTCTTTTTTGGCGGTTGTAAATTTTGGAGGTCAAAGTACAAAAAAGTGTGTTTTTTCCATTTTGTCATCATATTTCATAAATTGTTTTATGGTAAATTACACGTTATGATGAAAATAATGGTATCTTTAGAAAATCCATTTAATGGCAAGAAAAACGGTATATGGTATGTGTGGGTTCCTTAATCGAGTAAGAGGAGAGTTAGACCTAATCACAAGCAGTGCAGAAACGTAAAAAAAAGCAGTGGGTTCTTTCGGACAGACAATGGTAAAATTGCCTGGTCACTATGGGGTTAATTATTCCAGACAATATTACATCCATACTGAAAGCTCTGCTTGCGGCTCGGATCTCTTGGCAGACACACCGATTACTATTTATGGTGGCAGTCGGCTAAATTAAAGAGTACAAAAATATGGTTGCCACACCATCTACTCGCACTTTAAAAGCTCCTTATACATATACATAGAAACATAGAAACATAGA
This sequence comes from Leptobrachium leishanense, assembly GCA_009667805.1. Classification (NCBI taxonomy): domain Eukaryota; kingdom Metazoa; phylum Chordata; class Amphibia; order Anura; family Megophryidae; genus Leptobrachium; species Leptobrachium leishanense. Next base: position 313,297,673 of record CM019067.1, read on the forward strand.
AAATGTCGGCAGATAAGAACCTTTCGGCCCATCTAGTCTGCCCAATTACATGGATACTTTACCTGGATTTATCTTTTGTTTAGGATAGCCTTATGCCTATCCCATGTCTGCTTAAATTCAAATACTGTTTTGGCCTCTACCACTTCAACTGGAAGACTGTTCCATGTATTCACCACCCTCAGTAAAATAATGCTTTCTGATGTTACTTTTAAACCTTTGCCCCTCTAATCTAAGACTATGTCCTCTTGTTTTGCTACTTTGTTTCCTTTTAAATATACTCCCTTCCTCTACCTTGTGGATTCCCTTTACGTATTTAAATGTTTCATATCTCCTCTGTCTCGTCTTTTTTCCAAGCTGTACATGTTAAGATCATTAAGCCTTTCCTGGTAACTTTTCTCCTTCAAGCCGTACACCATTTTAGTAGCCCTTCTCTGAACTCTCTCTAAGATGTCTATATCCTTCTGGAGATACGGTCTCCAGTACTGCACACAGTACTCCAAGTGAGGTCTCACCAGTGCTCTGTACAGTGGCATGAGCACTTCCCTTTTCCTACTGCTAATACCTCTCCCTACACAACCAAGCATTCTGCCAGCATTTCCTGCTGCTCTATTACATTGACTACTTACCTTTAGATCCTCTGAAATAATAACCCCTAAATCCCAACCCTCAGATGTTGAGGTTAGGACTGTATCAAATATTCTATATTCAGCCCTTGGGTTTTTACGTCCCAGGTGCATTATCTTGCACTTATCCACATTAAAACTCAATTGCCACAACTCCCACCATTTTTTTAGTTTACCTAAATCATTTGTCATTTGGCTGATCCCTCCAGGAACGTCAACCCTGTTGCAAATCTTTGTGTCATCAGCAAAAAGACATACTTTTCCATTAATACCTTCTGCAATATCACTAATAAAAATATTAAAGAGAATGGGTCCAAGTACTGACCCCTGAGGTACCCCACTGGTAACAAGACCTTGCGCCGAATAAACTCCATTTACCACAACCCTCTGTTGTCTGTCACTCAGCCACTGCCTAATCCATTCAACAATATTGGAATCCAAGCTCAAAGATTGCAATTTATTGATAAGCCTTCTATGCGGAACAGTATCAAAAGCCTTACTGAAATCTTAATAAGCAATGTCTACTGCACCACCTGTGTCTATTATTTTTGTTACCCAATCAAAAAAATCAATAAGATTAGTTTGGCATGAATACATAATTATTCTTAATAAAATATAAATTTTTAAAAATCATATATGAGTATCCATAACGATTGAGTGAAACATTTCTCACTAATGTTTGCTTTACGTTGGGTTTTATTGGGCACAAAGCATCACCCGAGCGTTTAAAATAAACCATTTCCCGTTTCATGCCCTGTGTAACCCTCTTTAAATATGGCCAGATTCTGATTCACTGCTCACATCTTTCGAAAATTCTTCTTATTTTTTATTATGTGTTTGAAAATTGTGATTACTGGGACACTCTACTTTATTAATTTAAAGTGGACAGGATTTGAGGAGTGCCCCCCTTCCCTACTGCCCCCCCTTCCCTACTGCCCCAATTTGGTAGAATCACTGTGTGAAGTGGAGGAGATTCCTCTACCCCAACCAGCGTCACCAACAGCTGGGATTTTTAAATTTCCGGTCACCAGATTGGTCACTAGTAGTGTTGGCATGCAGAGCGTGGCAATGACACCCTCTCTGAGACCACCCGCTGTAGCGAGCGGTCTCATGGAGGCAGCGGATTAATCAGATCTGCTCCTGTGCAGATCCAATCCATTGTTCTGAGCAGGCGCTATGGATATTGTGTACTGTGACAGTGTGATTAGGGGCAGGAAGGTGGAATACAGATTTATTAGTAGGCGTATGGAGAATTCCATTTTCCTTCTATAGGGTTAATCCTAAACTAATGCCTGATTAAGTCTGCCCTGCTCATATAGGAGAGTTAGACCCCCTCTGAGAGTGCAGTTTGTGTGCTGGCTACAGCAGGGAAGGAAGCAAAATAAACTCCTGAAGACAAAAGGGAAGTACCTTTTAATTTTTGTACCACTTATTGGCAAGAGGCCTAGCTGCCCAATATTCAGTCAGGGCATCCTGTAAGTTTAGTCAGACTCCGCATGAAGGAGTAGGCGGCTGTTTTATATTTTGTTTATTTGATGTTTTTGCTGTACTTTGCTAATTTTGTGACTGCACAATGAAAGAAAGAGGAAGTACTGATCCCTGCATCCAGTGCCTTTATCGCAGTACATAAAGTGCTCAAGTCCCGTAGCGCTGCACAATTTGCAGTTCCTACGCTACACATGTTGTATAGGAGCGCCATCTGTGTAGCAAAGCTTCAGGGACTTCCAGGTTCAGGACCGGAGTCCCTGAGCCGAAGAGGTGGAGCAGCATGCAGCGAGGGAGAAAAGGTGAATAAAATCAGCCGAAAATAAAAAAAATAAACAAATAGTTGGGCAGAGACTGTCAGCAGAATCTGACCAATTATTTAAGGGCAAGAAAGAGAAACTGTATTTTTCAGTAGCGTATCCACTTAAAAGCCATGGCCCGTCTTTGAAATAGCCATTTTTAGTGATCCTGCAACACGTTTTAAAATTAAATATCACTCTCTCAGGGTAATTCAAAGAGATCCGAATTGCTTGAGAAAGGTAACCAAACGCTGAAAATCAGCGTTCGGTTGCCTTTCTTGGCCATTCGGCTATCCAGAGAGCAGGCAATTCGCCAAATACTGGCGAATTGCCTGCACATACGGTGCCTGTTCGAGGGCAGTGAAATCCCCATAAAAAGCACTGCTTCGTCTATTCAGAGAACACAAACCAGCAGTGAAAGGTTCCCGAAATGCCCTGCCATTCAGTAGTTTAATTCGGCAGGTTTATTCAGGCGAATCCCATAGGCTTCAATGTTAAAAATATTCTGGTTTTAATTCAATATCTAATAAACTGTTCATTATAAAATTCTGCAGTAAAGAGTCTCTTTATTTATAGATTTTTTAGGATATTTTAAGCATTTTTCTGGATTTTTTTTTTTTAAAAAAAAGTCCGTTTTTTTTTTTTTTTAACCCTTTCAATGCGGTGGACGCGCTGAGCGCGTCCAACCGCATTGGTACTTGGCTGCGGAGGACGCGCTCAGCGCGTCCTCCCTTTGCAGCCCGCGATCAGCCAGTATTCCAGCTGATCGCTCGGCCCCCGGGTGTGGGCTGACATCATCGATGTCAGCCCAACCTCCGGGACCCCGGCGGGCACGATAGGCGTCATCGCGCATGCGCGATGACGTCTATTTCAGGCACCCCCGCCATTGCAGGGAAGGTGCCTGAAGGGGAGGGGGGAGGTCCTTTGGACCTCTCCCCCTCCCCATCTGTGCGGGCCAGCGATTAAAGGCAGGCACTGCCTGGAAGGGCACAGCCTGCCCTTCGAAGCGGCGGCTGTCTTTAACGCCTAGGGGGCTGGATCGCGATATGGCGCCAACATGCGCCGTATCGCAGTCCCCTCCCGGAGCTGGCCGACATCTTGGATGTCGGCCAAGCTTCCGGGATATCCCCCTAATGACTGGCGTCATCGCGCAGAGCGCGATGGCACCAGTTTTTAAATTAACCCCTTGCTGTCACCTATAGTGGAGATAGGGGGTTCCAATGAACCCCCTATCTCCCGATCCGTGACAGCTAGGGGTTAATGTTTACTATCATTGGAACGGCCAGAGCGTGGCCTTTCCAATGATACCAAACATGACCATGTAAAAAGTAAAAAAAAAAAATAATAATTAAAAAAAAAAAAAATATTAAAAAACAAAATTAAAGAAAAGTTTTTTTTTTTTTTTTTTTATTTATTAGTGCAACATTATTGTTCCCATTTCAATTATAATGTGAACAATGATGCTGCACTAACGATTTTTTCTATGGGTGAGCGTTTGCTAAAAAACACGGAATTTTCCCCAAAAAAAGTAACGATTCCTCATTTCTAATTTTTTTAACAAGCGCACCCCATAGAAAATATAACCGCAAATGATCGCATTTTAAAATGTGAAAAAAAACACTTTACACATTGTAAATTATTGAAAATTCTAATTTTATTGCATTTATTGTTATAATATACAGACATGACATAACGTATACATATAATAATGACATATTATGAATCTGCACAGTCTGACGGAAAGAACGATATATAATATGTCTGGGTCATATACTAAAATAAGCCTTCAAAACACGTTTAAACATGATGAGCAAAACCGGTAAAAATGACCTCAGCACAGAGGCGGGAAATGCCTCAGCAGCGAAAGGGTTAGGTTTACTTATTTTTTCTGTAACAGCCCTTTTTATTATCATTCCCTGGACCTCATATGTAAATTTCAAACATTTTCGCTCAATAGTTTCTTTGCAAACAGCGTTTCGCTTTTCAAACATTCAAGCAAAATTTTTTTTAATTTATTCAATTCACTCTGTCTGCGGTGTCGACTTTTTCCAGCGGCTTCGCTGCGTGTGATCGTCTCCTGCTTGGGTTTTTCCGTGGTTTTTGGTGGGTTAATCCAGATGTTTTCGCGGGATTTCAGTGTGCATTCGCCGGGTTTAGCGGTTAGTTTTCGTTGGGTTTGCGGCAGCTTTTCCCTGCAATTCGGGGACCCTGTGGTGCTTGCTGAATACACCGCAGGGTCACCGAAATGGGATCGGCAAAAGGAACCGAATTGAAGAGAACGACTTTTTGAACGACTTTTTGATTCTCTTTGAATTACCCTGTCTGTGTTTGTTGTTTTTCAGTGTATTTGAAATTAAATGCCAATTCAGTGATTTACCCACTTAATTTAACAAACAACCATTCCTAAACTGCTCCTTTTAAGAGACTTATTGGCAATAATAAATAAAAAACGATACTCTAATATATGTTTTCGCAAAATGGCTTTGAAAAACAAATGAAAGGCTTCTACTAACCGTTTAATGAAGGCTTCAAATTAGATCATGGCTGTGCATTTATTGATTGCAATGTCTTTTATCACAGCGTTTGGCATGGCAACAAAGTGTTCCACCACTAAAGGTCACTATAAATATCTCGAATGCTCTGTTTTAGTAATGAAGATGACTTTATGAACAGAAAAAAAAATGCCATAATAGCAATTATTTGTTATACGCTGCGCACCTATTTACCCTAATCTAGTTGAAGCCATAAATGTTTGTGGCGTCGCATTATAGTCATAATGGATCTGGTTTATTTATGCCGTTATTTAATTAAAGCGAGCAGAGCTTGTTGCCTGTCCGATCGATAAATGATTGTTATATAAAGTCAGCATTAGATAGCGAGACATTGATTTCTGCAGTCGTGGTGCAACGTCAGGGAAAAAAGAAAATGTAGTTACTGTATAATATTAACCTTATACTTTGCGTTGGATGTAAATTATAAACCGATGGGATTCTGGCCCTTGGTGGTCCATTGATGGTGAATTTGAGGAAGGTGCTGCAGCCTGGGAATGGGATCAGAACCTGCAGCATACAAACGTTTTCAATTACTTGCCCAAAATAAATCATTAACACGTTTCAGGTGTATAACAGAAAAATACACAGCTCATCCAAAAAAGTAACACACGGTAATATTTCCTTTTGCTGTGATTGCGGCACACATTCGCCGTGGCATCGTGTCGATAAGCTCATGCGATGTCACAGCATTTATTTGCGTCCAGAGCGACATTAATTTGTGGCCAAGATCTTGTATTGATGATGGGAGAGTCGCGGCGCTGCGTAAAGTCTTCTCCAGCACATTATCCCAAAGATTCTCAATGGGGTTAAGGTCTGGACTGTGCGGTGGCCAATCCATGCGTGAAAATGATGTCTCATGCTCTCTGAACCACTCTTGCACAATTTGAGGCCAATGAATCCTGGCATTGCCATCTTGGAATATGCCCGCTGTGCCATCAGGGGAGAAAAAAACCCATTGATGGAAAAACCTGCTCATTCAGTATATTCAGGGAGTCACATGACCTCATTTTTCAGACATGTATTGTTTCTGAATATAGACCAGACCAACTGAAGCAACCTCAGAATCATAACAGGCTTGTATGGTAGGTGGTACCTTTTTAAAACCCCATCTAGTTGTCACAAAATCTAATATTTCCATATCTCCATTGTAGCTCACTGTATTGCTTGACTGATAAACCATTTGGACCAGGTGGGTTTGAGTCCATCACTTTATGCTAGTCACCCACCAGAGGTCCATTTCCAATATGGCTCTCTGTCTTCCTCTAAAGACACTCATGATTACACCTTGACATGCCACCATTATGATTTGTCATATTTTCTCCTAATGCCTTACCTGCAGTTGTTGGAATCCCAAGTCATTCCAGGTCTCAGTCCGTTGGGTTTGCTACTGTTTGTCTTGCGGGGCATCAATTTCCACCATGTGTATTTCTTCTCAGCATCTAACTTCAATTAGAACCAAACAACAGCAGCTAACCCAGGGATATTTAACTCTGGTATCTCAGGTGTTTCATTGTCCTGTCATAAATCTATGTAACCCAGTGTGCTGCGTGTTCTCTATTCTCCTTACCATGTACCAGACCTTGGCTTGCACTGACTCCTTGTGTTCTCCTGTCTTGGACCTCAGCTCGGTCTCATCATTATTGTGTATTTCTATTATTCTGACCATGGCTTGTCTGTCAATCCCCCTATAAAATAAAGTAACCTGGCCATTACAAGGACCAGTTCTCAGATTAGACTTTCTCTGTGCAGACTCTGTCCTCTGTGTGTTGGGACTCTATATCACTGTGACACACTTGCTCACGGTCTTGAGTACTTACCTGGCTATTTATTCTGCTCAGTCTTCGTTGGGACCATAAATTAGACAAATGGGGATTGGGAAGGCGGGTAAGCAGTAATCTGGAGTTGTTGGGCTATTAGTTGGTCTAGGCCATGTGGCAGTAACGAACGAGTGGAACAAATGTAAAGTAATATAATAGACTTTCAAAGACATTAGTTAGGCAGCCGGTAACAGCTGAATGAACAGATCGCATGTGGTCAAAAATGAGGTATAGGTTATATGATCTTGAATGGCTAAATTTCACTGTACACGGTTGTTGCATTATGCTTGGTGTCCACATCAGGAGTTAAACAGTATCATTCGAGACATCATAAAGAGCTCTTTCTGGTCTCCACCATATGGCCTAGATCTCAGGCTTTCCAGCACTGTGCTAAAACCTCTTATGGCATACCTGGTAAGCATAGAGGTCTTGAGGCACCATGATTGGGGTCTGAAACCTCAGCGCTCACTCCCCTACAGGATAATGTATGGAGCCCCTTACTTCTTCCTGATCTTGTTAAAAGAATGCTCAAAAGTCCTACATCCCCATGTCGGTACATGTTCAAGCTCCTTTTTACAGAGTGAGTAATCTGTAATTTGCAATGTATTTGTATGTATTCACAAAACCTATGTACATTCCTCTATATATGCTTGATTGATTTATGTACCTTTTTATAGTTTTCTATCACTCATTTTACATTCTGTACATGTCCCTGATCTTACCTGGGATAAAGAATAAACTATTGGCTTCCTACGGCTAAAACAGGAATGCGGAGGGGAAAAATTAGCGTTCGCTAATCTCGCTTTAGCACCCCTTTTTACCTGTAGATTACCGGGCAGGTGCTGAGTCCACCAGCCTGCCTCGTAGCTGCCGCTAGGGTCCAAAGGACTTCATGGAGGCTTTTTGCTGATAGATCACATGACGGCAGGATCTCGCCTCTTACGAGATCCTGCAGGTCGGCAGAGTGATCGCAGAGTGAGACTGGGGACTTTTCTCCCCAGTCTCACTCTGCTCCCGACGGCCAGAAGCGGCAGATTGGGCCGCTGTTTTCGCCGCGGGGTGAGAGGTGAGTATTTGTTATTTGGGGGGTTTGAGCTGCAGGTAACTGATTCTTCAGCAGCGCAATCAGTTAGTTACAGCTCTAAGCTGCAACAAACTTTTTTGTTAGTGACAACTGTTTGTACATAGCATTAGGACTGTCAGGTCTATTCAAAGAAAGGTGAACCTCAGCAGAATGACTGGAGAAGTGAAAATTGTAGGTCAAAATAGCCAAACCAGAAAAATTCTCCCATTTATCTCACTTTCCAAATTGGCTATTTGGTCTAGATTGTTTTCTTCTCCTGCCAATTCTTCTGATTTTCACCTTTCTTTGAATAGACCTGTAGGTGATCCTAACGCCAATTACTCTGTGCTTACTCTTTGCGTTCCCCATGCTAAGTATAGGGAGAGCAAAGTACAGTAAGGTGCTAAAAAGCGCTAATACTAATTCACTAACAGAATTTTTAACCGGTTAGCAAACAGGAGGATTTAATGCGGCATGCTATCGCTCATTTATGAGTGCTAGCGCCAAGGAGATGATAGGGGCCTATGAGGGTTATATTTGTATTTTTTAAAAGACTTTTATTATTATATTTTTTGAAAAGACCTTATAAATAAATAAATAAATATAAAATATTGAAAAAGGATTTTACCAGGAAGGATACATTGAGATTTCTCTCGTTTTCAACTATGTCCTGGGTTCAAGAACATTGAAGTGTTACAGTTACAGAAATACAAAGTAGTAAAATGCAAGATATTAACACAAAACAAATATACAGATTAACAGAAAAATAAATATGTAGGAAATATAGTCACTATGTTACATGTTTACAGGTGCATTCTGTATATAGTCACTATGTTACATGTTTACAGGTGCATTCTGTATCGAGATGTGTTAATAGGGAACTCTTAAGGGACTTTAGACTGGGGGAATATTTGATGGCGTCTGTGAGGTTAGTCCATAATTGCGGTGCTCTGTAGGAAAATTAGGATCGAGCCACTTTCTTTTTGCATTGTGGTATTGTTAGGAAGTTGCAGGTCCTGGATTGGAGGTTATAGGATGAGGGAGCTGCTGAGGGAAGCAGCCTATTCAGGTAGGGTGGTAGCTTCGCAGAAAAGCTCTTAAACACCAGGTTGGAAAGGTGAAGGGTGCGTCTAGATTCCAGCAATGGCCAGTTTAGTTCTTTTAACAATGGTGGGTCATGTAGTTACATTGTAGCACAAAGCGACAGAATGAGTTACACAATGTAGTAAGTTTCTGGAGGTGTGTTTGTGGGGCAGTTGCATACACTACATCTCCATAATCAACAGCCGGCATAAGCATTTGTTGTACAATCTGCTTTCTTACCGCGGGACTCAGGCAGGATCTGTTTCTGTACAGGGCACCTAGTTTGGGGTAAAGTTTAGATGAAAGTTTTTCGATGTGAACCTTTTATATTATTTATACATAAAGAAAAAACAGTGTCGCGCCTGATCCCTACCAGGGTGGCTGCAACTACCAGATGTATCCAGCCCAGTAACATGTATAAAACCATAATGTAACCACTCAATGTTCTTGAACCCAGGACATACTTGAAAACAAGAGAAATCTCAATGTATCCTTCCTGGTAAAATCCTTTATAAATAAATAAATAAATAAATAACAAGAAAAAATATGTCATCTGCGCTTTTTATTCCGCAATTCCGCTAACGCTTCGGTGACTCAATTTTTGTCTAAATATGGTAAACATTTCAATGATTAGTGAATTCACCGAATTTTTGATGAAATGGAATTAAAGAAGTGAGCCTAAATGCTCAGGAAAATGAAAAGCACCGAAATTGAACTCAATTTAGGAGCTTTGTGAACAGACCCATGAAAATTTCCTGGTCGACCAGATGTCGCGTAACATTTACTGTTATTCTTTACACAGAAGGAAATATATTTTTAGCGTTTGTAATTTGGATTTTACAAGCCGAGCACTTAAAAATGATTCCTGTATCATTCTTCTTCAATTTGAATGCGCGAGAGATGAAGTAACAACTTCGTATCTGGTTCGACTGTGATGTTTTGGATTTTTTTCTCCTTCCGTTTTGAGCTTCATTTTCTCAAATACAGATACTGTTAAAAAAAAAAAATGCTGAACAAAATTTCAACTGAGCTGTCAAGTTAGATATCCATTAAAACCGAGGATCTGGCATTTAGACTTTAGCATAACAGCAGATGTCTCCAGAGATTTCACTCCCTTAATGAGAACCAAGAAATCCGAAGCTCTTGGGAAGTTGTACGAGGTATGGAAATGAAACATGATTACAATAAAATTGAACTCTAGTTTGACAGAACATAAGGGAACTGCGACGTTTTCAGCAAAAACTACAGTTTAAGCTCCTAAATGAGCAATTTCCTGAAAGAGTCAGAAGACTTAAAATGCGCGTTCTTCATCTTATTTTAATATATATATTTTTCGTCCTTTAGAATGCATTTCTTGCGGTTTCGGAGCTTCATAAATGATTAAATGGTGGTGGTTTTACAGATACTCGAGTTGGAAAATCTGTAATGTTTACAGTCATATGTGTTTTGTTTTTTACGAGTTGTTTCTTCATGGGTCCTTCTCCTCGGAATGGTACGAATTGGAAATATTACCATAAAACAATATGTAAAACACAGAGTCCTATGTGAGAAATGTGTTAAATGTATTTATTTAATACATACTATGTCAGGGCTCAAAATTTCAAGTCCCAAGCTACTAACCAGGCCATAAGAGTTACTCGCCACCAGTTGCTCCACCTAACCCCTACCCAGCCCTTAACTCTGCCCCTAAACACACACCCTTAAATTATCTTATGAAATTACACTCTTAAAGGTTTTATTTAAAATAGAATTACAAAAATAACATGTATTCCCAGACATCAGACCCCAGATACATGTATACCCAGACATCAGACTCCAGATACATGTATACCCAGTCATCAGACCCCAGATACATGTATACCCAGACATCAGACACCAGATACATGTATACCCAGTCATCAGACCCCAGATACATGTATACCCAGACATCAGACTCCAGATACATGTATACCCAGTCATCAGACCCCAGATACATGTATACCCAGACATCAGACTCCAGATACATGTATACCCAGTCATCAGACCCCAGTGTGAGCAGAGCGAGGAGGCAGGGAAGCTCCTCTCCACTCCCTGCCAGTGACAGAGACAGGCTTGGTCAGGTTAGGCAGCCGATTCCTGCCACCATGCAGCCTGGGGAAGGGGGGGCTGCACGTTGGCAATGCTGGAATACGCAGCACAAAATAATTTATAGAGCATTCGGACAGCCGCCCCCGCCCCTCGGATGCCGGCAAGCCGGCTCAATGCCGGCTTCTGATATCAGGGGAAATATCGGGGGGTACTGCACGAGTACCAAGTACTCCTGCAGTACCCGGTATCGGCACCGATACCGATACTAGTATCGGTGCAACCCTAATTATAGTGAAATGAAAGGAGGAGAGAATGGCATTGGCCGAGATTCTCTGTATCTACATGGTCACGATGAGTGTAGGCCCCATTGTGCCTATACAGTAGAAAGTCTATGTATCACATTGCAGTAACATACAAATAAATTGCTAATGGGGTTTAACTGCCAGGGAAGAAGCTGTCAGCTCTTGATATTTGATAGAGTCCATGATGCCATGTATCCTAAAAAAATTATCCAGGTCCACTGGCAAAAAAACTGCCCCATTACATTGAAAAGCTACCACTATATTTAAAACAACATAGAAATCCTGCACACTGTTATTTTAAGATTATTCCAAAAGAGGGTGCTGCTCATCCAAAAAAAAAGGACCCCCCAAGGGTCCTATAAATATATAACAGAACCACACTAAGTCAGAATGGCACAACCAAAATATATGATATATACCCAAAGTATAATAAAAAATATCTTTACCGAATACAAAAATAAATACTGTCAATAAGAAGAATAATGATATCACGGTGGCAAATGTTACACATGGTTACAGCACACAATATACAGCATATAGCAAGGCAGCCCCACAGGTTGTCTCACCAAAAAAAAACACACAAGTAAGGATCTCTAGCTGAACCAAATGAAATACGCAACATAGGAAAAACCACAAAGCAAGAAAAGCAGCCTCCACATACAGTGGGTCAGTACAAACCAACTCCTAACAGTCAAGGGATGTCCTTGAGAAAGGTGAATGATCACCGAAACATTGGAAGGATACATTGAGATTTCTCTAATTTTCAGGTATGTCCTGGGTGGTGACTATGTGCGGTTGGGTGTCTAGCCCAAGGGCACTTACTGGAGAGGTGCTCTTGCTGGGATTGAGCCTGTGTCTCCACAGTCTCTCGCCATGGTTATAGAGCAGTGATGTTGCCTCTACTCCACCCAGCTGGCACACTTGGCTGTCTTGAGTTGAATACCCAGCTTTGTATTAACTCTTTCGCAACCATGATTAAAAGTATACTCGGTTTTCAAAAGTTCCTGCAGGTGCTCTGAAATGGAGTATACTCGATATGATCTTATTCTGGAGCAATGCAAAGGAATTTTGTTTATTGCAAACAAAAATTCATTGGTACATGAGATTCAGTTTGTGCCCCGGAGATTTCAACACATCAGACATGGCAGCCGACGTGTTGACATTGTATGAATAGCTTTGAGATCTGTTCTTTCCTTCAAGGAACATGGAGTCCAAGCTGTAATGTACAAGCAGTAACGCTTTTTGGGCAACAGAGCTTACCTACAGTGAACATATACAGTGGGTCGCCTCTGTGTATATTTACTGTGTGTGGGTAGTGGACAGTGATCTCCATAAAACCTGGTGTTTTTATGGTAGTCCTGTTAGTGGTTTTATGGGGAAAAAAATTGCTCAGTAGTGAAGAGGTTAATTAAAGGCAAGCAAGGTTAATTCTTCAGGTTTTACTAATTGGACTACATACAGAAAGTGTGAAGTAGCGGTTTGGTCACTTTTGTTATGTCACTCAAAGGAAGTCTGGAGACATCTGAATATGTGAAGATCTAAGGCTAGGGTCAGACGAGCGTGATTTCTACGGACTGTACGTCCTTGCACACGGACGTACGTCAGTACGGAAGACGCAGTAGTGGTCACACAGTCCGTTTATCACTGACGTATATTTTGACGGATGTAGGAGAGAAAATAAATTAAAAAGCAAAACCATTTTGTCCGTGAAAAATGCTGGACGTATAAATGCAGTCCGTCTGACCACGTTCCATCACTCACACACAAAGCTATGCAGACGTTGCGGACGCAGCGCACTTTGTGCGGCCGTTCTAGGGGTTGTACGTTCTTGCCTGCCTTGCGTCCGTGGGCCGTGGCTGTTGTGCGTCCACAGTTCAGTGCGGTCGTACTTCATGTAACGGGCTCCGATGGGCTTCCTGTCATGCTATCACGGACGTACTTTTAGGCGCAATCACGGACGTGAACACTACGCTCGTCTGACAGCAGCCTTAGAGCTTAGAGCCACTGATTGACAACTAGCCTCCTCCTTGTGCAGACAAAATGCAAACAATGGTGTTTGTTGGGCAGGATGTTGCTAAACTTGCGGTGTCGGCTTTTTCCGGCTGCTTCACCACGGGTGATCGGCTCCTGCTCGGGTTTTTCCGGTGGCTTCACACAGGTTAATCCAGATGTTTTTGCAGGTTTCAGCGTGCATTCGCCAGGTTTTTGCCGTGACTTTTCGTCGGGTTTGCGGCAGCTTTTCCCTGCACTTCGACGGCACTGTGGTGCTTGCTGAATACACCACAGGGTCGCCGAAATGGGATTGCCGAATTGAAGAGAACGAAAAGTCACCGACTATGTGGTGACTTTTCAATTCTTTTTGAATAACCCTAACAGGAAATTGGCTGCTATAAGGGTTATTCAGAGAGCACTGAAATGTTGCCGACATTTCGGTGCTCTTTCGTTCCCTGCACTTCGGGGGAATCAAATTCCCCGACCCGGCGCAAACCATCATTGTTTCAACAGTGCCAAAATCTGTAGTTTCACAAAAGAATAATCCAAACGGCGCCAGGAAAAGCTTCACAAAGTAAAACAGTGTCGGTATGCAGGACAATGTGCGCCTGCAGATTCCTTACCGTCTCCATGTTACTGACTTATAGGCTTGCGCACCGATTTTTTTTTCGGTTCGATTCGGTTCGATTTTTCGGATTTTTAAACTTTTCGATTCGGCTCGTTTCGACCGATTTCGGTTTCGATTAGATTCGGTTCGGCCCGTTTTTCGGGTACATTTTTTTTTCGGAATTTCGACCATTTTTCGTATTTTCGTGTCACTGTGCTCGGTTTTTGTATCGACTTTTCGTAATTTTGGAAATTTTCGTTTTTTGACATTGCACATTTTTCGGAATATCGACCATTTTTCGTATTTTTCGTGTCATTTTGCCCGTTTTTTGTATCGAATTTTCATTTTTTCGAAAAAATTTTGTTTTTACAAAATTTTCGTTTTTCGGAAAATTTTCGTTTTTCGGAAAATTTTCGTTTTTCGGAACATCTGTTCTCCTCGTTTGACACATTTCAAGTCCATTCGAAAAATCCGAAAATATTTCGTTTCGGCTCGGAAAACATTTCGGATCTGAAATTTTCGGATCTAAAATTTTTCGCAAATTCGGCCGCATCCGAAAACACGAATCGGGAAATTTCGGGAAAATTCCGAAATTCCGAAACCCGAAACGCACATCCCTACTGACTTATTCCAGGGTCGGTGCTTTATTAGTTCCTAGAACCGGAATGAAGCGCAAAAGCTGGAAGATACTGGCAACGGTGCAGTGCGCTGCCGCAAGTATCAGCTCGTCGAGTCCAAGGGACTCCATGGAGCCTTGCGCATTCCGACTAGGGATGTGCGTTTCGGTTTTCGGAATTTCGGAATTTTCACGAAATTTCCCGATTCGTGTTTTCGAATGCGGCCGATTTTCCGAAAATTTTTAGATCCGAAAACGACAGATCCGAAAAGTTTTCCGAGCCGAAACGAAATATTTTCGGAATTTTCGAATGGACTTGAAATGTGTCAAATCGAAATTTATTGCTTTGAAAAGAGGAGAAAAGACGTTCCGAAAAAACGAAAATTTCCAAAATCACGAAAAGGCGATACAAAAAACGAGCAAAGTGACACGAAAATACGAAAAATGGTCGATATTCCGGAAACATGTACAATTCCGAAAAACGAAAATTTCCGAAATCACGAAAAGTCGATACAAAAAACGAGCTAAGTGACACGAAAATACGAAAAATGGTCGATATTCCCAAAAAAAAAATGTACACGAAAAACGAGTCGAGCCGAACCGAATCGAAACAGAAATCGGTCGAAACGAGCCGAATCGAAAAGTTTGAAAATCCGAAAAATCGAATCGAACGGAAAAAAAATCGGTGCACAAGCCTAATTCCGACCTCGAAATTTGTAATAGCCTGTGCTTCCACGTGAAGGTTAAAATGAACGCCTTCCATAATAAGTACAGGAGATGTTAATGTACAGTAAACTCGCGCAGGGAAACGCTACATTCAACCACAAGCTCAGGTTGCAGCTCAGATGGAATGGCGTGTCCCGTCGATAAAATAACTACAGGAGACGTTGGCCCCTATTACACGCTTCGCGCAGCGCATTTGCGCACGCGTAAATGCGCTTTTGCGCGAGGACAAAACCATTTGTGCGGAACATCGTAGTACGACGTTCGCGCAAACGATGCGCGTTAACGTCCAACGCGAGTGACCCTGCGCGAACCCAGCACGAGCGCAAGTTCCTGCGCGCATCCTATACTTAACATTGTGAGCGCAAATGCGTTAGTGCGGATGGTATTCCAATCTTCGCGCAAAGTCGTACGAGCGACGTTTGCGCAAATTTTCGTAACGTCTTTGAAAACTTAGTGTTAACTGCAAGTATGATCGTTGTGGCCAAAACTAAATAACTCGGCAATAAAAAAAAAATACAGCACAGTACAGTTACACATTCTACACATACCCAGACATCAAAAATTTATAATTTGTCAAAAAAAGTTTTTTGCTGCAGCACATATACGCAGATTGACTTTGGCAGCTGCAACAACCTAACTTTAGAAAATGGTGGATCTTAATTCTGATTGGCTGAATCCCGTGAAAAAACAGTCTGCCCATCGATTCCTGCACGCAACGTTCATTTGCGCACGAATTTGCGCATCAGATTTGTGCACGTAAAAAGTTGAAGGCTGAAGAGACTGCGCTCGGAGCGTACTACTGCGTTAATTTGCGCGCGATAAAAAAAAATTTCCGTGCGCAAAAGAAATCGCGCTGCGCGAGCGCATTTGCGCGAAGCGTGTAATAGGGGCCAAACTGTGTTATGTTATGTTTAATGTTTCTTGTAGTTTCCTTATTCGATAACTATGGAACATGGCCCATTGTGTGGTGTAAACATTTCTTTACCAGATTGTCCATGTCCCACCACCATGACTTCGACTCCTGTGCTTCCTATACAGCGCATTGCGTTTTCTTCACTGTAGGTCTGTGCGACGTTCTGCCAATGTAAATAAAAGTTATGAATGCTGAAGAACAACTCAGGACAACTGAGCATTTCATGAAGTAACCTCCTTGACTTGACTATTTTTCAGTACAAACAAACATATTGTGTCCAGTTCAGGGAGGAATGCAGAGAAAATACCATACGTTGCTACGTGTATTTCATGAAAAAAGGTGTTCGACGGCATTCTTTCCACGAGAAATCTGTCAGCATTCAAAAAATGTGTCAGGAGCTAGAAACAAAGACGTCTAGTCATTAGAACAGCTTAGAGAGAGATAGGTGGAGGAAACTCCTCCACTTCACCCAGTGATAACTAGGCTTGTGCACCGATTTTTTTTCGGTTCGATTCGGTTCGCTTTTTCGGATTTTTAAACTTTTCGATTCGGCTCGTTTCAACCGATTTCTGTTTCGATTCGGTTCGGCTCGACTCGTTTTTCGTGTACATATTTTTTCGGAATATCGACCATTTTTCGTATTTTCGTGTCACTTTGCTCGTTATTTGTATCGACTTTTCGTAAGTTCGGAAATTTTCGTTTTTTGGAATTGTACATGTTTTCGGAATATGGACCGTTTTTCGTATTTTCGTGTCACTTTGCTCGTTTTTTGTATCGACTTTTCGTAATTTCGGAAATTTTTGTTTTTTCGGAACGTCTGTTCTCCTCGTTTCAAAGCAATAAATTTCGATTTGACACATTTCAAGTCCATTCGAAAATTCCGAAAATATTTCGTTTCGGCTCGGAAAACTTTTCGGATCTGCCATTTTCGGATCTAAAAATTTTCGGAAATTCGGCCGCATCCGAAAACACGAATCGGGAAATTTCGTGAAAATTCCGAAATTCCGAAACCCGAAACGCACATCCCTAGTGATAACACCCGATTGGGCAGCAGGGAGGCGGGGGAGTGGGACCCTCCTCACATCGTGACCATTTTAAAGCTATAAAGTGCTCAGTATGAGTAGAGCGTCCCTTTAATATGCTGACAAACCTTTATTCCATTTATATTTTTTATACGCCAGTAATGTAACTTGCAAAATGTTAAATTTAGATGTTTTATTTAGGAGTCTCTAAAGTTTTGTTTATCCCCTAAACAATTTGTATCCACATTCATTACGTTATTGTAATTATTTAAAGCAAAGATTATCTCACTGTATTTAATTCGAGTCATTGGGTTTGTGTTGCGTTGCACGCCCTGTGCTTCTCACTTATCTTGGATGAACAATATGTGCTTTCATTAAGGAGACATTATTACTCAGTATTTTCCCATAAGCATTCATGCAAATGGAATTCTCTTACACACCCAGTTCTCATCTTTATTTTTAGGCATTTTCCACATTATTTGCGAGTCTATTTTTTTTTTCTGCCGCTGCTGAGATCGGATATAAAAATAAAGTTTGTAAACTACAGGGATTTCATAATTTAATTCGAATTCCATTCCACGATTACATAGATCATTCCAGCAGTGCTCAGGGACACAATGTGACAGGCAACAATTCTTAAAAGGAGAGTGGCCGACTGAGTCCGAGAACCACATCTACACCTCAGGAGCCTGTAGGCACAGAAATGCGGAGCGCCCCTACCCCCCTAAACAAAAAAAGAAACATGCCAAAATTACTATTTCAATTTTTGTTTTGAGGCAAAAAAAACTAAAAATATATATTTTAAAAAACTGAAACAGGTTTTTCTTCATGCTCAAATCAAAAGACAGGGCAGAATCTGTTGCCTTAGCGGAATTAGTTACAGTTATAAGTTTTCATAAAGCGCCAACAAATTCCTTAGCAATGTACAATGGGTGAGACAGAATAACAAATATACATACACGTTACACACGCGGAACATAAGGAGGGAGGACCCTGCTCAAGAGCTTACAATCTAAGAGGATAGGGGTGACACATTAGGTGAGGATGAATAGGGTATTTGAAGTAGCGGGTTGCATGAGGACTGAATGGGAAGATGGAGGAGAATCTGGGACCTCTTAAGGCCAGAGAGAAGGAGGTTACAGTAGTCAAGGCGGGTGATAATAAGAGCTTGGATGAGCATTTTAGTAGAGTCCTGATTAAGAAAGGGACGGATACGAGCAATGTTTTTTAGGTGGAAGTAGCAGGATTTGGTTGGAGACTGAATGTGAGGAGTAAAGGATAGATTGGAGTCCAAGAGGACCCTGAGGCAATGGAGCTTGAGAGGTAGAAGTAATGTGGCACCATTCCCCTGATGAGAAATTGGCGCAGGAATGGAGGTTTTAGAGGGAGGGAAGATGAGAAGTTCAGTTTTAGAGAGGTTGAGCTTTAGGAAACGGGAAGTCATCCAGTCGAAGACAACCGATAAGCAGGCTGTAACACGGTCCAACACCGGAGGAGAGAGATTGAGAGGAAAGGTAGATTTGGGTGTCGTCAGCATAGAGGTGATATTGGAATCCATAGGAAGAGATGAGGTTGTCCAAAGAGGCAGTATAGATTGAGAAGAGTAGGGGACCCAGAACTTAGCCTTAAGGTACCCCAACTGAAAGAGGAGCTGGTGGTTAAGAGACACCAGTGAAGGAGACACTGAAGGAGCGAAAAGAGAGACAGTAAGAGGACCAGGTGAGAGTGATGTCACTGAGGCCAAGTTGACGCAGCGTGAGGAGCAGGAGAGGGTGATCACCAGTGTCGAATGCAGCGGAAAGGTCAAGAAGAATAAGGAGGGAGAAGTGACCTTCGGTTTCAGAGGCAGCTAAATCATTAGTTAACTTGGTCAGAGCCGTCTCAGTGGACTCTGGGAGTGCAAGCCGGACTGGTGCGGATCAAGTAGAGAGTTAGCAGCAAGAAAACTGGTGAGCTGGTTATAGACCAGACATTCTATGATTTTGGAGGCAAAGGGGAGCAGAGAGATGGGACAGTAGAGGGATGGAGGTAGTATCAAGAGATGGCTTTTTTGGAATAGGGGTGATCAAAGCATGTTTGAATACAGAGGAGAAGATTCCAGAGGAGAGGGAGAGATTAAAAATATGAGTCAAAGCAGGGACAGTAACTGGTAGGTCAGGCTGAATAAGGTGTGAGGGGATAGGATCAAGTGGACAGGTGGTCGGGTAGGAGGACATAAGAAGTTCTGTTACATCCTCCTCCAAGACTGTAGAAAAGGAAGACATAGTAGAAGAGGGAGCAGGGAGTAAGGGAGTCAGTGGGGTAGAATGGTTACAGGAGGAGGGCAGGGAATGCAGCAGCATTGTTTGTTTTATATGTAAAAGCATATATTGCCTCTGCTGTAGAACAGAAAAAAAATATTTTGCATTTACTTTTTTCATATTTTTTTAAAGACTAGACTCTGACCTTTCCAATGACACCTCACTTAACCTTGTGCGGTGTACAATTCAGGGATGCAGGTTCCAAAGTCCTCCTGTCCCTCCTCACTGCAGCGCCACGGTCTATGTTGTGAATTAAACAATGCGTTGCTTCACCAGATACACACTTGTAGGCAGTATGGTAAATGAGGTGAGTTAGTGCAGCATCACTGTTCACTTTATAATTGTAAACTGAATAATAGTGCCGTGTTAGAAAAAAAATTAGAAAAATATAATTTTAATAGACATTTTATTTTTACATAAAGCTAACCTGGTTATATTTGGTATCGATGGAAAGGCTATAAGCTGAATTTTCCAATGATACCTCATATGTCCCTCTAGCTCTTAGGGCTCCAGAGATACAGTGGTCTACATTATTGCAAATTGTAAAAAAAAAATTTTTACACACAGAGTATGACGCGCCCTTGTGGCAGGCGTCTGTAGGCACATGCCTACTCTGCCTAACGGCAAATCCGGCCCTGCATCTACAGACCACTACTACTTAGAATAAAAACACATCGAACCGTTTACCATTGCTACTAGCATTAATAAGGTCATTACATATAATTATATTATGATTTATGCAAATATGCTAAATGATTTTGATATTACCTGTGACATGCATCACTTTGAATTTGGGGTACTGTTACGAATACCCCTTGGGTCTATGATGCTGGTCCCTATATACAGGATACTATCTAACCCGCCGATCCTTAGGTGGTCGGTACAGCTAACTATCTCCAGGGAACAGAACGACACGTACCCAGCAAGGGTTAACATATACCAGAATACAATAATATACTTGGCTGATAGAGTCAGACCTGTGCCAATATTGATACACAGAACAGGATCACTAGTACTTGCCAAGTCGGTACATAGAGCCGATATGTCAGTACTTGCCAAGTCAGTACACAGAGCGGGTTCATCAGAGATTGCCAGGTCGGTACACAGAGCAGGGTTGTCAGTAAATGTCAGGCCGGTAAACAGAGCAGGGTTGACAATAAATGCCAGGCCTCTAAACAGAGCAGGGTTGACAGTAAATGCCAGATTGGTACACAGAGCAGGGTATGTCAGTAAATGCCAGGTTGATATACAGAATAGCCAAGAATACAAAGAAAGTGCTGAGGGAAGCGATAACCACGTCAGGGCACAGGAGTAAGTGAGACGCTGGGCTTTAAACCAGGTGGGCGCTGCGTCATCAAGCCGTGCCCCGCCCTTGGCATCTCACGTGACCGCGATGCTGTGGTTCTTCAGTCAGCGCCCAGTCAGCGAGCAGGATGCTGCCAGGTGCCGGTACCGTGGGACGTGACAGGTACATGGGCTTAGGGATGTATTTGGTGAGGTGCAGGCCTGACGCTCTACATTATTTCCCTGCCCTCTCTTCTGTTGAAGTCACCTTGTGCCTGTAGGTTATGTATGAATGATGTTATTTTCTATCTGTCGATCAATGTGGTCTATGTATATCTGTTGCTATCTGCTGATGGGTTTACTGGGTGGGTTATTTTAGCCTTTTCCAGCATCACCTCTCAGGAATGTGTTATTATCTGTTGCATGTTTGATTAGTCCTTTGTTGATCTGTCTTGTTGGGCAAACACTGCCCCATTAACTGATGCTCAGGCTGTGATTACATGACACCTTATTGTTTCATGTCAGGAAATGACTGGTTCAATGGAGGATGGGGGGGGTGCCAAGGTGTAACTTTCAATTGGTCTCTAGGTCCACCTGGGACTGTATATATTCAACCCAATAAAGCGGTTCAGTTGGTAGCTGCTCTAAAACTCCCAGATCTATGCATTCTCTTATACCTGGTGGATGCTAGCAAGGCTCTGTACGTGTATCCGTCCTTAAGTTTCATCTAAGGACTAGAGGAAGGCACAAAAGCCTGCTGGTGAGAGAATGTGGGTCCGGCAAGGAGGCGGTATTAACAGATGTGACCCAGTCGGGTATAGAGATCTGTTACATTTCCAAACCCTCTGTTTAGGGGTAATGGAAAGGTGACATTCTAGGTAGGGGTCTAGTTATAAGAAAACATAAGTGCAGGAACTCTATAAAATTCCTGTTCCTTAATTAACCCTTGCCAAGTCACACTTAACCCACCACCCCACATACAAATTTAATATCAATGTTTAAACATAAAGCTAGGCTTGTATTTAGGGAATCCTTATGATAATTGTAATACATATCATATATTTCTGGTGATTTAATAAGGAAACCTGATTAGAGGCGGAGCCTAATAAAAACTTCTCGGTGTGTAGGTCGAAAGGGAACTGCGTGCCTTGTAAAAAAAATAGTGGGGACCTGCATTCCCATGGGTTCCTGCCTAGGGTTGAGCTGTTCGGGTTCGGACGGTTCGGAGTTCGACCTGAACTTTGGCAGTTCGAAAGTTTGCGAATTTCGAACTTTTTGGGTGTGTTCGGTTCGAGTTCGAAAAAAAAAAGAAATTTTGAAAAAAGTATAGAAAATGCTTAAAAAAATACTAAAAAATCTAGAAATAAAGAGACTCTTTACTGCAGAATATTATAAGCAACGGTTTATTAGATATTGAATTAAAAACTAATGTGTACGTGGAAAGATTATCAACTATAAATGACCTCTGTTCACAAACGGGCATAACACCAGGTGTTTTTAGTCTGGTAATCAATTTGATACATTGTACACCATACTGAGGGTGGGGTGGTGTCTGCTTCTGATTAAGATTTGAGAATTAATTTCCCTAAAACATCCTAATATGCTGCATTTAACCCTTTCGCTGCTGAGGCTTTTCACACCTCTGTGCTGAGGTCATTTTTACCGCTTTCGCTCATCATGTTTAACCGCGTTTTGTAGCCATATTTTGATATATAACCCAGACATATTACATATCGTTCTTTACGGCAGACTTGGCAGATTCATAATATGTCATTATTATATGTATACGTTATGTCATGTCTGTATATTATAACAAAAATGCAATAAAATTTGAATTTTCAATAATTTATTATGTGTAAAGTGGTTTTTTTCACATTTTAGCATGCGATCGTTTGCGGTTATATTTAGTATGGGGTGCGCTTGTTAAAACAATTAGAAATGGGGTCTCGTTACATTTTTTTTTGGGGGGAAATTTCGCTTTTTTTAACAAACGCACCGCATACAAAAATCGTTAGTGCAGTATTATTGTTCACATTCCGCCGGAATCAGCGCGTCCATAGCACAGGAGAACCACTTGGCTGGACGCGCTGAGCGCGTCCATAGCAGCCAAGTGGTTAACTTGTGTTTGAAAAAAATTCAAAATAACATCTAAGGCTAGGGTCAGATGAGCGCATTTTGTACGGACTGTGCGTCCGTGCAGTACGGACGTACTTACTGACTGACAACAAGGTAGTGGCCAAAAAATCTGTTTTTTTCCCTGACGTATTTTTTGACTGATGTATTTTTCACCTCGGGATTAAACATTCACAGGGTTATTCAGAGAGCGGTGAAAAGCAGGAGAATAACTGGAGAAGTGAAAATTCTAGGTCAAAATAGCCGAACCAGAAAAATTCTCCCATTTAACTCACTTTCCAAATTGGCTATTTGGTCTAGATTGTTCTCTTCTCCTGCCAGTTCTCCTGGCTTTCACCTCTTTCTCAGGGTTGTTCAGAGAAAGGTGAAAACCAGGAGAATGGCAGGAAAAGAGAACAATCTGGACCAAATAGCCGATTTGGAAAGTGAGATAAGGCTAGGGTCAGACTAACGCATTTTTCACAGCGACCGTCAAAAAGTGCGTCCGAACGCATTGCCTTATTTTTTCACGGAATGCGCGAAAACGGTCATACGATGCGCATTTTTGTGCGTGATTTTTTACGGATCCAAACCAGGAAACTTTGGATGTCTGGACGTTATGTTGGCCGGACATGAGCAGGGTCTGACGTCTCCAAATCACGCACACACGCCGCTAGTGGACACAGTGCACTCTGTACGTCCATACTAGCCGTTCTGCGTTCTCGAAAAAATGCGTTAATTTTCCACTTGAATTGCGCAGCCGGACTTTCGTGCGACCGTACTTCGTATATTGGCTGTCATTGCCTGTCATTTGCTGCTAGTGCGGCCGTGATTAAGTGCGCCTAAACGCATGTTAAAAATTCGCTTGTCTGACCTTAGCCTAAATGGGAGAATTTTTCTTTTTTGGCAATTTTGACCTAGAATTTTCCATTCTCCAGTCATTCTCCTGCTCTACACCGCTCTCTGAATAACCCTGACAGGGTTATTCAGAGAAAGGTGAAACTCAGGAGAATGACTGAAGAGAAAATTCTAGGTCAAAATAGCCACACCAGAAAAATTCTCTCATTTTTCTCACTTTCCAAATCGGCTATTTGGTCTAGAATTTTCCATTCTCCAGTCATTCTCTTGCTTTTCACCGCCAAAAAATCAGTAAACTTTTTCTGCATGTCCGAAAATGTCTCCTCTTTTCATACAGACTGCCGCCCCAAGCAGTTGTTTATGGATAGATTAAAGGAAAAGCATTTACCGTCATTTGAAATGTAATTTTTTGGTTTTTACATATTTCTATACATCCTAGAAATCCGCCACTTCACGGGCAGGTTATGGGGACCTCCTAGACACGATATTTGAAGGAATTTTTCGTTTTTATTTTTAACCCTTATTTCATGGAAAACTCACTGTCCCTTTAAAAACGTTTTTTTTTTTACTTTTTGTCCTTGTTTCCTGTCCCCCAGGGCACTACCCGGACCCCCATACACCTTTTATGGCAAATATCTAGCATATATGCCCTCTTGGAGGGCACTCTAAAAACCGAATTTTCAGCCCCATTGATTTGTATGGGGTTCGAGTTCGGGTTCGGATCCGAACATTTGGAAATTTCGGGTTCGGCTTCGAACCGAACTCGGGGAGTGTTCGGCTCATCCCTATTCCTGCCCGACCTGATCCCTGATTATAGGATTATTATGCCTGTAGCCTCCTTGGAAATGCAAATTGAACATCTGTTGTCCGGTATGCTTGGGACCCCAGGCATTCTGGATTTTGGATTCTTTCAGATTTCAGAATCTGGGAGAATCCAATGTTTCAGAAGAATGAGATCACAGCTGGAGAGCCGCAACCTTCTTCCTGCTGCAGCTTCCAGGGCATATGTAGGCATTCATCGACAAGCTGCCTGTAGTCAGTGAGACTCGGAGCAGCATGTCAAACGTTGGGGCTGCCTGGAGGATCCCAGTGACCTCTGCGGTCTGCTGCAGTGCTATAGATACAAGTTCCCAAGTGTCAGCAACCACGTGAAGCGCCCCTTTCCTGGAATCACTAAAATCCAGACAGACAGCTCCAAAATCTCTGGTTTTCAGAGACTTCTGGATATTAGAATTCCAGATAAGGGAGCACAACCTGTAGCTTGTTGTTCTTCTGACATTGAAGGCAGAATTGGATAAGTTCAACTTTATAATTTATTATATCGTATTATAGTTTATGTCTCTATTGAGAAACTGTTCATAATATCCGTTCGCCCACCTGCCTAAGGCGAGTGGAAATTTGAGCACGGAAAATGGAAATTTGTCCCTTAAGTGCTCATGCAGCGAAGAAAATACCATTTAATACATGTGTCTATGCAGCTGCTGTGCCCCATCAGCTACATGTGCACAAAATTGCAAAGAATGGGCCCTACAGCAGTGTGGAGTTCAATGTTGGCAATCGTATTGCAGTTGCAAGCAAAATGCATCCGCAACAACCACTATTTTCACTCAGAGCAGCTGAGACATGGACAATGCATGGAAGGACTCCCAACAATGTGTAGGCAGTGCCTGTATCAGATGTGTCCAACCTTGGCCCTCCAGATGTTTTGGAACTACAATTCCCTTACGGCTCTGTTGACCTATTAGGTGGACTATCATGAGAGATGTAGTTCCAAAGCATCTAGATAACCAAGGTTGAGCACCCATGGTGTATATGTAATGCTTACCCTCTGATCTCAATAGAGGACTGGAATTACAATGGGGGCTGGCCTGGGACAAGTATGGCAGAGCTCAGTGAGTGGTAAGTAGGTTAGTGGGACCTCCCTGCAGTGACCTTCAGTAATGGTGTTCACTCAATGAACTTAATCATGAGGAGAAAAAGTCCTCACAGCATCGTGCGAATTATAGCTGACCCTACCCCTCAGGGCCTGTACTCTGGGTTCCTAAACGCCGCAGGGTGACATAGCACAACCCACAGATATTTGGCCTTCATTCTGTCCACCTCTTTTTCCAGCTTGCTGATCTCCATCATTGGCTGCAGGAAGACTGCCTGAGTTCATGCAGTCCTCCTGCAGCTGTTGGTGACACCGGCCCACTGGGAAGCAAGGCGGGCTTGCGGAAGGCCAAAAATCCTTGGGTCATGCTATGCCACCCTGAGGGGTTTAAACTGACTTGTAACCAGGATGCATCACACACCCGGCTGCGGCAATGGGTTAATAATATGAAATGTTAACCAATCCTTGCTAACGGGAGTCGTCCCAGAAGACTGGAAATTAGCAAATGTTGTGCCCATTCACAAGAAGGGTAGTAGGGAGGAATCTGGGAACTATAGGCCAGTTAGTCTTACGTCAGTAGTGGGGAAATTAATGGAAACCATGTTAAAGGAAAGGATTGTTGAACATCTAAAAACACATAGATTACAGGATCAGAAACAACATGGGTTTACCTCAGGGAGATCATGCCAAACTAATCTTATTGATTTTTTTGATTGGGTAACAAAAATAATAGACACAGGTGGTGCAGTAGACATTGCTTATTTAGATTTCAGTAAGGCTTTTGATACTGTTCCGCATAGAAGGCTTATCAATAAATTGCAATCTTTGAGCTTGGACTCCAATATTGTTGAATGGATTAGGCAGTGGCTGAGTGACAGGCAACAGAGGGTTGTGGTAAATGGAGTTTATTCGGCGCAAGGTCTTGTTACCAGTGGGGTACCTCAGGGGTCAGTACTTGGACCCATTCTATTTAATATTTTTATTAGTGATATTGCAGAAGGTATTAATGGAAAAGTATGTCTTTTTGCTGATGACACAAAGATTTGCAACAGGGTTGACGTTCCTGGAGGGATCAGCCAAATGACAAATGATTTAGGTAAACTAAAAAAATGGTCGGAGTTGTGGCAATTGAGTTTTAACATGGATAAGTGCAAGATAATGCACCTGGGACGTAAAAACCCAAGGGCTGAATATAGAATATTTGATACAGTCCTAACCTCAACATCTGAGGAAAGGGATTTAGGGACCGTATCTCCAGAAGGATATAGACATCTTAGAGAGAGTTCAGAGAAGGGCTACTAAAATGGTGTACGGCTTGAAGGAGAAAAGTTACCAGGAAAGGCTTAATGATCTTAACATGTACAGCTTGGAAAAAAGACGAGACAGAGGAGATATGATAGAAACATTTAAATACGTAAAGGGAATCCACAAGGTAGAGGAAGGGAGTATATTTAAAAGGAAACAAAATAGCAAAACAAGAGGACATAGTCTTAGATTAGAGGGGCAAAGGTTTAAAAGTAACATCAGGAAGCATTATTTTACTGAGAGGGTGGTGGATACATGGAACAGTCTTCCAGTAGAAGTGGTAGAGGCCAAAACAGTAATTGAATTTAAGCAGGCATGGGATAGGCATAAGGCTATCCTAAACAAAAGATAAATCCAGGTAAAGTATCCATGTAATTGGGCAGACTAGATGGGCCGAAAGGTTCTTATCTGCCGACATTTTTCTATGTTTCTATGTTTCTAAATGTTGAGACCTGTAGTTATAGAAATAGAATTTTGCCAGTGTATTAATCAGAAATAGCACTGAGCCCTGTGCGGAGTGTGCGCATAATCACGTTTATAGTTAAACAGAGCGGCGTAAGGATACAAGGGTAACCTCTTACATTCATTTCCACGTTTAGATTCGAGCAGATTTTACTTTTGCAGTGCAACACGTCAGATATCAGATATCTGCTGCATTCATTGAACATTTTGTGTTCACTTTATCTTAAATATCTCAGAGAAGGGGATCAGATGATTCAATCAGTTTCCCAATTTAAAACACACACACGAGCGCCAGCAGCACGGCGTTTTAGGATGCTACGGACAGGGAATGCGTATTGCTCTGGATTAGAATTCTCATATGTTTATTCTTTACACATCTGCTGTTACACAAGCAAAATCCTTAAAACTACATAACAAGAAACAAGATGTGTGTTTCTTTATTTAAAAAAGAGAATTTTATTAATATTTTGTTGAAAAAATATATTATAACATTATCCTAAAACATGGGGGGCCCTATTCCGTGCTTTGCCCTAAAATGGGGACGGTAACGGGGAAAACATGCACATGCAAATTTCCTTGTAGCATCCCCATTTCAGCGTGATATTAAGGGGCAGGCAATGTCTCAACACCTTTCCCCGGAATGCACCGCTACATGCAGTGATTCTTGTGGAAGCGCTTCCGTGCCGCTGCGAGTATCACCTCCTGGAGACCATAGGCCGCGAGCCCTGTGTGATCTCGTTCTCGTGTGATCTTGCAGCTTTAGAGAGTGTTCGTGGAAATAGTTCCTACCCTATCTGCTCCTGGCCTCAATTTGCTTCAGGGGACAAGAAGCAGCATATCAGGCCACCACTCTCACCGTGGGATAAGAAGTCAGTATCGGATTTATTGGGGTGGGTTTAGGGCAGGGGTCAGCAACCTTGGCACCCTGATGTTTTGAGAACTGCATTTCCCTTGTGGCTCAGTCAGCCTAATGTGTGACTGAGCATCCTGGGAAATGTAGTTCCCAAAACATCAGGATGCCAAGGTTGCTGACCTCTGGTTTAGGGGGTGCTAAATGAATTTGCAAAAGCGGAATAATTTAGCACAAGCTTTTAGGTGTCACTAAAATTTTGGCTTGCGCGTCCTGATGGTAATTAGCGCTAGCATTTTTGTAATACCTTACTTATCGAAACGCTAATTACTGATTGCGCTCCCTATGTTAAGTATAGGATGCGCAAAGTACAGTGAGCTCGCGGAAACTAGAGCAATCATTGAGGCTCCAAGTAATTTTTTACGGGTTTAGCGTCAGGACGGTAATATGGGGGACATGCGTTAAAGTCACTTATCCTAGTGGTAACACTTACTCACGGAACGCTACAGTTAGTGTTCACTATGGAATAGAGCCTGGGGTGTGTAGTTAACAAAAATGTATAACAAATAAATATAGAATAAAATTTTACAAACATAGTTTTGCAAAATATTAAAATAATGTAAATTTGCTCATTTTTTTTATTTACCATGCATTTGTTTTATATTTCTCTGCAAAATATTGCTAGGACGAAAGGTTCTAAACTTTAGATGGTGTCCCTTATCTTGCAATGTCACATTATCAGCATACAATCAGAAATAGCCTTGTGTCAAATTTAATGTAATAGAGATGGATAATATGCTAGTCAGGGGTTTGGGTCAAAATCCCTACAACCAGGTTGCCTAATGCCAAAATCCTGACGTCCAACTTCCCTGCACAGACAACTCCCTGACGGCCAACTTCCCTACACAGCCAACGTCCCTACACGGCCAACTCCCTGATGGCCATCTTCCAGACATCCAAAATCCCAGAGGCTAACACTAACCCTACTCCCTAACCCCCTAAACCTAATCCTAACCCCCCTAAACCTAGCCCTAACCCTAACCCCCTAAACCTAGCCCTAACCCTAACCCCCACTAAACCTAACCCTAACCCCCTTAAACCTAGCCCTAACCCCCTAAACCTAGCCCTAACCCCCTAAACCTAGCCCTAAAGCTAACCCCCACTAAACCTAACCCTAACCCCCTAAATCTAGCCCTAACCCATACCCCCTAAACCTAGCCCTAACCCCCTAAACCTAGCCATAACCCTCTAAACCTAGCCCTAACCCCCCTAAACCTATCCCTAACCATAACCCCCCTAAACCTATCCCTAACACCCTAAACCTAGCCCTAACCCTAAGCCCCTAAACCTAGCCCTAATTACCTAAGGGTTAGGGTGTTAGTATTAGGGTTAGCCACTGGGATTATGGATGTCTGGAGGTTGGCCGTGTAGGGAAGTTGGGATGTCTGGCACTTGTTCTGTCTGGAAGTTGGCTGTCGGGATGTTGACATTAGGGAACCTGGCTGTAGGGATTTTTCCGGCACCCGCTGGTCAGATATCCTGATGATGGGGATTTGTAGTGAGTGTAATGAGATTATTAGCAATCCATCTTCCAAAAACCTGCATTGACAGCCACGGTGCTAAAACAGTTTGATCAGCTGCAGTAGCACTTTTTGGCCAGCAGATGGTAATGTCTTGTACAGGAGGGGTGGGGTCGCACCTATTCCCCGATGGGGCGGCTGCAACCACCAAATGCATCCAGCCCAACAACATGTGTGAAACATAACAAAGAAAAAAATTTCATCTGCGCTTATTCCCATTATACCATGTGAAACTAAACACAATTAGAGGTTTGGTTTCTTATTAATGGCCATTATAAGACTAAACTCGCTCGTCAGCGTCAAGGCACCTCTAATGAGGGCGAGTCCTATCCAAAAATGAAACCACAGGCTGCTGTATAGCAAACCATACCTGCTCATGCTGCTTGTCAGACATGAGGTAGACTGGTGGGCCTTTATTTATGCTCCCCCACAAACAAAAATCCACTTTGGGATCAAAAACAAAGACACGGAGCGGGATCTTGCTGCAGGGATGACCTGGCTGGAAGTACAAGGCGCCAAGGCACCTCTAATGAGGGCGAGTCCTATCCAAAAATGAAACCACAGGCTGCTGTATAGCAAACCATACCTGCTCATGGTGCTTGTCATTAGAGGTGCCTTGACGCTGGCGGACGAGCTAGTCTTATAACAGCCATTAATAAGAAACCAAACCTCTAATTGTGTTTAGTTTCACACGGTATAATGGGAATAAGCGCAGATGACATTTTTTTCTTTGTTATGTCTCACACATGTTGTTGGGCTGGATGCATTTGGTGGTTGCAGCCGCCCCATCGGGGAATAGGTGCGACCGCACCCCTCCTGTACTGAGTATGTTTCAATGTACTTCCAGCCAGGTCATCCCTGCAGCAAGATCCCGCTCCGTGTCTTTGTTTTTGATCCCAAAGTGGATTTTTGTTTCTGGGGAGCATAAATAAATAAATAAATAAAGGCCCACCAGTCTACCTCATGTCTGACAAGCAGATATGAGCAGATATGGATTGCTATACAGCAGCCGATGTAGTAGCCCTATTTGACAGGCAGATATTACCAAGAAAATAATTAATTGTTAATATTCCCAATGACAATTACTTTATAATTAATGAAAAAACGATTTTCCCCCAAGAAAACAAAACACTGTTTCTTGTCAGTGGTTTTATGGAAAACCACTCGGTATTGAAGGGGTTAAAACATAATTGAAGGATATACAAATACGATTCATTTATGTTTTTTGTCTGTATTATTTTGACATGTAGGTCTCCTCTCCAACTCCTAATGAGGGAATGCTATCTCGCTGGCACACCTCCGTGCCAAATATTATTGGTTTAATATTTCATTAATATGCACAATTATGCAATTAAAAAAACTATAATGACATGATAAAATTTGTATTTCTGTTATCTTTTCTTAATAAATCTAAGCTTCAAATATCTCACCAAGCACTCTAGATCTCAATTATACAATTAAAATGATATTAGAAAATAATTTAATTACATCAATTATACAATTAAGATTATAACATGAAATAAGGTAATTAACTTAATTAACTATCCAAACACAAAATATCCCGTTTCCGTGCACCGTATCAATCCGATCGGCTTTCTTATATTAAATGCTTTTAATTTAAGCCTGTTATCAAAGGTATCAGCCGAGCGATTAAGGCTGTTGTCCTTTATTTTTTATTTAATAAAAACGAGATTTGTGATTAAACAGCTTAGATTTACAAGTGATACTTCCTTTCCACGGCCCTTTCAGGACCAGGAATCTGGCCCTCTTCACAGAAAGTGCATGGTACAATCCTGTTCGTGTTATGGCAACCAAGAAACAAAGAAAGGGTTTGTCTTTTAGGATGGGAACCTAGTAAATGATTTATATGCGTGCTATGCAATCTCTGCTTTCTAATTTTATCTGGATGATGGAATGAAACACGATCGTTTGATAGATTTTATTGGTGTGTCACCAAGGGCGAAGCGAATAAATAGAATGAGACGGAACAATGGACGGACCTTGGAACGTAAGAGAGCGGTTTCTTTATCAATGCTCCACTTTCTCTTTTTTTAATGCGTGAATGCCCTGGTTTTGTGTGTATGCGTAAAGGAAAACATGACAAAACATCACAACAAAAAAAAGAAGAAAATTTTGAACCTTGTCTAGACTAGACATGACTATGTACCAGGCGTAAAGAAGAGTCAACCAGCCTGTTCTCCAACCACCAGTCTGACACTCTGGTAATCGATGAAAGCAGAAGTTTTTTATGCACCTCTCCAGTAAGGGTCTTGGCAAAAACCCAACAGTACATACTTGCCTATTTCACCATATCGGCTGTGTAGCCTAGTGGTGTTAGTCTCTGATCTTCATAAATGGAAAAGCTAGGTCAAATACAGATCAGAATGCCTGACCTGCACATCCATCCTGTACAACTGTGAAGATGAAAGTCTTGACTATTTATCTATGGAGAAACGGGTTCAATCTCACCACCATGTCACTGCTCTACAATCATGGAGAGCAGACCCAGAAGACCTCACTAGTATGTGTATTTGGGCATGGTACCCAACATTTTAGATTCTCCCACCTCACAATACAAAATCCTCATAAAGATTATTGTTATTATTATACTTTATATAGCGCCAGCATATTCCACAGCGCTGAACAATGCGCACAATTTAGACAGGGTTACAATACATTGAGACTGAACAACATTTGATAAACCAGTACAGGGGGAAATAAGGGCCCTATTCCCATGGGAACTCAAAATCTAGAAGGGTTGGGGTGGAAACAGGAGGAGAGGACTGCAAGGTGAAAGTGATGGACTGTAAGTCGAGATGGATGGACTGCAAGGCGAGAATGATGGACTGGTTGGAAACAGGAGGAGAGGACTGCAAAGTGAGAGTGATGGACTGGTTGGAAACAGGAGGAGAGGACTGCAAGGTGAGAGTGATGGACTGGTTGGAAACAGGAGGAGAAGGACTGCAAGATGAGAGTGATGGACTGGTTGGGGTAGTGCGGGGTATCAGTTAGTCGGGTGGTAGGCTTCTCTAATAGGAAGGTCTTAAGAGAGCGTTTGAAGGAAGCATTTGAATATAGATTGTAAGTTCCTTTGGGGACAGGGTCCCCTTGAATCAGGCCGTATCATCTATGTGTGGTGTTATCATATATCAACAACTTGTATGCTGACCAGTAACAGTATTTATATAGTGCCATCATATTTTGTAGCACTTTACAATGGGGAAGCATGAAGATGAGACATAATAAGTAAGAAAACATAAGGAACAAATGGCCCTGCCCATAGGATCATTGTCTTGCTAATACAGCCAGGCATCCCATAAGCTTACAATCAAAGGGACTAAGGTTTGGAAAAACAAAAAGGGAGCAGGGGGAATGTGGAGTTGATGATCAGAAAGATAATAGCAGACTGAATGAGGATAGACCAAGAGCCTGGGCATGATGAGGTTAAACTGACTTAGAAGTGAAGGAGCTACAAGGAAGAGCTTATAAAATTGGAGTAGGGACTGGGTGGGAGGGTGGTTAGGGTGGTTGGGCAGAACAGTAGAGGGAAGACCGCAGTGCGAGAGGCGAGTGCAACAGTGCAATAGTGGAGAAGAAATAAAGAGTTTAGAGGGATGGCCAATGCACGCAAAGAATTTACAGCAGGGAGGAGCAGAGCAGACTGAGCATAGAATGAAAGCAAAACAAGGAAGGAAAATAAAAAATCATAAACTAACAGTTGCGCTAAAATAGACACAAAAGGTAAAAAACAGTAATAACATTTTTGGAGCAGAAGCAATGTGGCCAAAGTTGTGTTGATTGAAGCATATCTTGCTAGCTTGATTCTGACCTGCTGCGGAATCTGTGGTCCTATAAATAAAGGATAATAAAAATGGGGTAGACGAGGAGCAAGGAAATGAAGCAATGTATTAAAAGGAACAAGGGTTATAAATTTTAAACAATAGTTTAGGGGAGTAACAAGATATCCAAATTTAACAATGCATATTTTTATGAATTAGAAAAAACATAGTTTGCTAGAAAATAACATTTAAAAAACAGTTTTCCTGCAATACTTTAAGATAGCTGGACGAATGTGCTGACATATGTCTGGGTCGGCAAGTACACAATCCTGAATATCTGTGGTTAGATTAGATATGGTGATGTCACCGTGGTATGAGTCGGGCGACGTGCTGAGCGAGCGTGAGTGTGCACACCATAGGGCATCGTCAGTTTGTATAGATATGGATATGTTTAAGGAAACAAAGGGAGATTCCGAATAAATCATACACAAATAAAAGAATGGGACAGTCTGCAAACATAACAGTCATTAACCAGGCCTATTTCACAACAGGAAAACTATTGTAAAATGACATTATGTGAGTCATGGAAAGGTCAACGGAGACACTTACAATTAGCATCCCAGAGTGATACCAATCTGAAGCAGGAAACATGGAGTTAAGGACATTTGGGGATTAAATCACTGCCATGTAAGGGCCATTGTGTAGCAGGACATGTAGTAATCAATATTAAAGCATTTACTTGGGTCGGGTAAAAACATTATCTCAGCTGTGTTTCCAGGACGATTGTTCCCACCGTCTTCCCAGAGGTAATTACGTGTGTACCTTTTCTCCATGATTATCGCTGCCTCCCCCAGCACGCGTTACAATTAAAAAAGATTAACACAGCTGGTTCACCTTTGGTCTTGTGGGAAATCAAATCGATAATTCATTTTATTGATTATTATTATAATATTTTAAACATGGCTACTAACTAATCGTACAAAGTGAGCCAATGGGATAGTCTCGTAAGGTTCCCTTTCAATTTGATGTGGAAGTCAAACCATAGGATATAGCAAACAGCTTTCGGAAATATGTTTGTATATATATTTTTTTATCAACTCCCCTACAAGATGGTTTCCAAAGAATATGGCCCGAGAAAAAAAAAATGTGATAAAAAAAGACACGCGGAATAATGTTGCCAAAATAAAAAACGAACTTCTAATTCGGACGTGATCTGAAAGTTATGCCCGCTCCAATTTGGACGTGTCTGAGATGACGTCTAGGCATCATTTTCGGAAGAATGTTTTGAAAGCAAATGAAAATAATACATATATATGTATCGGTTTTACTCGAGAATGTTCTCTTCCTTCCAAACTGGATTTTTTTAGATAGTTATCAATTTCTAGGGATAGAGTTAGAGCTAGGATTAGAAAAAAGGCCATGCTGCCATTTACCTTTATGTTAAGGTCAGGAGCACGATTAAGGCTAGGT
Source organism: Leptobrachium leishanense (assembly GCA_009667805.1). NCBI lineage: Eukaryota > Metazoa > Chordata > Amphibia > Anura > Megophryidae > Leptobrachium > Leptobrachium leishanense. The sequence continues at coordinate 313,332,713 of CM019067.1, forward strand.
TATTATTTGCACTTGTTTTAGAGTTAGGGTTAGGTTTGCTTTTAGAGATAGGGTTATGGATAGAGTTGCATTTAGGGGTCGGGTTAAAGCTAGGCTTAGAACATAAGGTCAAGCCACCATTTGCGTTTGTGTTATGGTAAGAGGTATGGTTAGGGCTAGGTTACTATTTGCACCTGTTTAAGAGTTAGGGTTAGGTTTGCTTTTAGTGTTAGAGTTACATTTAGGGTTAAGGTTAGAGATAGGTTTAGAAAATAAGGTCAAGTCACCATTTGCATTTGTGTTATGGTTAGAGGTACGGTTAGTGTTAGGTTACCATTTGTACTTGTTTTAGAGTTAGGGTTAGGTTTGCTGTTAGCGTTAGAGTTACATTTAGGGTTAGGTTAACCTTAAACTGTAACCTTAACGTTCTGCACCATTTTTGCTTCAATCTAAGGTAAAAGATTCTTCTCTTTTTTCTTATAACATCTGACGTTCCCCGGGACAGACCTGGTAGGATCCCTGGTAACAGACCTCTAGCCCTCCGATCCTTGAAATGGTCAGGACCGCTAACTCTAACCTCTAGCAGCCACAGAGGCCAGGGAAAATGGCAACACTGTGAAAGATTATACTGCGCAACAGTATACGACAGAGATATACAGCACACACCTTGAATGACAGGCAGCGGATTACCAGGCAGGGACACAGAGCAAGGGTGGTCGTACAAACAGAACTGGGTAAGCAGCGTAAGGACACTTTGTACTGCGCAACAGTATATGTGGCAGGATCTTAATAGCACACACCAACAGCACCAGCAGCCAAAGTACAGGCAGGGAGTAAGAGAGAGAATGGTCGATGTTCAGGCAAAGAGTCGGCAACAATTCGGGTCCTCAGAAAATGCAAAGTCAGTAACAGGTATACGAACGGTAATAGAGAGCAGCGATGCAGGAAAACGAAAGTCCACGACAAGGCAAGGCTCAAGGAGCGCACTCACGATTTAAAGGCCGGCGGCGCTGCCTCCTCATGCCGCACCCCGCCCCCTGAGCGAGCGTAGACATGTCGGGTGCCGCCAGAGCTGCTGGCACCCAGCCAGGCGGCGAAACGGCTCCTCCAGGGTCCCCCTGTGCGTCTCCCAGGACCCTGGACGTCACATAACATGAACACAAGCACAAACATTAGCCTAACCCTAACCCTAAAAATCTATAAATTATAGAAATGCTCCAGTTCACGAGCGATCAAATATTTTCTAGTGAAGTTGATTTTTTTTTAAACTTTAGAGTAAAGGCAATGCTTTCTTATTGCTCCTGATAGCAAGTCACAAAAATGATGGATGTTTTTTTCCAGCAAACAGGAGCTGGTATAATTCCCATAGTGAACCATAAAAGATACTGGCCTAGAAACACTAGGCATCAAAATTGTGATTATAAGTTATGACATAACTGCAAAGTCCCACCAAGTAATCACTGCTTGAAAAAAGTGTCACGGACTTACCAGGAGCTAGAGCCCAGGATGCAGAAACTGGTGCATACCCTTGCAGAACCTCACTTCACAAAGTGACCAGAAGGATGCTGGCCTCTGCGTAGTGGGAGTAGGCATGGGGGCAGGTCCGGGTTCATGATACAGAGCAGGGGTAATCAAGGGACCTAGTCAGACAGTGCAGAGGTCAAATCCAGAAGAGCAAGTCCAAAAACAGGCAGGTAAATCCCAACACAACTCAATGTACGCAGCCAACAGAGTGAAGAGGATTGAGGGAGGCTACATTAAATAGCCAGAGAAGTACCAACAGATGGGTTGATTAGTCCTTAGATCGCAGGTGGAAGCCAGGAGCAATGTTCTCTGCAGAGTCTATGGAAGAGCTAAGGTCTAACAGATGGGCAGACAAATGTAAAGCTCCCCTGGTTGAATGGACAGAGAGGCTGGTTACAATGCTGGAGACCAGGGTTCAGTTCCAGGTAGTGTCTGTGAAAGGGAGGCTGCTTCTGGCTGTCTGCAGGGCTCTGTGTGAACTAGGACAAAAAGTCGCTATAAATTGTGGCAGCCCATTGGATCCAAGATCTCCTCACACCATTAATAAATATAGCAACCGGTGAGCAGGTCTTAATTGGAACGAATGAGAACCAAATAGGTTTCAGCACCAAGGACAGCAGCACCTCATGCTCTAGAGCGGGGTTTCTCAATTCCGGTCCATAGGACCCACTAACAGGACAGGTTTGCAGAATATCTGAAGCACAGCACAGGTGATATGATTTGCTGCTCAGTGATTGCAGGATTCAGACTGTTTCCCCAAGGTGATCCTTAAAATCTGGCCTCTTAGTAGGTCCTGAGGACTGGAGTTGAGGAACAAAACCCCCTGTCCTTGGTGCTGAAATAGGTTTCAGCATCAACGACAGCCCCCTCCGAATGCAGCCAGACTGAGGGAAAGAAAAAAAAAGTGCTGCGTTCGGCAAAGAAAAAAAAGCTTAGTCTTTTTAAAATAATTGGGAATCCAAAAATTTCACCTAAAAAATAAAAACAAATACTCAAAAAAATCCAAAAAACATTTATTAAAAAGACTTTTTGCTGCAAATGAAAAGAATAAACGGGTGAAAAAAAAATGAAAATATTATTTTACATTGAAATCTATGGGATTCACCTGTCGAACTGAATCATCCACTTCGCTGCCGCTGAAGACCGCCGAACCACACCAAATGGCACCATATGTCGCTGTCTATGGCCTGTGATACTGAATACAACAGATTCAGCACCACAGCCAATGGACAGAGACGCGGTGCTGAGTCTGAGTGAAACAGTATAACGAATCGCGTCATAAAAGCAAAATCAATTCTTTATATACCATTTCATTTTGGACTAGATCGATTCGTTATTTTGGAAGTGCTTCAGAAATACAAATAGGCGTAAATTGGTTCAAATTGTGATTCGGAATAAAACGAAACTCACATACCTAGTGAAGAAACAACGCGAGAGATTCATGGAGAGGGTGGCAGCATCCCTTACAGTATCTATCAATGTTTTTGTAAGGATGCACAGTGGTTATAGAATCCCAGTAAAACTGACTAATTTATTCAGAGCGATAATTATTAATAAGAATTAATCAATTTATGCACAGTACAAGTTTACGACTACACAACGGATTGACATGAAATCCCTCCAGTTTGTCTAAGACTTGACCTCACTAGGGATGAGCGTTCGGTTCGATTCGAGCGTGAGTTCGAATCGAACATCGGCCATTCGAGTGTTCGGCGAACGCCGAACATTATGGGATGTTCGAAGTTTGTTCGACTGCGGACATTCCATAATAAAAAATGCGTCCACGGGTCTCCTAAATGTACTGGCGGCTGCCGGTACATTTAGGAGACCTGTGGCTGCGGCCCCCGTAACTCACCTGTCCTGCAGCTCGTGTTCCCCGGTCCATCAGCTACTCCAGTCTGTCTGGCCGCGGCTCCTCTCTGCCCCACGTCTTCATGCCAAATGATCTGATTGGGCAAAGTCCTGCGCCTGACCTGGACTTTGCCCAATCAGGGCTCTAATTCAATATTGAGCCCTGATTGGGCAAAGTCCAGGTCAGGTGCAGGACTTTGCCCAATCAGAGCTCAGCATGAAGATGAGCTTTAACCAAGCTCTGATTGGTTAAAGTCTTGCACCGACTTTAACTAATCAGAGCTTGGTTAAAGCTCTGCACCATGCCTCATCTTCATGCTGAGCTCTGATTGGGCAAAGTCCTGCACCTGACCTGGACTTTGCCCAATCAGTGCTCAATATTGAATTAGAGCCCTGATTGGGCAAAGTCCAGGTCAGGCGCAGGACTTTGCCCAATCAGATCATTCGGCATGAAGACATGGGGCAGAGAGGAGCCACGTCAAGACAGACCGGAGGAGCTGATCGACCGGGGAACACGAGGCTGGGACAGCTGCAGAACAGATGAGTTACGGGGGCCGGGAGCCGGGGGCCGCAGGTCTCCTAAATGTAACGGCAGCAGCCGGTACATTTAGTAGAACTGTGAACACATTTTGCGTGTTCGGCCCCCATTGATTAACATGGTGTTCGAGTTCATATTCGAACATTTCGAACATTTCAGCCGTTCGTCTGTTCAGATACGAACCGAACACAAGGGTGTTCGGCTCATCCCTAGACATCACCGCTTATCAAAGATTCCCCCACTGACCATTGTAATCACTGGCAGATGTGCATATTTCTGGTGTGATACAATAGCCAGAAAAATGGGGTGGTGTAGATCTTTATTTTTATTTCTTAAATAATTTCTCCCTCAAGTCTTTAAGAATATGATCTGATTTTGTGGCTAAAGCCGGGGTCAGACGGGCGCACCAGGCGCGCCCATACTGATGTGCTTCCCGGCATCCGTCGCAGCATTGTGATGCTTCGTCGGGGCCAGTCACACGCTCGAATTGTGTGTGCTACAAGCATCCGTGCACACAGCCTCCTCGTCAAAACGCTAGACTCGCATTTACGGGGCTGCAAAGCGTGATCCTCCATAGGAGGATCAAGCCTTGCAGCACTGAGCGCACTAACTGCACTCAGCAAGGCAGCTAGACAGGCGTTGAGTGGAAGGAACATTCCTTCCACTCTTAAAAACTAGGCTTGTGCACCAATTTTTTTTTTCGGTTCAATTCGATTCGATTTTTCGGATTTTCAAACTTTTCGATTCGGCTCGTTTCGACCGATTTCTGTTTCGATTCGGTTCGGCTCGACTCGTTTTTCGTGTACATTTTTTTTTCGGAATATCGACCATTTTTCGTATTTTCGTGTCACTTTGCTCGTTTTTTGAATCGACTTTTCGTGATTTCGGAAATTTTCGTTTTTTTGGAACGTCTGTTCTCCTCGTTTCAAAGCAATAAATTTCGATTTGACACATTTCAAGTCCATTCGAAAATTCCGAAAATATTTCGTTTCGGCTCGGAAAACTTTTTTTCGGATCTAAAAATTTTCGGAAAATCGGCCGCATCCGAAAACACGAATCGGGAAATTTCGTGAAAATTCAGAAATTCCGAAACCCGAAACGCACATCCCTATTAAAAACGCTCATCTGACCCCGGCCTAAATAGTCGTCATATACATTACTCAATGGACAATTAAATACGTTCTTCAGAGAACTATTGGAGGCTGGACACTGATTCTCCCCAAAAATATTGCTTCAGATCTCGAAAGTGACACATAAAAAACCCCAAATAACAAGACCCCAACAGGCATTATTACATTAATAGTGCCAATAACTAAGAGCTCTCTGTATTTCATGCAAAATATAACAAGGCGCTTGGGCGCCACTTGGGTGACACTGCTGCCACTAAATTACTGCTGGGGCTTTCAGGAGAAAAGAGAAGGAACTGACTCACTGCTAATTGTTCCTTAGTTCCCATTAAATGGGCAAAGATCATAACCTAGATTAGGAGGAATGTAATCCATTTTGGAGAAGTATAAGATGGTCATTGTAAACCAACCGTTAAGCCACACGCAGGGTGGCGAGCGCACACACACAGGCATGGACGCCTCTAACAAAGACCTCTATATGGACATTGTTACGGCCCGATGAAATGGCACAAAACTCTATTATCCGAGCATGTTGGTGCTTCGTAAATACAAATACTAATACAAATACCGGATTGTCTTTTCATCCACACTCAGGCTTTATAATTTGTAACTCCAAAAAAAAAATGCAGGACAAAAAAAAAAGTAGGATCCAAGAGGAACCAAGGCTTGCGGACACATGGCTCCAGAATCACTATGGCTCCATTCCAGCTTTTATTTAATGACATTATAATGCAGCGCTTTCTCTACCTGGAGGTTTTAAAATTTGGACCTTTGTGAGAAGCTAAAACGAGGATCTTGACCACATTTCGTTCGAAAATAAAACCACGGACTAGTTGACATATACACAGACAATATTTTATTTATTCTGTTTGTAGAACACACCTATATTTTTTTTCACGTTAACCTTTCGCACATCCAAAAGAAAGACCATGTTTTAAAAACTTTAAGGAGCTAAACATTAACCTTTTCGCTGCTGAGGCATTTCCCGCCCCTGTGCTAAGGTCATTTTTACCTGTTTCGCTCATCATGTTTAAACGCGTTTTGAAGGCTTATTTTAATATATGACCCAGACATATTATATATCGTTCCTTCCGGCAGACTCGGCAGATTCATAATATGTCATTATTATATGTATATGCCATGTCCTGTCTGTATATTATAACAAAAAATGCAATAAAATTTGAATTTTAAATAATTTACAACGTGTAAAGTGTTTTTTTTCACATTTTAACATGCGAGCAATTGCGGTTATATTTTGTATGGGGTGCGCTTGTTAAAAAAATTAGAGATGGGGTCTCGTTACATTTTTAGTTGGGGGAAATTACGCGATTTTTAACAAACGCACCGCATACAAAAATCGTTAGTGCAGCATCATTGTTCACATTATAATTGAATTGCTGCATTAACAAAACAAAAAAAAACTTGTTTATTTTTTTTTATAGTTTTTTTAAAATATTTTTATTTCTTTATTTTTAATTTAAATTTTTTAAAAAAAACATGTTTGGTATCGTTGGAAAGGCCATGCTCTGGCCCCTAACTGCCACGGATCGGGAGATAGGGGGTTCCAATGAACACCCTATCTCCATCATTGCTGGCAGCTAGGGGTTAGCTCCAGGACTGGCGTCATCGTGCTATGCTCGAAGACGCCAGTCCTCAGAGGGAGTTCCCGGAGGCTTGGCCGACATCCAAGATGTCGGCCAGCTCCGGGAGAGGATCACGAATCGGCGCTTTTCGGCGCCGAATCGTGATCCGGCTCCCCAGGGGTTAATGTCAGCCGCCGTTTGGAAGGGCAGGCTGTGCCCTTCCAAATGGTGCCTGCCTTAACCCTGTGGCCCCCGGCGATTCGGGAGGGAGAGAGGTCCGAACGACCTCCCCCTCCCTTTCAGGCGCCTCCTCCGCACACGCGCGGGGGGGGGGTGCCTGAATTAGATGTCATCGTGCCGCCACAATGACATCTAATGTCCCCCCCGGGGTCCAGGAGTGCCGTGCTGACATGCTAGATGTCAGTCTGCACCGGGGGGGCCAGCAATCGTTTGCTGCCTCCTGTGCTAGGACATGCTCAGCGCGTCCTTAGCACAGGAGGTGCACTTGGCTGGACGCGCTGACCGCGTCCTTAGCAGCCAAGTGGTTAAGGGCCTTATTACAGACTTTGCGCACTTTTTTTGCTCGCGCGCAAAAGCGCACTAACGCGAGGGGCAAAAGCCTTTGCGCTGAACGTCGTATTGCAACGTTCGTGTATACAATGTGCGTTAACGTCTAACGCGAGTGACCCTGCGCGAACCCTGCATGAACGCACGTTCGTGCGCGCATTCCATACTTAACATTGTGAGCGCAAATGCGTTCCTGCGCTGTTATGCCGATGGTATTACAATCGATGCGCAACATTTTACAAATGACGTTTGCGCGCATAATTTTAACGTCTTTTAAAAGCTGGTGGTAACTGCAAATCGGAACGTTCTAGCCGAAACGAAAAACACCAGCACCAAAAAAAAAATACAACAAAGTATAGTTACACATTCTACACATACCCAAACAATAAAATGAAGAAGTTGTGTGCGTTTTTACTATTCCTGCAGCATATATACTCAGATTGACTTTGACGCAAAAACGTGAGTCTATTAAGGTAAATTGATGTCAATTAAGGTTCTTAATTCTGATTGGCTGAATCCCACGAAAAGAACAGTCCACACACTGATTTACGTGCGCTACGTTACTGCGCGCGTATTTCTCTTCGTTTTGCACGTCGGTTTTCCGAACGTTATTTTTTGACAGATGACAAAATGCGCTCGGATCGTAATACCACCATTATTTTTCACGCGATAATGCTTGACGCTGCGCGCAAAAAAAATTGCGCTGCGTGGAGAATGTAATAGAGTCCTAAGTTAGTAAAAGTTAAGTCCAAATTTTGAACAGTAAAAAAGTAATCAGATTTATCAACGTTGTATTTATTTGTGATTTTTATTGAGTTTTTTTAAAACGTGAGAATTATTTTTAAACTTTTTCCAAACCTTTAAGGGTCTTAGGGCCCTATTTCATACACGGTTATTCAGAGAGCACCGAAATGTCACCGACATTTCGATGCTCACCCATTCCCTGCACTTCGACAAGTCCGATTAATTCGGTGAATTCATCTTTCACCGCAGCGTACCCAAAGTTCAGGGAACAAGCCGCCGACCGCATCTGAAAAACCACTGCAAAATCATAGAATCGATCTGAAAAAACACCGAAAAAACACCAAATCGATCTGAAAAACTGCCGAAAACCTGCCGAAAGCATCGAATGATCCGCCGCAAAACTGCCAAATCGATCCGACAAAAGCCGACGACCAGAGCGCTGACCAGCCGCTGGAAAAACCCGACAAGCCGATGAAAGGGGAAGAAAAAAAAACCTGCAACTTTTCTAAGGTGTTTGCAAAAACAAATACTGCAGGAAAATGCCTGGAAATAATATATAAGGTCCTATGACTAATAATAAAAAGATCTGTTACAGAAAAAAAACTAAAACATTTCGCTGACAAAATCCAAAAAAATGTCTAAAATAAATTCCTCAAAAACAAACAAATAAAGGGACTTTTTGCTGCAAGTGAAAAGAATAAATGGTTGAATAAACATTGAATTAAAATGGGGAACTTTTTAACATTGAAACCTATGGGATTCGCCTGATTAACCCTATCGAATGAAACCGCCGAACATCAGGGCATTTCACTGACATTTCACTGCTGTTCGGTGTCTCTGAATAGATTAACCATTGCTTCTCTATGGGGATTTCACTGCTGTTGAACAGGCACTATATTTCACTGGCAATTCGCCAAAATTTGGCGAACTGCCTGCTTTTTGGATAGCCGAGTGGCCACGAAATTGCACCGTACGGGGAAATTCACTGCTCGGTGCAATTTTGGAGCCAGTTCGGCTCTCTGAATAACCCTGTATGAATCACAAAATATTATATGAATAAATTTGCCCCACACAGTTAGTTTGTCATTTAACCGCTTCACTACCATGGCGCTGTCTCAATTACTTTTTTCCCGTCATTTGCAAATTGTCTCCATGGGATGTGTTGAAATTATTTGAAAAGCTTTCAGATGCATTTTTCCTTTAGGAAACACTGAGCTCAAGCTGTAATGTATGTGCAGTAACACTTTTTGGCCAGAAGAGGGAGCCCTGTCCCTGAAAATATTGATTACCTACAGTGAACATGTACATTAGAAATGATTCTATATATATTTACTGTGTAGACAATGGGAAGTGATTTTCCAAAAAAACATCAGGTCCTGCAAGTGGTTTTATAGAAAATCCCTTCGTAGTGAAGAGGTTAATGTGGGTGTGTTTTGGCAACCAAATGCTTGAAATTATTTCCTGCAAAACCAATTCCTCCCCCGATTTGTGACTATCTTAAATCTGATGGTAATTTACAATGTAAATAAATGAATTTGCTCGTCCTTTTCTTCATGTCTGACCAGAATAACTATAATTCCAGTATTGTTGATATACATTAACCCCTTTAGTGTTACCTTAATTTGGTTTTCATTGTCGTTTCAGCTTGCTGTTTAGTGAACCGACCCCAGCCAGCCAGATTTTATGCTACGGGAAATAATATTAAAAGTATCTGTAGTGCAGTTAAGTTAAACATTTATAAACCCATTTATTTGTTAAAAAAAGAGATTGCACAACGCGTCAGTAATAAAAATTGTGTTCCAGCAAATGTGCTGATGTCAAGAGTGTTAACACAAAACAGCAAGAAAATCATTGGCAAATATAACTAAGGGGGTTATTCTGAGAGCATCGAAATGTCGCCGTAATTTGGATTCGCATCTGTTTGCAAAAAAAACTACTGAACGAAAATGCCTGGAATTTACATATAAGATCCAAGGAATGATAATTAAAAGGTCTGTTACATAAAAAAGAAAAAACTCTTTTAAAAAATTTTTGCCGAAAAATGACTAAAAAAAATCCTAACAAAATAAATAAATAAATTGACTTTTTACTGTAGATTAAAATAATAAATGGTTTAATAGATATTAATTAAAAACGGGAATATTTTTACATTGAAACCTATGAGGTTCGTCTGAAAAAACCTGCCGAATGAAAACACCGAACCGCAAGGCACTTCGGCAACTTTTCTCTGTTCGGTGTTCTCTGAATAGATTAACCATTGCTTCTCTAAGGGGGATTTCACTGCCGCCGAACAGGCACTGTATTTTGCTGGCAGTTCCCCAATATTTGGTGAATTGCCAGATTTTGCCGAATGGCCAAACGGGCCGAATGGCCCCAAAATTGCATTGCATTCAACGTTCGGTGGAATTTCGAGGCCAGTTTGGCTCTCTCTGAATAACCCTGTAGTTGATGGAGGGAGCTGGCCCAACTGCCCTTAAGCCTCTCGTCTACACACATATTGCGTCAGAGAGGCTACAGTATCCAAACGTCACTGATGGAAACCATATACAGTACTAAAGACTACACAGAGAGCACAGAAGGTGCTGACTCCAACAGAACGATGAATCAGAGCTGCACACGCACGCACAGAGCTGATCCATTGGCTGCGTCTCTGAGAACGTTGGCTATCGTGGGCGGTCTCAGAGGGTGACGTCCATATGCTCTCTGCATGCTGAAGTCACTATTGACCGATCTTGTGACCTTCAGCCAGGAAATTAAAAATTCCGGCTGCTGGTGACGCTGACTGGGCTGGAGGAAACTCCTCCACTTCACTCTGCAGAGCAGGGCAGCAAGGACGGGGGATTGAGGGGACACACCTCACATCCTGCCCACTTTTAAAAGATAAAGTGGCCAGGATCAGTAGAGTATCTCTTTAACATTAACTATTCAAATCATTTATTATTGTAAGATGACCTTAATAAGCAAACTGCGCCAGGGTCTCACAATATGTCATAAAAAATAAAATATGTCTTCTATTCCTTTTCTTCGCTCATTGCCCACTTATTACTGGAGTCATGATGGACGAGCACGAAACGGTTAAAATCCATGTATAGTCTTATTAGCTTAACGAGCAGCTGTCTTGGTTCATTAACCAGGAATAAAAGCTTGTCTAGGTCCACTGGGCCTGTGTTTCAGGAAGGATGCTATCAGTTTAATGCTTCTGTTGCTGAGTAAGTGTTGGTACACAACTGTTTTTTTATGTTGATGTTGATAAAAAAATGTACGCTTCAACATTCAGTTGGTAGAATGCCGACTGCAGTGGTCCATTCTCGTCCGGACACAAAGGATGAGTTCCCAATGAGTTCCCGATGGAAATGACATTGTTGAGGCCTTATGTTTATCGATTAGGTATGGTATTCTCTTTTTAAGGCGACATTGAATGAAAAAATGCTGAAGAAAGCCGATTTGTTTAGAAAATAAACAGCAGTATTTGGACTTTTTCGCAAACTACCAGAATATTATTTACTTGTGGATGTAGGGTTCCTAGAAGGGAATACTACATCAACATAATGTTGCCCATTCAAAAAAATCCATCTAAACGTCCGTTAAAGTCTTGTTTGCATGGTCTGCCAATGTGGGAATATAATATACTCCTTTTTAAACTTCAGCTACTGACGATACTCACTATTCACAATCGGTTCACTCCATGGAACTGTGGAAGGTGGCATTCTAAGGCATGGTGGACATGGTTTGTTTAAGAAGTAGCTTTGTTACTCAACAAACTACCCATGTACTTATGCATTCTACTACATTCTCATTGACTTCATTTCGTCTTTAGGTTCTAGAGTACAGGCTTTGAAGCAGTAGAATTCTACGAGACCCAAAGTAGTTTGGCATTTTGCCGACGGAACCCAACTTTGCTCTCTAGCAAGCTGTCACAGATCCCCCTTGGATTTATGGTACTGGCCCCTGTGCACAGTATACTATCTACTCCTCCGATCCTTGGATGGTCGATAACTCTAGCTACCTGCAGGGAACAGATCTTGTAGCACCCTGCAAGGTTTAACAGATACTAGATAAGGAGGACACTCTTAGCCCAGGTAGCAGAAGTCTTAATACCAGGAGAGATGGTTAACCTTATACCCAGGCTGACACTCAGAGCAGGATTGTCAAGAATAAACGGGTCATACACAAAGCAGGGTTCTCGAAATAGCTGGGGTCATACACATAGAGGGTTTGTCAGAGATAGCCAGAGTCATGCACTTGAAACAGAAATATTGTATATAGCACTGAGGGAAGCTAAACCACGTCAGGGCAACGAGTATGGTTTTAAACCTGATGGCACCGCATCATCATGTCGCGCCCAGATCCCTGACCACCCACATGACCTCAGCGAGCTTGTACATCACACGGCACCCGGCCAGCGAACAGCGAGGAAAGCGCTGCCAGCGCCGGGTCAAATCTCGAGCACTGGACGCAACGCAAGCTTGTTGCTATCACTGCCATTATTGCACTGATTGAGTTGATTAACCCTTTCGCTGCTGAGGCTTTTCCCGCCCCTGTGCTGAGGTCATTTTTACCGGTTTTGCCCATCATGTTTAAACGTGTTTTGAAGGCTTATTTTAGTATATTACCCAGACATATTATATATCGTTCTTTCCGTCAGACTCGGTAGATTCATAATATGTCATTATTATATGTATACGTTATGTCATGTCTGTATATTATAACAAAAAATGCAATAAAATATGTATTTTCAATAATTTACAATGTGTAAAGTGTTTTTTTTCACATTTTAACATGCGACCAATTGCGGTTATATTTTGTATGGGGTGCGCTTGTTAAAAAAATTAGAGATGGGGTCTCGTTACATTTTTTTTTGGGGAAAATTACACTATTTTTAACAAACGCACCGCATACAAAAATCATTAGTGCAGCATCATTGTTCACATTATAATTGAAATGGGAACAATATTGCTGCATTAACAAACCAAAAAAAAGAAAAAAAAAGTGTTTATATTTTTTTTATAATTTGTTTTTTAAATATATTTTTATTTTTCATTTTTTTTTTTTTTACAACATTTTTCACAGTAGTGTTTGATATCGTTGGAACGGCCATGCTCTGGCCGATCCAACCATACCAAACTTTAACCCCTAGCTGCCACGGATCGGGAGATAGGGAGTTCCAATTAACTCCCTATCTCCACCGTTGGTGGCAGTTAGGGGTTAAGTCCAGGACTGGCGTCATCGTGCTACGCACGATGACGCCAGTCCTCAGGGGGAGTTTCCGGAGACTTGGCCGACATCCAAGATGTCGGCCAGCTCCGGGAAAGGATTGCGAACCGGCGCTTTTCAGCGCCGATTCGCGATCCAGCTCCCCAGGGGTTAATGCCAGGCACCATTTGGAAGGGCAGGCTGTGCCCTTCCAAATGGTGCCTGGGTTAACCCCCGCAACGCCGCCGATCGGGAGGGAGAGAGGTCCGAAGGACCTCCCCCCTCCCTTTCAGGCGCCTCCTCCGCACATGCGGGGGGGGGCGAGTGAATTAGGTGTCATCGCGCTGCCGCGATGACACCTAAATCCAGCGGCTGCGGATCCAGATGCGTGGCTGACATCGAGGATGTCAGCCCGCACCGGAGGGGCCAGCGATCGGCCGGAACCCGGCCGAACGCTGACCCCAATGGGAGGACGTGCTGAGCGCGTCCTCCGCATTGAAGTGGTTAAAGTATCTCTAGCAGGATAGTAAAGAAGAATATTAAAGCTGGGCATCCACTGGCACCATATTTATGTGATGGTACGATCATCCGATATCGTCCTAAATCATCCATCCAATCCAACAACATTCAGGGGAATCAGCCCTCTTCCACTGCATCCGACCATCATCGGACGATTTCAGACAATTTTTTGCGACTACAACAGACTAGCGATCTTAACCATTTGATGAGGATTTTGTCAGATGAAATTCGATGATCTGGTACAATTTACATTACAAAAAGATGACTTTTATAGTTAAACTGCATTTGCCGTGACAAGGAACAATGAAAAAGATGAATTGTATAGTTAAACCGCCATGCCGCAGCACAAAAATTGTCCCATAAAGAAGTGATTCAGTGCAAAGCCCATAGGATTAAATGTATAAAATATTTTCGTTTTTATTCAACCGCTTAATTTTTTAATCCGCAGCAAAAAGCCTGTTTATTTATTGATTTTTTTTTAGAAATCTTTAGATATTTTTCAGGATTGTGAAATTTTCAGTTCCGATTTTTTCCTTTTAAAAGCGCATCCTTTTTTTCTCTGTCTCTCTTTCAGATGCCTGCATTCAGCGTTGCTGTCCCTGGTGCTGAAACCTATTGTAGCACCAGGAGCAGAGTGTTAAACCCCACGCCCCCCTCAGCGTTCAGCGAGGATTTATTTTCCCTGCTTCGGCTGCGCTGGGTGGGGGCTGTCCTTGGTGCTGAAACTCCGTTTCTGCACCACAGTTTTTTTTTCTCTCCTTGCAGCGGCTTTTTCTTCCCTGCAGCAGGGTTTTTCGTTTTTTTTTTTTGTTGAGCGGCCTATCCTCCGGTGCCAGTGAACGCACAGTCTAAGACTTTGATTGAATTAGGCCAGTTGCCAAAATCAGCAACTTTTGCAGCCATTTTTCAGTACGGAAGATACAAATGCTGGTTTAATGGCATTTCGATTCCTGATAAAATTTCACGGCATTTCAGTGACACTTCGGTGCAGTTCGTCATTCTGTGAATAGGCGGACTATTACTTCTCTATGGGACAATTTTTGTGTCGCTGAAGATCACCGAACTGCATCGTATTTCGCCAGTATTTGGAGAATACTGCACCAAGATTGCACCGTATGGTGGCAAATCCAGGCCTTTGTGTATAACCTCTTAGGCTAGGGTCAGACGAACGCATTTTTATGTTGTCTGTGAAAAAGTGCGTTCGAACGAATGGACGTATTTTTTCACAGAATACGTGATAGCGGTCATACTATGCGCATTTTCGTCCGTGATTTTGTACGGATCATCAATAAAACCCTTTTTGGGTCTGGACGTTATGTTGGCCGGACATTAGCAGTGTCTGACATCTCCAATTCACGCACACACGCCGCTATGCGGACGCAGCGCACTCTGTACGTCAGTACCTGCGGTTTCACGTTCTCGAAAAAATGCGTTCATTTTCCACTTGCGTTGCGCAGCCACACTTTTGTGCGACCGTACTTCGTATATTGGCTGTCATTGCCCGGCATCTGCTGCTAGTGCGGCCGTGATTATGTGCGCCTGCACACGCGTTCGCACTGCCTCAGTCTGACCCTAGCCTTAAGTCTTTGACAAAAAATATTATATTAAAATGAAGCAACACAGGTTTCAAGTGGTTAAAAGTGCTGACACTTTTATATTTAAAGAATATTTTATAATTTATCAAAACACAGATAATCCCGTTGACCCTGACTCGCTGCCACCATTTATAACCAACACAGGAGCGGTCGGTCCGTTCTTTTGTTTTGCGCCGTAGGAAAGAAGCCGTTGAAAAAGATAGCAATTTTGGGAGATTGGCCCGTAGCTTCAGGTTATAAGTAGCGCCTACTGAGCATTTAATTTTTGTCCCTTTTAATGGATTTCTACAAAGCAAACCAGTGGATTAGTGTTTAAACCGAGGCGTGCCGCAATTAGTGAATAATCACTAGGATTTCCAGTTAAGAAAGAAAGTAAGGCAATTGTGCGGTATTTTATGGTAATTAAGGACCCAAATGTTTTTAAAAAGTAAGCTGTGCCTCATTTAGAGGGTTTTTCTTCTGTTTTTGAAAGTAATATTTAATACTAACGGGTAAAGCTTCCTCTGTGTATAATACATGTGCATATGATGGATACACGCCGGCATGTACAAACCTTTTCTCGTGGCAACGGCGCTCGTTTTTTTTTTGTTATTTTTCCCAGGCTAAAAAGTCAATTTTATGTGCCATTCAAGAATACAGGTTTTCTCAGCTAAAACATTCATAAGGCACTTGTAAGTACATCCTTCCTATAAGTAATAATGCAGCATTTCCAGAGATCCTTTAAGTGGGCTAGATTAGCGAGTACTTAGCGCCGAGCTCGAGGTAAACGCAGATCAATTTTAATGAGTATTTAAAACGGAAAACATTTGATGCCGGACAGATACAGGGTTATTCAAAGAGCACCAAAATTCCACCGTAATTTCAGTGCTCTTAGGTTCCGTGCACTTCAGGGAATCAAATTCCCCAACCCTACAGTGATTTCAGCATTCGCCGCAGGGTTCCCGAAGTGCAGGGAAACACTGCCACAAAACAGCCGATTCTAAAAAAAAATGCCGCAAAACTGCCTACGTTTTCGGTAGGGATGTGCATGGCTGAAAAATTCATTACGTTTAGTTTTGTTTTGTTACGTTTTTAAATCATTTAGGCCCCTATTACATTCTCTGCTCAAATGCGTTCGCGCAGCGCAATTTTTTTCCCGCGCATTGTCCAGCGTTATCGCGTGAAAATTAACGTGATATTCGGATCCGAACGCATTTTCTCATCCGTCAAAAAATAACGTTAGTAAAAAAAACGCGCAAAACGAAGTGTAAAACGCCAGCAGTAACGTCGCGCATGTAAATCAGTTCGCGGACTGTTTTTTTTGCGATATTCAGCCAATCAGAATTAAGAACCTTAATTGACATCAATTCACCTTAATTGACTCACTAATTTTTTGCGCCTGTCAAAATAAATCTGAGTATACATGCTGCAGGAATTAAAAAAATATGCAAGAATTCACAATTTTATTGTTTGGGTATGTGTAGAATGTGTAACTATACTGTGCTGTATTTTTTTTTCGTGCTGGTGTATTTGGTTTCGGCCAGAACGTTACGATTTGCAGTTAACACCAGCTTTTCAAAGACGTTAAAATTATGCGCGCAAATGTCGTTCGTAGGAAGTTGCGCATCTATTGAAATACCATCCGCTTAACGTATTTGCTCTCACAATGTTAAGTATAGGACGCTCACAGTTCATCACGCTCCCGCAAGTCCATCCAACGCGCATCTGTTGCGCGAACGTTGAAATACGACATTCTGCGCAAATGGTTTTGTCCTCGTGCAAATACGCATTTACGTGCGCGCAAAACCGATCCGCGAGGAATGTAATAGGGGCCTTAGTTTTCGGAATTTCGTAACTAATTTAATTTCGTATTTCGTTTCATTTAGTTTCGGATCGATTTGAAATTTCGAATCGATTCGAATTTCATATATCGATTCGATAGTTGATATCAATTTGAATTTTGGATCAGTAAATAAAACCCCAATTAATCAAATTTTGCTGTTAAAAGAAAAGCTAGGGTTAAATTTTATGCTGTGTCACAGATTTAGTATTTGAGTCAAATTAAATAGTGAAACAAAATTAATTTGTTCCATAAAGTCCTTTGCTGACTCTTACTTATATTGTAAGTTAAGATCAATTCGATAGTTGATATCAGTTATTCAAATTTTTCTTTTATGATGATGACACAGTGTAAAATGAAATCAATTCGTTATATACCATTTCGTTTCGAATTCGTATCGTATCGATTCATTATTTGGAAGTACTTCCGAATACGAATTATCAAATTTTGTTCCAAATTCCGAATTTTTTCCGGAAGGCTGAGGGCATGGAGGAGGTTCTGGAAGGGTGAGGGGATGGATGAGGGCATGGAAGGCTGAGGGCATAGAGGAGGGTCTGGAAGGGTGAGGGGATGGATGAGGGCATGGAAGGCTGAGGGCATGGAAGAGGTTCTGGAAGGGTGAGGGGATGGATGAGGGCATGGAAGGCTGAGGGCATAGAGGAGGTACTGGAAGGGTGAGGGGATGGATGAGGGCATGGAAGACTGAGGACAAGGAGGAGGCTCAGGAAGGCTGCGGGCATGGAGGAGGCTCTGGAAACATGGCAGGAAGGTCTTTGGGAACATGGCTTCACTGGGAGCAACACAGGACAAGTATTGGTAATGCTGATTCACTGGTAGAGGGGTGTAACTTCCTTTTAAAATATGTCAAACCTGAGCGACTGTATCTGATTGATCAGTGATGATTTGAACATCATGGGTGGATTGCGTAAACTCAGTCCGGAACAATTCAATGGATTCAAGGTACTGCAGCACTGACTCGTTCCTGGGCCTTCCTCCTGCGTCTACATTAATTTGCCCTGACAGGTACAGAAGAATAATCGTTCCTTATATACAGTGGACCAGAGAAACAGCATGGACCCTTATTGATCACATTATTCTTATGCTGCACCAATGAAGAGGCAAGACAACGTACTAAGCGATCGCTAACGTGGTTACAACAATGTGTTAAATATATCTTAATTTTCTGTGTTGACACATTATATTTTCATACCTGTAGTTATCTCGTTTTGTACCCCAGGGCGATCTGCTATTTTGGGATCAGCTCGACAAGTCTGTCTGTGCTAACACGATCTCTGCTGCAAGTCTATTCATATTATGTAACGATCCCATCTGCATGATAATATATTCGTTTCATCTCTTAAACTGTTTTTACATTTTTTAACTTGTGAATAAAATATGTGCATCCATCAATTTGTCTCTTCCCCTCTCTCTGTGCATATATATATATATATAAAAAATCCACAAGATAGTACACATTTCCCATGTAACAAAGCAATTTGCTGTCACATACATTCAAGCTGTCAAAGTAAAAATGTGCAGCGTCTGATCAAAAAGCAAGTGCTGGAAGTGGCTGCCGTTTTCTTCCAGGCACATGTCGACGCGGCGATTCAAATGCGTCTCAATACTGCATTATCAATGTTTTGGATCTCATTCCTAATGGCATTTCCTACAGACAGCCCCCTAAAAAGAAGTCCAGGCTTGTAAGATCGTGAAACCGGGGTCGCCACAGATTACATACAGTAGTTACATACTTAGGCTGAAAAAGTCGTGAGTCCATCGGGTTCAGTCTTTCAGATCACCTACTGCTGCTGATCCAAGAGAAGGCAAAAATCCAGTTTGAAGCGCTCGCCAAATATGCAACATACTGGGAAAAAAATCCTTCTTGACCCCAGATGGCAGTCAGATTTCTCCTTGGATCAAGAAGCTTTTACCCACATATTAAATATTATAACCCTTAATATTATGTTTTTGCAGGAAGTCACCCAGTTGTTCATACGTCTGTACAGTCTCTGACCCAACCACCTCAACAGGCAGAGAATTCCACAGCTTTATTGTTCTCACTGTAAAATAACCCTGTAAGATTCTTGAAAATGACACAGATAAAACATATTTATGGGTTGTGGCCATTGAAGCTTCCTGCTTGTGCTGTGATGGGATATGCACAACATAAGAGGAGGTATGTTTCCTGAAACCCTTATTAATTTCCATTCTTTCGTTTATGATCTATAACAAAAACTTTAGGGTTCAGGTATATATGAATCACCCCATATTAACAGTCATATCACGCCCTACAGGGTTTCCCCTTATTCTATAGAGTCTCGCCTTCCCACCAACTTCATTCTTCTTTTTTTCAGCTCTTCAATCAGTCTTGCCCTACAGCCTTATATGTCCTATACCCCATGTTTTCTGTCACCTGCACATCCAAGTAAGAAGGAAATAAAGCCTGTGCAAGAGGCGTCCATGTTTTTGAGGATAAAAATAAATCACCTTGGTAGACCATCCATAAAAGGCTATTCACAATATCTATGGTCGGGATATATGATGTATCCGAGAGAATATAATCACAGTGCAACAGCTCTGATACTACTGGATTATCTGCTGGTATAATGTATGTAATGCATACTGTAAAACAGCTCCACAACATGTGAGTGGAATCATTTTATATATAAATATATATAAAAAATATAATAAAAATTAAAAACATTTTTCCAGCTTTTTAAATGCACACCTCGGGCCCTATTCCAAGGTTGCCGTTAAGCGCAATGCACGAGCCGTACAGCATAACCGTGCCGTGCATATTTTTAACCTGTCCTATTCCATCCGAGACACAAGCTGAGCTTGCATCTCGGTTGTGGCGCTTGGTTACTGTACATGAGTGTCTCCTTTACTTTGTATGGGAGATGCTAATGTGGCCTGAGCAGATGTAGAAGGAGCTATTCCAACCAAAGCATTCTCAATCTGCCTCTGACGGTATTCTAAAAGGTATAATGCCTTCAGACAGTGGTGTTAAGTGATTTCACTTCAGTACAATCACATAACACAATGATCTAACCCCATCAAAAAATCCCATACTCGGCGTAGATCCCTTGGTGGTGAGAGTGGCACGATCCACCTCTTCATCGCTCTGTGGACAGAGGAACAATGGAAATATTTTCAGGGTTATTCAAAGAGATCCGAATGGCTGCTGAAAGGGAACCGAACACTGAAAATCAGCGTTCGGTTACCTTTCTTGGCCATTTGGCTATCCAGAGAGTAGGCAGTTCGCCAAATGCTGCGAATTGCCTGCACATACGGTACCTGTTTGAGGGCAGTGAAATCCCCATAGAGAAGCAATGCTTCGTCTATTCAGAGAACAAAAACCAGCAGCGAAAAGTTGCCGAATTGCCCTGCCATTCAGTGGTTTCATTCGACAGGTTTATTCAGGTGAATCCCATAGACTTCAATGTTAAAAATATTGCTGTTTTAATTCAATATCTAATAAACCGCTTATTATTTTATTCTGCAGCAAAAAGTCTCTTTATTGATAGATTTTTTGGGATATTTGAAGCATTTTTCTTGATTTTTTTCCAAACATTTTTTTCCGTTTTTTTTTTTCTTAAATCTTTTTTTTTTTTTTCTGTAACAGCCCTTTTTATTATCATTCCCTGGATCTCATATGTAAATTTCAGACATTTTCGCTCAGTAGTTGCTTTGCAAACAGCGTTTCACTTTTCAAACATTCAAGCAACCTTTTTTTTTTTTTTTTCACTCCATTCGTCTGCGCTGTCGGGTTTTTCCAGTGGCTGAGCTGCGTGTGATCGGCTCCTGCTCGGGTTTTTCCGGCGTTTTCGGCAAGGTTAATCCAGGTGTTTCTGCAGGTTTTCGGCGTGCAGTCGCTGGGTTTTGCGGGGAGTGTCCGGCGGGTTTGCGGTGACTATTCCCTGCATTACGACGGCCCTGTGGTGCTTGCTGAATACACCGCAGGGTCGCCGAAATGGGATCGCCGAATCGCACTGAATTGAAGAGAACGAAAAGTCACCGAACGTGCAGTGACTTTTCGATTCTTTGTGAATAACCCTGCTAGTTTCCAGTGTTCCTTCACTTATCCCTCTACTGCCAGGCCAGATCTCATTCGGACGAGCTTGCTATGGACTCCTGGAGTTGATATCACCCGTTCTGCTTAGCGCTGCTGGTGGTATTTTATAGGATTACGCCTGGAGCTGCTGAGAAATCGGCTTCTTCGTGATACGGGTGTTAAACGGTTGGCGCTAATGGAAAATGGCGGACGTCCAGTTTTTCCATAACTGTCTGCCGTATAACACCAACCTTGGAAAAGCTGTCCTCATATTCAGGCTATGATTACTAAGGAACAGTACAAAACACACATAAAAGAAATCCTGATTGGATTGTGATCTCCACTCTGCGTTAACTTTTCGTATTTTTCACCGTGTGACTTGCGTACCTTCCCCCTTCCAAGGATTCTATTTTTTCTTTAACATTAATCCACGTAGGCTCCAATGTAATTAAATTCATTCCCACTACAGCTAGAACTCTACATCACCCCTTCCAGACGGACAAAGGACCTTTATATGTTATCAGCATTAAGTGAACCCTTCAATTTAGTCCCTGTAGATGCCGACTCAGCAAAATCACAAAAGAGCTTGAATGGAAATCTGTTTGAATTAACTGGAAGTCCATGGAAGGGCACGGAGAGAGCGAGATCAAGGTCATATGCAAAGCAGGAAGAAAAATAGGATGAAATGCTTCAACTTTCGTTCAAATTCTCTGAGCTATGACATGCGGTGAGGTGTCTAATTAATGTTACAATGAAGGTGATATACACATCAAGTTGGGTCTTTGTTCTCCCTTTATGTTGACAGCTTGGGAGGTCTGACCTCTTACTTTGCTGTTGCTTGAAACTGTCGACAGTTCAAAACAATAAAAATATACAAAGTTTGCCATCAGAACATTGTTTGTAAACTGTGTGTGTTGATACAATTGTTATGTTATTTCTTTATCGTATCGAAGCGTTGCCATTCCAGCGGAAACAAACTTTGCTCAGAGCTCGCTCGTCTGTTCCCTTTGATTACACTAAAATAACTCTTCGTATACTCTTTGCATAGGAAGTGTTATTTGCGGGCAGCCAGAGAAAAACAAAAGGGGTTATTCAGAGAGAGCTGAACTGGCCCCGGAATGTCACCAAACAGGGAATTTCCCCGTACGGTGCCATTCCGGGGCCATTCGGCTATTCAGAGAGCAGGCAGCTCGCCAAATTTTGGCAAATTGCCTGACCGTACGGTGCCTGTTCGAGGGCAGTGAAATCCCCCATAGAGAAGCAATAGTTAATCTATTCAGAAACACCGAACAGCAGAGAAAAGTTGCCAAAGTGCCCTGCTGTTTTGGTGTATTCAGGCGAATCCCATAGGCTTCAATGTTACAAATATTGCATGATTTTACTCAATAATAGACCATTTGTAATTTTAATCTGCATTAAAAAGTCTTCTTATTCATTGATTTTTTTATGATCTTTTAGGCATTTTTCTGGATTTTTTCGGCAAATTTTTTTTCTGTCTATTTTTAAAAGCGTTTTTTCTTTTTTCTGTAACAGCCCTTTTTATTATCATTCATTTGATCTTATATGTAAATTCCAGGCATTTTCGTTCAGTAGTTTTTTTGAAAACAGCCTTTCAATTTTGACACTTTCAGGCTAGGGTCAGACGAACGCATTTTTATGTTGTCTGTGAAAAAGTGCGTTCGAACGAATGGACGCATTTTTCCCCGGAATACGTGATAGTGGTCATACTATGCGCATTTTCGTTCGTGATTTTGTACGGATCATCAATAAAACACTTTTTGTGTCTGGACGTTATGTTGGCCGGACATTAGCAGCGTCTGACGTCTCCTAATGACGCACACACGCCTCTAGCGGACGCAGCGCACTCTGTACGTCAGTACCTGCGGTTTAACGTTCTCGAAAAAATGCGTTCATTTTCCACTTGCGTTGCGCAGCCGGACTTTTGTGCGACCGTACTTCGTATATTGGCCGTCATTGCCCGGCATCTGCTGCTAGTGCGGCCGTGATTAAGTGCGCCTGCACGCGCGTTCGCACTGCCTCAGTCTGACCCTAGCCTAAAGCGTATTGTTTTTTTGTTTTTTTTTTACCCCATTCGTCTGCTTGTCAGCTTTTTTCCAGTGGCTGGTCTGCGCAGTGATCAGCGGCTCATCGGGCTCTTTCCGGCGTGTTTTTTTGTGGCAGTTCTGGCGGGTTTTCGGCGGGTGTTCCCTGCACTCCAGGGACTCTGTGGTGAATGCTGAACATTGATTCCCCAAAGTGCAGGGAAGGAGAGAGCACCTAAATGTTGGTGACATTTCGGTGCTCTCTGAATAACCCCAAAGTTTTCCAAAGATTGTTTATTAGTCTTGTCTCGAGACTCTTTTTTTTTTTAAAGTGTTGTTGCTTTTTGTGAAATTGCTGGAAAAAAACCACAGCTGAAAAAAATCCCTTATTTACCACTGGTCCATAGCCACGCACTCAGGTTGTGCCTAGTGTTCCGGGGCGCACCCAAATGTTGGGTGAAGGGTTCTTCCATTACTATTTTGGATGCGGAATGTGTTGGTGCTTAATAAATAATAAATAATAATAAAATATAATAATTTGGTTCATGATAAATAGTAAGAAAATTGACTATCAGGGTTATTCAAAGAGAATCCAATAGTCACCGCACGTTCGGTGACTTTTCGTTCTCTTCAATTCGGTGCGATTTGGCGATCCCATTTCGTCAACCCTGCAGTGTATCCAAGCACCACAGGGCCCCTGTAGTGCAGGGAAAACCCGCCGTAAACCCGAAGAACACTCACCACAAAACCTGGCGAACGCACACCGAAACCAGCAAAAACATCTGGAATAACCCCGCCAAACACACCGAAGACACCCGAGCAGCCGCCGATCACAGCGCAGAGCAGCCGCCGGAAAAACCCAACACCGCAGATGAATGGAGTGAAAAAAAACCACAAAAAAACAGTATGCTTGAATGTTTGAAAAGTGAAACGCTGTTTGCAAAGAAACTACTGAATGAAAATGTCTGAAATTTACATATGAGGTCCAGGGAATGATAATAAAAAGAGCTGTTACAGGAAAAAGAAAAACGATTAAGGCTGCTGTCAGACGAGCGTAGTGTTCACGTCCGTGATTGCGCCTAAAAGTACATCCGTGATAGCATAACAGGAAGCCCATCGGAGCCCGTTACACGAAGTACGTCCGCACTGAACTGCAGACGCACAACGGCCGCGGCAAACGGACGCAAGGCAGGCAAGAACGTACAACCGCTAGAACGGCCGCACAAAGTGCACTGCGTCCGCAACGTCTGCATAGCTTTGTGTGTGAGTGATGGAACGTGGTCAGACGGACTGCATTTATACGTCCAGCATTTTTCACGGACAAAATGGTTTTGCTTTTTATTTTATTTTCCCTCCTACATCCGTCAAAATATACGTCAGTAAATAAACGACTGTGTGGCCACTACTGCGTCTTCCGTACTAACGTACGTCCGTGTGCACAAACGTACAGTCCGTAGAAATCACGCTCGTCTGACCCTAGCCTTAAAAAAACGGAAAAAAAATATTTGCAAAAAAATCCCAGAAAATGCCTAAAATATCCTAAAAAATCTAAAAATAAAGAGACTTTTTACTGCAGAATATTATAATAAACGGTTTATTAGATATTGAATTAAAACAGGAATATTTGTAACATTGAAGCCTATGGGATTCTCCTGAATAAACCTGTCGAATGAAACCACCGAATGGCACTGCAATTCGGCAACTTTTCACTGCTGGTTTTTGTTCTCTGAATAGACGAAGCATTGCTTTTTATGGGGATTTCACTGCCCTCGAACAGGCACCGAACAGGCACCGTATGTGCAGGCAATTCGTCAGGATTTGGCGAACTGCCTGCTCTCTGAATAGCCGAATGGTCAGGAAAGGTAACCGAACGCTGAATTTCACTGTTCGGCTACCTTTCGGCCACAATACGGATCTCATGAATAACCCTGTATATCTCTGCGTGAAGGTTGGTTAATCGTAACATAAACATTTCTAGTTAGGGCTAAATTATCTGGGTGTAAATTTGTAATTAATTAATGCTCCACAGGTGCACATTCTAACGAAACAGGCTGCGACGCTAGTGCTCTGGTGCAGAGGACGCGCCATTTGTCGCCTCTTCTGGCTTCATTTAGAATGAATCATAGAAAAGAGAGCTCCCAGTATCCTTCCAATGACCCTGCTTTTTTTATGGAACCCAGGAGATACCAGCGGCGGGTGCACCGATTCTGCCGGTATCTTTTTAGAGGAGAGATCAGCAACCTTGGCCCTCCAGGTGTTTAATAATGGAGAATCGACAGAAAAATACAGTCCAGTTCGCCACAATTCAACTGCCCCGAAATTGCCCCATAGAAGACTATCGTGTCTTCTATTCACAGAATGCCAAATTGCACCAAAATTCCAGCGAAATGCCCTGATTTTTGGTGTTTCAGTTCGACAGGTTTAAACAGGCAAATCCCATAGGATTCAATGTAAAAATGTAATATCCTTTTCATTTTTTTAAAGACCGTTTATTCTTTTCATTTTCAGCACAACTTTTATTTTTTAGAGCACGTTTTAGTAATTTTTATAATTTTTAAACAACATTTTTTTTTCTTATTTTTTAAAAGCCTTTTTTTATTTTTTCTGAGCACCTTATTGTATTTTTTTGTAATTTTTAGACAACATTTTAGTTTTTCTTATTTTTTAAAAGACTTTTTTTGTATTTTGTAACAGAACTTTTTATTATATTTTTAAAGGACTTTTTTAATTATTTGGACACATTTTTACTACATTTACACAGATTTTTACTCTGATTAGGAGAATAGGAGACTTTTCTTCTTTTTTTGGCGGTTAACGGTGCACTTTGGCGGTTATTGCCGACATCTGATTACTGCTGCGTTGACAAGATAAAGTGACGTTCGCTAAATAGTGAATTCACCGTATATTCGGCGAAAAGGAATCAAAATGGTCCGAAACACGACATTTTGGTGCTTTGTGAATAAACCATTATCTGTTGTACCGCTCACTGAAAGGAAAAGAAACATGTGTCCTGCACAATAATTTCTACCATGTTCTGCACCAAAGGATAATTTAGTCAACAAAAAACACCTATATGTTGACATTGTGTAAACAAACAGCTGGTGTTACAGTGTCAGCTAGGCTTATCACCTTCTTAGAAGCTTTCTTAAAAATATGCATTAAACACTTGTCAAAATATTGACAAATATTATAAAAACATGTTACACTAATTGCATGTTGAAGATACAGTCACAGTTTACCCAGTAACTGCAACCAGAGTAAACAAGGAATATATATGTACAGTCGTGTGAAAAAGTGTTGGCCCCCTTCCTGATTTCTTATGTTGTTGCGCGTTTGTCACACTTTAATGTTTCAGATCAAAGAAATTTAAATATTAGTCAAACGCTACGTGCAGTTTTTAAATGAAGGTTTTTATTATTAACCTCCCTGCCGGTATTCCCGAGTGTGACTCGGGTTTAAATTTCACTACCGTAAAATGTTAACCCCGAGCCACACTCGGGCTGGATGTTTACTCACCTCCTCCTGGCTCCCTCGCTGTCCCCCACAGTGTGATCACGGCGA
This sequence comes from Leptobrachium leishanense, assembly GCA_009667805.1. NCBI lineage: Eukaryota > Metazoa > Chordata > Amphibia > Anura > Megophryidae > Leptobrachium > Leptobrachium leishanense. The sequence continues at coordinate 313,359,409 of CM019067.1, forward strand.
GCTGCTTCCTGGAAGGCTCCCTGCGAGTCACATGGTGCAGGGTGGGCAGGAACCATCAGCAAACTTATAAACAATTCATAAAATACTGTAATCCAAAGTGCAATGTTTATGAACGGCCACTGGGTGGCACTACAGGATAAGAAATAGACCATACATCCTCTTACCCTTGTTTTCAGACAGATTTCAGTGTTTTTTGTTTTTAATTTTATTGAATATCATTTATTTGCATTATTTTGGATAATTATTTTTGGGATAATAAATTATTATTTCGTGTTTCAAACTTTATCGGACTCAGTGTATTTACTATTTTTTTAAATTTATTTATTTATTTATAAAGGATTTTACCAGTAAGGACTCTTGATTGCACGGATTTCAGTGCGGGATTCCTAATTATTACAGGCTAGCTATGTACAAAAACACGTTTCCTTTAAAAAAAAATTGAGACGCTTTTAGACATGAAATTTTTTAAAAATTAGACCGCCAGGGAGGTTAAGGAAAAACAAAATCCAAACCCACATGGCCCTGTGTGAAAAAGTGCTTGCCCCCTAAACCTAATAACAGGTTGGGCCACCCTTAGCAGCAAGAACTGCAATCAAGCGTTTGCGATAACGTGCGATGAGTCTGTTACAGCGCTGAGGAGGAATTTTGCTCCACTCACCTTGCAGAATTGTTATAATTCAGCCACATTGGAAGGTTTTCGAGCCCGAACCGCCTTTTTAAGGTCATACCACAGCATCTCGACAGGATTCAGGTCAGGACATTGACTAGGCCACTCCAGAGTCTTCATTTTGCTTTTCTTCGGCCGTTCAGAGGTGGACTTGCTGGTGTATTTGTTCTGCTATATTTTTTAATTTGGATTATACATATAGGCCCCTATTACATTCTTCGCACAAATTCGCTCGCGCAGCGCAATTTTTTTTGCGCGCATCGTCCAGCGTTATTGCGCGAAAATTAACGTGGTATACCAATCCGAACGCATTTTCTAATCCGTCAAAAAATAACGTTTGTAAAAACGACGCACAAAACGAAGTGTAATACGGGCGCAGTAACGTAGCGCACGTAAATCAGTGCGAGGACAGTTTTTTTCGCCGGATTCAGCCAATAAGAATTAAGAACCTTAATTGACATCAATTTACCTTAAGTTTTTGCGCCTGTCAAAGTAAATCTGAGTATACATGCTGCAGCAATAATAAAAACATGCACAAATTCACAATTTTATTTTTTGGGTATGTGTAGAATGTGTAACTATACTTTGCTGTATTTTTTTTTTTCGTGCTGGTGTTTTTCGTTTCGGCCAGAACGTTCCGATTTGCAGTTACCACCAGCTTTTCAAAGACGTTAAAATTCTGCGCGCAAACGTCGTTTGTAAAAAGATGCGCGTCGATTGAAATACCATCCGCGTACCAGCGCATGAACGAATTTGTGCTCACAATGTTAAGTATAGGATGCGCACAGTTCATCACACTCTTGCAGGTCCATCCGCGTTAAACGATAACGTGCATCGTTTGCGCGAATGTTGTAATATGACGTTCAGCGCAAATGGTTTTGCCCCTCGCGCATATGCGCATTTGCGCACTCACATCATTATCAGTTTTATTCAACCCCCAAGTGACATTCAATCTTAGTACTTAGTAAACCATCCTTTTACAGTTATAACAGCTTTTAAACGTGAAGCATAGCTTGACACAAGTGTCTTGCAGCGATCTACGGGTATCTTCGCCCATTCGTCATGGGCAAAAGCCTCCAGTTCAGTCACATTCTTAGGCTTTCGCACTGCAACTGCTTTCTTTAAGTCCCACCAGAGGTTCTCAATTGGATTTAAGTCAGGTGACTGCGATGGCCACTCCAAAATGTTCCAGCCTTTAATCTGCAACCATGCTCTAGTGGACTTGGAGGTATGCTTGGGATCATTGTCCTGTTGAAAGGTCCAACGTCTCCCAAGCCTCAGGTTTGTGACGGACTGCATCACATTGTCATCCAATATCTCCTGGTACTGAAGAGAATTCATGGTACCTTGCACACGCTGAACCTTCCCTGTACCTGCAGAAGCAAAACAGCCCCAAAGCATGATTGACCCCACCGCCATGCTTCACAGTAGGCAAGGTGTTCTTTTCTTCATAGGCCTTGTTCTTCCTCCTCCAAACATAGCGTTGATCCATGGGACCAAACAGTTCTAATTTTGTTTCATCAGTCCACAGAACACTATCCCAAAACTTCTGTGGTTTGTCCACATGACTTTTGGCATACTGCAGTCGACTCTTCTTATTCTTTGGAGACAGCAAGGGGTGCGCCTGGGAGTTCTGGCATGGAGGCCTTCATTACGCAGTGTGCGCCGTATTGGCTGAGCTGAAACTTCAGTACCCACATCTGACTAATCTTTTCTCAGTTCCTCAGCAGTCACACGGGGACTTTTCTCCACTCTACACTTCAGGTAGCGCACAGCAGTCGAAGTCAGCATCTTCTTTTGCCACGACCAGGTAGCGTTTCAACAGTGCCCTTTGCCTTGAATTTGCGAATAATGCTTCCTATGATCTCTCTGGTATGTTTAACATCTTTGCAATCTTCTTATAGCCATTGCCCTTCCTGTGAAGAGTAATCACCTCTTCTCTTGTCTTCCTGGACCATTCTCTTGACTTCACCATGTTTGTAACCACACCAGTAAATGTCTAGAAGGAGCTGAGTATCACAGTCATTTTAAAGCTGCCTAATTGGTGCTTATTATGCTTTATTGCTGCTCCGTGACATCCACAGGTGTTTTCAATACCTGGTTGAAAACACTTGAATGAACCTCTGTTCTTCAGAGTGCTAGTCTTTAAGGGGTTGAATAATTGTGTCAATGAAGAATTCACAAAAGAAACATTTACTACTGTATTACAAAACCAATTGATGTCATTTTAGTTGCATATGGTTCTTTAAAAAGTCCTTGTAGGATTTCATTCTGAATACAATTACAAATGTACACTAAATTCCCTAAACCCCTTTACAGCATTGGGGGTTGAATAATTTTGAACACAACTGTATATCCCCAGGACTCACTATTTAGTAGTCCATAAATAAATCACAAAATACATCCATATAATAACTCACATTGAATATCTCAAAAGGTCAGGGCCAATCAATATACTTTAGTCAATATGAAGGCAACAATGCATATAAATAGCAAGAACAGAATATCCAATAGCCAATATCAATATTCAATAGCCAATATCAATAGCCAATTCCCCCCCAGCAAGCCCACTACAACTCTCTCTCCCCCAGGCAGGTTGATATAATCCCCCCCCCCCAAAAAGGCCAATATCATTCTTTCCTCCTAAGGAAAGGCCGTCCATCTCATTCCTGCAACACAAAAGATACACTCACCAGCACACCTCTGCACTCTGCTGCTCTACTGTCCTGGACTCCATCCACTTGAACGCACGAAAATATATAGGATCTTCGCGCTTGCAGAGCCGTCCAAAGATTTTCAAACAGTCTAAAAAATAAAACATAGGACACATATTGCGCAGTATATCAAGATATCAATAGTGGGTTGGAAAAATTCAAATTGTCAAACTCACTTTTTTGAGAGCCGCATAAAGCCGGCTCTAGACCGTATAGGCGTGATAATCTTCGGAGATAATGTACTCACCAGTGGGTCCCAAGGGTCGTCTGGTCTCAGTAATCCACCGATTCATATATCATGTCCTATGATAGGCACACCGGAACACATTCAGGCCAAACACCAGATAATGGCATAAAAGATTTATTAAAAAACATTAGGTATATAGGTCTTTGTCAAAGTGCATATAAACATACTGTAACAGCCATCTTATTTATATCTAAAAAAACGGAAGGGTAGCGCCACGACAAAAAAAAATCAAGCTTACGGCGTTCCTCGGCACTTCCGTCTTCCGGTCCTGGGCGCATGTCTATGACGCACTTCCTACATCCGACGGGTGCGCAATACTTCCGTTTACATAAATCGTACGTCTATCCCCTCGGAACATTGGGCGCCATATTAGAACAGGGCAAAAGTCCTGGCGCGCCTTGTACTATAACCATTCTTTAACTCAAAAAATAATAATAACATAATACAAAACGGCGATAAAATAAATATGTATAAAAAACAATAAAAAGCAATAAAAAAACATAGAATCTCAAAGAAGATATACATATATCATACAGCTAAAACAACATATGTAATACAGATAAATAATTTAATGCAAATATTGGGTTATTACAACAGAGTATTAATATCAATGTTTAAACCTTCATATATTAAACAACCCATATTGAATATCCATTTTGATTCTAATCGATTGAGATTCCTCACAAAATCTCCTCCTCTCCAGTGTTTATTTACCTGATGGACGCCAATAAAAACAAGAACGTTAGGGATCCCCTCATGATATTTTGCAAAATGTGCTGATACACTATCAGGGTTATCCAAAGAGATTTGAAAAGTCACTGCACGTTCGGTGACTTTTCGTTCTCTTCAATTCGGTTCGTTTTGCCGATCCCATTTCGGCGACCCTGCGGTGTATTCAGCAAGCACCACAGGGTCCCCGAATTGCAGGGAAAAGCTGCCGCAAACCCGACGGAAACTCACCGCAAAACCTGCCGAATGCACGCCGAAAACCCTCAAAAACATCAGGATTAACCCGTCGAAGACGCCGGAAAAACCCGAGCAGGAGCCGATCACACGCAGCGAAGCCGCTGGAAAAAGCCGAGAAAAAGCCGAGACCGCAGACAGAGTGAAGTGAATAAATTAGCAAAAGAGTTTGTATGAATGTGAAAGTGAAAAGCTGTTTGCAAAGAAACTACTGAGCAAAAATGTCTGAAATTTACATATGAGGTCCAGGGAATGATAATAAAAAGGGCTGTTACAGAAAAAAGAAGAAAACATAAAAAAGAAATCAAAAAAAAATCGGACTTTTAAAAAAAAAAAAAATCTGAAAAATGCTTAAAGTATCCGAAAAAATCTATAAATAAAGAGACTCTTTACTGCAGAATTTTATAATGAACGGTTTATTAGAAATTGAATTAAAACGGGAATATTTTTAACATTGAAGCCTATGGGATTCTCCTGAATAAACCTGCCGAATTAAACCACCGAATGGCAGGGCATTAGGGGAACCTTTCACTGCTGGTTTGTGTTCTCTGAATAGACGAAGCAGTGCTTTTTCATGGGGATTTCACTGCCTTCGAACAGGCACCGAACAGGCACCGTATGTTCAGGCAATTCGCCAGGATTTGGCGAATTGCCTGCTCTCTGGATAGCCGAATGGGCAAAAAAGGTAACCGAACGGTGATTTTCAGCATTCGGTTACCTTCCTCAAGCAATTCGGATCTCTTTGAATAACCCTGTATGTTTGTCATATTTCTTATTAATATTGTAAATATTTTCAGCCACTCTCGTTTTTAACATTCTAGTGGTGCGTCCAATGTATTGTAACCCGCATGGACACCATAAAAGATAAATCATATTTGAAAGGTTACAAGTAAGAAATGTGTTTATGGAAAATAGTTTACTATTGGAGTAGGATTTAAATTCCAAGGTAAGTTTATAGAAACCTAGAAAATGTCGGCAGATAAGAACCTTTCGGCCCATCTAGTCTGCCCAATTACATGGATACTTAACCTGGATTTATCTTTTGTTTAGGATAGCCTTATGCCTATCCCATGCCTGCTTAAATTCAATCACAGGCAATATATATATACAGGGTTATCCAAAGAGATCCGAATTGCTTGAGAAAGGTAACCGAACGCTGAAAATCAGTGTTCGGTTACCTTTCCTGGCCATTCGGCTATTCAGAGAGCAGGCAATTCGCCAAATCCTGGCGAATTGCCTGCACATACGGTGCCTGTTCGGTCCCTGTTCGAGGGCAGTGAAATCCCCATAGAGAAGCACTGCTTCGGCTATTCAGAGAACACAAACCAGCAGTGAAAGGTTCCCTAATGCCCTGCCATTCGGTGGTTTAATTCGGCAAATTTATTCAGGAGAATCCCATAGGCTTCAATGTTAAAAATATTCCCGTTTTAATTCAATATCTAATAAACCGTTCATTATAAAATTCTGCAGCAAAAAGTCTCTTAATGTATAGATGTTTTAGGATACTTTAAGCATTTTTCTGAATTTTTAAAAAAAAATGTAAAAGTCCGATTTTTTTTTTTTTTCAGTTTGCTTATTTTTTCTGTAACAGCCCTCTTTAGTATCATTCCCTGGACCTCCTGTGAAAATTTCAGACATTTTCGCTCAGTAGTTTCTTTGCAAACAGCGTTTCATTTTCCCAGATTCATACAAATGGTTTTTCTAATTTATTCACTGCCTCCTCTACGTCACAGCTGCTTCGGCTCTGTGTGATTCGGCTCCTGTTCGGCTCCTGTTCGGGTTTTTCGAAGGTTAATCCAGATGTTTTTGCTTGTTTTCAGCGTGCATTCGGTTAGTTTTCGTCAGGTTTTCGGCAGCTTTTCCCTGCAATTCGGGGACCCTGTGGTGCTTGCTGAATACACCGCAGGGTCACCGAAATGCAATCGGCAAAAGGAACCGAATTGAAGAGAACGAAAAGTCACCGAACGTGCGGTGACTTTTCGAATCTCTTTGGATAACCCTGATATTCTATAAATCAGTCATAGGAAAGTCAGAGAACTCAACTTCAAATTTTATAGATTTTATCTGATTTGGGAATAAAAGACGGAGATTTGGTTATAAGATATGATTTTATATTGCGTAAGTCTGCCACAACATGAATGTACTCCTTCCCGCCCGGCCGGCAGGTCCTACCTATGCCAACCTAATGCTTGCCATTACAAGATTAATCCACTTACTTGGACTCCCTGCGGATCATAGATCTGCAGCGAAGAATAAATGAGTCAACAGCAAAAAACAGCTATAAGTTAAGAACATGCAGACAGACAGCTGGTGTTACAGTCGCAGTTATCACCTTATTAAAAGCATTCTTATATAAGTGAAACACTCAAACAGGTGCTTACCCTTCTTTCTTCAACAATAATATAAACATATGTTTCACAGCAGGTGAAATTAAATGTGTATCAACAAAATAACCTTATACAGTTACAGTTACAAGCATTTATAAAGCGCCAACAAATTCCTTAGCGTTGTACAATGGGAGAGACAGAAAATTAACATTCATACACGTTACACACACCCAACAGTAGGAGGGAGGGACCTTGCTCGAGAGCTTACAATCTAAGAGGAGAGGGGTGATACAGTAGGTGACGGTATCTGGAGTATGTGAAGTAGTGGGGCGCATGTGGGCTGATTGGAAAGATGGAGAAAGAAATGTACAATGAGGGATCATGGAGTGAGCCGATAGGCTTCTCTAAAGTAATGTGTTTTCAGAGACTTCTTGAAGGACTGGAGAGACGGCGAGAGTCTAATAACCTAATATAATGTTAGAATATTGACAAATATTATATAAACGTTATATTAATTGAATGGTGAAGGTACATTCACAGCTTACCTTGCAATGACAAGAGTAAACAAGAATATATACTGTATATATATATATATATATATATTGTACACCCTGATGAAGGCTTCTAGGAGCTGAAACGTCGGTCCCTTTTATGTAGATTTCCAATAAACGTTATTATTTTATTGTAAGACCCAGAGTGCTCCCATACCGTTGTTCTTATGTCCATGCTCTAACGGGCAGCACCTAGGCATTGTACCCATCCACCGACTGAGTGCTTCATTCACCTTTGGATTTTTAATAATATTATATATATATATATATGTATATATATATGTGTATATATATATATATATATGTGTATATATATGATATATATGTGTATATATGTGTGTATATATATATATAGAAAGTCTTAATGCTGGCTGCACACGCACGAATATAGTTAAAAAATAACAAATTTATTAGAACATTTAAAAAGACTGCCGACGTTTCAGTTCACTCAGGAACCATCTTCAAGGTAGCTTGCGAGGTATGAACACGCTGTTATATACCTACACAGATGCATTGCTTTCCTAAGAAAACGCCCAAGACAATTAAATTACCGTATTTTTCGCTCCATAAGACGCACTTTTTTCCCCCCAAAAAGTGGGGGAAAAGTGGGTGCGTCTTATGGAGCGAATATGGCCCAGCAGCTCGTGGATGTGCCTCCGCTCACCTGCCGCCGCCGCGTTCGTCTCCTTCTGAGCATGCGTCCGGCGGCAGGAAGCTTGGGCACTCGCCTGGGGGAGCCACGTGACGTCACGTGGCTCCCCCAGGCGAGTGCCCAAGCTTCCTGCCGCCGGACGCATGCTCAGAAGGAGACGAACGCGGCGGCGGCAGGTGAGCGGAGGCACATCCACGAGCTGCTGGGCCATATCCATATGTGAGCTGGGGCATTATCAATGTGTGAGCTGGCTGGGGCATTATCAATGTGTGAGCTGGCTGGGGCAAATCCATGTGTGAGCTGGCTGGGGCAAATCCATGTGTGAGCTGATGGGGCGAATCCATGTGTGAGCTGGCTGGGGCAAATCCATGTGAGAGCTGGCTGGGGCAAATCCATGTGAGAGCTGGCTGGGGCAAATCCATGTGAGAGCTGGCTGGGGCAAATCCATGTGTGAGCTGGCTGGGGCAAATCCATGTGAGAGCTGGCTGGGGCAAATCCATGTGAGAGCTGATGGGGCAAATCCATGTGAGAGCTGGCTGGGGCAAATCCATGTGTGAGCTGGCTGGGGCAAATCCATGTGAGAGCTGGCTGGGGCAAATCCATGTGTGAGCTGGCTGGGGCAAATCCATGTGAGAGCTGGCTGGGGCAAATCCATGTGTGAGCTGGCTGGGGCAAATCCATGTGTGAGCTGGCTGGGGCAAATCCATGTGTGAGCTGGGGCAAATCCATGTGTGAGCTAAGGCATATCCACGAGCTGGGGCAATATCCATTTTTACACTATTTCATTCAGAATATTTATTTTCCGGTTTTCCTCCTCTAAAAACTAGGTGCGTCTTATGGTCAGGTGCGTCTTATGGAGCGAAAAATACGGTAAGTTCTTTTACCATGAGTTCAAAAGTGTCTTCATTTCCTTGCCAAATAATTAGAATGTCATCCACAAAGCGTTCGTAGAACAGTATCTGTTCGGTATATTTTTGAGGAAGGTGTTTACGTTCAAAACAATACATATAAAAATTGGCGTAGGTTGGCGCCATTGCTGCTCCCATTGAAGTCCCAGACACTTGAATATAAAAGGATTTCTCGAACCGAAAATAATTATGATATAACGTGATGTATAATAACTCGAGTATATATTCAATAGGTGGTCCTGTATAATGTAAGGATTCTTGCAAAAGTTGTTTGAACGATTGAATTCCCTCTTCATGTGGAATTGTAGTATATAAATTCTTAACGTCCATTGTGGGTTAAAGCCATGGAGTAGCGGGTAATGTCAAAGTATGCAATTTCTGTAATAGGTGCATTGTGTCTTTAAGGCAAGTGGAGAAGTGCATCATGGTATCTTGTGTGTATGTGGTTTATCTAATCACATGCCTCTGTGGATTGGCGTATGTGGGCAAGACTGACTTAACCCTAAGAGACCGGATACGTGGCCATCGCTCTTCCATCAATACAGCCTATAGAGACGGAGTCACTGATAAACCAGTCGCGAAACATTTCCTCGACCTGCAACATCGTTTACCCTCATTGAGATTTGTGGGGATCGATCACATTCCCCCTCTACCCCGTGGTGGCAATCGTTCTCAATTGCTTCTACAGCGGGAAACTTTTTGGATAAAGATGTTAGATACAGTTTCACCTAGAGGCTTAAACGAGTATATTTCATATACGTGTTTTCTTTCAGAACGATAAAGTTAAATAAATATGGTTTATAATTGATAGATGGTGGACTTAAGGAATGTGCTATAAGTATACAATAGTCCTCCATCTAATATCCATTAGTTGCCATTGTTTTTAAGCTGCTATGACAACACACCGATCTGAGCGTTCCTAGTTGTCACGCTTAGTGAAGCCTATAGGACAACCCCATGACTCAGTAAGTTCACCTGAAAAAATTTAATTGTCTTGGGCGTTTTCTTAGGAAAGCAATGCATCTGTGTAGGTATATAAACAGCGTTCATACCTTGCAAGCTACCTTGAAGATGGTTCCTGAGTGAACCGAAACGTCGGTCAGTCTTTTTAAATGTTCCAATAAATTTGTTATTTTTTAACTATATTCGTGCGTGTGCAGCCATCATTAAGACTTTCTATATTATCAATGCATAGTGGCTTGCACCGCTTTCTTCATTACAACACTGGATTCTTAACAAGGAGTTGCGGGAACAGACGTGTGTTCTATATATATGTATATATATATATATGTATATATGTGTGTATATATATATATGTGTGTGTATATATATATGTGTGTATATATATGTGTGTGTGTATATATATATATATGTGTATATATATGTGTGTATATATATATGTGTGTGTATATATATATGTGTGTATATATATATGTGTGTGTATATATATATGTGTATGTGTATATGAGAGAAGAATGCACTGGAGGACTTAGCTAAAGATAAAAAAAAATAACTTTTATTAAATAAACATATTAAAAATTCCTGTAAACATATCCAACGTTCCGGCTCCCTCCAACATTTCTCAAGGTAGATTCTCTCTCTCTCTATAGACGAAAACGAGAAAAATCTCAATGTATCCTTCCTGGTAAAATACTTTATAAATAGATAAATAAATATAAAATTATAACACAATACATTTTTAACCACTGTTTGTGATAGTAATCTATTTTTAATTGCTGTTCTCTTTTGCTAAAGAATCATTACTACAATCAACGTCTCAGCAGCTCCATATCAAGCTTTTCTCTCGATCTTTAAGAAGGTTCGATGCAGAGCCAAAAGGTCGAATGTAATAAAGATTGTTTTGTTACGTTGTAACGGAAATGATGACATCTTTGAATAAACGTCAGCTTGCTGTCAGAAGACACAGGAGCGCTGGTCCAATATTTGATTTGATGTTGATTTGTTGACTGACACGCAAGGCATTGGAAATCCTTATGAGTCCTTGAGTGCTGGAATTAGAGCGTGGTGTGTGCGTGTGTGCGACTGCGTGTGTCTGTGTGTGTGCTGATTGCAATTATCAGGTAAACTGCAAATGTATCTTCAAAGAACTGGAGACTACTCCGAAAATGTTGCTAAACAAACCATACAATGTATCTGTTTAGTGTGAATTGCAAAGAATAAATCACAGACAAAATCACACTTTCCAAGATAAACAAACACAATAGATTTTATTTAATTTCAGCCAGTAAATAATACAGTTACCTGTGTTTATAAAGAGCTATCAAGTTCCGTAGCGTTGTACAATGGGTGAGACGGAATGAAAAATATACTTATAATACTAAAAAAATACAAAGAAATGCAATTCTTAGAAAGTAAATATCACTAAAATATAAAAAGAAACTTATAGTAAAGGTTAAAAAGAAAAAAAGCAACGTGGCATCAAGAGAATGCTGAGCAAAATTATAAACGATAAAAGGGACAAGTGAACCGACAAGTAACTATAGACATTGAAATCAGGAGTGGAAATTCAATGAGAGCTAATTTGAAGGTCAGGAGGGGGTCACATCTTGAATATACTTTCACAGGCTCTAACAAAGGGATAGAAATAAATATTCATCCAAAACCTGTCAAAAGAGTAGGTTCCGTAATACATTCTCAAGGAGCAGAGTCTATTCCATTGAAGCTGCCGGGACTCCTGTGTTTGTGTATATTGGTGCAGAGTGGATCTTGTATATTGATTTTTGAAAAGTAGTCTTCAAACACATTTTTCTAAAACTTGTAAAGTACAGGTTATGTAATCCCCCCCCAGAAATCAGAATCCTGTATTTTAAGCCACGTTTTAATACTCGTATGGTGATGTGCGCAATAGTTTCTATTACAATATACATCACTTCTCACGTGGTTAATGAGGCTCACTAGTCTGTTTCAGAGATCTTTAGTTAATCTATTGACTGCAGAGCTATTTAACCCCCCTTGCTCAGAAACTCAGTGCATTTTGACCCCTTTTCCTCAACATGCTTAACCCCTTCACACCCAAAATCAAGTTATCTATTAAAAAGCACTCATTAGCATACCAAAACCAAATTTTCACACCGTTTTAAAGCACGATTATCATGTTCCCTGAAGAAACCGAATCCTTTGTTTCATGTCTCTCCATGCAGAGACATAAAACCAGCTGCAAATAGCAGCCCAAACCTCACAGTAAGAACAAGTTCAAATAGATTGCTGCTGCATTACAGCTGCCAGGGAGAGGGCAGGATACAGGGCGAGCTCTGGGGTCACTCTCTGCTCTACAGGGATAAGATTCAAGGGGTTAAAATGAGAGAAAATCCCTGTACAGTACAGATACAAGGTGTTACTGTAATTGCCATACACAGGCATTGTGCAGCACATACAGATACAAGGTGTTGCTATAATTGCCATACACAGGCATTATGCAGCACATACAGATACATGGTATTGCTGTAATTGTCATACACAGGCATTATGCAGCACATACAGATACAAGGTGTTGCTGTAATTGCCATACACAGGCATTGTGCAGCACATACAGATACAAGGTGTTGCTATAATTGCCATACACAGGCATTATGCAGCACATACAGATACAAGGTGTTGCTGTAATTGTCATACACAGGCATTATGCAGTACATAGAGACACAAGGTATTGCTGTAATTGCCATACACAGGCATTATGCAGCACATACAGATACACGGTGTTGCTGTAATTGCCATACATAGGCATTATGCAGCACATACAGATACAAGGTGTTTCTGTAATTGCCATACACTGGCATTATGCACTGCAGCACATACAGATACACGGTGTTGCTGTAATTGCCTTACATAGGCATTATGCAGCACATACAGATACAAGGTGTTGCTGTAATTGCCATATACAGGCATTATGCAGCACATACAGATATTGCATTGCTAATAATCTCATTATGAATGATCACTACAAACCCCCATAAGCAGGAGATCTCACCATTTTATTATTTGTCTGCAGCACATTTACTGCATCTGACACAAAGGCCATTTCTGCCTGTACGCTGATAACGCAGACCCTGTGTGAAATTGTGTAAGATAAAGGACAACATCTAGAGCTCTGAATCTTACACTTCAACACTATTTCTGTAATGGACAAACGAATACAAGAAAAATAAAAAATGAGCAAATTTACATAATTTACGTTTTTTAACTATCTCAGAATAACAGTTTCTGTGCAAAACTTCGATTTTACCCTGTATTTACTTGTTAACTTTCCATCCAAAGTTTCAAATAAATGTTATGAGAATTTTTTTTAAAAAAGAAAAAAGCTTGGTAGTGAAGGGGGTTAACCACCATTTAAAGTCATGTTTTAGTGCAGAACCCAGATAAATTATATATCTTGTTTTTTTTTTTTTACCTGACTACATAGATATATGCTATATCAGATCAGGAGGATACATCTAAAATGTAAGAATTTAATTCTATATCTGGGGTGTATTTATAGAATTATTGCCTATATCTGGCAGAGTTACACTATTTTTGCCTATTTTGTCTTATCCCCAGGATTCCTTATCTTGTGTTTTTATAATGTTTTCTGCTGAGTGTTTGAATAAGAGGCATTAAAGGCACCCATGCGGTTTGTCTCAAATGACCAAACTAGTGACCGACAGCCGGGAAATTCAAACCTCCCGGCTGTCTGCTCCTTTAACTTGATCCTGGGCACACGATACTGCTTTTGAGGAGGAAGTAAATTGTATTGATGATGAGTTTAACTGAGCTTACATTCTCGTTGCAACAAGGAAGAGAGGAAAAGATAACTAGGGGTTGATGTAAACACAGAAGGAAAAAAATTATTTTCGTTCTTCCTGGTTTCGTTTATTAATAGAAAAAAAAAAATCAAAATGTTTACTCTACATTCTTTTCATTCTGTCATGGTATTTTATTTTAGGTCGGGACATACCGCTTAAAAAAAAGGTGCCTTGCGTTAACCCCTTCACTACCATTAACCCCATAGTGACCGGGCGATTTTACAAAAATCCGCCCTTTAGTCCCGCGTCAGACAAACGCAGTGATCACGTCCGTGTTGCCACACAGTTTAACGTCCGTTGTAACATAGAATCGTGAATCATGAATTATAAAGAAAAAATGGACAGTGTGGTGTCTGCAGTATCTTCCATCAGTACGTCCATCCGTTATGCACGCACGCAGAGTGCGCTCAGACTGCGTTCGTCTGACATTAGCCTTAGTGCCCGTTGCTGTGCGCTGAGCTCATTCTGACCCTTTTATGCTAATAATTTTTTAATGCCAGCCTAGGTCCTATTTTAGTAAACCCCCCAAGACAAATAGTTTTTAAAAAAAACAACTTTTTTTTTAAAATTTTTACTTTATTATATTATTTTATTTTTTAAAAAACATTTGTACACCAAACCTGATGTACAAATCAGGCCTCTCCAATGATATAACACATGACTCTCTAGCGGACCGGGAGACACAGGGATCCAAAGCATCATATGGTGAGGATGTCAGTGGGTGGGGGGGTGACCCGGAGGCTTGGCTGACATCCAAGATATCAGCCACCTTCCGTTTTGAATCGCAATTCGGCAGCAAAATGGTAAATTTTATGCACCGCTGAAAAGGAGAGACTCTCCCCTTTCCAGCTGTGCAATTTACATCGCTCTACCTTTAACGGTTGGGGAGATAAAGGGCTCCAAAGGAGCATCCCCTCCCCTTCCTGGATTTTGCAGCAGGCGCCTGCCGACAATGACGTCATCACGCAGCGCGATTACGTCATCAAGCCTGCCCGCCCCCTAAAATGACTGGGCAGGCTTTCAACTTGTCAGAACGCCATGGGAGCCGTCGAGGGAGGTGAGTATCGGGCGGGAGGGAGGTTAGGCGACCCTGACGTTCTATGTACGTCCGCAGGTCTAAGGGAGACTTCCCAATCGGACTTACATAGTACGTCAGTGGTCGGGAAGGGGTTAATGTGTTATTATTATCTGTTCTTTTTCTGGTGCAAAGCAATGGAATTTCGTCCATTGTAAATACAATTTATTTCCGTACACTCTCCAAAACATATATCCAAATCTGCAGCATGCCGGACATGCTACGGTTCCCGGCACAGCGGCACTGTTCTCTGTGTCACAGACACATGCTGCACACCAGGCACACCCCCTGCGCACGCCTGTGCCCTTTCCTGTGTCCCCCCCCGTGATCTTTTCTTCCAGTGTGTCTACTTAACCCTTTCGCTGCTGAGCCATTTCAGGCCTCTGTGCTGAGGTCATTTTTACCGGTTTTGCTCATCATGTTTAACCGCGTTTTGAAGCCTTATTTTAATATATGACCCAGACATATTATATATCGTTCTTTTCGGCAGACTCGGCAGATTCATAATATGTCATTATTATATGTATACGTCATGTACTGTCTGTATATTATAACAAAAAATTAAATAAAATTAGAATTTTCAATAATTTACAATGTGTAAAGTGTTTTCTTTCACATTTTAACATGTGAGCATTTGCAGTTATATTTTCTATGGGGTGCGCTTGTTAAAAAAATTAGAAATTGTGTCTCGTTAAATTTTTTTTGGGGAACATTTTGCTATTTTTAACAAACGCAACGCATACAAAAATCATTAGTGCAGCATCATTGTTCACATTATAATTGAAATGGGAACAATATTGCTTCATTAACAAATCAAACAAAAAAAAACTTGTTTATTTTTTTTTTTATTTTTTTTTTTATATATATTTTTTAATTTTTTCTTTCACATGGTCATGTTTGGTATCGTTGGAAAGGCCATGCTATGGCCGATCCAGCAATATCAAACATTAACCCCTAGCTGCCACGGATCAGGAGATAGGGGGTTCATTGGAACCCACTATCTCCACCATTGGTGGCAGTTACAGGTTAACTCCAGGACTGGCGTCATCAGGGGGCATTCCCGGAAGCTTGGCCGACATCCAAGATGTCGGCCAGCTCCGGGAGAGGATCCAGCACCCAAGGGGTTAAAGGCAGGCACGGTTTGGAAGGGCAGGCTGTGCCCTTCCAAACCGTGCCTGCCTTAACCCTGCGGCCCCCGGTGATCGGGAGGGAGAGAGGTCCGAAGGACCTCCCCCCCTCCCTTTCAGGCACTCATGGGGGGGTGCCTGAAATAGATGTCGTTGCGCCGCCGCGCTGACATCTATCTTCCCCCCGGCGTCCCGGAGTGCCGGGCTGACATGCTAGATGTCAGCCCGCACCGGGGGGGCCAGCAATCAGCCGGAGTCCCGGCTGATTGCTGCCTCCTGTGCTACGGACGCGCTCAGCAGGTCCATAGCACAGGAGGTGCACTTGGCAGGACGCGCTGAGCGTGTCCTTAGCAGCCAAGTGGTTAAGCTAATATAAAAAGACCAAACATTTTGAGCAAACACAAAAATACGGTCCGCTTCACATAGTTACATAGTTACACAGGCTGAAATAAAGACGTGCGTCCATTGAGTTCAGCCTTTCACACATCACCTACTGCTCTTGATCCAAAATAAGGAAAAAAATTGTATATATATATTTTTGAAGGCTTCAAATCTGTAAATAATTTACTACAGGGGGTAGGAAAGCCAGGGTTTAGTAACTGATAAGTCGTGCCATTTCTCCTGCCTGTCTCCACCCATAAGAAAGTGATAAGATCATGTTATGAAACTATTATTTTTTTTTTGTTTAGTTTTACAACCGTGTATAAATATCTTGAAACACTGTAAAATATTGTTAAGATTCAATGGAAGATGATTAAGCTTTATGGAGAGGCCATAAAGCATGTGTTCTTTAACCCAGTGATATCCTTGGTGTCGGTCCAGGCCACCAACGCACTTTAATGAGCCTCTGCGTGTGCGTGCACCAAACCACGCTGTCAAACTTTATATGCAACCGATCTGAGACTGCTTTCACTTTGTGGTGGCGACGTATCGCTGACTCTTCAGATGGACAAATGGTTGATAGATACATTGATACACCGATCAGCCAATACATTAAAACCACTGGCAGGTGAAGTGGAATTCACAGATTTCATGGTTACAATGGCGCCTGTCATGGGGTGCGATATATTAGGAGCAAGTGAACAGTCAGTTCTTGAATTTCAAGGTGTTGCCTCAGCCTTCAAATTCCCCAGATCTCAAGCCAATCGAGCATCTGTGGGATGTGCCGAAACACCAAATCCCATCCATGGAGGTCGTACCTCACAACGTGCAGGACGTAAAGGATCTGCTGCTAATGCCTTGGCGCCAGATACCACCAGACACGCTCAGAGGTCTTGTGGAGTCCACGCCTCGGCGCATCAGAGCTGGTTTTGCAGCACGAGGGGGACCTACATAATATTAGGCTTGTGGTTTAAATGAAGTGGTTAGGGAATTCTGGGTAGGATATGCAAATACATGCAGATAAGGTAAGCCTTCCATAACTGCACATATGTTCAGCTCTCTAGGTCATTCCACCAAACTCACTGTATGGGGGAGGGGTATGTCTATACAGATAATACATTATAATTAATAATTATTTGCCTAAATTCCAAATGGCCTAATAGAATGTATTTTTAAAAAAAAAACAATGTATCACTGAATACAGCCTGAAGTCCTCAATGTCTCATTATGTGCATGTGTGGGATAATTCCAGTCATGTGATGGGGCGCATGCAGTGAAATCAGGACTGTCCTGTAAAATGCAGGATGGTTGGCATGTATGGTAGGGAGATAAGGCATAGCTCTGTTGTGATAAGAGGTTATAACTGCAGCAATTTCATTTTATAATGGACAGGGAGCTCCAAATGCTTTGAATGGGGCCCCAGTGGCTATAGGCAGCCCAAGCGGAGTTCCCTCCTCAAGCATATACCTTCGGGACAATATATAGGGAATATCAGTGGAGTCCGTACTCCTGTGGACTGCAGCACACCTGTAGGCTGTGAGAGAGATAGGATCTGTGACCCAAAGCTATACCTAAGTTCACAAGCCTAGGTATTTGTCAATAAATATTTTCGGAATTCTATTCACGAACCACCAAAATTGTGTTTCGCTGCATTTCAGCGCACCTCGGCAATACCATTTCGCCGAAAATATGGTGAAATCCCCATTTAGCGAATGTTCACCGTATTTTGCAGAAATTGGAGTCGCCGATGCAGTTGTCGGACTTAGGCGAATACCACCTAATTGCGTAGAAAACCGCCAAATTGCACCAAATTGGCATTGGCGAATTTCACCGAACTGGAATAAAAAGGAATTCTCCTAATAGGAGTTTAAATCAATAAAAATGTGTCTAAATAATAAGAAAGGTCCTTTAACCCCTTAACCCAGGTGGGTATCACCTGTCAAGAGGGGGTTAACGATGGTGAGGCATACTGATACGCCTTGCCGCCAGGTGCTGCCGCGGACCTCTGATTCGGCCCACCCACACAGATGACATGCGACACAAGTCATTGGCTGCTGGGGATGGCCTGTGTTCAGCCCGTCTCTCTGCAGCCAACGGCGTGCGCTGACTACAGGGAGGGGCCGAGGCGGCGCATTGAAGTCAGCGAGGCGTACCAGTACGCCTGGCATCTTCAAAGGGCAACCCGCCGTGCGGACGGCATGGTACGTAAAGGGTTAAAAAAATAACAAAAAGGTCTGTTACAAAATAAAAAAAAGTCTTTTAAAAAATAAAACTAACAAAAATGTCTTCTAAAAATTACAAAAAGATCTTTTAAAAGATACAAAAATAATAAAGGTTTTTGCAAAAAATAAGAGAATAAACAGTCTTTACTTTAAAAAAAAAAAAGATATTCTGTTTTTTTTTACATTGAATCCTATGGGATTTGCCTGTTTAAACCTGTCGAATTGAAACATCAAAAATCAGGGCATTTCGCCGGAATTCCGGTGCAATTCGGTGTTCTGTGAATAGAAGCTATGATAGCCTTCTATTGGACATTTTTGATGCAACCAAACACTGCCGAATTGCATTAAATTGCAGCATTTGGCGAATTGACAGCTTAGTGAATACCCGAATTGACCCCGAAATTTAAAATTCAAGGCCAATGCGGAGGTTAGTGAA
Source organism: Leptobrachium leishanense (assembly GCA_009667805.1). Classification (NCBI taxonomy): domain Eukaryota; kingdom Metazoa; phylum Chordata; class Amphibia; order Anura; family Megophryidae; genus Leptobrachium; species Leptobrachium leishanense. Next base: position 313,378,478 of record CM019067.1, read on the forward strand.
TAACCCCTAATGTATCAGTGTTTTGTATGTGTACGGACATTCCATCCCAGCAAGAAGCCAAGCTTCAGAAAAGAATCATCTGTTGTTTATGTCATGTCTGGTTTCGCCAGATTCCAGCTCTGCACATCCAGCAGTAACCTCGGAATAAACTACAATATACACAAGCCGCTCTGTCCACAATTTGGGGCACAGGCTTCTGCAGGGACTTTCCACCTTCTCATACTTTCCGCAAGCTGGAGGTGAATAGTTACAGAGGCTCGGATAGGATCGCTTTGTAAATAAAAGAAATATTTGAAAAATGTTTTTTTAAAAAAAATTCACGATGTAAAAAAATAAACACATTTTATCGGCAGCATAAGCGCATAGCCATTATTAATCTGGCTAATCTCCGGCATCAGTGTTTGCCGAGGTGGGAGTAAGCGGCGCACAATACTAAGTCAATATTTACCAGAAAATTGAATTTTACTTTAGCCGCTGTTGAAAAAAAAAAAAAAAAAAAGCTGCAGTAAAAAAAAAACCCATAGAGACAACTTCTTGGCATTCCTCTTTCATGAAAGCTGTAAACAGGCATTAAATAGCTCGCCGTGACCTTATATGGTATGGCAAAGTATTGAACACGGTCACGTGACCTCGAGACACAATTGTGAATGGCGGCATCAGGAAATAACTGCACTATTTGCTGCACGGGAATATTTCCCAGATGAGGTCATCGCCTGAAACCCTTCAATAACGAGCCTGTGCGCCTGTCACAGGATTTAACCCTCGCGGAAGAGTTGGGGAAAATTCTCTTTCTGTTTATATTACACGAACGTAAAAAAAAATAAAAGCTAAAGTTAAAAACTAAAGCTTCAAGGCAACAACGGCCTGAAAATTTAATTTTGCCAGTTTTCAAATTTATTTATTTATTTTAAATCATGTTTTAAAGCCCATCATCGGTTTAGATTAAGCCAAGTAAGCAACTCCAATAAATAAACAAATCAGTGCTCATCTTTTACCTTTGACCTGTAATTAATATGTTTTTGATATTTTTACAGATTTTATTTTATATTGCTTTTTGTTGACAGTTTTTAAAAAAAAAAAAAAAATTCTTTTTAAGGCAATTAACAATTTAGCTGAATCCTGATTTATTTATTTTATTAAGTTCTGTATTTTGTATCTTGCTTTTCTTTTATAGGTTTATTTTTATTTATTTTTTTCATTTCAATTTTCTATTTAACTTTACCTTTCTGTTTTAAGTCTTTTTTTCATTTTCGATTAATCCTGATTTTTTTTTAAGTTATGTATTTGACTTCATCTTTATATTACATTTACGTGTTTTTATATTGGATTTTCTTTGTGTATCAGTGCCATAATGCATATGCTTTAATTGTGGACCAATGATATTTTTTATTTTGTTTTACATTGCTATTTCTTTTTTTTTCTTTTTTCTATTTAACTTTATCTTTCTGTTTTAAGTCTTTTTTTCGTTTTCGATTAACCCTGATTTATTAATTTTTTTAAGTTATGTATTTGACTTCATCTTTATATTACATTTACGTATTTTTATATTGGATTTTCTTTGTGTATCAGTGCCATAATGTACACGCTTTGATTGTGGACCAATGATACTTTTTAGTTTGTTTTACATTCCTATTTCTTTTTTTTTTATTTTCTTTTTTTAACCAAAATAACCTGTACTGTATTTCTTTCACGTTTTAGGTTTGCTCTACTTTGAATATAAGATAAGGCTTACATAATTACAAATATTTTCACCTATGTAGATGATTGCACCAAACTAATAAATTATAATTAATATTTATTAGCCAAAGAATGTATTTATTTAAATAAATGTATCATTGAAGACATGTCTAAAATATTTAAGAGTTAGGGAGGAAATTAATTTAAAGTTTATTAAAGTTTATTTTAACCATTCAAGAAAAACATACCATGCATATATATATACATTAAGATATGGGAACTCAGCACGGACCTTTGTTATCAAAAGAACCTCAAAGAAACCCTGCCGACAGCTGACTATTGTAAAATAATATGAACTTTGAGCTTTGCTGTGACCATAGCAACACAATATATTATTCTAAGATAAACTACTAGTACTGTATAAACACTGCATTACATTTAGTATATTGCATTTTTATCTATCACTTTATCTTTATCTATTTATCAAAATCTATCCCTCTCATATCAACATATCATCTCTATCTTTATATTGGTGAAAGAAACCCTTTATGGCACCCTATAGCCAGTGTGATTAACCGTATATATCGCTGCCCACAGTGGAATCTTAGCAGAACCTTGCAACTGCTACAGGAATAGAGATAAATGCAACAAAAGTTTCTCTGTGTGGCGCTGCTCATGATATTGCAAATCTATTTCTATATACTGCGTTCTAGTACATAAATGACAATGCAATAGACATAAAGCCTCTTATGCCTGAAAAATGGGCTTTTGGTTGCTTAACCTCCCAAAAATAGTACTTTCTCAGTTACACAGTGATAGGATCTAGAAACATAACATGGAAACTGGTCACATAAAATTAAAGCATAAAATATTTGTGGAAAGGCAATACAGAGAATACAAATACCTGAAAATGGACCACCCAAGACGCCCAGTATTTTATCACCTACCAAAGATCCACAAAAACCCTACATTGTACTACAAGGAGTGGAAAAAATAAGTAGTGGGAGAACCACTACATCCTTGTGACAAGTGATGTTAGATCTTTATACAGTAATATACCCCACCAGGAGGGAATTGCAGCAGTCAGATATGTGCTGGAAAGAACTAAAGAACTACTCCCTGAACAGATTGAGTACATGCTAGAAGGGATCAACCTTATATTAACCAACAATTATTTTGGGTTCAACGAGGAATTTTTCCTACAAGTGAAAGGCACCACAATGGGAACAAAATTTGCCCCAAGCTTTGCCAACTTATTCATGGCAAAATGGGAGGGACCTCTAGTGAGCAATGGAGGAGACAACATCATCCACTACAGGAGGTATATAGACGACATTCTTATGAATTGGGGGGAGGGAGAGTAGCGGCGCTGGAGAACTTCTTTGAAGAAATGAATGTGAAGAACAATAATATAATACTATTTCTATTTATCTTTCATATCAATGCATGCATCCTCTTTATATATGTTGTCTATCTTTCCTATCTATCGATAACTTCAATCATTATCTACTTATCACTTTTTCAATCTAATCATAAATAACCCTCTTATATCACCGTATCATCTATCTATCTGTCTATCAATTAGCCACATGGTACCTGGAGAAGAGGAAGGCCAAAAAACAAGGCAGCACGTTCTTGTATAACTTAAGGTGCAGCAATGGTTTGCAACTTTTTATGGTGCCGGCGGCGAGGACCATTACACGGTATCAGTTAGCACCAGCTTCTAGCTGCGGTAGTTAGAGTTAAGACTTTGTAATCCTAACACTAATTACTCTTTGCCCTCCCTATGTTAAGTATAGGAAGAGCAAAGTACAGTAAGCTCGTGGTATAAACAGCTATCACCGATGCCCTAACGTGTTTTTTAACCCTTTATTGATCGGGACGTGATATGGGCGGCATGTGTTAACCTAACTTAACCTAGTGCTAATGCTCACGTATGTGAGCACTAGCTTTAAGGAGGTGATAGAGCCCTCTATGTTCCAGCAGATTGATCGATGTTGCTTTTTTCCCTCTGGAATTTAGGTTTGTTGAAAGATCTCATTACAGAATGAAAACGTTTGCTATTGTGATCTCTCTCTTTACATTTCGAAAGTCTCCCTCCATTATAATAAGGGTGTGTAGATGTTTTAGACTTTTCAAAATATTTTTTCGACCAAAAAAGTCAATGCATTGCTTTTTTTTTTTTTTAAATTCTTTATTTTTGAATTTTGCATTGACAACAGGACCAAAACATGTCATTGGTAAGATAGGGTAGGAAAAGAAAAATGAAAGTCATTTTAGTACGGCACGGTACGGAACGGTACGGAAAAATGAAAGTCATATTAGTACATCAAAATTAAAAAGAAAGAAAACAAGACAGTGGTTAGAAATATAAGTCATCTGGTCTGGGAGAGAAAAGCAAAAGTGTCAAAACAAAAAACCCCCAAAAATCTAAAATCTCCCCACTGAGTGGCGCAGAAAGAAAAAAACAACAGCAAAAGGGCAACAAAACCGTCCTGGGGGGTCTAGTCTCAAAAGATGGAATGGACTCTCAGAAAAAGATTGGGGGAGACCCGAAAAACAAAAAACATAACTGAAAACAAAAGGAGAAGTCGTAGGGGTCCCTTCAGCCAGCCACCCGTAATGGGGGTTCTAGCAAGGCAGACAGTGCGCCAATGGATTGCTTTTAAACTGCTTTAAATACGTACAAACATGCAACCACTGGAAATAATTGACTCAATATACTTTATACATATGTATTTGAATTTCACCGATTTCTCAAACAGAAAATTTGCTAAAATTTTGCTCGGATTGCTAAAATCCTCAACATTTTGGTCTTGATAGCTCATTACACTTTCCTCAAATGAATGATTTCCTTTTGGATCACAATGTGAATTACTGCTGGGGGCTCATCAGGTTTGAATGTGGTGTTAAAAGACAGACACACTCATACTCTAACTCTACAAGATTCCTAGTCCCTTTTGGGAGCTCTGGACCTACCACCATGGTTGTCTGCATTTTTTTTTTAATCCCAAAGTGGAATCGTTTCTGGGGAGGGTATGAATGAAAACCCACCAGTGCCTCTCATGACTGAGAAGGAGCATAAGCATATGGGGCTTGCTTAGAAAGTAGCTTTTGGTTTCATTAGGTAGGACTCACCTTATTAGAGGTGCCGTGACGCGGCAGGTGAGCTTAAACTTCAATGGCCATTCAAGTAAACTAAAACCTCTAATTGTGTTTTGTTTCACATGGAGTTATAGGGATAAGCGCAGATGACACTTTTTTTGTTTGTTATATTAATAGATTTTAGACATAGATTAAGTCGTCAACTAAAATGCCTAAAATGCCATTTAGTTTTAGTCATAAAGAACTATGACCTAAACCATATTAAAATTAGTCCTGGCCTAACATGCACTACAAGCTACTTTTTATTAGTTTTATTCTTCATAATTTAGTTATAGCCTAGTTTTTGTCCCTTAAAAAAATGTAGTCACCCAAGACTTTGATGAAAAATATTAGTCGACTAAGTTAACACTGGCATTATCTCCCCTACACACTCTTTAGTTCCACGCTATTAAGAATTTCTTCGGATTTTTTAATGTTGGATTTCTATTGAGGACATTTTTCCTTACTTTTTTCTTTACTTTTTTCTGTTTTACTATTACACTTGTAATATGGACGCGGTGCTAACTACAGCAGTTGCCAATGTTCCATTTTTGAGATTGCTTATGCCTTCTCTTACATTTAAAAAACACACATCTCTTCCTGAGCATCAGTCTTCCATCGATCTCCTGTTGACCTCATGAGCCGGATGCTGCAATACAACTTTGTCACCTCTGCATTTTCACACGCATAATAGAGTGCTTAAGAGAGTTCTGTGGAGGTTCCCACAAGACGTGGGATGCTGTAAATTCTGATTGTGCATGCATTGATAAACTCCCCATGGTAACTATCTCTGTAGCTGGAAGATCTTTCTAGCGTAAGTACTGGCTGAGTCTTCTATATTGCTCTTGGCACAGTTGGGGTGGCTTCACTGATGTTGGACAATTGCCTATCAATGGCCTCTTTTCTCAGTCAACTCTTAAAGCCGCAATTATAAATGTTGATGCTGACCTGTTATTGTAGGTTAAGTGGTAACCTCAGTATACTTAACATACTTTGTCATGCTTGACGGGTTTGTTGCACATGATCCCCAGGCTTCTGCATCTAAGTGCCAGACCACGCCGGCTTTGCGTAATTACATGCATGTATTTTCTGGTGCGTCTGAATAGCACCGTCTAAAGAGGCCTCGTAGAGGCCTATTTAAGCCTTCAGTCTTCCATGGTACCTTGTCCTTTCGTGGTCTTTCTTCAGACCCGTTAACGCTTTCTCCTTATATTCCATCTGTTTGGCTTTTTAACCTCGACTTGTATCTTGACCGTTCCTAGTGCCCTCTGACCTCGGCCTCATTTCTGACTACTCTTGATCCTTAGCGTCCATAACAAAACAGAAAACCTGAGGGGTAACAGGTTACGTTGTGATTTGCCTTTCACCCTCAGATCCGGGCTAGAAAAGGCTATTAAAAGGACCATTTTGGGAATCAGTCTGGTTTCTCTTCTGAGTTTGTTTTTATTTGTCGAGCCCGGCCATTTCAAGGACCAGTTGTTACATCTTCAGCCCCCGTGGCGCTTCCTGTGGGGTCAGGGCGCCCGGCGGCATCGCTGGCTGGTTGGTTGCCAGTAGTTAGAGCTGGCAGATCGGCATTTGAGGGGGCGGGGCTTGGCATAATGACGAGGAGCCACCAGCCTTTAAAGCAGGGCGAGAGGATCTGATCGTCGCCCTGACGTGGAGTAGAAGTTTCCGCATCACCTGTTATCTAGCAATATTGCATATTTGATTACCTAGTTGCCGTCTTGATTGGACGAGGACCCTGTATGCGTTTTGACCCGGCTTGGATACTGACGACTCTCGTGCTTATTCCTTTGTGTGTTTGTTCTGTACGTTATTCAGGATTCTGGTTTATGTTTAAACCACATGATTTATGTTTTGGAGTCTGCCCGCCAGGTTGTGAAACTCAACTACCGCCCTGAGGTCTCTGTTGACTATCTGTCTGGTTTGAGTCCTAATCGCAAGGCATCCAGTTGTTTGTTGTATGTCCCTGCTGGTTGCAGCTTTAACCACAAGTTTCATATTAGAGTCCTGCCCTGCAGGTTGCTGAATATATTATCTTACAAGTATCTGTGTTAACCAAGTCACTATACAGAAACACAATGTCTGAATGTAGGCCTACCCTGCAGGCTGCTGAAGTCAGTGAGTTCCCACTCTGTATACTTGAGAACAAATACAAGGGTGTTGCCTCTGTTACATGTACTTCATATACCAAGATTATTGATATCTGTTTACAGAGAGTTAATGTGCTTTCGCTCAGCGACCTCTTGGTCACAAAACCATTTGACGCTGAAGTGGTATTCAGGATTTTGTATTACCTCCCTGGTTTGGGATTATAGGTATTACAGTCTTTACTGCTTTCTGTATCAAAGAAATCTGTCCAAAAGGAACCAAACAATGCTACACCAGGGTGAGCACCATACCACCCGCTACACCGGTATCTTTTACGTTTCTCTTTGTTCCTCTTTTTCCCTTACCTGCAGCTTTATTATATTATCTGTCCACTGTAAGGACCGGTGTTAGGTTGTTCCATTATCTGCCTGCTGGGTCACCCTTACTGACACTTTGTATAGGAAACGGAATTGCACTGGTTGCTGGTGAAAACAGAGCAATGCCATAACGAGATGTCCCATCATTACGGCCACCCTGTACAACTTTACCTGTATTAAGTAGTCCACATGAATATAGATTAAAGCCTCCTTCGTCGTTTTCTGCAGACTACATCCTGCAGTTAGTACATGCCTTTTATGTTTACGTGTCAACGTCTGTAAAGATTGCAGAAGAGCATAAATCCTATCACATGGAATGCCAATTAACCTTAGTTGCACATCACTATCAGATGCCACAGGTTGTTGTTTTCTTTAAACATCCATTTCTTGGAAACATGATTTGCATTCCGAGATCTTTATAACCGAAGATGTTTAGCAGATCCACTTCCTTAATGCTCCAAGGTCAGGAGGTCTACTTCTCATAAATCTCATATTTTTATTTTTTTGTTTGCCTGGAAACACTGTGTCATTGCTGAGTCTAGAAAATGCAGCGAATTTCTATATTGAACCATAAAACCTGTCCAAAAACATTCCTGAAATCGCAGCAGAGATCAGTAAAATCCCCATTCTAGCACTGACATCACATTTACAACACGAGTGTTTGTGTGTGCCGAGGAAGGGTTTGAGATTCTGTATCTTGATTATGTGAGGCTGTCATGGGAATCCTCAATATTTAATCTTTTTAGTTTACACTTAACGCTAAAACCAACATCTTTTCTCGCATGTTATCATTTTTCCATATACCTAAATGCTTAAACACATCGAGATCACAGAATTATCCGGTATATCGATGACCTTTTATACTACAAACTATGTAGGGACTTGTGTTCCCTGTGTTTTTTGTCAGCATTGGGTGTAGTTGGAAATATTTACTCTTTAAAGATTCTGCACCTTGTTGCACATGAGCCCATAATATGGAGCCTCTAATGATGCACTGATAAAAAACCCTATTGGAATGGGTTGGTGGGATCCTTTGATAGACTTAGGTGACCATCGGCTGCTGACCGGTATCTTACACATATGGTTGCTGGGGAAAATAAAATAAAAAGACTATCCAAATCAGATTAGTCTCATTTCGCTTTTGATTGAGTTTTTCGAGAGAGAGATTAAAAAAGCGAAAGACTTGACCAGGTCTAATAAGGCCGAAACGATCTCCGGGGGTTGCTGCACCTCTCGTGCAGGGATGACGTCCTTGGCATTTCAGTACTGGCCGCCCTTTCTGAGTGCTTGCGCCTGATTTGCATATGGAGCAGTTGTCCCTGTATTGGCGTAATCGAGCTAAAACCTTGTGAGACCTGAGCGGGCCCCACCGTAGAGCAGGCCACTAGTGTCGTTGCTAGCTCTCAGGACCCTCACAAAGCTCTCCCTTTCTCATTATAAGTTTACAGGGTCATCCAGACGTGGACCCCTTGCTCGATGAGCTTAGAGTGGTGTTGGCTATACCCTCCTGATGAGGCCTAATAAAGCCGAAACGATCGTCGGGGGTTGCTACACCTCTTGGTCAGGGATGATGTCCTTGGCATTTCAGTACTGGCCACCCTATCTGGGTGTAGTAGTTTAGTGACCTGAGCGAGCAACCACCGTAGAGCAGTCCATTAGGCCGTTGCTCAATCTCAGAACCCTCACAAACCTCTACCTTTCTCACTGAGAGTATAAAAAAGTTCGGGACCACTCAAAATTTCAATTGCTACCAAATTGGACTGTTTTCAGGTGCTATCGATTTTTAGGGTAAGGGGTAGAGTTTGATATTAGGGTTAGGTTTGATTCTTAGATGGTTTAGGGATAAATGTAACCCTAATCCAAAAGCTAAAACTAATACCGCTATCATGATTAAAGTAAAAGTAAAAAAAATCAAGGATTTAAAATAAATATTGCTTTTCTTATGATAAACACAAATAGTAGCACAACCCTAATTTCAAACTTTAGCCTTAACCCTAACCCTAAAAAGCGAAAGCTTCAGTAAATAGTGCAATTTGGGAGCAATCTAACATTTTCAAGTTCCCAAATTGTTTTCAATTTCTCGTGAAAAACGCTTCCGAAAACAGCGCAATGTGTCATTTTTGTTCACGTCCAAATTAGAGTGACTTTTTTTTCCGGCTTCACTAGTAGCTGCTGTTTTTTCTCTTGTAAACCCTCCTGACCGTTGCAGCCAGCTTACTGGACAGTTTCCCAGTGTGCCCGATGGTCAGTCCAGACCTTGTATGTAAGTATCTAAGAGCATATTTATATTAGGGATGTGCGTTTCGGGATTTTGGAATTTTCACGAAATTTCCCGATTCGTGCATTTGGATTCGGCCGATTTTCCGAAGATTTTCAGATCCGAAAACGGCAGATCCGAACAAATTTCCGAACCGAAACGAAAACTTTTCGGAATTTTCGAATGGACTAGAAATGTGTAAAATCGAAAATCATTTTCGTTCCATTCATGATTTCGGCTCCATTCCTGATTTTGGTTCCATTTCAGTAATTTCGGACAACATATTTTTCGGTTATATCGCTGATTCTGTAATTTTGTATCATTCCCATCTCAATATATCCTTCTTGTAAAACATGAGCAATCTCAATGTATCCTTCCTGGGAAACCAGAGAAATCTCAATGTATCCTTCCTGGGAAACCAGAGAAATCTCAATGTATCCTTCTTGGGAAACATGAGAAATCTCAATGTATCCTTCTTGGGAAACCAGAGAAATCTCAATGTATTCTTCTTGGGAAACATGAGAAATCTCAATGGCAGAATTATCGTATCGACAGAAATATCGGATCCGAAAAACCATTAGTTTACGTCAATACGAATAGACACTTTGAAACGAGGAGAACAGACGTTCGGAAAAACACGAAAATTTCCGAAATCACGAAAAAAAAAGTCGATACGAAAAACGAGCGAAAACGGAAATCGGCCGAAACGAGCTGAAACGAAAATTTACAAAATCTGAACGAACCGAACCGAATCGAACCGAAAAAAAAATCGGCGCACAAGTCTAATTTATATATAACTGATTTCAGCAACAAAACCCATCATCAATGTTTTTTCAACATCAGCACTTACTGAAACATTTCCATAGTGTAACTGCATTATCATTGATCCTGGAGGGTGCCTTCAGTGCCCACAATCCTCCTCAATTCTTCAGCCAAGAGTTTCATAGTATAATTCAATAGAACCTTCTTAAACATCACAAAAAATAACATATATTATTAATATTGTAAAGGTTTTGTTTCGAACTGTCCCAGATATTCGGTATTCTGAATTACCATATCTTCCGCGGCCATAGCCACAGGGCTGGTATTTTTAAAATTAAATTTTAAAAAAGGTACATTACTAAAAAAAAATACATGCAATATCATCTCTAAATTAAAACAATATTTGGGTAAAATCAATGAAATAAAGATCTTAACTCAATTTTTTTTTCAAAAAAGCTTATTTATTCAGCATTTCTCAGCATAATCCCTGCCAATCTGTCACGAATCCCTCCAAATACCACGAAGCTGGTCCCTTTACACAGATCCCTATCTATCCCTCCGATCCTTGAATGGTCGGCAATATGGCTATCTATAGAGACACAAACTCACGCAAGGGTTAACAGGCCCCAGGAGGCAAACACATAGAAACATAGAAACATAGAAAAATTTCGGCAGATAAGAACCTTTCGGCCCATCTAGTCTGCCCAATTATATGGATACTTTACCTGGATTTATCTTTTGTTTAGGATAGCCTTATGCCTATCCCATGCTTGCTTAAATTCACCTGTAATCTATGTGTTTTTAGATGTTCAACAATCCTTTCCTTTAACATGGTTTCCATTAATTTCCCCACTACTGACGTAAGACTAACTGGCCTATAGTTCCCCGATTCCTCCCTACTACCCTTCTTGTAAATAGGCACAACATTTGCTAATTTCCAGTCTTCTGGGACGACTCCTGTTAACAAGGATTGGTTAAATAAATCTGTTAACGGTTTTGCTATTACATCACTGAGCTCTTTTAATAATTTAGGGTGGATCCCAGCAGGCCTTTACAGATACACCTCTCAGGTAGAGATATAGAAACAGGACAGGGTTAACAGGAGCAACCTGAGTAACACACAGATAAGAGGAGTCAGAGCACAAACTGTGATACATTTATATTGCCAAATCGTATAGAGAAGTCAGGGTTAACAGGAATCGCCGAGTCAGTACACAGAGCGTGGTACTCATACAAAGCCAAAACGTTCTATATATCAGGGTAGTCAAGGATCGCCAAATCGGTACACAGAGCGTGGTTCTCATACAAAGCCAAATCGTTATATATATATCAGGGTAGTCAGGGATAGCCAAAATCAATACACAGAGCAGGGTTCTCATACAAGCCGGGTCAGATATCACCAAAGGAGTCAGTATAGCAAAATAAGTCAGTGAATCGCAAGAGTTGAATCACTCAGCACTGGGGGAAGTAACTCCACGACAGGGCAATGATCCGGATTGCGCTGTCTGCCTTTAGCCGGCAGTTTCGCGTCATCATGCCGCACCCCGCCTACTGATTACCCATGCGACATCCTGGAGCCGGCACATCGAATGGCACCTGGCTAATCGACGACGCAGATGGCGCTGCCAGGTCCCGGGACCCCCGCAGGAGCGGCTCGAAGCCCCCCCCCCCATGAGGCCCAGATGTGACAAAATCTCCATACATTATTTTAAGCGATGCACCCACTTCTCAAAACACCCCCAAAGACCAACTTTTGTCAATGTAGCTTCATCTCCAGTGGCAATTGCCTTGTTGTTGTTAGACTTCCCACCTTAGAACATGACGGGGAACTTTTTTGGAAAACTCAACTCGAGCAGTTTTTTTTCTTCCTGCGTTCAACAAACACCTAACCCAGCAGACGCACTTCTCAGTGAAGTCCAACTTATCACGAAGAATCCTCAACATGCTTCTTTTTGTAATGAAAAACTCTTCCACAAACTTTTCTGAGAATGGTTTGAGGTTCTTGATCCAGCAATTCCTTCACCTTGGCCACCATGGTCTAATCCATGGACGTGCTGGGGCATCTCTCTCTTGGTTTATCACAGACGTCAAAATATTCAGACTTGGCCAAACGGCTAAACCATTTGTGGACCTTCTGGAGACATGGGGCTTCATCACCAAGATGGGTTTTGAGATCTTCAAAGCACTGTTTTGCAGAGAAACCACAATGAAATTGGCAGAGCAACATGCCAACCACCTCCATTTTTGGACCACCTCGCATCTCCATGATCGTCTGTGGGAATATCTATTAATTTTTACAAATATTAGAATGATTATGTTTTCTTAGAAAAAAAATAATTGAGTTAGCATCATTATTTCATTTATTTTGGACCATCCCCATTTATGTTCTTAAACTAAATTGCTAAAGATTTTAAAATACAGTTCCGTGGAAATTCAATAAAGAAGATTTTATTTTTAAATTTTCTGCACAATCTATAACATAAAAGAATAAGGCTTGGTGTGTCCGTCGCTAAGCCTGTACTGCGCATGCACGCGCAACCAGCGGCGGTTGGCTGCGCTCGCATCCAATCGGCCAAACACTATGACTAGTACTGTTTGGGCGGTTGTTTGCGCACCTAGCATACTGCTGGGTGCGCAAACGCATTATACACTCCGCCGTAATCTTTTGGCGGTTGGATGCTCGCGCAGCTGGGTGCGCACGCAGCCAACGCTGCAGCACACGCCCAGCGTGCGCGAGGGACACAAAAAATCCAATCCATTGGAGAGGCGCTGTGCGCTCAGCGCCTCTCCAACGCATCAGATATTTTGTGTCCCTCACGGATCCCCCCTGCCCAGAGTCTCCCCTAGTCTGCCAGCCATATTACCAGTCTGCCATGCACAATACCAGTCTGCCAGCCTTATTACCAGTCTGCCATGCACAATACCAGTCTGCCAGCCTTACTACCAGTCTGCCATGCACAATACCAGTCTGCCAGCCTTATTACCAGTCTGCCATGCACAATACCAGTCTGCCAGCCTTATTACCAGTCTGCCATGCACAATACCAGTCTCCCAGCCTTATTACCAGTCTGCCAGTCATATTACCAGTCTGCCATGCACAATACCAGTCTGCCAGTCATATTACCAGTCTGCCATGCATAATACCAATGTGTCATAATACCAGTGTGCCTAACTACCAGCCTGACATGCCATGCATACCACGTGCCATTATATATACGTATAAAGTAAATATACACATAATGTATACGTTACAAAAAAAATGTCCGCCCAAGCCCAACACAATCTAAGGGGCCCCATGAGCTTACAATCTAAGGGGTCCCATGAGCTTTCAATCTAAGGGGTCCCATGAGCTTACAATCTATCCCATGAGTTTACAATCTAAGGGGTCCCACGAGTTTACAATCTAAGGGGTCCTGTTCCTGTGAGTTTACAATCTAAGAGGGTGCTGTTCCCGTGAGCTTGCAATCTAAGAGGGTCCTGTTCCCGTGAGTTTACAATCTAAAAGGGTCCTGTTCCCATGAGCTTACAATCTAAGAGGGAAGAGGAACCTGCCCTAATATATAAATGCCTTTGTAACGCGATGTCAGCTGTGTGCGCACCCATCAGAGCTGCTCAGTTGGCCCTCCCGTTGCAGATGGGATGGCGATGGACGCGTTACAAACGCATTTATATAGAGAGATACTCTTCGATAGGACATTGAAAAACAAATATGTGGACATGAATTCTGAGCTGGCGACAACAACAATAGACTGCCCTCTGGGCAGGCTTAACAACTAGTATAATAATAATATAATAATATTTTTTCAGGCAGATTTCTTTTCGATTTTTTCTTATTAATTATGATTATTTTTTTCCTCCATACGTTGCACACACAGGGATTAGAACGAGCCGTTTGCTTAATAATAATATTAACCTAATTAAATCGGGCATCGGGTATAAAACGATTTGTTTGTCGACACAGTTAGTATCAGTGTAAATAGACTCGTAATTGTAACACGGCACCTTGTTTGCGATTCTAGCGACAGCTTTGTTATAAGGATAATAACGACCAATCTCTCCGGACAGAGGAATAACAGGAAGAGGATTTTTTTCCATGAATAACATGGACGTTAATGAGGGAAACGTTTAGTCAGCCTTTTCTCTTCTCTTTCAACTAACAGGATGTGGATAGTACACGCTGTCCACTCTTGAGCGCTTATGAGTAATTGCAAAAATTTCAGTTTTATTATTTCATTTAAACATTTTGCATAGCAGGATATTACATCTTTCCATATTAAGCCCTCGCTCGCATTTTTGCTCAATAGAGAGCCCTGAAATCTAATTATACGCTTAAAATAGATTGTTATCTCCCTAGAAAATTAATGCGATCACAGTCGGGAGAATATAAATTTAAAATGGTCGTGATCTTTATTTTTTATTTTTTTTAATAAAAGCTCAATTTACTAAAAAACAATATTGCCTAATTTTTTTAATTTCTCTTCTATAATGCAATATATTTGCAAATCTATATTTTTAGGGAAATTAATTTTAAAATCTAAACGCATAAATTAAAAACACAAATACCTTATTTGATGTGTTTTTAACTTTAGAAGTGCACTGACACTTGGCATAAGTTTTTTTGGTACGCTGAAACTGTTTATTCCTGACTTAATGCAGAGACCTAAGTAGGGACTCACCGTCGCGCATGCCACTTAATGCCGCTGACTGTTCTCAGTGCTCACATAAAGTTGTATTTGTCATCTCTAATTTACAGGGACACTCTACGTACCTTGACCTCTTTGGAATTATTAAAGTGATCATGCAGCATGGAGTCCCCACCCCTCAATCTAGCCCTTATTGGCTAATACCGCTGTGTGAAGTGGAGGAGTTTCCTCCACCCACACAGCTGTCATTCGGAAGATGGAATTTTGCATATCCTGCCAGCCAAGGGACCAACTCAGGGATAAATAATGTCCGCACACTGTCAGGAACTGATAGGCTCACAGCAAGTTTTTTTTATTGTGCACTGATTGGATGAAGATCGCAAAGATGTGTTCCTGCTGTAAATAGCAACAACAACAACTTCACTCTGTAACTCTTCCCTATGTTATACTCAACTTCATGTACTTCCAACATGGAATGGGCTGGGTCTGAAGATCGGCCTGGTCAGGGAGGCATGGCCACAGGCGGGTTGTTGGTGTGACCTAGGAGGATAGGTTCTACACTTATAGTATGCATGGGGCAGGGCATTGTCAAGGATTTAGGCATACCATTGGCTTTGGTCATGGTTCCATGAATCAGAGATGTCTTTTTACTTGTGCGACTCTAGTTTTTTAGCCCCGTGTAATTAGCTCCTTAGTGCCCAATATTTTTTGGTTCGGGGCCACATGGGCTGTGCTGCGGCCTGCCCGCTCTCCATAATAACCCCTCTCTCACCAACTTAAGGGGTCATAAGGCTGACTGGTATCTTTGGATTGGAGCGGAATAATTTGCCACGATGTTACACAAATCATTACAAATGTATAGTGAATGAGGCTGGCGGCTCCACATCGTGATCAGGCACATCACACTTTTATCAAATGCTTAGTGCATCCTGATTCCTGCCCATAGAGAGAGAGTATAAGAAAATGAGAGATAGAAAGAGAAAGAGAGAAGGAGAGTGAGAAGAAGGAGAAAGAGAGAGAACGGGAGGGATAAAGAAAAGGAGAGAGAGAAAAGGAGAGAGAAGAAAGAAAGAAATAAGAGATAGAGAGAAAGGAGAGAGAGAGAAAGGAGAGAGAGAGAAAGGAGAGAGAGAGATAAAAGGAGAGAGAGAAAGGAGAGAGAGATAAAAGGAGAGAGAAAGGAGAGAGAGAAAAGGAGAGAGAAGAGAGAAAGAAATAAGAGATAGAGAGAAAGGAGAGAGAGAGAAAGGAGAGAGAGAGAAAGGAGAGAGAGAGATAAAAGGAGAGAGAGAAAGGAGAGAGAGAGAGATAAAAGGAGAGAGAAAGGAGAGAGAGAAAAGGAGAGAGAAGAGAGAAAGAAATAAGAGATAGAGAGAAAGGAGAGAGAGAGAGAGACAAAGGAGAGAGAGACAAAGGAGAGAGAGAGAGATAAAAGGAGAGAGAGAAAGGAGGGAGAGAAAAGGAGAGAGAGATATAAAAGGAGAGAAAGAAAAAAGGAGCGTGAGAGAGAAAAGGAGAGATGGACAGAGAACGCAAGTGGTAGAAAGAGAAAAGGAGAGTGAGAAGGAGAGAGAGAGAGAAAAGAAGAGAGAGTATAGGAGAGAGAAAAGAGAGATAAAGAGAGAGAGAAAAGAAGAGATAGATGGAGAAAAGGAGAGAGAGAGAAAGAGAGAGAAAGAAAAGGAGATAGAGAAAAGGAGGGAGAGTATAGGAGAGAGAAAGTATAGGACAGAGAAAGGAGAGATAAAAAGAGAGAGAGAGAGAAAATGAGAGCAAGAGAGAAAAGGAGATAGAGAGTATAGGAGAGAAAAAGAAAGAAAAGGAGAGAGAGAAAAATGGAGAGAGAGCGCGAGTGAGAGAGATTAATATATAGATAGATATAGCTAGATTATTATTATTATTATTATGTGAGAGAGATACATATGATTGGAAGCATTTTATTAATGAATGTACACATCACCACAGTTGGGGTCTTATGACTTGAGGGCACGCTCAGTCTTTTTTCAACACTACAAGCATAATTTCAGGAAACCTGCAGGAGTCTGCGTGGGTATAGAGCCTCAGCGATTATCATATGCAGCACTGCATAATTTATACATTATTTTCTATATTTTTATATCTTTCTATGGACTGAGTATATTCGATTTGGCATGGGAATTATGTCGCAGTCCGGACAGATTTACAAAACCCGTGCTTTATTGTCTCAGATATTATGGAAATATTTAGGCGCACCTTGGCTACCAGTGCTGAATGACAATATTTGCATTTTTTAATATATAATATTATCTCTCTCATAGCTTAAGGCAGATGGCTGGATGTTAGATGATATTAATAATAATGAAAGCAAGGTTATACTCCTCTGCTCCGGCTCCTGGTGGTGTCTTGTCCCAGTGTCCCTTAAGACAAAGAGGCCTATACAAATAATTATTATACAGATGGCATCGTATGAATAATACTTTATTCCTGATATAGGTAGATTTTTAAACATTGTACATCACTAAAGATTTCTTAAATATCTATCAGGCACCTACAATGTTAATTCAGAACTTTAAGAACATATGTATTAACCCATTAGGCACCCAACCACTTGCTTTGCCCTGGAACATTTATGATAAAGGTGACTTAATTATGGGGCCTTATAAATAATTCATCACACAGGTGAGTAATTGTATTAATGAAATCTCTCAGAATATAAATTCAGTAATAATAACAATTCATAATAAAAGGAAACTCGGGGAACACAAATAGAAACCGACATTATAAATTAGACCGGCTGGATGGAGTAGAGGTAACATCACTGCTCTATAACTGTGGAGACAAAGGTTCAAATCCTGGCTAGAGCACCTCTCAAGTAAGTGTCCTTGGGAAAGACACCCAACGGCACCACCTACTCACCACCCAGGACATACCTGCAGACAAGAGAAATCTCAATGTATCCTTCCTGGTAAAAAATACTTTCTTAAAAATAAAACTACAGTTTTAACCTTTCTTCAATTTCCTTGTCTTTTCAATAAAGTTTTTTAAAGGATACTGTAAAAGTGAGGAAGTGACATAAAGGTATTTACATGCAAACAGGCAAATACTCATTAAAAAAGGGAGAGGGGGTATAAGGTAGACATTCTTTGGCCTTGACTTTCAGGGAGATGTAGGACTTCGATTTGGTCATTATAATGTAAACATGTAACATAGTGAATATATACAGAATGCACCTGTAAACATGCAACATAGTGAATATATACAGAATGCACCTGTAAACATGTAACATGGTGACTATATACAGAATGCACCTGTAAACATGTAACATAGTGACTATATACAGAATGCACCTGTAAACATGTAACATAGTGAATATATACAGAATGCACCTGTAAACATGTAACATAGTGACTATATACAGAATGCACCTGTAAACATGTAACACAGTAACTATATACAGAATGCACCTGTAAACATGTAACACAGTGACTATATAAAGAATGCACCTGTAAACATGTAACACAGTGACTGACTATATACAGAATGCACATGTAAACATGTAACATAGTGAATATATATACAGAATGTACCTGTAAACATGTAACAGTGAGTATATACAGAATGTACCTGTAAACATGTAACATAGTGAATATATACAGAATGTACCTGTAAACATGTAACATAGTAAATATATACAGAATGCACCTGTAAACATGTAACATAGTGACTATATACAGAATGCACCTGTAAACATGTAACAGTGAATAAATACAGAATGCACCTGTAAACATGTAACATAGTGAATATATACAGAATGCACCTGTAAAGTAAACATGTAACATAGTGACTTTATACAGAATGCACCTGTAAACATGTAACATAGTGACTATATGCAGAATGCACCTTTAAACATGTAACATAGTGACTATATACAGAATGCACCTGTAAACATGTAACATAGTGACTATATACAGAATGCACATTTAAACTTGTAACATAGTGACTTTATACAGAATGCACCTGTAAACATGTAACATAGTGACTATATGCAGAATGCACCTTTAAACATGTAACATAGTGACTATATACAGAATGCACCTGTAAACATGTAACATAGTGACTATATACAGAATGCACATTTAAACTTGTAACATAGTGACTTTATACAGAATGAACCTGTAAACATGTAACGTAGTGACTATATACAGAATGCACCTGTAAGCATGTAACAGTGAATATATACAGAATGCACCTGTAAACATGTAACATAGTGACTATATGCAGAATGCACCTTTAAACATGTAACATAGTGACTATATACAGAATGCACCTGTAAACATGTAACATAGTGACTATATACAGAATGCACCTGTAAACATGTAACGTAGTGACTATATACAGAATGCACCTGTAAACATGGAATGTAGTGACTATATACAGAATGAACCTGTAAATATGTAACATAGTGACTATATACAGAATGCACCTGTAAACATGTAACATAGTGACTATATACAGAATGCACCTGTAAACATGTAACACAGTAACTATATACAGAATGCACCTGTAAACATGTAACACAGTGACTATATAAAGAATGCACCTGTAAACATGTAACACAGTGACTGACTATATACAGAATGCACATGTAAACATGTAACATAGTGAATATATATACAGAATGTACCTGTAAACATGTAACAGTGAGTATATACAGAATGTACCTGTAAACATGTAACATAGTGAATATATACAGAATGTACCTGTAAACATGTAACATAGTGACTATATACAGAATGCACCTGTAAACATGTAACATAGTGAATATATACAGAATGCACCTGTAAAGTAAACATGTAACATAGTGACTTTATACAGAATGAACCTGTAAACATGTAACGTAGTGACTATATACAGAATGCACCTGTAAGCATGTAACAGTGAATATATACAGAATGCACCTGTAAACATGTAACATAGTGACTATATACAGAATGCACATTTAAACATGTAACATAGTGACTTTATACAGAATGAACCTGTAAACATGTAACGTAGTGACTATATACAGAATGCACCTGTAAGCATGTAACAGTGAATATATACAGAATGCACCTGTAAACATGTAACATAGTGACTATATGCAGAATGCACCTTTAAACATGTAACATAGTGACTATATACAGAATGCACCTGTAAACATGTAACATAGTGACTATATACAGAATGCACCTGTAAACATGTAACGTAGTGACTATATACAGAATGCACCTGTAAACATGGAACGTAGTGACTATATACAGAATGAACCTGTAAACATGTAACATAGTGACTATATACAGAATGCACCTGTAAACATGTAACAGTGAATATATACAGAATGCACCTTTAAACATGTAACATAGTGACTATATACAGAATGCACCTTTAAACATGTAACACAGTGACAATATACAGAATGCACCTGTAAACATGTAACATAGTAACTATATATCCTAAATATTTATTTTCTGTTAATCTGTATATTTGTGTTTTTTAATATATGGCATTTATTACTTTGTATTTCTGGAACGACTGTAACAATTTAATGTTTTTGAACCTAGGACATACTTTAAAATCTCAATGTATCCTTCCTGGTAAAATACTTTATAAATAAATAAATAAAAAAATAATGTGACTGTTACTGTAGGTCCCAAAATGTAAAGGGCCTTATTCCCTTCCTAATGATAAAATGGGGAAAATCTGTGCCTCCAGCTTTTCCCATAGCATCCCCATATTACTGTAATATTCTGGGACAGGCGCTACCTCGGCAGCTTGCCTCAGAACGCAGCGCTACCCGCAGTGATACTCATGGTAGCGCTTCCGCGCCATGGTGGGATGCGCTTCTTGGCTGCGAGCAGAGAGATATCAGCGCCGCAGAGTTATAGCGGAGGGAGACTGGGATCTATTTGCCCCCAGTCTCACTCTGCTCTAGGGAACAAGATTCAGCAGACGAAGCCACCGTTCTCGCCACGGGATGAGAGATGAGTATCGGATTTATTGGGGGGTTTAGGGGTGCTAAATGATTACACAAAAGCAGAATCAGTTAGCACCAGCTTTTAGGTATAGCTAAAATTTCTGTTTGTGCCTCCTCTTATGGCATGTCTTGACTTTGTTTTATTCTGTGCCCCTGACTGGGCTTTATTCTCTTTCTTGTTTACTCTGGTTTCCATAGTCCGCTGGCTCTGTCTTTGACTGTTCTATTGCCTGGTCCCTTGGTACCTTATCTAAGCCATATTAAGGGCCATATTGAGGACCGTTGTTAGTTTCTTGTGATTTATTGGGATTCCTCAGACCTCTCTATATAGCTTTGTGACCTTAGTCATTTAGGACCTAGAGCTGTAACTGAAAGGTTGTCGAACTGTGTGTGTTATGGTAGGTCTGTTATTTTTTATGTTATTCCCCAGCCCTCTCTTTTGTCAAGGTCATCCGGTGCCTGCGTGTAAATATAGGATGTTTGTGTTCTCTGTGCCCTTTCCCCTGATGTCTAAGGAATATTATTCGCTGATGTTGTCATTGTAGTGTGTCAAGTTGTATATGTTGGGGAGGGGTGTTCCTTCTTTTATCTTCTACACCAGGGCATATGTGTGTCGGACGGGGGGTGGCTATTCAGTAAGGTAATGCTGGGTCGTGTTTTACCTTTGTTGGGCTGTCCATCCCCTGTGTGTGTTGTCCCATTGAAACCTCAAAGAAAACCATTCTAAATTTTGTCTTCACCCTACAGTGAGCTCCAGTTATTGACTGGGCGAGACTGGGCCTGAATCAGTACTTCTGCAGGATACATACAGTGAGATTGAGTCTTTCTGCATGGAGATACCTACCCTGTGTACTGATCTTCATTACAACCTTGTCTAGTTTGGCCATTACAAGGATGTTAGGCTTTTGTCCTGCATGTTTGGGTTTTTCCATCCAGACAATATCACCATCCTATTGAAAAAGAACCTAAAACAAGAAGAGCTTTTAATAGCAATCTACACCTTTTATAATTAATTAATTATCTATTTGTGTTTCTATAAAAAATGTCATGGTACCAATTCTAGTCTAGACCTGTAATGTGGTTATAAGGTCTTTACTGATTGTGTGTAGTAGGATCTACATCTTTTGTGGAGGAACACTGCTGTATCTAAAAAAATATGGTATAAACTTTTACTTTAGATTAACGTTGGATTATTTGACACTGGGCTAAAAGGTATTTTAGTTTATTTGCAATAAAGCAGAAACCCAAGATATACCTTTAACCCCTTCACTGCTGAGCCATTTCACGTCTGTGTGCTGAGCTAATTTTTACCGCTTTTGCTCATCGTGTTTAAAGTCGATTTGAAGCCACGTTTTGTCGTTCTTTCCGGCAGACTCGGCAGATTCATAATATATCATTATTATATGTATACGTCATGTCCTGTCAGTTTATTATAACTAAAAAATGCAATACAATTTGAATTTTTAATTATCTACAGCGTGTAAAGTGTTTTTTTAAAACATTTTATCATCTGAGCCGTTGCAGTTATATTTTCTATGAGGTGCGCTTGTTTAAAAAAAAAAAATTAAATGGGGACTTGTTAGATTTTTTTTGGGGGGGGGGGGAAATTACGTGATTTTTCGCAAACGCACCCCATAGAAAAAAATCATTAGTGCATCGTCAATGTTCACATCCTAATTGAAATGGGAACAATATTGCTGCATTAATAAATAAAAAAACACACACACAAAAAAACACGTTTTTAAATATATTTTTATTTTATTTTTTTAACATGGTCATGCTCTGGTCTTTCAAATGACACAATGCATGACCCTCTAGCTGCCACCGTTCTGTAGATAGGTGATACATTTGAAGCCTCATATCTCCACCAGGGGATTTCCTTGGGCAGCTAGGGGTTCCTTGGCTATCTGACATCATCACGCCATGCGCTAGGACATCAGGTGCCGATGGGGGACCCGGAGGCGGAGCCACCATCCAAGATGGCGGCCCACACTGGTGCTAGGCCATGATCCTAATGGTGCCGGATCGCGGTCCTGCACTTCAGGGGTTAAAGACAGACATCGCTTGAAAGGGCAGACACTGCCCTTCTAAGCGTTGCCTGTGTTTATCTTATAGACCCTCCCGATTGGGAGGGAGAGGGATCCGAAAGGATCCCCCTCCCTTCAGGCGATCTCCATGCTTTGCCGGAGGGTCGCCTGAAAATGACATCATCGTGTTGGACACGATGATGTCATTACGGCGGGAGGGTCTATAGAAGCGGCGTCTTTATTCTAGAAAGTCAGAACGCCGCGGGACCTCGGACCAAAGAGGTGAGTATCTCTCTGGCTCCTGCCGGGCGGAAGAAGTGTGGGCAACGTCCTCCGCATACAGCGGGAGTCAATGAGGACGTTCCCCAAACGTCTTCCGCAGGGAAAGGGTTAAGATTCCTCCATTCAGGCATATTAGTGCGCGGTCATCTTTTATCATTTTTTTATTTTTTTTAAAAAAAATAGATGACTAACAAAGAGAGAAAAGATATCCTTAAATTAACTTCGATGAGCGATGTTAAAACAGTCCAACGAGATATTTCAGCCACGCACACCCGGATAGCTGAAGCAGAATAGTAACATTTATTAGCATAGTGCATTCCAGGAGTTCAAAGGTTCACATTTTATATAAAATAAAAAAATGTCTACAATGCTGAGATCTTGGCCCATAGTAAAAGTGTTAAAGAACAGCCGATTCAGATGTATGAATGGAAAATGCAGTGACTCAGTAGCTTTGGCATTGAAGTGTTATCCAAGAAACAGCAAGACAAAACATGCATTGTTTGACCTTTGGAGAGGCACTTAATCAATCTGTGAAAATTATATTGTAGCAGGAACCCAATGGGGCTGCACTTTCCAAATGACTTGCTCGGTTTCATATTTTTTCCCTTTATCTTCTCCTTCTCCTCCCAAAAAAGTGTAACTAAATAAAACAGCGAGACAGAGAAGAAGATAAAAGATAAAGGTAGCTAGATAGATGGATATTATTAAATGTACGAAATCAACATATCACAATTCAGTAATAGTCGATGACTTCCAGTGAAAAGATATTAATCTTTGACATTTTAACCAGTTTCTGTTTTATAAATTCGGAAGGAATATGGTAAAATCTTGTGCCTGGACTCATCTGACTTAAATTATAATCATTGAAATGCTCTTGTGAATTAATAACATTTACTGGTTCTGTTTGTGTTAGGATTAATGTTACTGTTAGGGTTGATACAGTTACTGTTTCTGCATGCATTAGTGTTAGGGCTAGGGTTAGGTCTACAGTTAGGATTAGGGTTACATTTAATGAAATATGTTATATTTTTTTTCATTTTCAGCTTTTTGGCGATAAGGAATCTCAGAAAAGCCAATATTTCATTTGAAATTCAATTTGGATGTAATAACACAAAGTACTAGTTAAATCAGTTTTCAGCCAATTTTATTTTCATTGTTTTCATAGGAAATCATTTTTGACTTCCTTATCTTTCTCACAACAAGTACCCCAGCTCCAAGAAAAAGTCTCCAGCAACTTTCACTCACCCATTATGCACCCCGGCTAAAACAAGACTCTCTTGCAACTGTCACACACTCATCAAGCACCCCAGCTCCATGCAAAAATCTCCCACACTTCTTGCCCATCCAACAAGCATCCAAGTTGCAACCAAGAGGGTCCTGGAACTCTCACTCACTCAGCAAACACCCCCGTTCAATTCAAGAAGTTCAAGCAACTCGTATACACCCATCAAACACCCATCAAGCACCCTAGCTCAGGTTGGGCAAAACGTGTCACCATATAACTAATATAGAATGCAATTTAATGTGTTGGTTATTATCAGAAGAATAATTTGATACTGTGGGAATTAACGACTAAGACAGCCTCGGTCTTCCAGATGTTTTGGAACTACATTTCCCATAAAGCTCTGTAAACTTCATGAGTAGCTGAGTATCATGGGAGATGTACTTCCAAAACAACTGGAGGGTCAAGGTTGAGCCCCCCTGCCTGGACTATGACCTTAAGTGAAGATGGCTAAAAGTGAGGTTTGTCAGATACCTCTTCTGCTTTCAGACAGTCCTCTGCTCAGTAAACAATTAGACAGAATCAATAAGACGTACTCTGTACAGTAAATTTGTTGATTTGCCGAGTAAACCAGCGCTTTGTTTCTTCAAGTGTTGACGTGATGGGTTGCTTTGCCAGGTACTACTTTAATGAGAACAGTGATTACACTTTAACTCCTCTTCAAACATACAGGGTTATTCAAAGAGATTCGAAAAGTCACCGCACGTTCGGTGACTTTTCGTTCTCTTCAATTCGGTTCCTTTTGCCGATCCCATTTCGGTGACCCTGCGGTGTATTCAGCAAATACCACAGGGTCCCCGAATTGCAGGGAAAAGCTGCCGCAAACCCGACGAAAACAAACCGCAAAACCCAGCGAATGCACTGCCGAAAACCCGTAAAAACATCCGGATTAACCTGCCCAAAACCACAGAAAAAGCCGAGCAGGAGCCGATCAACCGCAGCGAAGCCGCCAGAAAAAGCCGACACCAAAGACGAGGGAGGTGAATAAATTAGGAAAACAGTTTGTATGAATGTTTGAAAAGTGAAGCGCTGTTTGCAAAGAAACTACTGAGCGAAAATGTCTGAAATTTACATATGAGGTCCAGGGAATGATAATAAAAAGGGCTGTTACAGAAAAAAGAAGTAAACTATAAAAAAAATAAAAAATAATTAAATTCAGAAAAATGCTTAAAATATCCTAAAAAATCTATAAATAAAGAGACTCTTTACTGCAGAATTTTATAATGAACGGTTTATTAGATATTGAATTAAAATGGGAATATTTTTAACATTGAAGCCTATGGGATTCTCCTGAATAAACCTGCCGAATTAAACCACCGAATGGCAGGGCATTTCGGGAACCTTTCACTGCTGGTTTGTGTTCTCTGAATAGCCGAAGCAGTGCTTTTTCATGGGGATTTCACTGCCCTCGAACAGGCACCGAACAGGCACCGTATGTGCAGGCAATTCGCCAGGATTTGGCGAATTGCCTGCTCTCTGGATAGCCGAATGGCCAAGAAAGGTAACCGAACGCTGATTTTCTACCTTTCTCAAGCAATTCGGAGCTCTTTGAATAACCCTGAAGGTGTTTTTCTCGAAATAGCCCACTCATTGTCCATCACAATGCAGCCACTTAGTGTTATGTATGTCAAAAATTGAATACATACCTATACAATAAATCACCAAATTACTATAAAGATAAATAGCATTTAACAAGAAACTGTGCAGTGTTAGTAACTGGAACTGTATTTTACACTGTTATGGGCCATAAAGTCTAACATAAGGAAAATACTTAGGGCCCTATTCCTTTGTTCGGGCTAACATGGGGACACTAACAGGGAAAATCTGTGCCTGCAGAATGCCACCATGAGTATCACTTCCTGGAGTGCATAACGTCTTCTCAGCACATCTGAAAGATTCTCATTAGGGTTAAGGTCTGGACTGTGCGGTGGGCAATGCATGTGTGGAAATGATGTCTCATGCTCCCCGAACCACTCTTGCACAATTTGAGCTCAATGAATCCTGGCATTGCCATCTTGGAATATGCCTGCAGTGCCATCAGGGAAGAAAAAAACCATTGATGGAAAAACCTGCTCATTGAGTATATTCAGGGAGTCACATGACCTCATTTTTCGGGTTGAACCTAGACCATACAACTGGAGCATCTCCAGATCATAATAGGCTTATACCATTAGTGGTGCCATTTAAAAACCCTTCTAGTTTGCCACAAGATCTAATATTTTCATTTCTTCATTGTAGCCCACTGTATTGCTCGACTGATAAACCAACTAGGACAAGGTGAGTTTGAGTCCATCTCTTTATGCAAGTCACCCACCAGAGATCTGTTTCCAATATGACTCTCTGCCTTCCTCTAAAGACAAGATTACACCTTGACCTGACCAACTGAATAAACCCCAGGCCATAACAGGCTTATATGGTAGGTGGTGACATTTTTTTTGGCCAGGCAGTGTATGTTGACTCGAGCTGTTAATACGGTGTCTGGATCAATATGCAGCCTTTAACAGTGAGGTAATAGATAACGGCTCACACCTATTCTATCTATTTGTGAACCACTATCAATGGCTCAGTCGGAATAGGACCCTAGAGTTGCCATTAAGCCATTTCTTACACTCTTTAGCTGTAGAGCTAATTTTGCAGCCTGGTTGTCTACACACCACTCGTTCTTCATAGAGGTTGCTAGCCTCCTATTGAACGAGAGTTGTGTAACATTCCTATTGTTCCGTTTCCTCGTTTAATCTAAACATCTAGTTCTTTCAATGGCCGTGCCCTTTGTTTTAATCTACGGTTTCTGTGGTTACTCTATTTACAGTTCTTTCCCTTCCCTTGCCACATTTTGCTGACATAAAAACTCATTTACCCTGCCCGGTGCCTACTCTACATCTAACCCTTACAACTCAGAGCACTGCTGCTTGACATATGCTTTAATAATTTATTAAAGGCCATTAATGCAAAGGGAATTTGCAACAAAAGTAAACTATCTCCTTGTGATTTAACGCCTTGGCTGCGGACGACATGTGGGGAACATCATGGGGCTTCCCCACTATATGTGGAGGACGTTCTCCACATGTCATTGGGATTCTGGAGCCAAGGGGGACATACTTACTTCTCCGGTCGGGGTCCCATGGTGGTCTGACTTTCTTGAAGTCAGCTCATTCCATGGGACCCATGCCGGCGCACTGATGTTGTTTTCAGGCGCCCCCCCCCCCCCAGCAGAGCCAGGAGAGTGCCTGAAGGGGAGGGGTTGTTTGGACCCCTCTATCTCCCCATCAGTAAGAGGTAGAGGTACAAGTAATGTATTGCTGGAAAGGTCACAGTCTGACCTTTCCAGTAATGCCCCTCATAACCCCTTACCTTCCAGTACCACGACTTCTCCCATTAGACCTCCCGGGCCTCCCCTCATCCACTGACATTGTCGGGCATGGGCAGGATGACATCAAAAAGAGAATTTCCCCCTAGCCAGGCATGAAATGCCCAATCAATAGAGGCTAGAGGGTCATGTCTGGTATTTTTCTAAGGGCAGAGCATGGCCTTTCCGATGATACCAAACATGACCAGGTAATGTGTAACATAAAAATAAATATAAAATAAATTAATATAAATAAATAAAAATAAAAACATTTTTTTCTCTTTTATATTTATAATGCAGCACTATTGTTCACTTTTCAATTAAAATGTGAAAAATCATGCTGCACTAACTCACCTTCTCATTTTCCATGATGAAAAATGTAGTTTTTTTTAGTTTTGGTTAAAACCGCGTATTTTCTTAGAAAAATAAAGTAACATGTTCCCATTTCTAACTTCTTTTAATAAGAATACCCAATGGAATATATGAACACAAAGGTTTGGATGATAAAATGTGGAAAAAATAATAATACACGATGTAAATGATTGAAATCCGTATGTAAATTCACATTTATTTTACGTTTTTTGTTATAGCATTCTGACAGGACATGATGTATACATACAATAATGATATATTATGAATCTGCCGAATGTGCTGAAAATAAAGATATTTAATTTGTCTGGGTCCTACAATAAAACATAACTTCAAATAGTGTTTAAACATGATGAGCAGAAAACGGTCAAAATGAACTCAGCACACAGGGATGTGGCTCAGCAGTGAAGGGGTTAAGTAACAGGGCGAATGGAATTTGGACTATGGAAATGTATCACATGTGAAATACTTGGGTTAAGAATTTAACAGAGAATATGAGACTTATACTAATAATTTCCTTTAGAATGGTGTTTAGTCACTTGACTGACGCATTTCGCATATTTGTGCTTCCTCAGGAAGACAGAAGATGAACTCTCTCTTACGCCGAATCATTCTTTTTTCTAAAACAGAGTTGTTATATAAACCACTAGGGAATGAGAAAATGAAAAGCGCATAACAGCAAGTAGATACCATAGGAATTTAAATTATTTACAAAGCAGCTAGATATTCCACAGCGCCGTACAATGGGTGGAACAAACATACATAAAAATAACAGAACAAGTTGGTCACACAGGGAACAATAGGTATGAGGACCTTGTCTGAGCAATTTTACAATCTAAGAGGAGAGGGGTGAAAACACAAAGGTGAGGGTTAATTCGAGAGAGAAATAAGGAGATGCAATGGGGCTGTGTAGGAATTAGATATGGTTGGGGCAAACCTAATCTTGCATTTAACAGGTATATAAATGTATTTTCTCATTTTCATTTTTTCATTTTATTTTAATAAAAATATTCATTTTATCTTAATGGTGGTGAAAGGGTTAATGAGCTACGCAGCAGTGTGGGGGACGTTATATGCACTACTTTCAGCAGTTACTATGGTGCATTGCTGCAGGGGGGTACGCTGTAATATATAATGTGCTGTGTAATCCCACCATTGTGATTACAAGAATCAAAAATTTAACCCTTAAGGACCAATGACTCAACTGTTCCATCAAAAATGCAATGACTTTAAGGACCCTTAGTCCTTAAAGGGTTAAAGGTGTTCAATAGGTGGCCCCGCCACAGGATACAGCTGTTGCAGGAACTTATCCACAGCAGTATCTCCAAGTAATGCTAGCCCCCCAATAACCACTCGAGAGCTGACATTGTTAAGTGTGTTTTAACCCCTTTCCTAACAGGTTGGCTTCCATAAGCTCACCACCAGGACCCAGTGGATTTATGGAAAACCATTTTTCATTGCAGACAGAGTACATATTAATGAACCGTTCATAAAATACGTTTTAGATGTATTTCAGAGACAGTATGTTTATTTGACAGGCAGAGAGTTCCTCCTGCTGGCCAAAAAGTGCTACTACATGTATAATAATACAGCAGGATGTAAAGGAAAATGGCACTCTAAGCTGTGTTTGAACAGTTTCAGCACCTTGACTGACATGTCCAAAGTGCTGAAAATTTGGGGACACATTCTGAAGCCTGTTTGCAAATTCATTTTGTTTGAGCCAAAATATGACCAGATCGAGTTTACTCAATGTTGGGCTCCTGCAACAGCTTTTCAACATTGAATATACTCAACCATGCTAGTGAAGGGGTTAAATTTAAGGAGTTATTCAGAGAGAGATGATCTGGTCACCGAACAGGGAATTTCCACGTACGGTGACATTTCGGGGCCATTCGGCTATTCAGAGAGCAGGCAGTTCGCCAAATTTTGGCAAACTGCCAGCAAGTACGGTGCCTGTTCGAAGGCAGTGAAATCCCCCATAGAGAAGCAATGGTTAATCTATTCAGAGAACACTGAACAGAAGTGAAGAGTTGCCAAAGTGCCCTGCTGTTCGGCGTTTTCATTTGACAGGTTAATTCAGGCGACCACATAGGCTTCAATGTTAAAAATACTCCCGTTTTAATTCAATATCTAATAAACCGTTTATTATTTTACTCTGCAGCAAAAAGTCTCTTGATTTTTTTTAGGATCTTTTAGGTGTTTTCCGTTTTTTTTTTTTTTAATCAGTTTTTCTTTTTTCTGTAAAATACCTTTTTATTATCATTCATTGGATTTTATATGTAAATTCCAGACATTTTCGTTCAGTAGTTTTTTTTGCAAACAGCGTTTCGATTTTTGAAACTTTCAAGTGTACTGTTTTTTATTATTTTACCCAGTTCGTCAGCTTGTCGGCTTTTTCCGGCGACTGGTCTGTGCTGTGATCGGCGGCTCGTCGACTTTTTCTGGCGTGTTCGGCATGGTTTTTCTGGTGGTTTCACTCCGGGGACCCTGCAGTGAATACTGCATTCACCGCAGTGTTGGGAACTTTGATTCGCCGTGCAGGGAACTGCGGCGAACGAGAGAGCACCGAAATGTTGGCGACATTTCGGTGCTCTCTGAATAACCCCTTTAGTTTCTAAAAGTAGACTGTCCCATGGGATTGATTCCTATTATTCTTGGGACTAACTGGAATTACCTTAAAAGTCTTTAATGGATCCTTACTGTTCTTTTAATGAATTGAGTGCATTTATTCAAACAACTAAACAATCATTCCATTTCATTATGTATATTTTATTTCTTTTTTAATTTTTTTCAAGTTCCGCAGATATGTAAAACACTGAATATTGCATAAAATGTTATATGTGGGATGGGGGAAATGTTTTATCGCATTCCAATTACAGTTACATTCAACGCATGGGAATATTGTTTTGCTAATAGCTGGTATTATTTCAGACTTGACTAGAATATATTTACATGTTAAACGCCTTCATTTAAATGATCAAGACTATAATAATAAACCATCATAGTAGCTCTTTCAAAACTACATTTGTTCCGCTTGGTGATTTCCACAGTGAAATGACAGTACAATGAGAAAAGAAGAAAATCATTTTCTTACTTTTTAGAGGAAGTCTCGAAGGAACTATTAATAGATACGGATCGTTACGTATGAATTAAAGCAGGGCTGTCAAACTCCACCCCCCCCCAGATGTTTCTGAACTACAACTCCCATGATTCCCTGGTCATCATCTCTTTCATTGAAAGAATTCTGAGAATAGTAGGCATCAACATCTGGCGGGCCGCGAGTTTGACTTCGCTGAATTAGAGGAACATGACCCCATACAACTTATTGAGAGGTTATTTACTAACCTGAAAGAACGTTGGCTTTTGCCTTCGACAAACTTCGGGAACTACTGTGGATCGTGCATGGCGAACCTATGATGGAATCTCAATTTGGGGAACTGCCATTGTACTTAACCGTACTTTTCACCATTCTTTCCACCATAGTCCCTGCCGAAGTTGTTCAGATTATTTCTCATTCGCAGTTTTCTAAGGACTTTCCAACCGCGATTCCTCTGAACTTTCTGCTTAAGTTATTCGGAGTAGATTTCAAAATAGTTGCCACTTGTGTTTCAGTCAAACTTTTCCAGTGTTGTTTTTACCATGTTTCTATGGGCGTTTTATGGAGATCGCCACTTCAAAGACAAGAATATCCACTGGTGCAATGACGTTGAATGGGAAAAGCCATAGTTTACAAATTTTACTGAAGAATAACAATGGTGCCATTGTTCCGCATTGCTCTCCATTGTTTGAAGCAACTTTTCTTTGATGACTCTTTGAAGTTCACTGTAGTTGCAACACAGTTGATTTTTACCATTCCTTGTGTTAATGGTGGACATTGACGGTTAGTGAACAATTATACCCATGTGCGCTGGGGGGCAATTATATCCATGAAAGCTGGGGGCAAATATACCCATGTGAGCTGGGGGCAAATATACCCATGTGAGCTGGGGGCAATTATACCCATGTGAGCTGAGTGCAAATATACCCATGAGCTGGGGGCAAATATACCCATGTGAGCAGGGGACAATTATACCCATGTGAGCTGGGGCAAATATACCCATGTGAGCTGAGGGCAAATATACCCATGTGAGCTTGGGGCAATTATACCCATGTGAGCTGGGGGCAATATATATATCCATGTGAGCTGCTTTCATTTCGGCGAACATTCATGCACAACTCACTTAACAACAGACTGCCCTCTGGGCAGGCTTTCCATCTAGTTCTCTATAATTCGCTTAATTTTACATCCAGAAGCTTTATTTCTTGGCTCTTGGACCAAAAAATGGACACTTGGGTAAAACCACATGCCTATGAAAGGCCCTATTCAAATCCAACTGAGCCGTCAAGGTAACGACTGGAGCAATCTACATAATGTCTCCAGACATTTGCTTGACATCTCAAGCTTCTTCCGACCAAGCTACGAGCTTAGCTTGCAGGTCGCATATTGCAAATGCTTACTGTAAATTAATGACTCCCAAACCCTAACAACCAATACAAACTAATTTTAGCTAGCTGATTAAACTATTCCAACCTCGATCGTTCTTCATTGAATTGATACTTTATTCAGGAAAGAATGATGGTTCCTAAACTCTGTTGATAAACGAGTTTACTTTTAAATAGACCAAAGAATCTAAAGCATACTCTAAAACTCCCATGGTGAAGACAGCGTTGTGATCTGCCCCTTCTTCTCTCTCCACATGCAGCAGAACAGAGGGAAAGAATAGTTCTAAGTGTTTTTCCGAAGAACCTTCCAATGTCCCTGTATGACCCCTGTTTACACGAACTCTTGCAGAGCACAAGTAGGATCATGCTTGGGTCTATAGAGTTGTATTGACTCCTGGATCCGATACATGCGGTGACGTGCTGCCCCAATGCCTGTATTAATTAGTGGTTCCATGTTATGATGCTTCAAGATGCTGATGCAACAGCTTGGACAAATTAGAGTAGATAACAGCGAAATGCTAAAGGTTAATGGTTGACCCTGAGTTTTGCCCACAGTGGCTTCCTGTTACTGACTAAGGACTATATCAGGGCTCAAAATTTCAAGTCCCAAGCTACTAGCCAGGCGTTAACATAGTTACATAGTTACATAGTTACATAGTTATATAGGCTGAAAAAAGACATGCGTCCATCGGGTTCGGCCTCTCCCACATAACCTACTGCTGTTGATCCAAAAGAAGGCAAAAAACCCAGTCTGAATGCTTGCCAATATGCAACATACTGGGAAAAAATTCCTTCTTGACCCCAGAATGGCAGTCAGATTTCTCCTTGGATCAAGAAGCTTTTACCCACATATTAAATATTATAACCCTTAATATTCTGTGTCTGCAGGAAGTCATCCAGTCGTTTTTTAAAAGTCTGTACAGACTCTGACCCAACCACCTCAACAGGCAGAGAATTCCACAGCTTGATTGTTCTCACCGTAAAATAACCCTTCCTATGCTTTAAGCTAAATTTTCTTTCTTCCAGTCTAAATGGGTGACCCCTTGTCCTATGTATAGTCCTGTTAATGAATAGGTTATCAGACAATGGTTGATAATGGCCCCGTATATATTTATATAAGGTTATCAGATCCCCTCTAAGGCGCCTTTTCTCTAAACTAAACAGGTTTAAGCTTGTTAGTCTTTCCTCATAACTTAACCCTTCCATCCCCCTTATTAATTTAGTTGCCCGTCTCTGCACTTTTTCTAACGATATAATATCTTTTTTTAAGACAGGTGCCCAAAATTGCACGGCATATTCAAGGTGCGGCCTGACCATTGATTTATACAGAGGCAAAATTATGTTTTCATCCCGTGAGTGAACTCCCCTTTTAATGCATGCCAGTACTTTGCTGGCCTTGGCGGCTGCTGTTTGACATTGCACATTGTTACTTAGTTTGAAGTCTATGATTATTCCCAAATCCTTCTCCTGCTTGGATTTCCCTAACTCCGTACCATTTAGGGTATAAATTGCTTGTGTGTTCTTCACTCCAAAGTGCATAACTTTACATTTATCTAGATTAAATTTCATCTGCCATTTAAGTGCCCAGTCCCCCAATATATCTAAATCCCTCTGCAGCGAAGTAACATCCTGCTCACATTGTATTACTTTTCCTAGCTTTGTGTCATCTGCAAACACTGATACATGACTTTCAATGCCTATCTCAAGGTCATTTATAAATAAATTGAATAGTATTGGTCCTATAACAGACCCCTGAGGGACACCACTTACCACTGGTGTCCATCTTGAAAATGTACCATTTATGACCACTCTCTGTACCCTATCTTTTAGCCAGTTTTCTATCCAAGAACAAGTATTTTCATCTAGACCATTTTTTCTTAATTTAAGTAGTAACCTTTTGTGTGGAACTGTGTCGAAAGCTTTGGCAAAATCTAAGTAAATCACATCCACTGCGACCCCCTGATCTATACTTCTACTTACTTCCTCATAGAACGTAATTAGGTTAGTCTGACATGATCTGTGTTTCATAAAACCATGCTGATTTTTGCCAATTACATTATACCTCCCAATAAATTCCTGAATATTATCCCTTAGTAACCCCTCAAATACTTTCCCAGCCACAGATGTTAAGCTCACAGGTCTATAATTCCCAGGCACAAATTTTAAACCTTTCTTAAATATAGGGACCACGTCAGCTTTTCTCCAATCCTCTGGTACTATTCCTGAAAGAAAAGAATCTTGAAAGATTAAGAACAGAGGTTTACATATTTCAACACATAGCTCTCTTAGTACTCGCGGGTGAATTCCATCTGGCCCTGGGGCTTTATTAACATTCACATTGTTTAATTTCTGTAAAACCTTGTCCTGAGTCAAACAGTCACTTTGTATTAGTAAGTTTTTATTAATGAATTTCATGTCTCCTGTTATAGGTTTCTCTTTGATAAATACTGAAGAAAAATAATCATTTAAAATTTCTGCTTTATCCTGATCTTCAGTTAACAATAAGTTAAGAGTTACTGGCCACTAGTTGCCCCACCTAACCCCTATCCTGCCCTGCCTGCATCTACATACCCACTCGCCTTCATGTAATTTCCACTCGCCAAATGCGAGGCAGGCAAATTTTGAGGCCTGGACTATATTACATTCTTGACGCTAACGTGGAAATGGTAAACTGGATAATGTGAGCTTGCAGATTTTCCTTTACCATTTCTATGTTAATGTCCTATTCTGGGGAAGATACTATCTCAGCACCTCGACCTGGAACGCAGCCCTAACCTTACCGATACCGTCAGGAGCGCTTCCGCGCCACCGGGAGTATCAGCCCTTGGAGTCCATAGGACTCCAAGGAGCCTTGCATCTCAGGGCCGTGAGCTCTGCGTGACCTTGCTTTTGTGAGTTCAAGAAGCGCCGCTGAGTGATCGCAGAGGGAGACTAGGAACTATTTTTTCCCAGTCTAACTCTGCTCCCAGCGAGAAGAAGTGGCAGATAAGGCCACCCTTTTTGCCGCGGGAGGAAAGGTGAGTATGGCATTTTTAGAAGAGGGTTTTGGAGCGTGTTAAATGATGTTGCATTTTTCAGAATCATTTAGTACCAGCTTTTAGGAGGTGTTACTTTTTTTTTATTTCGCTTCCCATCGGTAAATTGCACCAGCATTGTTTAATACATCACTTGTCGAGACGCTAACAATAGATTGTGTCTCCCATACCTAACATGATGACCGCAAAGTACAGTAAGCTTGTGCAAGCTGCGAGGCGCAAAATGGTTTCACCCCAGCTTAGCGTCAAGATCGGAATATCGATGCCAGACTTTAAACTTACAGGGTTATTCAGAGAGAGACGATCTGGCCTTGAAATTGTACCAAACAGTGAAATTCCCCGTACTGTGCCATTCGGCTATTCAGAAAGCAGGCAGTTCGCCAAATATTGGCGAATTACCGGCAAAATAAGGTGCTGTTTGACGGTAGTGAAATCCCCCATAGAGAAGCAAAGGTTAACCTATTCAAAGAACACCGAACAGCAGAGAAATGTCAATGAAATGCCCTGGTGTTCGGTGGTTTCATTCGGCAGGTTCCCATAGGTTTCATTGCTAAAAATATTCCCATTTTTATTCAATATCTATTAAACCATTTATTCTTTTAATCTGCAGCAAAAAGTCTCTTTATTTTTTTTTTTTAGGATGTCTTAGGCATTTTTAGTGATTTTTTCAGCAAAATAATCTTTTCCGATTTTTTTGAATTTTTTTTTGTTTCTTTTTCCTGTAACAGACATTTTTATTATTATCCATAGGACCTTATATGTTAATTCCAGACATTTTTGTCCAGTAGTTTTTTTGCAAACAGCGTTTCAAACTTGACACTTTTCAAATTCTTTTGTTTTTTTTTTGCCACGTTCGTCAGCTTGTCGGGTTTCTCTGGTGACTGGTCGGCGTTGTTTTTCGACGGATCATAGGCTTTTTCCAGAGGCATTCGGCGGGTTTGCGGTGGCTAAGGCTAATGTCAGATGAGCGCATTCTGAGCTCACTGTGTGTGCGTGCACAACGGACAGACGTACTGACGGAAGATACTGCAGACACCACACAATCCGTTTTTCTTGACGGACGTAGAGCAAAAATGGGAATCATGGGAAATAAAATTGATATGAAAAATGATAGAAATTGGTACAGGATATGAAAAGCAATTTTCTGCGTCAAGGTGCTGGACGTCGCAA
This sequence comes from Leptobrachium leishanense, assembly GCA_009667805.1. Classification (NCBI taxonomy): domain Eukaryota; kingdom Metazoa; phylum Chordata; class Amphibia; order Anura; family Megophryidae; genus Leptobrachium; species Leptobrachium leishanense. Next base: position 313,415,417 of record CM019067.1, read on the forward strand.
ATGCGCTGCGTCTGACATATCCTCATCACTCACACAGAACGCTATGTGGACGTGGCGCACTCTGCGCGTCCTTCCTAGTGCTTTTATGTTCTTGCCTAACTTGCGTCCATTTGCCACGTGCGTTGTGTGTGCGCAGTTCGGTGCAGACACGCTTAGTGTGTGGGTCTCTATTAATCATGATTCTATGCTACGACGGACGTGAAACTGTGCGACAACACGTGACGGACGTGATCACTGCGTTCATCTGACCCGGGCCTTATCGGATCCAATAATTTATCGGATTGGAACCGAAAATTTCTGCGTGTTCGCGGTAGCTTATCGAATCGGATTCGATCTGTTACGCCGCCAGGACCCGCCGAACTTTTCACATCTGATAATTTCAGCAGTTTTGCTGTGTTTTTTTAAATCAGCGGTTTTGCGGGGACTTTTCCCTACACTTCGCTGTATTCACCACAGGGTCAGGGAATTTTATTTCTCGAAGTGCTGGGAACGAGCGAGCCCCAAAATGTCGGTGAAATTTCAGTGCTATCTAAGGCTAGGGTCAGACGAACGCATTTTTCACGTGCGTTTAGCCGCACGAAATCATGGCCGTGCTAGCAGCAAATGACGTCCAATGCCGGGGAACATACGACGAACGGCCGCACGAAAGTTCGTCCGTGCAACGCAAGTGGCCAACGAACGCATTTTTTCGAGAACGTCAAACCGCTACTACTGACGTACAGAGTGCGCTGCGGCCGCATAGCGGCGTGTTTGAGTGATTGGGAGACGTCAGACGCTGCACACGTCCGGCCAACATAACGTCCAGACGCAAAAGGGTTTTATTGATGATCCGTACAAAATCACGGACGAAAATGCGCATCGTATGACCGCTATCGCGTATTCCGTGAAAAAATACGTCCATTCGTTCGAACGCACTTTTTCACGGACAACGTGAAAAATGCGTTCGTCTGACCCTAGCCTAAATAACTCATATACTAATCCTAACGCTAACGATTACATATCGAGACACTACATTAACACTGACTATGGAATAGAGCTCCCGGAAAGTTTTAAACACTGCTAGCCATAATAATTTGCATATACTGTACTTACATGTGTTGAATGAAATTTAGTATTTGATTTAAAATGAATTCAATAATAACAATACATTATTCTTCTAAAAAATAAAAAGGTAATAAGTAAAATAACTTACTTTCAAGACACTATCAGGGTTATTCAAAGAGATCTGAATTGGGGCCGAAAGGTAACCAAACAGTGAAATTCAGCGAACAGTTACCTTTCCTGGCCATCTGGCTATTCAGAGAGCAGGCAGTTCTCTAAATCTTGGCGAATTGCCTGCACATACGGTGCCTGTTCGGTGCCTGTTTGAGGGCAGTGAAATCCCCATAGAGAAGCAATGCTTCGTCTATTCAGAGAACAAAAACCAGCAGTGAAAAGTTGCCGAATTGCCCTGCCATTCGGTGGTTTCATTCGACAGGTTTATTCAGGCGAATCCCATAGGCTTCAATGTTACAAATATTCCCACTTTAATCCAATATCTAATAAACCGTTGATTATAATATTCTGCAGTAAAAAGCCTATTTTTAGATTTTTTTAGGATCTTTTAGGCATTTTTCGGGATTTTTTTGCAAACATTTTTTTTCCGTTTTTCTTTAAATAGTTTTTTCTTTTTATTATCACTCATTGGATCTTTATATGTAATTTCCAGACATTTTCGCTCAGTAGTTTGTTTGCAAACAGCGTTTCACTTTTCAAACATTCAAAAGCGAACTGTTTTTTTTTTCTTCACCTCCTTCGTCTGCGGTGGCGGGTTAACGTCCGCCACTGTTTCCACTTTTTTATACCACTTTTTAATTAAAAGCTTTCCTTAGCATAAATTCAAGACATTCTAATTTGTGGACACAATTTCAAACAAATGTTTTTAAGGGTTGGATTGCATTTGTAACTGTGTTTAAGGCTAGGGACAGATGAGCGCATTTTCTGCAGCCACCGTCAAAATGTACGTCGATGCGTGCGCACGCATTTTTTCACGGAATACGCTTAAGTGGTCAGACGATGCGCAATTCTGGACGTATTTCATGACGATGGGGTGAAAAGAAGTCTAGGGAAATCCGGCTGTTTGAACGTTATGTTGGCCGCACACTAGCAGCGTCTGACATCTCCTAATCACGCACACACGCCGCTATGCGGCCGCAGCGCACTTTGTACGTCAGTAGCAGCGGTTTCACGTTCTGATAAAAATGCGTTCATTTGCCGGTTGCGTGGTGTCGGCGCACTTTCGTACGCACGTACTGCGTATATTGGCCGTCATTGGCCGTTATGTGCTGCTACTGCCGCCGTGATTTAGTGCGCCTGCACGCGCGTTCCGACTGCCCCACTCTGACCCTAGCCTAAATCGATCCTCGGGTGTTTGAAGTTTTTCACACAGGATGCACACCGATATTGATGCTCAGACCTTCACCGAGGCTAATTTCCCTGTTCTAATAAGAAAAATATATGTACCTGATTATCTAGTTTATTATTTTTGATTGACCGTCCTTCCTTTAGTCTGATAATCGCAATAATGGGAATTAAGGGAGTTTTAATTTCTATAAATATTCATCATTTTTGACAGCTGTCTAGATTTTCAAGAAGATAGAGATAGTGCGTGATTTATTCTGGAAGCCTGCATGTTTTAAGGTGCACTGAACACATTTTTATTATTACTTTTGGCTAAATCACATAATTCTCACTAAAATGGGGACACTAATGGGGAAAACCTGAACCTGCAGCTTTCTCTGTAGCATCCCCATTTTAGCTTTAGATTCGGGGCAGGCGCTACCTCGGCACCTTGCCCCGGAATGATGCGCTACCCGCAGTGATACTTCTCGTTGCGCTTTCTCACCACCGCGAGTATCATCTCCTGGAGTCCATATGGACTCTATGGAGGTTTGCATGTCCGGGCCCCAAGCCCTGCATGATCTCATTCCCTGGAGACAGCATAGTGCCATGGAGTGACCGCAGAGAGAGACTGGGAACTATTTGTAGTGATGACCTGAACACCCCCGTGTTCGGTTCGCATTCGAACTCGAACACCTGAAAAAGTTCGACCACGAGCACAATGCGAAACCCATTAAAGTCAATGGGGCTCGAACGTTCGAAAATTAAGGTCCCCTCCAAGAGGGCATATATTCAAGATATTGGCCATAAAAGGTGTATGGGGGTCCGGGTACTGCCCTGGGGGACAGGAAACAATGCAAAAAAAGTTTACAAAAAAGTGTTTAACCCAGTCACTGCTGAGTGCTGAGCCATTTCACCGCTGTGCGCTGAGCTCATTTTTACCTCTTTTGCTCAGGTTTAAACGCGATTTGAAGCCATGGGAAATGTTTGACCAACAAGGAGTGGGAAATGTTTGACCAACAAGGAGTGGGAAATGTTTGACCAACAAGGAGTGGGAAATGTTGGACCAACAAGGAGTGGGAAATGTTTATGAATCCCATAGGCTTCAATGTTAAAAATATTCCCGTTTTAATCTAATATATAATAAACCGTTGATTATAATATTCTGCAGTAAAAAGTCTCTTAATCTATAGATTTTTTAAGCATTTTTTGGATTTGTTTTGAAAAATTTTTTTTTAAAACTTTCAGCGAACGTCCCGAAAAGTTCGAAGTTTGAGAATTTTCGAACAGCCGATGTTTGAATCGAACATCGTATCGATTCGAACCTACAGCCCATCCTTATCTCTTTGTTCCTAGTCTCACTCTGCTCCTGTCAACAAGAAGTGGCGGATCGGGCCACCGTTTTCACCGCGGGATGAGATGTATTGGATTTATTGGATGGGGAGGTTTAGAGAGTGCTACATGATTCTGCGAAGGTGGAAACAGTTGGCACCAGCTTATAGATCTCGCTAAAATTTAGTTAATTTATTAATTGCTACAGTAATTAGCGTATTTAATTGAAACGCACAGTGAAAAAGCACTGTATAAATTCACAAGCAAACATGGCACAATTTGTAATGTTCTAGGGAACTCAGAAATGGTTCTAATCATAAAATTAGAAAATTGGGAAATTCACAGTGAAATACTGCATGTCCTCACAAAAAAAGGATATGCAAATCATTTATTGACAGAAAATAAATCCTGACTGAGCATTTACTGGAACGTGTCAATATCTTATTGACTCACCGAGGAAGCTCTTACATTTTAATTCTCCGGACAAGATATTTTAAGGCTGTGCATAAAGAAATACATTCATTAAAATATCTACTATTGGGTGGATACGGGTCAAGTCCTAAAAAAAAAAAGATGATTGAGAGATTGGGAACTCTCCAGAATAATTTACTCCTCCAGAACACAAAAAACACTCCTTGTCATCTCACATTTAAGATGTTTGTTGTTCTTCATATCCGGGTACAGTTTGCTTTGTCCCTGTCCTTTGTTTTCATTTTTTCCTCTATTAATGGTTGGCTATTTGGTAGAGTGTATGAGCAGAGGTAACGATGTTACTCAAAATTTATTATCAAAGAAAGTTGTTTATTGAGTATTTTTCAACATAATCGCTGCCAATCTCACACATTTTTCAAGTGGCGATTATGTTGAAAAATACTCAATAAACAACTTTCTTTGATAATAAATTTTGAGTAACATCGTTACATCTTTTGTCAATGTAGATTCATCATCAGTGACAACTTCCCTGATGTTGACAGACTTCACATCTTCAAATGTGACAAGGAAGTTTTTGGCAAACTCATCTTAAGCAGTTTTTTTTCTTCTACGTTCAACAAACACAGAACCCAGAGGGCCTACTTTTTGGTGAAGTCCAACTCGTCACAAAGAATCCTCAGCATACTTGATTTTGGAATGCGAACTCTTCCACAAGCTTTATGAGAATGGTTTGAGGTTCCTGATCAAGAAATTCCTTCACCATGGCCACCATGGTCTCATCCGTTGACGTGAGGAGGCTCTATTGGTTCATCACGAACATCAAAATGTCCAGTCTTGAATCTTCTTATCCTCTTGTGGACCATCTGGAGAATTGGGGCTTCATCACAAGATGGGTTTTGAGGTTTACAAAGCATTGTTGTGCAGAGAATCCACAATAACATAGGTAGAGCAATTTTACGTGTCGACAACCGTCACTTTTTTTGAGTCACCTCTTGACTCCATGATCATTTGTGGGGATATAATTTTTTTACAGGTTTTAGGCTTTTAATGGAGAATAAAATAAGGAAACCCATCCATGTCTCATGTGGGATTCTAGCTTTTAATTTTACTTCTGTTCTTTCACTGGAAGAAGCATTAGTGACTCCACAGTACAGGCCATTTTTCACAAGGACAGCTCCATGGGCAAGCACTAATTTTAGCTAATACGCACACCAATTAAGCTAACGAGAATCAATTATTGTTGAAAGAAAAACACTTTATGTGTGGTCAACCCCATATAACACAACACATAGCTCAATGGCAATTAGTAAAAGCATCCATTCCCCACATCAGACACTTTGCCGTTGACTTGTATCGCACGAACTAGAACTTCTCAACTCCAGTCCTCAGGTCCCCCTAACAGGCCAGATTTTAAGGATTACTTTGGGGAAATGCAGACTGAATCCTGCAACTCCTGAGAAGCAAATCATATCACCTGTGTTGTGCTTCAGACATCTGGCCAACCTGGCCTGTTAAGGGGAGCTGAGAGTCGGAGTTGAGCAATACCGAACTAGAGAATGGTGATATGGAACTGAGAAGATTTTAAAGGAAGTGAGATGAGAGCCATGGATTACTCACAATGATTCAACATCATTGCCAGGATCAATACCTCTGTTAGAAGAACAACCCTTTTTAGACAAAATTCGGGATATGAGGGTGAGAGAGCTGTAAACGCATCATAAGGTGATCATGGGAATTAAGACACGTGGAGACATGGGAGAGAAAGATTTTTAGACGATTTTAGAAAGAGAGCTGCATGTATAATGCAAAGAGGAGATTGGGTCATCTAGAAGAAGTGGGTGATATACACCCATATACCTCAAACATGTCGGACCTCTAGAAGAAAGGACATTTAAAAGAAAAAGGTGCCTCACTCCAATCTGCTGCCCAATGTCAATGTAGAGCTGAGTTATAAAAGAATACACCCCCAAGATTTAAAGTTGGATGCACTTGTCTTGAAAGTGCTGTTGACCGTAAAGGTCCTCATTATGGTTTATTCATATGAGTTACATGCAACAACACTAGAAGATGGTCAACATCCATTCCTATGGCACCAATTAAGACTAAAATCTTCTTAATTCTTAAATCTCATCATAATGAGATTAGGATTATTAAGTAAATAACACCTTTTCCCTTTTTATTTTTAAAGTTTTTTTTATTTACTTAATAATATTAATATTATTATATGCTACTATTTTTTATTATACAATGTTCTTATAATAGCAGCATTATAAATATGTATAAAAAGGGACATGGACAAGAGGTATATTAAAAAAAATTATATTAAAAAAATATATATTATCCCCAACACGGACTCGCCCCCATCCCCCTTCACATTATCCCTTACCCCTGATAATGTCCATGGACTTGCCCATTCCCCCCCCATATATATGTCCCACTACCCCCCTCCTCCCCATATGCTTTGGCAATGCTAAAATGTATTTGGTCCTGCCAATAAAGCTTATTTTGATTTGATTTGATTTGATTTATTATGGCCACACAGGGAATCAATCCAGGGACCTTATGCATGCCAAAGAGCACCATTAACAGGCTGGGCCACCAACTCAGGACTGATATGAATGGTGTCTTTTAGGGGTCTTAACAATCACCTGCAGCCAGCCAGAGACAGCTACAAAGTCTCGGCGGTGTATGGGTTTCTAAATTGGTCTGTGTGCGCACGCAACCGCTTTGTCGTGCGCGCGCGAAGCCTTAAAACGTTCCCTCGTTCTGATAGGTCGTGCGTGATTTAACACATCGTGCGTTCGAATTGAAAAAGAAAAAATTGCGCGTGGCACTGCCGGGGCTCCGTATGATAAACATTATCCTGATTTTTTTTCTGCATTTTGCCTGTTTTGACAGTACTAGAAAAACACCATCTGAGGATCAGAAGATCTATAAATGTGTAATACAACGCAAAACACTTTGAGGATTGTCAAAACAGTGGATCAGAGGCACTAACATCTCTATTTATATATATTTACATTATCCTAACCAGCAATTCTCTTCACTGCAACATTTTTATAAAATCGTTTTATTTCTTGCTCAATACATCCATTGAAATTTCTTTTCCCCTATTGTAAAATCAATCTTTAACCCCTTTACTGCTGAGCCACTTCACCTCTGTGTGCCGAGCACATTTTTACCGGTTCCGCTCATCATGTTTAAACACGATTTGAAGTCATGTTTTATTACACGACCCAGACATATTATATATCGTTCTTTCCGGCAGACTCGGCAGATTCATAATGTATCATTATTATATGTATACGTCATGTCCAGCCTGAATATTATAACAAATTTTTTAAAAAAATGAGAATTTTCAATAAAATTTCAATCATCTACAGCGAATAAAGTTATTTTTTTCACATTTTATTATGCAAGCCTTTGCGGTTATATAATCTATAGGGTGCGCTTTTTAAAAATATTAAAAATGGGAATCCGGTTCTGTGATATGCGATTTTAGCTAAAAGTGAAAAAAAAATCATTAGTGCAGCATCATTGTGTCACATTATAATTTAAAATTGAACAATAGTGCGTCATTAATAAATTTAAAAGAAAAAAACAAAAATGTATTTCTATTTTTATTTATATTTTTTAAATTTAGTTTTACACCAAACCTGGTCGTGTTTGGTATCATTGGAAAGGCCATGCTCTGGATGTCAGCCCACACCAGGAGACCTCAGGCCGAAATACCGGCCGATCGCCGCTGCAAAGTCAGGATGCGCTCAGCATGTCTACCGCACGCTGACCGCGTTCAAGAGGTCGTGCTGAGCACGTCCTGCGCAGCGAAGTGGTGGATTTAAAAGGATAAATACTGACTGGATATTGAGAAAAACATTCACTCTACAAGCTTTGCCAGCCACCAACCAGCAGATTAAATTTTTTATTTTTCATTATGGTTTATTTTATATTTCTTCCCCACACGGATACAGATTTAAAAAAACACCTGTGCCTTACAGTCATGTTTACATGCGGCTGCACGCACTGGTAGCTGGCATTCACCAAATGCTTTCCAGTTTTCTTTTAATCCTGATTAATGATGTCTGTGCCATTGCTGCGCCCTGTGGCAGGGAGGAATCAGTGGTGCCAGTTTCTGCCAAGTTACCGGAGGTGAAATGATAGCATCGAATTTATGATTGTCCCCCCCCCCACAGTCACTGAAACATTAAAGTGTTCTCTAGATGTGGACTTACTTTAGGAGTCCTTTTGGTTTTCTAAAAATAATAACAGATGGTAATATTCTAAAGTTTGTGCTAACTTAGCCAGAGATGATGTAAAGTTGACATCTCCATTGACTATGGACTTCATTTCACAGTTGGTGCTAATGTCCTGCAGAGTGCCATACTTTTTTTATTAGTTCCTCCTCCCGGCAGCCTGTCTGTTGAGGTGCCTCAAGGTTCAGTACTGGGCCTTCTTCTTTTTTCAGTCTACGCCTCTAGGCAAACTGATCGGCTCCTTTGGATTCCAGTAACACCTATACGTTGATGACACTCAAATATATCTCTCCTCCCCTGATCTCTCTCCGGCTCTCCTGGATCGAGTCACTGACTGTCTCTCTGCCGTCACGCATCGGATGTCTTCCCGCTTCCTTAAACTCAATCTTTCCAAAACTGAAATTCTCCTTCTTCCTCCCTCCAAGAAAAACCCAATACCAGCTATCTCTCTACGAGTAAGGCCGGGTGCACACTAGCGTTTTCTTCTGCGTACTAGTGCACGTTATGACGCTCTTTATGACGTGCGTTGTAGCATATAATTATGCGGATAGAGAAGAACACACGTAGGGCCCTATTACATTCTTCGCGCACAATTGTGCACGCGCAAAAATGCATTAACGCGAGGGGCAGAACCCTTTGCGCTGCATGTCGTATTACGACGTTCGCGCACAAAATGTGCGTTAACGTCTATCGCGAGTGACCCTGCGCGAACCCTTTGCGAGCGCAATTTAGTGCCAAGCATCCTATACTTATCATTGTGAGCGCAAATGCGTTCATGGTATTACAATCTTAGCGCAAAATTTAACGGACAACGTTTGCGCATAATTTTAACGTCTTTGAAAAGCTGATGGTAACGGCAAATTGTAACAACCTGACCGTACCAAACTGCGGATTCACAAAACGAAGAACGTCGATGCGCACGCTTTTTTTACTAGATCCGTCAAAAATGACGGCCACTACCTTGTCTTCCATCAGAACGTACGTCTGTTGTGCGCAGTCTGCACAAAATGACGGACTCGCGTTAAAAATCACATTGCGCTCACTGATTTCTGCGAGCAATGGTACTTTGCGCGCATTTTTGCGTGTCGGTTTTACGAGCACAATTTCCCACGGATGAAAAAATGCGCCAGGATTGTAATTCCAGTGGTGATTTTCGTGCGTTAACGTTTAACACTTCCCGCAAAAAAACGCTAGTGTGCACCCAGCCTAAGTGGAACACTCATTAGCCCGACACCTCAAGCTCGCTGCCTTGGTGTAGATTCTGACCTAACGTTCCCTCCCCACATCCAGACAGTGACCAGATCCTGTTACGATCAACTCAAGAACATCGCCCGCGTCCACCCCTTCCTGACACAAGATACCGCGAAGGTGCTGCTTCATTTTTCCTTTGTATTTCTTCAGCTACCAGGGCCATAGGATAAATAATAATTAAATTTAAAGCGACACACAAAGAGAAGTGTTGGCTACCCAGTGTCACCAGCCGTCGGGATTTTTTTATTTCCTGGCTGCCGGTCACCAGATTAGTCAGTAGTGACGTCAGCACACAGAGAGCATGCTGACGTCAAACTTTGAGATCAATTGCCGTATCGGGCGGCCTCAGAGAGGCAGTCGATTGATTGGACCTGGGCATGCGCATGCACCTCCGATCCATTGTTCTGCACAGGCACTACGGAACTTGCACAGGTAAAGTGTCATGTCCCGTAGCGCTGCACAATTTCCGGTTCTATGCAACGCAAGTAGTGTAGGAGTGCAAGTTACGCAGAAATCACTGCTCTATAACCGTGGAGACCATGGAGACACAGGTTCGAATCCTGGCCAGAGCTCCTCTCCAGTAAGTGTCCTTGGGCAAGACACCTAACGGTAAATACTCGCCACCCAGGACATACTTGAAAACGAGATAAATCTCAATGTATCCTTCCTGGTAAAAACAGTTTCTCAAAAAAAGTGCTTCAAGGGACTTCCTGGAGGGAGAGTCCCTGAGCCGAAGAGGAGGAGCAGCGCATGGCAACTGAGAAAAGGTAAGTAAATTCACCTAAAAATACATGGTAGCCTCTGCCCAATTATTTAAGGGCAAAAAAAGGGGAGCTCTATTTTTCAATAGTGTATCGGTGTAACATAAGGGGTTATTCAGAGAGAGCTGATCTGGGCCCGAAATGTCACCAAACAGGGAGTTTCCCCGTACGGTGATATTTCGGGGACATTCAGCTATTCAGAGAGCAGGCAGTTCACCGAATTTGGGCGAACTGCCAGCAAGTACGGTGCCTGTTCGACGCCAGTGAAATCCCCCATAGAGAAGCAATGGTTAATCTATTCAGACACCGAACAGCAGAGAAAAGTTGCCGAAGTGACCTGCTGTTCGGTGGTTTCATTCGGCAGGTTTATTCAGGTGAATCCCATAGGTTTCAATGTTAAAAATATTCCCGTTTTTATACAATATCTAATAAACCGTTTATTATTTTAACCTGCAGCAAAAAGTCTCTTTATTTATTTATTTTTTAGGATCTTTTAGGCATTTTTCGACAAAGGTTTTTTTCATTACATTTTTTTTTTAAAAAAAAATTTGTAACAGCCCTTTTTATTATCATTCATAGGATCTTATATGTAAATTCCGGGCATTTCAGTAGTTTTTTTTGCAAACAGCGTTTCAATTTTGACACTTTCAATAGTAATTTTTTTTCTCTTTTTTTGTCGGCTATTTCTGGCGGCTGATCTGCGCTGTGATCGGCAACTCATCGTTTTTTTCCGTAGTGTTCCACGTGTTTTTTTGCACCGGGTTTGCGGCGGGTTTTTCCTGCACTTGGGGGACCCTGCGGTGAATGCTGAATGCACCGCAGGGTGGGGAACTTTGATTCCCCAAAGTGCGGGGAACGGGAGAGCACTCTCTGAATAACCCCCGTAGTGTTTTTTTCTTACCTATACAGCCTTGAGATAACATCCCTGAAGACAGGAGCTTGATATACAGGTCTATTCAAAGAAAGGTGAAAATCTGGAGAATTGGCAGGAGAAAAATCTAGACCAAACCGGTTTGCCTTTTTTGACCTCGAATTTTCACTTATCCAGTCATTCTCCTGAGTTTCACCTTTCTCTGAATAATCCTGAGTGTTTTTTTCTTACCAAAACAGTCTGGAGATAACATCCCTGCACGGAGGAGCTTACAATCTAGAGACTTGTTTTAGTCAGTCTCCATTACTTTGTATTTCTTCATCTACCAATGCTCTTAGATAAATAATAATTAATTATTTATTAATAAATAATAATAAAAAAATATAATAAATAATAATTAATAAATAATTGAATATATACGATCATACTTAAGGGATATGTAATAATGTGATCCATAAAAAGTTAACAAGGTACTGTTTGGCTGTCGATAAAAAAAACAATTATAATAAAAAGTGTCATCTTCTGGAAGAGCAACATCAGCATTTCCATTTGTAATTGTGCATGAAGAGGCATTATATTGTCAAGCAACTTAACCTACCCAATTATTTAAGGGCATAAAAAGGAGCTCTATTTTTCAATAGCCTATCTCTGTAGCATAATGTTTTTTCTTACCAATACAGCCTTGCGATAACATCCCTGAACACAGGAGCTTACAATCTAGAGATTTGTATTAGTCACAGTCACTGTTACTTTGTATTTCTTCAGCTGCCAGTGCTAGCAGATAAATAATAACTATTTATTAATAAGAAATAATACTATTAATTAATAATAATAATTAATAATAAATAAATACAATTAATTATAATATTAATAATAATAATTAATATTAATAATAACATTAAATGATAATAAATAAATATAATTAATAATAATATTGTGATAATAAATAAATATAATTATTAATAATAATAATAATTAATAATAAATAACTATAATTAATAATAATAATATTAAATGATAATAAATAAATATAATTAATAATAATATTGTGATAATAAATAACTATAATTATTAATAATAATAATAATTATAATAATAAATAACTATAATTAATAATAATAATTATAATTAATAAATAATTTGAGACGTAGGGTCACACTTAAAGGATATGTAACATTGTGATTGTTATAAAGTGAACAATGTACTATTTGGCTGTTAAAAAAAAAAAACTATAATAAAAAAAAATGTCATCTTCTGGAAGAGCTACATAAGCATTTCCATTTGTAATAGTGCGCGATGAGGCATTATATTGTCAAGGAACTTAACCTACCCAAGCAGACAAATAGTCTGGCACTAAACAGCCTTTAATTACGGACCAGCATTTGCCAGGGGTATGATGAAGAATATCTCTGGCATTCTAGCAATTCCGGCAGAATATGTATGGTACGCCGCAATCAGCAAATGGGAAGTGTTCCCAGGGTGTACATTAGTTTGCCTCCAAGCATATTTGTACGCTGACAAATGTAACCGATGCCCAGGGAAAATACCACCAGTCTCCATCATCCATCTACCCAACAGACACGTGCATATATAATTTCCAATGACTGTGGTTTCATCCCATCTTTGCATTTATATACTTGTCACTGGATCCTCATTATATTATGTTCTTTTACCCCGTGGCACAATATAATTACAGGCTTTTTAACCAACGTTCCCCTTTAGCACTTTTGCTCGAGAAATCCAGCGCTGCAACAAATAAGGAATGAATCTCTATAAAAACTACAACTCAATACAATTTGTGCAGAAACATGATTTACTTAATACAGACTCCAGGGCTCCCCCCCCCCCATTTAATTATTATTCCAGGAATTTATAACTTTATAAAATTGATAACACACATTCCTTATGTATGTAACATCTAAAATAAATATTAGGTTGGATACACAAGGCCACAAAAAAAGTATAGATAGATAGATGATTGATACGATAGATGCTGATATATATATATTGATAGATAGATCTAGCTAGCAATGAGGTTTCTGAGATTAAGGAAGATTTTTGTGTTCTTGGAGGTGAAATACAGCAGATTGCGTCCACTGTGTCATTCTCTGAAGTTTTGCCTGTGCATAACATTCAGGATAGGCAGATGCGCAATAGGGAATTTAATTTGTGGCTTGGGGAATGGTGTCAAGAGCAAGGATTTGGCTTTGTGTCCCATGATAGCTCTAATTGGAGCAGAAAGGAACTGTATAAAAAAGATGGTTTGCATCTTACTCATAGGGGAACATATGTTCTCAGTGAGAAGTTCAAAGGTTTCGCAAAGAAATATTTAAACTAGGAGGGGGGGACAAAAGAGTAAAAAACAATCTGCCTGATTGTCCCCCAAAACTAAATCGGCGGGTGCAAGCAGCATGCGAGGAAAAAAATGACAAGCTCAGAGTCGTGTCTATAAATGCTCGCAGTTTAGTCAATAAAATCAATGAACTGGAGGCAATGATGGCAGCTGAAAAAGTAGATTTAGTTGCGGTTACTGAGACATGGTTCAGTGAGAAAAATAACTGGGACATAACAATACCGGGGTACTCTTTATATAGAAAAGACAGAGAAGGTAGGAAAGGAGGAGGAGTGGCCCTGTATGTGAAAAACAACATAAAAAAAAACCAAATAAAAGTGAGCGAGGTGAACATAGAGTCAGTTTGGGTTACGCTAACATTTGACAATCATACAGTAGCTCGTGTAGGTGCGATCTATAGACCCCCTGGACAAGTAGAAGAGCTAGATAATCTGCTGCTTGAGGAAATAGCCAAAATGGCAATGAAGGGGGAAGTTATTATCATGGGGGACTTTAATCTTCCTGATGTGAACTGGAAAACCAAAACAGCTGGGTGCACCAGGAGTACAAATATTCTAAACTCCCTACTGGGATTATCTCTAACACAAGTAGTTGAGGAGCCGACCCGTAAAGAGGCCATATTGGATTTAATACTCACAAATGGAGGTTTGGTATCTGTCAGGTCTCACCAGACCCACGGGCTCCCCCACCGCCGAGCCCCGAGCCGCAACCCCGCGCCGCGATTCCGGACCCCCTGCGGCTTCCTTAGCGGTAGTGAGGGCTGTTCCCGCGGCACAGTGGCCCCCCAGTGACAGCGCTCCATACCGGGGACCCCTTCAGTCAACCACACACCCCCCACAACACCACAGATTCCCCTTGCAGCAACTCACCCCCAGCATCAGCTACCTCGCGTCTCGGCGTCCCACATGGTTCCTCCAAGATGGCGTCACCAACCAATCAGAATCCAGTATCCCCAGGTAACCAGATAAACTTCTCTCCTGATTGGTCCAATTCCCACAGGCGCCCTATTTAAATCCCAGTCTCTCCAAAACTCATTGCTTGGTTGTCCTGTTCCTCCCTTTAAACCTCCCTCACCTGAGCATACCTGCCTATGACTTTTCTATCAGCTTTACCGTGTACCGAACCCCTGCTTGTACCACCGACTACCCTCGATCAGCTTTACCGTGTACCGAACCCCTGCTTGTACCACCGACTACCCTCGATCAGCTTTACCGTGTACCGAACCCCTGCTTGTACCACCGACTACCCTCTATCAGCTTCTCCGTGTACCGAACCTCTGCTTGTACCACCAACGACCCTCTGCCAACTTTGCCGTGTGCCGAACCTCAGCTTGTATCATCGACTACTCTGCAAGGTATTGAGCCTTACGTTATTTGCTATACACCTTGTCACATCCAGACTTTCCCCCAAAACGGCTTGTCCCGCATCCTGAACTCCACAAACACGAACCTGACAGTATCGGACGTTGTTGTAGGTGAAAATTTGGGATCTAGTGATCACCAGTCAGTATGGTTTAATATAAGAACAGAGATGGAGCCGCACCACACAAAAACAAAAGTTTTAGACTTTAAAAAAATGATTTTTCTAAAATGAGACTTTGTGTGAAGGAGTCATTATCAGACTGGAGGAGTTTAAAGGAGTCCAGGAGAAATGGGATTATTTAAAGGAAGCATTATTGAAGGCCACAGGCAATTGCATTCGACTTGTTAGCAAAAACAAAAAGGGAAGAAACCACTGTGGTACTCTGCAGAAGTGGCCAAAATAGTGAAGAACAAAAGACAGCATTCAATAATTATAAAACAACTCAGAGTGAAGAAGATAGGCAAACCTATAAGATTAGGCAGAAAGAGGCAAAGCAATTTATAAGAGCTTCCAAAGCACACGCAGAAGAGAAAATAGCTCAGTCAGTAAAAAAGGGGACAAAACATTTTTTAGATACATAAACGAGAAAAGAAAAGTAAAACAAGGATTAGTTAGATTAAAAACAAAGGAAGGAAAGTATGTAGAAGAGGATAAAAGTCTCGCTGACAGCCTCAATGAATATTTTTGTTCAGTCTTTGCAGAAGAAAAGGAAGGAAAGGGACCTCAGTTAGGAGGAAACACTAACGAGACAATTACATATCAGTTTACAGAGGAGGAGGTTCTACAGCAGCTGTCTAAAGTAAAGACAAATAAGTCAATGGGGCCTGATGGGATCCACCCTAAATTATTAAAAGAGCTCAGTGATGTAATAGCAAAACCGTTAACAGATTTATTTAACCAATCCTTGCTAACGGGAGTCGTCCCAGAAGACTGGAAATTAGCAAATGTTGTGCCCATTCACAAGAAGGGTAGTAGGGAGGAATCTGGGAACTATAGGCCAGTTAGTTTTACGTAAGTAGTGGGGAAATTAATGGAAACCATGTTAAAGGAAAGGATTGTTGAACATCTAAAAACACATAGATTACAGGATCAGAAACAACATGGGTTTCCTCAGGGAGATCATGCCAAACTAATCTTATTGATTTTTTTGATTGGGCAACAAAAATAATAGACACAGGTGGTGCAGTAGACATTGCTTATTTAGATTTCAGTAAGGCTTTTGATACTGTTCCGCATAGAAGGCTTATCAATAAATTGCAATCTTTGAGCTTGGATTCCAATATTGTTGAATGGATTAGGCAGTGGCTGAGTGACAGGCAACAGAGGGTTGTGGTAAATGGAGTTTATTCGGCGCAAGGTCTTGTTACCAGTGGGGTACCTCAGGGGTCAGTACTTGGACCCATTCTATTTAATATTTTTATTAGTGATATTACAGAAGGTATTAATGGAAAAGTATGTCTTTTTGCTGATGACACAAAGATTTGCAACAGGGTTGACGTTCCTGGAGGGATCAGCCAAATGACAAATGATTTAGGTAAACTAAAAAAATGGTCGGAGCTGTGGCAATTGAGTTTTAATGTGGATAAGTGCAAGATAATGCACCTGGGATGTAAAAACCCAAGGGCTGAATATAGATTATTTGATACAGTCCTAACCTCAACATCTGAGGGTTGGGATTTAGGGGTTATTATTTCAGAGGATCTAAAGGTAAGTAGTCAATGTAATAGAGCAGCAGGAAATGCTAGCAGAATGCTTGGTTGTGTAGGGAGAGGTATTAGCAGTGGGAAAAGGGAAGTGCTCATGCCACTGTACAGAGCACTGGTGAGACCTCACTTGGAGTACTGTGTGCAGTACTGGAGACCGTATCTCCAGAAGGATATAGACATCTTAGAGAGGGTTCAGAGAAGGGCTACTAAAATGGTGTACGGCTTGAAGGAGAAAAGTTACCAGGAAAGGCTTAATGATCTTAACATGTACAGCTTGGAAAAAAGACGAGACAGAGGAGATATGATAGAAACATTTAAATACGTAAAGGGAATCCACAAGGTAGAGGAAGGGAGTATATTTAAAAGGAAACAAAGTAGCAAAACAAGAGGACATAGTCTTAGATTAGAGTTGCAAAGGTTTAAAAGTAACATCAGAAAGCATTATTTTACTGAGAGGGTGGTGGATACATGGAACAGTCTTCCAGTTGAAGTGGTAGAGGCTAAAACAGTAATTGAATTTAAGCAAGCATGGGATAGGCATAAGGCTATCCTAAACAAAAGATAAATCCAGGTAAAGTATCCATGTAATTGGGCAGACTAGATGGGCCGAAAGGTTCTTATCTGCCGACATCTTTCTATGTTTCTAGATAGGTGATTGAAATGATAGATATAGATAGATACAGATAGCTAGATCGAGAGATCGATAGAGAGATCGAGAGATAGATGATAGATATGATAGAGCTAGAGAGATGCGCCTAGCTTCTCCCCGCATCACCTCTTCTCATGAGACTGCAGGATTTCTCACGCGCAGTCCCCATTCTCTGGAACGCACTCCCTCATACGGTCAGACTTTCCCCTAGTTTCCCTTCCTTCAAATGTTCCCTTAAAACGTTCCTATTTAAGGAAGCCTACCACCCGACTCACTGACGCAACCAGTCCATCACTCTCACCTAGCAATCCATCGCTCTCACCAGTCCATCACTCTCACCTAGCAGTCCATCACTCTCACCAGTCCATCACTCTCACCAGTCCAATCAATCTCACTCTGCAGTCCATAACTCTCACCTAGCAGTCCATCACTCTCACCAGTCCATCACTCTCACCTAGCAGTCCATCACTCTCACCAGTCCAATCAATCTCACTCTGCAGTCCATAACTCTCACCTAGCAGTCCATCACTCTCACCAGTCCGTCACTCTCACCTAGCAGTCCATCACTCTCACCAGTCCATCACTCTCACCTAGCAGTCCATCACTCTCACCAGTCCATCACTCTCACCTAGCAGCCATTACTCTCACCTAGCAGTCCATCACTCTCACCTGCAGTCCATCACTCTCACCAGTCCATCACTCTCACCTAGCAGTTCATCACTCTCACCTAGCAGTCCTCTCCTCCTGTTTCCAACCCCAACTTTTCTAGAGGAATAGGGCCCTCATCTCCTCCTGTACTGGTTTGCCAAATGTTGAAATGTTGTTCAATGTATTGTAACCCTGACTATACTGTGCCCACTGTACAGCGCTGTGAAATATGCTGGCGCTTTATAAAGATAAATAATAATGATAGATATGATAGATAGAGAGATAGATGATATATATGATAGAGAGAGAGATAGATAAAGAGATAGATGATATATATATAGATGATAGAGAGATTGAAAAATAGATAGATGATAGATATGATAGATATATAGATAGATAGATACCAGCTGGGTGGAGTAGAGGTAACTTCACTCCTCTGCATGGAGAGAGCCTGTGGAGTCATGGGTTCGATCCCAGCGAGCAACCTCTCCAGTAAGTGTCCTTGGGCAAGACACCTAACGGTACATACTCGCCACCCAGGACATACTTGAAAACGAGAGAAATCTCAATGTATCCTTCCTGGTAAAATCCTTTCTCAAAAAAAAAATATATGATAGATAGATGATGGATACGATAGATAGATGATATTTATGACAGATAGAGTTACAGTTATAGTCACTTATATAGTGCCAACAGATTCAGCAGTGCTTTGCAATGGGGAAGTACAAGCATGAGACATAATAAAGATACATAACGAACAGACAGCCCTGCCCATAGGATAGTTGCCCTGCTAATGCAGCAATTTTTACAAGTTCCAGGCCAGACATCCCATGAGTTTACAATCTAAGGGACACGTGTATGTTTAACAAAAGGGAGCAGGGGGATTGTGGAGCTGGAGGCCAGAAAGAATATAGCAGAGATTGCATGGGAAAAAACAGAAGCTTGGGCTTAGTACGGGTAATCAGAGACAGAAGTGGAAACAGCTGGAAGGGAGAGCTATGAGTTTAAGCCCAGGACTGGGTGGGAGGGTGGGACTGCAAAGTGGAAATACAGGAGATGGAAAGGGTGATGGCTGTGGATGGCGAGCTGTATGGAGAAAAAGACACAGATTTAGGAAGAGTGGACTTTGTATGAGAGGTATTTCGTTATGGTTGGGGATGGGGAAGCAAATTTAATAGTAAGAATTAAATAAAAAGGGTGTGAAAAATGTAAAAAGAAGACTAATCAGAGATTAATATATGAATGCAACCATAAAATTTGAAAGGTAGGTTTAGAGCAGAGGTGGTGGGGTAGCATGGCGGTCAACAGGCTGATAGAAGGATACCTTGGTTTATTTCAGTGTGGAAATGCAAGAGCCGGGATGACATAGATAGAGAAAGAGATATAGATATAAAACAGTTGATCCTGCACTCAAGCTCCTATTGACTCTTCCAAGTTACCCAGTGCTCGGTGTTCAGTCAATGCACAGTATATATATAATCGTCATGGGACGCCAGTATTGCAGTTTTTTTTTAAAAGACTTGTTTTAATTCATAATATTTAAAAGTGTTACAATATGGAATAAACCTGTCGAATCAAAGCACCGTAAATCAGGGCATTTCACTGACATTTCTCTGCTGTTCAGTGTTCCCTGAATAGATGAACCATTGCTTCTCTATGGGGGATTTCACTGCCGCTGAACAGCACTGCATTTTGCTGGCAATTCGCCAATATTTGGAGAACTGCCTGCTTTTTGAATAGCCGAATGGCCCCGAAACCGTACGGAGAAATTCACTGTTAGGTGCAATCTGGTGGCAGTTCGGCTCTCTTTGAATAACCCTGTTACTGTGTAGACAAATAAGGAGATTGTAGACAATGATTTAATCGAGAAAAGCAAATAAGACTATGGGCTCAATTTAATTTGGCCAAAATCAGGACCTTTTTCACTTTAGGAGATTCTATTTTTTTGAGAAAGGATTTTACCAGGAAGGATACATTGAGATTTCTCTCGTTTTCAAGTATGTCCTGGATGGCGAGTATGTACTGTTAGGTGTCTTGCCCAAGGACACTTACTGGAGAGATGCTCTTGCCAGGATCAAGCCCATGGCTCCACAGGCTCTCTCCACGCAGAGCAGTGATGTTACCTCTACTCCACCCAGCCGGTGCTTTCTATTCCCAATAAAAATTTGGATCAAATATGGCCTCTTGTGGCTATACTTCGCAATGCAAATATCGACTATATCGATTTAATTACGAATTTATCGGTATGTCGATTTCCAAAAAAATGTCAATTGCTGGAAGGTGTTGATAAATGGAAAATAGACTGAATAAAAAATCTGATACTGGCTGAAAATAAATTTTTTCGGCTATTTTGCCTGACATTCTTTTTTTGGACCGGTTGCGTTTTTTCAGATATCGGCTACAGAAAAAAATTTTTTTACCTGAATTAGCGGATATTTCAAAAATATTTCGGACTCAAGCAGCCGGCGTTTTTCTTTTGCAAAAATGTCTGATAGTATTAAATTGAGCCCTACGTCTGCCGTGTGCATCCATACTTATGAAATGTTTGTCACGATTTGCATGGTCCACCGTCCTGGATTTCCTATCTTATGTGTTGCTTCTTGGATCTTCTGAGAAAAATCCACGTTCCGTGCAGTGCAGTCACAATATTTTGCATGGTTACATTGCACTGAATGAACACAGGACGTTTCCTGCACAAAAACAAATTGTTCCCTGAGTTCTCTGAGCAAGAATACGACTGAAATCCAGAACAGTTTGTCAGCAACTCATATTATTAAAATCTATTCTCTCTGATGTTAAACTCTGGACAAATTGTCCTTTTATGTGTTCTCGCAGACAGACTTCTGCAAGCATTCGGAATGCTGACGCTGTGTTGCAACAATACTCGCTTTTAATAGCCCATCCTAAAATAATCTGGCACACAGGAGGACGCTATGTCATTCAGGAAGATTCCCATGAGATGATATATGCTATTTTCCAGTCATAAAAATAAAATAATTTCCTTGGAGTGTAACATAAGTCTTCCATAACTGTAGTTTTTAACTAGTCTTTCTCAAAAAGGCTGATGAGAACACATTCATCAAGGCTTGAGAAGGGCTCATGTAGAGCCGGAAAGTTGCCTATTATGGCCGATAAACCTGTTGTTTCTGAAGACTGAGTGTCCGGTCCTTCTTCCTTTTCTTCGAAAGTCATCTTAACCCACTCAAGTGATTTTGATTAAACCTGGCGAATAGATGCTAGACAAAGATGGCCACAGGCCAATGGTTGACCGGGAAGACCTGTTGATCTCAACTAGATGTAAGACAGTGCTATGATTGTTCAGGCTAGAGGACATATCAAGCTTGACAAATGCAGCTCATCTTTATAGCCAATCTCCTCTGGTCCACCACAACCCAAATCACACATGGCCATATCACCTGATGGGGTCAACTGGAGGGCCCCAATAAAGGCATGCACTAAAATAAAAGATGTCCTGTCTGCTCACGGAATTTTAGAAAAACCAAATGTACATGTCAATAAATGAGCCAACCCAACCACTACTACATTTATAACACAAATATGTCTACAAACCACAGCGGATGGTAGAATGAGGAATACAGTCAGTCTGGCACAAATTGGTTGGATAAACTGTGTAGTAAATTAATTCTCAATCTGATTAGCTTAAATACAAGCAGACACTGGGTGTCTTAGACTCTCTACTGGTCAATATGGAACCTTAGAGACTCCCACCACGGTACTGTAAACACCACAACTGCTAATAAGGTTGATGTATTTTGAGGGAAAAACATTTTTATGTAAATTTTGCTTCAGCTTGATGATTAGGACAAACGCAACAAGTAACGTGAAAAATAAATGATAACGTTTTCACTTGTCTGAAAGGCAAGGACATGCCTTTACTGCAGACAACTGCATTCTGGAGTGGAACAGTGGAGAGGAATCGGCATTCCAGTATGATAGGTCAAAGTCTTTAGCTCATTATTATGATGGAGTTCCAAATGGAGTCAGAGAAAGGTCGATTGACATATGGTCTTGTAACAATGGTAATGTCTCTTGGGCTGTAGATAAGGATGGAAGACAAATCAAAGGAACATGCTTTATTCTTTAACTCCTCTTATTGATTGAAGAGAATGAAAACGCCATTATTGGGACATAGTCCCAAACGGAATCTGTGTACGTTGTGTGTTCCTCCTCTTTCTTTGTTGTACAGATTTTTCCTTGTCACATTTCACAGCACTGATCCAACCTGGCGCCCGGCAGCGCCATCCTCGCTGCTCGCTGGCCAGGCACCGAGTGATATGCAAGCTCGCGGTGGTCATGTGGGTGACCAAGGTGGGGCACGGCATGATGACCTGGCGCTAAAATCGGGTTTAAAATCAGTTAGCTGAGAGCCACTCATTGCCCTGATGTGGTTTTACCTCCTCTCGGTGCTTGTGTTAGAAATTATTGAATACTCGTTAATGACCCCTGCTTGTCCGACTACTCTCAAGGCTCTAAACCCCTTGGCTCCTGTTCTGACTCACTCTCTTGTGATACTGAACCCTGGCATACAGCTGACACTCTTTCTGGCGATACTGACCCCTGGCATATGGCTGACACTGACTCTGGCGATACAGACCCCTGGCATCTGGCTGACACACTCTCTGATGATACAGACCCCTGGCATACGACTGACACACTCTCTGGCGATACTGACCCATGCAAACTGCTTACGCACTTTCTAGCTAATACATCCCTTGGTATTTCTCTGTTAACCGTGTGCCAAGTTTAGGATGCAACTCCTCTGTGTTTGTGTTGTTGTTATTCGGATTTTGGTTATAGATTGTTGTGCCGACCATTACAAGGATCGTAAGGGTAAGATAGTCGTGCTGCATATAGGGACCAGATTTCTATATATCAGGGAGGATCATGACACTGAGAAACAAGGGGGGTGTTTGTGAGGGTCCTGAGAACGAGCAACAGCACAATGGCCTGCTCTACGGTGGGTGCCCGCTCAGGTTTCACAAACAAGGTTTTTAGCTTGCTTGTGCCATTACAGGGATGAATTTTCCATATACAAATCAGCCTGCTCTCACCCAGAAAGGGTGGCCAGTGCTGATTGCCAAGGACGTCATCCCTGCACGAGAGGTGCAGCAACCCCCGACGATCGTTTCGGCCTTCTTGGGCCTCGTCAGCAGGGTATAGCTGCCACCCCTCTAGGCACATCAAGCAAGGGGTCCACGTCTGGATGACACTTTACAATTACAGTGAGAAACATGACACTCCTGCTCTGGTTCCATTGTGTGTATTGCATATGTTACATTCTAAAAAGCATTGATTAGATGTTTCCAAATCCACACGCATGCTCACAAAAGTCTCTCTCCATGTTGGGACACTTTTGTCTTAGCCCACGAACAACTGACTTTATACTACAAGAGTGGTTCCCAACCCTGATCCTCAGGTCTCCCTCACAGGTCAGGTTTTAAGGATTTCCTTGGGGAAATGCAGACCGAATCCTGCAATCGCTGAGCCGCAAATTGTAACACCTGTGCTGTGCTTCACATATCCTGCAAACCTGGCCTGTTAGTGCTCCCTGCAGACCAGGGCTGGGAACCACTGCACTATATGATCCCAAGCTCAGATATTCCATATGGCAAGACGTGCATGATGTCAGTTACAGTTGCTTTTATCTCTTGAACTATATTGTCCATATGAGGAGCTTACAGAGAAGGAGTTTAATGATCCACGCCTTATTGAAGTTACCATATCATTGACATTCATGGAAACCCATGCATGGTAAATGGATGTTGCTCCAATCCCAGCCACGAGGCATCATCACACAGGTATCTCATATTCCTTTACATAGTTACAGATGATGGGGGTTATTTTTCTATGTATGTCTACAAATCTATCTCACTATACAATGGTAACAAATGTTGAATCCTAATAAACATAGACCCCCCTTTGTTTCAAACTCTAAGCAGAATGGGTATCCTTTCCTGAAATCCTAGGTACCAGAAGTGTTTTGGATTTACGATTTTTCAGATTTATGAATATTTGCATATAATAATGAGATATCTTAGGGATGAGACCCAAGTCTAAACACAAAATGCATTTATGCGTCAAACACACTATATGCAAATAGCCCAAAGGGCATTTTATACCGGATTTTAATCAATTCGCCCTTCCACCCAATCCCCATCACTTGAGATCAGGCGAGGAATTTTCCACTTTTGGCATCCTGTCAGTGTTCAGAAAGTTTTTAAGCTTTGGAACATTTCAGAATTCCAGATAATGGACACTCAACCCACCTTTTCTATATGCATGAATGTGTGTGCGTGCTATGTATGTACAATATATACACTGCCTGGCCAAAATAAAGTCACATCGTGTAATATTTGGCTATGACTCCAGCACGCATTCGCTGCTGCATCGTGTCGATAAGCTCACACAATGTCACAGCATATATTTGTGTCCAGAGTGGCATTAGTTTGTGGCCAAGATCTTGTATTGATGATGGGAGAGTCGCAGCGCTGCGTAAAGTCTTCTCCAGCACATTATTCCAAAGATTCTCAATGGGGTTAAGGTCTGGACTGTGCGGTGGCCAATCCATGTGTGAAAAGGATGTCTCGTGCTCCCTGAACCAGTCTTGCACAATTCGAGCCCGATGAATCCTGTCATTGCCATCTTGGAATATGCCCGCTGTGCCATCAGGGGAGAAAAACCCATTGATGGAAAAACCTGCTCATTTGGTATATTCAGGGAGTCACATGACCTCATTTTTTGGGCACATAATGTTGCTGAACCTAGACCTGATCAACTGAAGCCACCTCAGATCATAACAGGCTTGTACAGAATGTGGGGTATATTTTTTGGCCGGGCACTGTGTGTAAATGTTTGCATGTTTGAAGTCATTCCTAGAGATACATTTCTTTTTTTGTGTATATATCTTATTTTAAATACATGTCAAATTACTTTGGGTTGTCGATTACTTAAACAGCGTTGCACACCTCAACGAGTCTTTACAGAAAGATAGCTAATATGTTTCCCCAGACACAAGACAAACATTGTATTGATTTTCCACCAGTCTTAGTAATATATATCATATTTATGGAAAATGAACAGATTTATTACAATTCTCCCGTTTTCTCTGCAGCTTATTCTCCCTCAGCCTTCTCCGCATATTTCTTCTGTTTTGTTTTCTGATTTCTTACATTACTGACGTTTTTTGTTGTAAGGCGACAAAGCCGTGTATATCGATATCGCTCGTAATAGTTATAGCATGCAATAGAATCAGAAACTCTGCCAAGGGTGGAGAAATGGAGATTAAACATTACAATATAAAATGATTCATGCTTTCTTCTGCACTCCCGGCTAATATCACCGCTGAAACGATTTTCTGTGATTCCGAGGGAAAAAGATGTCATTTTGAATTCACGCTGTTTCTGTTTGCCTTAACATTTCCTTTATTTTTTGGTGCTTTCATATTCCCATTGTAACTCTGTAATGTGGAAAACGATGGCTGCTATTAATATTTATTTGTTGTGCAGTTTTAATACAGAGATCTTCACCGCTTAGTATATAAAAGGTGGTGTTATATAGAGAGTGTGTGGTGTTATACAGAGTGCAGCAAATTATACACACTCTTACAAAATGAGTACAATTCTGCTCCTGGCCTTTGCTATTAAAGCATTTTCTGTAACGTGCTACCCAAGATGAAGAGGAAAGATACATCGGGAAAAGTAAGGCACATCTCCAAATATTGGAAGGTATTAAAACTGAATTCAGAAGTCGATGTTGCTTATGTGTTGCCGCACCCCTCAAGCATCATCAGTGATGTAACAGGTCAGAATCATTGCCCTACCACACCAAGACCAGGCCCGGTCTTGTATACAAGCCAGGAGGCCCAACTTAGGCAGTCAAACCTGAAAAAGTGAGACATGGCCAGATAATCGACCTTGACCCTTTGATAATAGGACATCAACAAAAGTAATGCACATCTCCAAATATTGGAAGGTATCAAAACTGGTTTAAGGAACAGATGTAGCCTATGGGTTGCCGCACCCCTCAAGCATGCAACCCAGGCCAGGAGGCCCAACTTGGGCCGTCAAACCCAAAAATGTGAGACCTGGCCAGATAAACGACCTTGACCCTTTGAAAATAGGATATCAGGAAAATTAATGCACATCTCCAAATATCGAAAGGTATTGAAACTGGTTTCAGGAACAGATGTAGCCTATGGGTTGCCGCACCCCTCAAGCATCATCAGTGATGTAATAGGTTGTTGTCCCCACCACAGCGGAACCGTGCCATGTCTTGTATGCAAGCCATCAGACCCGAAAATGTGAGACATGGTCAGATAATTGACCTTGACCCTTTGAAAATAGGACATCAGGAAAATTAATGGAAATCTCCAAATATTGGAATGTGATAAAACTGGTTTCAAGAACGGATGTAGCCTATGGGTTGCCGCAAGCATCATCAGTGATATAATGGGTTTTTGTCCAACCATGGGAGCATGCTGGGTCTTGTATGCAAACCAGGAGGCACAAATCAGGCTGTCAAGCTGAAACCCAAGAAAGTGAGATAAGGCCAGACAATCAACGTTGACTTTCTGAATATAGGTTATCAGGAAAGGTAATGAACTTTAAAAAATATTGGAAGGTATGAACACTGGACTCAGGAGTATATGTAGCCTATGGGTTGCTGAACCCCTTGAGTGATGTAACAGGTTACCGAACCACCATAAAGCTGAAACCAGAGAAAGCGAGACAAAGAAATGTAATCAACCTTGACCCTCTGAAAATGAGACAGATACATGTTTTGGTAGTATGAAAGCATTTGCTAAACTTTTTGACCTAAATCACCATATATACCTATGTTTAATCAAATCAATATACTTTCAATACCTTTTGCACAACAAATAAATGGCAGTAAAGCTCATAAAACGCTCAAGTAACGACTAACAAAACCTACAACATAAGGGTGAAATGTGTTTTGACTGAATTGTGATTTGAATTGAAATTTCAGACAAATAACAATTTGGACATTTCGCTCCCAGCCTTTATATTTTATGTTCTCCACATACAGTTAAGTCCATATATATTTGGACACAGGCACAATTTTAGTTATTTCCGGTATTCACCAAAACATATTCAAGTTATAGTTATATAATGGATATGGGCTGAAAGTGCCCACTCACAGGTTTAATGTGAGGGTATGTACATCCAAATTGGAGGAAGGGTTTAGGAATTACAGCTCTTAAAAGTAGCCATCCTCCCTTTTTCAAGGGACCAAAAGTAATTGGACAATTGAATCAAAAGATGTTTCATGGCCAGGTGTGGGCTACTCCTCCTTTATTTCTTCATCAATTAAGCAGATAAAAGGTCTGGAGTTGATTTAATGTGTGGTATTTGCATTTGGAATCTATTGCTATGAACCTACATCATGCGTTCAAAGGAGCTGTCCATGCAAGTGAAACAGGCCATTGTAAGGCTTCAAAAACCAAACAAGTCCATCAGAGAGATAGCAGCAACATTAGGAGTAGCCAAATCAACAGTTTTGTACATCCTGAGCACGGCCGGCGCTGCCGCTAGCCAACTAGGCGGGCGCCTAGGGCGCAGCGGCAGCAGGCCCGACCAATTGTAAAAATAAAATAAAAAAAATTGTAAATAAAAATGCCCGCCTCCATCGCCAAGTCCATGCCTCCATCTCCTTGACGCCAGCGGCGACGCCAGCACGTATTGAGACTGGCTACAGGAAGATGGAGACAGCGCTGGAGGAAAATATCGATGTGTGAGCTGCTGGGTAAGTATCCTTGTGTGAGCCTGGGGGCAAATATCCATGTGTGAGCCTGGGGGCAAGTACCATGTGTGAGCCTGGGGGCAAATACCATGTGTGAGCCTGGGGGCAAATACCATGTGTGAGCCTGGGGGTAAATAACCATGTGTGAGCCTGGGGGTAAATACCCATGTGTGAGCCTGGGGGCAAATACCCATGCGTGAGCCTGGGGGCAAATACCATGTGTGAGCCTGGGGGCAAATACCCATGTGTGAGCCTGGGGGCAAGTATCCATGTGTGAGCCTGGGGGCAAGTATCCATGTGTGAGCCTGGGGGCAAGTATCCATGTGTGAGCCTTGGGGCAAGTACCCATGTGTGAGCCTGGGGGCAAGTACCCATGTGTGAGCCTGGGGGCAAGTACCCATGTGTGAGCCTGGGGGCAAGTACACATGTGTGAGCCTGGGGGCAAGTACCCATGTGTGAGCTGGAGGCAATATATTCACCATGTGAGAGCTGGGGGCAAATATACCCATGTGAGCTTTTTTTTTGGGGGGGTGCAAGTGGCTGGTCTTGCCTAGGGTGCAAAATAGTCTAGCACCGGCCCTGATCCTGAGGAAAGAAGTCCACACCGGTGAGCTCAGCATCATACAGTAAAAAGGGCTGGATGTCCACGGAGGACAACAGTGGTGGATGATCGCAGGATCCTCTCTGTGGTAAAGAAAAGCCCATTCACAACATCCAGACAAGTGCAGGACACTCTCCAGGAGGTGGGTGTATAATTGTCAAAGTCAACAATCAAGAGAAGACTTTACGAGAGCAAGTACAGAGGGTTCACCACAAGGTGCAAACCATTCATAAGCCTGAAAAATAGAAAAGCCAGATTCAAATTTGCTAAAAAACATCTAAAAAGGCCAGACCAGTTCTGTAAAAACATTCTTTGGACGGATGAAACGAAGATCAATCTGTACCAGAATGACGGGAAGAAAAAGTGTAGAGAAGGCTTGGAACATCTCATGATCCAAAGCACACAACGTCACCTGTAAAACATGGTGAAGGCAGGGTGATGGCATGTCAATGTAAGGCTTCCAGTGGCACTGGGTCATTGGTGTTTATTGATGATGTGACAGAAGACAGAAGCAGCCGGATGAATTCAGCAGGTGTTTAAAGATATACGGTCAGCCCAGATTCAGTCAAATGCAGCAAAGTTGATTGTATGGCGCTTCACAGTACAGATGGACAGTGATCCAAAACATACTGCAAAAGCAAACCCAGGAGGTTTTGAAGGAAAAGGAGTGGAATATTCTGCAATGGCCGAGACAAACACCTGATCTCAACTTAATTGAGCTCAATTTCGCTTGCTGGAGGCAAAACTAAATGCAGAAAGACCCACAAACAAAGAAAAACTGAAGACAACTGCAGTTATACCTGGCAAAGCATCAGAAATGAGGAAACCAAGTCTTTGGTAATGTCCACAGGTTCCAGATTTCAGGCAGTCATTGCCAGTAAAGGATTCTCAATAAAATATTAAAAATGAACATTTTATTTATGATTATATTCATTTGTCCAATTACATTTGAGCCCCAGAAAATGGGTGGGGGGGGTCTGTGTATAAAAATGGCTGCCGTTCCTAAAATTTGTACTTGATATTTATGTTCAACCCCTTGAATTAAAGCTGAAAGTCTGCGCTTCAAATTAATTTGGGTTGTTTCATTTTGATTTTAATCTGGGGGCATACAGAGACAAAAGTATGAAAATTGTGCCTGTGTCCAAATATATATGGAAACAACTGTATTTCTTATTTACAACAATAATAACATACTGCACTAATATACATTTCAACAGTTTCTGTACAGCCCAATGCAAAGCCTTCACAATCTATAGCTAATACTCTCAAAAGACGAAACTACATCAATTCTGTTTTACTTGCTCATTTGGACAAGCACATATCGATGAGAGAGGCTTAGTAGAGATTTATGGGTTGAAATAAAAGTAATTTCAAATAGAACTTAGCAATTTGGAAGATGATGAGAGAGTGGAATAAGATACAATTGAAAACCCCATAAAATACTAAACATACTGTAGCCTATGTGTGTACACAAGGACAATTTCAGAACTGAAAAAAGAGACCCGTGGAATTAAGAGAATAAGTTTACTCTGCAAAATAGATATTTTTCACAAACGAAAATGCATGAGCATCGTGAAATGTTCCGGGCTACATGCAAGGTATTGAACTGAGACACGAGCTCTCGGTTGTTAGAGTGATGGCTGCGCTGAAAACCTCGGAAAACAAACAAAAACCTCATCCTGGATGGTACTAAAGCGAAAATGTAGGTTATTCAATTACATGGAACCTGATTGATGTCACAAATCCATTTTGTTCTGTATCATTTACTAAAGTCATTACTTGGCACCGCACATTTGTTATGTCACCCAATACACCCGCATTTGTAAACGTCAGCCGTTCGACTGTCATTCTGTCTTGTTGAGAGTTGATGCCATATGTTCAAGGGAATTTAAAGACTGATACATTTACACAATGCTCTTTTAAAATATGCTTTTTGATTACATTCATTTTATTATGTTGTTTACCTGGAGAGTAAACGATCCCATGATACCTAGAGAATAGAATAAATAATATGTTTATAAATAATGTTTAGGGATAATAAAATGAAAGGTTTTGACAAAGGTGACAATGTTATGTTGAGATGAAGCAAGTAAAGACCAGAGCACCGGGTATTTCTTTAGTCATTTGGAGCAAGGGATTCATGCCAAGAGATTTACGGGGGTTATTGTTGAAAGAGCAGTGGTTTTACTTTGGGAACCCTTGAGGAACTACAAAAGTAATAAGTATGGTGAAACTACGATGAATTAACTATCACGGTTATTCAAAGAGAGCTGAATTGGCTCAGAAAATGCACTGAACGGTGAATTTCCCCATACGGTGCAATTTCTGAGCCATTCGGCTATTCAAAAAGCTGGCCGTTTGCCAAATATTGGCTCCTCCGCTCCTTCTCCACTCTTTCCCGCTGACCTTACAGTTGGGTAATCTGCTTTATCAGACAAACACTGCACCAATGTCTGCTGACTGTAATCTTGTTTATCATGCCTATTACCATTGTCCTGCCTCGTTTAGAAATGTTAAGTAATGTTTAATTTAACTTTCTGGCCCTAATCTAATTATGTTTCACATTCCAAGAAGCAGAAGGAACAGAAACATGAGAATCCCTCAGAACATTTCATATAAAAAGAAGAGATTTTTGCTGCAAATTAAAAGAATAAACAATTTAATAGTTATTTAATAAAAACAGGGATTTTTTTTTCCATTGAAAGCTGTGGGATTCGATGGATATAACCTACCGAATGAAACCACCGAACATCAGGGCATTTCACTGACTTGTCATTGCTGTTCAGTGTTCTCTGAATAGATTAACCATTACTTTTCTATGGGGATTTCCCGGCTGCGAAGATCACCCGTATTTTGCAGGTAATTCGCCAACATTTGGCAAACTGCCAGCTTTTGAGTAGCCAAATGGACACGAAATTGCACCGTACAGGGAAATTCATTGTTCGGTGCAATTTCGGAGCCAATTCGGTGCTCTTTAAATAACCCTGTATGTCTACTGTGGAATGGCAGGGATTTAAGTTCCATTCCTCTTTTGCATCTTTTAAATTAGTGTCATTTAATGGTTGGTTTATCTACGGTATTTTGCGATCAAACCTCGATTCCCAGTTTTATTTACTAATTTTTTTTGTCTGAATTATTTATACATATTTTTTGTTTTCAACTTTATTTAATTAAAGTGCATAACTACGAACTAATTATGTGATCATATGATGTTGGGGATACAAAGTCGCTTTCGCGTTTAATTTTTTTTTTTTCCATAACTTCTCAATTTTTCTAGATTATTATTTTCAAAACAACATTTAATTAACTCTTGGTTTTAATACTGATGAGTGATTTTGCCATCTGCAATGTGTTAATGCAATAATTGACAGCTGGGCTTGTCGCACGCCAAGTGTGAAATATTTTTTAATATAATTTAAATCCTAACGAGTCTCCGTCTGATAACTAATGAAGTTGATTTCGATTCTGAGACAAGCTCTTTTTTGTCACCATTATGTTACGCAATTTGAACACTAACCAGCAGCAGAAAAGAAAATTATTATGTCATTTGACATAAAATATATGCCCTGGTCAGTTCTACGATCAGTTGCAGAGGACGTGCTGGACACGTCGTTGGGTATTTACCCTAAAATGCAGGCAACATGACCAGTTTGTCATCTTTGCCGCAGCTCGGCGCTGATCTGTGGTCTCATCAGCAGGGGTCGATATCTTGGATGTCAGCCCTTGATGTGGGACTTCTGCCCATGCAAGTGCATGATGATGGCGGTATGGGACCTCCCACTGCCCGGCTGGTGAAATACCATTGTGGGAGATAACGGGTCATTTGGAAGGCTTCAAGAAGAATGAGGAAGTGAGCCGTAGCTATAAAGGGATACTAACAGGGCTGTCATCATGGGGGTGACAGACCATGATCTGTTCAGGGACCTAGTGGCTCCAAGGGGCCTGCCCTTGCCAAATCCTGTGCAGTGTGTCTAAGTGAAGCTGACGTAAAGTGACCAATGATAACGAGGACTGGCCCAACGGAATACCTACAGGGTTATTCAAAGAGATCCGAATTGTGGCCGAAAGGTAACCGAACGCTGAAATTCAGCGTACGCTTACCTTTCCTGGCCATTCGGCTATGCAGAGAGCATGCATTTTGTCAAATGTTGGCGAATTGCCTGCACATACGGTGCCTGTTCGGTGCCTGTTCAAGGGCAGTGAAATCCCCATAGAGAAGCACTGCTTCGTCTATTCAGAGAACTCAAAACAGCTGAGAAAGGTTCCCGAAATGCCCTGCCATTCGGTGGTTTCATTCGACAGGTTTATTCAGGAGAATCCCATAGGCTTCAATGTTAACAATATTCCCGTTTTAATTCAATATCTAATAAACCGTTTATTATTTTATTCTGCTGTAAAAAGTCTCTTTATTTATAGATTTTTTAGGATCTTTTAGGCATTTTTCAGGATTTTTTTGCGAATTCTTTTTTCCGTTTTTCAGTTTTAATCGTTTTTTCTTTTTTCTGTAACAGCCCTTTTTATTATCATTCATTGGATCTTATATGTAAATTCCAGACATTTTCGTTCTGTAGTTTCTTTGCAAACAGCGTTTTTCAAATATTCAAGCGTACTGTTTTTTTTGGGGTTTTTTCACTCCATTTGTCTTCGGTGTCGGGTTTTTCCGGCGGCTGCTCTGCGCTGTGATCGGCGGCTGCTCGGGTTTCTCCGGCGTGTTCAGCGGGGTTAATCCAGATGTTTTTGCGGTTTCGGAGTGCATTCGCCGGGTTTTGCGGTGAGTGTTCGGCACGTATGCGGCGGCTTTTCCCTGCACTATGACGGCCCTGTGGTGCTTGCTGAACACATGGCAGGGTCGCCGAAATGGGATCGCCAAATCGCACCAAATTGAAGCGAACAAAAAGTCAACGAACGTGCAGTGACTTTTCGATTCTCTTTGAATAACCCTGTAAGAAATTTCCCGGCGGGCCGCAACATCTGGGGCTGGTAAGAGCACTCGGACTCATCACTGAGGGAGTGACTAGTATGCTGTGCATCGTGTAGAGTTGCCGTCTGAATACTCTCATACCATGGAGTAGGGATGTGCGTTTCGGGTTTTGGAATTTCGGAAATATCACGAAATTTCCCGATTCGTGTTTTCGGATGCGGCCAATTTTCCGAAAATTTTTAGATCCGAAAATGGCAGATCCGAAAAGTTTTCCGAGCCGAAACGAAATATTTTCGGAATTTTCGAATGGACTTGAAATGTGTCAAATCGAAATTTATTGCTTTGAAACGAGGAGAACAGACGTTCCGAAAAAACGAAAATTTCCGAAATCACGAAAAGTCGATACAAAAAACGAGCAAAGTGACACGAAAATACGAAAAATGGTCAATATTCCGGAAAAAAAAAGGAACACGAAAAACGAGTCGAGCCGAACCGAATCGAAACAGAAATCGTTCGAAACGAGCCGAATCGAAAAGTTTAAACATCTGAACAATCGAATCGAACCGAAAAAAAAATCGGTGCACAAGCCTACCATGGAGCAGTTTTAATCCCCTTGTCGGACCACCAGGGATTTAACCCACTCCCTGAAAAATAAGGTAAACAGAAGACGAGGCAAAATGTTTTATTTTTATTCAGCTTTCTGAAA
The DNA here is from genome assembly GCA_009667805.1 of Leptobrachium leishanense. Taxonomy (NCBI): domain Eukaryota; kingdom Metazoa; phylum Chordata; class Amphibia; order Anura; family Megophryidae; genus Leptobrachium; species Leptobrachium leishanense. Next base: position 313,449,422 of record CM019067.1, read on the forward strand.
TGGGCACCTGAGGGGAGGGGAGCCCCGACCGTTGGCTCAGTAAGGGGTCCCAAGATTTCTGATGGCAGCCCTGGGTACTAACAACAAAGTAAGAATGTGGCGAGAGGCACAGATTGGGAAATGACAGTAACCAGAAAAGACGCCGCATGTATGAAACGCTGCAAGGAGAGAGCCAACTAAAGGAGCCAGGAGATTAAATGACCCAAGGGGGCAACAGGACAAACAGAAGGTCCTACACAGCACACATACTAGTATCAGAAGTAGTCAACTGGTTGAACGAGTGTAATGAGGCACTGAGAAACATTTGCTTGGCTGTGTACATGTAGACACACATACGCTGATCATCTTTGCCCGGGCACCAAGCTAAGTATTACTTACAAAAAATTGGATGAGGGCCATCAGAGGTTGATAATAAACTTCTCATGTTTTTTTTTTGGCCATACAGCTTCCCTATAACTACTTTAGTCTCCCCATCAAGTTAACTCGATCTTCGAAAGCACCTTCAGCTGGCAGAAATTGAGTTAACTCACTCCGGTCTGATTCTGGAGCAACGCAAACTAATTTTTGTTTATATATGCAGAAAAAACGTTTTTCCTCTTTTCCCTAACAGGGCGGCTGCGTAGACCAGAAGAATCCAGCCTGCTTCATGTATAAAACATACAGGGCTATTCAGAGAACGGTGAAAACCAGGAGAATGACTGGAGAAGTGAAAATTCTAGGTCAAAATAGCCAGACCAGAAAAATTCTTCCATTTATCTCACTTACCAAATCGGCTGTTTGGTCAAGCTTGTTCTCTTCTCCTGCCAGTTCTCCTGGTTTTCACCTTTCTCTGAATAACCCTGCTAATATGAATAAAGGTTAACCCCTAAAGAGGATCGGAGAGGCATTCATAATCACAAAAGCCATCAAAAATCTACTGACAATAAAGAGGAGAATGCATCGTAAAATACTTATGTGACGTGAAATGAAAGAATGCAAAGACATATATCAGAAACATACATATTTCTAAATCAAATAAAAAATAAAATTAAAATACTGTTATATTTTAGTTCATTTAGCTAAATGAGACGTTTTCATACAGATTACAAGAGGTCGTTAGGAACCATGGTCAATATCTACAAAGTGAGAATGTACACAATGGGCCCTATTACAATCGTCGCGCAAAAACGCATTAACGCGAGGGGCAAAACCCTTTGCGCTGAACGTCGTATTACAATGTCAGCGCAACAAACGCGCGTATACGTCTACCACGGGTGAACCTGCGCGAACACTGCGCGAGCTTACTGTACTTCGCGTGTCCTATACTTAACATTGTGAGCGCAAATGCGTTTGTGCGCTGGTACGCGGATGGTATTAATATCTATGCGCAGTTTGTAACGCACAGCCTTTGTGCGCATAATTTTAGCAACTCCTAAACGCTGCTGTTAATGGCAAATTCTATCAACCTGCCGAACCCAAATACACCAGCCCAAAAAAAATACGCAGCAAAGTATAGTTACACATTCTACACATACCCAAACCAATAAAATGGAGAAGTCGTGCGTGTTTTTATTATTGATGCAGCATATATGTGCAGATTGACTTTGACAGACGCAAAAAGTTAATGAGAGACAATTGTGGTTCTTAATTCTGATTGGCTAAGGCTAGGGTCAGACGAGCGTGATTTCTACGGACTGTACGTCAGTACGGAAGACACAGTAGTGGCCACACAGTCTACACAAAGCTATGCAGACGTTGCGGACGCAGCACACTTTGTGCGGCCGTTCTAGGGGTTGTACGTTCTTGCCTGCCTTGCGTCTGTGGGCCGCGGCCGTTGTGCGTCCACAGTTCAGTGCGGACGTACTTCGTGTAACGGGCTCCGATGGGCTTTCTGTCATGCTATCACGGACGTACTTTTAGGCGCAATCACGGATGTGAACACTATGCTCGTCTGACCCCAGCCTAAATCGCGTGAAAAAAACAGTCCGCACACTGATTTCTGCGCGCACGTTTTTGCGCGTCTGTTTTACGTGTGTTATTTTTGGACGAATGAAAAAATGTGCGAGGATTGTAATACCAGCGTTGATTTACGTGCGTTAACGTTTAATGCTTCGCGGAAAAAATCACGCGCTGCTCGTGCGTTTTTGCGTGAAGAATGTAACAGGACCCAATGAATATAATATCACACAATGTGACCTGAGCCGCATTGTTCATATTTTAAGTGGAGACAGGCATTGGAGATACAGGCACAAAGCAGGCTAGACAGATTAAAGATGTTCTGCATAAAAAAAAATGCTAGTGCTCTGCAAAAAAAAAAGGCAAATTGGCCCAAGAGCTGGACAGCTGCGATACAATCTGTAAAACTCTGCACGTTTAATCGCCCTGAAAGTCACTGTAAGTGTTTTGTAATGAACACGTGAAGCACTTCCCAGAATCGGGACAGCGGGAAAGCCAGAATACTGTGAAAAAAAAAAAAAAATGGGGAAAAAAATAAAATAAAAAAAAATCCAAGTGTGGTATTTTTAATTGCTTTCCATTTTACGCTGTGTAAAAAAAAAGAAAGAAGAAAAAACGCTGAAGCGTCCAAGAGATACACTGATCCAAGTGTACCAGATTCCCGTGTTTTACATGCCTAATTAAAGACGGTTTACATAATTAATAACTGTCCTTAATTCACTCCAGTTCTAAAAAGGAGCTCTGCCGTTAAAGATCATCTCGAGTACCACGGACGACATACCGCAGGAATCACTGCTGTTTCCATGGTTACCAAGATGTTACGCTGGAGAGGCATCGCTATACAGCATCAATTTAGTGCTCTGCTAAACATGAATACAATTCTGCAAGAGTCTCAGAGACTCAGAAAAAAAACCTTCATCCCCAGCGAAAAAAAAAAAAAAAAGGAAATAGTGAAAATTCGCGGACTAATTATATTTTGGTCTGCATTAGCTGTTACAATAAACAAAAACCTATTCACTCTCTCTGGGAAACATCGCGAGTAAGGAGCTAGTAAAACTGCCTGGACACTTGCCATTTTGGCAGCTTTTCTTTCGAGAAAAAAAAAAAAGGAAAAAAAGCACATTTCTGACAACTGGGATACCAGACACTTTCTGAATTCTTCTTGATTTAAACATTTAAAGATTTTTAAAAGGACACTAACACCATTTGTGGCCTTCTCATAAAACGCCCCCCCCCCCACCAGGACTACTTCCCACAGGGTTCGAGTCATTAAAATGCGCAGTAAATACAATTTTTTTTTTTCTTTTGGCATCGTAAAATTTCTTGTAGCACTTTGCTATATTAATTTCACATTTTAGATATATTAAATATTTATAGATATATATAATTAAATATTATTATATATTATTAATATTTATGAGCGGTGATTTTGTTCTATGTAATTAACTACAATAGACGATGTTTATAAATGTTTTATTATTATATTATATTACGTTATATTATTATTATTTTATTATAATTGAAGCATTTTTTAAATTTTACTTTAGATTTTATATTACAAATAGTCAATTTTAGTCAGTGTTCCACGTTTTAACCCCCTTATTTCAAGATGGCCATTAGTATTTGCTAGTGAACTGGTGTTTTTTCCGACTCAAATGGTACCTTCAGTTAAGACTCGACTTTAACAGCTGCTTACTGTAATTTTATATGTCGTATACTTGGTATTCGATGAACAAAATGTGCTGGGAGCTGCTAAATAACGAGCTGGTCTTAGTTATTATTTACTCAAGTGATAGTAAAAAAAAAAATAACAACATTATCAGCTCCCAAAAGTGCGGTAAATACAAATACATTTCTGTTCTTTTGTCATTGTAAATTTTTGTAGCACTTAGATTTTTAATTTTTTTAACCTCCCTGGCGGTATTCCCGAGTGTGACTCGGGGTTAAATTTCACTACCACGAACGGTAACCCCGAGCCACACTCGGGCTGGATGCATACTCACCTCCTCCTGGCTCCCTCGCTGTCCCCCGCAGTGTGATCGCGGCGAGTTGCTTCCTGGTAAGGCTCCCTGCGAATCACACGATGCAGGGGGGCGGGACCAGGCAGCAGACTTAGAAAAAAATTATAATACACCATATAATCCAAAGCGCAATGTTTATGAACGGCCACTAGGTGGCAATACAGGATAAGAAACAGACCATACATCGTCTCACCCTTGTTTTCAGACAGATTTCAGTGTTTTTTGTTGTATTTTATTGAATATCATTTATTTGCATTATTTTGGATAATTATCTTTGGGATAATAAATTATTATGTCGTGTTTCAAACTTTATCGGACTCAGTGTATTTACTATTTTTTTATTTATTTATTTATAAAGGATTTTACCAGTAAGGACTCTTGATTGCACAGATTTCAGTGCGGGATTCCTAATTATTACAGGCTAACTATGTACAAAACCACATTTCCTTTAAAAAAAATTGAGTTGCTTTTAGACACGAAATTGTGAAAAAATTAGACCGCCAGGGAGGTTAAATCTCTTCACATACTGAAAAAGTATCTTAAAAAAAATTAAAACCTTCCTGTCCTCCACTGCTGCAGAGGAGGGTCTGATCCTCCACCTCGTCTCGCTGCAATTTGAAGGTCTAGGAGAAGAAATACTTCTTTGGTGCCCTTCCCTGTGCCAGCAAAATCCCACAAGATCAACTTATTCATTAACAGGACTATACACAGGACACAAGGTCACCTATTTAGACTGGACGAAGTTGCAGCCGCTCAAACCAGGCACTGCTTAAAAGGGGAGGGTCTCCGCTAATCAAACAATCAATGGATAGGAATAAATCTATATTTCAAGGATATGTCAATGGAAAACAAAGTATCGAGGTAAGAAATTGAGACGGAAGATAAAAAGATAAAAGGCCCTATTACGATCATAATGCTAAAACGGGGACGCTAAGGAGAAAAACCTGCACCGCAGGTTTCTCCTTATCATCCCCATTTTAGCGTGATATTACAGTCAGGCGCTAATCCAGCAGCCTGCACTGTAAACCAGCGCTAAGCCTCAGGATCTAAGTGCTAAGTGCCGCTGCGAGCATCCCCTCCATAGAGTCCATAGGCCTCCATTGAGGCTTCTCCTCTGCCGGTCACATGACCCGCAGGATCTTGCCTCGCGTGATCCGGCAGGTCGGCGGAGTGATTCACAGAGAGAGAATGAGGAATGTTTTCCCCCAGTCTCTCTCTGCTCTCGGCGGCAAGAAAGAGCGGATGGAGCCGCCATTCTCGCCTTGGGATAGGAGGGGAGTATGTGATTTTTTGGGGGGTTTCAGCTGGTGCTGACTGATTCAGCAGAAGAGGAATCAGTTAGCACCAGGTCCTAGCTGTGGTTAACTTTTCAGTTAGCCACAGCAGTACGGTAATTAGCGTTAGGACTTTGTAATCCTAACGCTAATTAACACTTTGCACTCCCCATGTTAAGCATAGAGAGAGCAAAGTACAGTAATCTCTCGCTGAAAAGCGCAAGCTCCAAATCGTTTGGATTGTAATATGGTGTGCCTGCGCTAGCGCAACCACAGCTACCGTTAATGATCACACAGGTGAGCACGAACGTTAGCATTATGTTTGTAATATGGCCCAAAGTAGGTTCAAGGAAAAACAAGTGAACAGAAGATTTATTTTCACGTTCAGAAGGTAAAATACTAAGCTGCAGGTCAGAAGAACTGGAAGAAAGTATCAGGTCAGAAGAATACATCTGCAGCTGGCATGGTGGGATGTCTTTGGTGGGACGAGAGGTCTGAACTTCCAGTAGTGGAGCGATGCAGTTATTTCTACATTTTCTCTGATGACTGACTTTGGACCTGTCTCATGTTGATGCCCTGGTGAGGTGCAGTGTGCTCCTGGCCTTACTTAAGGGTTGCGTTACCTTGGCCCTGCCGATATTTCAGGCATTACATTCCCCATCGTACTCAGCCACTCACTAGGTCGACAGAGCATTGTAGGAAATGTAGTTCCAAAATATCTGTATGGTTGAGGCTGAGCACCCCTGTCTTGCGTGCTTGAGATTTGTTGGGTTCCGATGGCTGATAGTCCTCTTGCATTGGAGACTGAAGCAAAGACACTGGAATTGGTCATCTGTCTTCCTGCCTTACGTGATGGATGGGTTGGACAATTTGCTACATAGTCTTACTGCTTGGAAAAACTCCAGTCACACAGTAACAAACGTCTCTGCCAGGCAGATACTGAAAGTGAAAGCAGATACATTGCTGACACTCAGACAGGGTGCACGAAAGGCCACGGAGTCATGAACATGGCTAATTATAGGCCACAAGTAGCAGGGAGAAATCTGATCCAAGGTGGGCAATTTAAACCACACAGGCCTTTTTATAATTATAGGTATATATAGGTACATAGGTATAAATATAGGTATAATTTGCAGAATAAAGACATAGATTTTTATTCCTGGTGCTTCCAAACGGAAGTCGAAGGACCAGCCACATCTGCAGCTTGCCATACTGCGCACGAGTTCCATTGTATCTGAGTCAGTCGGCTACCTTGGCCTTCCCTGCTGTCAATCCATCTGTCTTCCTGCCTACCATGATGGATAGGTTGGACAATCTGCTATTTATCCTCAGTGCTGGGATATTGGGTTCTTGCTGGGAATTGTTCATCAACAAAGGAATCTCTCCGGGTGCTGAAACATAGAGCAGACTGTGGTGCTTGAGTTATAACAATGTTTCAGCACCTCGGAGAGGTTTATGCCAAAACCTCTGAGCCACTAGCCAGAGCACCCAGGATAAAGAGGTGACATTCGTTTGAAGGGTGCCCCATGTGGACATCTATTTACATTGGAACTAGCAAATATTTTCTAAGCAGCAAGACTAAAGAGTTGCTGGCATCCATTTTTTAAAAGGACCCAGGAGAGGGACCTTGGTGACTGTGAGGTCACTTTGACAGACAGAAACAATTAATTGCAGGTGTCCCTTATTGCCCCCCCCCATCTCCCTTGCAGAATAAATGGTGAGAGGATTGAGGGCTAAACAAGACTTCAGCAACTTTTCGTGTGACAATCAACTACTGCATTAACCCCTTCACTACCAAGATCGAGCATACTCAATCTTCAAAAGCACTTGCTGGTGCCCCTATATCGAGTATATTCGATCTTCAAAAGCATCTGATGGTGCCCCTATTTTGAGCATACTCGATCTCCAAAAGCACCTTCTGGTGCCCCTATATTGAGTGTACTCGATCTTCAAAAGCACCTGCTGGTGCCCCTATATTGAGTACATTCTATCTTAAAAATCGTCTGCTGGTGCCCCTATATTGAGTATACTCAATCCTCAAAAGTGTCTGCTGGTGCCCCTATAGTGAATATACTCGATCTGGTCTAATTCTGAAGTAATGCATAGTTATTTATTTTATTGCAAATAAAATGAATTTGTAAATTGGCTTCTGAATGCGCCCACAAACGTCAACACATCATACATGACAGCCCAACGTCTTGAAATTATCTGGAAAGCTTTGAGATACATTTTCCCTTCACGGAACATGAAGACACAGTTCCACACAAAAGGTTACTATTTAAATTAAGAAAAATTGGTCTAGATGAAAATACTTGTTCTTGGATAGAAAACTGGCTAAAAGATAGGGTACAGAGAGTGGTCATAAATGGTACATTTTCAAGATGGACACCAGTGGTAAGCGGTGTCCCTCAGGGGTCTGTTATAGGACCAATACTATTCAATTTATTTATAAATGACCTTGAGATAGGCATTGAAAGTCATGTATCAGTGTTTGCAGATGACACAAAACTAGGGAGGAAAAGTAATACAATGTGAGCAGGATGTTACTTCGCTGCAGAGGGATTTAGATAGATTGGGGGACTGGGCACTTAAATGGCAGATGAAATTTAATGTAGATAAATGCAAAGTTATGCACTTTGGAGTGAAGAACACACAAGTAATTTATACCCTAAATGGTACGGAGTTAGGGAAATCCAAGCAGGAGAAGGATTTGGGAATAATCATAGACTTCAAACTAAGTAACAATGTGCAATGTCAAACAGCAGCCGCCAAGGCCAGCAAAGTATTGGCATGCATTAAAAGGGGAGTTCACTCACGGGATGAAAACATAATTTTGCCTCTGTATAAATCAATGGTCAGGCCGCACCTTGAATATGCCGTGCAATTTTGGGCACCTGTCTTAAAAAAAGATATTATAGCGTTAGAAAAAGTGCAGAGACGGGCAACTAAATTAATAAGGGGGATGGAAGGGTTAAGTTATGAGGAAAGACTAACAAACTTAAACCTGTTTAATTTAGAGAAACGGCACCTTAGAGGGGATCTGATAACCTTATATAAATATATACGGGGCCATTATCAACCATTGTCTGATAACCTATTCATTAACAGGTCTATACATAGGACAAGGGGTCATCCATTTAGACTGGAAGAAAGAAAATTTAGCTTAAAGCATAGGAAGGGTTATTTTACGGTGAGAACAATAAAGCTGTGGAATTCTCTGCCTGTTGAGGTGGTTGGGTCAGAGTCTGTACAGACTTTTAAAAAACGACTAGATGACTTCCTGCAGACACAGAATATTAAGGGTTATAATATTTAATATGTGGGTAAAAGCTTCTTGATCCAAGGAGAAATCTGACGCCATTCTGGGGTCAAGAAGGAATTTTTTCCCAGTATGTTGCATATTGGCGAGCATTTCAGACTGGGTTTTTTGCCTTCTTTTGGATCAACAGCAGTAGGTTATGTGGGAGAGGCTGAACCCGATGGACGCATGTCTTTTTTTCAGCCTATGTAACTATGTAACTATGTAAGACAAATTATAATGAAGGTGTAGTAGCACTTTTTGGCCAGCAGTCAGAGCCCTTTGTCTGTCAAAAAGGTCTTACCTCCCAGTGAAAATATGCAGTGAGAGCCCTCTGCCCGTCAAACAGGCCTTTGCTACAGTGACCATATGCAGTGGGACACCTCGGCATATATCTACTGTGTGGGTAATGGGAAGGGATTCCAATAAAACCACCAGGCTGCGCCAGTGGTTTTTTAGAAAATCACTTAGTATTGAAGGGGTTGAAATGTATATCCATGTGTGTATAATGGGCTAAATCATTTTTCCCCACTGCATAAACCTGTATACTTGCCACCATTGCATGCCCATGCGCGTACATTAAGCTAAAACGTATCTTACCGTGCCGAGCAATTGGTGGCCGATAGACACATTGTTTCAGTGCTCCTCACTGTAAATCACCATCACAGAATTCAAACAACATGCTTGGAATGTAAAATTAAGCGCCATAAGACATCAGGATTTTGACAACGCATAACTTAAACGCCACAATGAATATTCCCCTAGTTTCAGGCTGCAGACGCCATCATAAAGCAGGGTTTGTAAATGAGCCGGAGGAGCGACAGCACAACCAACCCTTAAAAAGTTGAAGCTAACAAATGTACTTAAAATAAACGTGTCCTTCGTGTTGTTGACTGGAACTCGTTCTCGTTGTGATTGTATTATGGCATACTGGCACCTAGTGGCAGACCTCTCCGGCATTATATCTTTAGCTTTTAGTGTGCTTTCAGCTTCTTTTTATTTTGGTACCCTCAAACCTCCAGCTGACCAAAATTAAACCTAAATAAAACTGGTTGGGTGATTGGTGAGTCTATAACAATGAAAAAATATACAGGGTTATTCAGAGAGAGGTGAAAACCAGGATAATGACTGGAGAAGTGAAAATTCTAGGTCAAAATAGCCAAACCAGAAAAATTCACCCATTTATCTCACTTTCCAAATCTGCTATTTTGACCTAGAATTTTCACTTCTCCAGTCATTCTCCTGGTTTTCACCTCTTTCTGAATAACCCTGATATTCTTTACATAGTACATAGCTACACTGCCTGAACAAAAAAAAAGTAAATTAGGTTACAATCTGGGGTGGCCTCAGTTGATCACGTCTGGTTTCAGCAATGCTATGTACCCAAAAAATGAGGTCATGTGACTCCCTGAATATACTGAATGAGCAGGTTTTTCCATCAATGGGTGTTTCTCCCCTGATGGCACAGCGGGCATATTCCAAGATGGCAATGCCAGGATTCATCGGGCTCAAATTGTGCAAGAGTGGTTCAGGGAGCATGAGGCATCATTTTCACACATGGATTGGCTGCCGCACAGTCCAGACCTTAACCCCATTGAGAATCTTTGGGATAATGTGCTGAAGAAGACTTTACGCAGCGCTGCGACTCTCCCATCATTCTTTTCCTCTGTTTTTCAGTATCTTTGGGTTGACCCTCCTGGGCTCCAGCTAAAGCATCATGCCTTGGAGGTTCATTTGTATCACATGGTGGTTTATTTGCCTTTGCGCAGAGTTTTCTCCAATTCGTCCAGAAAGTTCTCATCTGTCAACGCTGTCTCTGGCCTGCTTTCCTCAGCTCTGCATTGTGGATTGAGGAGGAAAAATTTGATGTGAGACATACATGTCTCCAGGTCTTTGTCTTTTCGAGGTGCCATGCGATTATTCATGAACCCGTCACTGGTGCCATTGTTTATAAATACTGTAACTTTGCAAAATCGAATATTATAAAATGAGTCTAGCCTAGTATGATTGGGCATTCATTTTATTTCTGTGACTTACCAAGGGCTGGCCCTTCCATGGGGCCGGATGGTGCCATGGCTCCAGGCAACACTTTGCCAGAGGCAGCATTCTGAGCCTCAACTACTACACATTACTGTGAGTCTTATTGCTGTGGAGCTCTGTGATTTAATCAACCACAGTGCACATTATTGTGAGTTTTATTGCTGTGGAGCTCTGTGATACGTTCATACACAACGCACATTACTGTGAGTTTTATTGCTGTGGAGCTCTGTGATACCCTCATCCACACTGCACATTACTGGGAGTTTTATTGCTGTGGAGCTCAGTGATACACGCATACACACCGCACATTACTGGGAGTTTTATTGCTGTGGAGCTCAGTGATACAGTAATATGTATAGTGTATGAGCGTATCACAGAGCTCCACGGCAATAAAACTCACAGTAATATGTATAGTGTATGAGTGTGAGTTTTATTGCCGTGGAGCTCTGTGATACACAGCGCACATTACTGTGAGTTTTATTGCCGTGGAGCTCTGTGATACGCTCATACACACTGCACATTTTTGGGAGTTTTATTGCTGTGGAGCTCAGTGATACGCTTATACACATAGCATATTACTGTGAGTTTTATTGCTGTGGAGCTCTGTGATACAGTAATGTGCAGTGTGTATGAGTGCGAGTACATCACAGATCTCCGCAGCAATAAAACTCACAGTAATGTGCTATGTGTATAAGCGTGAGTTTTATTGCTGCGGAGATCTGTGATGTACTCACACTCATACACACTGCACATTACTGTATCACAGATCCGCACAGCAATAAAACTCACAGTAATGTGCTGTGTGTATCAGTGTATCACAGAGCTCCGCAGCAATAAAACTCACAGTAATGTGCGGTTTGTATGAGTTTTGTTGCTGTGGAATGCTGTGATACGCTCATACATGGTGCATGTCTTTTTTTGGGGGAGTGCAGCATTTCATCCTAGCCTAGGACCCAGGCAGCACGGTGTCTTGGGCCGGCCCCAGACTCACCCCATCTCACTGGCATTGAGTTGCCCTATCCAAAAGCTAATCAGAAGGAATAAATGGTCCCCTCGCATTGTGCTTAGGTCGGCTGTATTTTAAACCGTTGCTTTACACCTGCTGCAAATCACAGCTGCTCTTTACCATTACATTGTAAGTAAAATAATCTTAATTACATTTAGCCTGCAACCTTTTAATTCTCACAATATTCACTGTTTACCATTGATCTCTCCTCCCCATTGCCCCTTTAGACATACACGTCTGCTACTTTTGATTCATTAAGTTAATTTAAGCCTAATTTGTAGCAGTGGTTATGCGCGCAGTGTTTTTTTTTTTTTTTTTTTTTTAATCAACGCAATGTGATTTGTTTTATCTTTCTCATTAGGCAATCCATTCACTGCTCTGTTTCTTCTTCGACCTCTTTGTTTTTATTCCTTTGGTACCGCTGATTTCTTAAATAGACATACGGTAGCCCTTAACGTGGGAACCGTGCGCACATCAATAACAGGAAATCAATATGCTCTTATTTCTCCTGCTGGTATCTGTCTAAACAGCCTGACACTCTTCAGGATGGAAATATATAACGAAAGGGAAAGAAACATTTATATGCAGAATGCAGAGATTACTGGCCGTCCACAAGTTTCACAGCAGCCATTGCTCTAACCAAGAACATCTGTCATTGCTGCAGAAGAAGAACTGACGCTATTCCAATATTGCCCTTATGTAAGGCTAGGGTCAGACCAGCGCACTTTTAACGTGCGTTCTGGCGCACTTAATCACGGCCGCACTAGCAGCAAATGATGGGCAATGACGGCCAATATACAAAGTACGGTCGCACGAAAGTCCGGCTGCGCAACGCAAGTGGAAAATGAACGCATTTTTTCGAGAACGCAGAACCGCTAGTACGGACGTACAGAGTGCGCTGCGTCCGCATAGCGGTGTGTGTGTGTGATTTGGAGACGTCAGACCCTGCTCATGTCCGGCCAACATAACGTCCAGACACCCAAAGTTTCCTGGTTTGGATTCGTAAAACATCACGCACGAAAATGCGCATCGTATGACCGTTTTCGCATATTCCGTGAAAAAATACATCAATGCGTTCGGACGCACTTTTTTACGTTCGCGTGCAAAAATGCTTTCGTTTGACCCTAGCCTTAACTTGCGGCTTGGAATTAGCGGCTGCTTACTGCACATTGATGGTTCAGATACTTTGATACTTTGTATAGAAGCCGCTCGTTTAGGCCAAGTTGAGAAGAATCAGTTAGCTGAACCCCGTAGCTGAACCCCTTCTTGTCTGGGGTTGGTGCGTAAAACTTGCAGGGTTATTCAAAGAGAATTGAAAAGTCACCGCACGTTCAGTGACTTTTCATTCTCTTCAATTCGGTGCGATTTGGCGATCCCATTTCGGCGACCCTGCCGTGTATTCAGCAAGCACCACAGGGGTGTCGTAGTGCAGGGAAAAGTCACCGCAAACCCGCCGAACACTCACCGCAAAACCCAGGCGAATGCACACTGAAACCCACAAAAACATCTGTATTAACCCCGGCGAACACGCAGGAGAAACCCGAGCAGGAGTCGATCACAGCGCAGAGCAGCCACCGGAAAAAAAACGACACCGCAGACGAATGGAGTGAAAAAAAAAAACAGTACGCTTGAATGTTTTAAAAATGAAACGCTGTTTGCAAAGAAACTACAGAACGAAAATGTCTGGAATTTACATATAAGATCCAATGAATGATAATAAAAAGGGCTGTTACAGAAAAAAGAAAAAATGTTTTAAAAAAAAAAACGGAAGAAAAATGTTTGCAAAAAAATCCCAAAAAATGCTTAAAAGATCCTAAATAAGTCTATAAATAAAGAAACTTTTTACTGCAGAATATTATAATCAACGGTTTATTAGATATTGAATTAAAAAGGGAATATTTTTAGCATTGACGCCTATGAGATTCACCTGATTAAATCTGACGAATGAAACCACCGAATGGCAGGGCATTTCGGCAACTTTCACTGCTGTTTTTTGTTCTTTGAATAGACGAAGCAGTGCTTCTCTATGGGGGATTTCACTGCCCTCGAACAGGCAACAAAAAGGCACCATATGTGCAGGCAATTCGCCAACATTTGGCGAACTGTCTGCTTTCTGAATAGCCGAATGGCCAGGAAAGGTAACCTTTTCAGCGTTCAGTTACCTTTCGCCAGCAACTCGGATCTCTTGGAATAACCCTGTAGGTGTTAAGTGATTTTGCCATTCATGACATCAGCACGCTTAGTGATCGGCAGCCGGGAAATTCAAAATCCTGGTTGCTGGTGATGATAGGTCGGTGGACAATTATTATTATTGTCATCATTTATATAGCGCCAACAGTTTCCGCAGCGCTTTACAAAAACCAAAGGGAACGACAAAACTCCTCCTCGTCACCAAGCAGCATCACCAGATGGGGAGCCGGTGATGGAGAAGGCGGGGAGCACTCCTCACATCCCGACCCCATAAAAAAGCTAAAAGTGGTCAGAGTGAGCAGACTGTCGCTTTAAGAAGTATTCCATATTTACGTAAATGGTTGAAATATATGAATATTTATTGCTACATAATCATTACCGATTTCGGTCAGGATTTATGCCACCGGTGAAAGCAGACCTTTGGAAAGGTTACAGGTCCAGACGTGACCGCGAGCTTAAAAAATGAGCTTCAGATTTTCTTTAGGGCAATTTTTTTTGAAGGTACGGGGGAAAGGCCAGGGTAGGTTTGGAGAACAAAGGTCTAATTATGCACAGATTGTGCTTCAAAATGTTATTTTAAACAAGTGTGGTTATTGTTACCACCTAATTTAGCAGCTCTTTAAGAGCTGAATCAGCGGCGTGCGCCTGGAGAGCGTCTAAAGTGCCGTTCCAAAGCACTACGGTTTAAACCCAAAGCAATAACAATGCATAGCGGAGACTGTCCACCGGTAAAATTATGCAGTTTCATACCAAAATAACAGATGGCCGTGAATTTTATTGCTCAATCGGGCTCATTTGAATATAAATGTTAGCCGCGTTATTTCTCCCTTGGTATTCCCTCTCCTTAAATTAATTACCGCTAGAGCAGAAAATCATATGTAATCAGTCATTGGATAATGAACAACCTGTTTCATCGTGCGGTTCATTCCTTTACTATTATAATCCTTATTTAATTATTATTTCCTTTAAACAGTATATGGACTAAAAATGAAGGAGGTGGGAGGAAAGTCACTAAACCAGAAATGGCAAAGAAGTGGCAACGGAAAAAGACATTTGAGTCCAAAACGGGCAAGCTGGAAAAGAAGGAATTATCCAGATCGGGTATTTTGTAGGATTATCGGGTGGGTTTTTTTTGCAATTCCTTTTTAGAGAATAAAGCCCAAAGTTGTAGGTACCTCTCTTGTTAACCCCTTCAATACCAAGTGATTATGGAAAAAAATCCACTGTCACAAACTACTGTACTGTTTTTTTTAGAATAAATATTTTTTAATTAATTAAAGGCTTAATGATCGTAACATGTACAGCTTGGAAAAAAGACGAGACAGAGGAGATATGATAGAAACATTTAAATACGTAAAGGGAATCCACAAGGTAGAGGAAGGGAGTATATTTAAAAGGAAACAAAGTAGCAAAACAAGAGGACATAGTCTTAGATTAGAGGGGCAAAGGTTTAAAAGTAACATCAGGAAGCATTATTTTACTGAGAGGGTGGTGGATACATGGAACAGTCTTCCAGTTGAAGTGGTAGAGGCCAAAACAGTAATTGAATTTAAGCAGGCATGGGATAGGCATAAGGCTATCCTAAACAAAAGATAAATCCAGGTAAAGTATCCATGTAATTGGGCAGACTAGATGGGCCGAAAGGTTCTTATCTGCCGACATTTTTCTATGTTTCTATGTTTCTAATTATACAGTAAGAAATATTTGGGGATATTCCCAACGCTCCTTACTGTAATAACCTATTTGGCAGGGAGATGTCACCATGTGCTGGCCAAATGTAGTTTATGCAGTTCTGAGCTCCATGCAGGATCTAGTGGGGGAAAGTCCATTAGAGACATTCCTCAGCTGGCTTTAAAAAGTGTTAGTACCTGTCACGTTTTCCACACATACCAGCCATGCCCCCTGGTGGTGAGAGCGATACGGGTCAGCTCTTGCCTTGTCTGGGCTGTCCCTTCCTCCTCCTCTGCTCCAGGAATTCCCCATGGCCAGCCTGGTCTGGGATCGCCTGATCTGCGCCCTTTAAAAGGCAGCCTTCTCCTTTGCCAAGTGCTCCTGCATATGAGCTGTTTCTCTGTTGCTTTGCTCCTTGAGGTTTTTCCTGCAGTATCTGTTTCTAAGTTTGTATCGATTTCTGTTGTTTTTCCTTGTCCAGTATTCAGTTATTTTCTGGTTTCTTGTTTCCTTTGTCTGTCTGTGCATTTAGTGTCCTGTTTGTTATCTTATTTTTGTTAATCCTGTATTGTTTTGTTCTGTAATGTTGATCTCCTGTGTACCGACCCCTGGCTTGTCTGATATCCCTCTCTGGCTTCTGATCTCTGGATTTTGTATTGAAAGGTATTTTAATATGATAGGTAGTTTTTTTATATCTGTAGGATTATAAATGTCCTGTAATTGAAAGACGTGCCATATTTCAATATGCATTAGTGTGAAATCCCCCCCCTCCCATTTTGAGTGTCAAATTGTATATGTCTTTTTCTTGCATAGGATGTTGGCCTGTGAAATTTAGCCGATTTCCTGTCTGTGCAGGAAAGGGTGTGTGGACAGTGTAAGCTAGAGAAAAGCCATCTCTGAATCATATGTAGTAATCTTTGTCTCACTGTTGGTTAAACTCTGACGTAGAAATGTATCTGTATGCTGATTGGCTATAAGTTCTTTGAAATCTAATAAAACAGTCTGTCTGGCAGGGGATGCCCAGACATGACCTGAAGCTGCATTGCTTGTGGCCGATTTTGGTGTCTCTCGCCATGGCGTAGCGCAGCGTGGCGCAGCATAGCGCAGCATCTTACTTCAATTTTGATATATAAGATTAAACTTGAAAAAGGTTTATGGCATTCCTAAATATATGGTAATTATAATAGAATTTAAAAATTTAACACTGTATGATTACCCGTTCTGGTTACTAACTCCAGCTCTTGCTTCCGACTACATCTTTGGTTTTGTCAAATGTGTCCTGTCTCTGATTCTGTGTGTCACCCAGCACTGAGGATCCCATCCCTTAGATTATTTGGCCATCCTAAGGACCGTATCTAGATCAGGGTTCCCTTTAGAGTGCTGCTGGGTGCCAGTCTATTATTGTCTCCCTTAACCCTTGCCTTGCCTGTTGTGCTATTCTGTTGTCTGGTTATGTTTCCTGATCTGTGCTTAACGCAGCCAGCAACTAACCTGCCTAAGGCCCCGTTCACACTGTGCGATTTATCGCGCGGATTTTGCTGCAAAATCACGAATCGGCGCGATGTCGCTCTATGTAGCATCTCCAATGCATTTCAATGGAGCTGTTCACATCTTGCCTCGCGATGTCGCATGTCGCAGTAGCATGTCGCTGGTACATGACCCTTTTATTGCGATTTGCGTTTTGCGATTTTGCGATTTTCATTGGTGGTGTTTTGCAAAATCGCAATGTCGCGAATATGAAAATCACACGGAAGAACGAGCGATTTTCAAATCGCCCAGTGTGAACGTGGCCTAAAGGGCTATCTAATGAATATAATGGGCCCACCTTGGCTCATGCCGGGTGCCCCGTGACAGTACCTCGTGTATCAAGCCCATAGTGCTAAAAATTTGGGGGGGGGGTGCCTTCTGGAGCCCAAATGCATTCATTTGAATCCAATGAATTTTATTTGCAATGATACAGCATAGCACCAGATTGTGTTAACACGATCTCGGGCTGCTGTGTCTGCTAATGCTGATAGAGTATACATGATCACAATAGTGAAGGGGTCAAACATAATTCTCTGAATAGATTAACCATTACTCTATGGGACAATTTCACTGCCGCTGAACATCGCCAAATTGCAGCGATCTGAGGTGAACTGCATTGTATGTCAATTCGCCTGTATTCGGCGAATTGACAGCTCTCTGAATAGATGAACTGCCACCATACAGTGAAATTCTCCATTCGATACAATTTGGTGCAAGTTCGGGGCTCTTTGAATGACCCTTCTAGTGATTTCCCATAAAACCACCGGCAGGACCCGGTGGTTTTATGGAAATTACTTTTCATTACTCACACAGTAAATATAAACAGAGGCGTTCCGCTGTGTATGTTAACTGTTGGTAAGCACTTTCTGACAAACAGAGGGCTTCCTCTGCTGGCCAAAATGTGCTACTACATGTGCATTCACAATTTAGCTTGGGATCTCAGGTTCCCTGCAGGAAAAACAGACCTGCAAGCTTTTCAGATAATTTCACAGCGTGTTCTGGAGTCCATTTGGAAGTGAATTTAATTTGCAACATTTGAAATTTCTTCGCATTGCTCTAGTATTAGCCCGCATCGAGTTTAGATGGTTCTCTGCATGAATTGCTTGTAAAATGTCATCTCGCCTTCAGCAAAGTCTTTGGTACAGACAAACACAGGGCCCTATTACAATCTTCACGCAAACGTCAGCGCGTGTGAAAAAAACGCATTATCGCGAGGGGAAAAACCCTTTGCGCAGAAAGTCGTATTACAATCTCACCACAACAAACGCGCGTATAGGTCTACCGCGGGTGAGCCCGCGTGAATGCTGCGCAAGCGTACTTTACTGCGAGCGTCCTATACTTAACATTGTGAGCGCAAATGCGTTTGTGCGCTGGTACGCGGATGGTATTACAATCTATGAGCGGTTTGTAACGCACAGCCTTTGCGCGCATACTTTTAGCAACTCCTAAGGCTGGGGTCAGACCAGCGCATTTTTAACATGCGTTTAGGCGCACTTAATCACGGCCGCACTAGCAGCAAATGACGGGCAATGACGGCCAATATACAAAGTACGGTCGCACGAAAGTCCGGCTGCGCAACGTAAGTGGAAAATGAACGCATTTTTTCGAGAACGCTGAACCGCTAGTACGGACGTACAGAGTGCGCTGCGCCCGCTAGCGGTGTGTGTGTGATTTGGAGACGTCAGACCCTGCTCGTGTCTGGCCAACATAACGTCCAGACGCAAAAAGTTTCCTGGTTTGGATCCGTAAAACATCACGCACGAAAATGCGCATCGTATGACCGTTTTCGCCTATTCCGTGAAAAAATACGTCAATGCGTTCGGACGCACTTTTTTACGTTCGCGTGTAAAAATGCTTTCGTTTGACCCTAGCCTAAAAGCTGGTGTTAATGGCAAATTCTATCAACCTGGCCGAAACCAAATACACCAGCCCAAAAAAAAAGACGCAGCAATGTATAGTTACACATTCTACACATACCCAAACCAATAAAATGAAGAAGTGGTGTGTGCTTTTTTTATTGATGCAGCATATATGCGCAGATTGACTTTGACAGGCGCAAAAACGTAACATGAGACAATTGTGGTTCTTAATTCTGATTGGCTGAATCGCGTGAAAAAACAGTCCGCACACTGATTTCTGTGCGCAGCAGCGTTTTTGAGCGTCCGTTTTACGCGCGTTATTTTTTGACAGATGAAAAAATGCGCGAGGATTGTAATACCAGCATTGTTTTACACGCCTTAACGTTTAACGCTTTGTGCAAAAATTCACGCGTTCTGCGTGCGTTTTTGCATGAAGAATGTAATAGGGCCCAGAATGTTTTAGTGCTTTGTATAGGTTATAGCAGCTCTATCACACACCTCCAATCTCGTTTCAATATTTGGGCACCAGGTATGTCAATTTCCAACTCTAATAAGCTTTTATGAAGCCAACAGCCTAGGGTTTCACATTCTCTTTCTAACCTATACTTAGGATATTTGGACGATATATTCCATACGTACAAAAAAAATACAATATACACGTCTATTCAAAGAAAAGTGAAACTCCGGGGAGTTGGCAGGAGAAGTGAAAATTCTAGGTCAAAATAGCCAAACCAGAAAAATTCTCCCATTTATCTCACTTTCCAAATCGGCTTTTTGGTCTAGATTGTTTTCTTCTCCTGCCAATTCTCCTGATTCTCACCTTTCTTTGAATAGACCTGATTGTGTTTGTGGATTACTGTAATTTAAGGGGTTATTCGGAGAGCACCGAATTGGCCACAAAATTGGACCGAATGGTGAATGGTGAATACGATGCAATTTCGTGGTCATTCGGCTATTCAAAAAGATGGCAATTCAGCAAATATTGGCAAATTGCCAGTGAAATACGGTGATCTTTGGCAGCAGTGGAATCCCCATAGAGAAGTAATTTTTTATGTTTTATTTTTTTTTACCCCTGTTCGGCAGCTCGTTGGCTTTTTCGGTGGCTGGTCGGCGTGCTGTTCATTGGGTCATCGGCTTTTTTTTCGGATCGATTTGGCAGTCTGTTCAGCATTGGATGCATTCGGCAGGTTTTTCGGATCTATTCGGGAGTCTTGCAGAGGTTTTTTGATTAGTTCAGGGGGGTTTTAAGCAGTTTTTAAGATACGTTTGAAATGTTGTTGACATTTAACCCCTTAATAACCCCTAATGACATCAGCCCAGATTTTAAGACAAATTTATATGTAAAAGCAGCCATTTGTAAAGGACTCACATACCTTTTCTTGCCACTGTATATGTACAAGTCCCCGAGCAGACTCTGTCATAAAAACCTCTATTTGAAGGACATAGTCCATTTAATTTTTTTTATTAAAATCTAGCTTTATAAAAAGGATTGACATGTTAATTTCCTCGCTTTCCTTATCTGATCGCAGGATTTATTTGCTGACTTTCTCGTATTTTTTTCGTCGCACACATCAGACCCGCAGCACAGCTCCCGCTGCTGCCAAACAGTTAATTTGCGTCATATTAAATGAATCACAGTTGGGTGCAGCAATTTAGCTATTTACAATTAGGCCGTTCAGCCTGTATTTTTCAGTGTTTTAGGATTGGAGACATGATGCCAGTTAACATTTTAACGACGGATTTGTTTTGGGCATTTTTTTCCCGTTTATACAAGAGAAATGACAGATAAATAGGACGCACTGGCCTTATAAATAAAAAAATGCTTCAATGCTTTCTATATCTGTTCATTTTATTAGAAGCTAAAAATAATAACAATAATAGTAATAAATAAACATATACACTATATTGCCAAAGGTATTCGCTCACCTGCCTTGACTCGCATATGAACTTAAGTGACATCCCATTCCTAATCCATAGGGTTCAATATGACGTCGGTCCACCCTTTGTAGCTATAACAGCTTCAACTCATCTGGGAAGGCTGTCCACAAGGTTTAGGAGGGTGTTTATGGGAATTTTTGACCATTCTTCCAGAAGCGCATTTGTGAGGTCACACACACTGATGTTGGATGAGAAGGCCTGGCTCTCAGTCTCTGCTCTAATTCATCCCAAAGGTGTTCTATCGGGTTGAGGTCAGGACTCTGTGCAGGCCAGTCAAGTTCATCCACACTAGACTCTGTCATCCATGTCTTTATGGACCTTGCTTTGTGCACTGGTGCACAGTCATGTTGGAAGAGGAAGGGGCCAGCTCCAAACTGTTCCCACAAAGTTGGGAGCATAGAATTGTCCAAAATGTCTTGGTATGCTGAAGCATTCAGAGTTCCTTTCACTGGAACTAAGGGGCCAAGCCCAGCTCCAGAAAAACAGCCCCACACCATAATCCCCCCTCCACCAAACGTTACACTTGGCACAATGCCGTCAGACAAGTACCGTTCTCCTGGCAACCGCCAAACCCAGACTCGTCCATCATATTGCCAGATGGGAAAGCGCGATTTGCCACTCCAGAGAACGCATCTCCACTGCTCTAGAGTCCAGTGGTGGCGTGCTTTACACCACTGCATCCGACGCTTTGCATTGCACTTGGTGATGTATGGCATGGATGCAGCTGCTCGGCCATGGAGACCCATTCCATGAAGCTCTCTGCGCACTGTTCTTGAGCTAATCTGAAGGCCACATGAAGTTTGGAGGTCTGTAGTGATTGACTCTGCAGAAAGTTGGCGACCTCGTCACACTATGCGCCTCAGCATCCGCTGACCCCGCTCCGTCAGTTTACGTGGCCTACCACTTCGTGGCTGAGTTGCTGTTGTTCCCAAACACTTCCACGTTCTTATAATTACAGCTGACAGTTGACTGTGGAATATTTAGGAGCGAGGACATTTCTCGACTGGATTTGTTGCACAGGTGGCATCCTATCACAGTTCCACGCTGGAATTCACTGAGCCCCTGAGAGCGACCCATTCTTTCACAAATGTTTGTAAAAAACAGTCTGCATGCCTAGGCGCTTGATTGTATACACCTGTGGCCATGGAAGTGATTGGAACACCTGATTCTGATTATTTGGGTGGGTGAGCCAATACGTTTGGCAATATAGTATATGTCCATTGACACAAATTCGGAAATTACCTTCATGAAGGTTGTCAGAGCAATGTGGCATGAAGTTGAAATGGGCAGAATAATGCAAATATCTTCCTTGTAGGATCATTTAGCCAACTTCGCTCATTTCAAGCAACGGCCACCCAGGGCAACTTTTTCAAGAATAATTATTTTTGCCAAGTTGCTGAAATGTAAGCTGAGACAGTATCAAGGGCAACATTTTTATTCGGCCAATAAAAAAAATGGATAAAAAGTTTCTGTAAATGTTTTGCTCATGAAGAAGACTTGTATGACGGTCCAAGAGTAATGTTAAAAATCAATGAAATTATGATACCATCTTATCATAAAAAAATTTAAGAAAGCTTCTTTATTCAGCATCTGGGTTACTCAGAGAAAGGTGAAACTCAGGAGAACTTGGAGAAGTGAAAATTCTAGGTCAAAACAGCTGATTTGGAAAGTGAGATAAAATGGGAGAATTTTTCTGGTTTGGCTATTTTGACCTAGAATTTTCACTTCTCCAAACGTTCTCCTGAGTTTCACCTTTCTCTGAATAACCCTGCATATCTCAGCATAATCCATGCCCATCTCCACGCATATTTCAAGCTGTGCACTTACTTCTCAAAACACCCCACTCTTGGACAGCTTGAACGATGTCCTCACGTCTTCTCTCGTTGGACTATCCTCTCAACTCGAGCAGTTTTTTGTTTTGCGTTCAACACAAGCAGAACCCATCGGGCTCGCTTCTTGGTGAAGTGCAACATCTCATGAAGAACCCTCAACATGCTTGTTTTTGGAAAGCCAAGCTCTTCCACAAGCTTTTTGAGAATGGTTTGAGGTTCCTGAGCCAGACATTCCTTCAACTTGACCACCATGGTCTCATATATGGACGAGAGAGGGAAACCCTCTCTTGGTTCATTACAGACGTCAAAATGTCCAGACTAGAATCTGCTAAACCACTTGTGGACCTTAGGCTTCATCACCAAGATAGTGCTTTGAAGACCTCAAAACCTGTTTTTCAGATAAACCACAATGAAATTAGTAGAGCATAATGGCCGCTGTTTGCTCCTTTGAGAATTTCCATTCTACACGCCCACCACAGCCATTTTTTGAGTTACCTATCGTCTCCATGATTGCCTGTTGGGATTTCAGATTTTTTTTACAAGTATTAGAAGGATAAGGCTTTCCTTTTATAAATAAAATGTAGTTATTATAATTATTTCATTGATTTTAGTTAGGACCTCCCGCCGTAAATAATGGGGGATATTCGGTGTATGTCGGTGTTTCAAACACTGTCTAAAAACTGTCGGTGTTGCAGCACTTACTGAATATCCCCCACTTTTTAGGAAGGTTATGTTTCAAGGTATTAATGTTTTGGGATAGCAGTTAGTAAGTCCCCTGTCCATGGTACTGAATTAACTACAACTGCAGCAGCAATCTATTATTATTTACTTCTATCACATTTACATTTTTTAAAATATACAATCACACTGTTTAATCTAATAATAAATAATCTAATAATCCATTAATTAGTCTGCAGACGGAGAATTTAATGGATTAGCTATAGATTAAATTAAAGTGACACAGCCATCTAAATATTTCATTATATGAAGAACTTTAAACACAAATCCATGAAGATCAGTATTATTTTCATCCAACCAACAAAAACCGAAATGTCGCCGACCTTTCAGTGCTCTCTCGTTCCCTGCACTTCGGGGAATCAAATTTCCCCGAATTCAGCATACACCGAAGTGAAAGGAATCGGCCACTGAATGCCGCCGCCAACCTGCCACAAATCCGCCGGCTGTCGCAAACCAGTCACCCGCCGCCGCCAACCCACCAAACATCCGTCTCAAAAATGCCGGACAGCCACCAAATGCAGTCGACAGTGCTGACCACAGCACCGACCAGCCGCGGGAGAAAGCCGACAGGTTTAAAAAAAAAAATATGATTATAAGTGTCAAAACTGAAACGCTGTTTGCAAAAAACTACTGAGCGAAAATGTCTGGAATTTACATATAAGATCCTATGAATGATAATAAAAAGGGCAGAAAAAAGAAAAACCCTTTTAAAAAAGAAAAAAAACGTAAAAAAAAGTTTGCCGGAAAAATTCTAAAAAATGCCTGAAAGATCCTAGAAAAAAAAAAAAATAAGGAGACTTTTTACTGCAGATTAAAATAAACGGTTTATTAGATATTGAATAAAAACGGGAATATTTGTAACATTGAAGCCTATGGGATTCGCCTGAATAAACCTGCCGATTCGAATGAAACCACTGAACAGCAGGGCACTTCGTCAACTTTTCACTGCTGTTCAGTGTTCTCTGAATAGATTAACCATTGCTTCTCTATGGGGGATTTCACTGCCGTCGAACAGGCACCGTACTTACAGGCAGTTAGCCAAAGTTTGTGGTATTCCAATGTATCAGCTCCTTGTACATTGATCTTGTAAAGTGCTGCATTATTTGTGGCGCTATATAAATAAAGGATAATAATAAAAAATGTATTCAAGAAATAGCCCTGTCAAGTCAACTCCGGAGGTTAGATAAGTAGAAGTTAACCACTTTGTTTCTGAGCCATTTTACTTCCCATCCTGCATTTTTCTAAGGAAATACACAATTTTAGACAAAATTGACAAAATATACACAGTTTCCTCTTGTGTTTTATTTTTACTCTGTACATTGCATATAGTCATGTTTGGTATCACAGGAATGGTCAGAATCTGGCCAAAGGTCTATGTTGGTTGTGTGGAACCTGAGATACACAGGGTTATTCAAAGAGATCTGAATTGCTGGAGAAAGGTAACTGTACGCTGAAACTCCGTGTACCTTTCTTGGACATTCGGCTATTCAGAGAGGAGGCAATACGCCAAATCTTGGCGAATTGCCTGCACATACGGTGCCTGTTCAAGGGCAGTGAAATCCCCATAGAGAAGCAATGCTTCGGCTATTCAGAGAACACAAACCAGCAGTGAAAAGTTGCCGAAATGCCCTGCCATTCGGTGGTTTCATTCGGCAGGTTTATTCAGGCGAATCCCATAGGCTTCAATGTTAAAAATATTCAATATCTAATAAACCGTTCATTATTAGGGATGTGCGTTTCGGGTTTCAGAATTTTCACGAAATTTCTCGATTCGTGCATTCGGATTCGGCCAATTTTCCGAAAATTTTCAGATCCGAAAACAGCAGATCCGAACAAATTTCCGAACCGAAACGAAAACTTTTTGGAATTTTTGAATGGACTAGAAATGTGTAAAATCAAAAATCATTTTCGTTCCATTCGTGATTTCGGTTCCATTTCAGTAATTTCGGACAACGTATTTTTCGGTTATATCGCTGATTCTGTAATTTTGTATCATTCCCATCTCAATGTATCCTTCCTGGAAAACCAGAGAAATCTCAATGTATCCTTCCCGGGAAACCAGAGAAATCTCAATGTATCCTTCTTGTAAAACCAGAGAAATCTCAATGTATCCTTCTTGTAAAACATGGGAAATCTCAATGTATCCTTCTTGTAAAACATGGGAAATCTCAATGTATCCTTCTTGTAAAACCAGAGAAATCTCAATGTATCCTTCTTGTAAAACCAGAGAAATCTCAATGTATCCTTCCCGGGAAACCAGAGAAATCTCAATGAATCCATCTTGTAAAACCAGAGAAATCTCAATGTATCCTTCTTGTAAAACCAGAGAAATCTCAATGTATCCTTCCTGGGAAACCACAGAAATCTCAATGTATCCTTCTTGTAAAACCAGAGAAATCTCAATGTATCCTTCTTGTAAAACCAGAGAAATCTCAATGAATCCTTCCTGGGAAACCACAGAAATCTCAATGTATCCTTCTTGTAAAACCAGAGAAATCTCAATGTATCCTTCTTGTAAAACATGGGAAATCTCAATGTATCCTTCTTGTAAAACATGAGAAATCTCAATGTATCCTTCTTGTAAAACATGAGAAATCTCAATGTATCCTTCCTGGAAAACCAGAGAAATCTCAATGTATCCTTCTTGTAAAACCAGAGAAATCTCAATGTATCCTTCTTGTAAAACATGAGACATCTCAATGTATCCTTCCCGGGAAACCAGAGAAATCTCAATGAATCCATCTTGTAAAACCAGAGAAATCTCAATGTATCCTTCTTGTAAAACATGAGAAATCTCAATGGCAGAATTATCGTATCGACAGAATTATCTTATCGACAGAAATATCGGATCAGAAAAACCATTAGTTTACGTCAAAACTAATAGACACTTTGAAACGAGGAGAACAGACGTTTCGAAAAACACGAAAATTTCCGAAATCACGAAAAAAAAGTCGATACGAAAAACGAACCGAAAACGAACCGAAATGGAAATCGGCCGAAACGAAAATTTACAAAATCCGAACGAACCGAAGAAAAATAAATTGGTGCACAAGTCTATTCATTATAATATTCTGCAGTAAAACGTCTATTTATTTTTCGATTTTTTTTTTTTGGGATATTGTAAGCATTTTTTGGGGGGTTTTTGCCAAAAGATTTTTTCCGATTTTATTTTTTTAAATTTTTTTTTTAAACTTTTGTTCTTTTTTCTGTAACAGCCCTTTTTTATTACCATTCATTGGATCATATGAAAATTTCAGACATTTTCGCTCAGTAGTTTGTTTGCAAGCAACGTTTCACTTTTCAAACATTCAAGCAAACTTTTTTTTTTTTTCTTCACCTCCTTCGTCTGCGGTGTCGGCTTTTTCCGGCGGCTGCGCTGCGTGTGATCGGCTCCTGCTCGGGTTTTTCCGGTGTTTTCGGCGGGTTAATCCAGATGTTTTTGCAGGTTTCGGTGTGCGCTCGCCCTCGTTTTGCGGTGAGTTTTCGGCGGGATTGCGCTGACTTTTCCCTGCATTTCGGCGGCCCTGTGGTGCTTGCTGAATACACCGCAGGGTCGCTGAAATGGGATCGCCAAATCGCACCGAATTGAAGAGAATGAAAAGTCACCGAAAGTGCGGTGGCTTTCCGATTCTCTTTGAATAACCCTGACAGGGTTTCAAAAGTCCAAAAGATCCTAGACATGTGCACAGCACAAAATTTCGTTTTGAACTAATGGATTAGTCTTAAAATGCAATTTATTTAGTTGCTAAAGAAATTCGTTTTCAGTTCTTTAGTATGAAAACTAAATTCATTCATCCGAAAACCAGTGGATACAATTACTATTGTAGTGGCTCCTCAGAGGGCTGAGATCGCTGCTTGTTACAGTATCTCTCACTCTCAGCACAATGTGTCAGGCAAAGCTGTTACAGTAACTGACTGCTGCTCATCAAAGCACTGAGTTTCAATAAAACTAGTAAATAATATTTTTATATATAAGAGGTTAGAACAATATTATTTCCTTGTTTTACTGAAACTCTGAGCGCTGTTACAGTCAGTTACTGTAACAACTGAGCCTGATACATTGTAATCTCCCGACTCGACTATTGCAATAATCTCTTATCTGGCCTCCCTCTGTCCCGCCTCTCCCCCCTACAATCCATCCTGAACGCCTCCGCAAGGCTAATTCACCTCACCCGCCGCTGTCTCTGCCGCTCCCCTCTGCGAGTCCCTTCACTGGCTCCCCATCCACTGCAGAATTAAGTTCAAAATCCTTATCCTTACCTACAAAACCCTCACTAACTCAGCTCCCCACTACCTGTCCTCACTAATCACCAAATACACCCCAGCTCGCTCCCTAAGGTCAAACAGTGACCTGCGCCTAGCTTCTCCCCGCATCACCTCTTCCCATGATAGACTGCAGGATTTCTCACGCGCAGCCCCCACTCTCTGGAACGCTCTCCCTCATACTGTCAGACTTTCCCCTAACTTCTCTTCCTTCAAACACTCCATTAAAACATTCCTATTTAGGGAAGCCTACCACCCAACTCACTGACACAACCATCAATCACTCTCACTTTACAGTCCTCTCCTCCTGTTTCCAACCCCAACCCTCCTAGATTGTGAGTTCCTACGGGAATAGG
Organism: Leptobrachium leishanense; assembly: GCA_009667805.1. Lineage (NCBI taxonomy): Eukaryota > Metazoa > Chordata > Amphibia > Anura > Megophryidae > Leptobrachium > Leptobrachium leishanense. The sequence goes on from CM019067.1 coordinate 313,477,370, forward strand.
GCCCTCATCTCCTCCTGTACTGTTTGTAAAATGTTGTTCAATGTATTGTAACCCTGTCTATACTGTGCTTATTGTACAGCGTTGCAGAATATGCTGGCGCTTTATAAATAAAGAATAATAATAATAATAATGAGAGATAATCTAACAAGCAGCCGATCTCAACGCTCACAGCCACTGGATTTAAAGGGCTGAAAAAAAAGGATCCTCTCTGTATAATGTTTAGAACATCCTCCTGCATTAATTAATACCCCTCTCTGTATAATGTATACAACATCCACCTGCATTAATTAATACCCCTCTCTGTATAATATATAGAACACCCTCCTGAATTAATTAATGTCCCTCTCTGTATAGAACATCCTCCTCAATTTATACCTTTCTCTGTATAATGTATATAACATCCTCCTGCATTAATACCCCTCTCTGTATAATGTATAGAACATCCTACTGCATTGGCATGTGGAGGGTGCAGAACTTCGGATGTTGCGATGTTGCGCTCTTCATTGCTGGTCTCCTTCACTCATCAATGTAATATCACAAAAAGGACTGAAACTAAAATATAGTGCATTTTATTTTAGTTTCTTTCGTTTTTTGTACTGAGCAGTTTCGTTTCTCTTGAGTCATACTAAAACTAAATTATCCCAAAATTCTGACTAAATCGTTTTAGTACTAAAACGAATGCACATGTCTAAAAGATCCCCTGTATCGCTTACAATGGGAAAGCAGCCGGGGGGGGATGCTCTTTGTGCCCCCTCTCTGGATCCGCCAGTGCCACTTCTAAGATTTCCTGTGATAGATTGGGGTAATATGCAACAAAAGAAAAACATGCAAAAAAACCACCCCATAAAACGATGACAGATTGAGGTCGTATTCCAAAAAAAACCAAATTGGTTTTATTTAAGTGATAATAAATGGGCTAGATTTATGGCATGTGGGAGGGTGGCGCTTTCGACTCAGGAAAACATAAATCAAAGACCATTGTTTAATAATATGGAGCATATGAATTAATCAGAGCAATAATATTAGGATTCAATTAAAATGAAAAATTCCAATTGTGCAAAAAAAATCTAAGTTTAGAAATGGACACGGCTATAGATCTATTTTTTTTCCGATCACTTTTAACCCTGCGTTTGCTGCAGTTATTGCTGACAATAATAGGTAGGTGTGTGCTCCCTGTATATAGAAGTGCAATTTTTTTGGGGGAAATCTAAAATGTGAACCGGTCGTGAGGAAATATCATTGATTAGTTCTAAAAATGTTAATAAAAAATTGTCATCTCTTAACCCCTTCACTACCGATAGAGATATCTCGGGCTTCAAAGGCACCATCTGCTGCCCCGATATCGTGATATCTCGATTTGCTGATCTACACTACAGCCCAAAAGCAAATGAAATTAATTTCCTGCAAACAAAATTTCATTTGCTTTTGGGCTGCAGAAGGTTTCCCCAACTTTTTAGCCCTGTGGTCATAATGCCCAAAGAGCTAAACCTGTAAAATCAGCTGATGAACGCTCTGAAATATCGGACTTTCAGCAGCCGATGCGGGGAGAAAAAGAAGAAAATAGACCAGCCTCTGTAACTAAGTTTGGCAGTAGATGGCGCCATCTAGTGGCCAAATAGGTTATTTACAGTAAGAAATACAATGGGTATAAACTCAAATATTTCTTACTTTATTATTAAATAAAAATGATTTTTTAAAAAAAAAACACTGGTTTCTGACAATGGTTTTGTTGGAAAATAACTTGGTAGCAAAGGGGTTAAGGAATTAGCTCAGAGAATACATTCATGAAGAGACACTCCGTTTACCGTGACCATGTAAATTAAATGGTCATGGTGACCTGAATGTGCTCCGGACTCCAATGATTTCCAATGCTTCAGTGGAGTGGGAAAGGGTGGTTTCCCCTCCCACAAAGCTGTCACCCAAATTGAGTTGATCAGCCTTGTGGGCTTTAGGTCAGAAGTGTACAGCTCTGTGCATTCCTGACCAGCCATTGAATCTAAATGCGCTTCCATTGAGAGCCATTTGATTGACTGGACTCTTGAGTGAGCATCCAGCTCCCCTGCCTGCGTCAGGACGCAGCAGCTGTTACCGGGATTAACAGCAGCTGTCAGCTTGGCACTGAAATGAAGGATGAGTAAAATGGAATAGTGCAGGGGGAGTGCGGGAAGACGGGAGGGGTTAATAAATAACCCTGCTTTTTTTCTCCCCAGATTAAAATCTAGAGTGTACCTCTAAATATATATTTGAATTATTTGGAAAATCTTTATTTGGCAAACACAGGAGAAAATCACACATTCTGCAAATGTGACAAACGCTGGCGTTCATAAAAGGGAAATTCAAACAGCATCAGGAGAACCCTAATGGTTTCTCACCTAAAAATTTAGTTTTTTCTACCTTATTTTCTTTTAATTGACTCGGCGCTAGGATCATCTTCAAATACAAGTACTACAGGCAGATGAGATCTTGGGTGCACATTTACCTGATAAACCGAAAGCGATTTTCAAAAAAGCTGAGAATTTCAAGATGATCCTAGCGCCGAGTCAATTAAAAGAGAATAAGGTAGAGAAAACAAAATTTTCAGGTGAAAAACCATAAGGCTAGGGTCAAACGAGCGCATTATTGGCAGCGACCGTCAAAAAGTGCGTCCGAACACATTGCCGTATTTTTTCATGGAATGCGCGATAGCGGTCATACGATGCGCATTTTCGTGCGTGATTTTGTACGGATCATCAATAAAACACACTTTTTGCGTCTGGACGTTATGTTGGCTGGACATTAGCAGCGTCTGACATCTCCTAATCACGCAAACACGCCGCTATGCGGACGCAGCGCACTTTGGACGTCAGTACTAGAAGTTCTGCGTTCTCGAAAAAATGCGTTCATTTTCCACTTGCATTGCGAAGCTGGACTTTCATGCGGCCGTACTTCGTATACTGGCCGTCATTGCGCGTCATTTGCTGCTACTGCGGCCGCGATTAAGTGCGCCTAAACGCACGTTAAAAATGCGTTAGTTTGACCCCAGCTTTAGGGTTCCACAAATGTGCGACATGCTTGGCGTGTAAATTTCAAGATAGGAAAACAATGGATTTTGCATCAAACCTAAATGGAAAATTCTACAAAATAAGACATTTTATACACTGTACGAGCAAAATTGTGATTTATTTGCTTCAGTGCCCTTGTGGGGCTCAGTACATTGGTCGCACTACAAGGATGCTCAAAGTAAGACTTTTAGAGCATAGGAACAATATAATAAAAAAACGTAAAGATCATTCAGTGCCTTTACAGTTTAATGAATGTCCAATGCTTAATTGGCAAGATTTCAAATGTGTGGGTATAGATGTAGCCAAACCAGACTGGAGAGGTGGAGATCCCCTAAGAAACATTGCTAGAAAGGAAACTAAATGGATATTGAATATGGGGACGTTATACGGGAAGGGTTTAAATGTCGATATTGATGTAGCTATTAGCTCATTGTATATGATGAGTTGTCAACAAATAGGTGGAGTCGTTGTAATTATCCATCGTTGCCAGACCCATTATATAGGTTGCTTGTGAAGATAAATCTGGGTTCGAAATTATAATTATTTCTGTAAATTATTTTTGTATGTTGGAACTATTTCCATTTTGTATGCTGAATTGCTTTGATTCTATATATATTTTATTATTTATTTATTCGGGGTTTGTTTAAGCTCGGATGTAAAAGCATCCTTTGTTTTATGTTTCTGTTGTAATTATAGAACCTCCAAATATATGGAACATACATTCATATGCTCACAAATCGTATCGGAAAAGATTTCATTGAATGGAAATTCATATGGGAAAGGATCTCACTGAGTGCGATAACGAAAGCGAAACGACCAGAAATGACAAAACGCAAGTGAACGTGTAACTGGATTGGATTGGAAAAAGGAAAGACACGAGATGACGGTCACGGGATCAACCAGGATGTGCCTGACCGGAAAGGATGTAAGATCAAACGACACAGGCGCATTCAGGAAAGAGGGATCCAATCAAATGAGAGGAAGGCGGGAATGACGCCAAATTGGAGACTGATTAACCTCTCTGGCGGTCTAATTTTTTCAAAATTTTGTGTCTAAAAGCGTCTCATTTTTTTTAAAGGAAACATGTTTTTGTACATAGTTAGCCTGTAATAATTAGGAATCACGCACTGAAATCCATGCAATCGAGAGTCCTTACTGGTAAAATCCTTTATAAATAAATAAATAAAAAATAGTAAATACACTGAGTCCGATAAAGTTTGAAACACGACATAATAATTTATTATCCCAAAAATAATTATCCAAAATGATGCAAATAAATGATATTCAATAAAATACAACAAAAACACTGAAATCTGTCTGAAAACAAGGGTGAGACAATGTATGGTCTGTTTCATATCCTGTAGTGCCACCTAGTGGCCGTTCACAAACATTGCACATTGGATTATACAGTGTATTATAATTTTTTTCTAAATTTGCTGCCTGGTCCCGCCCCCCTGCATCGTGTGACTCGCAGGGAGCCTTACCAGGAAGCAGCTCGCCGCGATCACACTGCGGGGGACAGCCAGGGAGCCAGGAGGATGTGAGTATGCATCCAGCCGAGTGTGGCTCGGGGTTACCGTTCACGGTAGTGAAATTTAACCCCGAGTCACACTCGGGAATACCTCCAGGGAGGTTAAGACTGTATTTATAGCACTGTAAGAATTGGGGGTAATATCCCTGATGAAATCCGCTAAGGACAAAACGCTTAGGATGCACTGCTCCCCTTATCTGCTTTTATTTATTTATTGATTTTATTTAATAAATTTTATTTTTATCACGATCATCTGAGCCCTGATGGATAATTGCTGCAAATTACCTTACATATGAGGGATATCCTTGAAGGGAATCCACTGGAGAAATATCGGTGGAGGTCCAGGAGAGACAAACCCTGTCGATGGGCAGAATCCAGGAGCTGAGCATTGATGGATGAGTAATTGTGATATGCTCGGTTTGAGTTTTTATCTTGTGAGCATAATTTATAAGTAGGGGCAGTGATCTTCCAATTCGTTACAGTGTTGTACTATGTGAATATTCTTGTTTATTGCAGTGCACCCACTTTTTTAAATAAATATTTTTGCAGGAGTCACCAAACCTTGACGCTCCATTAGATATTGTACACACACATAGTGCCATCTAGTGTTTTCTAGCAATACTGCTTTGTGCTGGGGTTATTCCTTTTCTTTTTAATGGACCACCGCCACCAAAAAATGCAATGTCCTTATTGTGTTTATTTTATGTTGCTGATGTCTTACATGTGCTTTGTTTTTCTCTTGTTTGTTTAGGTAAGAAAATATTTTCCTCTATATGTGTCACTGGGTGCATCCATTGTGTGATATTTTGTGTTGTAACCTGTATCTTTCCATCACTTGCTTCTCACTGTGTGGCTATGCCCATAGAATGGAGTGAATGGGTCAGTCATCGACTCACATCATTGTATTGTGTGGGATGTATTCAAAGGACATCAACAGGGGTGGATTAGAAGTCTTTTAAACTCCCTGTTTTATCTCATTCAGCTGCCATCTCTTATCTTGAGTAGCCTGAAGAATAATGGCCCCATCTAGCCTTATCTAAACATCCCCCATCACCTCTTTAAACTGTTAAATACTGTAGATTAGATAAACATCAGAAGTAAAGGAAAAACTTTGGTAAATGTTGCCACATGGAAAAAAAAAAATCAGCATTCACCGCAGGGTTCCCAAAGCGCAAAAAAAGGCACCACAAAACCACAGACTTAAAAAAAAAAAAAAGCGCTGCAAAACCACCCGAAATTATTGGATCTGATAGTTTTGGCAGTTATGTAGCATTTGTTGTTTTTTTTTTTAAATCCGCTGAAATTATCGGATTGGATCCGATTCGATAAATTATCAGATCTATCCGTTCCAATAAGCCGCCACAAACCCGCCTATCCCTTTTCTTGAAAAAGCCGACAATCCTCCAAACACAGTGACGACCAGCAGCCGGAAAAAGCTGACAAGCCGACGAACGTAATAAAAAAAAAATGACGATTGAAAGTGTCAAATCTGAAACGCTGTTTGCAAAAAGTCTACTGAACAAAAATGTCTGGAATTAACATAAGATCCTATGAATAATAATAAAAAGGTATTTTACAGTAAAAAGAAAAAAAAAAGCTATTTAAAAAAAATATATCAGGAAAACATTTTTGCAAACAAATCCTGAAAAATGCCTAAAAAAATCATCAATACACTTTTTGCTGCAGATTCAGGCTAGGGACAGATGAGCGCATTTTCTGCGGCCACCGTCAAAATGTACGTCGATGCGTGCGCACGCATTTTTTCACGGAATACGCTTAAGTGGTCAGACGATGCGCAATTCTGGACGTATTTCATGACGATGGGGTGAAAAGAAGTCTAGGGAAATCCGGCTGTTTGAACGTTATGTTGGCCGCACACTAGCAGCGTCTGACATCTCCTAATCACGCACACACGCCGCTATGCGGCCGCAGCGCACTCTGTACGTCAGTACCAGCGGTTTAACGTTCTCGAAAAAATGCGTTCATTTTCCACTTGCGTTGCGCGGCGGACTTTTGTGCGACCGTACTTCGTATATTGGCTGTCATTGCCCGTCATCTGCTGCTAGTGCGGCCGTGATTATGTGCGCCAGAACGCACGTTCGCACTGCCTCAGTCTGACCCTAGCCTAAAAGAACAAACGGTTTATTACATAGTGGATAAAAACAGGAATATTTTTTACATTGAAACCTACGGGATTCGACTCATTAAACCTGCCAAATGAAAACACCGAACAGCAGGGCTGTTTACCACTGACATTTCGGTGCTGTTCGGTGCCTCTGAATAGATATTCCCATAGAGAAGCAATGGTTAATCACTGCCGTCGAACAGGCACCGTATTTTGCAGGCAATTCTCCAATATTTGGTGACCTGCCTGCTTTCTGAATAGCCGAATAACGACAAAATTGTACCATACGGGGAAATTCACTGTTCGATACCATTTCGGGGCCATATTGACTTTCTCTGAATAACCCTGCATGTTTTGTGTAAAATATAAAAAGTTATATACATATTTTTTGGTCCTAAAATCGAAACAATAACTGCAGCAACAACTCACCTGCTCATTTCCTAAGTTGGTAGGAAGTTTGGAGGTGGTGGTCTGCTATTGCATCAAAATCCTAAGCTGTCACACTGCTGCGAGGAGAAAAATGTAAATTGTTCGATCGTATTTTTACCTAGCACATAGTAATGATATATTTTGATTCTGCTGAGATTGTAGGAGAAAAACAGTATATAATTTGTCTGGGTCCATCAATAAAACATGACTTCAAATGTCAATCTTAAACATGATGATCAAAAAAGGTCAAAATGAGCTAAGCAGCCAGGGGTGATACAGCTCAGCAGCGAAAGGGTTGTTTGAATGGAAAAATATATAGTGTAATAAAAGATGATGAAATTACAGTGTGAGAAATTATTATGGTCACACTCACAAGATAAAGAGCCCGTTGTAACTGGCTCTAGTTTTAAGTACAAATGGATCAGTCAAGGCGATACTTCATTCTTTGTCTTCAGTGGTGTGTGTAGCTCAATGCACCCCGGTATAAGCATACAGTCATGTGCAGACTGTTTCACATATAATGGCAAAAAATAAATATGGATGAACTACTCACATTTAAAGGTGCCCTTTGTTGAGAGGCACCAAAAATCTTGTGGCCGGTGATATTAGAAGGGAGCACCGAACCTCCCATCACTCTCACGCAATCCTCAGGACAAAAACCTTCTTCAAAGAAGTAGACACAAATAGTAACTGTATATAGAAAAAGCAAGTTGCCATATGCCACGATGGTTGAATAATATCCCCATGGGTCAACTACTTAGAATTCGGAGAAACTGCACAGAGACTAATGACTATGACACACAAGCTAATACACTTCTGGAAAAGTTTGAAGAAAAAGGATATGATAGAAAAGATCTCCAGAAGACAAAAGAACAGGTCAATGATTTGGAACGGAAAACATTACTTACTTACAAGAACAAAGAAGAAAAAGAAAGATGGAGATACCGGTTATATGCAATTAGAGCCAACAAAATCGGCAAGTAAGAAAGATTATACGAAAATACTGGCCGATTCTCCATAGAGATACACTTTTGAAAGATATCCTTCCTAAAGAACCCAGTCTAGTCTGCAGAGGTATGAGAAACTTGAAACAGAAACTTACACATAGCCAACACCCCCCTCCAAGAAAACAAAAATCTATGTTTGGAATTAAACCAGGATTTTATGGCGGTGGTAATTGCCTCAATTGCAGGAATACTAAAAGTAAAAAAAGAATCGTCAGTCACTGAAATAACCACAGAAAGAGGGAAAATAAAAATAACCGATCTGATGAACTGTTTCACCCGAAACGTAATGTGGGAAGAACTACAAGACCCCTCAGTAAAAGAATACAAGAACATGTAAGAAATATAAGGGATCCCACAGTGTATCAGCACACTTTAAATTGAAACACAACAAAGATCCTGAAGGTCTCACTTTTACAGGTCTGAAAGTTGTTTGTAACCAATGGAGAGGAGGTGATTTGGAAAAAGAAATAGGGAAAGAGGCGATGCGATATATCTATAATTTACAAACATTATGGCCTCTATTACAATCCCTGCGCTAAAATGGGGGCGGTAGGGAGAAAAAACTGCGCCTGAAGTTTTCCCCCTACCGCCCCCGGTTAGGCTAGGGTCAGACGAGCGTGATTTCTACGGACGTACGTCAGTACGGAAGACACAGTAGTGGTCACACAGTCCGTTTTTTTCACTGACAAATATTTTGACGGATGTAGGAGGGAAAATAAATTAAAAAGCAAAACCATTTTGTCCGTGAAATGCAGTCCGTCTGACCACGTTCCATCACTCACACACAAAGCTATGCAGACGTTGCGGACGCAGCGCACTTTGTGCGGCCGTTCCAGGGGTTGTACGTTCTTGCCTGCCTTGCGTCCGTTTGCCGCGGCCGTTGTGCGTCCGCAGTTCAGTGCGGACGTACTTCATGTGTCAGGCTCCAATGGGCTTTCTGTCATGCTATCACGGACGTACTTTTAGGCGCAATCACGGACGTGAACACTACGCTCGTCTGACCCCAGCCTTAAGGCTAGGGTCAGATGAGCGCATTTTGTACGGACTGTGCGTCCGTGCAGTACGGACGTACTTACTGACTGACAACAAGGTAGTGGCCACACAGTCCGTTTTTTTCACTGACGTATTTTTTGACTGATGTAGCAGGGAAAATAAATTAAAATGAAAAAACATTCTGTCCGTCAAAAATGCTGGACGTATAAATGCAGTCTATCTGACCACGCTCCATCACTCACACACAAAGCTATGCGGACGTTGTGGACGTGGCGCACTCCGCACGTCCGTTCTAGCAGTATTACGTTCTTGCCTAACCTGCGTCCGTTTGCAGCGTCCGTCAGCCCCCGCACTTCTGTGTGGACGTACTTTGTGTGTGGGGCTCCATTTAACACAATTGTATGCTATCATGGACGTACTTATGTGCGGGCAACACGGACGTTAACACTGCGCTCGTCTGACCCTAGCCTTAACGGGGTATTACAATGCAGGCGCAAAAAATGCTGCCTGCATTGTTTGCGCCGCTATGTCCCGGGATGCGTGCGGCAGCGCTAAGCGGAGCCGCGTGCATCCTCTCAATGGAGTCCTATGGACTACTTAACCCGTTTGCGTTTGGATTGTAATATGCGGTAAACACCGCTGCAAACGTTAACGCTCACGCAAGTGAGCGTTAACGTTTGCGTCAACAATGTAGTAGTGCCCTACATCCACACGGCCTGAACATAGATTTCGAACTCTCTCATTTCCTGAACTAAGCCATATTCCATATTCAGAAAGCACCTGTCACTTCCTACATTCAAAACGCTACTAGTAATCATAGATGTAGAGAAACGTAGATAGATAGATGTAGATGTAGAGAGATGTAGAGAAACTACATGCCTATATTATACTTCTATACTATTATGTATTTTTCTTATTTTAACGATCTAAGCATGTGAAGATATAATTTTTTTTTATAAAAAAACCTATAATCTTAGACATTTGAACCATATCCCCTACTGTCCTATGACCCATATAGGTTTTATTTTCTATTTTTTATTTATTTTTTTATCAACTACAAGATATATGTTGTTAAAAGTCCAATTCATTTCTAAATTTTTTGCTTATCTAATTTTTATACATTAAATGTTATTATAAATGCTCATTTGATGGGATTTTTCATATTAAATAATAAATATGTTAAATGGGCCATTAGCATTTTCAACAATATGTCTGTGTCGACACCATTAGAGATTTTTATACAATTGTTTTATGAGTATCAATGTTCTGCATAAAGTTATTTAAGATGTATGTACATCGGCCTTGCTAGAGTCATATTATGTTTATATATATGTATACAATGCCCTGTGGGTGGGGCCACTTAGGAAATGTGCTAGACTTGTATCTTGCCTGAATATGTCACCAGGACTCTAGAAACATGGCTGCCGTGCTGGCACCACTCCACCAATATGGGCGCCGATACAATGCTTTACAGGTGGGGCCCCTCAGGAAATGTGTTAGGCCAGAGCCCCGTTCAATACCTCAGCAGCTGCTGAATTGCAGCAGCGCAGCAATTCAGTTTGCTGCAGCAGTGTCGTTGAACGCTTTGGATGCGAATTTTGAATCCAAAATGGGCGACGATTTTTTAATGAAAGATACAATTGTTTTTCGTATCACTCGGACAAAATATGATAAAGAAAAGCAGTCAGCACAATTCTGTTTTGTATACACACACCACAAATGATAGTTTTTATTGAATAAACGTTATGTTTACTACTGAAACAAAATATAAATTGAACTGTGATATATGTCTATGTGCAGGGGGAAATAATAAATATTTTGTGCTTTGGTGAACAAAAACCTCAAAATTAACATTGCTGTACAGAATTGTTACTTGCTTCGTGGTGGCGGCCATCTTGCTGTACGGAATTGTTACTTGCTTCATGGCGGCGGCCATATTTAATACGTCACACTCAGCTACTCGCAGCATCTCCTCGGGTCGCTGCAAGTGCTAAGTTAGCAGTGCTGAGCGCTGAGTGGCTGAACGGCGTTCAATATCAAGTTGCTAACTTAGCACTTGCAGGGGCTGAGGTATTGAACGCGCCTCTGCAATTTGCCCGACTTTGCCAACAGGACTCTAGAAACATGGCTGCCGCACCGGCACCACTCCACCAATATGGCCACCGAAACAGGAAGTACCCCACCTAAGATGGCCACCAGACTGGAAGTGACATATAGTGACCAATCAGACGGCTGGAGGCAGTCATGACAGCCACAAGATGGCAGCGCCCAGGAAATTGGAAGTATTTCCTGGTGCCAAACAGAAAGTAAAACTCTATATGTCAGGGCTCTGGTACTGGGGTGGCACCAGAGTATAGGGTGGGTTTGAGCCCAGCGTGCAGTATGCTGCACAGATGCAGATATGAGTGGAGGTGGATGAATAATAGACTGACCAGATTGCCAAATACTGATGAGGATGGTGAGAGTGGTTGCTGGATCTGAGGTTATGGTAGAGGAAGCCAGTGTTAGTCAGGAACAGGTAAAGGGGATCTTGCAGAGCAGAAACAGATAGGTATTTTCCCATGCAGGAAAACAGCTACAATGATGAAGCGAGGATAGAAAGAGGCGTGGTGCCTTTATTTTGAGTGTGTGGAGTGACATGCTTGGTGTTAACTGTTGGTTTGCTGGATGAGCTGTTTGCAGGTTATACATAATACAGGTTGCAGGAACAGGGGCAGCATAGAAAGTATTGCTGCCAGGAGTCTCAGAGGACAGATACAGATGGGGGACATGACAATATAGGATTGGCCCATATGTATGGACTAATTGATGACTGATGAAGCCGCCTTTTGAGCGGTGAAACGCGTTTTAAAGGACTTACACTGAATATCTCACTATTTTATGCTTTATTAAGCCCATATTTATTGTTTTTTTAGCTGTGTATATTATGTGAGCCAAGAATTTTGTCCAGCCCATTTTTGGAGTTTTGTGTGACATTATGTCCAATTTGCTTTTTTTCCTCCCTTTTCTTGTTTTGTTCCAATACACACAAAGGGAATAAACATGTGTATAGCAAAACATGTGTTACTGCAATACTTTTCTGTGAGAAATACTTGATTTTCTGGAAAAATGTCTGGGGTGCCAACAATTTTGGCCATGACTGTATTGCACAAACTGTCTATGCAATTATAATTGTTTATAACATTGCACTGGAATATGTATTTATGTATAGACATATACAACGTTATTATAAGAGAATCGAAAAGTCACCACATGTTCGGTGACTTTTCGTTCTCTTCAATTCAGGCCAATTCGGCGATCCCATTTCGGCGACCCTGCGGTGTATTCAGCAAGCACCACAGGGCCGTCGAAGCGCAGGGAAAAGCTGCCGCAAACCCGACGAAAAGTCACCGCAAAAACCCGGCGAATGCACACCGAAACCCGCAAAAACATCTGGATTAACCCGCCGAAGACGCCGGAAAAACCCGAGCAGGAGCCGATCACACACAGCGAAGCCGTCGGAAAAAGCCAACACCGCAGACAGAGTGAAGTGAATAAATTAGCAAAACAGTTTGCTTGAATGTGTTTGAAAAGTGAAACGCTGTTTGCAAAGAAACTACTGAGCGAAAATGTCTGAAATTTACATATAAGATCCAATGAATGATAATAAAAAGGGCTGTTACAGAAAAAAGAAGTAAACTTAAAAAAAAAAGGAATGGGACATTTTTTTTAAAAAAATTAAAATCCAGAAAAATGCTTAAAATATCCAAAAAAATCCATAAATAAAGAGACTCTTTACTGCAGAATTTTATAATGAACGGTTTATTAGATATTGAATTAAAATGGGAATATTTTTAACATTGAAGCCTATGGGATTCGCCTGAATAAACTTGCCGAATTAGGCTAGGGACAGATGAGCGCATTTTCTGCGGCCACCGTCAAAATGTACGTCGATGCGTGCGCACGCATTTTTTCACGGAATACGCTTAAGTGGTCAGACGATGCGCAATTCTGGACGTATTTCATGACGATGGGGTGAAAAGAAGTCTAGGGAAATCCGGCTGTTTGAACGTTATGTTGGCCGCACACTAGCAGCGTCTGACATCTCCTAATCACGCACACACGCTGCTATGCGGCCGCAGCGCACTCTGTACGTCAGTACCAGCGGTTTAACGTTCTCGAAAAAATGCGTTCATTTTCCACTTGCGTTGCGCGGCCGGACTTTTGTGCGACCGTACTTCGTATATTGGCTGTCATTGCCCGGCATCTGCTGCTAGTGCGGCCGTGATTATGTGCGCCAGAACGCGCGTTCGCACTGCCTCAGTCTGACCCTAGCCTTAAACCACCGAATGGCAGGGCATTTCAGGAACCTTTCACTGCTGGTTTGTGTTCTCTGAATAGACGAAGCATTGCTTCTCTATGGGGATTTCACTGCCCTCAAACAGGCACCGAATGTGCAGGCAATTCGCCAGGATTTGGCATATTGCCTGCTCTCTGAATAGCCGAATGGCCAAGAAAGGTAACCGAATGCTGATTTTCAGCGTTCAGTTACCTTTCTCCAGCCATTCGGATCCCTGCTAGTATCGTGAGAAACACCACACAGAGAGAAAGCTCTCCTTTTAGTGTTAGAAGTGTCAGATAGGTACCAGTTTGCGCATTGGAATGTGTTTCTCTTTCTTTCAATCCTCGAGATGTGTTCCACATAGGGAAATCCGGATCGGCAAATGGACTGATATAATAAAACTCTACTTTATTAATTTAAAATATAATTTAAAATATAGATAAACGTATACCATTAAAGCGTTTCGCTGTTTAAAAGCTTCCTCAGTAAATATAACTGACTACCATTGGCAAATAAGCTTGTTTTATGATTGCTGCTGAGCAGCCGCCGCTCCGTTTTGCTACACAATTTGTCATTTATTTATAGTTTAAAATATTGTATTGTTTTTTTCGTGAGATTGCACGTGGATAGCACCACCTCCACTGTATACAGTCACTATCTAATATTGCTGCTGTTGTTGTTATTTGCACATATTGCTGCTACTTGATCATTAGGTAACACTAGAGGGGCATATTCCCTCGACCTATAGGATAGTTATTTGCACATCACTGCTGCTAATAAGAATTGCCGATATCAGACCATTAGGTGGCGCCAGAAGTACACAATTTTTTGTTGCTCTATCTCCTACTTTGTTTCGTAAGGATGTCAGGATGTGGCAAGTAATCTCAAAGGACATAAGGGTTATTCAATAAGAGCCGAACTTGCCACCGAATTGCACTGAACGGTGAATTTCACTGTACGGTGGAATTTCACGGCAGTTCGGCTAGTCAAAAAGCTGTCAATTCGCCAAATACTGGCGAATTGAAAGCGAAATATGATGCAGTTCGCTGCACTTCAGCAATCTTCGCGTCAGTGAAATTAACCATTACTTGCCTATGGAACAATCTATTCACAGAATGCCGAACTGTACCGAAGTGTCCGTGAAATGCCCAGATTTTCGGTGGTTCAGTTTGATAGTTTTAGGCTAGGGTCAGACGAACGCATTTTTCACGTTGTCCGTGAAAAAGTGCGTTCGTACGAATGGACGTATTTTTTCACGGAATACGCGATAGCGGTCATACAATGCGCATTTACATCCGTGATTTTGTACGGATCATCAATAAAACCCTTTTTGCGTCTGGACGTTTTGTTGGCCGGACATGGGCAGCGTCTGACGTCTCCCAATCACGCACACACGCCGCTAGCGGACGCAGCGCACTCTGTACGTCAGTACTAGTGGTATCACATTCTCAAAAAAATTTGTTTCTTTGCCGCTTGCGTTGCGCGGCCGCACTTTCATGCGGCCGTACTTCGTATATTGCCCGTCATTGGCCGTCATTTTCTGCTACTACGGCCGTGATAAAGTGTGGCTGCACGCGTGTTCGCACTGCGTTTGTCTGACCCCAGCCTTAAACCCCCAAAAAGCACCCCAAATCTCTCAAGAACACAAGCAGTCACCCCAAAACACCCATAACCACACTCAGTATCTCCATTCCTGCTCAGCAACTCCCATCACACAAACCCAGCTGCCTACCACAAACACACACAACTCCCATCACACAAACCCAGCTGCCTACCACAAACACACACAACTCCCATCACACAAAACCAGCCACCTCAAACACACACCTCCCATCACTCAAAACCAGTCACCACACACACACACACACATCTCCCATCACACAAAACCAGTCACCTCAAACACGCAACTCCCATTACACAGAACCAGCCACTTCAAGCACACAACTCCTATCACACAAAATCAGCCACCTCACACACAGCGCCCATAAAAAAAAACAGCCACGTCTCACTTACACACACATGCCTCCTATCACACAAAACTAGCCATCACACCAAACACACATATACAGCTCCCAAAACACATAACCAGCCACCTCACACACACACAACTCCCATCAAACAAAACCAGTAACCTCACTTACACAATATCCAACACACAAAACCAGCCACCTAAAATACACACAATTTCCATCACACAAATCCCGCCACTTCACACTCACACAGCCACCATTACACAAAACAAGCCACCTCAATCACACAAAACTCATATCAGAGGATGTGTATGAAGTGTATATAGCAGGAGGATGGGTAGAGTAAGAAGAGATGAGGATTTAGTTGATGCTTTAGCAGAGACTCCAACATTTCTTGTAACTCGATTGTAACATCTCCTTACTATAAATGAATGCTTCCTATACTTTGTGTCTGAAGCATTAATATTGCAAGCAGGAGGAGAGTAAATTGAGCAATTTCAATGTTCATCCTTATTCTCATCTCAGAGCAATACTTAAAATGAAATGAGAGCCTGATGTTAAGTGAATTTGCAAAATTGTCAAAGTGCATAGGATGGCACAATCCACCGCTTCCTCTAAAGCTTGCATAAGAACGCTAAAGGGTTTATTCAGAGAGCGCCAATTTGGCCCCAATATTGCACTGAACAGTAAATTTCCCTGTACAGTGAAATTTCGTGGCCATTCGCTATTCAGAAAGCAGGCAGTTCAGCAAATATTGGCCAATTGCCAGCAAAATACAGTGCTTGTTCAACGGCAGTAAAATCCCCATTGAGAAGTAATGGCTATTCAGAGACACCGAACAGCAGAGAAATGTCAGTGAAGTGCCCTGCTGTTCAGTGTTTTCATTCGGCAGGTTTAATCAGGCGAATCCCATAGGTTTCAATGTTAAAAAATGTTCCAGTTTCTATTCAATATCTAATGAACCGTTTATTCTTTTAATCTGCAGTAAAAAGTCTCTATTTTTTTTTTAGGATGGTTTGGCAAATGTTTTTTGGCCGATTATTATTATTTTTTTAATAGCTTTTTTTCTCTGTAAAAGGTCTTTTTATTATTATTATTAGGACCTTATATGTTAATTCCAGGACATACTTGAAAATGAGAGAAATCTCAATGTATCCTTCCTGGTAAAATACTTTATAAACAAATACATTTTCGTCCAATAGTTTTTCTGCAAACAGCATTTCAATTTTGACACTTTCGATCGTTTTTTATTTTACCCATCCTGAGGCTTGTCAGCTTTTTTCTGCGGCTGGTCTGCGCTGTGTTCGGCGGCTCGGCGGCTGCGTTTGGCAGCTGTCAGGTAGGTTTGCGGCAGCTGTCGATTCGTCACACTTTGGGAACCCAGGGTTAAATGCTGAATTCACCGCAGGGTCAGCGAATCCAAGGTGCGAGGAATCAGAGATCACTGAAATGTCGGTGACATCCCGGTGGTCTCTGAATAACCCTGTAAGACATGGAGTACAGTGAGCAGCCAACACACACACACTGATCACTTTAGCTTTTTAAAATGTTCCAGCTGTGTGTAGTTCCCCCTAGGGTTTCCACCTTTCCTTAACCCTTTCACTGCGGAGGACACGCTCAGCGCGTCCACCTGCAGGTAACGTTCCTTGCGGTGGACGCGCTGAGCGCGCCCTCCCTTTGGGGCCAGCGTTCGGCCGGGTTCCGGCCGATCGCTGGCCTCCCCGGTGCGGGCTGACATCCTCGATGTCAGCCCAGCACCCGGAACCGCCGCCGGCCTAATTAGGTGTCATCGCGGCGGCGCGATGACACCTAATTCAGGCGCCCCCCGCATGTGCGGAGGAGGCGCCTGAAAGGGAGGGGGGGAGGTCCTTCTTACCTCTCTCACTCCCGATCGACGGCGTTGCGGGGGTTAATCCAGGCACCGTTTGGAAGGGCACAGCCTGCCCTTCCTAACGATACCTGGAATTAACCCCATGGGGGCTGGATCACGAATCGGCGCCGAAAAGCGCCAGTTCGTGATCCTTTCCCGGAGCTGGCCGACATCTTGGATGTCGGCCAAGCTTCCGGGAGTGCCCCCTGAGGACTGGCGTCATCGTGCATAGCACGATGAAGCCAGTCCTGGAGTTAACCCCTAACTGCCACCAATGGTGGAGATAGGGGGTTCCAAAGAACCCCCTATCTCCCGATCCGTGGCAGTTAGGGGTTAATGTTTGATATGGTTGGATCGGCCAGAGCATGGCCGTTCCAACAATACCAAACTTGACTATGAAAAAAGTTTTTTAAAAAAAATTAAAATTAAAAATCAAAATAAAAAAATATTTTAAAAAAAATTATAAAAAAAAAATAAACAAGTTTTTTTTTTCTTTTTTTTGGTTCGTTAATGCAGCAATATTGTTCCCATTTCAATTATAATGTGAACAATGATGATGCACTAACGATTTTTGTATGCGGTGCGTTTGTTAAAAATCGCGTAATTTTCCCCAAAAAAAATGTAACGAGACCCCATCTCTAATTTTTTTAACAAGCGCCCCCCATACAAAATATAACTGCAATTGATCGCATGTTAAAATGTAAAAAAAACACTTTACACGTTGTAAATTATTGAAAATTCATATTTTATTGCATTTTTTGTTGTAATATACAGACAGGACATGACGTATACATATTATAATGACATATTATGAATCTGCCGAGTCTGACGGAAAGAACGATATATAATATGTCTGGGTCATATACTAAAATAAGCCTTCAAAACACGTTTAGGCTGGGGTCAGACGAGCGTAGTGTTCACGTCCGTGATTGCGCCTAAAAGTACGTCCGTGATAGCATGAAAGTAAGTCCATTGGAGCCTGACACATGAAG
The DNA here is from genome assembly GCA_009667805.1 of Leptobrachium leishanense. Classification (NCBI taxonomy): domain Eukaryota; kingdom Metazoa; phylum Chordata; class Amphibia; order Anura; family Megophryidae; genus Leptobrachium; species Leptobrachium leishanense. The sequence continues at coordinate 313,495,649 of CM019067.1, forward strand.
TACGTCCGCACTGAACTGCGGACGCACAACGGCCGCGGCAAACGGACGCAGGTTAGGCAAGAACGTAATACTGCTAGAACGGACGTGCGGAGTGCGCCACGTCCACAACGTCTGCATAGCTTTGTGTGTGAGTGATGGAGCGAGGTCAGACGGACTGCATTTATACATCCAGCATTTTTGACGGACAGAATGTTTTTTCATTGTAATTTATTTTCCCCTCCTACATCCGTCAAAAAATAACTTCAGTGAAAAAACGGACTGTGTGACCACTACTGCGTCATCCGTACTGACGATGTCCGTACTGCACGGACGTACAGTCCGTAGAAATCACGCTCGTCTGACCCTAGCCTTAAACATGATGAGCAAAATTGGTAAAAATGACCTCAGCACAGAGGCGGGAAATGCCTCAGCAGCGAAAGGGTTAAAGCCAAACCCTAACAGTTTTTAATAATTTTTTTTTTTTACATAGCATATACACGATGTGTATGAAGGATGACTGAGGCCCCCCCTCTGATGGCGCTTGCGCAACGGGGTCAGCAGCCAGTCACACAACTGTTATCGGCTGTAATGTCTTACAGGGTTATTCAAAGAGATCCGAATGGCTGGAGAAAGGTAACCGAACGCTGAAAATCAGCGTTCGGTTACCTTTCTTGGCTATTCGGCTATTCAGAGAGCAGGCAATTCGCCAAATCCTGGCGAATTGCCTGCACATTTGGTGCCTGTTCGAGGGCAGTGAAATCCCCATAGAGAAGCAATGCTTCAGCTATTCAGAGAACACAAACCAGCAGTGAAAGGTTTCTGAAATGCCCTGCCATTCGGTGGTTTAATTCGGCAGGTTTATTCAGGCGAATCCCATAGGCTTCAATGTTAAAAATATTCCCATTTTAATTCAATATCTAATAAACCGTTCATTATAAAATTCTGCAGTAAAAAGTCTCTTCATTTATAGATTTTTTAGGATATTTTAAGCATTTTTCTGGATTTTCTTTTTTTTTTTTTAAAAATCAGATTTTTTTAAATTAATTTTTTTACTTTACTTATTTTTTCTGTAACAGCCCTTTTTATTATCATTCATTGGATCTTATATGTGAATTTCAGACATTTTCGCTCAGTAGTTTCTTTGCAAACAGCTTTTCACTTTCACATTCATACAAACTCTTTTGCTAATTTATTCACCTCCCTCTGTCTGCGATGTTGGCTTTTTCTTGGCTTTTTCCGGCGGCTTCGCTGCGTGCGATCGGCTCCTGCTCGGGTTTTACCGCCGTCTTCGACAGGTTAATCCAGATGTTTTTACGGGTTTTCGGCATGCATTCGCTGGGTTTTCGCCAGGTTTGCGGCAGCTTTTCCCTGCACTTCAACAGCCCTGTGGTGCTTGCTGAATACACCGCAGGGTCGCCGAAATGGGATCGCCGATTTGCACCGAATTGAAGAGAACGAAAAGTCACCGAACGTGCGGTGACTTTTCGAATCTCGTTGAATATAACCCTGTTAGTTATTATGCAAGCTTTAGAGGTAACGGTGGATTGTGCCATCCTATGCACTTTGTCTATTTTGCCAATTCACTTATCAGGCTCTCATTTCTTTTTAAGTATTGATTTGAGATGAGAATTACGAGCAACATTGAAATTGCAAAAAACATCCCTCTAAGGTTGATGAAAATAGGGTTACAGTAGCCAAGGTGGGAAATAACCGGAGCATGAGCCAGCTCTTTAGCAGTGGCGCACTTAGTGAGGGCTCAATTGGTGCAATGCTTTCATATCACTACAGGCAACACTTTTCACGCGTTAACATGTTCACGTGTTTTATAATTCTTGTTTTATTGTTGCGTTTTGCATGGAAACTGTAAAGGTGCAGCGCTGCAGAACATGTTAGCGTTTTATAAATACTTGTTGTAACTGTTGTAGCAGTCATGTTGATTGAGTCTCCACAGAGTTCCTGTTACCAGAGACATAACTGTGCCTTGAGCAGCCCTGTGCAAATCACTAAGAAAAAAGCCTAAGCCTTGGCGTTTGCTACACCAAGATGGCGCCCGTGCCAAGACGCTGCTTCATTTCGTCATATGCCTCTAGTGTTTAGAGCGAAGCGTGTTTCTGGCAGCTTGCACCACAAGCCGGCTCCACGAGTCGGCCAGCCAATCGCTGCGCTCCTAGCTTGCTGGGCGTCCAATGGCTGTGTATGATGGTGGCCAGGCTGGAGGTCACTAGGTTGTTGATGAGAGAAGCCGGGTAAACTGGTGTCAGAACCATGATCGGGCAGCTCAGAGCTGGGCTCCTGCTGAGCAGGTAGGCAGAGGGGACACAAGCGGGACTGGCTGAACCTTTCATTTTTTTTTTGTATTTCATATTTAGTTTCAGCTGCTCTTTTCAGGCTGGTGTGAACACGTGCACCTTATCTTATTATGCAAAAGTGTGTGTGTGCTGGGGATTATGGGAAATGCAGCCCTTATATATCGGGGATGGAGACACAGCTTCTGCAAAACCCTAAAAAGTGACGTCTAGCTGGGATTGAAAATGGAGATATTTGTTTAAATGGACAAGTAGATGCCTGCCTGTCTGCCTGCCTACCCCTCTAGCCCGCCTGCCCCTCTAGCCCGCCTGCCTGTCTGTCCGCCTGCCTACCCCTCTAGCCCGCCTGCCTACCCCTCTAGCCCGCCTGCCTGTCTGTCCGCCTGCCTACCCCTCTAGCCCGCCTGCCTGCCTGTCTGTCCGCCTGCCTACCCCTCTAGCCCGCCTGCCCCTCTAGCCCGCCTGCCTGCCTGTCTGTCCGCCTGCCTACCCCTCTAGCCCGCCTGCCTGTCTGTCCGCCTGCCTACCCCTCTAGCCCGCCTGCCTGTCTGTCCGCCTGCCTACCCCTCTAGCCCGCCTGCCTGTCTGTCCGCCTGCCTACCCCTCTAGCCAGCCTGCCTACCCCTCTAGCCCGCCTGCCTGTCTGTCCGCCTGCCTACCCCTCTAGCCCGCCTGCCTGTCTGTCCGCCTGCCTACCCCTCTAGCCCGCCTGCCTGTCTGTCCGCCTGCCTACCCCTCTAGCCCGCCTGCCTGTCCGCCTGCCTACCCCTCTAGCCCGCCTGCCTGTCTGTCCGCCTGCCTACCCCTCTAGCCAGCCTGCCTACCCCTCTAGCCAGCCTGCCTACCCCTCTAGCCCGCCTGCCTACCCCTCTAGCCCGCCTGCCTACCCCTCTAGCCCGCCTGCCTACCCCTCTAGCCCGCCTGCCTACCCCTCTAGCCCGCCTGCCTACCCCTCTAGCCAGCCTGCCTACCCCTCTAGCCAGCCTGCCTACCCCTCTAGCCAGCCTGCCTACCCCTCTAGCCAGCCTGCCTACCCCTCTAGCCAGCCTGCCTACCCCTCTAGCCAGCCTGCCTACCCCTCTAGCCAGCCTGCCTACCCCTCTAGCCAGCCTGCCTACCCCTCTAGCCAGCCTGCCTAGCCCGCCTGCCTGTCTGTCCGCCTGCCTACCCCTCTAGCCCGCCTGCCTGTCTGTCCGCCTGCCTACCCCTCTAGCCAGCCTGCCTACCCCTCTAGCCAGCCTGCCTACCCCTCTAGCCAGCCTGCCTACCCCTCTAGCCAGCCTGCCTACCCCTCTAGCCAGCCTGCCTACCCCTCTAGCCAGCCTGCCTACCCCTCTAGCCAGCCTGCCTACCCCTGTCTGTCCGCCTGCCTACCCCTTGTGCTGTGCCCATCTGCCGTGCCCGTCTGCCTAGCCCTTGTGCCCGTCTGCCTCGTGCCTGTCTGCCGTGCCGTCGTGCCCGTCTGCCTAGCCCTCGTGCCCGTCTGCCTAGCCCTCGTGCCTGTCTGACTATTGTAAATGTGCTGGGTTTTGCACAGGGACCTTGTGCATGATTGATTTATATTTTGTTTGATTTTTGCTTCTAATGTATTGTTGAAAGTGAATTTTATAAATAAAAAGTTAAGGCTATGGAAGTGACAGTTCAGCTTTAAGGAAGCCTCGCTCACGCACTCACACGTTCAGTAACACTAGCTCAGCATGAGATTGCTCGTTTTCCAACCGTCAGTCACTGGACTCCTAGAGCCTGCTTGAAAATGCTGAATGACAGATCCGTTCAGATTGTGTATTAAGCTCATCATAATAAAACGTGTGTTTTTTCATCCTTACCTGAAAATGTCCCATTCAGCACCAGGTCAGGCATGTTCCTTATTGTAACAATTGTTACATCCATTGAGCCTGATGACATTTTGTTGCCAAAGAGAAAACACTCAGGTTGGATTCCAAGTTTGGTGTAAAGTTACCGAGTCATTAAAAGTCTATGGGATCTATTCACAAAGCACCGAAATTGAGTAAAATTACAGCTCACTTCGACAATTCGGTGAAATCACTATTTATCGAATCTTCACTGTATTTTGCTGAAAAATGAGTCGCCAAAGCAGTTAAGGGACGCTGGTGAAAAGCTCCGAATTGGCATCGTAAAATTCCACCGAACTGGGGGCAAAAAAATAGGACGTCCCCTAATAGGAGCTTAAATCTATGAAAATGTAGGAAAAAATGTGTCTAAATAATAAAAAAGGTCTGTTACAAAATAAGTCTTTTAAGAAAGAAAAAAACAATTTTTTTTTTCTTCTAAAAATCTTCCTTATTTCTGTTTTAAAAAAAAAAAAGTCTTTTTAAAATAAAAATTTAAGAAAAGACATTTACTACATTAAAACCCGTCGAATTGAAATCACCGAAATTAGGTCATGTCACCGACATTTCGGTGCAGTTGGGCGTTATATGAATAGTCGAATTGTTATTTATGGTGCTGCTGAAACTCATCGAATTGCAGTGAAATGCAAGTTATTTCAATGTCCATTCTCCAGCAGTTGGCGAATCGACAGTTTTGTCAATACACAAATTGCCCTCAAATTAGACCTACAGTGAAATTCACCATTTGGGGCAAATTCGGCCGTTTAACGAATAACCCCTTACGAAGGGAGGAGGGTTTACCAGTGGCGTGCGGCTGCAATATGACAGAAATACAGACTTTGTGCTCAGTCATTTCTTTGTCTCTTTTTAAAATCGTTAACTTAATTGCACAATTAGGGTATTGGCGGATTACAACTCCCATCAATATCTGCCATTCACTTGCTGTGGTTTTGCTGCCTAAGCCTTATGGGAGTTGTAATCAGCCGACAGGTCTGACATCCCCTGTTTCACAGTTGTGTTTGAGTCGTGCATGCGCGGCTCTCCCCTGGGCTGCGTTGTGGAAGATATTTAGGAACTGATCGAAGCAAGAAAATTCCGACGCATCCTAGTCTGTGCTGGATACTTTCTACCCACCTGTGTACGATTTTAGAAACGTTACGCTACAGTGTGACAGTTTTTAGTACGGATGAGTTTTCCTGGCCCTGGGAGACTTTTTACTTCATTGATGTTTTGTAGACTGTAACGTTTACCAATATATTAATGTTTGTAACAATGTAGGTAATAATAAATATACATGTTGAGCGCTCGTTATCTGGAATGCTCGGGACCTCGTGGATTCCGCATTTCAGAGTTTTATGGTTTTTGGAATCCAGCTAGGATTTTATAGCCGGAGGGGGGACACGGCAAGAGGAGACATGAGGCAGATGCCACTGCAGCACAGATTGACGCAGGCTGGAAAATGCTGCACAGGGACATCTAGTGTACAGCAGGCCTGTCAACTATTCTGTACTACAACTGCCATGATTCCGTGGACATCTATTTAGTTCAAAGAATTCTGGGAGTTGTAGGCATAAACATCTAGGGGTTCTTGTGTTTTACAGCCCTGGTGTTGAGCCTGCATATGTCTCGCTGCCTCTGTGCAGCATGTCGCACGCTGGAGTTGCACATCGTGTCCCAGCTAGGATTGCCATATCAGCCATGTTTTCCCCAGACACATACTATTTCATGCAGAGGGGAGCACAGGCAAAAGTGCTGCCCTGTGCATGAAGGAAGTCAAGGCAGGTCACCTGGGATACTTCTGATTTCTTACCTGCAGTGTATGGATTCTATATATGCTTCGGGATTTTGCTTTTCATGCACTGCCCATCAGCACGAATAAGGCTAGCGTCAGACGAACATAGGCATCACATCCGTGTCTCCGCACAGTTTAACGTCCGACGTAGCATTGATTTGTGATCAATAGAGACCAACACACAAAGTACATGCGCACCACGCGGTAACGGCCGCCTTTTAGCCCTCGCTGTAAAAGCGCTACGACGGATGCCCAGAGTGCACCACGTCCGCTTAGCGGCCTGTGTGCGTCATGACGCAAGGTCAGACGCAGCGCATTTGCAACATCCATAACGTTGACGCTCAGGTTTTTATGGTCTGGCTCGACTGTACCCGTATTTTAATTATAATTAATTTTATTTCCCATATTTTCCTCTTTTTTTTTTTTTCTTTTTTTACTACATCCGTCAAAAAATTAAAAACTGTGTGGTGTCTACAGTATCTTCCGTCAGTATGTCTGTCCGTTCTGCTCGCACGCAGAGTGCGCTCAGACTGCGTTTATCTGACAGCCTAAGTTATGTGTAAAGGAAAACACAGCTGATCTGGCAAACCTAACCCCAGCGCGTTCCACAGAGGATCTGTCAGGAGCAGTGTGGAGATCAGTAAAAACTATGCTTAGAAGACTCTGAAAACTTTGGTTTAGGAGTCTTCTGATTACAGTGTGTGTGTCCTCAAAGGACATTTTAAAGACCACCGTGAACGCAAAACATATGAAATGAAAATGATCACATATTTTAACACTATAAATGCTGAACTCAATGTCGTCTCTGGGTTTTTAACCCATTATCGTAACGTCACATAACATTCTAAATTCTGGCTGATGTTTTGTTTCTTGGTTTCTTTTTTTTTTTTCTTTTTCTTTTCATGTCTCTTTCAGCCTTCACTGTTTTTTTTTCTTTTTCCTTTTTTCATGCTAGGTTGTATGATCTTATCTCTGTTGTTTTATTATGGGCCCAAGATCCCTCATGCGTTTATTTTCCAATTTTGTTAGTCCAATAAGTACTGCTATACTCGTGATTAATATATATATATCTCATACAAAATGCAGAGCACTTAATACAAACATACATCTAGTGATTTTAAAAACGTCAGATTACGGTTTTAACGGGGGTTTAGTTAGAAGATGTGATCACACATTGTATACACTGCCATGGTATCAATGTAACCCGTCACAGCAGGTTTATGAGATTAACCCAACGGAGAAGCTGTGACCACGTGACAGGGTGGGGAGCAATATATATAAATTTAATATACGTATATTATGTTAATAACAAGGTAAGATAATGAGTCTGTTATTGATGGAATGGGAGAAAGCGGTAATTAAGCTAATTAAGAGGTTTGAACAGGTTTAACAGAAACTTCAGCTTTTGTCCTGGCAAAACGGGTCACGTTGTATAACGTATTCATTCTCCGTTTAAGGACCTCATGACCATCTATGCCAGTGTCACGCGGTGCGAGTCTTTAATGGCGATCACAGCAACAACCAATCAAATATATGCAAAAATATCTGCATTTAAACAGTGAGACCTGAAGTTATAAAAGTGAAAACCTAAGAAGACATTCAGGATACGTGATCTATTCTCGCATTCGGCACAAAGCTCTGAATCCTGAGTCGCTTTTGCTTCATTTTCTGTTGGTGCAAATGGTTATATTAAAAAGTGTAGAGGGGCGGTGTTTTTCTTTACCATTTTATTGTTTAATTCTTTTTTGCTTGACTAGCTAGATATATTTTTTTAAAAAGCAGTGTCTGTTACAGAACGGTATATAATATGTGGGGGTGCACCCCACATGCAGCAAAAATGTCAAGGTTTCTCCTGTCCTTAATTCATAGGCTAAAAAGCCATGGCCCTTAACTTAAGGGGTTAAACATGATCAATTAGGTAGAAGATGGATTAACCTTTTAAGGACCAAGGGTCTTTAAAGTCAATGTATTTGACGTAAACATTGCGTCGTTGGTCCTTAAGGGGTTAATGAGCAGAATCCACACATTGGCCTGCATGCTGTTGTTTGCAATTCAAAATTATCATATTATATTTATGACGTAGGGGATTATCTGCTAAACGCCGGTGTTAGCGTTGCAAAAAAAAGGCTAAAATAAGTGTTATTGCAGTGTCGAGAAATGCCGGCGCTTCTCAAAACTAAAAGCTAAATGGCGAAAGGAGACCGCGCCCTGTAAGGCTACTCCTACTTTTGCTGTTTAGTTTTGAGAAGCGCCGACATTTCTCGGCACTGCAACACTGGCAATTTGAGCCAGTTTTTGCAACATCGGCACTTGATGGACAACCCCCCCCCCCCGGTGTATTTCCTTGTCACTGTATTGTGCTAGATCACATGTTGTTGTTTCGTCCTTTCGATTTTTGCAGCAGATCAGTTCTCCTCGGTCACTGACACGTTGTTTCTCCATTGCTTTTCGACAGGGCCCTTCCTCAGTTTGCGCGCAGGTGGAGCGGACGCCTGGCGCATGAACGAGCCTTGGAGTATAAACCGGGGGAGACGATTCACGGCTTCACAGTCAATAAGGTAACGCGTGAGCATCAACTCACCTTACAAGGTGGATCTTAATAGATTTTTATTGATGCCGAGGCCTTGGGATCTGCTGTGTGAATGATTTCTTGCGATAGTGGCTGCGTTCTAGCGGGACACGATTACTTGTGCATTACAAACAAAACCCCCTTATAAAACACATGCTGCTGTTTTTTTTCTTTGTTTGAAGTAATTGCATGCAAAAGGAAAAAAATTATGGTTTTATCTCCCGTTTCCATTTCGTGGCTTTTCCCATGATGCAACATTTACCAGAATCTGTGAAAAAGTTTTACTTTTGTGGTTTGTCAAATCTACAGTATTTAACAGTTAATGAGGTGGAGGAAGGAATGTTTAGATAAGGCTGCAGGAGATCTATTGTTCTCCAGTCTACCCGAGATAAGAGATGGCAGCTGAATGAGATAAAACAGACAAGCTCAAAAGGCTTCTAATCTGCCCCCTGGTGATATCCTTTGAATACATCCCACACAATACAGTGATGTGAGTCAGTGATCAGCCCATTCACTCCATTCTATTGCCAAAGCCACACAGTGAGGAGCAAGTGATGGGAAGATACTGTGGAGGGGGGGGGGCATGGTACAAGAGGAAAATATCACACAATGGCTGCAGTTTACATTTGGTTTGGCAGTCTATTGCCTTAACCACCCATCCACCTGGTTGCCTAAAAGATACCAGATGAATCACAATAACTTCCTTGGAATACTGGGCTCGTCCGGGATTTCAACCCGGGACCTCTCGCACCCGAAGCGAGAATCATACCCCTAGACCAACGAGCCACAATGCACACAGTGACACATATAGAGGAAAATATTACACAATGGATGCACCCAGTGACACATATAGAGGAAAATATCACACAATGGATGCACCCAGTGACACATATAGAGGAAAATATCACACAATGGATGCACCCAGTGACACATATAGAGGAAAATATCACACAATGGATGCATCCAGTGACACATATAGAGGAAAATATCACACAATGGATGCACCCAGTGACACATATAGAGGAAAATATCACACAATGGATGCATCCAGTGACACATATAGAGGAAAATATCACACAATGGATGCACCCAGTGACACATATAGAGGAAAATATTTCCTCTATAGAGAGCTGATGTTTTCGCACAGTGTGACTGACCCTGCATACCATATCAATGTAAGAGGCAGACGATGAATACACACAAGGTGAGAAGGTGACCTGGCATTATTTGATTTTATGGGCTGTATGGAGAGTTGTCACATGGGGTGAACCAATAGGACTTTCTTTTGAATTCCTTAACCTCTTCACTACTATGATTGACTTGGCTCGATCTTCAAAAAGCACTCTGTTACCACAGATCAAGGTAACTCCTACAGGACAGCGCTCTGCTCATTCAGCGCTCCGGATTGCCAGCTGGCGCAGTGACTAACAAGGAGATAAATTCTATATTTTTTTATATCGTGTGAATGACGTCTGACATTTAATTACCAATAAATACACTCTTGGTTATGCAAAGTATATGTTTGCCGGTTTTTATTTATCATGCGGATGATTCTGTTTTATAGGTAACGCCTGTCCCTGACCTGTTTCTGACGGCCGTGCAGCTCAGCCATGAAAACACCGGAGCAAAGTACTTGCATATTGCAAGAGAGGATTCCAACAACTTATTCAGGTATTCCAGGGGCTTAGAAAATAAATATATTTTTTGGTTTGGGTAGCCAGACGGGCAAAAGAAACCTAGAATCTGACCATTTTTTTCTCTCTATGATATGCCTTGGCGTTACCGTTATGGTGTTGGGTATGATAGTGTTGCTAAACCAAAGCTGCCGTAGAACTACACTCATTAGGCAGCTTTCTGAGGTCTTGAATGGTGGACAGGGCTGGAGTTATAATGGGGCAAAGTAGGCATGTTCCTACAGGCTCCTACCACGGGGGGGGGGAGCACCTTGCTCTGTTAAGAGGGGGGGGGGAAGCATGACTATTTAGAATCATTTCGACTAGGGATGCACCGAAACAAAAATTTCCGGCCGAAGCAAAAAATTTGGGATCGGTTCAGCCGAAAATCAGACATGAGAACCTGGGCCTGGAAGCTGGCCGAGCAGCTTGCTCGGCCGGACCTCCAGGCCCAGCTTCGCATGGCTGATTGGTTGCACCTTACTCACCTACATCCTCCTACTTCGGTCCTGAGCTCCAGCGGTGACCGTCCTCCGGCTGTCGCAGGCTGCTCGGCCATCCTCCAGGCTCAGGCGAGCCCCCGGCTCGGCCGGGCCTCCAGGCCCAATTTTGAAATGGAAATTTTCAGCTGTTTTTTTCCGCTGAATTTCCATTTCAGCCGAAACCAAAAATACCATTTTTCGTTTGCCGAAATTTTGGTGCATCCCTAATTTCGACCTCTGTATCAGTGGAACCCTACAGACTATATAGACATCTATGGTATCATTGTAACGGCGAGAGGAAGTGAGGGGACGGTGTCGGAGAGTTACATAATTTTTTAATTTTCCGTTAGCTGTGTAATAACGAATGGGTTTCTGTTTTTTTTTTTTTTTTTTTTTTTTGCAGCGTTCAGTTGCGGACAACTCCACAGGACAGCACAGGCGCCCCTCACATCCTGGAACACACGACGCTGTGCGGATCTGAGAAATATCCATGCGGAGATCCGTTCTTCAAAATGCTCAACAGATCACTGTCCACCTTCATGAACGCGTTCACTGGTATGCAAGGCGTCACGGGGTGCATCGTTCAGCGGTTTGTTTCTTCCTCTGGAAGTTTGCAGAGCTGTTAAACTCCCACCCCATGGATGTTTCTGAACTACAACTCCCACGATTCCCTGGCCATCTATTGCATTGAAGGAATTCTAGGAATTGTATGGCATCAACTTCTGGGGTGGCGGCGTTTGGCAGCCCTGGTTTACAGGAAACCAAATCACAGCCAGTTCTGACAAAATGACTTTGCGCGATGTCAATCCAAGCATTTCATAGGCCGCCTTAACATTTATACCCAGACATTGAAGGAAACTATAAGTTAGTCCAGCTTAACCCCTTCACTACTCTGATCGAGGTAACGCGATCTTACGAAGCACCTACAGGTGCCCGAGATCCAAATCACACGATCTACACTTATTCTGGAGAACCACAAACAAAGATTGTTTGCATATGGGTCACAGAATATATCCTGAGAATTTACAGCACATCAGACCTATCCGATTATGTCATGTAACTCCCTGACCTGCCGAGGTTCCTTTTGGAGACTTGAGACAGTCTCAATGCTGTTACCGGGATTGACCAGCAGAGGGAACCCTGTCCATTCGGTGCATAGGGTCCCCGAGCACTGTAATGATAAATAGAATGAGTTTTGACACTGTGTTGATTATAAGGTTAAGGGGTAAATTTAAAACCATAAAATAAATGGTTTGTGACGGTGGTTTTATGGAAAATCCCTTTATTGAAAGGGTTAATATGCTTAAAGCGCACCTGTGCTAGGCAAAATGACATCTGCCCATAGGACAGAGCACCGCTTCCTTTTTATACAGGTCAGTATTTTTTTTTCTCTGGCCTATATAATGTGAAAGACGGAGATGTTCTGTTTTTTTTTTAAAATTTCCCCGGAGCCGGCGGCGTGCGGGGGGACGGGCATCATTGCGAGTTGCCTTCCATAATGGCCCCCTGCACGACCAGTGTGCTGCGCTGGCTGTCACTGCTCATGACAGGCAGGCAGTGCCACAGAGAGCAGAGGGTTGTCCTGTAGGATGTCTCTCTGTACACATCCGTCCTCTTCCCTGTGGCATGCCACAAGTCACATGAGGGATGAGGGGGGGGGGGACTTAAAAAGGGAATATCTCAGGTTTTTACTTTATAGGTCACCGAAAATAACACTGATCTAATAAAGGGAATATATATATATATATCTCCCCTGTCAAATGGCTAAAAGTAATTTTGTTCACGACTGTCACTTTAACCCCCTTGGCGGGGTTCCTGAGTGTGGCTCGGGGTTAACTTTCAGTGCTGAAAGCGGTATCCCCAAGCTACACTCGGGCTGGATACATACCTTTTACCTGCGCTCCCTCGCTGACCCCTGATCGCATTCTCCAACGGCGATCGCAGTATTTTGCTTCCTGGTTCACTTCTCGCGAGAAGGGAACCAGGAAGCATTACGCCGCGATCGTCCGGAGGCGACAGCGGGTACAGCAAGAGAGCGCAGGGCCAGGTAATGTATACAGCCCCGAGTGTGGCTCAGGGATATCGCTTTCAGCACTGAAAGTTAACCCCGAGCCTCACTAATACCGCTAAGGGGCAGAAAAGAATTGTAACGATTCTGACATAGAAAATATGTCAGAATGGTAACGCCACATAGGCTAGTGTTTTTTTTTTTTTTTTAATTCTTTATTTGCCAATGATACAGTAACGCAGGCGCAGACAATCCCAACTGTGCACATCGTGGAGACTTTGTGTTAATGAAAGCACATCTGAGCACCCATGGGATGTTAATAAGCTACAAACTGGAACTTCAATATCATCTTTTTAATTACAAGCTACATTTTAATAATGAGGCGCAAAATGTGCTTGTGTGTATATAATATATATTGTTAAATGTAAACAGATACCGTCATATTGCTCTTTATCCTAAAACCAGAGACACGTGACCCGATGAGGGTAAACTGGTATCTTTGTTACAGTTTGTTAGGGTGTACACAGACACACCTGTGCCCCAGATAATTAGGAAATGAGCCAATGGTAGTTACTGTAATTATTGTTCTATGTATATATTTACATAAGGTTAATTATTTCGATTTAATGTAAACTCCTTGCAAACATTTCTGCAGCCTCATCCCTACCCCTTATGTCAGGAGTTAAAATTTCAAGTCCTAAGCTACTAGCCAGGCCACAAAGTTACTCGCCACTCCTGATCAAACCTTCCTTCCACACACACCCCACACACAACTCTACCCTGTCTTGACACCATATTTGTTTGGTCTATGTGACTACATGGGGCAAGTGCCAAATTCCTACTCGCCCAGCTTAAATTTTTACTCCTTTTGGGCATGTGGGCAAGTGCAAATTTTGAGCCCTGCCTTATGTTACCGACATGCCGACACGGGCATCTGTGTGCGGATCTGTTCACAAAATCTGGCTACTGCTTTCCTGAAACGGCACAGACAGTGGGTTTTATGTAAATCTATTTAATGTAAATGTTGGGCCCCGTTCACACTGTGCGATTTATCGCGTGGATTTTGCCGCGAAATCCCCGCGATGTCACGCTATATAGCATCTCCAATGCATTTCAATGGAGCTGTTCACATCTTGCCGCGCGACGTCGCGGTAGCATGTCGCTGGTACATGACCCTTTTTTGCGTTTTCCATTGGTGATGTTTTGCAAAATCGCGACATCACGAATATGAAAATCGCACGATTTTCAAATCGCACAGTGTGAACGGGGCCTAAATCTGGACCCTCTCAAACTCCCCTGTCCCTCACTTTATGTAAATCTAGGCACAAGTATTCTGACTTTCTGCAATCTGGCCCGCACAGGATCCCCATAGATTGCAGCAGGGAATCTTCTTACAAGCTCATTTCTTCAGCCTTCAATAAAGGTGTTACAATCTGAAAGTAGCAATTTTAATGGGGTATAGGCAAGGTTTCAGTTGTTGGATTGACAGCCTTGCTAGAGGCTTGTGAAATGCTGTCCAACAACCAAAACTTTACCAATACCCCATTAAAATGTCCTCACTTCAGACTGGAGTGCCGGGCATTCTTTTTTGCACACGGATTTCTCGCACTTGGCCTCTAGGATCAAAGCAAAGTATACACTGCCTGGACAAAACAAGTCACCCCCCTACCATACAGGCCTGCTGCGATCTGGGGTCATTTCTGCTGGTCAGGTCTGGGTTCAGCAACGTGATGAGGTCATGTGACTCCCTGAATATACTGAATGAGCAGGTTTTCCCATCAATGGGTTTTTCTCCCCTGATGGCACAGCGGGCATATTCCAAGATGGCAATGCCAGGATTCATCGGGCTCAAATTGTGCAAGAGTGGTTCAGGGAGCATGAGACATCATTTTCACACATGGATTGGCCACCGCACAGTCCAGACCTTAACCCCATTGAGGTTAATCTTTGGGATAATGTACTGGAGAAGACTTTACGCAGCGCTGCGACTCTCCCATCATCAACACAAGATCTTGGCCACAAATTAATGCCACTCTGGATGCAAATAAATGCTGTGACATCACATGAGCTTATCCAATCGATGCCGCGGCGAATGCGTGCCGCAATCACAGCAAAAGGCGACACAACCTAATATTACAGCGTGTGACTTTTGGCAGCATATAATCTATTCTGACAGCCAGGGCAAATTTCTTGTATCCCCCCCCCCCTCACATCAGGAGAAAAAAGTAACACGCGCTCTTTTTCTGTTTCAGCCAGCGACTACACAATGTACCCTTTTTCAACCCAAAATGCAAAAGACTTTCAGAATCTCATGTCGGTGTATCTGGACGCCGTGTTCTTCCCCTTGCTGAGGGAGCTGGATTTTTGGTAAATATTTTGATACACGTTTCCGTGTGGAATTATCTCTGCTGAGCAAACACTGTGACATTACGTTTTGTTTTTCTTCATTAGGCAGGAAGGTTGGCGGCTTGAACACACGGATCCCAAAAATCCCAGCTCTCCGCTTATCTTCAAGGGCATCGTCTTCAACGAGATGAAAGGAGCGCTTGTAAGTTTGAATAATACATCAGATAAACGCCACACAAAAAACAATCCTAGTCAACTGACTCGCTATGTCCTTCTATCAGCTTGTCAAGGAGGTGACGTCAGAACCTTCTAAATGTCATTTTTAAAAACAAAAAAAATTAAATAAAATCCCGTTCGGCTGTGAATGTTTTGTATATGTGTCTATAATTGGGGAATTTTTATTTTTTAAAATTTATTTCTCCTCCCCCCTCCCGCAGACTGACAAGGACACAGTGTACGCCCAGCAGCTGCAGAACCATTTGCTCCCGGACAATACCTACGCTTTTGTGTCTGGTGGAGATCCATTTCACATTCCAGATCTCACGTGGGAGGAACTGAAGCAATTCCACGCAACGTATTACCATCCCAGCAACGCAAAGTACGGCCACGGAGCGGCACCTTTTTAGTTTTCCTAATACTCATTTTTCGTCCGCTTAGGGAGGACTTACTGGGATATAGAGAATGTCTCAAATACATTACTTAACCCCTTCACTACCAAGTGATTTCCCAAAAATCCGTTGTCAGGATTCAGTTTTTGTTTTTTTGAAAATCTATTTTAATTGTACAGTAAGAATATTTGGGAATATTCCCAATGCATTTCTTACTGCAGCGGTGTATTTTGGCAGGTGGATGTCGCCATCTGCTGGCTGAGTGACGTTACTGCAGATAGAACTGCATTCCAAGTGGGGAAAGCTCGATATATCAGGATTAACCAGTTTTTTTTTTTTTATCCATTTTATGCAATGTATTAAACGTTGGACACCTTCTGGAGCCCAAAAGCAAACAAAACTTGTCGGCAACAAATGAATTTCATTTGCAATTCTACCGCAAAGCCCCAGATTGTGTTAAAACAATCGTAGGATGCTGTGTCTGCTACTGCTGATCATGTATACATGATCATGCTAGTGAAGGGGTTAAAAAGCAAAGCTGCATAAAGAGTGTGTATCAAGCAAGCGTCCAGCCGATCCAGTGGCTCTCAATGCCAGAGTGCACTGAGAACCATTGGTTGAAACTGGAACCAAAAGGTCTTGAGCTCCGTGCTCAGGTTCTGGACTGGATTAAGCCCCTTGTACACTAAGGGCTGATTTAGCCCCCAGAGACTCTCCCCACCAGAAGATGGATGAGAGAGCTCAGGGTACGGCGTCCACTCCAATAACACTGGTCGCTCTGTGTAGAGCAGGGATGTTAAACTCTGGAGCCCCAAATGTTTATGGCCTACAATTCCCTGAGCTCTTTGAATGCAATAAGAGGCCTCGGAATCTTGGGAGTTGACGTTCAGCAACATCTAGGGAGCCGGAGTTTGACATTCCTGCCACAGAGTTTCCCTTTTAATGAGTGACCCTTTTTGGTGGACCCAAATGTTAACAGCCCCCCTTGTTACTTCAGCTGAACTGCAAACCCCCGTTGTGGCTCGGCTTTTGCGGCTGCCTACTGTATGTTTTCCATTTGTTATTTTTTTGTCTGCAGCCGATATCGCACAAAAAGAAAAATATACCGGCTGGTGCGAAGTCATCAGTTAAATACATGCAGGGCCCCAGTGCAGATATTTAAGGGGTTAATTGCTAACCTCCGAATTGGCCCCGAATTGCAACAAATGGTGAATTTCACAGTTCGTACAATTTGGGGTCTATTCACTAAACTGTCTATTCACCAAATACATGTGATTTGACAGCAAAATACGGTGCAGTTCGGCTGCACCAAAATTGTCCCATAGTAGACTATTATGTCTATTCACATAACGCCGAATTGCTGCAAAATGCCGTGAATGATGGTGTTTCAATTTATCAGGTTTAAACAGATGAATCCCGTAGGTATCAATGTAATAAATGGAATCTTTTTAATCCCCCCCCCCAAAAAAAAACATTTTTTATTTCTCAAGTCCTTTCTGTACTTTTTTTTTCCATTTAAGAACCTTTTTTTATTTTGCAAAAGACCGTTTTTTTTTTTTATTTTTTTTTTAGGACCTTTTCTTATTATTTGGGCGCATTTTTACTACATTTTTATTTTTTAACTAAAATTTAACAGTCCAGTGGATGTCACCGTTGACAATTCGACGGTTTTTGCCGACGTCCGATAACTGCTTCAAATTTTGGTAAAATATGGTGACTATTCCCTAAATAGTGCATCCAGTGAATTTTCGGCAAAGTGGAATCTCCGAATTGTGGCGATAAACAAAGCACCTAAATTGCATGCAGTTTCAGTGCTTTGTGAATGGACTTTTCAGTGTCTCCCAAATATTACAAGCCGAGGTGCTAACATAGCGGGTGGCTTATAACTCAACTGGTTATAGAGCACCTCTATTACTTTATTGCTCGCGCCGTCTTTTTATACCGGCGGCTTCCTATTACTGGCTCGGCCAAAGTATAGACCTAGATTTTTATTGCGGTGTCATTTCGGTGCTGTCTCTTTCCCTGCACTTCAGAGAATCTAATTCCCCCGACCCTGCGGTGAATTCAGCATTCACCGCAGGGTCCCCGAAATACAGAGCAAATCTGCTGAAAAAACGGTGAAATTATCGGAAATGATAAGACGATGTGGCAACCTTGATGAACGCGTCTGAGAAAGGCCGATGCGCTGACCAGCTGTCAGAGAAATCCGACGAACAGGATAAAAAAAAAAACAGCAATTTTTTTTTAAATTTTAAACACTGCAAAAAACTGCTGGAGGAAAATGTCTGGAATTAATACATAAGATCTTATGAGTAATAATAAAAAAGTCTGTTACAGAAAAAAAAACAGGAAAAAAATCTTGCTCAAAAAAATGATAATAAATTATTATTATTATTATTCTTTATTTATAAAGCGCCAGCATATTCCGCAGCGCTGTACAATAGGCACAGTATAGACAGGGTTACAATACATTGAACAACATTTGACAAACAGTACAGGAGGAGATGAGGCCCTATTCCCGTAGGAACTCACAATCTAGGAGGGTTGGGGTTGGAAACAGGAGGAGAGGACTGTAAGGTGAGAGTGATTGATGGTTGCGTCAGTGAGTTGGGTGGTAGGCTTCCCTAAATAGGAATGTTTTAAGGGAGCGTTTGAAGGAAGAGAAGTTAGGGGAAAGTCTGACAGTACGAGGGAGAGCGTTCCAGAGAGTGGGGGCTGCGCGTGAGAAATCCTGCAGTCTATCATGGGAAGAGGTGATGCGGGGAGAAGCTAGGCGCAGGTCACTGTTTGACCTTAGGGAGCGGTCTGGGGTGTATTTGGTGATTAGTGAGGACAGGTAGTGGGGAGCTGAGTTAGTGAGGCTTTTGTAGGTAAGGATAAGGATTTTGAACTTAATTCTGCAGTGGATGGGGAGCCAGTGAAGGGACTCGCAGAGCGGCGGGTGAGGTGAATTAGCCTGGCGGAGGCGTTCAGGATGGATTGTAGGGGGGAGAGGTGGGACAGAGGGAGGCCAGATAAGAGATTATTGCAATAGTCGAGTCGGGAGATTACCAGGGCGTGTATGAGTTGTTTTGTGGCGACAGCGGTAAGAAATGGCCGAATTCTGTAAATATTACGCAGTTGGTATCGGCAGGAGGAGGAAAGAGACTTGATGTGGGGGATGAAGGAAAGAGCAGAGTCAAGTGTAACTCCAAGACAGCGAACTTGGTTTGATGGGGAGATGGTGATACCCTCCACCGTGATCGAGAAGTCAGGAGGTGGGGCGGCATTAGAGGGAGGAATAAGTAGGAGCTCAGTCTTTGACATGTTGATCTTTAGGTGGTGGGAGGCCATCCAGGAGGAGATGCCAGATAAACAGTCACTGACTTTGGAAAGGACAGGGGGAGAGAGATCAGGGGTAGAGAGGTAGATCTGAGTGTCATCAGCGTAGAGGTGGTAATTAAAGCCAAAGCTGTTGATGATTTTGCCCAGGGAGGAGGTGTAGATGGAAAAGAGCAGAGGACCAAGGACAGAGCCTTGAGGTACACCAACAGATAGAGGCAATGAGGAGGAGGAGTTACCAGCAAAGGACACACAGAAGGACCTGTTGGATAAATAGGAGTCAATCCAAGCAAGTGCAGTGTCACCGAGACCCAGAGAGTTGAGGGTCAGTAGAAGGAGGGGGTGGTCAACAGTGTCAAAAGCAGCCGAGAGGTCAAGCAGGATGAGAATAGAATAGTGGCCGTGTTTTTTAGCAGTTAGGAGGTCGTTGGTGACTTTGGTGAGGGCAGTTTCAGTTGAGTGTAGGGGACGGAAGCCAGATTGCAGGGGGTCAAGTAGGGAATTGGAGGACAGGAAGATGGAGAGGCGGTTGAAGACTAGTTTTTCTAAGAGCTTAGAGGTAAAGGGAAGCAGGGATACAGGACGGTAGTTGGATGGAGAGTTGGGATCTAGGGATGGTTTCTTTAGTAAAGGGGTAACTAGCGCGTGTTTGAAGGCGGATGGAAAGGAGCCAGTGGAGAGAGATAGGTTGAAGATGTGTGTGAGAGCAGGGGTGAGGGAGGAGGAGAGGGGAGGAATTAGATGTGAGGGAATGGGGTCGAGCGGGCACGTGGTGAGATGTGAGGAGGACAATAAGGAATTGACTTCCTCCTCAGTGGTTGGGAGGAAGCGGCAGAGGGTGGCAGATGGGACCTGTGGGAGTGGAGGTGGCAGATAACTATCTTGTGTTGGGATGTTGCTTCTGATAGTTAGAGTTTTATTGAGGAAGTAGTCTGCCAGGTCTTGAGCGCTGAAGGCAGCTGAGGGGGGAGGTGCAGGTGGGTAGAGGAGGGTGTTGAAGGTGGACCAGAGCCGTTTAGGGTTGGAGGACAGCGTAGATATAAGAGATGAGAAGAAGGATTGTTTGGCCAAGTGGAGGGCAGAGGTGTATGACCGGAGAATAAACTTGAAGTGAACAAAATCAGCTTCAGAGCGGGATTTCCTCCAGGCACGCTCTGCGGTGCGGGAGCATCTTTGCAGGTAGCGAGTCTGGAGGGTGTGCCAGGGCTGAAGCTGGCAGCGTGGGGCCTTACAGAGTCGAAGAGGAGCAAGAGTGTCTAGAGCAGAGATAAGCGTAGTGTTGTAGTGATTAGTGGCAGCATCAGGGCAGGTGAAGGATAAGGTATGAGGGAGGTGGTGAAGTAGGTTGGGAAAATAAAAATAAACTTTTTACCACAAATTAATAGAATAGACGGTTTATTAGACATTGAATATTTTTAACATTGAAGCCTATGGGATTCGTCTGAATAAACCTGCCGAATGAAACCACCGACTGGCTGGGCATTTCACTGACATTTCTCTGCTGCTCAGTGTCTCTGAATAGATTAACCATTGCTTCTCTATGGGCGAATTCACTGATGCCGAACAGGCACTGTATTTCACTGGCAATTGGCCCCGACATTGCACTGTATGGGGGATTTCACTGTTCGGTGCAATGTCGAGGCC
Source organism: Leptobrachium leishanense (assembly GCA_009667805.1). Classification (NCBI taxonomy): domain Eukaryota; kingdom Metazoa; phylum Chordata; class Amphibia; order Anura; family Megophryidae; genus Leptobrachium; species Leptobrachium leishanense. The sequence continues at coordinate 313,516,227 of CM019067.1, forward strand.
AGCTCTGCTCTCTCTGAATAACCTGTATGTTTTCATGAGACTGTAGGATGACCTCTTGATCCGAAAAGCTTGTTCCCAAGGACCGAGATCTGAGTACAGCTGGAGGAAGTTATTTAACTTTTTTATTTTTTTGTAATAAACATTATATGTATGATTTTTCACTGAGCTTTGCTGTTCTGTAATAGAATCGCACATGTCTGTTCAGAGTAATAGGTGGGATATGCTGGACCCTAGTTTGATGGTAATCACTTTGGAGGTGCGGCCCTGATGTTTTATATTGATTCCCTGCCCTCTCCTATGTTAAAGTCACCCTGTACCTACAGTTCTAGGTGCAGGGTGTTTGTGTTTTCTGTGCCCTTTTCCCTGATGTCTGCGTTTTTTCTATTTTCACCCTGCGAGGAGCTCCAGCTATTGTCTGGGTGGGGTTGGGCCAGAATCTGCGCTCCTTCATGATACTGACAGCGAGGGGAGCTTTATGCACGTGGATACCCATCCTGGGTACCGATACCGGCGTTACACCGAGATTAACGATAAAATCGATTTGTGAAAAATGTATTGAAAGGCTCTATGCAAAACGCCCAGACGTTAAGTGGCGACTTAGATCAGGATGATACAATGCGAGCCGAAGATTCCATATATGAGCGTCGCCACGGTTAAATAATGCTCCATCCCACCCTTGCAGATTCTTTACGTACGGAGACTTCCCACTGGAAACGCATCTCAAGCAAATACACGAAGACGCACTGTCAAAGTTTGGGAGGATAGAGGCCAGCACTGCTGTTCCAGCTCAAAAACACTGGCAGGCTCCTGTAAGTATGTCTACCTCCGCGTAGATCTGACGGCTGATCATGTGACGAAGAGCATCCGAAAACGTACTCACGTGGGTTTATTCTTTTTAAACGAGGAATAGTTTAACCAATCGACCAGAAAACGGCTATTTTAGGACAATCTACAGTTGACAGATTTTTCCTAACAACCACGTGACGGCATATGCCAGCGTCATGCAGTGCGGGGCAACAGAAAAGATAGATAAGAGTCTGCCAGGAAAATAAGTGTCATGCAGGTGACAGCGTTATGATACGTCTATATATGATCTTTTTTTATTTTTTCTTTCCAGAGGGAATATCACGTAGCCTGCGCGGTGGATTCCTTGGCTGCTGATCCCGCTAAACAGACAATGGTCAGCGTCAGCTTCCTCTTATCACAGTAAGCCTTTCATTGATTGGACAGTCTGGTCACTACAATGAGGTCTCACGTTAACATAGGGGGGACGCACATGGACACCCGAAAGATCTTGCCATCCATTTATCTTCTCCCTTTTTGCCTCCCCCTTTCTTAGAAGAATAAGTGATCACTGTTTAAGAGTCTATTCACAAAGCACCGAAAATAGGTGCAGTTTTGGTGCTTTGTGTTTCCCCGCATTTCTGCTCACTTTGACCAATCCATTTCGCCGATAAGGTGAATTCACTGTTTAGCGGATGGTCACCATATTTTGCCGAAGTTTGAGTTGCCGAAGCCATTATCGGACATCGGTGAAAACCACCGAATTGCACCAAAAACTGTCAAATCGGCATCTTTGAATTCTGCCAAACTGCAAAAAGGAAGACTCCTATCCCCCCCAATAAAGTATATGTATATATAGACGTATAAATCCATAAAATGTGTCCAAACAATAAAAAAGGTCCTTTTAATAAATAATGAAAAGGCCTGGTACAAAATAAAACTTCTTTTTTAAAAAAAAAAAATAATAATAAATAAATAAATAATAATAAGAGAAAACCAAAAATGTCATCTAAAATCTACAAAAAGGTGTTTATAAAAATGAATAAGGGTTCTGTATAATAGACACGATGCTCTCCTATGGGGCAATTTCAGTGGGGAAAAAAAAATCTAAATACCAAAAAACCTTTCAAAAATAATAAAAATGTCTTTCAAAAAATAAGTTTTTGTGAAGAAAAAAAAAGTCTTGTAAAAATTAAAGGTTTTAATGTAATGTCTTATTTGATTCGCCTGTTTAAACCTGTCGCAATTAAAAAGACCAAAAGCAGGTAATTTTGCCGGAATATTGGTGCAATTAGGTTTTTTGTGAATAGACTAATTGGTGATTTCTCTATGGGACAATTTTGGTTCTGCTGAATCTCCTCAAATTGCTGCGAATTGCACCGTATTTTGCTGTCAATTCACCAGTATTTAGTGAATTGACAGCTTAGTGAATAGAAGAATTGGCCTGAAATTGCGCCGAACAGTGAAATTCCCACCCAGTGCAATTCGGGGTCAATTCAGGGGTTAGTGAACCAAGGCTAATGTAAAAACACTCTGGAAGCATTAAACGTCTTCATAGTTTAATCGCATGTAAAATAATGTATTTAACTCCCTTCACAACCACAACTGAGGCAGCTCAGTCTTCAAAAGCATCATTAAGCGCCAGAGAATGAGGTGACTCGATCAGGACATATACCGGAGCAATGCAAACTAGATTTCTTTTGCAAACGAGCTCCAGATTATGTCCCTAAATTTCCAGTACATCGGCCATGTCAGCCTGTAAACTGTACGTTGCTAAACACAGCAAAGTAAAACCCCCTCATTGACATACCCTGAAGGGCTAGATGCTGTTTTGAAACTGACCAGCAGAGGGAGCTCTGTCATATAGTGCATGCAGGCTCTAAACTCATTGTAATGATATTACAGTGCATTGTATGCAGGAGTGGGGGGGGGGGGGGAGTAAAGTGATTTCTATTTTATTTTTTTCTTCCCTATAACCATTGGACCCTGACAGTGGTTTTATGGAAACCCACATGGCAGAGAAGGGATCAATAGGACCCCTTTTTTTTTTTTTTTAATATATTTTTTAAATTTTTTTTATTAAGAGCTTTAAATCAGGGATCACAAACTCAGCCCCCCCCCCCCGGGTGTTGCCTACAATTCCCAGAATTTTTGGAAATCAATGAATGGCTACAAAATCATGGGAGTTGCAGTTCAGAAACACCCGGGGGGGCCGGAGATTGAGATACCTGGTTAAAATGGCCATGATAGGTTGCTGGGGGGGGGGGGTCACTCGGCCCAACGGGGCTGTGGCAGCGTTCACATTGGAAATATTGCTCACATTCTCACACTTGGAGCATTGAGAGACATTGCATTTGCTGAATGAGCACTCCTCACATTTTTTAGGAAGAAACGTGCACTGAGGGAGACCCCATTGCTATAAACAAAGTGAGTTTTAAAGACCCACATTTCTTTCCAGTGTCCTTTGTACACCCCGTTAAAAAAAAAAAAAAGACAAAGCTGCTTAACTGAACGAGTCCTACAGGTTATAGTTTTAATAAAGCGGTGATCACTGCGCTTAATAACTGATATGGGCCATGGCGGCTGAGATGATGCTCCGGGTTACACACTGCTGGTTGAGCCTGGGCTTATGTCGCCTGTGTGTATAAACATGCAGATAAAATGGTTGTGCACCTATTCCATAACAGGGCGGCTGCGCAGACCAGAAGTATCCAGCCTGTTTATCATTTGTGCTCACCACTGTAGCTCCATGCGAAACAAAACACAGGTTTTGGTTTACTTGAATGGCCATTAAAGTGTAAGCCCACCCGTCACGTCACGACACCTCTGGGTCAAGTGGGTCCTACCTATCAGCCAAGAGGCAAAGTGATGGGTTTATATTTATACCCTCATCAGGAACAATTCCACTTTGGGATTAAAAAGAAAACCCATAAAGAACACAGCAGCAAAAATGACCTGTCTGGGGATACAACAAAATACAAAGTAGAAACATAAAATATGTAATTTTGTTAAAGGCACACTACCACCAAAAATGATGGTTTTTTTTTAAATTTGATGTTGCTGATATCTTACATGTGCTTTGTTTTTCTCTTGTTTACTTAAGGAAATATTTTCCTCTAAATGGAAGCACATAGTGTGATATTTTCCTCCTATACGTGTCACTGGGTGCATCCATTGTGTGATATTTTCCTCTATATGTGTCACTGGGTGCATCCATTGTGTGATATTTTCCTCTATATGCGTCACTGGGTGCATCCATTGTGTGATATTTTCCTCTATACGTGTCACTGGGTGCATCCATTGTGTGATATTTTCCTCTGTGTCACTGGGCGCATCCATTGTGTGATATTTTGTGTTGTAAACGGCAGCCCCCCGGCATCTTTCCATCACTTGCTCCTCACTGTGTGGCTTTGGCCATAGAATGGAGTGAATGGGCCGATCACTGATTCAAATCTCAGTGTATTGTGTAGGATGTATTCAAAGGGCATCACCGGGGGTAGATTAGAAAGCTTTTAAGTTTAAAGTCCCCTGTTTTATCTCCTTCAGCTGCCAGCGCTTCTGGAGTAGCCTGAAGAACACAATACACCCCCAGCTGCCTTTTATTAAACCTTCCCTCCTAATCCTCCTTAACTGTTAAATAATGTAGATTAAATAAACAACAGCCACGTAGCAAAGTTTATGTAAGTGGTAGTGTGCCTTTGTTTCTCACATATATTCTTTGACCATCTCTGTAGAGTCACAGATCAGTTTGAGTCGTTCGTGTTGAACCTCCTGTGCACGCTGCTGGTTGACGGACCAAATTCACCTTTTTACAAGACCTTAATTGAATCCAAGCTCGGGAACAATTTTTCTCCATATACCGGGTAAGAAAAGATCTAGAAGTGTCAGCGCATTTGATACAAATAATTTTGTGTCCCGTCCCCCCCATGAAATTACTCTGAAATGGCTGTTCGTCTTCCTGATCTCCTGTTATATGTAATATAGCTTCTCTTTTGTGTCTATCATAATCAGGGTTATTCAGAGAGAGGTGAAAACCAGGAGAGTGACTGGAGAATGGAAAATTCTAGTTTGACTTAGATTTTTCACCTCCAGTCATTCTCCTGGTTTTCACCTCTCTCTGAAGATTCAGAAAGGTGTGTGTGCGCATTTCACGGGCAGTTTTTGCTAACTTGCATTTATAATTTGAATGTCTGTTTAAATTAACCCTGACCATCAAGATCTGGCGCATTCCAACCGTTATCCTGTTTACAGTATAAAAAAAAAATATATATATTTTTTTTACTTAATAACTTTACTTAACTTTCAGAAAAGCTTACATAATAACACACGGTCCTTTTTATATAGTATTTATTTGATTAAATCCATTGCTTGTATCTTATAATTACAGCTTTAATGACCACACGAGAGATACGTACTTCAGCGTCGGGCTGCAGGGAATCTCCAAAGAAGATGTTGCAACAGTGAAAAATATCATTCACCGGACCATCGATGAGGTCATAGAGTAAGTCATCTTTTCCTTGCCGTGTGGTTACATCACTCATTTTATGGATGTTCATGGCTTTTACCCTTTTAAAATCTTGTGCCTGACATCTGTGCGTTGTATAGCTCCGTGCTCCTCGGGCCCCCGTAACAGGCCAGGTTTGCAGGATATGTGAAGCACAGCACAGGTGATATGATTTGCTTCTCAGCGATTGCAGGATTCAGTCTGCATTTCCTCAAGGTGATCCGTAAAACCTGCCCTGTTAGAGGTACCTGAGGACCTGGGTTGGAAACCACTGGTATGGTTAGATGAGGTCGCCGCAGCTTCATATATTATACTGTAGGAGTGCAATAGGAGTAAATGTTCTCGTTTGGTCCTCTTTTGCTATGATGGACAGCTTTATCAGCAATCTAACGTCGGCAACAGCAGTAAAAACGACTTATAATGAATAAATGATTTGTAATGAATTATGATTGGTTATATAATCCGATCACACATTGTATAAGCCTTCCACAGTGTCTGTGTACTCCTCCACAGCCTGTCCTACTCTATGGCAACCTAATGACTGCTCTTTGAGATTAACTCCCTTTTATTGATTCATACGTCCTCGTGGGGTTTCCTTCTGCTGAGTGTGACCGAAATAAGTGGGTTAATGTTACAAGAGCAGGCATTAGGATGGCCTAGAGTAGGACCTGCCGTGATGAGGTACATTGATGTTGTGGCAGCTTATTATCATCCTTTATTTATATATCGCCACATATTCCGCAGCGCTTTACAAGATCCGTGTACAAGGGGTTGATACATTGGAATGCCACACATGGATGATGATCTGATTCAGGAGGATCCTGTTACAAAGGGAATTTATGAGATGTATTTTGTGAGATAGGTGCATCCATAGCGTGTGGTGGCGTCTGAGTGGGATCGACTCCTCTTTCCATGATTGTTTATTTGGTGCAAGGTCTTGTTACCAGTGGGGTACCTCAGGGGTCAGTACTTGGACCCATTCTCTTTAATATTTTTATTAGTGATATTGCAGAAGGTATTAATGGAAAAGTATGTCTTTTTGCTGATGACACAAAGATTTGCAACAGGGTTGACGTTCCTGGAGGGATCAGCCAAATGACAAATGATTTAGGTAAACTAAAAAAATGGTCGGAGTTGTGGCAATTGAGTTTTAATGTGGATAAGTGCAAGATAATGCACCTGGGACGTAAAAACCCAAGGGCTGAATATAGAATATTTGATACAGTCCTAACCTCAACATCTGAGGAAAGGGATTTAGGGGTTATTATTTCAGAGGATCTAAGGGTAAGTAGTCAATGTAATAGAGCAGCAGGAAATGCTGGCAGAATGCTTGGTTGTGTAGGGAGAGGTATTAGCAGTAGGAAAAGGGGTGCTCATGCCACTGTACAGAGCACTGGTGAGACCTCACTTGGAGTACTGTGTGCAATACTGGAGACCGTATCTCCAGAAGGATATAGACCTCTTAGAGAGAGTTCAGAGAAGGGCTACTAAAATGGTGTACGGCTTGAAGGAGAAAAGTTACCAGGAAAGACTTAATGATCTTAACATGTACAGCTTGGAAAAAAGATGAGACAGAGGAGATATGATAGAATCATTTAAATACGTAAAGGGAATCCACAAGGTAGAGGAAGGGAGTGTATTTAAAAGGAAACAAAGTAGCAAAACAAGAGGACATAGTCTTAGATTAGAGGGGCAAAGGTTTAAAAGTAACATCAGGAAGCATTATTTTACTGAGAGGGTGGTGGATACATGGAACAGTCTTCCAGTTGAAGTGGTAGAGGACAAAACAGTAATTGAATTTAAGCATGCATGGGATAGGCATAAGGCTATCCTAAACAAAAGATAAATCCAGGTAAAGTATCCATGTAATTGGGCAGACTAGATGGGCCGAAAGGTTCTCATCTGCCGACATTTTTCTATGTTTCTATTGTAACAAAGTCAACTTTTGTAACTAAGTCAGGTGTGTTTTATTTATTTTAAATTTTTAAATGTGAATTTGGGTGGAATGCTCTGTATTTTCTGTGGCAGCTTGACAGATATTCGCACCTACAAACCTAAGAGGGCTGCACTCAACCAGAACATGCATACGTCATATCACAGGGCCTGTGCCCACCTCTCCACTGCGTGAACGTTTCTACGCTGTGTGAAGGAAACCACATCATCTTCTAATGGAGGGATCTCAAAGAACGTCCACCGTTAGTTCTTCGAATTCCCTCCTGTGCCATTTGGGATATATATATAATATATATCAGCATGCACCCCACAAAGCAATGTTACTCTGGCACCCCTGAACTGCCAACGTCCATGGTTAGCAAAGCTGATCAAATTTCGCTACGGCGAATCGCAGGGATTGCTTTGTTTCTTATCCTTGAGTTGCATCTCAACGTGTCTTCTCTAACGTTCCCTTCTGTGTTACTTTGCTGTGTTTTGCTGCAGGTCGGGATTTGAACCAGAAAGGATAGAAGGTTTCCTCCACAAGTTAGAGCTACAAATGAGACACCAATCCACGAAATTTGGGCTCTATCTTGCTACAGTAAGTGTCCCAGCGTTCTTTTGAACATCGCTATTGTATTGTAAGGCTTTAAGGTAAACCTCAATAAATCTAGTCTGGTAAAAGAAGCATTATAGCAATACAGTGGCAAGAAAAAGTATGTGAACCCGTTGGGATTACGTGAAGTTTTGCATGAATTGGTCATAAAATGTGCTCTGATCTTCATCTAAATCACAACAATTTGAAAAACACAGTCTGCTTAAAATAATACAATACAAACATTATATGTTTTCATGTTTTTATTGAACAGAACATGTAAACATTCACAGTGCAGGGTGGGAAAAGTATGTGACCCTTTGGACTTAATAACTGGTTGACCCTCCTTTGGCAGCAATAAACTCAACTAAACGTTTCCTGTAGTTGCAGATCAGACCTGCACAACGATCTGGAGTAATTTTGGACCACTCCTCTTCACAAAACTGTTTCAGTGTAGCAATGTTCTTGGGATGTCTGGTGTGAATCGCTCTCTTAAGGTCATGCCACAGCATTTCAATCGGGTTGAGGTCAGGACTCTGACTGGGCCACTCCAGAAGGCGTATTTTGTTTTGTTGAAGCCATTCTTTTGTTGAATTACTTGTATGCTTTGGGTCATTGTCCTGTTGCATCACCCATCCTCTGCGGAGCTTCAGTTGGCGGACAGATGGTCTTACGTTTTCCTGCAAAATGTCTTGATAAACTCTGGAATTCATTTTTCCATCAATGACAAGAATCCGTCCAGGCCCTGAGGCAGCAAAGCAGCCCCAAACCATGATGCTCCCTCCGCCATGTTTTATACAGTGGGGATGAGGTTTTGATGTTGGTGTGCTGTGCCTTTTTTTCAACACACATAGTGTTGTGTGTTTTTTCCAAACAACTCCATTTTGGTTTCATCTGTCCACAGAATATTTTGCCAGTAGTGCTGTGGAACAGCCAGGTGCTCTTTTGCAAACTTCAAACGTGCTGCAATATTCTTTTTGGACAGCAATGGCTTCCTCCGTGGTGTCCTCCCATGTACTCCATTCTTGTTTAATGTTTTCCTTTATTGTAGATGTGTCAACAAAAATGTTAGCATGTGCCAGAGATTTCTGTAAGTCTTTAGCTGACACTCTAGGATTCTTCTTTACCTCATTAAGCATTCTGCGCTGTGCTCTTGCAGTCATCTTTACAGGACGACCACGCCTAGGGAGAGTAGCAACAGTGCTGAATGTTCTCCATTTGTAGACAGTCTGTCTTACCGTGGACACATGAACATCAAGGCTTTTGGAGATACTTTTGTAACCCTTTCCAGCTTCATGCAAGTCAACAATTCTCGATCGTAGGTCTTCTGAGAGCTCTTTTCTGCGAGGCATGGTTCACATCAGGCAGTGCTTCTTAAAACCAGTAAACCCAAACCTGGTGTGTTTTTAAAGGGCAGGACAGCTTTCAGCAACACATCCAATAATATCACACTGATTGGACTCAAGGTTGTCTCACTCCTGGCTCCAATTAGCTCTTGGAGAAGTCATTAGGCTATGGGGTTCACATACGTTTTCCACCCTGCACTGTGAATGTTTACATGTTCTGTTCAATAAAAACATGAAAACATATAATGTTTGTGTTGTATTATTTTAAGCAGACTGTGTTTTTCAAATTGTTGTGACTTAGATGAAGATCAGAGCACATTTTATGACCAATTCATGCAAACCTTCACGTAATCCCAAAGGGTTCACATACTTTTTCTTGCCACTGTAGAAACTTTTTTCTGCCCACGAGGGGTTAATTGTATTTTATTCAGTCGTTGCAGAAGCCCGATCGCTACAGCTCTGTGATCGATTATCTTCGTGGATCACGGCCGGAATTTGTTTTTGTTAGTTCTGAGGAGACCAGATGATCTCGCAAAGAAATAAGTGGCGGGGAGCAAGGAGAAAATGCAGAGTATTCAAAGGAACGCTCTACTCATCCTGACCACTTCAGTTCTAAAGTGGTGAGGAGTGCCCCCCCCCTCCCAAACTGGTGAAAATGCTAGGTGAAGTGGAGGAGTTTCCTCCACCCCACCCTGCAGCCGAGATTTATTTGGTCTCGGAGAGGCAGTCGATGGATCCAATCTGTGCAACTCCAATCCATTGTTCTGCGCAGACGTGCGTACATAAAGTTCACAAGTCCTGTAGCGGTTGCAATTTGCTGTTCCTTCGCTGCGGAAGTTGCATCGGACTACAGATTGCGTTGGAAAGTTTCAGGGACTTCCGGGTTTGGGACCAGGGAGGAAAAAGTGGGTAAAATGGCCAAAATGAAAAAAAACATTATTTAAGGTCAAAATAAAAAGGAAATTCTATTAGTTCTTTTTAACTAAAGGCGTCATTTTTCGGCAAGTCTTTTAAAAGGTTTATAGTGAATCGTGATGCGGCTTGGCATAGCTTATATGTAAGGGGAAGCTGCGTATTATACAGGAATATCCATTTAATTCGACATGTGAATTCTGGGTTAACCTGACGTCCGACGTGCTTAATGATCGTCTTGGCTTGTGATGTTCAGCTCCTTGGATGAAGTATTGTGCTTGGACACATTCTACCAGCTGGTACAGCTATTTAACACAGATATACACGCTGCTTCCTATCCCCGTGCTATGACATCTGTTATATTAATGTGTCCCTGATCATTATTTCCCTTTAATGTAATAGACTTGTTTTTCTCTCCCCCCCCCCCCCCCACTAGTCTATATCCACTACCTGGAATCACGATGGAGACCCCGTGGAAACGCTGAAAACCAACGAGCACATTAATAAATTCAGACTACTTCTCAAGGAGAACCCCAAGATCCTGCAAGAAAAACTGCAACAATATATAAAGGTAACGTTAGAAATAAATATGAACAAATGACTACACGGCGTAGAGAGGTCTATTTTTTTTTTCTCCTTTTAAAAAGCGTTTGTTTTAGAAAATAAATATTCTAGTAGTCTCTCTGTGTGTGTGTGTGTGTGTGTGTGTGTGTGTATATATGTGTATATGTATGTATATATATATATGTGTGTGTGTGTGTGTATATATATATATATATATATATATAATCACTTTTTGCCCTACGGGTTAAGCATCAAATAGCAAGGAGTCACGGCCTATCTCCTGCTGATGAAGGCAAAATAGCCTGAAACAGCTGTCCAGGAGTGGCTGTGACTCGTTGCATAACCTGACCTCTGCAAAAACCTGTCCTCAGTGAGTGCGATAATCCCATAATGGTTATCAATACGTGATTTACAGTAGGACCTGTCAAAAGGTGGGATACATTGACGCTGTGACAGGCTTAAGCAATTTATGGCCATATATTGTGAACTAAATTTCTAACCGCTTTCGCAGCTTGGGCGTCACGCACAGAGGGCTAAAACCTTGTAGGCACCTTCTGGAACCCAAAAGCCAATGAATGTTTTGCAGCGATACACCACAGCCCCACAATCTCTGGCTGCTGTGCTTATAACGCTGCTCATGTATAATGATCGATGTAGTGACGGGGGATAATTGTTCTGATCGTGAATGTTTTGGTCCCGCTTCTTGCTTTTGTTTCACATCCCTTTTAATTCCATTAGATTGTAAGATCATGAGGTCTCTGGCAGAGCTCGTATAAAGTGCTGGACGTTCTCCCCAGGGCTCTGTGTTTTTAATATACTGCACTGTCTCATGTTTGTACTCGCAGTTGTAAAGCGCTGAGGTATATGTCGGCGCTATATAAATATCCCATAACGAGCTCCTATCTGGGTTATTGAGCCGTTGTGTCGCAGTGGTTGCAGTCTGAGGATGTGAAGGCAGGATGATCTTTCTCTCTCCTGTTTAAACCACCTTTTGTTTTTTGCTTTTGCAGGACAACCCCCATATGATGACCTTCTCAATGAGCCCTGAAGACGACTACAATGCCAAGCAGGCAGAGCTGGAAAGCCAGAAACTCAACCAAAAGGTCACCGCCTTGTCTGAAGAAGCAAGAAAAGCAGTCTATGAGAAAGGTCAGACAGATAAAGCTTCATCACGCGGCTTATTTACAAACACTGCTTATATTTATCTGATATTACAAAGGAAAATGTCAACTGCAAAATCCCAAGGCTAAACAAAAAGAGAGAGGGCTAGAGAGGGGGCTTTAGTTTCCTTCGAATCACCATTTAGGCTAAAGTCAGATGAACGCAGTCTGTGCGCACTCTGCATGCGTGCATAACGGACGGACATACTGACGGAAGATACTGTAGACCCCACACGCTCCATTTATTTTGACAGATGTAGAAAAAAAAAGGGAATTATGGGAAACAAAATCCGTTAAAAATAAAAGACCGGTACAGTCAGCCAGACCGAAAAATATACCTCCTGAGCATCAATGTGATGGACGTAGCAAATGCGCTGCGTCTGACGTCGTACCATCATGCACACAGGCCCTACACGGACATGGAGCACTCTGGGCGTCCGTCGTAGCGCTTTTACGTCGAAGCCTAAATGGCGTCCGTTGCCACCTGCGTGGTGTGTGAGCACTTCGGCGCGCACGTACTTCGTGTGTTGGTCTCTATTGATCACAAATCAATGCTACGACGGACGTTAAACTGTGCAGCGACACGGACGTGATGACTGCGTTCGTCTGACGCTAGCCTTAACGTTCAACCGTCTTGCTCAACGCTGGGTGCCGCCATTGCCAGTCTCCTATAGTCCGGCTTTTCTGATCTCACCTGATGGGTAAACATCGCCAGCTCTGATTAGACCGCATATCGCTGTGCTGATGCTATTACAGTCATGGCGGCGCTCTGGAGGTGTGACAGGTGCGCAGTGAAGTGTAATTTCATGTGTTCATGTCAGGGCAGAGCTCATCTTTTGGAATGAGTCGGCGTCCATCAAATTTGGCTGCTTTGGGCTCAAAGACAAAACCTTGCATGACGTAAAGGTACAGCATTCATTGGTAATGAATAAAAAGAGGAGAATCAGGAGGCCAGCGCGATTTATGATGCGACCATGGAAGACGAAAACAATTAAAGCGCATAAACCGTGTCCCTGCGCTCAAACTCCCATTACTCCAGGTCTGCCCGCGTGATCAGATAGTGGTCGGCTACACTCGTAAGAGAAATGAGATCTGTGCTTGAAATCCCATATCCCCACGCAAAAAGTATCTTAATGATTTATAAAGTCACTATTGCAAACTTTATACTAGTGTTAGCGCTCAGCTATGTGAGGGTTAAGTGGCCGCCTTATTACATTCCCCATATTACATCCCGAACGCTAATGGGTTAGAAATCGGGGATTGCGCACGCTTCTGGGAGTTTACTGTATTTTGCACTCCCTATGCTTAACACAGGGAGCGCAAAGAGTTAATTAGGACTTTGTAATTCTAACGCTAATTATGCCTTGCTGCGGTTAACTGAAAAGTTACCCACAGCTAGAAGCTGGTGCGAACTGATACGGCTTCTGCAGAATCCTTCAGCACCAGCTAAAAATCCCCCATCAGATGCTCACCTCTCATCCTGCAACGAGAACAGTGGTCCGATCCACAGCTTCTTGCTGCTGGGAGAAGAGTGAGACTGGGGACAAATAGTCCCCAGTCTCCCTCACCGATCACTCCCCGGCCCTGCATGATCTTGTGAGATGTTGCAGGTCACCTGACCCGGCAGCGCAAGCCTCCATGGAGTCCTATGGACTGCAGGAGGTGATACTCGCGGCGGTGCGTTAGAGCTGCTGCGAGTATCCAGGGGCTTAGTGCTGCATTATGGGGCAGGCTGCTGAATCCGTGCCTATCCTGTGATATGGAGCTAAAACGGGGACGTTAAGGCACAGGTTTTTCATCTTTGAGTCCCAGTTATAGCAGAGATTTTGTAATATAATCTCTTAAACATGGAGTCCTGTCTGTGCCTCTTGCACTGCCACCCAGAATGCAATGGCCCTAGCTCTGCCACCCAGAATGCATTGGCCTTAGCTCTGCCACCCAGAGTGCATTGTCCCTAGCTCTGCCACCCAGAATGCATTGGCCTTAGCTCTGCCACCCAGAATGCATTGTCCCTAGCTCTGCCACCCAGAATGCATTGTCCCCAGCGAGTCCCTAGCTCTGCCACCCAGAATGCATTGTCCCCAGCGAGTCCCTAGCTCTGCCACCCAGAATGCATTGTCCCTAGCTCTGCCACCCAGAATGCATTGTCCCAGCCAGTCCCTAGCTCTGCCACCCAGAATGCATTAATTCCCTGTCCACATGCCTTTTGGTTGGTCGCTCAGCTTTGTGACAGCGTCTATTCCTGGAAGTGCAAGACCCTCCAGCATTGGAATAAATGTGAGTTTAGAAAGATACTTAAAGCTAAACATGTAAGTCGGGATGGGTTATGGGTTAGAAAACCCTTCTAATGCCTCTCCCTCCTGTTTTTAGGGTAGGATATCTCTTTAACAGAAATCTTCTTTTCTGATTTATTGAGGCGTCAGAGCAGCTGCAATGTAAATGCATTTTTTTTTTTTTTCTCCGTGCTGTTACTTTGTAAGATGAGATTTACGATTTTATTTTCCAGGTCTGGAATTAATAAACCTGCAGACAATTCCCCCGGATGCGTCCTGCCTGCCGGCTCTCAAAGTGTCCGACATCGAAAGAACCATTCCTCTTACTGAACTGGACGTGGCATATTCAGGTGACATAACGCTCCTCTCTCTGGCGTGACATTGCACACAGGATGCTTTTAGAAATACACAGGCAAACATCCTGATACTGAACGCAGGAAAAAAATGCTTTTTTAAAAAAATATATTTTTCTCAGTATTTCATGAATCTTAGAGATTTACGTCTTCTTTTTTTCGTTCTTTTTAACCTTAGCTAGTGTTTGCTAGACCCTCCTAAGTCAGCTGTGTACATTTGCAGCAGAAGTTGCAAGTCAGGTGCTCTTTAATCATTATACACTATACCTCCACTTTAAGAGTGCAGTGAATAGGTCTATTAGACATGAGAGAAGATATCTGGTGTAATTAATGCATTTATCTCCGGTGCTGTGCTACGTTAGATTCCTGCTTTACAGTACACTGGGGGTTTATACAGTATTATACTGTGCTACATTATGCTCCCTACTTACGTCACAGGGTGGGGTTGTACACAGTAATATAAACAGGGAGCATAAATGTAGCACAGCACCTGCAATAAATGCATTAATAAATGATATTACTGTATACACACCCAGCGTACTGTAACCAGGGAATGCAAGGTGGCACAGCACTGGAGATAAATTAAATTACCTTGTACACCCAAACGTACTATAAACGGGGAGCATAATGTAGCGCAGCACCTGAGATAAATGCATTAATAAATTCTATTACTGGGTACAACCCCACCCTGTACTGTATTGTATTAATGCACTTTCTGCAGGTGATGTTATACCTTATGTCCCCTGTTCACAATACACAGGGAGGAGTACAAATAATATAATTAATGCATTTGTTTCATGAGTCGTGCTACCTTACATTCTCTGTTTACAGTACAGTACGCTGGGGTATACACAGTAATATAATTTATTAATGCATTTGTTTCATGAGTTGTGCTACCTTTTTTATTCCCTGTTTACAATACAGTTTGGGGGGTGTACACAGCAAATGATGCATTTGTTTCAGGTTTTGTGTTACCTTACATTCCCTGTTACAGTACGCTGGGGGTATACACAGTAATATCATTTATTAATGCGATTATTTCAGGTGTTGTGCTGCGTTATGGTCACTGTTTATAGTACGCTCTGGGTATACACATTAGTATTGTTTATTTCAGGTGCTGTGCCTGTCCAGTACTCCCCGCAGCCGACCAATGGCATGGTCTATTTCCGCGCCGTGTCCAGTTTAAATTCCCTTCCTGAAGAGCTCAAGCCTTATGTCCCCTTATTCTGCTCTGTTGTTACAAAGTAAGAATCGTTTCTGGTTCTATGAATTTTATTGTGAATTTAGTTTTGATTCTTTAATGCTTGTGCTGCCGGTGTCTTCTGCTTGTGCTGCCGGTGTCTTCTGCTTGTGCTGCCGGTGTCTTCTGCTTGTGCTGCCGGTGGCTTCTGCGTGTGCTGCCGGTGACTTGTGCTGCCGGTGGCTTGTGCTTGTGCTGCCGGTGGCTTCTCCTTGTGTTGCCTTGTTTCAATATGTGCATGGAAGAAACCATCATCGTAGAGGGCCTGGTCATTGTTTTGCGGGTGAAGACAATGTTCCTGACATCGAGTCATTCTTCCAAGGCAGCTGTTCTTCTGGACAGCGTCACGGCTCACACACATCGTCCAATGTTTTTTAAAAAAAAATCGACACATGGATTTGATCACCTCTTATAGCTGTGTCTTTATCCCAGCCATGTGTCGCAGGTCCTACAGTACAACTACATCTATTTATAAAGCGCCGACATATTCTAAAGCGCTGCACAATGGGTAGGAAAAAACAAACCGAAAATTAACAAATATGTCACACACAGGAAAATGATTTAGAAAAGGTGTCCCTGCTCCAGTGAGTTTACAATCTAAGAGGAGTGGGGTGACACAGAGGTGAGGGTGAATAGCTGAGTATGAGAAGTAATGGGGGTTTGTGTGGGAGATCAGGAAAAGGTACAATGGGATTATGGAGTACCAGACTATGGATTATGGGACTATGGATTATCAGATAGACCTCTCTTATGTAATGAGTTTAGAGAGACGTCCTGAAAGACTGGAGGCGTAGGGAGAGGCGACTGTTATGAGGGAGGGGGTTCCATAGATGGGGGGGGGCAGCTTGGGAAGTCCCCAAGGTGAGAATTGGGGGTGCAGGAATAAGTGGATAATAACAGGTCATTGGCCTGTTCTGTTTAATGGGTGAGCAGTTGGGTATAACTCCTCGTTTGGAATGGAGCCCTTTACTTGTACTTGTCATGCTTCAAGGATGTCTAGGTGGAAAGTCCCCAGGGTCAGCGCGTGTGATGCTCAGAGTAGGTTCCCTTTACTTCTCTGTGTATGAAGAGTTTCACATTAAGTAATTAGTAATGACTGTTAATTCCTCTGTATAAAAATCCCGTTTTTGTTTGTTTTCGCTCACTTGCACAGGATGGGCTGCGGAGTTTACAATTACCGGGAACAAGCTCAGCAAATGGAGCTGACTACAGGGGGTATGGAGGTCACTCCAAAGGTCGTGCCGCACCACTCCAACCTGGACGCTTATGAACAGGTAAGATGACTCTGAGCTGTCTATCAAGTGAAGTGAAGTCAAAACCAAAAAAGTGAACTGCTGGTCCTCTGCGACTTTAATGTTGATTGGCTGAATCCTAAAAACAATAAACACTGCTCACTGTTTAAGGCTTTGCAGCTAACACAATTAATCTCCTCCCCCACTCGCATTAATATGAAAAGCCCTAACCACACCTTGCTGGACTGGATTCTCTCCTCATGTCCTGATCGTATACAGGAGGCAGGCGTTCTCGCTAACAGTTTCAGTGATCACTGCCTAGTGTACTGTGCGCATAATAAGGGCCACAAAATGTCCACCAAAGGTAATAATCACCAGGTCTTTCAAGAAATTTAATCTTTAATCCTTCCTAAATGATCTCAAACAGCTCCCATGGTACAGCCTAAACCTAATCCCAGACCTGGACTGTGCAATTGCTCCTGAAAGTCTGGAACACACTTACCCCACTGCGCAAATTGCAAGTAAAGGGGGCCCCACCTCCGCTGGGTTACAGCTGACCTCACGCATATGTACCAGTTTAGAGACTCCCTGTGGTCAAATTTCAAGAGTACTGAATCCATGAGTGATCACTGTGAATACCGAAAATGCCGGAATGCATGCACAAAACAAACAAAAATGGCTAAAGCCCAGTACTTCAATGAAAATTTAAACAATAACATATCAAACCCCAGAAATTTTTGGAAAATCATAAGTAACATACAAGCACCCCCCGTCCACTCCCAACCGGCTGCTGTCAAGTAAACAACCAAACTGTACAACACCCCCTAGATGTAGCAAATGCTTTTAAGAATTATTTTGTTGGATGCGCCACCACCCTGATTGATAAACTAGGAAATGACACGCAATCAGAAAGGCTGCACACAGGTCAGGCCCCACCAACAGTGCAAAGACCCTGTAACGCAGAGAAATTCAGTTTTAGACCAGTGCCTGTCAGTGCCATCACTAAACTTCTCCGTAACCAAAAAATGAAATACCAGTCTGGACCTGATCAAATCCCAGCAATGCTGCTGAAAATCAGTGCGCCAGCAATTGCAAAACCTGTCGCAACCCTAATCAATGAATCACTGGCGACTGGATACATACCCAAACTTTGGAAGACTGCAAGGGTGGTACCTAGCCATAAAAGTGGAGTCAATACTTTGGTATCCAACTACCGCCCAATATCACTGTTCCCTGTAATGTCAAAAATTCTAGAAAAATGTGTCTACACTCAATTACGTGATTATTATCCGTATCGGAACTATTTAACCCCAGATCAATCAGGCTTTCGTCCAAACCATTCAACTACAACTGCCCTTTTAAAAGTTTGTAATGATATCCAAGCCGGCATGGAACAAGGAAACCTAACTGGAGCCATCTTCCTTGATTTTGCCAAGGCTTTTGACACCGTAGACCATGGCATCCTATTACAAAAGCTTAAAAACTCTGGTATTGGTGATAGCACGTTAACCTGGTTCCAATCATATGTGTCTGATCGGTCGCAATTTGTGTTCATTTCTGACAGCACTTCCCTTCCCCTCCCAATCACGTGCGGTGTACCCCAAGGCTCGATACTCGGCCCCCTGCTATTCACTATATTCATAAACGATCTGCCCAATGTCTGCAAAGCCTCAAATGTACACATGTATGCAGACAACACTGTAATCTATACCAGCAAACCAAATCTCCCACAGCTGGAGGCCGTGCTGCAAGAACAATTCAGAGGTAGAAAAGTGGATCAAACACAACAACCTTTTTCTAAATGCTGACAAAACTGTTACAATGCTCTTTGCAATTTGTGTAGTTTACGTGCTGTTCCAAACACCCCACTACAGTCACTTCTCTCAAATATCTAGGTATGTGGTAAGACCCAAATCTATCCTTTGGCCCCATATCGAAAAAACTTCTCTAAACTCTACCCCAAACTAGGTGCCCTGTACAGAAACAAATCCTGCCTGAGCCCCGCGGTAAGAAAGCAGATTGTACAGCAAATGCTTATGCCAGCCATTGAATACAGAGATGTAGTGTATGCAGCTGCCCCTCAAACACACCTCCAGAAACTTACTACATTGTATTACTCATTCTGTCGCTTTGTGCTACAATGAAACTACATCACCCACCATTGTGACATGTTAAAAGAACTAAACTGGCCATCGCTGGAATCTAGACGCACCCTTCACCTTTCCAACCTGGTGTTTAAGAGCTTATCTGGGAAGCTGCCACCCTACCTGAATAGGCTGCTTCCCCCAGCAGTTCCCTCATCCTATAACCTCAGATCCAGGACCAGCACCTTACTTGCAATACCACAATACAAAAAGAAAGTGGCTCGGTCCTCATTTTCCTACAGAGCACCGCAAATATGGAATAACCTCCCAGACGCCATCAAATCTTTCCCCAGTCTAAAGTCCCTTAAGACTTCCCTATTAACATACCTCAATACGGAATGCACCTGTAAACCTGTAACATAATGACTTTATTTCCTACATATTTATTTTCTGTTAATCTGTATATTTGGTTTTGTGTTAATATCTTGCATTTTACTATTTTGTATTTCTGTAACAATTCAATGTTCTTGAACCCAGGAAATACTTGAAAACGAGAGAAATCTCAATGTATCCTTCCTGGTAAAATACTTTATAAATAGATTTTTTTTTTAAAAAAAAAACATGGTCATTGTTTTTTTTTTTTTTTTTTTTTTGAAAAATAATTTTAATTAATTATACATTAAGAAATATTTGGGAATTTCCCCAGTGTATTCCTTACTGTAATAACCTGTGCGGCAGGGAGATGGCGCCATCTACTGGCCAAATGGAGTTACACTAGTTTGAGCTACAGCATGTTGTTCCCTGCATCGGCTGCTGAAAGCCTGATATGTCAGGGCATTCTTCAGCTGATTTTACAGTTTCAGCACCTCGGGCATTATGTCCACAGGGCTAAAACTTTGGGGGAACCTTCTGCAGCCCAAAAGCAAAAAGTCATTTGCAGCAAACTAATTTCTGGTTTTGTCCTTCAGAGCTGCAGATAAAGATAACTTGATACCGGGACCTGATGGTGCCTTTGAAGTCCCAAGTTATCTCGTTCTCGGCAGTGAAGTGGTTAAAGGACCACCGCACAATGACAACTTGGTCTTATCGAAGTAGTCACAGTGCTTGGAATGTCATCAGCTCTCTCCTCCTTCTGGTGGGGGGTGGGTCTCTTCAGGGACTGATTCAGCCCTCTGAGCACAGGAACTTGGTCCTGCCCAGAACCAGAGCACAGATTCCTGAGCATCAGGACCTTTTAAGGAACCAGTACCAGTCATTGGCTGTCAATGCTGTTGTGTCCTACTGGATTGGCTGGCGCTCTGCCATCACGTGATAGGCGGAGAGCAGATTGAGGCAAACACTGGAAAAGAGAGTTTTTAAATGGGGTGTCAGGAGGGGTTAATGTTTAACCTCTCTGGTTCCCCTCCCCTTTCTGTCTTAACCCTAGAGTGTCCCCGTTTTTAAATATGTGATGGAAACCTGGTTTATCACTGGATTTGTCTGTTTCCTTGGTGCCTATGAAGCTGCTTAGACCATGACATCCTCCTTGGTTAGAGGTTTGCTGTCTTCTCAGCGGTCAACAGCATGGGTTACATGCACAAATCCCATCACTCATGGGCAGCGCTGTAACACTAGCAGACAGTCTCATAGTATACACAAACAAGATGTATCACCTGGGTTCAAAATCCTATAGACCTACAAAAAGACTTAAAAGAAGTTTCTGCGTCTGCTGAAATGGCCTCGACGTGGCGGTGGGCTTATTCCTTCACTGGCCGTTTAAGGAGATCCAATACCTTTCTTTTTGTAGGTTTATAGGTTTTTGCATGGAGGTGCCTGTTGTCTTCTCAGAGGTCAGGTTTGCAGAGAGGATCCAGTCTCTGAATTACGTTCTTTAATGCCCAAAAACTGCTGGTTTTTTTGCTCAATTTTATTTATTTTTCCCACTCCTCCACTTGTGATTCGTCCTTCACTTTATTGGTGCTTCTCGTCATGACTTGTCTTTGTTTCGTCTGAACTTTTAGGGGATCCTCTTCTCATCGATCTGCTTGGATAGAAATATGCCGGACATGATGCACCTCTGGAGCGAAATATTTAGCAAGTACGTACTCTGCCATATAACCGAATCTCGCCACCACGCCAGACGCGGGGTGCGACGGTGAAGAGGTCTAGGATGGGGGACGGGACAGTAGGGTGTGCAGAGATCTTAGAGATCACTGACTGACTTTAAAAATCCCGAATACCTGTCAAATGAATTTTCTGGCAGTCGTGTGAGCTCCCGCGCTCCTCCGTTCCCTCTGGTAGATGTTTGAATCTGTAATCGTTTCCTGCTTTAACACCGGGCTGAATGAATGTTGTTACTTTTTCAGCCCTCACCTCAACGACGTGGAACGACTGAAGGTTTTGGTGAAAATGAGCGCTCAGGAACTGTCCAATGGGATTCCCGGTTCCGGACACCAATATGCCTGCATTCGTGCGGCCCGCACCCTGACTCCGGCCGGAGAGCTGGATGAGCTGTTTACTGGAATGGATCAGGTACCCACGAAATTCTCTTCCACCCCTTCAGTTTGTTGGCTTATTGTTCTGTTTCTGATTCTTTTTATTGTTATGACACAGTGTTCATGTGTCTAGATTAAAAGGGATTTTCATGAAAGGGTTTATTCTGTAAGAGCCGAATTTACCACTGAAGGGCACCGAATGGTGAATTTCCCCATGAAATGCAATTTCGCGGCAGTTCATCTATTCATTATAACGGGAAAAAAAAGGTGTCATCTGCGCTCGCTTCTATATAGCGCAGATGACACTCCCCCCCCCCCCCCCTTTTATGCATGAACTGGGTTGTTACTCTTGGTCTTTGCAGCCACTCTGAGTACAGGCGCGACACCATTTTTTTCTGTATGTAATCATCTATTCACTAACCTGTCAAATACTGGCGAATTGACGACAAAATATGATGCAGATCACAGCGAAATTGTCCCATAGAGAAGTAATGGTTAATCTAGTCAGCGAACACCGAACTGATTCAGTTCGACAGATTTAAACAAACTAATTCCATAGGATTAAATGTAAACAAATATTATCGTTTTGTTTTTTTAAACTCCTTCGTTTATTCTTTTCATTTTCAGCAAAAAGTATTTTTATTTAGAATTTGGAACATTTTTTGTTGTATTTTTGAGGCGAAAAATATATATTTTTTCACTTTATAGAATTATTTTTTTTTTTGTTATTCCACACATTTTCATGTATTTTTTTATTGGTTTAAACACCTTTAGAAGACTAGTAGAGCTCCGTGTTCTAGTTTTTTTCTGCAGTTCGGCCGAGTGAGGACTCACTGAAATTTCGGTGCGTTCCAAATAACCCCTTAAACACCGTTGTGGCCGCGAAGTTCGATTTAGTTGCAAACAATGGTTATGTTACGGTTCTGGTAGCTCCGATGAACTCCGGCTGAGAAGGAGAATTCATTAATAGCTGCAAACAATTCTGAGCAGTGACGCCAATGTTCTTCTTCTGCAAAATGCGTAAACTGGGGCTAATCTCCATTCAGTGCTGTTCCACCATTATTTGCAACGCCGGTAAATATACTTTGCTGATTTTAAGTGGTGAAACACCGGAATAGAGGCACAGAGGGCCTCATTGCCCCAGAATCTATGCAAATAGCTGAGGTGGCCATGGTGCTCTGCCCATGATGGCTTGCACAATGGAAGGGCGTTCGTTTTGTAATGAGCCTTACAGATCTCATGGGAGAGACGCGTGACCTCAAGAAGCAGATAATCTGTATGTTAACAATAACTTTAATATGAAGCCCACGATGAGAAATGATCCAGAATGGGATAAAATACTAAAAACAAAACCTGACTAATTCTATATGTTTTGAGTGTGTACGTGATATATACTGTATATGTGTTGGCGTGCTCTCCTTCTGGTTTGTTGTATTACTGTCTTGACACCAGTGCTTTTTTTTTCTGGAAGAAATAGGTGGGGGTACTCTCTCGCCCAGGGAAAAACTGACAATTTTTCGTGTCCTAATAAATACTCCTTTATTCTCACATGGGTATATTTGCCCCCAGCTCACATGGATATATTTGCCCCCAGCTCACATGGATATATTTGCCCCCAGCTCACATGGATATATTTGCCCCCAGCTCACATGGATATATTTGCCCCCAGCTCACATGGATATATTTGCCCCCTTGCTCACATGGATATATTTGCCCCCTTGCTCACATGGGTATATTTGCCCCCTTGCTCACATGGGTATATTTGCCCCCTTGCTCACATGGGTATATTTGCCCCCTTGCTCACATGTGTATATTTGCCCCCTTGCTCACATGGGTATATTTACCCCCTTGCTCACATGGGTATATTTGCCCCAAGCTCAGAATGGGTATATTTGCCCCCAGCTCACACTGGATATATTGCCCCAGGCCAGTTCACATGAATATATTGCCCCAGGCCAACTCACCTCT
This sequence comes from Leptobrachium leishanense, assembly GCA_009667805.1. Taxonomy (NCBI): domain Eukaryota; kingdom Metazoa; phylum Chordata; class Amphibia; order Anura; family Megophryidae; genus Leptobrachium; species Leptobrachium leishanense. The sequence continues at coordinate 313,539,647 of CM019067.1, forward strand.
GCCAGGCCCCTCCGAGTCATTGCAGAGGGGCGGATCCAGCGGCCGCCATGTTCAATCCTTCAACGAGCGGCCACCTGCATAAATATCTGCCGCTCGCCTGGGATCCATCCACCAGCCAGCTGCGATCTCACGTAGTTCACGTGAACGCCGCGATCTCGATCGCGGCTGGCTGGAGGATGGATCCCAGGCGAGCAGCAGATATCCATGCAGGCGGCCGCTCGTTGAAGGAAAGAACGCAGCAGCCGCTGGATCCACCCCTGCGCCGACCAGACAGCTCCGGATTCGGACTCCTTTAGAGTCCGATACCGGAGCTGTGAAAAATTAAAAAGCAAAGGGCGGCTGGCGATGAGGTGCCGGTACGGCGTACCAGCGCATACCGCCTCAAAAAAAGCCCTGCTTGAGACGCACCACACTTAATGCTTTGTTTTGGTTGAGTGCTACCCTCCCCGTGTATTCTGTATGAAAACGGCTGACAACCCTTGGGTAAGCACCCGTCCCTGTCACAGTGGCTCCACCCACAGGTTCTATTTAGCCTTGAACTGCAGGGAGTTCCAGAAAGGAATCAGTCCTCGGGAAGTGAGTTGATCCCATAAGCGCATTCATTAGGATAGCATGATGGGACCTGTCAAAAGGTGGGATACATTGGCGGTGTTGACAGGCTTAAGCAATTTATGGTCATACATTGTGAACCAAATTTCCATAATTTTTCAACAGAGCTTAGGGATAAAAACCTTGTAGAAAGTCTTGAATGGGTTAAGAACTTTTGTGATCCTGAAGAGGGTAAGAATTGTTGGAAGCTTCTGAAGGGTTAAAATCTGGTAAAATGTTTATAAAGCAGCTGTTGTTGTTTTTTGAGTTTGACTGGAGCGCTCTCTTTCTGGTTTGTTGTATTTTTGTCTTGAGATGCCCCCGCACTGTGTGCTTAGTAAAGGTTGAGTGCTGCCCTCCCCGTGTAATAAATATATATATATATCTCTTACTATCCGTCATTCTTGAGCTCACGGAACTTTCCTTTCAACTCTTCTTTCTTTCTCCCCCCACCCCCTTGCAGGTAAACCTAATGCAGAGGATCGCCGACATGCCCGATATGAGTTCTATCCTGCGCAAATTGTCACGTATTCGGAAATACGTCCTGCTGAGCGACAGCTTGAGGTGAGCGGGGGTGGGGGGGTGTTCGCTTGCTTAACGGCTTTTACAGTTTTCAGCCTTCCTAAATATTGACCGCCCTTTGTAACGTTTGACTTCGGCCACTTCATGCTGTAATTTGAGGCAGAGAAATTCTGGTGCAATCTGAGCGTTGTGTACATATACCGGCAGTGGGGTATTTTGGCCTAGGCCAACAAGGCCTAGGGCGGCACTTTCCAGGGGGCGGTGGCCCGCAAAGTATTTTTCCAGGAAGGATACATTGAGATTTCACTAATTTTCAAGTGTGTCCTGGGTAGGCAAGGCCTAGGCTTTCACTTTCCAGGGTGCAGCAAGAAACCTCACCACTAAATGGGTTACTCACAGAGCACCGAAATGACGTCAACATGTTGGTGTTCTGTAGTTCCCTGCACTTCGGGGAATAAAATTTCCCCACCCTGCAGTGAATTCACCATTCACCGCAGGGTCCCCAAAGTGCATGGAGTCGGCCGCTGAATGCTGCCACCGCAAACCTGTGGCCTGCTGTTTTCAAAAGAACTACTGAACGAAAATGTCTGGAATTTACATATAAGATCCTATGATTGATAAGAAGTTCTGTTACAGAAAAAAGGAAAAACGCTATTAAAAAAAAAGGGGGGGGGAATTTTGCTGAAAAATGACTAAAGGGTACTAAAAAAAATCAGACTTTTTACTGCAGATTAAAATAATAAATAGTTTATTAGATATTGCTTAAAAACGGGAATATTTTTAACATTGAAACCTATGGGGTCCGCCTGAATAAACCTGCTGATTGAAACCACCGAACATCAGGGCATTTCACTGCCATTTCTCTGCTGTTTGGTGTTCTCTGAATAGATTAACCATTACTTCTCTATGGGGATTTGCACTGCCTTCAAACAGCACCGTACTTGCTGGCAGTTCACCAAACTTGTGTGTGAGCATATCACAGAGCAGTGGTGTACTTAGGGGAGTGGCGGAGGGTGGGCTGCCCCAGGTACCAGTGATTATTTGAGTGTCATTAGGGGGTACTAGGAGGTGCCACTGTCACTGTGTGTCAGCTTTGAGCTGTGTTCTCAAACAACGAGCAGGGGAGCAGGGCGTTTGCATACGGAATAAAATCGAATAGAATAAAAATCCCCCTCTCCTCCCTCCATAGTTCCTCCCCTGCCCCGCAGCAGCTCTAGGAGAGGGGAGGGGGATGTGATTTGTGTGCAGAGAGAGATGGTAAAGGGGGGGGGGGGGTTTATCAGCAGAATATGAAGCCCTGTCTGCTTACTGCTGTTTAAAGTGGACCTTTCCTTAACCAGCACTGCAGTGATATAAATTTGTCATTGAGCTGCCTGGCTCCTGGTGAGGCTGCGTGCGTGCAGGTCACGCGGTCCGGCCAGTCAGGTGGTACTGAGTTTACTTATTTTTTTCTGTACCGACTGGCTGAACCACGTGACACGCACGCAGCTGCCCGCTCTTTCATGAACACGGACTCTCACTCTATTCTGGACTGAACACCTACTGGAAGGGAATCAAAGCCCACGGTGCACCCTCTGGCAGTGGCACCCCACTGCTGACAAGATGGCTCCACGCACAGACACAGCCGCGATCCTGAGTCCGTACACAGTCCCTGCTGACTCTGCACACAGCCCTACCGCAGACGGAGGCCGGTAAATATAGAATAAATAATTGCTGTGTGCTCATATTCACTTGGTTTGCTGGGAGTCTTATTGCAGTGAATTCTGATGCACTCATACACACCGCACATTGCATTGCTGGGAGTTTTATTGCTGTGGATTTTGATACGTTGACACACATACCGCACATTGCATTGCTGGGAGTTTTATTGCTGTGGATTCTGTGATACACACTGCATATTACTGTGAGTTTTATTGCCCTGGAGCTCTGGGATACGCTCATACACACTGCACATTACTGTGAGTTTTATTGCTGTGCAGCTCTGATATGCTCATACACAGTGCCCATTTCTGTGGGTTTATTGCTGTGCAGCTTTGTGATACACTCATATGCAGTGCACGTTTCTGTGGATTTTATTGTTCAACCAATTAGAGCGACTGTGATCCAGTATACTTGACATGCGTGGCTCTTCTTTGTAAAAATGCATGAATTTAAACCTTTCATAATTTTATTTATCGCAATAGGTACATTTGAAATGGTATACAAAATATACAAGTAGGCACTTGGTATCCACTTTTAATATAAAGAGAGGAAAAGGCGGAGCTTAAAGAGGAAGGGTGGGGATTAACCAGGAAGAGGTGTGCCCTTGACAGGGAAGGGGTGTGTCAAATTTAAATTAGGGGGTGCACAAGTTTAGTCGGGCCTAGGGCAGCACAAAACCTAAATACACCACTGTATACCGGTAATAGTGTTTGGGTGTGCCGCGCTCCAGGATGGCGGCCGGTCCTGCCGTCTTCATACTTTGGAATCCATAAAAATAGCTCATCGATTAGAGGATTGACTATCACAGAAAGGCAAAACACAATGTTTAAAAGGACGCTGTAGGGTTAATACAGGAGAGGGGAATGATTGGGTTAAACCTTAACCCCTCTGGTTTTAACTTTTCCCCGCGCAGTGCTCTCTCTCCAATCCTCTGCCGGGTTACCAGCGAGCCAGAGGGAGTCACGCGGCCGCCGGTGGATTGGGGAGTTGGATGCTCCAGCATGTGTCCAGCCGATCTGATGGGTGACAGTGGGACCCAAATTGGGCCCCGATGACTGAAGCAAAGATAGTAAGAGGAGACGCACTCACCCTTCCCTGAGCCACATACAAAAGATCTGGCTCTGGTGTGTACGTCTTCGATGCTCTTGAGGCGGTGTCTGACCTCCTCCTATGTACGTTGGGGATTGGTACCTCGGGCCGACGTAGTTCTGAAGTGGTTTCCTTTCTCCTTGGTAATCCTCCCATAAAGGTCCATGCGCCTGGGGTCCACTTAGGAGCACGTCTCCCCCCTGGCAGGGCTGTGGCCGCAGTCCGTGTGCCTGGCTCCGTGCATCCAGTCCTCCACATGTTGCTCAGCCCGTTCCACATGCGTAGAGTTCTATGCAAAAGAGTGTGTGACATTAATGCCAAGTGCTTTGTGTGTGGCAGGTGTTCAGTGAATGCCACCCCTCAGCAAATCCCCATCGCAGCCAAAGAGGTGGATCGCTTCCTGGCTGGGCTCCACAGAAACAAGAAGGAGCGGAAGGCCGTCCGGCCCAACATAGTCGAGGTAATTCAGATTTTTTTAGGACGGTCTCTGTGTGAACACTCCATGTTTTATGGATTTAAAACCCGTTACTGTCTCCCCTTCATTTCCCAGACATCCTGCGGCCAGACGACGGAAAGCGAGGACTCCAAAAAAATCATAAGGAAGCTGGTCTGTGTAAGTGAACGGTCCAATAAGAACGTGTTATACAGGGTTATTCAGAGAGCCGAACTGGCACCGAACAGGGAATTTCCCGTACGTTGCCATTTCGTGGCCATTCAGCTATTCAGAAAGCAGGCAGTTTGCGAAATTATGGCAAGCTGCCAACAAGTACGATGCCCGTTCGGCGGCAGTGAAATCCCCCATAGAGAAGCAATGGTTAATCTATTCAGAGACACTGAACAGCAGAGAAATGTCAGTGAAATGCCCTGCTGTTCGGTGTTTTTATTCGACAGGTTTATTCAGGTGAATCCCATAGACTTCAATGTTAAAAATATTCCCGTTTTAAACCAATATCTAATAAACCGTTTAATGTGCAGCAAAAAGTCTCTTTATTTTGTCTTCAAGTTTTTTTTAAGGATTTTTTTCAGCAAATTATTATCCCCCCCCCCCCCCTTCATTGGTTTTTTCAGGAAGCTGGTTGGTGCAGTGTGTGGCGGAATGTCAGCTTTTTCTGGACGTGTTCAGCGTGTTTTTTTGAGGCAGTTTGTATATCTACATGCACCTGACTGACGTCTGTTCCATCTTTCAGGAGCCAAACTTCAAGCCGTGCCAGATGAAGACGCAGTTCAACTTGGCTTTTCCCGTCAATTACATTGGTGAATGTATACGGACGGTCCCCTTCACAGACCCGGACTTTGCCAGGTAGCGAAGACTGGCGCAGCGCTGCGTTGGTTAACACGGTGTCCATAATCTGTTTAGGGAAAACGAATCCACACTTAATAAACAGAACAAGCTCTAAATGACAAACACGCAGCAAGACGGAGCAAGGAATCTGGTCTAGGTTTGCCAGGTCGGCCATGTTTTCCTAGACACGTATTACTGTATCATACAGAGGAAGTGCAACTTGAAAAGTGCTGCCCTGCAACCTGTGTAATTCATATGCTGCAGGAAGGAAAGCAAGACAGTGATATACCTGGTATTGCTTTATGATTTCGGACCTGCAGCGTATGGATTCTACAAGCTGTTTGTCACATCGAAACTTGATAACAATTACTTTTCATGCAGCCTTCGTTTACTCGCACAAGTTATGAGCGCAAAATATATCCACCGGGAGGTCCGTGAGAAAGGAGGCGCGTATGGAGGAGGAGCACAGCTCGGCGTCGGCGGACTCGTCACCTTCTATTCCTACAGGTAAGATATCGCAGCATCTGTAAACCCAGAGGTTTTGGAAGTAAAGGACTTTGGGATCGAAGTGTTTTTATCTTTTTTTTAACCAGAGCAAGTTCCCTTGGGCTGACTGTCCACCGGGCCCGTAGTCGGCTGACCGACTTGGCCATCTGACTACGGACAACTTTTTTTGAATGATCTAGGTCCCGATTACATTCTTCGCGCATACGTTTGCACCCGTGCAAAAAAACATTAACGCGTGGGGAAAAACCCTTTGCGCTGAACGTTGTATTACAAAGTCAGCGCAACAAACGCGCGTATACGTCTACCGCGGGTGAACCTGCGCAAACGCTGCGCGAGCTTACTTTACAGCGCGCGTCCTATACTTAACATTGGGAGCGCAAATGCGTTTGTGCGCTGGTACGCGGATGGTATTACAATCTATGAGCAGTTTGTAACGCACAGCCTTTGAGTGCATAATTTTAGCAACTCCTAAAAGCTGGTGGTAATGGCAAATTCTATCAACCTGCCGAACCCAAATACACCAGCACAAAAAAAAATACAGCAAAGTATAGTTACACATTCTACACATACCCAAACCAATAAAATGGAGAAGTTGTGTGTGCATTTTGTTTTGATGCAGCATATATGCGCAGATTGACTTTTGACAGGCGCAAAAACTTAACGTGAGACAATTGTGGTTCTTAATTCTGATTGGCTGAATCGCGTGATTCACACTGCACACTGATTTCTACGTGCGCATTTGTCCGCGTCCGTTTTCCGTATGTTTTTAACGGATGGAATAATGCGAGAGGATTGTAATACCAGCGTTGATTTACGTGCATTAACATTTAACCCTTCACTCAAAAATTCTGTGTTGTGTGATTGGTCAGATGACTACGGACGTCTTGTTAGTCGCACGAATACAGACCCAGTGGACGGCCAGCCTTAAACTAAACTCGATGTTAGTGACCTCCGTTACCTGAAGCAATTCCCTAGATCTCGATCACATTGTCCTGTAGCAGAATTAGACAGGGATCTGTATAAAGGGCAAAGCGCTGCTTTATATGGAAAAGAAAATTAATTTGTGTTTTGTTTTTTTGTTTTTTTTCCCCTACCTCGTATTCTGTCAGGGATCCCAATTCCATGTCGACCCTGAACACCTTCCAAAAGGCAATCGAGTGGGCAAAATCTGAAAAATTCACAGAAGACGACCTGAACGAAGCCAAACTTTCAGTGTTTTCCAAAGTGGATTCTCCCGTGGCTCCGGCCGATCAAGGTAGGTGGATTTATTTTCTGCGGAATTTCTAATTTTGTGACGGGTGCGTTTTTCAAGCAAAAGGATTGTGATATGCGACTGTCAGGGATTACAAGATCTGACGAAAGCTCCCCGACCCGTGCAATCGAAAGGCGACGCTCCAAGCTGGGAGGGGTAACGTTTCGCAAAATCCCTTCAAGCCAGGCTCTTCCGGGAATACCGTCTCGAACCGAGAACAGCGAGCTACATCGCAATATCCCATGTTTTGGAACTACATCTTCCATGATGCTCAGCCACTCATCAGGTTGGCGGAGACTTGTGGGAAAGGTTGTTCCAAAACACTTGGAGGGCCGCGGTCGCTGACACCTGATGTACGCTAAAGTCGAAAGAGAAGCTATTTTAATGGCAGGGTGGGAAGAAGGCCCTTCCTCTATAACAGGGGTCTCAAAATCAAATTACCCGAGGGCCACTGGACACTTTTTCATATCCCATGGGGGGGCCGCGTGCAAAATTTCAAACTCGTTTTGAAAACCATTTTATTTAATGTATTCTTTATTAAACTGAAGTTTATATCAAAATGCAGTATTAATAAATAATTTATATAAATAAAATATATTCGCATAATTATATATTAAAATATATATCAAAATATTATTGCAGCTGCATTGGTAATTATATATGGGGGTGGGGGGTGAAACCATGCCCCTTTTTTTAGAACTAAAAATATAGATCTTTTATCATTTTTATATATTATTATCTTTGTTTTTATACTATACATAGTGGTGTTGGGTATCATTGGCAAGGCCAGATTCTGGCCTTTCCAATGACACCAGGACCATTCCTGTAGTTCTAAAGGACCCCTGCATCTCCTGTACTACTGGGAGGGAAATCCCAGAGGGTGACATATGATGACTCCCAGGGGGTGGGACAGACCAGCACAAAGCGGGGGCCCAACAGGACGGGCGTGGAGCGTCCTGTGCTCTGGGTAGGGAATCACCATGACACTCCACGCATGTCCTGGACTGCAGGAGCAGCAAGGCCAATCCGGACTGTATGGGCGGCGACATAGTGCCTGATGTGTCAGTCCGCCCCTGTCAGCGGGCCATTTGTAACCGGGCCGGTACTTCAAGACCCCTGCTCTATAATCATTCTGCGATGTTAACTTTTTATGGATTTGACTGCTGACCTTTTTGCCTTTTTTTATTTCAAGGAATGAATCAGTTTTTAAGTGGAATCAGTGACGATATGAGGCAGAGACACCGGGAGCGGCTTTTCGCGGCCACCTACTCTGATCTGGTCAATGCTGCAGGAAAGTAAGTTTACTCGTTCTGTCCATATAACCACAGCACGCGTTCACATTGCCAAATGTGTGCGGCCACTCACGGCTTCCCATGTACCAGCCTTTCAAATGAACCTCAAGAGAACATAAGACTGTAAGGGTCAATCAGAATACACCGCAATTTCAGTGCTTTCTGGTCTAGTGCAGTTCGGCGATTTCCTGTTTGCCGACCCTACAGTGAATTCACTATTCACCGCAAGGTCCCTGAAGTGCATGAACGTGGAGTCACTGAATGCCGATCAAACCGCCGAAGTTCCAGGGGGAAAAAAAACAGAACTCCTATTCTATAAAAGGTGTTTAAAGCAATGAAAATGTGTGGAAATAATAAAAAGGTCTGTTACAGAATAAAAAAAGCCTATTAAAAAAAAAATTGGGAAGCAAAAATTTCACCAAAAATTTTTAATAAAAAGACTGTTTGCTGAAAATGAAAAGAATAAACGGTTGGATAAAAAAAAAAAAAAATTTTTTTATTTTTACATCGAATCTTATGGGATTCTCCTGTTTAAACCTGTCGAACTAAATCACCAAAAAATCAGGGCATTTCACTGACATTTCGTGCAGTTCGGTGTCTCTGAATAGATTAACCATTACTTCTCTATGGTGCATTTCACTGCGGCGAACTGCACCGTATTTTGCTGGCAATGCGCCAGTATTTGACAGCTTTCTGAATAGATTAACCATTACTTCTCTATGGGGCATTTCACTGCGGCGAACTGCACCGTATTTTGCTGGCAATGCGCCAGTATTTGACAGCTTTCTGAATAGATGAACTGCCACGAAATTGCACCGTATGGTGAAAGTCTTTTTGATGCAATTCAGTGGCAAGTTCGGCGCTCTTTGAAAAACCCTTTTTCCCGACTGCTGGTATAAAGTACAAGGGATTTCCTCAATACTAACCCGGGACGGGGCAAAATACAGACCCCTAATTACACATTCTGCAATCCCTGCAGCTGGTAAAGCCACGTGCGCCAGGGTCAGACTGAAGGTCTAGCTTTAAGGCACCTCCATGTGTGCTTATACCAGCCTTGCCCGCAGTGCTTCCCATGTACCAACCTCTTCTCATCCACATGTTCTGCTCGGGTTCCCAGCTCCATGCCAGGCATAAAAATAATGCAATGGCTGATGTTTCTATGGAAGAAGCGAAATGTGATCCTTTAACGTGTGACTTCTCTCTTCCCTTTGCAGGTATCTCTCTATGGGTAAAGGGACACGTGCGGCTACCATCCTGGGACCAGATAACGAGGCCATTAAGAAAGATCCAACCTGGATAGTACGATGAGCGCACTCTGCACTTTTGGGCCGGGGTCGGCGACCTTGGCCCCTCCCCAGATGTTCTGAGACTACATTGTCCATGATGCTCAGTCAACCTGAGCATCATGGGACTTGTAGTTGCAAAACATCTGGAGGGCCGAGGTGGCCGACCCCTGCTTTAGGGGAAAGATGTTCGATTATAAAGTATTTTAGTATAACTATTATTATTTTTCTATTTCCATTTAAAGCGGCTTCACTTTCCCACCTGGGATTTCTTTCGATGCCTTTATACTTCAGCTGCGCTGCTGCCAAATAAACCCGTCTTATGTGACGCAACATTAATATCCATGTATTCCGACAAAATAATGTGAAGATACCGCCGAGAGACCTGGGTATAAAGTCTGCAATATCTGATGCTGGAGGGGGGGGGGGGGCATTGACATGTACGCTTTGATTAATGACAGGACATGCTTAGGGTTTTCTCCCCATTCCTGTATATGTAATCATGGATACTCTATTCTCCTCCATCCGAAGGGTAACGGTGGCATCTTAGGGGCATGTTCCTTGGTAAGCGGGATGTACATTTACGTACTGGCTGTAGGATCTGTCTTCCTGTAAGAATTAACGCACAATAAACAGTCCTCTGTCATGGCGTCACTGGCTCCTTTCATCTTTTAGTTACAGGCACTTATATAGAACCAACAGCTTCCGCAGCGCTTTACAATGGGGTCAGCAAAAACGCGAGACATAATAAAGATACATTAGTTGCAGACGACCCGGCCCGCAGGATCCAGCTAAAACAGCAGCAAATACATTGAGTTTTAGTAGAGCAACGCTTCCCAAAACTGTCCTCAGGACCCGCTGACAGGCCAGGTTTGCAGATATCTGAAGCACAGCACGGGTGATATGATTTGCTGCTCAGTGATTGCAGGATTCAGTCTGCATTTCCCCAAGGTGATCTGCCAAACCTGTCCTGTTAGGGGGATCTGAGGAGCAGGGTTGGGAAGCTTTGCATTAGAAGGTGAACTGTAGCAAATGCATCTGCTCGTCTTGGTATTACGCGTCCAGCGCTGATTTGTACCACATCTTGATTGCTGCCGGGTTACTGTTTTTGTTTGAGCATCCTGCGCTTGGTATAAGATAACAGATACAGACGCCGGGATATTTTAAGGCGTTTTTATCTGGGGAAATTTTAATTGCGATGCATTGTGAAATATTCTAATTATAAAATACACATTTATAGCAAGGGGTTTTATTTAATTTTTAATATATCGCCTGGTGTTTGGTTCCACGTAATAAATATATTCTAGGAATAGCCAGTACTCCAGGGTCATCTTTAATATTTGTATATCATACGCATGAAAATAAATATTAAAGAAGACCCTCCGAGTGCTGGCTATTCCATATATTTATATATAGTGTGTGTGTTTTGGAACCACATATGATGCAACCGTGCGGCATGACTTGGTCCTTTTTTTTTTCTCTCGCTATCTATAAATTGGTTTTTTTTGTTGCTAATTTTACAGTAGTTTGATAAAGGCTCGGCTTCAGCCGAATCATCGGTTCTTTTTTTTTTTATGTAGTTTAAATAAAGATGTGTATTTCTCATCCTTTATACAGCTCCACATATTCCGCAGCACTTTAAAAGATTGGTGATACATTGGAATATCACACATAGATGATGCGGCCTGATTTTAAGGGGGACCCTGTTCCAAAGGGAGCTTAGGCCCGTGTCAGACGAACGCAGTGATCATGTCTGTGTTGCTGCACATTTTAACGTCCGTCGTAGCATAGAATCATGATCAATAGAGACCCACACCAGAAGTGCAGACGCACAACGCACGTGGCACCGGACGCAATTTAGGCAAGAACGTCAAACCGCTAGGACGGACGCATAGTGCGCCACGTCCACGTAGCCTTGTGTGTGAGTGATGGAACGTAGTCAGACGGACTGCATTTTTGACGTCCAGCATTTTTGATGGACAAAATGGGTTTTCATATCATGTATCAATTTTTCATTTTATTTTCCATCTGCATCAGTCAAAAAAAACCAGACCGTGTGGTGTCTACAGTATTATCAGTCAGAAAGTACGTCAGTTGTGCACGGACGCACAGTGTGCTCAGAATGCGTTCGTCTGACAGGAGCCTTACAATCTATGAGAGGTAGGCGCATCCGTATCGTTGGGTGGTGTCTTGCCCAAGGACACTCACTGGTGGCGTCTTCTGAGTGGGATCGAGTCGTCTTTCCATGATTGTAGCTCAGCGACCTGGTGGTTAGGTTGAACCTACTTCTCCTAATGTCGATACTTGCTTCTCCGCGGTTGTATTGGAGGGATGTGCTGAATGGGATTTTGACTTGCTTCACGGTCAAAGGGTAGAGACGTTACCACTGGACTCCAGAGCTGATATTGTGTGTTGGGCAAGACACCTAATGGTACATACTTGCTAAGGACACTTACTGGGGAGGTGCTCTGGCCGGGATTCAAACCTGTGTCTCCACGGTTATAGAGCAGTGACGTTACCTCTACTCCATCCAACCACCCAGAGTCCTTCTGAATCCTACTGTATCAACCCCTCGTACACTGATCTTGTAAAGCGCTGCGGAACCTGTGGCGCTATATATAAAGTATAATAATAATTTCATACAGCGCAGCCGGGCATTACCATTTGTTTTTTCAATGCCCTTTCATCTTGGCATCACAGACTGGTAGCAAGTCCTAGCGAGCAACAAAAAGAGATTAAGTCCTGTGAATCGATTCCTGCGCGCTGCTCTTTAAACAAAGTGAATTTCAATCTGGAAATCAGACGGATATTCCCTTATACTCTATAGGTGCGTGTGATTACTTATTGTGGGAATAATATGTAAGCCACTGGTTGTATGGACCTAATACATATAATCAAAAATTGTGCCCCCCCCCCCCAACAGTAAGAAAAACCAGGGAAAGCCGCTGCAACCATGTGAAATATATGTAGCACAAACGCTGGATGAGATGGGCAAATCCCAGCAAGATTCAGGCTCCGTGCCACTAAGGGGTTCGCTTTCCACTTGTACGAGTGCGCGTCGTTGCGAATGATCCATTTTACAGTAGGGATGTGCGTTTCGGAATTTTCACAAAATTTCCCGATTTGTGTTTTCAGATGCGGCCAATTTTTTTTTTTAAAAAAACATTTTTAGATCTGAAAATGGCAGATCCGAAAAGTTTTCAGAGCCGAAGCGAAATATTTTCGGAATTTTCGAATGGACTTAATGTGTCAAATCGAAATTTATTTTTGCTCTATTCATGATTTCGGTTCCATTCGTGATTTCGGTTCCATTTCGGTAATTCTGGACATCGTATATTTAACTTATCGGTTATATCGCTGATTCTGTAAATTTTGTATTTGTAAATGCGTATTTTTGATCAACTATTTTTCCGTTTTAAAACCTTTTTGTTCTGGTTTTTATTTTTAAAGTCAGACCATTTGGGTCAGTTTAGCGTTTTTAAATCGTTTTGTTCATTTTTTTTGTTCCTTGGCTTTCATACCATTTTAATATGATTAAATAAAGTTGTGAAATGGAAAAACAAACTATATATTTTTTTATAATAAATTTTTGAAGTATAAAAAAGTAAACCATAGCAGTTTCCGTCAAAACGAATAGAGTTAGACACTTTGAAACGAGGAGAACAGAGGTTCCGAAAAAAACGAAAATTTCCGAAATCTCAAAGTGACCCGAAAATACGAAAAATGGTCGATATTCCGAAAAAAAATGTACACGAAAAACGAGTCGAACCGAAACAGAAATCAGTCGAAACGAGCCGAATCGAAAAGTTTAAACATCCGAACGAGTTGAACCGAAAAAAAAAATCGGTGCACAAGCCTATTTTACAGTTTTCTTCCTTTTTTTTATGTGGTGGCACCTTTTGCCCGGCTCCGTAGAATATATATCCACACACTATCTCCGTCACTTGCTTCAACGTCTGAATACACCGCTTCACTTTAATACACCGCTTCACCTTGATACACCGCTTCACTTTAATACACCGCTTCACCTTGATTTGACAATTATAATCTTTATTTTTTTTGGTACAATACAGCATCGCGTCCTGTAACTTGCCACTATGTAACAAAATATAATAACACAGACATCCAGACATTGCACGCTCACGTGTGAAAACTAAAATGCAAAACTCAACTACACGCATGAAGCTCGCACGGCGGCTCCGTCCGATTTATATAATATAGATATATTTTATTTATTTTCTTGCGGCCGCGGAAAAGCAACACTACAGCCGAACTACGTCTGGTGTCAGACGAGCGCACTAGGGGTGCCCATACTGACGTGCCTTCTGAGGCCCGTTGCAGCTTTGTGACGTTCTGACGGGGCCGGCCACACGCTGCCGCAGACGTTCAGAAAACGCTACGACGCATGTTCGATGAGGTTGCAAAGCGCGATCCTCCATAGGAGGATCGAGCCTTGCAGCACTGAGCGCACTAACAGCACTCAGCGAGGCGGCCAGACGGGCGTTAGAGTGGAAGCAACACCCACTCTCACAGACGTTCCATCCGCTCTTAGAGACGCTCGTCTGATTGCAGGATAAAGGTCCGTGCTCGGAGACTGACCCGTCCTGGAAATGATAAACCATGAGGACACACTTGTTTTCTGACTTTCACCATGTAGTCAGGACTTTTATGAAACCTGTACTTTTCAGCAGCTTCTAAGGTGCAAAAACACGATCTGCCGCAGGTTTGCCAATCAATATATGAAACTATAAAGCCATTAATTTGAGGCCGTAATAATATGATTTTCGTAAAATATATTAAGACTGTTTGATTTTATGGCTCGTGGGGATAACGCGCAGTCACATGGGTGACCGCTACTTCCAGCTGTCTTTATATCATGATTAATAATGTGCGGTATGATGAAATGACAAGATAAAGCTGCCCCATCATCATCATCGACCTTTAGCAATTAACCAACCGTTACCCGACATAACACAATGTTGCTTTCTCAGCAGACCCTCAAAGACAGCCTTGGCCATCCAGATGTTTTTGGAACTACATCTCCCATGATGCTCAGCCACTCTTTAGATTGGCTTAGCTTCATGGGAAATGTAGTTCCAAAACCCCGAAGGGACAAGATTGCCGACCCCCTGCTCAAAGGGATGGAGTCTGGTAACGGTGCGTTTTATTATTTTTCTTTCCTACATCAGACGGTGCCGGGGGAGGAAATCGTGTGGACATAAAGTGCTGGAATCCATATAATTTAAATACATTCTCTTGTGGTGCAGCACACGACATGTAGAAGCTATGACAACAGACATGATGGTGCAGGGGCTATGGCTTCAGATGCTTCCGCCTTCCACTTCTTTTGCCCTGCGCACATTGACGTGCTCCAGCTGGCCGGCATCTGAAATGTCGTAGCTGGTTTTGTACTTGGCCAAGATCTTCATAAGGGGTCGCAGTTTCAGCCACCATTGTTCCTGTGGGATTCTGTGTCTGGAGTGAGAAATAAGACCTTATTATTATGTAGCAAGCACACATTGGTTTACGTCGAGCAGGAACGCATGGGAACGCAGTTCGTCCACTAAGTTGATAGGGTTGTTTCCAGACCTTGGGAATGCACAAGAATGAGAATTCTTTCTTTGTCAATGACATGGCATTCTCTGCATAAAGAAGCGCCGCAGCTGCTACAGCTTCCAGTAATCTTTTTTTATGAACCCCCCCCCCCCCCGAAGCACACAAACATGGATATGAACGCCATATACTGGTTGAGCATCCCTTGGCCAAAAATCTGCATACAGGAATGCACCAAAATCCCAAAACTTTGCTGACACGATGCCACGAGTGAAGAATTGCACCTTCGATCTCCTGTGACAAGGGTAAAAAACAATTTAAAATCCTGTACAAAGTGCCCCTCAGGCTGTGCGTATGAAATATAAATGGATCTGGTGTTAAGACTTGCGTCCCATCCCCCAGATATCTCATTATTATATGAAAATATTCCAAAATGCCAAACACTTCTGCTCCTGAATATTCCAGATAATTGATACTCGACCTGTAGTAAATTTAATTGCAGAAGCAACGTTGCACTATCATCCTTTGACTCCGACATGACTTTAATACTTTTACAATACGGTTGTGTTTTGGCCTCAATGTCCCTATTCTTACATGTTTTTGGGGTCAGTCTGTACCGGTTTTGTAGCATTATAATTGGTTTTAGTCACTGAGCGGAACGGGACATTCAGTCTTTATATGTGATGTTTAATGACTGGATTGTTAAGACCAAATAATTTTGGTTTGCATCGTGAATATCAGATCTAGATATGGTTGATTAGTGATGCATCACACGTGTAGGTACCTCCGCTCCAGCGATGAGGTGCCGCCATGTCCTGACAGGCAAACAAGTCCTCAAGCCGGGCGCATGCTGGTATCTCGGCTTCATTGCCAGCACAGCAGCATGTTCTGGGAGACCAGCAGAGGGACAAGGAGGGTTTTCATTGCTCTCCCCTGTCACTCAATCTTCAGCATAGATTCATGACACCTGCTTTTAGTTCTATGACCAGGAATTGATCGACCGGTATGAGGGGGCGACTTTTTGTTTTCTGCTTCTGTGCAAACCGATACATTTGGTTGAACGATGTGTTTGCAGGATTTTAAGATCTTTCATGAGAACATTCTACGTCTGTGATTCTCGCGCCTCGCTGTTACGATCACACACAGGCTACAATTTAGGGCACGGGTCAGCAACCTTTTTGTTTTAATATTAATAATAATTTATCGAATGTGATCGGATCTGATAATTTCTGAGGGTTCCCAGGCGGATTATCGAAATGGATCCGATAATTTCAGCTGTTTTGCGCTGTTTTTTTTTTTTTAATTGGTGATTTTGCGGCGGCTTTTCCCTGCACTTTGGGGACCCTGCGGTGAATACTGAATTCACCACAGGGTCAGGGAATTCGAGTCCTACAAAAGTGACAGGAACGAGAGAGCACCGACATCTCAGTGCTCTCTGAATAACCCCTTAGATGTTGCATTATCAGGCAGAAACGGCCTTAGTGTCAGATGCAGTAAATGTGCTGCAGACAGATAATAAAATGGTGAGATCTCCTGCTTATGGGGGTTTGTAGTGATCAGAATGAGATTATTAGCAATGCAATATCTGTATGTGCTGCATAATGCCTGTGTATGGCAATTACAGCAACACCTTGTATCTGTATGTGCTGCATAATGCATGTGAATGGCAATTACAGCAACATCTTGTATCTGTATGTGCTGCATAATGCCTGTGAATGGCAATTACAGCAACATCTTGTATCTGTATGTGCTGCATAATGCCTGTGTATGGCAATTACAGCAACCCCTTGTATCTGTATGTGTTGCATAATGCCTGTGTATAGCAATTACAGCAACACCTTGTATCTGTATGTGCTGCATAATGCCTGTGTGTGGCAATTACAGCAACACCTTGTATCTGTATGTGCTGCATAATGCCTGTGTGTGGCAATTACAGCAACACCTTGTATCTGTATGTGCTGCATAATGCCTGTGTATGGCAATTACAGCAACACCTTGTATCTGTATGTGTTGCATAATGCCTGTGTATAGCAATTACAGCAACACCTTGTATCTGTATGTGCTCCATAATGCCTGTGTATGGCACTTACAGTAATACCTTGTATCTGTGTGTGCTGCATAATGCCTGTGTATGGCAATTACAGCAACACCTTGTATCTGTATGTGTTGCATAATGCCTGTGTATAGCAATTACAGCAACACCTTGTATCTGTATGTGCTGCATAATGCCTGTGTATGGCAATTACAGCAACACCTTGTATCTGTATGTGCTGCATAATGCCTGTGTATGGCAATTACAGCAACACCTTGTATCTGTATGTGCTGCATAATGCCTGTGTATGGCAATTACAGCAACCCCTTGTATCTGTATGTGTTGCATAATGCCTGTGTATAGCAATTACAGCAACACCTTGTATCTGTATGTGCTGCCTAATGCCTGTGTATGGCAATTACAGCAACACCTTGTATCTGTATGTGCTGCATAATGCCCGGGTATGGCAATTACAGTAACACCTTGTATCTGTATGTGCTGCATAATGCCTGTGTATGGCAATTACAGCAACACCTTGTATCTGTATGTGCTGCATAATGCCTGTGTATGGCAATTACAGCAACACCTTGTATCTGTATGTGCTGCATAATGCCCGTGTATGGCACTTACAGTAATACCTTGTATCTGTGTGTGCTGCATAATGCCTGTGTATTAGACATGTGCATTCGTTTTAGTACTAAAACGATTTAGTCAGAATTTTGGGATAATTTAGTTTTAGTATGACTTAAGAGAAACGAAACTGCTCAGTACAAAAAACGAAAGAAACTAAAATAAAATGCACTACATTTTAGTTTCAGTCCTTTTTATGATATTACATTGATGAGTGAAGGAGACCAGCAATGAAGAGCGCAACATCGCAACATCCGAAGATCTGCACCCTCCACATGCCAATGCAGTAGGATGTTCTATACAGAGAGGGGTATTAATTAATGCAGGAGGATGTTCTAAACATTATACAGAGAGGATCCTTTTTTTTCAGCCCTTTAAATCCAGTGGCTGTGAGCGTTGAGATCGGCTGCTTGTTACATTATCTCTCAGTACAATGTATCAGGCTCAGTTGTTACAGTAACTGACTGTAACAGTGCTCAGAGTTTCAGTAAAACAAGGAAATAATATTGTTCTAACCTCTTATATATAAAAATATTATTTACTAGTTTTACTGAAACTGAGCGCTGTGATGAGCAGCAGTCAGTTACTGTAACAGCTTGGCCTGACACGGGGCAGTATTACAATGTTGGTGCTAACTTAACCAGAGCTGTTGTAAACTGAAAACCTCCATAGGCTATAATGGCTCTGGGAAGTTTACAACAGCTCTGGTTATGTTAGCACCAACTATGTAATATGGCCCACATTGTGCTGAGAGTGAGAGATACTGTAACAAGCAGCGATCTCAGCCCTCTGAGGAGCCACTACAATAGTAATTGTATCCATTGGTTTTCGGATGAATGAAATTAGTTTTCATACTAAAGAACTGAAAACGAATTTCTTTAGTAACTAAATAAATTGCATTTTAGGACTAATCCATTAGTTCAAAACGAAATTTTGGGCTGTGCACATGTCTACTGTGTATGGCAATTACAGCAACACCTTGTATCTGCATGTGCTGCATAATGCCTGTGTATGGCAATTACAGCAACACCTTGTATCTGCATGTGCTGCATAATGCCTGTGTATGGCAATTACAGAAACACCTTGTATCTGTATGTGTTGCATAATGCCTGTGTATGGAAATTACAGCAACACCTTGTATCTGTGTGTGCTGCATAATGCCTGTGTATGGCAATTACAGCAACACCTTGTATCTGTATGTGCTGCATAATGCCTGTGTATGGCAATTACAGCAACACCTTGTATCTGTATGTGCTGCATAATGCCCGTGTATGGCAATTACAGTAACACCTTGTATCTGTACTGTACAGGGATTTTCACTCATTATAACCCCCTGAATCTTATCCCTGCACAGCAGTGACTTTCCCTGGCAGGTGGGATGCAGCAGTAAATGTTTTTAACTTTTTGTTACGGTGAGGTTTGGTGCTGCTCTTTGCAGCTTGTTTTACGATAATACAGAGGGAAAGGTGTGAATTCTCACAGTGGTTTTTTTCTCCACAGGGGGCGCACTAATCCGGCCTTAAAGACATATGCTAATGATTGCCTTTCAGTGTATCGCAAATGCAAAGTCGAGTTAAAGGGACACTCTAGGCAACATGACCACCTAAGCTATTTTAGGTGGTCATGATGCCCGGAGTATCCTGCCCTCTGTCCCCCCTCCCTCCGCTCAGCAGTTCAGCAGAAAAAGCTGAAAACAGCTGAGAGAGGCGGAGGAGTTTACTACGCCCTCCCAGCTGTCAGTCAGCAGAGCGGGAATCATATTTCCCGCTTCTGCCGAATTTTGCCGAGTAGGAGACGTCATTGCGCTTTCATCGCGATGACGTCTCCAACTCGCCGCAGTAGCTGGCGGCAGCGGCTGAGGGTTAGTGTTGCGCGCATCCTCTTGCGCGCAACACTAATCCTCAGAGGGAGATGGGAAGAAGCCTGCCGATTGGCTGGCTTACGTGAGAGGCGCGCATGCGCGCTTCTCACGTAAACCAGAAGGCAAGTCCGATGCAAGAAGGACGGGAGCGGAAGAGGAGGGAGGTGAGTATAAAAAAAAAAAAAGACGCCGCTGGAAACAAGTGGATTTTAGGGTAAGTATTACAGTTACAAGAAAAAAAACAAAAAACTTTTTATTAAGGGAATAGGGATAGATTAGGATAAAAAAACGGGGGGTATTTTTGAGTAGAGTGTTCCTTTAAGAACAAATGTAATGTCCATCCCCTGATGGGACATCCCAGTCAAAGTGCAGCTGTCAGGAACAGGTTCACTTTTGCTTACGGTGTGTGCGTGTCTAACAGACAATTCATACACTTACTTAAAGTCTGTCTCCACCTTGAGCTGAACGACTGGCTGGAAAATCAGGTTACGCCTTCGCATCCCTAATAAGCAGACACTGTCATCTGTGTTTGCGAAGATTTTTCCTGAAAACGGAAAGAGCGGCTGTTACTTTTCTTGAATTTTAAGGTTCTGCAAGAAACACCTGGTTGATAATTCACTTGAAATGTCTATACTACACTTTTTTTTTAGCAATTCCTGTAATTGATTGGAATCTGCCTCTTGTAAAACATACACCAAATCAAGAGAAATGGTCTGGATGTCTCCTTAACCCCTTCAATATTGGGATTGTGCATACACGATCAGCGCTAGCAGACACAGTAGCCAAAGATCGTTAACACCATCTGAGGCTATGCTGTATCATTGCAAATGCAATCCATTTGCATTTTTGCTCCAGAACATTCCCCTAGGTTTTAGCACCCTGAGCATGACGCCTGAGGTTCTAACCCTTTTTTCAATCCAGTTGGGGAATGTGTCTGAATGACATCTCCCCAGCTGATCCTGCATGGAGCTCAGAACTGCAGTAACTCCAATTGGCCAGTAGATGGCAACATCTTCCTGCCAAATAGGTTATTATGGTACGGAAAACATTGAGAATATCCCCAAATATTAATTACTGTACAATTGATGATTTAAAAAAAGAAAAAAAAGCACACACACACACACACACTGATTCCTGTTTTTTTCTTTATAAAATCACTTGGTAGTGAAGGGGTTAGGCTAGGGTCAGACGAACGCATTTTTCGCGTTCTCCGTGAAAAAGTGCGTTCGAACGAATGGACGTATTTTTTCACGGAATACGCGATAGCGGTCATACGATGCGCATTTTCGTCCGTGATTTTGTACGGATCATCAATAAAACACTTTTTGCGTCTGGACGTTATGTAGGCCGGACATTAGCAGCGTCTGACGTCTCCTAATCACACACACACGCCGCTATGCGGACGCAGCGCACTCTGTACGTCAGTAGTAGCGGTTTGACGTTCTAGAAAAAATGCGTTCGTTGGCTACTTGCGTTGCACGGACGAACTTTCGTGCGGCCGTTCGTCGTATGTTCCCCGGCATTGGAAGTCATTTGCTGCTAGCACGGCCGTGATTTCGTGCGGCTAAACGCACGTGAAAAATGCGTTAGTCTGACCCTAGCCTTAATGGTCATAATATCAGAATATTTCTTCCGGTCTCGTTCAGCCTGATTGTTGGCTAATTTCTAGGGTTGGATTACGGATAATGATTTATTAGATAATATTAGAATCTCAGAGGCTCTGGCTTTAAATTAATTCTCCTTTGGAAAACAGAGCTCCCATTTTTTGCCCTTAAATAATTGGACAGAAGCTGCCGTCAGACTCTGCCTAGTTATTTATTTTTAGGGGATTTTACTTACCTTTTCTCCCTCGCCGCGCGCAGCTCCTACTCTTCGACTCAGGGACTCCCGGACCCAGAAGTCCCTGAAGCTTGTCTACACAAATTTGTGCTCATGTTACTTGCGTAGCATAGCAACTGCAAATTGCACCCCACTATGGGACTTGAGCACTTCTCTTGCGCAGAACGATGGAGCTCAGCTGCACATGCATGGCCAGATCCGATCCATGAGCGGTCTCAGAGAGGGTGACATTGGCATGCTCTCCTCTCTGCGTGCTGACATCCCTAATGACCAGTCCGGTGACTGGCAGGCCAGGAAATTCAAAATCTCAGCTGGTGGTGATACTGTGTGGGGTGAATCTCCTCCACGATATCTCCAGATCGGGGGGGCACTCCTTACATCCAGACTACTTTAACCCCTTTCTCTAATGATAGAAACTTCAGGCTTTAAAGGCACCATTTGGGGCCCCGATATCGAGACATGCTGATCTGCAGCCCAATAGCTAATGAAATGAGTTTGCTGCAAACACATTTCATTAGCTTTTGGGCTGCAGAAGGTGCCCCCAAAGTTTTAGCCCTGTGGGCATAATGCCCAAAGAGCTAAAACTGTAGAATCCGCTGATGAAAGCTCAGCAGCCGATGCAGGGAAAAAAAGAAAATAGACCAGCCGCTCAAACCTCTTACTCAATTTGGCAGTAGATGGCGCCATCTACTGGCCAAATAGGTTATTTACAGTAAGACATACAATGGGCATAAACTCAAATATTTATTAACTTCCCTGGTGGTTTTCCCGAGTGTGGCTCAGGGTTAATTTCATTGCTGAAAGTGGTAAACCCAGAGCCACACTCGAGCTGGATACATACCTGTACCTGCGTTCCCTCGCTGACCTCCACAATCGCATTCTCTTGCGGCCGATCGTGGCATCCTGCTTCCCTTCTCGTGAGAAGGGAATCAGGATGCCGCGATCGGCCGTAGGTGACAGCGAGGGAGCGCAGGTACCGGTATATATGTCCTGCCCGAGTGTGGCTCGGGGTTACCGCTTTCAGCAATGAAATTAACCCCGAACCACACTCAGAATACCGCTAAGGGGCTAGATTAATCGTACTGATTCTGACATATAAAATATCTCCGAATTGGAACGCCAGTGAGGTTAATGTATAATTAATTAAAACTTATTTTACAAAAATAAAAATTGGTTTCTAACAATGTTTTTTGGAAAATCACATAGTAGTGAAGGGGTTGACCAATAAAGTGGTCAGGATGAGTAGAGCGTCCCTTTTACTCTGGCCGTCAGGCCAAAGGCTCTTAACATGATATGCTCCTTTTTATTTAAGCAGGACATTTAAAGCACAACACAGGCACGTGACAATGTCTCACTAAAGCACGTAACTGTGCAGACAATAAACAAGTTACAGGTCATAATTACTGTCATCATCTATCACTGTGTAACTAGAAACATGAGCGATACATGTAGCAGCAAACTGTCAAATGAAGCAAATCCTATTCTCAAAAAAACAATTGATCGTTTCATTCAAATATATTTTTTACCCCTGTCTCAGTTAAGCTTTTAGTTCCATATAATTCTATAATAATCGATGTGTTTATCAAAAGGAAACAACGTTACCTTCCTCTAAGTATCCAGGGATTCCAGCAAGAAAAAGAAAAGAAAGGGAAGATATTTAGCTAGTTGCATTCCACGTTTGCAGATTTGTTGCACTGCTTTAACCCCTTAAATACCCGTGATATATCAAACATGTCCCAAATCATATGGATTTATAAATCCCTTGGTCTTTAAGAGGTTAATGCAGCGCAGTATGAATAAAAAGTATGATATTAAACATACAACCCTTTCCTACTGACGGGTGCCGCACAAAATCCCGACTACCAGGTTCCCGAATGCCAACATCCCGACGGCCAACTTCCCGACAGAACAAGTGCCGGACATACCAAGTTCCCGACAAAGACAACTCCCCGACGGCCAACTTCCTGACAACCAATATCCCGAAGGACCAAGTGCCCGACGCCCAACTTCCTGACAACCAATATCCCGATGGACCAAGTGCCCGACGGCCAACTTCCTGACAACCAATATCCCGATGGACCAAGTGCCCGACGGCCAACTTCCTGACAACCAATATCTCGATGGCCAACTTCCTGACAACCAATATCTCGATGGCCAACTTCCTGAGATCTAATATCTCGATGGCCAACTTCCTGGGATCTAATATCTCGATGGCCAACTTCCTGAGATCTAATATCTCGATGGCCAACTTCCTGGGATCTAATATCTCGATGGCCAACTTCCTGAGATCTAATATCTCGATGGCCAACTTCCTGAGATCTAATATCTCGATGGCCAACTTCCTGAGATCTAATATCTCGATGGCCAACTTCCTGACATCTAATATCCCGGAAGGTTAGGGGGTTAGAGTTAACCCTCTGTGTTTTGGATGTCGAGAAGTTGGCCATCGGGCACTAGGTCCATCGGGATATTGAATAGGGATGTGCACGGTTGAAAAATTTGTTTTGTTTTGTTTTAAATTAATTTTGTTTTCGGAATTTCGGAACTAATTTTGTTTCGTGTTTCGGATCGATTCGAAATTTCGTATCGATTCGAATTTCATATATCAATTCGATAGTTGATATCAATTCAATAATTGATATCAAATTCGATATTTGATATCAATTCGAATTTTGGATCACTAAATAAAACACCAATTATTCAAATTTTGCTGTTAAAAGACAATCTAGGGTTAAATATTAAGCTGTGTCACAGATTTTGTATTTGAGTCAAATTAAACAAACAAAATTAATTTGTTTCATAAAGTCGTTTTACTGACTTGTATTGTAAGTTAAGATCAATTCGATAGTTTATCAATTCGAATTTTGGATAACTAAATAAAACCTCAATTGATCAAATTTTGCTGTTAAAAGACAATGTAGGGTTAAATATTAAGCTGTTTCTCAGATTTAGTATTTGAGTCAATTTAATAGAGACAGTGAAACGACATTGCTTGTGAAACTAAATTAATTTGTTTCATAAAGTTGTTTGCTGACTGTATCAATTTGATATTTGATACACTATATCAATTCGATATCGATTCAATAGTTAATATCGATTTCGAATTCCTGAACACAAAAAATAAAAATTTATTTTATTTTAATGACATTGTATAACGAATTAAATTTGTTAGATACCATTTCGTTTCGAATTCGGATCTTATCGATTCGTTATTTCGGAGTACTTCCGAAATACGAATTAACTAATTTCGTTCTGAATTTTTCCGAAACGAATGGACG
This sequence comes from Leptobrachium leishanense, assembly GCA_009667805.1. Taxonomy (NCBI): domain Eukaryota; kingdom Metazoa; phylum Chordata; class Amphibia; order Anura; family Megophryidae; genus Leptobrachium; species Leptobrachium leishanense. The sequence continues at coordinate 313,564,356 of CM019067.1, forward strand.
TCTCTAATATTGGATTTGGGAAGTTGGCCGTTGGGCACTTGGTATGTCAGGCACTTGGTCTGTCGGCAAGTTGACCATCAGGATCTTGGCATTCGGGAACCTGTTTGTCGGGATTTCTACCCAAACCTCTTACTGACACTGTATTACCCACCAGGGACAAAATGAAATATTAAAGCAGGGATCAGCAAACTGGACCCTCCAGATCTTTTGAGACTACATCTCCCATGATGCTCTGCCATTCATTACGCTGGCTGAGCATCAAGGGAGATATAGTTCCAAAATATCTGTTGGGCCCAGGATGCCGACCCCTTCATTAACCTATAATAATTGATGTTAGTAGCCGCTAGGTGTAAATAAGATATTTCACTTTTGCTCTAAATCACATTTTTATTGACATAAATAGCCGCGCCGGGTCATGAGTATTGGTCTTAACCCTTTGCTGTCAGGGGACCGCTGAGACAGGTGGGCTTAAACGCCACAGGGTGGTATAGCAGGCCCCGCGGCTTTCTGGCAATATCTATGGCCTGCCTCCATTCCCTGTGGCCGATCAACGTCATTGGCTGCAGCAGGACTGCCTGAACTCGATCGCCTGCAGGGGAGGAAGGCGGGCTTTAGGAGTTGCCAGAAAGCTATGCCGCCATGCAGCGTTATGCACATTCACTGCCGTCAGGACGGCATAGCCCGCCCCATGGTGTTAAGGAGTTAACCTCATGTTTTTTGGTATCCGGTGAGGGGAGCAGCCATATCTGGAGTGCATAGCGCCAAGCCTAAATACGCCGCTGGCAGGAATGGGTAATTATTATTTGGGGTTTTGGAAAGGTTTATGCTGTGGTGGTCAAGGCAAGCTTTATAGAAGAAGGAAATGTAAGATATGGGATTTTTTGAGCACAATTAACAAAGAAATTGCCATTTTTAAAACAAAACAGACAAATGAAAGAATGTATACAAAATAAATCAATATTATCGCCATTATAAACAAAATAAAACCAGATGTTTAAATGTATCTGCAAAGTAACCTCAGAGTCTAACGATTTGAAGGTTTTATGACATTCTAAAAGGGGGTTATTCACTAAATAATGTTTAACTGAAATTCACAGTGATTGCAAACAACGGTCAAAATCATCATTGTTGCAACTATGGTGCACTTTGATTCCATTTTGCCAACCCTTTGGCGAATTCACTTTTCACCGCAGGGTCACCGTAGTGCACTGAAGATGGAGTCACCGAACTGCAGAAAAAGATAAAGTAAGGGAACTCTCCTATTCTCTAAATAGCTGATTAAACAAACAAAAAAAAAATACATTAAAATGTGTCTAAAAATACTTTTTAGCTGAAAATGAAAAGAATAAACTTTTTTTAATTAAAAATATTTTTTTACATTGAAACCTATGGGATTCGCCTGTTTAAACCTGCTGAACCGAAACACCGAAAATCAGGGCATTTCACTGACATTTCGGTGCAGTTCGGCGTTCTCTGAATAGATTAACCATTACTTCTCTATGGGACAATTTCACTGTCGCCGAAGATCACTGAAGATCCCATATCTGTGGCGAACTGCACCGTATTTCATAAGCATTTGGCGAATTGACAGTTTAATGAATAGATGAACTGCCCCGAAATTGCACCGTAAGGTGAAATTCACCATTTGGGGCAATTCGGTGACAAGGTTCGCTGTTCAGTGAATAATCCCTTTGTTTTGCTTAGAATTGTGTTTTATTGTTTGCTTTTCCCTTTGTACACATTTATATGTATTCAGTCTGCAGGACTCTATAAAGCAGCGTCATCGCTACCTTTATCTTGCTCTGTGTGTAACACTGCACCACTACGATTCCGAATTATTTATATTTGGAACTTTTCACAAAATATGTAATTTTTTGAGTCAAATGAAAAAAAATAAAAATGCCCAGCCTGTCTTAGGGCTGTATTACATTCCTCGCGCATCGGTTTTGCGCGCACGCAAATGCGCATTTGCACGAGGACAAAACCATTTCCGCAGAACGTCGTATTACGACGTTTGTACAAACGATGTGCGTTAACGTCCAACGCGAGTGACCCTGCATGAACCCAGCGCGAGCTCAAGTTCGTGCGCGCATCGCATACTTAACATTGTGAGCGCCAATGCGTTAGTGCGCTGGTACACGGATGGTATTACAATCTTCGCGCAACGAAAGTTTGCGCGCATTTTTGTAACGTCTTTGAAAAGCAGGTGGTAGAAACATAGAAACATAGAAAAATGTCGGCAGATAAGAACCTTTCGGCCCATCTAGTCTGCCCAATTACATGGATACTTTACCTGGATTTATCTTTTGTTTAGGATAGCCTTATGCCTATCCCATGCTTGCTTAAATTCAATTACTGTTTTGGCCTCTACCACTTCTACTGGAAGACTGTTCCATGTATCCACCACCCTCTCAGTAAAATAATGCTTCCTGATGTTACTTTTAAACCTTTGCCCCTCTAATCTAAGACTATGTCCTCTTGTTTTGCTATTTTGTTTCCTTTTAAATATACTCCCTTCCTCTACCTTGTGGATTCCCTTTACGTATTTTCTGTAACTGTAAATGTGATCGTTCTGGGCGAAACAAAATACACCAGCACGAATAAAAAATCCAGCACAGTACAGTTACACATTCTACACATACCCAAACATTAAAGTTTATAAATTGTGTCATTGTTTATTTTTCTTTTTTCGGCTGCTGGTTGTTAATTCTTTTTCTTTTCCTTTTTTTTAGTTTGTAAATATTTTATTGGAAATGGGTGATTGATGTTGGCTGAATTCCGTGACAAAACAGTCTGCGCACCGATTCCTGCACGCAACGTTCATCTGCGAACGGCTTTGCGCGTCGGATTTGCGCACGAAAAATCTTGAAGGAAGAAAAAATGCGCTCTGATCGTAATACCACGTTAATTTTCGTGCAATGTTTTTTTTTTTTGTGCGCAAAAAAAATTGCGGAAGCGCAACTGCGCAGAGGATGTAATAGGGTCCTTTGTTTTTTAGTGGTTTTTTTTCGTCTTAAATTTAGTGAATTAATTGGCAATACATAAGGGTTTTGTGGATTTTTTTTACGTAACGTATGCAATAGTATTTACGTATTAAAAAGAAATTGACTGCATGCTGGCTGATGTTACGGTAGAAAATGAATATTTATCCCCCCCCCCCTCTAACCTTTTCGGTAACTTTCTTTCAACTTCCTGGAAATCCACTGGACGGCTTTAGCGGAGATTTTCGTTCCAAAATTCCTGTCAAATGGCGAAGGCGCCCCACCCTGCGGAAAGAACAAATGTTTTAATAACTTTTTTGTTTTTACTTTATTGCAGGAAAAAGTGCATTATTGTTATTAGAAAGGTGAATACAACCCGTGTCCTGTGACAACCACAGCAACCAATAAGGCTAGGGTCAGACGAACGCATTTTTCGCATTGTCCGTGAAAAAGTGCGTTCGAACGAATGGACGTATTTTTTCACGGAATACGCGATAGCGGTCATACGATGCGCATTTTCGTCCGTGATTTTGTACGGTTATCAATAAAAACGTTTTTGCGTCTGGACGTTATGTTGGCCGGACATGAGCAGGGTCTGACGTCTCCCAATCACGCAAACACGCCGCTATGCGGACGCAGCGCACTCTGTACGTCAGTACTAGCAGTTTGACATTCTCGAAAAAATGCATTTGTTTGCCACTTGCGTTGCGTCGCAGTCGAGCATTGGGAAAAAGTCATGTGGTCGGATGAATCCAGTTTCCAGTTGCATCATGCAGATGGCAGAGTGAGAATTTGGGGGAAACAGCATGAAAGCAGCACCCCACATGCTTGAGTACAACCCTTCTGCAATATTTTTATTAGTGATATTGCAGAAGGTATTAATGGAAAAGTATGTCTTTTTGCTGATGACACAAAGATTTGCAACAGGGTTGACGTTCCTGGAGGGATCAGCCAAATGACAAATGATTTAGGTAAACTAAAAAAATGGTGGGAGCTGTGGCAATTGAGTTTTAATGCGGATAAGTGCAAGATAATGCACCTGGGACGTAAAAACCCAAGGGCTGAATATAGAATATTTGATACATCTGAGGGTTGGGATTTAGGGGTTATTATTTCAGAGGATCTAAGGGTAAGTAGTCAATGTAATAGAGCAGCAGGAAATGCTGGCAGAATGCTTGGTTGTGTAGGGAGAGGTATTAGCAGTAGGAAAAGGGAAGTGCTCATGCCACTGTACAGAGCACTGGTGAGACCTCACTTGGAGTACTGTGTGCAGTACTGGAGACCGTATCTCCAGAAGGATATAGACATCTTGGAGAGAGTTCAGAGAAGGGCTACTAAAATGGTGTACGGCTTGAAGGAGAAAAGTTACCAGTAAAGGCTTAATGATCTTAACATGTACAGCTTGGAAAAAAAGACGAGACAGAGGAGATATGATAGAAACATTTAAATACGTAAAGGGAATCCACAAGGTAGAGGAAGGGAGTATATTTAAAAGGAAACAAAATAGCAAAACAAGAGGACATAGTCTTAGATTCGAGGGGCAAAGGTTTAAAAGTAACATCAGGAAGCATTATTTTACTGAGAGGGTGGTGGATACATGGAACAGCCTTCCAGTTGAAGTGGTAGAGGCCAAAACAGTAATTGAATTTAAGCAGGCATGGGATAGGCATAAGGCTATCCTAAACAAAAGATAAATCCAGGTTAAGTATCCATGTAATTGGGCAGACTAGATGGGCCGAAAGGTTCTTATCTGCCGACATTTTTCTATGTTTCTATGTTTCAAGCTGGTGGGGGCAGTGTTACGGTTTGGGGCCCTTTAATTCGTGTGGAACAGCGTCTGAATAGCACAACATACCAAAGCATCGTTGCTGATCAAGTTCATCCCATCATGTTGATGGCGTATCCCAATGGAGATGACTTCTGCCAACAAGACAATTCGCCCTCATGCCACGGTGCTCGTATTGTGCAGGAGAGGTTTCAAGAACATGAGGGAGAAGTTACCTTGCTTAGGTGGCCCCCACAATCACCAGATCTCAATCCAATTGAGCATTTGTGGGACGAAGTTGAAAGAGCCATCAGGCAGCTGGTTCCACAACCATCAAATCTCACAGAACTGGACAGTGCTATTCATCAGGCATGGGGTCAGATTCCTCGCATCAACTTTCACCATCTCGTGGAGTCAATGCCAAGAAGAATCGCCGCAGTATTGAAGGCAAAAGGTGGCCCAACCAAGTACTGATGGGGTGGTCATAATAATCTGGCCACGCAGTGTATAAAGCAATCTGTCTAGAGGCTCTTCACTAAACAACTGGGGGTTAACCCCCTATTTATAGACACCAGAACACCTGCAAACTCAATTAAAACGTAAACTTTTTTTCCAAACTGTAAGGAGACGTAGCTAAGTGTTGCCGTACAATTAAAGGGTTTTAATATCCTTGTGTCAAGATGTTCCATAGTAAAGATGTTCAGGACATAATGCCCGATGTTCCCGCCATGCAGGATAGTCAGCTTTCCATAACAATGTAACTCGTGACACAAGGTTACTGATCGACGCATGACATTCCTGGAATCTTTTTACGTAATGACCCCTCCCTCTGTGAGTCTAATAAAAAGATATACCCACGCTATGAGACTGCGCGCACAGCTGATAAGCAAAATCTGTGTCTGTGTGTGTCATTCTCTGCGCCCCAATATCAGCCAAGGCAATCCGCAGAAGGTGGTCAGAGTCAACCGGAGCCCAAGAAAAGGTGACATAAAGCGGGTTCCCCTTAATGGGTAGATTTCCTGTATGTACAGTTAGGATAAAGATCCTATTCTACCACAAACCTAAAAGTAAAGGGGGGGGGATTCACAAACAGTAACCCCCACATCCGATCCCTTAAATGAGCTAGAGGAAAAAACTCCTGCTCAGCTGCTAAATCTTTAATAAATCAAAGCCCATTATGTAACCATCCGGAGCACAGAATAATTGTTACACTTTGCACTTTGAAAACAATCAAAGCCAAATAAATAAAGAATCTCGCCTGTGGTTTGTGCAGTAACAAAACAACCCAAAAATTTTATTCAATTAATCAATAACAATGAAGCGTGTGGCCCACTCATAATACTACAAATATCAAAAGACAGTTTCACCGATATCTCACACTGGGATACAGTCAGTGTATCTCATGTGGGGGATGCAAAAAAATATATATACACGTCCGAGGCGCGTTTCGCCAATGCTCTTCAAGCGTCCCTTTTGCTGTACCACACTATGATGTATTTTTTGTATTTTCTATTCTTATTTCTCAATACCTACCATCAAATCAGACTGTTATCACTTCGAAATGGTGGGCAGAACTGAAAAGAAAAGGAAGTCGCCCGTGCATGAGAGATACCGCAACCCCTGATGAACGTTTCGGCCTTGTTAGTCTTCATTAGGAGGGTATAGCTGATAGCTCTCTAGGCACCTGGATTACCCTCTGAACTCATGGTAGAACAAAACCATATGTATGAGAGCAGTCAGGGCCGGATTAACATGGAGGTTATTGGAGCAGCAGCTCCAGGCCCATGTCCCATAATAGGCCCAGAGAAAGGATAACTATCAGGGTTCTTCAGAGAAAGGTGAAAACCAGGAGAACTGGCAGGAGAAGAGAACAATCTAGACCAAATAGCCGATTTGGAAAGTGAGATAAATGGGAGAATTTTTCTGGTTTGGCTATTTTGACCTGGAATTTTCACTTCTCCAGTCATTCTCCTGAGTTTCACCTTTCTTTGAATATACCTGTATGTCTGCATTAATGGGCATTTGAACTCCTGTATCTTCGACTCCATATCAGCTACAGGGTCATGTGAGGTATCACTGGGAAGGCCAGCCCTTCCAATGATACCAAATATGACCAGGTGTTCTGTCACAATAAAAAAATAAAATAATTCTTTATTTTTCTTTCCAACCCAGTAATATTGTTCACTTTTCAGTTATAAAGTGAGCATTGATGCTGCACTAACTCACCATCTAATTTCTCATGTCACCAACAAGTGTGGAGGCAAGGGCACAATCCGTTATTACACATTGTTCCATCAAAAACCTAAACCACCGCACTGCAGCGAGGAGCGCTGGGGGGGGGGACTATGGAACCGTGTGCCTCTCACCTATTATTACACCGCACAAGGTCAAGTGAGGTGTCATTGGACAGGCCAGAGTCTGGCCTTTGCATCAATACCAAACATGACCATGTAAAATCTAAACAAAGAAAAAAAACTTTATTTTAGTTCCGAAGCGATGGCATTTTGTCCATTTGTTACGAATAAAATGTGCAATACCACTGCTATTACTCACCTTTTCATTTCCCACGCTGGGAGCATGTTCAGTGTTTTATACATACAGGGTTATCCAAAGAGATCCGAATTGCTTGAGAAAGGTAACCGAATGCTTAAAATCAGCGTTCGGTTACCTTTCCTGGCCATTCGGCTATCCAGAGAGCAGACAATTCGCCAAATCCTGGCGAATTGCCTGAACATACGGTGCCTGTTCGGTGCCTGTTCGAGGGCAGTGAAATCCCCATAGAGAAGCACTGCTTCGTCTATTCAGAGAACATAAACCAGCAGTGAAAGGTTCCCCTAATGCCCTGCCATTCGGTGGTTTAATTCGGCAGGTTTATTCAAGAGAATCCCATAGACTTCAATGTTAAAAATATTCCTGTTTTAATTCAATATCTAATAAACCGTTCATTATAAAATTCTGCAGCAAAAAGTCTCTTTATTTATAGATTTTTTAGGATACTTTAAGCATTTTTCAGATTTTTTTTTTTTTTTTTTAAAAGTCCGATTTTTTTTTTTTTTTTTTTCAGTTTACTTATTTTTTTTATAACAGCCCTCTTTATTATCATTCCCTGGACCTCCTGTGAAAATTGCAGACATTTTCGCTCAGTAGTTTCTTTGCAAACAGCGTTTCATTTTCCCAGATTCATACAAATGGTTTTTCTAATTTATTCACTGCCTCCTCTACGTCACAGCTGCTTCGGCTCTGTGTGATTCGGCTCCTGTTCGGCTCCTGTTCGGCTTTTTCAAAGGTTAATCCAGATGTTTTTGCTTGTTTTCAGCGTGCATTCGGTTAGTTTTCGTCAGGTTTGCGGCAGCTTTTCCCTGCAATTCGGGGGGCCCTGTGGTGTTTGCTGAATACACCGCAGGGTCACCGAAATGGGATCGGCAAAAGGAACCGAATTGAAGAGAACGAAAAGTCACCGAACGTGCAGTGACTTTTCGAATCTCTTTGGATAACCCTGATTGTCATATTATTCATAAAACACCATCCTCCAAAACACAAGCGAAAAATAAAAAAAAATCAGTTTTGGTTAAAATTGTGTATTTGGTTAAAAATGCAGTAACAGGATCCTATTTAAAAAAATGTTAACAAGAATTCCCTAAAGAATATATAACCACAAAGGTTTGGATAATATCAGGGTTATCCAAAGAGATTCGAATTGCTTGAGAAAGGTAACCGAACGCTGAAAATCAGTGTTCGGTTACCTTTCCTGGTCATTCGGCTATCCAGAGAGCAGGCAATTCGCCAAATCCTGGCGAATTGCCTGCACATACGGTGCCTGTTCGGTGCCTGTTCGAGGGCAGTGAAATCCCCATGAAAAAGCACTGCTTCGTCTATTCAGAGAACACAAACCAGCAGTGAAAGGTTCCCGAAATGCCCTGCCATTCGGTGGTTTAATTTGGCAAATTTATTCAGGAGAATCCCATAGGCTTCAATGTTAAAAATAATCCCGTTTTAATTCAATATCTAATAAACCGTTCATTATAAAATTCTGCAGCAAAAAGTCTCTTTATTTATAGATTTTTTAGGATACTTTAAGCATTTTTCTTAATTTTTTAAAAAAAAATTAAAAGTCCGATTTTTTTTTTTTTGTTTTTTAGTTTACTTATATTTTTTGTAACAGCCCTCTTTATTATCATTCCCTGGACCTCCTGTGAAAATTGCAGACATTTTCGCTCAGTAGTTTCTTTGCAAACAGCGTTTCTTTTTCCCAGATTCATACAAATGGTTTTTCTAATTTATTCACTGCCTCCTCTACGTCACAGCTGCTTCGGCTCTGTGTGATTCGGCTCCTGTTCGGCTCCTGTTCGGCTTCTTCAAAGGTTAATCCAGATGTTTTTGCTTGTTTTCAGCGTGCATTCGGTTAGTTTCCGTCAGGTTTGCGGCAGCTTTTCCCTGCAATTCGAGGACCCTGTGGTGTTTGCTGAATACACCGCAGGGTCACCGAAATCGGCAAAAGGAACCGAATTGAAGAGAACGAAAAGTCACCGAACGTGCGGTGACTTTTCGAATCTCTTTGGATAACCCTGAGTATCTGCCTGGTTAGATATACCCATATCTGCACTATTAACCCTTTCACTGCCGAGCCATTTCACTCTGAGCTCATTTTTACCGGTTTCTCTCATCATGTTTAAATGCGATTTGAAGTCACATTTTATTATATGACCCAGACATATTATATATCGTTCTTTCCGACAGACTCCGCAGATTCATAATATATCATTATTATATGTATACGTCATGTCCTGCCTGAATATTATAACAAAAAATGCAGTAAAATTTGAATTTTTAATCATCTACAGCGTGTAAAGTGTTTTTTTTCACATTTTATCATCCGAGCCTTTGCGTTTATATTTTCTATGGGTTGCGCTTGTTAAAAAAATTTGAAATGGGGACTCGTTACATTTTTTTGGGGGGAATTACGTGATTTTTAGCAAACGCATCCCATAGAAAAAAATCATAAGTGCAGCATCATTGTTCACTTTATAATTGAAATTGAAAAACAACACACAAAAAACACACGTTTTGTTTTCTTTACTTTGAACATGGTCATGTTTGGTATAATTCTAAAGGTCATGCTCTGGCCTTTCGAATGATACCATCTATGACCCCCTCGCTGCCACTGTTCGGGAGATATGGGGGTTCAAATGAACCCCCTATCTCCACCAGAGCATTTCCTTAGGAAATCCTTGGGCAGCTAGGGGTTCCCCGGCTAACTGGCGTCATCACGCCATGCGCGATGACGTAATTTTACGCAGGGAGGCCCATAAATTCGGCATGTGACTTCCAGGAAGTCAGAATGCCATGGGACCTCGGAGAGAGAGGTAAGTATCTCTCGCAGGGCTCCCGCTAGCGGAGGAAGTGTGGGGAATGTCCTCCGTAGCCAAAGGGTTAAATAACCTAAAATATGTTTTCATTTCACTAAATTCCAAAAAAAGCCACCGAAATCCTCATCTCCAGGCCCATAGAGATCTTAATCCGGCCCACTGAGAACGGATAAGTACCACGAGCCTACCTGTTGCATGTGTCCCAGTACGTTTTTTCTGCAGTCGAACACCCCCTTGCCCTCCTCAGAATAGAGCTGGTAAATGAAGTCCGTTGTGTAGTTCTCATTGGAATTTTCATTCCTAAATAAAATAAATAGGTCATGTTTTAATGAGAACGTGTTGTGCTGGACTCATAGCGAGCTCTGTGAACCCTTTATTCATGGACTGTACCCTCTCAGCCTCACATAACACACTATTTATTGCCCACACAGCAGGGTGTTATTACGTTGGGGGGCCCCAGATGGTCCGGCGGGTGGTCTGTACTTCTAAAGAACAGAATGCACCAGGATATTGCATAGAAAATCACCAATATTTTATTTATTTATTTTAAAAAAGTCCGAACAAGTTAATTTGAGCCCTTAGATAGTCAAGCACAGGAATGAATGAAAAATCATGCGTTTTCACATGTTTTAATGCTTTACCTTAGAACAAGCCCTCTTTGGATGCTCGTTTTCATCTTTTCTGTCAAATGTTCCACATTAGCCTGCGAAAAGACATGAAGCAACGACGTTTTGTGCAGCTGTATTCTTTGCTTATTCAAAACGAATGTGTCAATTTCCATTTTTAACCTCCCTGGCGGTCTAATTTTTTCAAAATTTTGTGTCTAAAAGCGTCTCAATTTTTTTTTTAAAGGAAATGTGTTTTTGTACATAGTTAGCCTGTAATAATTAGGAATCACGCACTGAAATCCGTGCAATCAAGAGTTCTTACTGGTAAAATCCTTTATAAATAAATAAATAAATTAAAAAAAATAGTAAATACACTGAGTCCGATAAAGTTTGAAACACGACATAATAATTTATTATCCCAAAAATAATTATCCAAAATGATGCAAATAAATGATATTCAATAAAACAAAACAAAAAACACTGAAATCTGTCTGAAAACAAGGGTGAGACGATGTATGGTCTATTTCTTATCCTGTACTGCCACCTAGTGGCCGTTCATAAACATTGCACTTTGGATTACAGTGTGTATTATGAATGAAGTTTGCTGTGGTCCCGCCCCCCTGCATCATGTGACTCGCAGGTAGCCTTCCAGGAAGCAGCTCGCCGAGATCACACTGCAGGGGACAGCGAGGGAGCCAGGAGGAGGTGAGTATGCACCGTTCACGGTAGTGAAATTTAACCCCGAGTCACACTCGGGAATACCGCCAGGGAGGTTAACCCCTTCACTACCAAGATCGACTATGCTTGATCTGTGAGGCACCTCCTGGTGCCCCGATACCGAATATAGTCGATATGGTGTTTCTCAGGAGCAATGCAAATGATTGTCAATTCATTTGTCAAGAATTAACATCTCCCCAGCTGATCCTGCACAGAGACCAGAACTGCAGTAACTCCTTTTGGCCAGTAGATGACGATATCCGCCTGTAAAACAGGTTATTACAGTAAGGAATACATTGGGAATATTCCCAAATATTTCTTACTGTATAATTAATTAAAAAGGATTTTTCTGACAATGGTTTGAGATAACATTTGGTAGCGAAGGGGGTAAACCTAGTGTAGAGAAGGAGGTGTGTGCAGCTATGGCAGCGTTTTACGTGTTTTGATTCACACATAAGGCTGGTCACATCACATACAGATTTTATTTAGATTTTTCTTCCTTTCACTCACTTTACCGTTACATTATAAAAAATAAACTATTAGCATTTCTAGGGGGAAAATGTTTCGTTTTTTTTTTTTATCGCTGTTTTTAATAAAACTATTAACACCCATATAAAATGATAAAGAAATAAAACCATTAAACCCTTTCTGTGATTTTCATATTCTCGTATCATTTCCTTCCATCCTTTCTAAAAAAAAGGTCTTATTAGTTACCTGGAGCTCGCGAATGTCAAATCGTTCCTCGAAGATGTAAGCCGCGTCCGCGCCGGCCGCCAGGGCTCCCATGTTTGCCAGGTAACCGCAGTATCCCCCCATCGTCTCGATGATGAAGACTCTGCGCTTCGTTCCACTGGCTGATTGTTTGATGCGATCGCAGGTCTAATTTAAAACGCACTTTACGTTAATGAAAAATAACCGTCTGAAGGGGATATGTATGAAAATTAAACTTGTGGTGGAGGGCAAAAAGTGAGATTAAAAGCCTCCACACAGCAATTAATAAAGTTTATTATGGCAGAAGACATTTACACATCCCAGCAATTCAGAGAACTGCATCACAGAGCTCATGTGCTACATTCCCCATATGCAGCAAGGAACTCTGGGTAAGACATGCAAATTAAGTCTGTGATCTCTCAACTTTTTGCATCCTAGTTCTGCTTTAACACAGAGCCCCCTTGCCAGTGCAATGCCATATTAATATACAGTATATATATATACGCACATACATATAATGATTTCAGCTGGTTTTTAAAGTAGTGATTTTTTTCCCTCATTCATAGAGCAATCAGGTGTTTTTTTCTGGCTGCAGTGCTTATGGAAGATGCACATTGCAGGGCTGAGTTTAAATCCAAGTACTTTAATATACTTAGGCCCCTATTACACGCTTCACGCAAATGTGCTCGCGCAGCGCATTTTTATTTGCGCACGCAAAAAAACGTTATCGCACAAAAATTAACGCGGCATTCCAATCTGAGCGCATTTTTTCAGCCTTCATGTTTTTTCGTGCGCAAATCCGACGCGCAAATTCGTGCGCAAATGAACGTTGCGTGCAGGAATCGGTGGGCAGACTGTTTTTTCACGGGATTCAGCCAATCAGAATTAAGAACCATCATTTTCTAAAGTTAGGTTGTTGCGTCTGTCAAAGTCAATCTGCGTATATGTGCCGCAGCAAAAACATTTTTTGACAAATTATTAATTTTTGATGTCTGGGTATGTGTAGAATGTGTAACTGTAATGTGCTGTATTTTTTTTTATTGCCGAGTTATTTAGTTTCTGCCACAACGATCATATTTGCAGTTAACACCAAGTTTTCAAAGACGTTACGAAAATTCACGCAAACGTTGCTCGTACGACTTTGCGCGAAGATTGTAATACCATCCGCACTAACGCATTTGCGCTCACAATGTTAAGTATAGGATGCGCGCAGGAACTTGCGCTCGCGCTGGGTTCGCGCAGGGTCACTCGCGGTAGACAATAACGTGCATCGTTTGCGCGAACGTAGTACTACGACGTTCCGCGCAAATAGTTTTGTCCTCGCGCACAAGCGCATTTGCGCACGCAAATGCACTGCGTGAAGCGTGTAATAGGGGCCTGTGTCTTTTATTAGCTATACTGAATGGTAGCAGTGTGGTTGTGTCACCCATTAACTTATGGAGGAGACTTTCTGGCATAAGGGAAGTCATAAAATGCAGCATGCACGATGGGGGAGCAAAACTGCCAACTATGGGCTATACGCACCGGCATGCTCGGCTGTCACGATGTAGAACAAGACATCATACAATACATAACTGCATTCTATACTAGTGATGGTGAACCTTGGCACCCCACATGTTTCAGAACTACATGGCCCATGATGCTCAGCAGGGCCGGATTTGCATCTCAGGAGTCTGTAGTCACAAAAATGTGGAGCGCCCCTAACCCCCACCCCCCCCCCCCCCAGAGAAACATGCCAAAATTTTCGTTTTGGGGCAAACTAAAAAAAAATAACATTTTAAAAAACAGAAAAACAGTTTATCTCGGCACTCAAATCAGAAGGGGCAGAATCTGTTGCCTTAGTTGGAGTAAGTGCAGTGGCATTGTTTGTTTTATATGTAAAAGCATATATTGCCTCTGCTGTAGAACGGAGAAAACAATTATTTTGCATTTACTTTTTTCAGTTATTTTATTTTTACACATTACATGGTCATGTTTGGTATCATTGTAAAGACCAGACTCTGACCTTTCCAATGACACCTCACTTAACCATGTCCGCTGTACAATTCAGTGATGCAGGTTCCAAAGTTCCCCTGTCTCTCCTCACTGCAGCGCCACGGTCTAGGTTGTCAATGAAACAATGCGTTGCATCATCAGCTTCACACTTGCTGGCAGTGTGGGAAATGAGAAGGTGAGTTAGTGCAGCATCATGGTTCACTTTATAATTGTAAACTGAATAATAGCACTGCATTAGAAGAAAAAAAGAGAAAAACAATATTTAAACTTTTTTATTTTTACATATAACCTGGGTATATTCATCACTGGAATCACTGGAAAAAACATAATCAGCCCTTTCCAATGATACCTCATATGTCCCTCTAGCCCTTAGGGCTCCAGAGATACAGTGGTCTAAATGATTGTAAAAAAACAACAATATTTTTTCCAGAGCAAGGCGCCCCCTTGTGGCAAGGGGCCTGTAGGCGCATGTCTACTCTGCCTAGTTATATATCCGGCACTGATGCTCAGCCAGCCTTATCTGTGACTTAGCATCACTGGACATGTAGATCTGAAACCTCCGGGGTGCCAAGGTTCACCATCACTGATCTATACCCTAGGCATGGAGTATAGGTGTTTGCAGCCCAAAGTTTAGGTCAGGGGTCGCAAATGCTGCCCCTGATGTTTAATGTATACAACTCCCAGAATTCTTTGAATGCAATACATGAGAGGTTATTCAGAGAGCACCAAAATGTCACCGACATTGTCTCCTTTTCACCACACTTTGGCGAGTTAAATTCTCTGACCCCGAGGTGAATTCAGCATTTGCCGCAGTGTCCCTGAAGTTCGGCGAATCGACCCGCCGAACGCATCTGTAAATCCGCCGAATCGATCCAAATAAAAAATAGTGAAAAAAACAAATTGATCAGAAAAACCGCCAAATGCATCCTCAAATTGCTGCAAAACTGCTGAATCGATGCCATAACCCGCCGAAACATTGCCAAATGCATCCAACGATCCACTGAACAGACCGCTGAACTGATCCAAAAAAAAGCCGAACAGGGGTAGAAAATAAATAAATAATAAAAAAAAAATCACTGCCACTTTAAGGCTTGGGTCAGACCAGCGCACTTTTAACGTGCGTTTAGGCGCACTTAATTACGGCCGCACTAGCAGCAAATGACGGGCAATGACGGCCAATATACGAAGTACGGTCGCACAAAAGTCCGGCTGCGCAACGCAAGTGGAAAATGAAAGCATTTTTTCGAGAACGCATTACCGCTAGTACGGACGTACAGAGTGCGCTGCGTCCACTAGCGGCGTGTGTGCGTGATTTGGAGACGTCAGACCCTTCTCATGTCCGGCCAACATAACGTCCAGACACCCAAAGTTTCCTGGTTTGGATCCGTAAAAAAATCACGCACAAAAATGCGCATGTATGACCGTTTTCGCGTATTCCGTGAAAAAATACGTCAATGTGTTCGGACGCACTTTTTTTTACGTTCGCGTGTAAAAATGCTTTCGTTTGATCCTAGCCTTAGGCTGGTGTCAGACGAGCGCACTGATCTCGTCCGTGTTGCTGCACATTTGTACGTCCGTTATAGCATATAATTATGACCAATGGAGCCCCACACACGAAGTACGTCCACACGGAACTGTGGACGCATAATGGACGCGGCATGATAGGCAAAAACGTACACTGCGTCCGCAACGTCCGCATAGCTTTGTGTGTGAGTGATGGAACGAGGTCAGACGGACTGCATTTGTGCGTCCAGCATTTTTGACGGACAAAATGGTTTTGCTTTTTAATTTCTTTTCCCTGCTACATCCGTCAAAAATAACATCAGTCACAAAAACAGACTGTGTGGCCACTACCGCGTCGTCAGTCAGAAAGTACGTCCGTACTGCACGGACACACAGTCCGCACAAACTGCGCTCGTCTGACACCAGCCTTAAAGGCGCTTTAAAAAAACAAAAAACTAGTGCATAAAAATGCATGAAAATAATATACTGTATAAGGTCCTATGAATAATAATAAAAATGTCTGTTAAAAAAACACCATTTTAAAAAAAAATTGAAAAAATTCCCTGAAAAAATCCAGAAAAATGTATATAAAAAATCTTAAAAATAAAGAGACTTTTTGCTGCAAATTAAAAGAATCAACGGTTGAATAAATATTTATGAAAAACAGGGGATGTTTTTTTTACATTGAAATCTATGAGATTCGCCTGCTTAAACCTGTCGAATGGAACCACTGAAAATCAGGGCATTTCAATGACATTTCGGTGCTGTTCGGTGTCTTTGATTAGATTAACCATTACTTCTCTATGGGGATTTCCCTTTATTTCGCTGGCAATTTGCCAATAGTTGGTGAATTAAACATGTAACATAATGACTATTTCCTACATATTTATTTTCTGTTAATCTGTATATTTGTGTTTTTAATATCTTGCATTTTATTACTTTGTATTTCTGTAACAACTGTAACACTTCAATGTTCTTGAACCCAGGACATACTTGAAAACGAGAGAAATCTCAATGTATCCTTCCTGGTAAAATACTTTATAAATAAATAAATAAGTTGCCAGCTCTTTGTGTAGCTGAATGGCCACCAAAAATGCACCGCACAGGGAAATTCACTGTTCAGTGCAATTCCGTGGCCAATTCAGTGCTCTTTGAATAACCCCTATCGTCAGAGAATCATGGGATTTGAAGTTCAGAAACATATGGGGGGGGAAGAGTTTGAGATCCCTGTTTAAGGGTGCGCACACAGGTTACATTTATAAATTTCAGATTGTGAATATTCAAAAAACTTTACATTTATGTCTTTTATCTAGAACCAAATAGGAAAAAAAATACAAAGGTGTAGGTAGATGACCTAAATTGTCAATAGCAGGAGAAATCAACCGATCGAGCCACGTGGCTATTGCTCTGAAATGTGGGTGCGTGTACTTGTTGCATATACTTTCAAACTGATGAAACGGATATGTGGTCACTGTCAGACCCAAATCTATCCTTTGGCCCCCACATCGAAAAACTCTCATCTAAACTTTACCCTAAACTAGGTGCCCTGTACAGAAACAAATCCTGCCTGAGCCCCACGGTAAGAAAGCAGATTGTACAACAATTGCTTATGCCAGCCATTGAATACGGAGATGTAGTATATGCAGCCACCCCTCAAACACACTTCCAGAAACTTACTACATTGTATAACTCATTCTGCCGTTTCGTGCTACAATGTAACTACATGACCCACAAATGTGACATGATAATAGAGCAAACTGTCCGTCGCTGGAATCTAGACGCACCCTTCACCTTTCCAACCTGGTGTTTAAGAGCTTTTCTGCGAAGCTACCACCCTACCTGAATAGACTGCTTCCCCTAGCAGTTCCCTCATCCTATAACCTCAGATCCAGGACCAGCACCTAACATGCAATACCACAATACAAAAAGAAAGTGGCTCGATCCTCATTTTCCTACAGAGCACCGCAATTATGAAATAACCTCCCAGACGCCATCAAATCTTCCCCCAGTTTAAAGTCATTTAAGAGATCTCTATTAACATACCTCGATACAGAATACACCTGTAAACATGTAACATAGTGACTATATAAAGAATGCACCTGTAAACATGTAACACAGTGACTATATACAGAATGCACCTGTAAACATGTAACACAGTGACTATATACAGAATGCTCCTGTAAACATGTAACACAGTGACTATATACAGAATGCACCTGTAAACATGTAACACAGTGACTATATACAGAATGCACCTGTAAACATGTAACACAGTGACTATATACAGAATGCACCTGTAAACATGTAACACAGTGACTATATACAGAATGCACCTGTAAACATGTAACATAGTGACTATATACAGAATGCACCTGTAAACTTGTAACATAGTGACTATATACAGAATGCACCTGTAAACATGTAACATAGTGACTACATACAGAATGCACCTGTAAACATGTAACATAGTGACTATATACAGAATGCACCTGTAAACATGTAACACATTGACTATATACAGAATGCACCTGTAAACATGTAACATAGTGAATATATTTCCTACATATTTATTTTCTGTGTTAATCTGTATATTTGTGTTTTGTTTTTATATCTTGCATTTGTTACTTTGTATTTCTGTAACGACTGTAACATTTCTATGTTCTTGAACCCAAGACATACATGAAAACGAGAGAAATCTCAATGTATCCTTCCTGGTAAAACACTTTATAAATAAATAAATATGTGAGCTGATAATGTAAGATAAGGAAAAAATACGAGGCCCTATTTCGACCTTGGTGTAACCTTAACAAATCCTATACGTATTGTAAGAAAAACAAAACATAACATAGTGATACATTGTATACAGTGATTCTGCATTTTGTGAGGAGCTCACAAGCACGTGGAAAAGTTTCATTTGTGACCACGATGCTAGAGCTTTTCTCATTATTACCATGACATATAAATGCAGTCTCTTACCTCCATAATGGCATTGAGAGCTGTGTCGGCGCCAATGCTTAAATCAGTGCCTGGTACATTGTTGCTAATAGTGGCAGGCACTATACACATAGGGATGCAAAACTCCTCGTAACGAGAGCGAGCCTCGGCTAGCTGCAGCAAACTTTCAAAAGCCTGAAGCGGCACATAAATAACGTTAGCGGCTTATTGTGCGCCGTGGGTCTGTGCGAGCGGCTCCGTCTATGTGATGGGGAGGTTTGGCTTCCCAGGGCGTCTTTTTCTGACACAATTGTCAGTGATGATTAGGAATTGGCTTTCTGTTTCCACAAGAACGAAGTTTGATATTGCTGCGGGGTGTAGCGCAGCACTTGTGTCTTAGTAAGTAATAAAATGCTCGGGTATCGCATTGGTGCAGTCGATTCCTGCAGTGAGTTCACGAAAGCCTAAAACCCGTATTAGTGCAGGGAGAATAATTCACATTAATTGATTATACTGGATCGTTAGCAGAGGTTAATTAAAGAATATAAGTATTACATTATACACTGTCTGGCCCAAAAAAAAGTCACCACCTACATTAAACTCTGCGAATAGTTGCTCGCCTTCCATTGGATAATTACTGCAGTGATTAATATGTTTCAGCATAAAATGAGGTCATGTGACTCCCTGAATATACTGAATGAGCAGGTTTTTCCATCAATGGGTTTTTCTCCCCTGATGGCACAGCGGGCATATTCCAAGATGGCAATGCCAGGATTCATCGGGCTCAAATTGTGCAAGAGTGGTTCAGGGAGCATGAGACATCATTTTCACACATGGATTGGCCACCACACAGTCCAGACCTTAACCCCATTGAGAATCTTTGGGATAATGTGCTGGAGAAGACTTTACGCAGCGCCGCGTCTCTCCCATCATCAATACAAGATCTTGGCCACAAATTAATGCCGCTCTGGATGCAAATAAATGCTGTGACATTGCATGAGCTTATCGAAACGATGCCACGACGAATTTGCGCCGCAATCCCAGCAAAAGCGACATAATCACATATTACTAAAATATGACTTTTTTTGGGGCCAGGCCGTGTATTATGGACAGTAAGAAAAAAAGTATTAAGGAATTCCAGTATGTGTTTTATAATTTTTAGTTTGGTTTTATCACTTTGCATGAGGGAGGCGGAGTCAGTACAGATACAGAGCTGATTATGAATTCACGCACAAATAAATCGATTTTTTTTTCAGTATTAAAATCGGCAGCAAATGCAGAATGAAGAAAGATAGATTCAGGCAGAAAAGTCAGAGAAACGTCACAATCAGACTCGACAGATGATCAGGAGAAAGAGATTTACAATGGGAATGTCCATTTCTGCGCTGCGTTGGGCGTCGTGAAAATGCTTAATGTTTTTTTTTTTGCAAGATCGTGGTACAGATTTGCAAAAAGGGGGTTATTCCCTAAAGTCTAAAAACTAATAATCAACTCAGAGGAGATTGAGTGAAAACATTCCAAGGGGATTCATCGCAGGTGTGTCCTTGCATAGGAGAACCACGCCTCGGCCTAGGGCAGCTCATTGGAGGGGGCGGCATTTGCTTCGTAATGTCTGTTTTAGAGGTGCAGTATATTTTATATATATGTGTATAACTAAGGTTCCCAGGTTGACCATGTTTTCCTGGACACATATTACTGTTTCATGCACAGGGAAAAGTGCTGCCCTGCAACAAGTACAATTCATATGCTTCAGGAATGAAATTAAGGCAGGTCCTCTGGGATTCCTTTTTGATTTCCCACTTGCAGTTGGATTGTACATGCTGCAGGGTGGTATTGTCCATGCACTGTCCATTAGCATGAATAAATTATATGTGTCCAGGAAAGCATGGTTGATCTGGCAACCCTATGTATAACAGAGCTGTAAATCCATAAAGCTCTCAGCGGGAAGTCTCTGCTGTTGGGATCTGAGAATTCTCTCTGAGAATTCTATGAATGCAATAGATGTAGGGTGGCCAGGTCGGCCATGTTTTCCTGGACACATATTACTATTTCATTTTCATGCAGAGGGGGAGCACAGAGAAAAGTGCTGCCCTCCAACATGTATAATCCATATGCTGCAGGAAGGAAAATCATGGCAGGTCACCTGAGATTCCTGACCTGCAGCGTATGGATTATACATGCTGCGGGGCTGCATTTTTCATGCACTGCCCACCAGCATGAATAAATTATATCTGTCCAGGAAAAAATGGCTGATCTGGCAACTCTAAATAGATGGCCAGAGTGTAAGGGTGGGGGGGGGATTGTAGGCCAGAAACCCCTGAGGGGGGGCTACTGTAAATAATAATGATTATTTGGAATCGGGTGCTGGGGCATCAGAATTTAAAGTGCTTCAGGCAGCACCAAGCTGTAAGGAATGAGTCAAACAGGAAGTTGCCGGTTAACTGATTAATGTATGGTCACTACGACTCTTAAAAAGGGGGTCGTGTTCAATGGTGACCCCAAATCATGACCT
This sequence comes from Leptobrachium leishanense, assembly GCA_009667805.1. Classification (NCBI taxonomy): domain Eukaryota; kingdom Metazoa; phylum Chordata; class Amphibia; order Anura; family Megophryidae; genus Leptobrachium; species Leptobrachium leishanense. The sequence continues at coordinate 313,585,448 of CM019067.1, forward strand.
GGTGTGCAGTGTGTCACGTGCAAAGCATAGGGCTCCGTTTTCAATCCTATCAAAAAGAATGGACCTGCTCGATGAAGGCCTGAAGTAACTCAGGCGTAGGGCCCTTAAATTCCCTCTGATGCCAGGACGCAAGGAGGGAATTTTTATTAGCAGGGGGGTGTAGCGCGTGTGGAGTTAGAGCGGGAACTGGTAGGGGCGGGGTTTCAGGAGGATATATAAGGTGCGTGCTCTGTAGCTCTGCGCACCTTATTCTCCTGAGGTAGACTCGTGAAGAAATCCCTACCCTCCCCCTACCTTTATTTCGGTAATTGGGGGGGGGGTTAGGTTGGGTTCTAGGTTTTTATTTTTCCCCTTTGTCACAGCGGAGGCTTGTAGGCAATGCTGGGGTAGGGTTCCTGGCATTTGGTGGATCAGATGTATGGAGATGGGGGCAGAGTTTTAGTTGGCTTGGTTTGGGGGAGGTACGGTGGAAGTGTAGAGTTCCCTGTCAACACTGTCTATCTGTTGTTATTATTTTATTATTATATAGTATTTTTACATTTGGTGGGGTTTTAGCTGTGGCCTATAATAAATATAAATTAAGTATTCGTGTATTTTTGTGTCATGTTTTTCCTTATCTCCTTGCGTACGGACGGTCATCAGTAGGCATCTTATAGCATTGCCTATCCTCTCACACAGTATATAGAGCAGTGACGGCGAACCTTGGCATCCCAGATATTTCGGCACTACATGCCCCATGATGCTTAGTCACACATAATGCTAGCTGAGCATCATGGGACATATAGTTTAGAAACATGTGGGGTGCCAAAGTTCGCCATCACTGATACAGATGGTGGATTTGGCAAACTGAATGTATTTCCATCACTGGGAAAGAGAGATATCCCATATCAAGAAGATCAACAATTAGGTGTCATTAAGAGCAAGGGTCAATGAGTGGGGTAACTGAGGGTTCACTAATAGTGTGAACATCATCATGCACTAAGGGCAGTTGCACTGTACATGCCGAAGGAGCAAGACGTCTCCACAGTGGCGTAACTACCAAGGGTGCAGAGGGTGCGACCGCACCCGGGCCCTTGAGTCGGGGGGGAGAGCACACTCGCCTGCCTGGGGGCATGCCTATATTTTATATACAGTATATAATTATCTATTTAATTTATTTTATTCTTATTTTTGAGTTATACTTTGGAGCTGTGTGATACACTCATACACACCACATATTACTGGGAGTTTTATTGCTGTGGAGCTCTGTGATACATTCATACACAGCGCACATTACTGTGAGGTTTATTGCTGGGGAGCTCTGTGATACGTTCATACACAGCGCACATTACTGTGAGGTTTATTGCTGGGGAGCTCTGTGATACGTTCATACACAGCGCACATTACTGTGAGGTTTATTGCTGGGGAGCTCTGTGATACATTCATACACAGCGCACATTACTGTGAGGTTTATTGCTGGGGAGCTCTGTGATACGTTCATACACAGCGCACATTACTGTGAGGTTTATTGCTGGGGAGCTCTGTGATACATTCATACACAGCGCACATTACTGTGAGGTTTATTGCTGGGGAGCTCTGTGATACATTCATACACACTGCACATTACTGTGAGGTTTATTGCTGGGGAGCTCTGTGATACGTTCATAAACAGCGCACATTACTGTGAGTTTTATTGCTGGGGAGCTCTGTGATACATTCATACACACTGCACATTACTGTGAGTTTTATTGCTGGGGAGCTCTGTGATACATTCATACACAGCGCACATTACTGTGAGGTTTATTGCTGGGGAGCTCTGTGAGATACGCATAGTGCACATTACATTAAAAATGGGATGGACTGGAGAGGTCATAGTGAACCTGGAAAAAATGAGATGCTGTCTGGAGTCAACATTGTGGGCCAGGAGGGGACCAATGCATGTTAACGGGAGGGAGGAAAAATATGTTTTTGACTAGGGTTGGGGGGCAATCATGGTTCCTGCACCTGGGTCCTGAGGTTTCTAGTTACGCCTCTGCGTCTCCATTATTTAGGGGTCAGAGGAACAGGTCTCCTTTTATTTATGACATTTGAACTTGTCTTGTATCTTCTCTGGAACAAATAGTTGAATGTCTGGGTTTGAGGCAGTTTGGTGCACGGGGTGTGTAAAAAACATGAACCGCCTTTAAAATTCTGCAGAATTAGAAAATAAATCTGATCGTAGATTGTTTTCACTGACAAAAAAAAAAGGATATTTTTGTGAGCAATAACCTTAGTGAATAACCCCGATAGATACAATGACATAATTGTATCTGTTATTTTAAAACAACACTGTCACTTGCGGATCGTCTGAATTCTAGCTGCAATCAACCTCCGAAGCGACGTGTCAGTTTCATGGTGGTATCTGAGGCGCAGACGTATACTTACCAGAATCCGCTCCTCCTTGGCGTCACCATATTCCTGCGGAGCCCCAGTTAAAAGATCTCTAAGAGCTGTGTCACCATTGCCCTCTTGTGCAGGTACACGGATACTGTGTGAAAGTCTAAGGAATGTCCAGTAAGGCTGCTGGATCCTCTGGACATATTCTCTCTTATGCAATGTGAAACCATATACGTACATATGCATTGCAGAGCCTTGAGTGGTGCAGGCAATATATATATGCAGAGCCTCCAGGGGCACAGGCAATATACATATGCAAAGCCTCCAGTGGCACATGCAATATACATATGCAAAGCCTCCAGTGGCACATGCAATATACATATGCAAAGCCTCCAGTGGCACATGCAATATACATATGCAAAGCCTCCAGTGGCACATGCAATATACATATGCAGAGCCTCCAGTGGCACATGCAATATACATATGCAGAGCCTCCAGTGTTGCAGACAGTTGCAGTCCACGTACATATGCTATGCAGAGCTTCCAGTGTACCAATCCTCAGCTCCCCAGATATTTTGAAAAAACATGTCCCATTATGACCTGACAGCTTTAACCCTGGCTGGGTATCATGGAACATGTGGTTCCAAAACATCTGGGTGTCAAGGTTGGCCATTACTGCCTGCCCTAGACTTTATAGATGTATCCCGGGTCATAAGTAAAAACAGGAGAACTCTCAATGTATTTTTTCCTGGTGAAACGTTCTATAGATAAATACTCCTAATACTCAAGGAACGAGAAGATACTACTTCCCATAAACTACTTTCCGTAACACCTACTTGATTTAACAGGAGCCACCCGGTGCCGCAATCTGACGAAGTTTAGAAGTGCTAAGGTGGTCTTTGAGTAAATATGTCGTCTATTAAACAAAGCGCACATGCACTGGATATAGAGATTGGGTTGTGTGCAAAAGGACCAAAAACGCTTGGGTACGCCACCATCGAGGCAGTTCAAGGGGCCTCTCTTTACATAAAGATAATTATTTTTTACTGTATCTGCACATTCCCAGATGCATATCTGTTAATACTAGCAAATATTCTCCTATATTGCTCTTATCTGAGGACTCACGTCACACAGTTCCTCCATTGTTTTCTCAGCAGGAACGTAGTATATTGAATATGCCGTGCAATTTTGGGCACTAAAAAAAGATATTATAGCGTTAGAAAAAGTGCAGAGACGGGCAACTAAATTAATAAGGGGAATGGAAGGGTTAAGTTATGAGGAAAGACTAACAAGCTTAAACCTGTTTAGTTTAGAGAAAAGGCGCCTTAGAGGGGATCTGATAACCTTATATAAATATATACGGCGCCTTAGAGGGGATCTGATAACCTTATATAAATATATACGGGGCCATTATCAACCATTGTCTGATAACCTATTCATTAACAGGACTATACATAGGACAAGGGGTCATCCATTTAGACTGGAAGAAAGAAAATTTAGCTTAAAGCATAGGAAGGGTTATTTTACGGTGAGAACAATAAAGCTGTGGAATTCTCTGCCTGTTGAGGTGGTTGGGTCAGAGTCTGTACAGACTTTTAAAAAACGACTGGATGACTTCCTGCAGACACAGAATATTAAGGGTTATAATATTTAATATGTGGGTAAAAGCTTCTTGATCCAAGGAGAAATCTGACTGCCATTCTGGGGTCAAGAAGGAATTTTTTCCCAGTATGCTGCATATTGGCAAGCGTTTCAGACTGGGTTTTTTGCCTTCTTTTGGATCAACAGCAGTAGGTTATGTGGGAGAGGCTGAACCCGATGGACGCATGTCTTTTTTCAGCCTATATAACTATGTAACTATGTAGTTCCCTTTTTGCCCAAACACTGAACAGCTCTTTTTAAGCTCCAATCACATGATTCTTCACAAAGTCACCAGAAATATATAGCATATTTATTACAATTTTCATAAGGATTCCCTAAAACCCTGGCTTTTTATGTTTAACCCCTTCACTACCGAAATCAAGATATCTCGGGCTTCAAAGGCACCATCCGGTGCCCCGATATCAAGATATCTCGATCTGATGATCTGCAGCACAAAAACACATGAAATTTGTTTGCTGCAAACGAATTTCATTTGCTTTTGGACCGCAGAAGGTGCCCCCAAAGGTTTAGCCCTGTGGGTATAATGCCCAAGAGCATAAACTGTGTAAAATCGTCTGATGATGCCCTTACATCGAGCTTTCACCAGCCGATGCAGGGGATAAAAAAGAAGAAAATAGACCAACTGCTCAAACTGCGCCATCTACTGGCCAGAATAGGTTATTTACAGTAAGACATACAATGGGTATAAGCTCAAATATTTCTTACCGTATAACAATTTTAAAATGATTTTACAAAAAAGCACTGGTTTCTGACAATGTTTTTTTGGAAAATCACTTGGTAGTGAAGGGGTTAAGCATGAATTTCTAATCTGCACGTGGAGTTCTGTGTTCCCTGTTGCATGTCAGTGGTTATTTGGGAGCAGAAATCCTGGAGAGTTCCCACACTTACAGCGTTATTCAGAGAAAGGTGAAACTTAGGAGAACTGGCAGGAGAAGTGAACAATCTAGACCAAATAGCCGATTAAGAAAGTGAGATAAATGGGAGAATGTTTCTGGTTTGGCTATTTTGATTTAGAATTTTCACTTCTCCAGTCATTCTCCTGAATTTCACCTGTCTTTGAATAGACCTGTTATTTGTTTAGGACTAGGCCTCTGAGTCAAACCTATGCTGACTGGTTAAACTATGATATTCCAAAGGAGTAGATGAATTAATTAATTAAAATAGTCCCTACCTGTAAATCCAAACGTCTAAAATAATAAGTGAAAAAGAATATAGTCACGACGAACAGAAGGTACTATAGAAATAGGCACGTGACAAAGTCATAATGGACTTTATTTCTCATTCGACGTCTTTAATTTCCTTAAAAAAAAAAATAATAATCTATAATTAGCAATTCGGGCTTTTTTTTACAGTTTGTCGCCCCTAGGACGCATTGCACGCATTCTCTATTCTGCCCTGGAATGTGCCTGATTTATACCTAGCGATTGAACTCTTACCTTCTCGGCTACTTTCCATTTCTGCAGGAATAGCGTCAGGTAGCAGTCGCTAAAGCACCCGGAAAGTGTCAAGGTTCCTAGCAGCTGGTGTTTCACTGCTCGGCTATGAGTACCGTGACGCGCCGGAGGCCCTGATCGCTAAGAAGCTTGCACTACATGCAGCACGCTGTTGTCAGTGTCATTGTGCAGGCAGGGAGGAAGGGACTGAGGCGTACAAAAGAATGGAAAGAGAAAGGTTCAGGAAGCGGCATGCAGCATGCAATACTTACCGTGCTACGGCCTGCTTATTTACCAGCACCGAACCGTACAACTTTAACCCTTTTTATGCTAGAGATGCACCTGAATGGCGGTTTAATCCAAATCCTTATTACCATGTGACCTGGCATTCTACAGGATTGATACAAAATGTCAAATGCATATTTGTTTGTGTTATTTTATGATTTTAAATGCAATTTTTCTGTGATAATCTTTGACTTTCAAAAAGAAAATTAGTCGCCTGAGCCGTTTTGGAAAGTGTTTTGAATATAAAGTTTGATCTTTTTAGAGCGGAGAATTATTATTTAACTCGTCGTTCTGATAGATTTGTGATTTTTGGGGGTATTTTGGGATATTTGCATGGAAGAATGAGATTTCTTGGGGATGGAGCCCAAGTCTCTTTAAACAGGAAATTCATTTATGTTTCACACACACCTTACACAGTAAGGGTTATTCAGAGAGCACAGAAATGTCACCGACATTCCGGTGCTCTTTCATTCCCCGCACTTCGGGAAATCCAATTCCCCGACCCTGCGGTGAATTCAGCACTCACCACAGGGCCCCCTAAGTGCAGAGAAAAGCCGCCAAATGGATCCGAAAAAAAAATAAAAAAAAAAAAAACCGATGAAAATCCGCCAATACGATCCGAAAATATCTGATCACTGAAACGCTGCAGAAAACCCGCCGAACGTACCCGACGATCCACCGCAAAACCACCGGATGTATCTGGAAAAAAAAATCAGACGATCAGCCGAACACAGCGCCGGCCAGTTGGTGGAAAAAGCCGACGAACGGGGTAAAAAAATAAAAATTAATTAAAAAAACTTTTGAAACTTTCTAATTTTCAAACGATGTTTGCAAAAAGACTACTGGACAAAAATGTCTGGAATTTACATATAAAGGTCCTATGAATAATAATAAAAATGTCTGTTACAGAAAAATGAATAAAAACCCTATAAAAAAAATAATAAAAAAAAAAAAAAAATTTTGCTGAAAAAATTCAGAAAAATGACTAAAAAAAATATAATAAAAGAGACTTTTTGCTGAAATGAAAATAATAAACGGTTTAATAGATATAAAATGAAAACAGGAATATTTTTAACATTGATTCCTATGGGGTTCGCCTGAATAAACCTGCCGAATGAAACCACCGAACAGCAGGGAATTTCACTGACATTTCTCTGCTGTTCGGTGTCTCTGAATAGATTAACCATTGCTTCTCTATGGGGGATTTCACTGCCGCCGAACAGGCACCATCTCCGATTTGCCACATTTTGAATAGCCCCGAAATTGCACTGTACGGGTGAATTTCACCATTTCGGTGCAATTTCGGGGCCAGTTCGACTCTCCCTGAGCATGTTTAATCATTTTGTCTCCGGTCACATGGTATTTTTTGACCGCGGCGCTATGACATTGTGTGACAATTAGATTTTCTGTGTGTTTCAGGTTCTCCTGTCCTGGTAAATAAGCAGAAGCGGCGTACTCAGCATCAGCTCAGTTAGTAAGTGCACTCAAAAAGGGGTTTCTGATCGGACTTACATCGGTTATAGTGTTCAGGGCAGTATCTGCACCAATGCTGAAATCTGAGCCCGGCACATTGTTGGAGACAGTGGCGGGGACCATGACGATAGGGATACAGAGCGCGTCATATTTCGCTCGGGCTTCAGCAAGCTCCAGCAGTCCCAGGTAGGCCTGAGATGCGCAATTCATGGTGTGCGGAGGAAAAAAGAAGACATAATACTTATGTGTAGAAAAAAAAAGAATAAAAAAAAAAAAAAAAAGGTGTTTTAGGGAGCCACGGGGAGAGCCATTTCCACCACAGCACACTAGGAAAGGAACCACTACACACGACAAAAGAAAACAGGTCATAAAACAGTGACATGTCAAACGGCAACAACAATACAAAACGGCAATATACAAAAAGGTTATAACAGTTATTGCGTTCACATAAATTCACTGGTTGTCATTTCTACGTGTTTGATCAAGCTCAATGGCATTTAATGGTTTATATATTTTTTTTTTACCGATTTATTAGACTTGAAAGGGGTGAGATACATAATTATAACCATCCCCAGCATACACGTATTATCCATAATGCTCGGAACAGAAGTGTTTTGGATTTTTTGGGGTTAACGGGATATTTGCATATGATAATGAGGTATGTTGGGGGTGGGACCTACGTCTAAAAAATTAAAATTAAATTAAGTACACCTTATACACGCAGAGCTTGAAAGGAATTTTATTCAACATTTTTAATCATTTTGCCCCCCCGTCACGCGAGGACTGGTGTGGAATTTTTTAGCTGAGGCACAGGGCTGGATTTTGGATTTTCGGAAAAGGGACACTCAACCCCTAGCAGCGATTTAGTCTGCAGCACAACCGTTAAAGTCCTTTCTCCCAAATATCTACACTGTGCTTTGTATTGACTTCCTTTTTTAATATTTCCAGATCGGTTTTTAATGTATTATTGGGGGTAACCAGTCAGACCCCCCTAAATATGCTTCACATAATGTATGTTAAGGCTTCCTTATTTTCACCAAAAGCTTCAGATGAAACAGTAAAGCTTTCAATAAAATCATGGTGAGAGACAACAAACTGTGATATTCCTACCTAATTCTTCTTAACCCCTTCACTACTGAGATCGAGATAACTCTGGACTTCAAAGGAACCATCAGGTCCCGTTAAAGTTATCTCGATCTGCAGCTCTGAAGGACAAAAGCAAATGAAATTTGTTTGCTTTTGGGTTGCAGAAAGTGCCCCCAAAGTTTTAACCCTGTAGGCATAATGCCCGAGGTGCTAAAACGGTTTAAAATCGGCAGATGAATGCTGTGAAATATCAAGCTTTCAGCAGCCGATGCAGGGAATCACAAGCTGCTGCTCAAACTGCTGTAACTCCATCTGGCCAGTAGATGGCGACATCTCCCTTCCAAATAGGTTATTACAGTCAGGAATACACTGGGAATATTCCCAAATTTTTCTTATTGTATAATTAATTTAAAATGATTTTAAAAAAAACCCCACTGGTTCCTGACAGAGTTTTTTGGGAAAATCACTTGTTACTGAAGGGGGTTAATCAAACATGCGGATGATACATTGGGTGATAATTAACTCTAAAAGGCTTTCCACTGGTTTTTAACTTTACTTTCAAAGAGCAAACGTTTCATATTATTTTCTGTAGATTAGTTATTGCTCAGTGTGCACGTGTTCCATTGGGAAACATCATGAAATCTAATGTATCTCAGCCTTAGATCCTGAACGATGTTTATGTTACGGGTAAAGTCCAATATCTGTATAAACCTAGGAGTGCCAGGGGAAACGTGATATTACCTGGGCAGTTTTGGGTAGAGCCCGGAAAGAAACCATAACATACACATAGAAATGTGTAGCTTCTTGCAACAATTCCATTGGGTTTTGACTCGTAGAAACAGGGCTCAAACGTGAATGCATAAATAATAAATGTGTTTTATTTGATCTAATTTCACCTATGTTTGTTCAACCCAGGGTGCTCCCTCTAGATGTTTGAGAACCACATCTCCCATATGCTCAGCCACTCATTACGTCAACAGAGCCTTATGGTGAATGTAGTTCCAAAATATCTGGATGGCCAAGGTTGGGTACCACTATTCTAACTTATTGATGGTATTTCTGAGGATACTATGATATTATTATTCTGCTTCCTAGAGGGATGAGAGGGAAACATTTATCGATTTACCTCAAATCCTCCGATGACCAGCAGGGCGTTGATTTTATGAACACGTATCTGGTCGGCAATTTGATCAAAGTACTTAGCAGGGAGAGTCCTGTAAAATAAAATAATAAAAAATAGGAATCGTGTGTAAATCACATCTAGAGTGTTTTACTATTAGGAGGTTGTGTTTCTTTCTATGATAGAGGCTGTACTGCTGTTGCGCACAAGGAAAATGATGCTACAAGGGCGCGTTATCTGAAGAGGTGCTGCATATGTAATTCCTTTGTATTTATTTTCCATCAATTAAAATATTCTAGAATATAAAAAGATAATTTAAAGATAGGTATCCCATAAACCTGGATTAAAGAGCCACTACCACCAAAACATGTAATGTCCTTATTGTGTTTGTTTTATGTTGCTGATATCTTTCATGTGCTTTGTTTTTCTCTTGTATGTTTAGTTAAGAAAATATTTACTCTATATGTGTCACTAGGTGCATCCATTGTGTGATATTTTCCTCTATATGTGTCACTGGGTGCATCCATTGTGTGATATTTTCCTCTATATGTGTCACTGGGTGCATCCATTGTGTGAAATTTTCCTCTATATGTGTCACTGGGTGCATCCATTGTGTGATATTTTCCTCTATATGTGTCACTGGTGCATCCATTGTGTGATATTTTCCTCCATATGTGTCACTGTGCATCCATTGTGTGAATTTCCCTCTATAGTGTCACTGGTGCATCCATTGTTGATATTATCCTCTATAGGTGTCACTGGGCGCATCATTGTGTGAATATTCCTCTATATGTGTCACTGGGTGCATCCATTGTGTGATATTTTCCTCATGTGTCCTGTTCGCATCCATTGTGTGATATTTCCTCTTATGTGTCACTGGGTGCATCCATGTGATATTTTCCTCTATATGTGTCACTGGGCGCATCCACCATGTGATATTTTCCTCTATAATGTCACTGGGCGCATCCATTGTGTGATATTTCCCTCTATATGTGTCACTGGAGCATCCATTGTGTGATATTTCCCTCTATATGTGTCACTGGGTGCGTCCATTGTGTGATATTTTCCTCTATATGTGTCACTGGGTGCATCCATTGTGTGATATTTTCCTCTATATGTGTCACTGGGTGCATCCATTGTGTGATATTTTCCTCTATATGTGTCACTGGGTGCATCCATTGTGTGATATTTTCCTCTATAGGTGTCACTGGGTGCATCCATTGTGTGATATTATCCTCTATAGGTGTCACTGGGCGCATCCATTGTGTGATATTTTCCTCTATATGTGTCACTGGGTGCATCCATTGTGTGATATTTTCCTCTATGTGTCACTGTTCGCATCCATTGTGTGATATTTTCCTCTATATGTGTCACTGGGTGCATCCACCATGTGATATTTTCCTCTATATGTGTCACTGGGCGCATCCACCATGTGATATTTTCCTCTATATGTGTCACTGGGCGCATCCATTGTGTGATATTTCCCTCTATATGTGTCACTGGGAGCATCCATTGTGTGATATTTCCCTCTATATGTGTCACTGGGTGCGTCCATTGTGTGATATTTTCCTCTATATGTGTCACTTGGTGCATCCATTGTGTGATATTTTCCTCTATACGTGTCACTGGGTACATCCATTGTGTGATATTTTCCTCTATACGTGTCACTGGGTGCATCCATTGTGTGATATTTTCCTCTATATGTGTCACTGGTGCATCCATTGTGTGATTTTTCCTCTATATGGTCACTGGTACATCCATTGTGTGATATTTTCCTCTATACGTGTCACTGGGTACATCCATTGTGTGATATTTTCCTCTATACGTGTCACTGGGTGCATCCATTGTGTGATATTTTCCTCCATATGTGTCACTGGGTGCGTCCATTGTGTGATATTTTCCTCTATATGTGTCACTTGGTGCATCCATTGTGTGATATTTTCCTCTATACGTGTCACTGGGTACATCCATTGTGTGATATTTTCCTCTATATGTGTCACTGGGTGCATCCATTGTGTGATATTTTCCTCTATATGTGTCACTGGGTGCATCCATTGTGTGATATTTTCCTCTATATGCGTCAATGGGTGCATCCATTGTGTGATATTTTGTGTAGTAAACTACCCCCCCCCCCGTATCTTTCCATCACTTGCTCCGCACAGTGTGACTCTGGGCATAGAATGGAGTGAATGGGTCACCGACTCACAAAATTGTATTGTGTGGGGTGTATTCAAAGGACATCACCAGGGGGTAGATTAGAAGTCTTTTAAGCTCCCTGTTTTATTTTAGAACAATAGCCCCCTGTAGCCTTATCTAAACATTATCAGCCTCATTAACTGTTAAACCACTGAAGTAAAGAAAAACCTTTGGTAAATGTCACAAGAAAAAAGTGTCATCTGTGCTCATTTCTATATAACTCCATGTGAAACAAAACACAATCAGAGGTATTGGTTTACTTGAATGGCCATTGAAGTGTAAGCTCACCTGCCACTTCAAGGCACCTTTAGTATCGTTGAGTCCTACCTAATGAAACCAGAAACTGCTCCTCTGAGCAACTGCTTCTCAGCTAAGACGCAAAATGGTGGGTTTTATTTATACACTCACCAAATAATTTCACTTTCGGGTTAAAAACAAAAACATGGAAAAGGACAGCAGCAAAAATTACCTAACCGGTGTTATAACAAAATATACATAGATACAGAAAAGGCGGTGCTGTGCCCATGCCTACCAGGGCAGCTGCCATGACCAGGAGTAACAACATCGTTGCAGCCGCCCTGGTGGGCATGGGGTCACGACACTGCTTTTTCTGTATGTACTTTGGTAAGTCTTGCCTCATGGGAAAAATCAACAAAATGGTAACGAGAGATAAAAAGATGAATTTTAGTTTTCCTTTTTACCATCAATTACTTCCAAAGAAAAGCGAAACAGAAGTATGTGTTTTAGTATGTGTTTTGTATGTGTTTTAGTATGTGTTTTAGTATGTGTTTTAGTATGTGTTTTACAAGTAACCTAGTTACAGCTTATGTAGGTGGTATTGTCCCTTTAACTTTCATGAATGTTCTTTTGGGTTTATGGGATATACAGAGAACCTCCATTGAAAACAATGTGAGAACCTGGCATGATTTCAGTTTCAGAGTACTCACAGGTCTGAAACCTTCCCCCCCCCCTGCTTTTTCCTCATCTCTACAATGATTTATAAGAAGGAGTGTCTGATCTCCTCTCTGTCCCTTTTATCCGGTCTCTCAGACTCACTGAAACACATGGTGGATCTATTGAATTCATCCATTACCTTTTAGTGCCAAGAAGTGATCCACCTTGACCGGTCCATCCTCCAACATCTCCCCATCTTATCTCTTTAATCTGCAAGAAAGCAATGCACACAACTACATCATCACTGCTTCTATTAGCCCTGCAACATGCGTTTATTAAGCGGTATTTTCTACAGAATTGCACCACAGGGATTCTAAATATTCATTAAATAATTGCTGAATTTGCAGGGGTCATTCCAGAGAACAGGGCGCTGTGGACATGACAGGCTGGTTGGCAGGCGAGATTTCAGAAGCAGGACTCGAATTAACTGTATCGGCTGATTTGTGATATTCGAAAATAGCCAAAAAAGCTGGCCGGTAAAACAGCCAAAAAAGAAAGCTAATTTCTGCCCAGCATTATACGGCTTTGTGCCTTTAAACATCTCTATTAGAAAAATCTGAGTTTTAAAATAAACTTCTATTTTTTTTCTGCCCGACAATCTATTAATCGGCACCTTTCAGCATTTGTAATTCTTTCGGAAATCGGCAAACTGAGAAATTCGACTTGAATTGCTAAAGCTGATATTTCCATTAAAAAGTATAGCTGTGAGAGTCAATGTTTGATCCCAAATTTTTTGGGATTTATTTCGCTCCTAGGCAACTTGCGTAGCGCAGGAGACGCGACTTACAGAGCGCTATAGGACTTGCGCACTCTGCGCCAGCATGTTCTGTAGCGCCTGCTCAGAGCGATAGATTGGAGCTGTGCACACATTCAGAGATACAATCCATTGCTGCCTCTCCGAGACCGATCGCTACACATTCCACTGCATTCTACTATTATAAAGTCTTCAGAGACACCTTTCGACAAGTAACAACACTAAAGAGGGTTTGCACACAAAGATGTAAAATGGGCCGATGCTCACGGACTCCAGTGTGACCCAGGACAGCAAAATCCAGTAACAGAAAGGAGGACAGGCACTCCGGTCACAAAGTGGCAATATTATTGGAAATTGCCCAATGACAACGCTTCGGCTGAAACATCAGCCTATCCAAACTGTTGTTTCAGCCGAAACTGTATCATCTGGGTAACCACCTGACAGACCTGAGTGCCTGTCCTCCTTTCTGTTACTGGATTTTGCTGTCCTGGACCACACTGGAGTCCGTGCGCATCGGCCCATCTTGCATCTTGGTGAGCAAACCCTCTTTCTTTACTTGTCAGAAGGTGTCTCAGAAGAATTCACAGTAGGAAAACTGCAAAGTATCCGGTTGGACTAACCTAGAGCTCTCTTGGACACAAGGTGAGTTTGGAGGCCAAACACATTTGAACATTTTAGGCTGTGATCACACGAGCACATTGAGTGCGTCTGTGTGACCGAACTTCCATACATCCGTCGCAGCTATTGACAGGGAGGGCCACACGAAGTAGTGTGCACGAATTGCACCGCTATCACCGGACGTGATCTAAGCCTCCCCATCTAAAAGCTATGCCGGACGCTGACAGGGCTACAAAGGATCTTGCTTCGTAGCGCTGAGCACACTAACTGCACTCGGCAAAGGTGCCCACTCTCACGGACGTTCCTTACGCTCTGCAAAACGCTCATATGACCGCAGCCTTAGTCTGTAAGAAAAGCTGAGCGGCCACATTCCAGGTTTGTTCTCAAATCCCCCCCCCCATGCAAATATAGAAAAAATTAATTTGAAGGAAGGGGGAAATAATGACAGAGACTCAACACTGGAGGAATTCTAACTGGTCAACAAGTTGTAACAATCTTATAATTTCTGGTTACATGGACTGCATAAGAACGTTAACGTTAATTTATAATACTGATATATGTCATGTGTGGCATCACCCACCTGTCCCTTGGCAAATCCTTCAAACCCATCATTGACAGCCATCATCTTATGTCCTTCAGTTATTCCCACTCTGACAGCGGATCGCACAGCTCCATTCATGCCAGCCGCGGGAGCTCCAACATTTAACACCGCAACAATGAAGTTACTCTACAGAAGACAAGAGGAGAATTCACCCGTTAGACAGTGTAATTATTCACATTGGTTCTATATCGATGCCCGGCTTTGCCTTGAGTGGGTCGAGCAGCAACCTCCAAATCTCATTATCATATGTCGTATTTCTGCAGGTGACGAGGAAAGGCCTTTACGTTCATTGCAAACGATCTCCCCTACCTTGATATCTTACTGAAAACAGAATTTGGAGTCTCTGCATTCCACCTGTCAACCTGAGACACACACAAGGCCACCTGTGATTGGAACTTGAGGCGTAAGAAGGGTCTTAGTCAAAACTGATGGCTAATTTTTTTAATGTTTAGTAAAGTTTCTATGTGCACATGCCTAATGTGAGACCCCACACACTTGCTCTTTGGAGGACGTGGCAATACGAAGACCCTATACCTCTTACCCATCAGATAATGTGAGCTGAAAGTCCCATTAAAACCTTTAAGTCCCAGTTTATTTTTTTATTGTACCCGTTCAAGAACCCCGTCTATGTAGTGGTCTTGTAGAGTCTGAACCTGTATAACACAACCAACATGTTATTTACCCTGAATGTTCCATATAACTGTGTCCTCCGCCACGATAATAATGCAAAGCAGCTGTTTTATGACATTTACTTATGTTAAGATTGAAATGCCATCTATCTGCAATATGCACCCACAAGAACTTAGGGCAATAGTGGTGCCAGAAACTAGAGCAATGGTAGTACCTGGGGCAAGAGCCTGGGGCAATGGTAGTACCTGGTGCAAGAGCCTGGGGCAATAGTGGTGCCTGGTGCAAGAGCCTGAGGCAATGGTGGTGCCTGGTGCAAGAACCTAGGTCAATGGTAGTACCTGGTGTAAGAGACTGGGGCAATGGTGCTGCCTGGTGCAAGAGCTTAGGGCAGGGGTCAGCAACCTTGGCTCCCTGATGTTTTGGGAACTACATTTCCCATGTGGGTCAGTCAGCCGAATTGTTGACTGAGCATCTTGGGAGATGTAGTTCCCAAAACATCAGGGAGCCAAGGTTGCTGACCACTGGCCTAGGGCAATGGTAGTACCTGGTGCAAGAGCCTGGGGCAATAGTGGTGATTGGTGCAAGAGCCTGAGGCAATGGTGGTGCCTGGAGCAAGAACCTAGGACAATGGTAGTGCCAGGAGCAAGAATCTAGGGCAATTCTAGCACCTGGTGCAAAAGCCTTGGGCAAGTGGGGCACCTGGTGCAAAAGCCTGAGGCAATGGTGATGCCTGGACACAAGAGCCTGGGGCAATGGTGTTGTTTGATGCAAGAGCCTGGGGCAATGTTGCTGCCTGGTGCAAGAGCCTGTGACAATGGTGCTGCCTGGTGCAAGAGCCTGGGACAATGGTGCTGCCTGGTGCAAGAGCCTGGGGCAATGGTGCTGCCTGGTGCAAGAGTCTACGGCAATGGTGATGCCTGGTGCAAGAGCCTGGGGCAATGGTGGTGCCTGGTGCAAGAGCCTGGGGCAATGGTGCTGCCTGGTGCAAGAGCCTGGGGCAATGGTGCTGCCTGGTGCAAGAGCCTGGGGCAATGGTGCTGCCTGGTGCAAGAGTCTGAGCAATGGTGCTGCCTGGTGCAAGAGCCTGGGGCAATGGTGCTGCCTGGTGCAAGAGCCTGGGCAATGGTGCTGCCTGGTGCAAGAGCCTGGGCAATGGTGCTGCCTGGTGCAAGAGCCTGGGCAATGGTGCTGCTGGTGCAATACAGAAAAGCTCTCCTTTAAAGCATGCCAAATCAGAGTCCTCATGTCTCCACTGATAGGTATCACCCCTTCCGTAATCTCACCACAGAGTCACAAGCTTTTATCACTGACATGAAACTGCTAAATGCCTTTCTCGTTTGCTTGACTTTTAGCACAGCTGGTCGTATGGTTTAAAATGAGTCGAGCTTCCTCCACCTCTTGTTTCAGTGTGCTTACATTTTGTCGTTTTGATTGTTTTACTCCTCAACTTTTATGTTGTTAGAAAAAGATGGCTGTATATAAATAAATAATAATAATAATCCATCTAAGAAGCCAGTGAGAGCCACATCCCAGGGGACAAGTACTTAATAAAAAAATATGCGTGGGACTTGACTTGACCCCTGCTCCCATCGATTATTTCTAGCCCTACGAGCAGGAATAAAGAAACCTTAACCTGTATCATAATGTTTTATGACAATCTGAATACTAGGTTAACACCCAATTAAGACACCCTAATCCTCAACATAGACATTGATTCAGAGGAATCTAGAAACTGCCTGAACATGATACTTAATGTGGCAACTTTATTTCCAAAACTCAAGTAATTCTGCATAGCTCTTATACACATTGTAGACCATAAGCCACTTGGGAGGTCCGAGGACATAGAGGGTGTACTGGAGAGACAAGGGCATTTCAGGAGCTAACCCTGTCCCACTCAATCACCCTCTACTGAATTTACATCAACAGTTCACTTTGGCCAAAATCAGAATCATCTCAAACCCCATCTTCTCATTAAGGCATACCGACCACAGATACCATCAATAGATTTTCAGTTGATTCAGAAAGTGCTTGCTGGAGACAAGTATGAGGGGAGGTCCAAATGTAAGCTTGAAATCAGTGAAATTATGATGCCAACTCACTTGTTTTTCCCAAAGAAAGCCTAAGCCTTCTAATACTAGTAAAACAAAACTCATATCCCCTCAGATGATCATGGAGACGCGAGGCCACTCAAAAAGTGGCGGAGGTCGGCACCATAGAATTGCTCTACCAATTTCATTGCGGGCTCCCTGTAAAACAGTGTTTTGAAGATCTCCAAACCCATCTTGGTGATGAAGCACGAGTTTCCAGAAGGTCCACAAGTGGCTTAGCAGATTCAAGTCTGAACATTTTGACGTCTGATGAACCAGGAGAGGAACACCACCTCATGTCCAGGGATGAGACCATGGTGGCCAAGGTGAAGGAATTTCTGGATCAGGAAATTCAAAAAGCTTCCGGAAGAGTTTGACATTCCAAACACAAGCATGTCGAGGATTCTCCATGAGAAGTTGGACTTTACAATGAAATGCGTCCAATGGGTTCCGCATTTGTTGAACACAGACCAAAAAATTGCTCGAGTTAAGTTTGCCACAACGGTCCTAATCATGTTCGGAAAGTCTGGCAACTTCATGCAGTTGTCACTGGAGAGGAAGCTACGTTGACAAAATATAGTTTTGGGGGTGTTTCGAGTAGTGGTTGCCCCCCTTGAATAAGTGCATTGGTATTGGCAGCGATTGTGTTGAGAAATGCTGAATAAACAAGCTTTCTTTGAAAAAAATGATAAAGTTAGCATCGTTATCTCCTTGATTTTAACCTTGCTTTCCGACCTCCCCTCGTATCCTGCCGCAGTTGAGCCTGTCTTCAGTAATGGCATTGAAGGAAGTTGGATATCAAGACCTTTATCTCCATGAGCTCTACCAATTAAAGATAAAATAGTAGATAACATTCCTTGTTTGGGAAGTCTCTCTGCTCCTCTGACTTCCAAATCCCTCAGTCTGTCCTCATGCCTGGATGGGTTTTCTTTTTGCTATCCCAGAGCAGAAAGAACAATGAGCCGTTGATATTAGTAGTATGGCAGCCGGCATAGTGTTGCGGTATAACTAGCTCATGCTTTAAAAGCTGATAACGCATACACCATGCAATAAATACGCATAGTATCCATTCAGTGATTAGTCAGTGATAACACTTGCACATAGTTACATACACAAGAGAGGTTATCCTGGTAGGGAAAAGAGATTAGAATTACTCTTGGTAGGTTATCGACGGACTGATATCGAGATCGCTAGAGAAATGTTTCATGTTATTAGAATACTAATGAAAGTCCAGTCTAGAAACAAGCAGGTCCTGATAAGTACACAATTCCACTGAGAATAACACACTAAAAATATATTTCCACCCGGAAACAATGAGCGTTTACAGGAAATCACACAGGGTGATCTATATAGACCCGAACCCAGCGTTTTGGTTATGGATCTTCAGCGACTGAACAGAAATTAATGAGTTTCTGGAAATGTACCACCTCTTATTTTGAGCACATCCCATCACAGCAGGTCGTGGAAGTGGCTGACATTTTCTATTAGGCGCATGTCGACATGGCACTTGTTACTGCTAACGTGTCTCATTATTCCGCCATCAATGTTTTGGATCTCATTCCTAATGTTATCTGCTAAGGCAGGGGTTCCCAACCGTGGTCCTCAGGCCCCTAAACAGGCCAGATTTTGCAGATCACCATGGGAAAATCACAATCACTGAGAAGCAAATCACATCACCTGTGCTATTTCGGATATCTGGAAAACCTGACCTGTTAGGGGGACCTGAGGACCGCAGTTGGGAACCACTGCGCTAAGGCATCAGTCATGTAGGGCACTCGTTCCTTCAGGTTGCCCAACAAAAAGAAGTCCGGGCTGGTAAGATCGGGAGACTGATGTGGACACAGATTCTTGGAAAAGATATGGTCCTCAGTAAACCTCTGGATTGTCGCCATTGACTCACGGGATGTGTGGCATGTCACACCATCTTGCTGGTAGTTACGCTGTGTCATTTCTAAAGAGTAAGCCATTGCGTTCTATGGTAGTGCTCATCTTATGGCTGTGCTGTTGTTGCGGCTCTGACGCCACATAGTGGCCATGCCGTGATGGGATGTGCTTAAGATAAGAGGAGGTCCATTTCCTCATCATTCTCCTTCCATTCATTACAATATACACCACAAACTTTGGGATTGGGTCTATATGAATCTCCCTGTGCGCTTTGTGGAATGCATGCATAGGTCTCAAAACATGACCTATAGGACATGCACTTTCTGTAGATATATGCTAAGTAGGATATCCATCTTTTAACAATGAGATTGTAAGAGAATTTATTTCACATTATAAGAAATTTAATGATAAAATCGTGATATATATATATATATATATTATTGATTGAAGTGTTTTCTATACATTCGTTGGGGATTATGAGTACAAGGTTTTCCCACTCACCTGAAGGGGACACTGTCAGAAGAAAATACCACGTTAGGGTGTATTGTATATCCCAAATCTCTGATCACTCAGTAGTGGTAGGGATACAATAAACATTCTGTTATTATAACAATCCTAAAATACTCCTGCACAGAAACGCCATCAACAATGCTCTAGTTTTATTGTTACCTGTGGGAGCTCGGACACGTTTTTCTTATGAGAAAGCAGCTTATACGTGTTGAGGTTGTTTTCAAAGCTCCTAGAAATATAATGATAAAATACAACATGAATTTACAGGGACTAAACATCCAGGCAATGAATGTAACTTTGCAATCTTAAAAAAAGGCACCTCCTCATCCTATAAGGCTGGCGTCAGACGAGTGCGCTATGTGCGCCCATACTGATGTGCTTACCGGCACCAGTCGCAACGTTGTGACGCTGCAATGGGGCCGGTCACACACTTGTGCACACTTGTGCTCACGCACGAAATGCACGCGCAACAAGCGTCCGTTGATACGCTAGGACGTGCGTTGACGGGGCTGCAAAGCACAATCCTTCATAGGAGGATTGCACTTTGCAGCTCTGAGCATACTGTGTGCGCTCAGCGAGGTGGCCAAATGGGAGTCGAGTGGAAGGAACATCCACTCTCACGGACGTTTTCCACTCTCCAATGATGTTCGTCTGACCCTAGCCCAGGGGTCAGCTACCTTGGCTCCCTGATGTTTTGGGAACTACATTTCCCATATGGCTCAGCCAGCGGGTGACTGAGCATCTTGAGAGATGTAGTTCCCAAAACATCAGGGAGCCAAGGTAGCTGACCCCTGCCCTAGCCTAACCAGTGGGTTTCGCGTTGGAGCAGTCGTTGTCCTTATTCTATTAAGTGAGGTTTAATGCAGTACGGGTAAATTTGAGCCTAATTTATGCAGGCTCAGATTCTTATTGTATGCTAGTCATATACCCACGATGGACCCATTTATTCTCTTTTTGTGATGGTTGAAGGATCAATTTTATAATAATGCTCTGTTAGACAAGCAGCAGCATCCTGTGATAACCTCTGTTTAACCTCTTCACTACAAAGTGATATTACACAAAACTACAGCTCGGAACCAGAGATTGTTTTAGATAATCACTTTATTTTATTGCTACAGTATGAAATATTTGCTGATTTTTTTCAATGTATTTTTTACTGTAGTAGCCCTATTTGAAAGAGAGATGTCGCCATCTGCTGGCCAAAAGTGTTACTGCAGCTGGGGCAGCTGAGTCCCAGCTTTTCAAACAGTTTAGACAGTTCGTTTGCAATAAGCAAAATTCCCTGTCATTGCGCCAGAATTACACTATATTGAGTACACCTGACATCAGAGACAATCAGGTGCTTTGAAGATCGAGGATACCCAGACTATACACTATCATATATCATATGTATGTATATATATGTTTAAATAGACCATATAATCTATATGTAATGGAATGATGCATTACATGTAAACATTTTGTAATGTAAGAATTAAAGTCGCTTACGGTCCACGCAACCTCACGGCATCTTCAAATCTTCTTTCATCCATTGCTTTTTGCACTTCTTGGGTCTTTAAAGGAAATAAATGAAGATTTACAGCTTGGAAAAAAGACGAGACAGAGGAGATATGATAGAAACATTTAAATACGTATATAGAAATACGTGTTTCTATGTTTCTAAGATTATAATTGCGGTTCTCTTGACTAACCGTAAATAACTGACATGATTCCGAAGAAAAGACAAATTAATAAACTAAAACTTTGCACAGTTGGGAATGTCATGTCTCTCATGTGAGCTTTGTGCCACAGCCCATCTATTTGGTTTTGAAGGAGTTGGTTCAGCTGTTTGCTTCATATTTTAAGGGCTTTGCAGACACATATATAAATGATAACGGGCCCTATTACATTCTTCACGCAAAAATGCTCGGTAAATGCGGGAATTTTTGCACGAAGCGTCAAACGGTAGCGTGCGTAAATCAACGCTGATATTACAATCCTCACGCATTTTTTGATCCGTCAAAAAATTACGCGCGTAAAACGGACGCGCAAAAACATGCGCGCAGAAATCAGTGTGCGAACAAGAGGCCGACATCACCATCTGAGACCAATCGCTGTAGAGAGCATTCTCAGAGAGACAGCCGATGGATTGCATCCATTGTTCTGCGTAGGCGCTAAAGAGCTCGTACGTAATGTGCACGAGTCTCGTTGCGCTGTGTGAGTTGTGTTACTCTACGCAAGTAGCATAGGAGCACAAACTAGAAAGCATCAGGGACTTCCGGGCTCGGGTCTCCATGACCTGAAGAGGAGGAGCAGCGCGCAGTGAGAGACAAAAGGTGAGTAAAATCAATAAAATAATTGGGCAGAGGCTGTCAGCATTTATTATTTAAGGTCAAGGAAAGGGAAGACTATTTTTTAATAGAGTATCCATTTAAAGTGAGAATGTGTACATCATCACAGAGCATATCTGAAGCGTCTCGTTAGACTCAGCTCCCCAGCGAGATGCGCATACCCCAGCAAATTCATTAAAAAAAGACACTCATGTTGTCTTTGGGCCAGTTGATGAACATAAGAATTTAGTCCTGCATCTACTGAATGACCATTGTTGCCAAGCTCTGCTCTACGTCATCAAGGCAAGAAGCTGGCCTGGCTGCAGGTCAAAGCAAAAGCTGGATCGGTCAACAGCGGAGGTCTTTCCTGCTGGCCCTGTGCTCCTCAATGGAGAGGGACATGTAGATCTACACTATTTCAACCTCAATTTCATGGGAAATCTCAGGAATCTCTGATCTCAGCACCAATATAGAGAGAGGTATCCAAGATGATGATGGGAAAAAAAAAAATGAAGAACTGTTAAAATATCACTAGGCTGCCATGACGACCACTAAAGTTTTATTGATCTCAAACGTCAAAGGAAAATCCATTTATCATAAACAAGGCCACAACTTGAAAACGAGAGAAATCTCAATGTATCCTTCATGGTAAAATACTTTATAAATAAATAAACAGTTATTATTCATTCAGACATGAAACAAGTACATTGAGACAGTTATAGTGAAGGAGAAAAGAAGGCCCTGTATAAAAAGCCAGGACTACGCACAGCCAGCGACTGTTCCGCCGAGCTCCCCGATTATGTTAATACCCGGCTTAATCAGACACTCACCATCAGTACACATTCCATGAGAGCCAGGCGCACGGCTTGGTTTCCACGCAGAGATACCACGCAGGCTGGCGTTTCCGGAGTGGCTTCGAGCAGGGCCAGGACACATTCGACTCCCATTCGACTCGCCTATTAACAGGACAAGAGGAAAGTAAAGTAACTAGTGGTTTAATTGTACATATCTACAGTTAGAATGCCTTTTTTAAAAAACTGTTAGACACATTTAGGCATATATATATATTTGTATTTATACACTGCCTGGACAAAAAAAGGGTCAACACCTGGATGTAACTCAGCCAATAGGTGCTCTCCTTCCATTGGATAATTACTGCAGTGATTAATATGTTTCAGCATAAAATGAGGTCATGTGACTCCCTGAATATACTGAATGAGCAGGTTTTTTCTCCCCTGATGGCACAGCGGGCATATTCCAAGATGGCAATGCCAGGATTCATCAGGCTCAAATTGTGCAAGAGTGGTTCAGGGAGCATCAGACATCATTTTCACACATGTATTGGCCACCGCACAGTCCAGACCTTAACCCCATTGAGGTTAATCTTTGGGATAATGTGCTGGAGAAGACTTTACGCAGCGCCGCGACTCTCCCATCATCAATACAAGATCTTGGCCACAAATTAATGCCACTCTGGACGCAAATAAGTGCTGTGACATTGCACGAGCTAATCGACACGATGCCGCGGCGAATGCGTGCCGCAATCAGAGCAAAAGGTGACACAACCTAATATTACAGCGTGTGACTATTTTATTGGTCAGGCAGCGTACATGTGTGTAACTTTTAGGATGGTTTTAATAAATCATGGTGTTTTCTATGCTTTAATAGGGAGGTACAAAAGTTTAACAACAAAATATTAAATTAGTTTTCTGAGTGACTTTGACTGTATAATAATTATTGGTGTCAGAAGTGGTAATTACATCTGGCTTTCTGAGAATACTGACGTGAACTGGTTATAATAACTTGATGTGGCCACATCTTATTATACAGTTGTAGCTGTCGCATAAGCCCAGGGTCACCAGGCTTGTTCTCTTGAGGCAGAGGATCAAAATGATCAAGATTATTATAAACCCCATACAGATGGAAAATATGGAAATGTATAAATTAAAGTTTAAACATTATAGTCCCGATTACATTCTTCGTGCAATTTCGTTCGCGCAGCGCAAATTTATTTTGCGCGCATCGACCAGCGTTATCGCACGAAAATTAATGTGGTATTCCGATCCGAACGCATTTTCTCATCCGTCAAAAAATAACGTTTGGAAAAACGACGCGCAAAACGAAATGTAATACGCACGCACTAACGTTGCGCACGTAAATCAGTGTGCAATCACAACTGAGAACCTTAATTGACATCAATTTACCTTAATCGACTCACTTAAGTTTTTGCGCCTGTCAAAGTAAATCTGTGTATATATGCTGCAGCAATAAAAAAAATATGCACAAATTCACAATTTTATTGTTTGGGTATGTGTAGAATGTGTAACTATACTTTGCTGTATTTTTTTTTCTTTCGTGCCGGTATTTTTCGTTTCGGCCAGAACGTTCCGATTTGCAGTTACCACCAGCTTTTCAAAGACGTTAAAATTATGCGCGCAAACGTTGTTCGTAAAAAGCTGTGCATCTATTGTTATACCATCCGCGTACCAGCACACGAACGAATTTGCGCTCACAATGTTAAGTATAGGACGCGCACAGTTCATAACGCTCGCGCAGGTCCATCCGCGTTAAATGATAACGCGCCTCATTTGGGGGAACGTTGTAATACGACGTTCAGCGCAAATGGTTTTGCCCCTCACGCAAATGCGCATTTGCGCATGCAAAACGCACTGCGCGAAGAATGTAATACGGTCCTATGGAAATATAATGGAAAAAATGCCTCGTACCAAAATTCTGTCGAAGGCTGAGGGAGTCCCACCTCTCTGTACATGACCCAATATTGTCACACGGGTGTCAAATCCAAGGCGTTTAACAACAAGCTGAAAAGACACACACACGGAACAACAATTTACACCAAGGAAAAAAAGTTTAATGTGTTGTAATATTAAATATATGTCTATGTATATGTTAAATGCTAATACAGAATAATAAAACGATGGTTAGAAACGCTCAACCAAGTCACATTAAGTAATAATCCTGGCTGTTGTACGTGCACTCTAACCATGCTAATTCGAAATAATGAATGGGGATTATCCATAATGTTTGTCACTGACAGTCAATGACAGACAACAGATGGTACGATACAATAAACCACTTCTTAGCTTGAGGGAGGCAGTCTGCTGTAGGTATATTCCTCGAGAGTGGAGCCTGTAAAAGTGAGTGACCAGCGATGGGAGTAGAGGTAGGAGAAAGGAACAAAACACTAAAGGAAATACACCATAAAAAGAGAGAACAGTCCATATAGTGCATCAGGTAGTAAGGCTATAAATCAGTATATATACCAGGGGTCAGCAACCTTGGCTCCCTAATGTTTTGGGAACTACATCTCCCATGATGCTCAGTCACCCATTAAGCTGACTGAGCCACATGGGATATGTAGTTCCCAAAACATCAGGGAGCCAAGGTTGCTGACCCCTGATATATACCAATGTACAGTGCAAAAAAATACGTGAAATTGTCCATATACGTAAATAGCAATAATCCAGTGGAAAAATGTGATACAATAGTTCAATGAGAATACTCATAAACCCAGTGGGGTCCTCCTTAAAGTGCAGGTGTTCGTGGTGACAATCCTCAATGTTTCTCAAAGAGAAAAGAATAAACACAAATAGTGCAACATATCTTGTCAATTGACCCCAATCCTCTTGTATTAAAGAGCAGAAACTCACATTTTAAAGAGCCTTAGTGGATCCCGGCTCTGGGTACATAAATATACATTTCACTGGTGATACAAGTCACGCCTGCACTATTATTTACACTACAGGAAATACAACTATATGATAATCAAAAACAACATTCCAGCCACTTAAACACTAAGTAATAAACAGGAAAAATTCTTGAAGGACATATGATGGTTCTCGCTCATAGAGGATATTTATAGACAATTCTTTTATGTGTCATTACATCCTTCTCATTTATTTGATGTTTATGTAGATCTTCTCAAAATGTAGAACTTCACCCAAAGATCTCCTCCTAATTCGTTACCGTCAAAAGAATATTAAATATTATCTGTCAAGTCGCGTGTCTCTCTCGATTGCTACACTGGCCCCAGAATTCTTCCCCAATGCATCATCTTCTAAGACAGTAGTTCCCAACCCTGGTCCATATCTCTCCTCTCATCTCCTCCATATCTCGTGTGACGTTCTCATATCTCAAGAGATTCCCTGGCCTTGACTATATGGAGATCACCCAATTCCTCAATAACTGACCAGACATCTTTACTGTCCAACACATATTGTACCAGAGGGAGAAAGAGAAGAGGACAAGGGGGGAAGACAGGAGGGGGGGATGGAGAGATTAGGTCAAGATGTGGCATTGGTGGGTAGTGAGGTACAGGAAAAGATGCCAATGAGAAAAGAGGCATGAGAAGAAAGACGCAGGGGTAGATGGTTGCTTGGGACATGAGGAGAGGTACAGCAAACAGAGCATGGGGCTTGAAGAGACACAATGGAGACAGGGTAGATGGGTATAGACATGGGTGTGAGTGCATCATTTGTTTTACTGCTGAGGGCTACAGTTTATCTCTGGAAAGCCAAGTTGATCCGCTACAGTTGCCTCTTATATACTAACAAACAGAAGCTGGGGGTCATAAACTCAGTCTTCATTCCAGAATACCACCCTAAGACATGTTATAAATCATCAAGTGAATAAAGAATATCAGAAGGCTGATACTTACTTCCTTTACAAGCTCAGAAGTGATTGATTTGTTATGGCAGTCAATGGCTCCCTCTGAGACGATGATGATATTCAGCCTTTTCTTCCTTGCACGATTCTACAACAAATAAGAGTGAGCAAAGTTTGTGAGGGTCCAGAGAATGGGCAATAACATAAGTGACCTGCCTTACGGTGGGTCCCCGCTCAGGTCTCGCAAGGTTTTAGCTCGATGGTGCCCTAACAGAGGAGGATGAACCATAAGCAAGTCAGACAGATCTCAACCAAAAAGGGCAGGCAGAGCTGAAATGCCAAGGATGTCTCCTCTGCACGAGAAGAACCGCAACCCCCAATGATCGTTTTGGCCTTGTAAGGCCTCGTCAGGAGGGCATAGCACATACCTACCTAGACTCTTCATGCAAAGGGTTCCACATATGGATTACCCTAAAATCGTGAGCAAACATTGCAAGGGCTCTGAGAATGGGCACCATCACAAGGTATGTGAGAGTACAACAAATAAAAACACGATCACCTTCACGTAATAAAGTTGAATCAAATTCTAGTTAACACGTCACTATCACTACAACGCCTTAATTCTGTTCCTTTGAGTAAATATAAAAAGTACAGACTGTTCATCTTCCAAATCCTGCAGACGATCATTCCATCCTTTTGAAAAAAGAAGCCAGAAGAAGCCCCCAGTGGTGGGTGAAACGCGTGGCATGGTCTAGTCGTCATCACACCCAAATTATGTGACACAAGACATGCACCCACGCTGGAACAAGGTGACTGCTAGCAGAAAAGCTGAAACACCCAGTGGCAAAACGGTGAGGAACCCCTAGTTCTGGTGCAGTCCGACAGTCTGCAAAATCACCTTTTTATAGAATTTCTTCAGCTTGGCAGCTAAAATTGTGGATCAATATTTCCCTGGTGACTCGTGATTCAACATTTAGGCATGAGAGGTGAGGATTTACGGAACCTAACATTGAGGAATCTTGTTATAGTGTGT
The DNA here is from genome assembly GCA_009667805.1 of Leptobrachium leishanense. Taxonomy (NCBI): domain Eukaryota; kingdom Metazoa; phylum Chordata; class Amphibia; order Anura; family Megophryidae; genus Leptobrachium; species Leptobrachium leishanense. Next base: position 313,613,061 of record CM019067.1, read on the forward strand.
GTGTGTGTGTGTGTGTGTGTGTGTGTGTTACCATCTTGAAAATGTCTTTAAATTGTTTCCAGAAGTACAACAGCATGAATATTTAAATTCTACACACCGATATTTTTGCATTTATGGAGTCCAAGCATAAAAATGGAATAACGAAAAGGAAGAATGAAAAAATAAAAAAGGAACGACTTTTTCCTGACGACTCCCGAACCCCCCCATTTTTTTTTTTTCTCTTCCCCTATGCCTTTTGTTGTTATTATGTGTTATATGAGTTCAATCTTCACTGGTTTACCACCACCACTCATGTTTGTATGCCACTACTATACAAGAGGTTGAACTCCGTCACTTGATTGTCTCTCTGCCACGTTGTGTTCTACATAACTACGGCTTCGATTTCATTATCTCTCTATCAATGCAAATTCTTTTTATTTTAAACTTCTCTTATTAGTATTTTTTCATAATAACAAGAATCAGAAGGATATTCAAATATTACTGTCTCTGTGTCCTATTTTACAGACCATTCAGAAATGGCATAGGATACCATAGCGCAGGCCACCAGAAACCATAACCAGTTGTGTGTTCATGGTGGATCATTCACCTCAGATAGTTTGTTGCACATCAAGTCTTCCCACCCTTCTTCAGGTGGGCTTTCGGGAATGAACACCCAGTCCGCCCCACAAGCCAGGGCACTTACAAGGGCGAGATACCTGGAGAGGTAAAGGAAGCACAGTGCACGTGTCAGCCAATGGATCATCAAAACCAACAACGTTTATTAATAAAAAAGACATTATATTTCGGGTACGTACCCACAGTGCCGTCCCATCACTTCCAAGACGAACGTCCTCTGATGGCTAAAATGGAAATCGAGTCAATGTCACCACTGAGGCACTTCAAGAACATCCAAACTCCAAAGTAACAATATTATAAATGTGTGTTTCTAAAGGATAGATACATTGTTGCTGTCAAATAATCACTCGGTAAATTGCACTAGCGATTTAACACTTTAACACCTGGACTGCCATTTTTCTCCAATGTATTAATTATTTCCAGAGGTAGCTCTAGAGTCAGTGAGGCCTAAGGCAAATCTTAAATATGAGACTCTATTATTGTGTAAATATGCAGAAATTAGCACACACAAAACCCTATTATTAACCACTTCACTACCAAGTGATTTTCTAAAAAACTTTGTCAGAAACCAGTGTTTTTTTGTAAAATAATTTTTAATTAATTATACATTAATAAATAGTTATTACCTCTAGACTGTAAGCTCCTATGAGCAGGGCCCTCTACACCTAGGGCTCTATTACATAGTTAACGGTAAAACGCAGGCGCAGGGGAGGGAAAACTGCGGCCGCAGTTTTCCCCCTTGCGCCCGCGTTTTAACACTGGATTACAATGCAGGTTCAAAAAATGCTGCCTGCATTGTGATCGCGCGTTAAAATCAGCGATGCTCGCGGCAATGCTGAGCGCAGCCGCAAGCATCCACTCGCTGGAGTCCATAGGACTCCATTGAGTTTCCCCTTGCCGGTCACATGACCAGCCAGATCTCGCCTCGCGAGATCCGGCCGTTCGGTGTAGTGATACACAGGGAGAGACTGGGGGGACTTTTCCCCCCAGTCTTTCCCTGCTCCCGCTGGCCAGAGGAGGCAGTTGGAGCCGCCGTCAGCGCCGCGGGACAGAGGATGAGTATGTGCTTCGTTTTTTATTTTTTAGCCTGGCGTTAATGGATTCTGCAGAAGCGGAATCCGTTAACACCAAGTCCTGGCTGCGGTTAACTTTTCGCAGACCAGAGCCAGACGTTAACCAGCGCTGGGACTTTGTAATCCAGTGCTGATTATTAACACTTTGCGCTCCCCATGTTAAGCATAGGGAGCACAGAGTACAGTAACCTCGCGCAGAGGAGCGCAAGATACCAAATGCAAATGTTTTTTTTAACCCGTTTGCATTTGGATTGTCATATGCGGTAAATACCGCTGCAAACGTTAATGCTCACGCAGGTGAGCGTTAACGTTTGGTGTAGATTGTAATAGAGCTCCTAGTGTTTCCATCCTATGTCTGTTTATCTCATTCCCTTTGGTTATTGTAAAGCTCTGCGGAAACTGTTGGCGCTATATAAATGATGACAATAATAATAATTACAGTAAACAACCTATTTGGCCATTAAATGGTGCCATCTACTGCCATATTGAGTTACAGAGGTTTGAGCAACAGGTCTGTGTTTTTTTTTCTCCCCTGCATCGGCTGCTGAAAGCCCGATATTTCAGAGCTTTCAGCAGCTGATTTTACAGTTTTAGCGCTTTGCGCATTATGCCCACAGGGCTAAAAAACTTTGGGGACACCTTCAATTCACCAAATACAGGCAAATTGACAGTGAAATATGATTCGCCGCAATTCGGCGGCACCGAAAGTGTCCCATTGGAAGCTATCAATTCGTCTATTCACAGAACGCCGAATTGCATCGCAAATTTCGTCAAAACGACCTGATACTCCGTGTTTCAATTCGACAGGTTTAAACAGATGAATCCAATAGGTTTCAATGTAATAAATGTAATATCTTTATTCATTTTTTTTTAAACACCGTTTAAAAAAAACTTTTTTTATTTTTGGATTTTTAAAAAAACATTGTTTTTTTAAAAATATTTTTTGTAACAGACCTTTTCATAATTTTTTTTAAAGCACCTTTTTTAATATTAGACACATTTGTACTCAATTTTTGCTGATTTAAACTCTTAGTAGGAGAACAGGAAACTTCCTTTTTTTTTTTTTTCAGTTCAGCGGAATTCGGCAATGCCAATTCGGCAGCTATTGGCGCAATTTGGTGATTTCCGATTAACTGCTTCGGTGTCTCCAATTACAGCAAAATAGAGTGATGATTCGAAAAATAGTGAATTCACCGATTCTTTGGCGAAATAGAATCTCCGAAGTGATCCGAAATGCAATGCACTGAAATTACTTTCAATTTCTAGTTCCCTTTTGCCCCACACTCTGTAGAGCATATACGTAAGTGATCATTTATATAATTCCTTGTTAAATAATAATATATAATCATTATGATTATCATAAAAATACCATAAAAAAGTTTTCTTGTGAAATAAAAGAAAAAGAACAAAACAGTCCATCACGAACGCACTCAGCATTAGTATAACGTAGGCTTTGCTGTCCATAAGCGACTGGCACATCTCCATATAACCAGTGGTACTTGGTTCAGCTGGCAGCCAGGGCAAAGAAAGTACAAATCAATTAAGAGACAGAAAAAAAACTATTTCCCGGTGAATGCACTGCATAAAGGAAAGCGGAGATTATGGGAAACCATCCAGACTGACATTGAAATATTAATACAAGTGGAAAGGATCCAACACTATAATTAGGAGTATTCGTAGAGGACGAGGGAGAAGATGCTTGACTTTCCTCAAGGTCACAGGAATATGGCTTCCGGAGCAGTAAAACAGGCTATCAGAGCAGATAGAAGAGTCAATATATAATTATGAATGTTGCACGTTGTTCCTAGACTAATATGTGATGCTGAATAAACTGATGCATGTCACCCTTTCTATAATGTGGGAATATGTGTGGATAGGCCAGGGCCGGTGCTAGCACTAGGCCAACTAGGCAGCCGCATAGGGTGCAGAACGGTGAAATAAAAATAGTAGTAATAATGCACAATGCAGTAATAATGTTGCACTGCTTTACCCCCTGGGATTACAAAAAACACAAAATTGATTTACGGATGTGCAATAACATTGTTTTTTTTTTTAAATTTGACCAAAGCCATCCTCTCCTGACAGCGACCGCAACTCCTGTCAGCTAGGATCCATCCTCTCCTGGCAGTGACCACAACTCCTAACAGCTAGGAGCCATCCTCACTTGAAAGTGACTGCATTCCCTATCAGCCAGGATCCATCATTAGAGCTGCCCAAATCCATCCAGTTCTCACTGTGACTCTTACACTCAACGCCCACCCTGTATGTTCCTGGTTTACTCTTATGCTGTCTGCCTTCAGGTGTTTTCAATTCTCCATACACCTTATTAACTCCTTCACAGCCAGTGCAGTTTATGCAGCTTTCTTATGCTCCCTCGGGCCATCAAGATCATGAGATCTTGGAATCTCATGCTCCCCCTGCTCCATGTCCTCTCTTGTCCCTTCATGGCCTTTAGATTGCAAGCTCACGGGCCATCTGGTAGATTGCTTGTGTAAGTGCATGAATTGGCATATTGATCCAAGGACAGGGCTCTCTATCTTCCTATTTGTAAAGCCCTGCAGAATACGCTGGTGCTATATAAATACTATGCAATTAAATGTAAAATGTAATAATATTAACTATAATCTTGAGCAGGCCATGTTTGTACAATACAGTGCATACGTGGTTTTTTTGGGGGGGGGTCGAACTTTATTTTTAATAAAAGATAATAATCCAACCCAAATGGAGAATTTTATTAAAGTAATCAACAAGCGCACATTCCAGACGGATGTTTTCATTATACTGTCATCAACAGAGCATTGTACAGGAACGGAATGGGCGATGAAATGTAAGTGTGATAAAATGGGAAACAATGATGAAGCAGAAAGGTTTGAGGGATGTTTCATTGTTCATGTATGAAAAAAACAAGAGGACCAGGCACTCTAAGGGTGGTGTCAGACGAACGCACTGCAGAGCGGAAGGAACGTCCATAAGAGCGGACGTTCCTTCCACTCTCCGCTGCCGCTGACTGCCCTCAGCTGTGCAAATCGCGATCCTCCTATGGAGAATCGCGCTTTGCAGCTCTGTTGACGCGCTTTCTAGCGTATCAACGGATTTGTTCCCTAGATCGACGCTTGTTGCGCGCACAGTTCGTGCACAAGCGTGTGACTGGCACCCGTCACAGCATCACGCGACGGCCGCCAGTAAGTGCGGGCGCACGGCCGAACTAGGTGCGCTCGTCTGACACGAGCCTACTACGTACTGTTTTAATCGAAACAAAAAAAAAGGAAAAGAAACCTTTCAGCCGCCACAGCAGCCTTTCTCAAGCTGGACCCTCTACTGGTTGGGCTGCACTGGGATCTGGAGCACTCTCTTTCTACTTGCTATGGCTGCACTCTTTAGAAATATATGAATCGAGGGCACTGCTGTTTCTTTTGTTACTTGTAATATTTTTTAAAGTACGGCTTTAGCAAAATAAGGAGGTGTTAATCTGCTACGCTCCACTCCGAGATGTAAATGATATATATTAACTTTCCTTAACGCTAGAATGTAACTAAATCCTATCATATTTCCAATAATTAACACCGTAAATAAACGTCTATCAGACTTGCATGATGCCAGTACGTACGTGGAGTGGTTTGCAGAGACTGAAGTAATCAATTCAATGTTTTAATCAACATTTTTTTTATTTTATATATATATATACTGTATATATATATAGTGAAGCTCAGTCTCTGATTGGACTTAATAAAATCCCATATATGAGTGTGAGCCAAGTGGATCTCAGTAAGGTGCAATGCTGTCATGTTGTGATAACATTTAACACTTCGTCAAGCATGTCCCGTGCCCATGCCAGCTGGGAGTTAGTCAAGAATTCACACTGAAGCGCATGAAATCCTGGGGTGATTGGGGGGGGAGCTGGAATCTTGGTTTGCGTCCAAGTTTAGATGTGAGAGAATTTCCACGTACTATATCAAAGTAGGTTCTGATGCCAAAGAATGGGAGACCTGACTTCAAAACTGTTACTGATGCTACTATAACTACGCAATAGTCACAAAAGAACCCAGTTGGCAAACAATTATTTGGCCAGCTGATAATCAAGGAGTGGCAAAGAGTCAAAAAACCTTTATTGTGCAAAAAACACTCCCAGATGCAAATGGTTAAAATTAACACAAAAACACACAACCAGTACATATAATGAAGTGTGAATAAGCCAATAAAGAGCAACTAGTAATGTATATATCGGTACAATCGATTCCTATATGGAGGTTCCCCAATAGTTTAAATAAATGGCATCCACTATAATAGCTAAATAAAGGAGCACTCACCTACTCAGGTTGACAACAGACAAATTCGGGGAAAATAAAGGAACATCTAGAATCGCAGGTGATTGGCCGCTAGCCCTAATGCTCTTGGAGCTGATGCTCATAAATTCTATGCTTGCCCTCATATATGGAATAACAACAAAGACATGGTTAAAAACATGGTTGGTATGTTAGCTCGACATATGTTACGCCGATCCGAAGTCGGCTTCGTCTGGAGCAAAATAGATAGCTGTTTATCTATCAGCTATCTATTTTGCTCCAGGCGAAGCCGACTTTGGATCGGCGTAACATATGTTGAACTAACATACCAACCATGTTACATGTTTACAGGTGCATTCTGTATATAGTCACTATGTTACATGTTTACAGGTGCATTCTGTATATAGTCACTGTGTTACATGTTTACAGGTGCATTCTGTATATAGTCACTGTGTTACATGTTTACAGGTGCATTCTGTATATAGTCACTATGATACATGTTTACAGGTGCATTCTGTATATAGTCACTGTGTTACATGTTTACAGGTGCATTCTGTATATAGTCACTGTTACATGTTTACAGGTGCATTCTGTATATAGTCACTATGTCACATGTTTACAGGTGCATTCTGTATATAGTCACTATGTTACATGTTTACAGGTGCATTCTGTATATAGTCACTATGTTACATGTTTACAGGTGCATTCTGTATATATTCACTATGTTACATGTTTACAGGTGCATTCTGTATATAGTCACTATGTTACATGTTTACAGGTGCATTCTGTATATAGTCACTATGTTACATGTTTACAGGTGCATTCTGTATATTGTCACTATGTTACATGTTTACAGGTGCATTCTGTATATAGTCACTATGTTACATGTTTACAGGTGCATTCTGTATATAGTCACTGTGTTACATGTTTACAGGTGCATTCTGTATATAGTCACTATGTTACATGTTTACAGGTGCATTCTGTATATAGTCACTATGTTACATGTTTACAGGTGCATTCTGTATATAGTCACTATGTTACATGTTTACCGGTGCATTCTGTATATAGTCACTATGTTACATGTTTACAGGTGCATCCTGTATATAGTCAATGTGTTACATGTTTACCGGTGCATTCTGTATATAGTCACTGTGGTACATGTTTACAGGTGCATTCTGTATATAGTCACTGTGGTACATGTTTACAGGTGCATTCTGTATACAGTCACTGTGTTACATGTTTACAGGTGCATTCTATATACAGTCACTGTGTTACATGTTTACAGGTGCATTCTGTATATAGTCACTATGTTACATGTTTACAGGCGCATTCTGTATATAGTCACTATGTTACATGTTTACAGGTGCATTCTATATACAGTCACTGTGTTACATGTTTACAGGTGCATTCTGTATATAGTCACTATGTTACATGTTTACAGGTGCATTCTGTATATAGTCACTATGTTACATGTTTACAGGTGCATTCTGTATATAGTCACTATGTTACATGTTTACAGGCGCATTCCGTATCAAGGTATGTTAATAGAGATCTCTTAAGTTGCTTTAGACTGGAGGAAGATTTGATGGTGTCTGGAAGGTTATTCCATTATTGCGGTGCTCTGTAAAAAAATGAGGATCGAGCCACTTTCTTTTTGTGTTGTGGTATTGTAAGTAAGGTGCTGGTCCTGGATCGGAGGTTATAGGATGAGGGAACTGCTGAGGGAAGCAGCCCATTCAGGTAGGGTGGTAGCTTCCCAGAAAATCTCTTAAACACCAGGGCTTCTATTACGCTCCTGGCGTTAAAACGTGAGCGCAGGGGAGGAGAAACTGCTCCTGCAGTTTCCCCCCTTGCGCCCGCGTTTTAACACCAGATTACAATGCAAGCGCAAAAAATGCTGCCTGCATTGTTAGCAAGCGTTAAAAATCAGGATGCACGCGGTAGCACTGAGCGCAGCCGCGCGCATCCTCTCAATGGAGTCCATAGGACTCCATTGAGCTCCCCTCTGCCGGTCACGTGACCAGCCGGATCTCGCATCGCAAGATCCGGCCGGTCGGCGTAGGGATATGCAGGGAAAGACGGAGGGGATTTTCCTTGCATATCGGAGCCGCGGTTCTCGCCGCGTGACAGAGGGTAAGTATGGGATTTTATTTTTTTATTTTTAAGCTGGTGTTAACGGATTCTGCACCAGTGGAATCCATTAACACCAGGTCCTGGCTCTGGTTAACTTTTCGTTGACCAGAGCCAGGCATTTATCAGCGCTGGGACATTGTAATCCAGCGCTGATTAACGCTTTGCGCCCCCAAGTTAAGTATAGGGAGCGCAAAGTGCAGTGACCTCACACTGAACAGCGCGAGGTCCCAAACGCAAACGGGTTTTTTAACCCGTTTGTGTTTGGATTCTAAGATGCGGCAGATACTGCAGCTAACGGTAGCGCTCACGCAGGTGAGCGCTACCGTTAGCGTGAAGAATGTAATAGGGGCCCAGGTTGGAAAGGTGAAGAGTGCGTCTAGATTCCAGCGACGGCCAGTTTAGCTCTTTTAACATGTCACAATGATCACCTCACACACTCAATTCTATGTATTTTATAGAAAAATATATAATAAATCATATATTTATGGTAACTACGCAGGTAAAGATATAATTGAACACCTGAAGCTTTATAGTGTGTCGGACCAATGGGAACTCTCTGCACAAAAAGTGGAGGAACTTCATCCCCATGTGTTCCCCATCAATATGACCCCGGTATATACGTTTTTAGGTTTACCTTTGTGCCGTGGTCATGATTGCATCCACAACCTCAATGATCCTGTGCAAGGCAGAGTCAGTCCCAATTGTCATGTCAGTTCCACAAAAGTCATTATCGATTGAACCCACCATCCCCACTATGTTCAAGTGAGAATGTGTCTTTGCAGCTGCCGCCTCGATTTGGCCTGAAAAAAACAAACAAATGGGTTAATGTATTAGCAAATCGGTTCTAATGAAGGACTTTAAGATCAATGGGCTTCATATTAAAATAAATAATTAAATGGCGTTACACCTAGCCCTGACACACTGACTATACCCTCAACCCTAACCGTGTATGGAAAATAACTGTGCCGTGATGATTATGAACCGGACATATGGATTATGACGATCTTAACATCTAATAAAATGAGGTAGTCAGGAAATCAATATGGCAGTTGAGAGACGGCCATGCTGGCTGGTCATATAATCTAATTTAGGTGCCACCCATTATGGGAACACCAGTGAGTAAGATAAAACCACGGTGGGAATTAAACGTGTCTCCTTGATATGCTCCACTGTTTGCTTCTTTAATTTCTCTTTTGATGTTTATCTGGATCTATGTTATCCATCAAAAAACTTAAAGCGTAAAAATGTATTGGGAGCCTAGGTGTGCACTAGAAGTCCATCTTCTGTCTTACCTCCTTTATCGACACCATAATTCTTATACAGTAGAAACATGGGAGAATTCTGCACACAGCCTCGATATTCCCCTATACAATACCAGTAGTGATAGGCTGCTCAATGGGCCCTGGAGTCACCAACTCCATAAGACTTCCAGAAGAAAGAAGAGGGGACCAGGCACTCCAAATTATCACTCCCTTATCTCTTAACAAGCAATGTTTTGGATGCTAGGCAAGGCAAGGCTCAAGAAAGGCTTTGTCAGCATTTGAAATGTATTGATGTTCGAATATAAGTGCCTAATAGCAATTTGGAGTGACTTGTCCTCCCTTCTTTGTAATAGTATTCTTGAGGGCCTTTACTCAATGGATGAGTGAGGACAATATCCAACCATGCTTGTCCTCTCGACATATCCAAACACTGTACACAACGGTATAATGTGTATGTGGAGCCTGGCCAGTAGCTACCTTCACCTCTCTGAATCATTACCACATAGTGAGGAGAAGCTTCCTTCACATAGCATGAGGTCAGAGTAATGCCCTCCTTATCTAGTTGGACACTATCAATGCCCCTTGATGGCGGCTCTTCTTGACGGTCCCCATTGAGATCCATTATCTGCCCTTTATGCATGTACTGGATCTGGTTTAGGATAAAGCCAATGAAAATGAATCCTATTTTTAAATATATGCATCATTTTATCACTACATAAAAAGTAGGCGAGTACTGTTTTATCCAACCTCCAGAATTTATCCAATGGGGATGTAAACTCTTGTGCTCTGTTGGGTTTCGTGCTGCAAGCAAGAGTGTTGTAGCTTTGATGAAAACCCTCCTACACAACTTCAGGTCATAAATATTGAGTAGGAAATTGGATTTAATTATATGTGATATTTGTATGCTATGTTACACAAAACATCATTTGTTTTCTTGCTACTCAATGATATAAAGTGTGTCATTTATTAGTCCATGAACATCTTGTGGTGCAGAAACAGATCTGTCTTACCTTTTTTCACCAGTTCTTCCAGAAGTCCACTCCACTCTGTGCGGAAAAGGTTTGCTCCTGTTAAACTCCCGTCCCCACCAATAACGCAAAGATTAGTGATTCCACGCTGGACTAAATTGCAAGCCGCCTGTAAACGACCTTCACGGGTACGGAATGTCTTGCAACGAGCGCTACCAATGACGGTTCCGCCCTAAAAAAATGGGGAAAAAAACAAAGAAGGTAACAGGGCACTGGAGCTTGAGAAGTGACGAGAGAACAAAACTGCAGCGTTACATTTACAAATCTCCAATTAATGAGTTTACGTCAATTTGTGACTAAGTTCTAAAACTTGTTTTTTAGGTCACCAAAATATTATGCTTGGCAAACTAACCCCCTTGTACCACTTTGTATTTGCCTAATTTAATATTGGTGATGACAGTTTGACACATACAAAGCTTCAAAGGGCTGTTTCAGTGGAGAAAGGGCCTGTCATGTCTGTGGCTTTAATTAGTAAATGGACGTGACAATAGCCTGTCGCATTGTTGCACTAAATAAAGAATCTAAGAGAGCACTTGTGCTAGATGTTTTCCCACAACTATGTACGGCTAGAGACAGACTAGACACTGGCCCAGGACACCTGTCTATATTTACCTTCCTTTTGTCCCGCTACAGGGCCAAAATCCATCCGTGCTCTTTCCACACATCTGTTATGTGATTTTGCCAGGCAGTGCTGCTGTCACATACAGTATATGTTGGCACAGTTTGCAGCGGGACTTGTTGCAGCGTTTGGTTCCATTCTGTATGTCATCCTGTTCCTGGGTGAGTTTTCTGCAGACCAGTCTTTGTCTCAGGTTTGGGGGTTGCTTAAATGCTAGTGACTGGTCCGCAGCAAAATCACCCAGGAACAGAACGACATACAGAATGGAACCAAACGCTGCCACAAGTCCTGCTGCAAACTGTGCCAACATATATGTGACAGCAGTACTGCCCAGCACAACAACACCGCATACAACATCAAGGGCTCGTACCTCTGCACATCTGAAAATGTGGTGTACATAATCCAGTGCATGGCCTGTAGATAAAGGGCCGCTATATTGGTGAAACTGGCCTTGAAATGAATCTCAGGATGAACCTGCACAGACACTCCATCAAGATCAGGAAAATACATATTGTACCCCGGTGGGACATCACTTTAATCTGACAGGCCACTCCATCCAAAACCTCAGGATTAAAATCCTCAAAGGAAATTTTAAAGACCCTCGGGAACGTAAAACATTCAAAATGAAAATGATCACATATTTTAACACCATAAAGGAAGGACTCAATGTAGACTCTGTCTTTTTAACTCACTATCATAATGTCATGTAACATTCAGCGTTGTACTTGGTTTATATACTGTGTATACACATATATATATATATATAACTCAGATGTATTAACTAAATCAATATTAAAGATTTTTTTGAATCCACTTTTCTGTCACTTTGATGTGAATGTTGGACTTCACTCTGTGGGGGTTGTTCTCAAAGTGATGGTGTTTGTTGTTGTGCCAAGCGTGACAAATGCTGGTGTTTCACAAAAGAGGAATTCAACCAGCGGCAGGAGGAGATTCACTGATGAAGTTTGTCATGGTTGAAACAACAGCGACTTTCCCATTGTTTGTCACTACAGCAAACACAGTCGCTAAATGAAGACCCCCTATATGTAATTTTATCAGTAGATTAAGTAGGATCCCGGTGTTCTCAATGTCAATTCAGAATATTAATAATGCTCCTACTTCCTACACCCTTACTTTCTTCTTTATCCTCAATCTCCCTCTACTGCTTCTTCTCCTTTGCTTCCCCCACTGATCACACACTATCACCTACGGCCACATATATTGTGGATGAACCACTATCCTTTGTTAGATCAAAATTGCTGAATGAACGTTCATTGGAATTAAGTTTATTCTTACTTCATGACTGTCGCTAGCTTTGATATGGAACGCAGTTTATATTATTGCTTTCTAATCTGACCGTACTGCTATTATACTTTTACTCACGAATTTTTGTCAATATTGTTCTACAATGTACGCTGTTTGCTACTTTGAGATGTTATTTTGCTTCAATAAACTTTTTTGAAGAATAAAATAAATAAATAACGCACGTCGCTTCTCAACCTACCACTTGCAATATGCTCGATACACTTTCCCAGGAAACCTCAATAATGTTATGTCCCCCATCGACCATTCCCTGGTAGCCCTGTTAAAACAATAGAAAAGGCAAAGTGAAAAATTGTTACAGTTACAAGCAGAAAATAACAGTATCAAATTATCTTAGCTTTTCTTTTTTTCATTATTTATCCTTAGGGTCTTCATGAGAAAATGAACGGTGACTTCTCTCCAAATTCTAATTGCTGCTAGTTGTGCAAAAACAGCTCAGTGCTCCGTTGTCTGGGCATTGTTCCCAGTACCGAGATTTGGCAATCACTGCTTCCTGCTGCGCCATGATTATAAGTTCTCGTTATATGACCTTGAATATGATGGGATCGGTAATGACTGGCATTACAGTTTTTTATTATACTTTGAATTAAAGTTGTATGTATATATAAAACAAACCAGGAGGAGAGCACACCAAATCTTCAACTCCTGTTGGGAGTTTCGTTCGCAGGACCTTTAAACTAAGACCTGGCAGAATGGGATACATTGGCGCTGTGACAAGCTTAAGCAATTTATGGCCGTATTTTGTGAACTAAACTCCCATCATTTTTTAACACAGCCTATATATCCAGAGGCATTCAGCTCCTCACATCACCATCAAGCGATTCAGCCCCAGTGCAACTTCCACAGAACATACAATTTCAACAATCTGAGGTCACTCACGGATCTTCACATAAAAGTCTAATCTTTATTGCAAATTCAACATTGTTTCGGCTCTTTCGAGCCTTTATCAAGACTTGCAGGGTTATTCAGAGAGAGCCGAATTGGCTCCGAAATTGCACCGAACGTTGAATTGCCCTGCACGGTGTATTTTTGTGTCCATTCGGCTATTCAAAAAGAAGGCAGTTCGCCAAATATTGGCGTATTGCCAGCGAAATACAATGCTGTTCGACGGCAGTGAAATCCCCATAGAGAAGCAAGGGTTAATCTATTCCGAGAACACCGAACAGCAGTGAAATGTCAGTGAATGTAAAAAATATTCCCTGTTTTTATTAAAATATTTATTCAAATCATTTATTCTTTTCATTGGCAACAAAAAAAGTCTCTTTATTTATTAATTTTTTTAGGATTTTTTTAGTAATTTTTCATGACTTTTTCGGCTAATTTTTTTTTACGGATTTTTTTTTAAAAAATGGTGTTTTTTTTTCTGTAACAGACCTTTTTATTATTATTCATAGCACCTTATATATGATTTCCAGGCAGTTTCATGCAGTAGTTCTTTTGGAAACACCTTTTAAAATATGCAGGTTTTTTGTTACCCTGTTCGTTGTCTTGTCGGTTTTTTCCGCCGGGTTGGCAAATCGGAGTAGCCGAAGTGCAGGGTACGGGAGAGCAGTCACCTAAAATGTCAGTGACATTATAACCCTGTATATATTTAGAATTGAGAACTGCATGTTTTATACTTTCTAAAGAAACTGTGTAATAAACTACATAATTTAATTAACTGACCTTGCAAATCAATTTAATCATGATGCTGCGCTCCTTTAATAAGTATTTTGGCATTCAATATTAATTTACCGATTTAAAACCGAACGTAATTCCTATGGAAACAAGTCACATTTTGTAAATGCCGGCTTATTTATAAAGTATTAAATAAAAGCACACATTTACTGTTTTTGTCAAATGTAGCCGTATATAAGTCTCATATGCAGACCCCATCTACACTGCTGTATGTAAAAGAAGCAGAATTACATGTAAAAGTTAATATTCAACCTATCTTAAAAGTCCGTGTCTGGTTTAGTGAGGGTCCATCATCATAAACAGTGATTATGGAAACAATGGGGGGAGACAAAGAAGAAAAATTACACACCGAGTTAGGCTAGGGTCAGACGAACGCAGTTTAAGGCTAGGGTCAGACGAGCGCAGTGCGAACGCGCGTGCAGGCGCACTTAATCACGGCCGTAGTAGCAGCAAATGCCAGGCAATGACAGCCAATATACGAAGTACGGTCGCACAAAAGTCCGGCTGCGCAACGCAAGTGGCAAACGAACGCATTTTGTCGAGAACGTAAAACCGCTAGTACGGTTGTACAGAGTGCGCTGCGTCCGCTAGCGGCGTGTGTGCGTGAATTGGAGATGTCAGACCCTGCTCATGTCCGGCCAACATAACGTCCAGATGCACAAAGTGTTTTATTGATGATCCGTACAAAATCACGAACGCAAATGCGCATCGTATGACCGCTATCGCGTACTCCGTGAAAAAATGCGTCCATTCGTTCGAACGCACTTTTTCACAGACAACGTGAAAATGCGTTCGTCTGACCCTAGCCTTAACGTGCGTTTAGCCGCACGAAATCACGGCCGTGCTAGCAGCAAATGACGTCCAATGCCGGGGAACATACGACGAACGGCCGCACGAACGTTCGTCCGTGCAACGCAAGTGGCAAACGAATGCATTTTTTCGAGAACGTCAAACCGCTACTACTGACGTACAGAATGCGCTGCGTCCGCATAGCGGCGTGTGTGTGTGTGATTAGGAGACGTCAGACGCTGCACATGTCCGGCCAACATAACGTCCAGACGCAAAAAGGGTTTTATTGATGATCCGAACAAAATCACGGACGAAAATGCGCATCGTATGACCGCTATCGCGTATTCTGTGAAAAAATACGTCCATTCGTTCGAACGCACTTTTTCACGGACAACGTGAAAAATGCGTTCGTCTGACCCTAGCCTTAGGGCTGCCAGGTCGGCCATGTTTTCCTGGACACATTATGCTCCCCTCTGCATGAAATAGCACTGAGGAAAGTGCTGCCCTGCAACCTGTATTTCATATGCTGCAGGAAGGAAATCAAGACAAGTTACCGGTATTCCTGTTCGACTTCTTACCTGCAGCGTATGGATTATACATGTTGCGGGGTGGCATTTTTCATGCACTGCCCATCAGCATGAATAAATTATATGTGTCCAGGAAAACATGGCCCACCTGGCAACCCTAAATATGTGTCCAGGGAAATACTTGTCAACCCCACAAAGCCCTGCCCCGGGGACTACAGAGCTTGAAGTAGGATTAATAGGGCAAAGCGTTAAACCCCTGATCCTGCATCCAATACATCATTATGCCATTTATTCGCTGTCACAGGAGAATTTAAAAAGCCCCACACTGTAACCAGGTGAGATAATTCAAGGGACAAGTGGAACAGCATGGGCTTAGGAAATCTGATATTTTTTTCCTCAGAGAGTTTGTGATTGAAACATCTTCACAAAGCTGGTTTAACTTGTTTCACAACCTCAGATGCAATGATAAAGCCAAATTACCAGTCTCTGCTCAGAGCGACTGCTGAGGGGGATCAAGGAAACCGCATGAAAAGAACTGTATCTCTGTATCCGTAAAATAACATTTCCAAATGCTGCTGCTACGGTGGGTCATGTTAGGTATTAGGCATATTAGGGTGGCGACTTGAATTGCCTGATAAAAGTACAAGGACGGAGAGACAAATAAATGCCTAAATATATGACATAACATATATTAAGGTTCAGAATAAGATTTCTTTGTGACAGTTGCAACGCTGACTGTACAATGAGAAATCCACAGACTTGGAACATTGGAATATCTATCTATCTATATTTATCTATCTATCTATATCTGTCTGTATCTATCTATCTATCTATCTATGTATCTATCTCTGTCTATCTATATCTGTCTGTATCTGTCTATGTATCTATCTAGCTATCTATATCTGTCTGTCTATATCTGTACATGTATCTATCTATCCATATTTATCTACATCTATTTTTCCGATTACCTATCAATATATTGTGACACAGTGCATTGATGATTCTGTCTATTTCCCTGTACTTTATTTGGGAATTAACCCCAGGAGGGAATGTGTTTGTGTTGCTGCAGGTGTCCCTGCCATTAAGGGATTAAATAGCTCCTGCTGGAGGGAGGGGTAGATTAGAATGGGCACCAGATGAGATGAGACACTGAGAAGCACAGGTTGTTGCTTCTGAGGTTGGAGAGTCTGCTTTGGATGCAGGATGTTAAACCAAAAGGTTGCTTGGAAAGTTATCTTTTCTGTGATGCTGAAATAAAGCCTGGAATATTTCACCGTTTAAAGGACTTTGTGTGCCATAATTTGCCCTAGAGTACTGCGCTATAGCACCCCCCCCCCGTGACTAATATATATATATAGATTAGGTAGGCCGTTTTAGTCCAGATGCCAAAATCACGAGAATAGCAGTCTGTAGTGATACCTTTTTTTATTGGACTAACGTTACATTTAAAATACAAGCTTTCGAGAGTGATCCTCTCTTCTTCAGGCCTGGAAGCTATATACATATATATATATGTCTATCCATATTTTTCTGACTACCTGTCCATTTGATTATCTGCCTATCCATCATTATCCTTCTGAGGGGAAAAAAAAAGCAAACTAAAACAAGATTCATCACAAAATACCAATCTATGTCTCTGTTATATATATACAGTTGTGTTCAAAATTATTCAACCCCCACTGAAATTGAGTGTTTTGGCCAGTTTGACATTGATTTTGATCATTCAGTCATCTTGCTTACAATTAAATCAAAGAGGCACGTGTAGGTCAGACAAATATAACATAACATTTATAATTGAAATAACCACAAATGTCTTTTCTGTGCTCACATCATTATCAGTTTTATTCAACCCCCAAGTGACATTCAATCTTAGTACTTAGTACAACATCCTTTACAGTTATAACAGCTTTTAAACGTGAAGCATAGCTTGACACAAGTGTCTTGCAGCGATCTACGGGTATCTTCGCCCATTCGTCATGGGCAAAAGCCTCCAGTTCAGTCACATTCTTAGGCTTGCGCACTGCAACTGCTTTCTTTAAGTCCCACCAGAGGTTCTCAATCGGATTTAAGTCAGGTGACTGCGATGGCCACTCCGAAAAATTCCAGTCTTTAATCTGCAACCATGCTCTAGTGGACTTGGAGGTATGCTTGGGATCATTGTCCTGTTGAAAGGTCCAACGTCTCCCAAGCCTCAGGTTTGTGGCGGACTGCATCACATTGTCATCCAATATCTCCTGGTACTGAAGAGAATTCATGGTACCTTGCACACGCTGAAGCTTCCCTGTACCTGCAGAAGCAAAACAGCCCCAAAGCATGATTGACCCCCCCGCCATGCTTCACAGTAGGCAAGGTGTTCTTTTCTTCATAGGCCTTATTCTTCCCCCTCCAAACATAGCGTTGATCCATGGGCCCAAACCGTTCTAATTTTGTTTCATCAGTCCACAGAACACTATCCCAAAACTTCTGTGGTTTGTCCACATGACTTTTGGCATACTGCAGTCGACTCTTCTTATTCTTTGGAGACAGCAAGGGGGTGCGCCTGGGAGTTCTGGCATGGAGGCCTTCATTACGCAGTGTGCGCCGTATTGTCTGAGCTGAAACTTCAGTACCCACATCTGACAAATCTTTTCTCAGTTCCTCAGCAGTCACACGGGGACTTTTCTCCACTCTACGCTTCAGGTAGCGCACAGCAGTCGAAGTCAGCATCTTCTTTCTGCCACGACCAGGTAGCGTTTCAACAGTGCCCTTTGCCTTGAATTTGCGAATGATGCTTCCTATGGTCTCTCTTGGTATGTTTGACATCTTTGCAATCTTCTTATAGCCATTGCCCTTCCTGTGAAGGGTAATCGCCTCTTCTCTTGTCTTCCTGGACCATTCTCTTGAATTCACCATGTTTGTAACCACACCAGTAAATGTCTAGAAGGAGCTGAGTATCACAGTCATTTTAAAGCTGCCTAATTGGTGCTTATTATGCTTTATTGCTGCTCCGTGACATCCACAGGTGTTTTCAATACCTGATTGAAAACACTTGAATGAACCTCTGTTCTTCAGAGTGGTAGTCTTTAAGGGGTTGAATAATTGTGTCAATGAAGAATTCACAAAAGAAACATTTACTACTGTATTACAAAACCAATTGATGTCATTTTAGTTGCATATGGTTCTTTAAAAAGTCCTTGTAGGATTTCATTCTGAATACAATTACAAATGTACACTAAATTCCCTAAAACCCTTTACAGCATTGGAGGTTGAATAATTTTGAACACAACTGTATACCAGATAGATGGATATAGTTATCTAACATCTATCTATCTATCTATCTATCTATCTATCTATCTATCATAAAGGAAAAACTGTCTGTTTTCATGGAACACCATGTATGTGCCGCTCTAGAGGGGAACCATACTGGTGGATCATAGGATTTTCTTTTTTAATTTGCATAGAATGTCGAATCTCTGACTTTCTAGAAGGCCGCTGACCCAGAGGATTATGGGAGACAATTTATTTGCATGGAATGCCACACAGTGCGCTTCTCGCAGGCCTCTGTCCAAAAAGAACATCTGTTCAATTCCGTGGAATAACATATCTGTGACTTTCTAGAACGCTCTTGTGAAAAGGTTCATGGGAAAATTCTTAACTTGCACAAAATGCCATATCTGTTTCCCTCTCAGAAGCCTCGTGTACTGGAAATCACCACGAAAAAATAGTTCAAATACACGAGATGATCCACCTCTGTATCTCTGGAACAGGTGCACCAAAGGATATGCGGATCATGGGAAAAGAAGCTCAACTACACGGTATGCCATGTTTGTGCCTGCCCCAGAGGATCATGGGAAAAGAATTAATTTGCATGGAATGCTGTGCATTCTCATAAGCAGATGGATATATATTTCTTGTAGTGGCTAGTCTCCCTTTCGCCATTAAAATCAATATATTCAAAACAATTACAACACACAATATAAAGGATATCACCAAACGATAAAATGAGAGGAAAAAGGGAAATCTGTTACATCAGGAAATATAGGTTTTTTGCTTTATTCAAAATACTTGTGTGAATGTTTTTCATCCATACAGGGACTTTTTCTGGGGTTGGCGGTCATTAACTTCCATCAGTGCATGAACAGAAAAAACCTCTCTGAAGAGTTGATGCGTTTTGTTAGCAGGGCCCAACATGTCTTAAGCATCGACGCGCTGGCTGCGACGCTCTGCAATGCAAAGCGATTGCTTCTCACCTCGTCGCATCGCGGCCAAAGATGGCTATTTTCAACTCTGGGTGCTCAGCAACGTGGCCCGCCGCCGGCTGAGCGTGCTGAGAAGATAGGCATGTATACACCGATCGCGTCTTGACGCACCACTTCGAGTTCAGTGTGTCTCCGGCTTTAGTGTCTAATTGGTCTCAAGATAATACATTCCCAGATCTAGGCAATGCTCTGGTGCAAATGGTCTCCCGATAAGTCACGCTGTTCCCCTGGGAAGGTCCGTATTTAGGGATTCATGTGAAGACACCTGGAACCCATGGTTTGTTTGAGTTATAATAGTTTTTGCACCGAGCGAAGAAACCATGGAAACGTGAGGAATTTCAGATTTCAGGCCAAAAATAGCGAAGCTAAAGAAAAAGGCAGGACAAAAATATAAAAATCCTTCATATTTTAATATAAAGTTTGCAGTTTTTTTACATTAACCCCTTCACTACCAGGATTGACTATACTCGATCTGCAAGGCACTTACTGATGACCCAGTATCAAGTATAGTCAATACTGGGTTCCACACGAGCAACACAAGGGAAGTTCATTTGCATTTGGGCCCCAGAATATACCCCTAAAGTTTTATCCCCGAGGGCATGATGCCGCGAGTGTCATCGCTTTTTAAAACCAGCTGGAGAATGTGTACGAATGACATCTCCCCAGATGAAACTGCATCGACCAGAACTACAGAGATTACCTTTGGCCAGCAGATGGCGACATCTCCCTGCTAAACAGTTTATTACAGTGAAGAACACATAAATATTTCTTACTGTATATATTATAATAAAAAACAGTTTAAACTAATTAACCACTGGTTCCTGGCAGTTTTTTTTCTTGCCAGAAAACCCTTTGATAGTGAAGGGGTTAAATGCTCTGCATCATGTCTACAAGCCGTCTCTACACATGGTGGAAATTTGGGGTCAGATGTGCACTTCTGCATATGCACATCTAAATGAATTTACTCTGCTAAGAATACACACATAAAAATTAATATTTTTGGTGTTTAATGGTTTTTCTAGGGATTGGGTCATTACTATTAGGGATGAGCTGAACACCCCCGTGTTCGGTTCGCATTCGAACTCGAACAATTTCAAAAGTTCGAGTTCGAACTCGAACTCGAACCAAACATAATGCAAGTCTATGGGACTCAAAAGTTAGATTTTTAGAGTGCCCTCCAAGAGGGCATATATGCAAGATATTTGCCATAAAAGGTGTATGGGGGTCCTGGTAGTGCCCTGGGGGACAGAAAACAAGGACAAAAAGTTTAAAAAAGACGTTTTTAAAGGAACAGTGAGTTTTCCATATAATAAGGGTTAAAAATAAAAATGAAAAATTCCTTCAAATATCGTGCCTAGGAGGTCCCCATAACCTGCCCGTGAAGTGACGGATTTGAAGGATGTATAGAAACATTGCCATCAGAGACCCGCACACGACACCTAGCCACCCTTAAGGGGTTAAAATGCACAGGGACTGGCTACTATCCTGTTAGATGAGGGAATGTATTATATGTATAAAGCAAGGTATATATGACAATGGATAGTCAGAGACTCTAGGGACTCAGCTTGTACGCTTTATGATAGACAATTCTAACACAATAATAATTGAATGCTCACATAGGCCCTTCGGGAGAGGTACATGACATACAAATACTGGAATATTACGTTTAAATCTAAGGAGTGTGATAAAGATTTTATTAAGCCCTTGATGACAGATGACATAACATCTACATCATTAATGATTGGCTTTACAGAGCCCTGGTCCTTAAGGGGTTAAACAGCATATCAGAGAGGATCATACAGTAGAAATGAACACTTCTTAGAATTCAAAACAAGCACAGTGTTTGTTCATACATGTGCAGGAGCCCCCACCCAGTCTGCAAGCAATGTATCAAATTCTAATTGCTAATTAGAAGAACATGTTATTTCCAAACACTAATTAAACACCTGTTGTTTACACCGTTTGAGAGCGCAGGTCATTTAGAGGTGAGAATCTTTGCACCTAGACGACATTAGGTAGTTTTTTAATTCCATATCTAATAAACCGTTGCTTATAATATTCTGCAGTAAAGAGTCTCTTTATTTCTAGATTTTTTTATACTTTTTTCAAATTATAATTTTTTTGAACACGTCAAAAAGTTCGAAGTCCGCGAACTTGCGAACGGCCAAAGTTCGAATCGAACTCCGAACTGATCGAACCAAACAGCTCATCCCTAATTACTATAAGCTATTTAAGGTTTACAATCATTGCTTGGTAATAGTATGACCTGTTTTCCATCAATGCATGTCAAGACCTGTTTGGCTGGTTTATGACAATGTGGAAACATTCCCTTGGTAACTCTCGAAGTGCCAAATGAAAACAGTGCATGATGAAACAAATAGTTTGTCCAGCAGCATCATAAATATAACGGGTGTGTGCGAGTGCATAACAGCAAGATAAATAAAACCATGCATATACATGTAATTTATGTGTACAGTAGAGTAGATTGTCCCAAATACACTCCCTGGGCAAAATACACTCTGTAACACTAAGATGTGTCACTTCTTGCTGTGATTGCGGCACGCATTCATCGCGGCATCGTTTTGATAAGGCCGGAGTCAGACGAGCACACTATGTGCGTCTGTACGGACGTGCCTCCCTGCGTCCGTCGCAGCGTTGTGACTCTTTGACAGGGCCTGCCACATGCTGTAGTGTGCGCATGAATTGCACGTGCTACAGCGGGCATACTGTGGACGTTTTGAAAGCCTCCCCGTTGAAGCGCTACGACGCGAGTTCGACAGGGCTGGAAAGCGCAATCCTCCATAGGAAGATCGAGCCTTGCAGCGTTGGGTGCACTAACTGCACTCAGCGAGGTGGCCAGACGGTCGTCAGAGTGGAAGAAATGTCCACTCTCACAGACGTTCTTTCAGCTCTTAAAAACGCTCGTCTGACCCCGTCCTTAGCTCATGCAATGTCACAGCATTTATTTGCGTCCAGAGTGGCATTAATTTGTGGCCAAGATCTTGTATTGATGATGGGAGAGTCGCGGCGCTGCGTAAAGTCTTCTCCAGCACATTATCCCAAAGATTCTCAATGGGGTTAAGGTCTGGACTGTGCGGTGGCCAATCCATGTGTGAAAATGATGTCTCCTGCTCCCTGAACCACTCTTGCACAATTTGATCCCGATGAATCCTGGCATTGCCATCTTGGAAAATGCCCGCTGTGCCACCAGGGGAGAAAAAACCCATTGATGGAAAAACCTACTCATTCAGTATATTCAGAGTCACATGACCTAATTTTTGCCCAAATAATGTTGCTGAATCCAAACCTGACCAATTGAAGCCATTCGAGATCATAACAGGTTTGCACAGTAAGGCCAGTGTCAGACGAGCGTTTTTCAGAGCGGAAGGAACGTCCGTGGGAGTAGATGGTCCTTCCACTCTGACGCCCGTCTGGCCACCTCGTTGAGTGCAGTTAGTGCGCTCGGCACTGCAAGGCTCGATTCTCCTATGGAGGATCGAGCTGTACAGCCCCATCGAACAAGCATCGCAGCGTTTCGACGTGGAGGCTTTCAGCACGTCCGCTGTAGTGCGCAAAATTTGTGCGCGCGTTACAGCGTTTGGCCGGCCCTGTCGATACGTCACAACGTTGCGATGGGCATCAGGAGGCATGTCAGTACGGACGCTCGTATTGCGCTCATCTGACACTGACCTAAAGAGTGACTTTTCATACGGCCAGGCAGTGTATGCTATCCTTTTGTTCTTTGAACCCCTTCAATACCAAGTGATTTTCCACTCAACTGGCAGGACACCCTCATACCTGAGGTAGAGAGATGATAACTCTTGAAGGATTATATTTTAAAGATAATGGTAGTTTTATTTTTGCATTTATTAACCTCCCTGTCGGTGTTCCCGAGTGTGTCTCGGGGTTAAATTTCAACGCTGGGAGCGGTAACTAGGGATGTGGGTTTTGGAATTTCAGAATGTTTTCGGATGCGGACGATTTTCGGAAAATTTTTAGATCCGAAAATGGCAGATCCGAAAAGTTTTCCGAGCCGAAACGAAATATTTTCGGAATTTTCGAATGGACTTGAAATGTGTCAAATCGAAATTTGTTTTTGCTCTATTCATGATTTGATCTTTATTTAATAAAAAAAAACCACGATAGAATCGCCAGAATTATGGTAGACACTTTGAAACAAGGAGAACAGAAGTTCGGAAAAAACGAAAATTTCCAAAATTTCCGAAAAGTCGATACAAAAAAGAGCAAAGTGACACGAAAATACGAAAAATGGTCGATATTCCGAAAAAAAAATGTACACAAAAACGAACCGAACCGAATCGAAACAGAAATCGGTCGAAACGAGCCGAATCGAAAAGTTTAAACATCCGAACAAATCGAACCGAATCGAACCGAAAAAAAAATCGGTGCACAAGCCTAGCGGTAACCCCGAGACACACTCGGGCTGTATTTAGCACCCCTCCCTGCGCTCCCTCGATGATCTCTGCAGTCTCCTCCAGCGATCGCAACGTTTTACTTCCTGGATTCCTTCTCGCGAGGAGGGAACCAGGAAGTATGAGGTTGCGATCGCCGGAGGAGACTGCGGGGACATCGACGGAGCGCAGGGAGGGGTGATGTACCCAGCGGCATCCCAAGTGTTGCTCAGGTTACCGCTTCCAGCATAGGAATTTAACCCGAGCCGCACTCGGGATACCGCTAAGGGGGGAAGAAATAGACTGTTTTCAGCAAGGAATTTTCTAAATAAATAGACCGCCAGGGAGGTTAAGAAAAAAAATATGAAAGTAATAACTTTGAGTCAATTTTTTTTCTTCTTTTTCCCTGGTGA
The DNA here is from genome assembly GCA_009667805.1 of Leptobrachium leishanense. Classification (NCBI taxonomy): domain Eukaryota; kingdom Metazoa; phylum Chordata; class Amphibia; order Anura; family Megophryidae; genus Leptobrachium; species Leptobrachium leishanense. The sequence continues at coordinate 313,637,453 of CM019067.1, forward strand.
TTAATGTTTTGTTTGGTTCCTTTTGGGGTTTTTACCTGAATCCTACTGAAATGACGTAAATCTCGAATAAAGTCTGCAGACTTTTGACGTAGGCCGGGGACACAGATAAATAATGCAGGGGTTACATCCAGCCTGGGTGTCACAATGGAAAGTCCTGCTTTTAGAAATTATCCCTGTAACAGACACACTTTAATTAGCTTTCTTGGAATGTGGGCCTCGGGGAAATAATGTGTTTAAACAGGTACAAACTACAAACATGCCCTGAAATACTCTCCTGATGTTACTAGCACCTCTCTGTCCGAAAAACCAGGAAAAAACAGGTCCCTTGTCAATACACTATTCCCCATCAAACAGGAAGAATTTCCAGAATCTGCGGCTGGAAAAACGGGTCTATTTATACATGTTAAAATAGCCGTGTTAGTCCTCCATCGCCAGACACGAAGGAACAACAGACACGTTACGGTATCTTTCAAATTTTGGCTCCTTTTTTAGGACTAGGGCTCCTATAGGAATCCTACGATACCAGGTGACGCTTGCACCAGTGTTATTCTCCCTTAGCCATACTTAAACTTGTCACCGAATTGTACTGAACAGGGAATTTATTAAGTATTTTACCAGGAAGGATACATTGAGATTTCTCTCATTTTTAAAAGTATGTCCTGGGTTCAAGAACATTGAATTGAAATACAAAGTAATAAAATGCAAGATTTCTCCGTACGGTGCAATTTTGTGGCATTCCATCTATTCAGAAAGCTGTCAATTCACCAAATACTGGTGAATTGACAGCGAAATACACTGCAGATCGTCGCAATTCGGCAATCTTCGGCAGCAGTGAAATTGTCCCATAAAGAAGTAATGGTTAATCTATTCAGAGAACGCCGAACTGTGAGTGAAATTCCCTGATTTTCAGTGTTTCAGTTTGACAGGTGTAAAAAGGCGAATCCCATAGGATTCAATGTAAAAAAAAAATAGTATCTTTTTTAAAAAAAATTTACTCAACCGTTTATTCTTTTCATTGTCAGCAAACCGTCTTTTTATTTCTTTTTTCGACTCCTTAGGAGAAATTTTTGAAACCCAATTTTTTTTTATAATGCCGTTTCTTTTATTCTGAAACAGACATGTTTATTACTTTTTATAGGACCTTTTTTTATTATTTTCATCCATTTTTATTGTTTTCAACACCTTTTAAAGAATAGCAGAGTTCTGGTTCTTTTTTTCTTTCTGTTCGGCGGCATTCAGTGGCCACTTCCACGCTCTTCGGCAGCATTCAACGGTCAGTTCAGTGGTTTTCGACAGTGTTCTGCAGCGATCTTCAGTGACTCCACTTTAGACGCACTTCGGGGACCCTGCGGGGAATTCACCGCATGGTCGGTGAACTGGAATCGCAGAAGCGCATCAAAGTGCGCTGAATGAGAAGGCACCGCTGAATGAGAAAGCACCGAAATGCAACTGAAATATTGGTGCTTTCTGAATAACCCCTTAAGTATAAGTCATGTACGGAAGGTCCAGGAAGGCCGAGGTATAGGTGGTAGTTAGAGACTCTTAGGGCCCAATTCCAACCAAGATGTTCAGTTAAGGTCTGGAGCCATTGGACAAAATGGCTCTAGGCTTTTGCATCTATTACAACCGAGCCGCAAGCCTTTCTTGTTAACATCTGCTATAGCTTATATAGAAGACGTTAATTTTCACCTATCTAGAGGAGGACGTGCTACACCAATCTGGCTCGTTCCCCTCTAAATTAGCTGGTATTCAGTAACTGAATATTGACTCTTAAACCCTGGTGTTAAGTGATTTTGCCTTTGAAAAATCACTTAACACAGGCCTCAATATTTCAAGTCCCAAGCTACTAGCCAGGCCTTAAGAGTTACTCGCCACTAGTTGCCCCACCTAACCCCTATCCAGCTATGCCTCTGCATTCCCACTCGCTCTCCTGTAATTTCCACTCGCCAAATGCGAGCAGGCGAGTGGAAATTTTGAGGCCTGACTTAACACATCTATAAAACCCCATTAAATAATCCCATACTTGCCCCAGACCACGTGGGACAGAAGTCGGCGAGATCCACCGCTACCTCCGGCTACGAACAGTGGAAGACTGGGAACTAATAGTTCCCAGTGCTCTTTATCGACTCCTTTTGTGGCCCCTGTGCAATCAAGCTCATGTAGGGAAGCACTGGACTCCATGTCCGATATGAGTCAGTGTGTTGACATCACACAAAGTGCCAATCATGCCACTCTTGTGCAATTTTTCGCTCATTCTTTAATGTCTACATTGGAGCATGGTGGTGGCACCCTGCGGTGGAACCTGCCTGCAAGCATAGTACAGACAAGACACTGAACATATTTACAACTCTCCCACCTATTACCCAACCCTCTGCCCAGGACGATGACTGGCCCCATTCTATTATTTTATGTATTATCGTCTCTGTTCATCGTTCTAGTTCACCGAGTTTCATATTTTCTTTTTGCAACCAATTGAATTTGCTTTCGAGTTTCCTCTCCATTAAATAACATAATAAATATCACAGAGGATAGGCAAGACGCGTAAGGGCTGAACATCCCATGCCAAAGCAATCTTTCACAAAGCGATAATGATTTACAATTCGTCAAGTCCTTGTGAAAGCTAGTCGGTGCCTTGGCTTCAAACTGAGATGTGCCTTTCTAATTTTAAGTGTCCTATTTTACTCTTGGATGGGTACATGGATTTTAATCTGCGTTGACATTTTTGGAAAATCAGTTCAGGCTGCGTAACCTGGCAGTTCTCTCACCCAGTGCGACCCATCCTCACGTGTGACTTTCAGCTGAGTTCCCTCCGTCCTAGAATGCAGGAATAAAGCATTCGGGAGAATGGGTTGAACTGTTTTGCCGATATATTGTATTTATTTTCTAAGCAGAAATAAGTTATGGATAACCTTAGTTTTGATTGTATTGTGTATGTAACCTTATTAAATAACGTCCATATAACTGAGCAAATTATGTGATCACCCTGAGAACAGGCAACATCACAAGGTTTGTGAGGGTCCAGGAACAGGCAACAGCACTATAGTGTCCTGCCCTACGGTGGGAACCCACTCAGGTCTCACTAGGTATATATACTCAAAGGTGCCAAACGAGGCTGAAATAATCGATATGGGCTGCTGCACCTCTCACGCAGAGTGGCCTTCCTTGGCATTTCAGTTCTGGCTGCCGTTTCTGGATGACCGAAGTTTGATTTGCATATGGAATAGTCTTCCCTGTAATTGGTGACATTGAGCTAAAACCTTGTGAGAACTGAGTAGGACCCACCATAAAGCAGGACACTAGTGCTGTTGCTTGTTCTCAGGACCCTCACAAACCTTTTTTGCTCAGCGTACACATAACATATCCATCAAGAGGAAATGAGGACCTTTTTGATTCTTGGAATTCTCCCATTATAACATTTGATCCTTCAGTGTTTTTGTTTTGTTTGGGTGGATTAAAGGCCAGTGATGTCTATCGGTCATGCCTCCTGCGTTGCTATTACATCATTCCGCGCATCCTTTTTCTCCTGATGGTTCTGGGGGCATCATTGCCTGTAATTGCTCCATGACATTTGACACTGGACGCTCACTGAAGACTCAACGGTGCCACTGCCCAGCGTCATTAAGACATAACATCTCCTCGTGGTCCTGGTGATTCACGCCATTCATGGACCTACTGGCAGGACAGTAAGAAAAATTGCAAGCCCGGAGTGCAGGGAAAACCAGACGCAATCCGTCCGGAAAAACCCCGCTGAAAAAAGCTGACAAGCTGCCGATCACAGCGCACACCAGCCACCAGAAAAAGCTGACGAGCTGACGAACAGGGTAAAAAAAAAAAAGTAAGCTTGGTCAAAATTGAAACACTGTTTGCAAAAAAACTACTGAACGGAATTAAAAAAAAACAACTGAAAAAAAATTGAAAAGATCCTAAATAAATCTCTAAATAAAGAGACTTTTTACTGCAGAATATAATAAATGGTTTATTAGATATTGAATTAAAACGGGAATATTTTTAACATTGAAGCCTATGGGATTCACCTAAATAAATCTGTCGAATGAAGCCACCGAATAGCAGGGTAATTCGGCAACTTTTCTCTGCTGTTCGGTGTTCTCTGAATAAATTAACCATTGCTTCTCTGGCGGATTTCACTGCGGTCAAGCAGGCACCCAACTTGCAGGCAGTTCGTCAAAATTTGGTGAATTGCCTGCTCTCTGAATAGCCGAATGGCCCCGAAATTTCACCGTACGCTTAATTTCTGTGTCCGTTTACATTTTGGCGACATTTTGGACCTCTCTGAATAACCCCTTATGTCTCTTAAATGTTCACATTATAGAGATCAACTTCCCTCAGTCCGTGTGTTTTGTGTAAATAGTTTCCGCTTTTGCATTTTTTATTCTTGCATACAACAATCCAAGTCTCTGCATATATTTGCAATAACCCAGTTATTCTTCTTCTGACGTGGTTTGTTTGGAGCTTTTTTTTAAACACACTCGTTTACAGAAAATTCGGTGCTATTTACGTTCTCGTGTACAGCTCGAGTCATTACTATCTGTTTTAGTGTTTGGTTTATCATAGTTCTTGCTTTCCTTTTTATTCTGTGTTCCGGTTCATAATCACAAATTTGCACTTAAACCTTTAACTTTATTTGGTTTCGTGATACTCTATTTGCTGGTGAAATCCATCAACATGGATGCTATTTTTGGCCGGTGATGTGCCACGGGTAGGCATTCTTCCCACCCACCGCATTCATTATACAAAGCTTGAGATAATGAGATTAATTCCTCAAAGCTGTAATCACTTTTCAAGAAGGTCTAGTATTGACCACTTCAATGAACTCAAGTTAACCTTGGTCCTGTAATATGATCTTAAATACATTGCTTGTGCGGACAATCTTTTCTTGCCCAAACAAACGATGGCCACTGTTTCCATAACCTGGGAACGAAGTGCTAGTAAATGACTTGTGTGTTCAGTATAGGTGTTTTTTATCACTGCAGTACAAATCTGAGTTCATACAGTCTCTCAAACGGATACTCCATTCACCCTGACCACTTATTGTTTAAAATTGGTCAGGATGTGATGAGTACCCTTTCCTCTGCCCTGATCTGGACATATCCCTAGGACTCAGGCCTCAAAATTTCCACTCGCCTGCTCGCATTTGGCGAGTGGAAATTACATGAGGGCGAGTGGGAATGCAGAGGCAGGGCTAAGGGGTTAGGTGGGGCAACTAGTGGAGAGTAACTCTTAAGGCCTGGCTAGTAGCTTGGGACATGAAATTTTGAGCCCTGCGCCTAGGTGATGTTTCCTCAACCCCACCCAGCAGTCAGGTACCAGATCGGTCACTGGTGATATCAGCAGGCGGACGTCACCCTCTTTGGAGCAAGCCGTCTAAGGCCGCGGTCACACGTGCGCACAGAGTACAGAAGGGTCTTAGGTGAGAATGGGCGCTCTTTCCACTGGGACGCCTGTGTGGCCACCTTGCTGTGCGCACTCAGCCCTACAAAGCATGAGCGTCCCCGTGTGACCCTCCCCGTCGAGCCGTTAGAAAGCAGCGACGGATGCAGGGAGAAGGGGTCACACAGATGCACGCAATGCGCTCATTTGACCACAGCTTAAGGCCCTGTTCACACCTAGGCGTTTTACAGCGCATTCCTGTGCTCTGTAAAATGCCTAAACACGGAAATCCCATGATTTCCTAAGGGGCCCGTTCACACCTGGGCGTTTTACAGCACGTAGTAACGCGCTGTAAAACGTCCTACGCCCAAAGAAGTACAGAAGCTTCTTTGGGGCGTATTGCAGCGCGTTCACGGCTATAGAGTGCAGCGTGAACGCACTGCAATGCCCGTTTTTACATTTGCGCGATACGCGCGTCCAAAAACACGCGTCAAAAAACGTGCAGGTTTGAACCCAGCCTAAGAGAGGCAGCTGATGGATTGGCTCTACGGATTTGCAGATGTTTGCCAAAGCTGCATGTTTGCCTAAGGTGCAAACACCATCAAGAATTGCTGTTGTTGCAATGACTACAAATGTCGTGTTTCGCAAAAGAGAAATCCAGACATGGGTAGGAGAAACTTCACTGCGAAGCTTCTCTTGCTGTTGTTTGGATTTCTCTTTTTGTGAAACGTAGACACTTGTTGACGTTGCAACAGCGACGATTCTTTGATGGTGTTTGCAACTTCGGCAAACCACAACGCTCTTCGAATAACTCCCACAGTTGATGTTTGTTTATTATTTGTATGTGTTTTCTTTTACGCTCCAAGCTTGTTACCTGGAAGTGAACTTGCCATACACAGGTTTTGAGGATGACAGGTTCTTTTAATAGCACCATGTTGCTCTTTCTAGGGAAATTCTATAATCTCTTCAAATTCACAAAAATGAAATCCCTGGATAAGCCCCTTAATTCTTTTTAGTCACATTTTCCGGAGTTTTGATCATAAAAGGATGAATGGATTGTTTTTGAATGACTCAGGACACAAATTATAAAGAAATATCTCACATTTTAACACACGTTAAGTGATCTTACATATATTAACAGGATAATTGCTAATAAACAAGACTAAAGTCAATTAAATTTAAACTTTTACATCCCGATCATTTGTCTTCTACTTAGTATCCTGGTGAAAAAAAAAAAGAAATCACTCCACCCGAACCACAGCTACTCACGCCTCCTGCGGTATATCTGTTACTTTTATAAAACCTATATAAAAAAGCATTGAACAATAACTCAGGTTCACGATGCAAGTTTCTTTTATTAATATAAAATATATATTTTTAAAATAAAACCAGTTTTTCAATATAAAATTACAAAAAAAAAGCTAAAAATAAAATTACTTCTTGAAAAAAAGATAATCAATTTTATTAATTCCTGGGGAAATTAAGTCACGTTATAAAAAAATAAAACATTTTTTTTTTAGTAGTATACCTTCAGATTTAAGGCTGGGGTCAGACCAGCGCATTTTTAACGTGCGTTCTGGCGCACTTAACCACGGCTGCACTAGCAGCAAATGACGGGCAATGACAGCCAATATACGAAGTACGGTCGCACGAAAGTCCGGCTGCGCAACGCAAGTAGAAAATGATCGCATTTTTTCGAGAACGCAGAACCGCTAGTACGGACGTACAGAGTGCGCTGCGCCCGCTAGCGGTGTGTGTGTGTGATTTGGAGACGTCAGACCCTGCTCGTGTCCGGCCAACATAACGTCCAGACGCAAAAAGTTTCCTGGTTTGGATTCGTAAAACATCACGCACGAACATGCGCATCGTATGACTGTTTTCGCATATGCCGTGAAAAAATACATCAATGCGTTCGGACGCACTTTTTTACGTTCGCGTGTAAAAATGCTTTCGTTTGACCCTAGCCTAAAGCAAGTAAATGTAAATGCGTACAAATGTTGTCTGCTCACGACCTGACTGAATAGCACAGCACTTGAGCTGGTCAGCATAACGGCTCGTACACTGTGCTTATTCTTTACCCATCATATTCCATCCAAGCTGCAAGCTCAGCTTCTGCCTCGGCTATATCACCAGGTTACTGTACGTTAAGGTCTCCTATAATCTGTATGGGAAACGCTAATGTGGACCCAGCAGATGGAGAACAAGCGATTCCATCCAGCTCGTGCTCCATCTGCGTCTGACGCTATTGTGAAAAGGATAACGTTGCTCTTCACTATCATCACTATCTCCCCATCAAACCAGGTTCACTGTCTCGGTGTTAAACCTGACTCCGCTCTGTCCTTCATCCCCCATATCCAGTCTCTCTCTTCCTCCTGCCGCATCAACTACATAATATTTCCAAAATGTGGCCATTTCTTACCGCTGACATCACAAAGCAACTGATCCATCCAAGGCCGGCCCAAGACATTGTGCTGCCTGGAGCGAAGGATGAAATGCTGCCCCCCAGGGCCGCCATCAGGGCATTACGCCCAATACTGCCGTAAGGGGCCCGGGCCCGGTGGGGGCCCGGGCCGCCGGGGCCTGGGGGGAGGATCCCGGGCCCTCGACGGCAGCGGCGTCGCCCTTTAACAGCTCCGGTATCGGACTCGATGAGTCCGAATCCGGAGCTGTGTCCCTGCTGCTGCTGCAGGAGCCGGAGGAGACTGAGACACTGTGTCTCCTCCGGCTCCTGGCAGCTTCACTTCCTGGCTGGGCGGGGCCAAGCAGCGTGTGAGGGGCCTCCCAAGCACGTTGCTTTGGCTCCGCCCCTCCACTCAGTGAAGCTGCGCGCCGGAGCTGGAGGGACCAGGAGGAAGACAGAAGAAAAGAAGAGAAGAAAATTAAAGAAAAGGTGAAGAAAAGAAGAGCTGAAGACAGAAGAAAAGAAGATAGAAGACAGCGAGTGGTGAGCCAGGGCCCAGACCCTAAGACCCAGGGCCCAGACCCCAAGGCCCAGACCCCTAGCCCCAAATCCAGGGCCCAGACCCCTAGGCCCAGACCCCAGGGCCCAGACCCAGGACCCAGACCCAGACCCAGGGCCCAAATCCAGGGCCCAGACCCCTAGGCCCAGACCTCTAGGCTCAGACCCAGGGCCCAGACCCAGGACCCAGACCCTAAGGCCCAGACCCCCTAAGGCCCAGACCCCCTAGGCCCAGACCCTAGGGCCCAGACCCTAAGACCCAGGGCCCAGACCCCTAGGCCCAAACCCAGGGCCCAGACCCAGGCACTAGGGCCCAGACCCCAAGGCCCAGACCCTGGGCCCAGACCCCCTAGGCCCAAACCCAGGGCCCAGACCCTAAGGCCCAGACCCAGGGCCCAGACCCCTAGGCCCAGACCCCAAGGCCCAGACCCTAAGGCCCAGACCCCCTAGGCCCAAACCCAGGGCCCAGATCCTAAGGCCAGACCCTAAGGCCCAGACCCAGGGCCCAGACCCCCTAGGCCCAAACCCAGGGCCCAGACCCTAGGGCCCAGACCCTAAGACCCAGGGCCCAGACCCCTAGGCCCAGACCCTGGGCCCAGACCCCTAGGCCAAACCCAGGGCCCAGACCCCAAGGCCCAGACCCCAAAGCCCAAATACAGACCCAGGGCCCAGACCCTAGGGTCCAAACCCCATACCCAGGGCCCAGACCCCAAGGCCCAGACCCAGGGCCCAGACCCTAGGACCCAGACCCCAAGGCCCAGGGACCAGACCCAGAGACCAGGGCCCAGGCTAGACCCCAGGGACCAGACCTCAGGGACCAGACCTCAGGGACCAGACCTCAGGGACCAGACCCCAAGGCCCAGTCCCAGGGCCCAGACCCAAAGGCCATCATACACAGCCCGTTTCTGTGAGATTTATTGCTGTGGATTCTGTGATATGTTCAGACACACCGCTCATTACTGTGAGTTTTATTGCTGTGGATACTGTGATAAGCTAATACACACTGCACATTACTGGGAGTTTTATTGCTGTGGTGCTATGTTATGTCCTTTTGTTTTTGAAGGGGGAGAAAAGCTGTTAGAGGTTGAGGGGGGCCCTGGGGGCCCCATCGTGAGGTTTAGTAAGGGGCCCCATCATTTCTGATGGCTGCCCTGCTGCCCCCCCAAAAAAACAAAACACGCAGCGTGTATCAGCGTATCACAGTGCGCCACAGCAATAAAATTCAAACACTCATACACACCATACATTAGAATTTTATTGCTGTGGAGCTCTGTGATACAGTAATGTGAGGTGCGTATAACTGGGCTAGTAAATCAGACAAGCGGGCGCCACTGAACAACAGCGCTGCATAGTGTTAGGTTTTAACTTTTATACTCATAGTTTTACTGCTAATAGTAAGTTAAACTCACAGAATTTTATGTACCCAGCAGAGCCCAGAATCTGATATACCCCGCAGGGTTCCACATACCCCAGCAGAGCAGTGTTTCACTTACTCCAGCAGAGCAGTGTTTCGCAGAGCAGTGTTTCGCAGAGCAGTGCAGTGCTTCACAGAGCAGTGTTTCGCAGTGCAGAGCAGTGTTTCACATAGCAGACAGTGTTTCACAGAGCAGTGTTTCAGAGCAGAGCAGTGTTTCACAGAGCAGTGTTTCAGAGCAGAGCAGTGTTTCACATAGCAGACAGTGTTTCACAGAGCAGTGTTTCAGAGCAGAGCAGTGTTTCACAGAGCAGTGTTTCAGAGCAGAGCAGTGTTTCACAGAGCAGAGCAGTGTTTTAGAGCAGAGCAGTGTTTCACAGCAGTGTTTCACAGAGCAGAGCAGTGTTTCAGAGCAGAGCAGTGTTTCACAGCAGTGTTTCACAGAGCAGAGCAGTGTTTCAGAGCAGTGTTTCACAGAGCAGAGCAGTGTTTCAGAGCAGAGCAGTGTTTCACAGAGCAGAGCAGTGTTTCACAGAGCAGAGCAGTGTTTCAGAGCAGAGCAGTGTTTCACAGCAGTGTTTCAGAGCAGAGCAGTGTCTCACATACCCAGCCGGGACCCAGCGAGAGGAGAGAAGTTCCCGCAATCTGGAGGATCCACCCACACATGAGGCCAGGAAGGGAAGTGCAGGATTACAGTGCGTGTGGGCGGATCCTCCTCAGGCTACTGGGCACAGCAAAGGTAGATGCCAGTGCCGATAAAAAAAAAATAGTGCAGCGGCGCCGGTGGCTAAAATTTGCCGCCCCAGAATTTCTGCCGTCTGGCGCCGCTGCTCCACTGCACCATGGTCGGGCCGGCCCTGGATCCATGCCCATGTAATCTCCCAACTTGATTACTGTAATAATCTTCTAGCTGGCCTCCCTCTCTCCCGTCTTTCCCCCCACAGTCCATCCTAAATGCCTCTGCCACACTTATTAACCACACCCGCCGCTCTGTCTCTGCCGCTCCCCTCTGTGAGTCCCTTCACAGGCTCCCCATCCACTGCAGAATTAAATTCAAAATACTCACCCTGACTTACAAAACCCTCACTAACTCAGCTCCCCACTACCTGTCCTCACTAATCACCAAATACACCGCAGCCCGCTCCCTAAGGTCAAACAGTGACTTGCGCCTAGCTTCTCCCCGCATCACCTCTTCCCACGATAGACTGCAGGATTTGTCACGCGCAGCCCCCATCCTCTGGAACGCTCTCCCTCATACTCAGACTTTCCCCTAGTTTCTCTTCCTTCAAACGCTCCCTTAAGACATTCCTATTCAGGCGAGCCTACCACCCAACTCACTAGTACAATTTACTTCCCCGAACAGTCTATCACTCTCACCTTGCAGTCCTCCCCTCCTGTTTCTCACCCTCCAACCCTTCTAGATTGTAAGTTCGCATAAGAATAGGGCCCTCATTTCCTCCTGTGTTGGTTTGTCAAATGTTGTTCAGTCTCAATGCATAGTAACAATGACTATATTGTACACACAGTTCAGCGCTGCGGAATATGTTGGCTCTATGTAAATAAAGAATAATAACACACAAACCTATACCCACCCAAAAATCCCATACTCCCCTAAGATCCCTGAGTGGCGAGAGCGGTGCAATCCACCGCTTCCTCACTGCGGGCAGAGGTACAATGGAAACAAACGGTCCTCAGAATTTTTTCCATGTATCCGTCACCCAGCTGGATCTCACGCAAGCTCTTCCATCTCCATACAGTCCTATGGACTCTTGGAGTAGATAATACCATCAGCGCTAAGTGCCTTGGAGTTATCTCCCTGCGGCTAGAAAGTATTACGGCTCGAGCTGCTGGCAAAGCTGTTCGGCCGCAATATGGATATAAAAGGTGAGTTGCAAATGGAAAATGGCCGAGGCAAACGTTCTCCATTTACGTCTTGTCTTTAACGAGTAAGTTGTGGTCAAGCCCCGGAGGTTTTATATTCAGGTATCTACACAAGATCTGTGATTAAAAACCATAGCACAGACAATCCTCTCGATGTTGCAATATTAAACGGTTAACCAGTAGATTTGTATTATGCGAACCTTGTTCCCAGTGAGAAATATTTTATGATTAAATTACTTTCCAATCAGCACATGAAGCATAAAACAGGCAAACATGACCAGAAAGGGAAACTAACCTCATGAACAAAGTATACTTTGGCTTCAACGTAGATACCCATACGCACCACGGCGCGGACAGCAGCATTCATACCTGCAAGAAAACAGGCAAAAATATGAATTATAAGATATTTGTGATGCACCAGCATTAAACTTCCTTCACTTCTTTTCATTTATTTTAGCTAGAATATTTGCTATATAATGAAAATGTCTAATATGCTTTACTAAGCCTTTGGTGTCCATCAGCCCAACAGTCCACTGACAGGATTTCTCTTAAGTTTCCTTTTATCCATTGCTTAAAACCTTAAAGGTCAGTTTGGAGGAGCTTCAAGACAGAGTCTACTTTAATTATACTGTAGATAGACATGCTAAAACATATGGCCCTTCTTACTAATTATAGATACCAATTTGAAGCTAAAGGCTTAGCACACATGACCAAATCCCCAACCGAGACATCAAGAAGCAGAACCAGCACACCACCCACAGAGACTCTTGTGGTTAAGAAGAAGAGCTCAGATTTCATACATTTTTCTAACCAGGTCACTCGTGGTCCTGGAAAGTCACAAAGTGCTCTTTTCTTCATTAAGCGCAAGATCATATTGAAGTCCAAAATGGCTGACCTTTTTGGTTCATCAGCCAGGGATCTCATAGGAATGCGTTGGGAAATGCGGAAATGGCCTTCAGCTGCTTCCTGTGTCAAATCTTTCCTTTAAAAGAAACTAAAAAAAGTTGTGAAACTAATGAATCACTGATTGAAATGACTCCGGCAAAAATACTAAAGACAAACAAAAAGAGCGCGCACATCCCATATCCATGTTCTACAAGTGATGAAGAGAACGTTCATCACTCGGTTAGGAACATGCAGAAAAGGAACGGGCACTCAGTCTGAGTGACCTTTCTTTTTTCGCTTGTGGACAGAGACTCAGAAAATAGGTGCACCAAGTTCCAGTGAGGCCAACTCCCACAAAACCTAGTCCACAAGCGAAAAAAGAAAGGTCACTCAGACTGAGTGCCCGTTCCTTTTCTGCTTGATCCCAACCGAGTGATGAACGTTCTCTTCATCACTTGTAGAACATGGATATGGGATGTGCGTGCTCTTTTTGTTTGAAAGGACTCCGGCAAAAATACAAATGACAATCAGTGATTCATTAGTTTCACAACTTTTTTTAGTTTCTTTTAAGGAAAGATTTGACACAGGAAGCAGCTGAAGGCCATTTCCGCATTTCCCAACGCATTCCTATGAGATCCCTGGCCGATGAACCAAAAAGGGCAGCCATTTTGAACTTCAATATGATCTTGCGCTTAATGAAGAAAAGAGCACTTTGTGACTTTCCAGGACCACGAGTGACCTGCTTAGAAAAATGTATGAAATCTGAGCTCTTCTTCTTAACCACAAGAGAATCTTGGCCTCTACAACTGCCGGAAAAGGTTCCTCACTAAATCATCCCTCAAACGACCTTCAGATAAATGTTGTAATATCCATTGACCCATGATATGGAAATAGTTTTTCTTATAGAAATAATACCACTTCCCATATATTTTATATACAATAGTTCAAAACAATGAGAAACACCTCTAGATGCACCGCTAATTAATGGGCTTTTAGGCCTAGTTCGTTTTGGTGGTTTCCTCCTGTGTACTCATAGAACAAATAACAACTCTGAACAAAAAAAAAAAAAATCGAACAAGGTTTACTTTAATTTCTGTATATACCTGACATCATTTCATAATGTGCTGACTTTGAAGCTCCTTAAAATATTACCATTTGATATTCTATTAAGGTTGCCCCATGAATACACGGTCACCATGGAAAATGAAATGCGAGTTCCCTAGTTTAGAAAATATTACAGTGCAAGTAATCCAGCAAAGCAGACAACCTGTATCCATAATTATTATCTTATCTATAAACTATTGATACAACCCAGGGCCCTGTGCTGTCGGATTGTCCTCTGACGCCCTTTTTTATTACATTTTCCTCAGAAGCGTTTACTGCCAGGAGACAAAGGATTGTTTTCTCTGACAACGTTTTATTGGTGGCATTTAGTTCTGTAAAGAGAAAGGCTGTAGATTAAATAGTTGATTCACTCTCCATGGAGACGCAGTGACAGGAAGTGATGGTATTATGTTGCCGCCCAGGATTAATGGAAGAAGTGCACGTAACATTCAAAGTCGCTTTACTGTTTTTTCTAATGCGTGGGCAACTCATATTTACTAGTTGTCCTTCCCTCATTTTTTTATTTGTCCCAAAAGATATCCTATGGAAATTAGGCATTTTTTTTTTTTTTACAAGTGTCCAAAAAAAAAAAAAAAGATGTGTTTAAAGACATGTCCTTAAAAATGACACAGCCAAATTGCGTTTCTAGTTTGGACGTGAACGATTTTGAACACACAGAATTTGACCATGGCCGAATTGAACACGTTTCCAATTCAGATGCAATTCAGTTCGCTGATTTTAAGTTTAGAAATAAGAGATAGGGTTATAAATTAGGGCTAGGGTTTAGGGTTATCTTATCTCGCAGTGAGAACGGCGGCCCGATCCACCACTTCTGGCAGTCAGGAGCAGAGGGAGACTGTGGACAAATAGTTTCCAGTCTCCATTTGCAAAATCACTCCGCGGCCCAGCACGATCTCGTGAGAGATCTCGGCCTCCACTTTTTTTTACGCTGCTTTTCTCACCTCACCTAAGAGATTTGCCTTTACGGGGCAAGTGGGCTTAATACTTTAATGACCATTTTAGGAAAACTAAAAAGCTCTATTTTTATTTGTGGGGCCATGGCTGGGATTTTAAACTCGTATGAATTTTTCTTTCCTTTTGCAGGAAGTGACTATTGGCGGAAATAAACTCACCTTGCAAACCATTTGCACAAATTGGGGTAAGATTACAGTCAAACAAGACTTACACATAACTGACCTTTTTACTAATTGTTTGCTTCAAAACCGCTCCAGGAACCAGCCCTGATTGGTCACATAAGGCCATTGTCAAATATATAATTTAAAAAAACAGTCAGCATCCAGCGAGATCATTGGACAGTTCGCATTCCTTTCAATTGAAATCTTTATTTTTCTATAATTCACTTGGGAGTCTCTTGGTTTCCTATAATTCTTTTGGAAATGTGTTATTTTCCCATACATGACTTGGAAATCCGTTTTCTATATAATTCATGTGGGAGCTTCTTGTTTTCCTATACTTCACTTAAAATGTTTTTTTTTATTTTCCCATACATAAATTGGAATTCTTTTTTTTCTTTCTATAGAATTCCAGCCTGGTGTTTAAGAGCATTTCTGGGAAGCTACCACCCTACCTGAATAGACTGCTTCCCCCAGCAGCTCCCTCATCCTATAACCTCCGATCCAGGACCTGCACCTTACTTGCTATACCACAATACAAAAAGAAAGTGTCTCGATCCTCATTTTCCTACAGAGCACCACAATTATGGAATAACCTCCCAGACACCATCAAATCTTCCCCCAGTCTAAAGTCCCTTAAGAGATGTCTATTAACATACCTCAATACAGAATGCACCTGTAAACATGTAACCTAGTGACTATATTTCCTACATATATAATTTCTGTTAATCTGTATATTTGTGTTGTTTTTTTTTTAATATCTTGCATTTATTACTTTGTATTTCTGTAACTGTAACACTTCAATGTTCTTGAACCCAGGATATACTTGAAAACGAGAGAAATCTCAATGTATCCTTCCTGGTAAAATACTTTATAAATAAATGTGGGATTTTTTTTTTTTTCTTACATACGTCACTTCAAAACATTTTATTTTCTTCTTCACGACCTGGAATCCCCACCTATACTATAACGAAACGTGTAGTGACCACAAATAACTTTATCCACCTCACATTTCCTCAAGAGTCGGCTAAAGAGACAAAGGTTAAGGGGAAGATACCATGGGTTTGAATAAACTTTATTTTCTTTGTGCTTGAAGACAATGCCCATTACTTCCTGCTACTTATAAAGTCTAATATTTACTTAATATCTTATACACTGTTGATAAAATATAGGTGTATTGCCACTGTCATTTTGCTCTGTAAGGCTGGGGTCAGACGAGCGTAGTGTTCACGTCCGTGATTGCGCCTAAAAGTACGTCCGTGATAGCATGACAGAAAGCCCATTGGAGCCTGACACATGAAGTACGTCCGCACTGAACTGCGGACGCACCACGGCCGCGGCAAACGGACGCAAGGCAGGCAAGAACGTACAACCCCTAGAACGGCCGCACAAAGTGCGCTGCGTCCGCAACGTCTGCATAGCTTTGTGTGTGAGTGATGGAACGTGGTCAGACGGACTGCATTTATACGTCCAGCATTTTTCACGGACAAAATGGTTTTGCTTTTTAATTTATTTTCCCTCCTACATCCGTCAAAATATTTGTCAGTGAAAAAAACGGACTGTGTGGCCACTACTGCGTCTTCCGTACTGACGTACTTCCGTGTGCACGGACGTAGAGTCCGTAGAAATCACGCTCGTCTGACCCTAGACTAAGAGTCACTCAAATTAGCAGGAAGCAGCCATCTTGCTTTTCTAGAGGGCTTAAGACAAGGCGGTCATTTCCTTAAAATGTTACTCGGGGTCTGACTTCTAGGCAGAGGACAATTTATTTTTACTTCTAGGTGAAACCTTCCTGATATCACTCCCGCCTTTTATTTTAATGTACAAACAGGACATCTATTTGTTACTAAACTAGTTTGGGGAAATAAAAGAGTCCAGTGTTATCGGCTCTACTATGTATCCTCCAGCAACATATACAGTATCCTCCAGCAACTATTAGAATTCAATCCATGAGGGCTTCTTGATCCAAGGAGATATCTGACGCCATTCTGGGATCAAGGAAGAATTTTTTCCCAGTATATTGGCGAGCGCTTCAGTCTGGGTTTTTTGCCTTCTTTTGGATCAACAGCAGAAGGTGATGTATGAAAGGCTGAACCCGATGGACGTTTGTCTTTTTTCAGCCTATGTAACTACAAGGGTTATTCAAAGAGCTGAAAAGCAGGAGAATGGAAAATTCTAGGTCAAAATAGCCGATTTGGAAAGTGAGACGAATAGGAAAAATTTTCTGGTTTGGCTATTTTGACCTAGAATTTTCACTTCTCCAGTCATTCTCCTGCTTTTCACCGCTCTCTGAATAACCCTGTACTTAAACAGCCTGGCCAAAAAACCACACACGTGTATATTTGGTTGTGTCACCTTTTGCTGTGAATTCGGCACGCATTCGCCGCGGCATCGTTTGGATAAGCTCATGCAATGTCACAGCATTTATTTGCGTCCAGAGTGGCATTAATTTGTGGCCAAGATCTTGTATTGATGATGGGAGAGTCGCAGCGCTACGTAAAGTCTTCTCCAGCACATTATCCCAAAGATTCTCAATGGGGTTAATGTCTGGACTGTGCGGTGGCCAATCCATGTGTGAAAATGATGTCTCGTGCTCCCTAAACCACTCTTGCACAATTTGAGCCCAATGAATCCTGGCATTGCCATCTTGGAATATGCCCGCTGTGCCATCAGTGGAGAAAAAACCCATTGATGGAAAAACCTGCTCATTCAGTATATTCAGCGAGTCACGTGACCTCATTTTATGCTGAAACATATTAATCACTGCAGTAATTATCCAATGGAAGGTGAGCACCTTGCTTTAAATCTCATAAATTGTATGTATTTTTTGCACACAGAATGGCGTTACTTTCTAGCTTTCTGTCAAGCAGCAAAGCATATATTTTAAATTTAAAAACTCCCATAGGGATAAATCCCACTGACTCCAAAATGAGCTGAGAACATCTCTTGGTGACAATTTGTCAAATCCATGAATCGTTCCAAATCAATACACTTTGCAGCTGAAATGAAGTGACATCTGTGCTCAGCTCTGATCACAATATTTATATATTCATTTCCACAGACCCGTGTGACTATCCAGCACAGAGTTTAACTCTTCTGCGTGTCTGCTTTCACTTAGCAAAATGTTTTTCAAGGAACCGTAATGCCCAGGGCCTTGTGCAGTTACAAAGCCTGAGATTTTAGTAAGACGCACAACCAGGGGACATAGGTTTTTAGACAGTCCAGAGTCCAAAACTTCCCTGCAGTTCAAGGTGAAGTAACATCCAAGGACTCAGAAATTAATAACATCCAGGGGTCTCAAGAAATAACACAGAGGATCTCAGACGGTGATAACGCTCAGGATCTCAGACGGTGATAACGCTCAGGATCTCAGACGGTGATAACGCTCAGGATCTCAGACGTTGATAACGCTCAGGATCTCAGACGTTGATAACGCTCAGGATCTCAGACGTTGATAACGCTCAGGATCTCAGACGTTGATAACGCTCAGGATCTCAGACGTTGATAACGCTCAGGATCTCAGACGTTGATAATGCTCAGGATCTCAGACGGTGATAACGCTCAGGATCTCAGACGGTGATAACGCTCAGGATCTCAGACGTTGATAACGCTCAGGATCTCAGACGTTGATAACGCTCAGGATCTCAGACGTTGATAACGCTCAGGATCTCAGACGTTGATAACGCTCAGGATCTCAGACGTTGATAATGCTCAGGATCTCAGACGGTGATAACGCTCAGGATCTCAGACGGTGATAACGCTCAGGATCTCAGACGGTGATAACGCTCAAGATCTCAGACGGTGATAACGCTCAGGATCTCAGACGGTGATAACGCTAAGGATCTCAGACGGTGATAACGCTAAGGATCTCAGACGTTGATAACGCTCAGGATCTCAGACTGTGATAACGCTCAGGATCTCAGACGGTGATAACGCTCAGGATCTCAGACGGTGATAACGCTCAGGATCTCAGACGGTGATAACGCTCAGGATCTCAGACGGTGATAACGCTCAGGATCTCAGACGGTGATAACGCTAAGGATCTCAGACGTTGATAACGCTCAGGATCTCAGACTGTGATAACGCTCAGGATCTCAGACGGTGATAACGCTCAGGATCTCAGACGTTGATAACGCTCAGGATCTCAGACGTTGATAATGCTCAGGATCTCAGACTGTGATAACGCTCAGGATCTCAGACGGTGATAACGCTCAGGATCTCAGACGGTGATAACGCTCAAGATCTCAGACGGTGATAACGCTCAGGATCTCAGACGGTGATAACGCTAAGGATCTCAGACATTGATAACGCTCAGGATCTCAGACTGTGATAACGCTCAGGATCTCAGACGGTGATAACGCTCAGGATCTCAGACGTTGATAACGCTCAGGATCTCAGACGGTGATAACGCTCAGGATCTCAGACGTTGATAACGCTCAGGATCTCAGACGGTGATAACGCTCAGGATCTCAGACGGTGATAACGCTCAGGATCTCAGACGGTGATAACGCTCAGGATCTCAGGAAACAACACAGAGGGTCTCATGAACTAATAAGTCCGGGGTCTCGGGGAGTAATAACACTCAGGGTCTCAGGAAGCAATAATGCCCAAGGCCTCAGGCAGTAATAAGGGCAAAGGTCTCCGGCAGTAATACCCAGGGTCTCAGGCAGGTTTACCATCCAGGGTCTAAGCAGTAATAGTACCAAGTGCCTCAGATAGTAATAAGGCCCAGGGTCTCAAGCAGTAATAATACCCAGGGCCTCATACAGTAATAATACCCAGGGTATCAGGCAGTTATAATAACCGGCGTCTCAGGAAGTAACATTACGCAGGGTAACAGGCAATCGTATAGCACAGAGCATGAGGCAGGGTTGACACCTGGGGTCTTAAGCAGTCATTATGACCTAGGCCTCAAGCAGTAATAATGCCCAGGGTCTTGGGCAGCTGCAAAGCCCAGGATCATCCATTTAGTCCAACAGGGTAGGAGGCAGTTTAGGCTAGGGTCAGATGAGCGCATTTTGTACGGACTGTGCGTCCGTGCAGTACGGACGTACTTACTGACTGACAGCAAGGTAGTGGCCACACAGTCCGTTTTTTTCACTGATGTATTTTTTGACTGATGTAGCAGGGAAAATAAATTACAATGAAAGAACATTCTGTCCGTCAAAAATGCTGGACGTATAAATGCATTCCGTCTGACCTTGTTGCATCACTCACACATAAAGCTATGCGGACGTTGTGGACGTGGCGCACTCTGCACGTCCGTTCTAGCAGTATTACGTTCTTGTCTAACCTGCGTCCGTTTGCAGCGTCCGTCAGCCCCCGCACTTCTGTGCGGACGTACTTCGTGTGTGGGGCTCCATTTAACACAATTGTATGCTATCACGGACGTTAACACTGCGTTCGTCTGACCCCAGCCTTAAATGCCCCAGTGCCTCACTCAATCGTAAACCCTAGGGTCTGAGTATGTTGTGAAGTCCCCCAGGCTCTTGAATAATTGTAAAACCTATAGTCACTTAATAAAAAGCTTTCTGGACTTAAATATCTCTTACTTACATGGTAACACATAAAGATGGAAATAATAATAATAATAAGCCACGTGGTGCCCTATGTAATATATTTCCATGGCCATATTACACGGTTTCTATCCCGCTAATCGCGCTTTTAGCTCTATTGGTCGGAAATAAAACACTATTTTATGTGCCTTTTACAGGTCACGTGTATTTTTATTGTTATAATGAAGGATATCCACCCAATATTGAATAACCTGACCTACGTGACAGGAGCATTTAACCCTATGTGTGCCAAGAATGCAAGGCATGGCATCCAATGGGCTGAAAAAGCAAGCCACGTCTAGATGCCGGCGCAAAGCCCTCGGTGCCGTGCGTCCATCTTTAAGCTCCTGAAGGGCAGGAGACAATGCGCCGCACTGTGAAAGTGAAGGATAAAAGGTCTATTTTTAAAGTATTGGCTGCTGATGCATTTTTCCCCACAGGCTCCGATGACAGAGGAGGGGGGGGGAGAAACACCACCCTGCCCCCCTACAGTGCAATCTCATTTCTAAATATCCTGAAGGACCTCCGCTGCCCAAATGACCTTGCAGAGCTCCAGAGAAGATGCGCACCTGATGCTCTCCATAACCTCGCCTGCATTGGGCCCTCCGTCCTCTACAGCCACATACACGTCATTCAGGTCGATTTGTCACTGAATACAACCACCCGATCCCCGGAGGTTTTATAGAGCAATGGATTGTGTTTCTTATTGTCTTCACGGTTCAATAACGTCATTATCGGAGATCGGTCGACCTTCATCGTTTGCATATGCGACACCAAATCACTGAATACCTCTGGGGGTTTAGTTTCTCCAGTGAATCAATAATTAAATCAATAATATATGTACCAGTAGCCTGGGTGCATTCAAAAAATACAGTGAATTGGTCAACGGTGAAGAACTGATGAGGAAGTGGAAAATTTTGATCAAAAGATGGGTGAAAGCTAGTTCTATGTGCTACAGCTGGTAATGGGTTGATGGAATAAATGGATGAATATATGGAGATAGATATGGGTTAGAGAGAGAGTTTTATATGTATATATATATATACAACACCTAGAAAGAGCACTCCATATTATTGACCACCTTCTTCCACCATTTTCTGTGAAAAAAACAGTTTTAAAATCCTCAAAAAACCTGACTGAGGTAAAATGATGGGGATACAGTGCACAAAGTTATGATCATAATTTTCTTAAGCCGGTCACAGTCGCCAATGTACCCCATCTTTGACAGGTCCTATCTATCGAGTCTGCACTTACAGGATCAACTCATCCTGGAGCTCCCCGGCAGCTCGAGGCCTTTATAGGCTGTCATGGTGGAGCAACTTTGAACAGGGAGGGGTGCGCACCGAATGGGAGTTGTCAGCTCCCTATATATAAAATACAAAACAGCAGAAGGTTGCACTCAACCTCAAAACTAAGCAGGTGCATCTAAGACATTAACCACAAAACACCAAGAAAGACCACTCCATATTATTGACCACCTTCTTCCACCATTTTCTGTGAAAAAAAAGTTTTAAAATGCTCAAAAATCCTGAGTGAGGTAAAATGAAGGGGATTCAGTTCACAAAATTATGATCATAATAATTTGCTTAAGCCTGTCACAGTCGCCAATGAAGAAGGTGGTCAGGAATATGGAGTGCTCTTTCTTGGTGTTTTGTGTTTAATGTCTTAGATGCACCCGCTTAGGTTTGAGGTTGAGATACATAGATATAGATCTAGATGAGGAGAGAGAGATCGGCAGAGAGATGGGGGAGAGATAGATAGATAGAGATGAGAAGTGGAGACACCAGTTCGCATCCAGGTCAGAGCAACTCTCCAGTAGGGATGAGCCGAACAACGCCCGAGTTCGGTTCGGGCCCGAACTCGAACTTTCCATATGTTCGGGTCCGAACCCGAACTCCATGCAAGTCAATGGGGTTGAAAATTTGTTTTTTTAGATTGCCCTCCAAGAGGGCATATATGCTAGATATTTGCCATAAAAGGTGTATGGAGGTCTGGGTAGTGCCCTGGGGGACAGGAAACAAGGACAAAAAGTAAAAAAAAATACGTTTTTAAAGCGACAGTGAGTTTTCCATGAAATAAGGGTTAAAAATAAAAACGAAAAATTCCTTCAAATATCGTGCCTAGGAGGTCCCCATAACCTGCCCGTGAAGTGGCGGATTTCTAGGATGTATAGAAATAGAAACACTTAAAAACAAAAAAATGACGTTTCAAATTATGGTAAACAGTTTTCCTTTAATCTATCCATAAACAACTGCTTGGGGCGGCAGTCTGTATGAAAAGAAGAGACATTTTCGGACACGCAGAAAAAGTTTACTGATTTTTTTGGCGGTGAAAAGCAGGAGAATGACTGGAGAATGGAAAATTCTAGACCAAATAGCCGATTTGGAAAGTGAGATAAATGGGAGAATTTTTCTGGTTTGGCTATTTTGACCTAGAATTTTCTCTTCAGTCATTCTCCTGAGTTTCACCTTTCTCTGAATAACCCTGTCAGAGCAGGAGAATGACTGGAGAATGGAAAATTCTAGGTCAAAATAGCCAAACCAGAAAAATTCTCCCATTTAGGCTAGGGTCAGACTAGCGAATTTTTAACGTGCGTTTTAGGCGCACTTAATCACGGCCGCACTAGCAGCAAATGACGGGCAATGACGGCCAATATACGAAGTACGGTCGCACAAAAGTCCGGCTGCGCAACGCAAGTGGAAAATGAACGCATTTTTTCGAGAACGCAGAACCGCTAGTACGGACATACAGAGTGCGCTGCATCCACTAGCGGCGTGTGTGCGTGATTTGGAGACGTCAGACCCTGCTTATGTCTGGCCAACATAACGTCCAGACACCTAAAGTTTCCTGGTTTGGATTCCGTGAAAAAATACGGCAATGCGTTCGGACGCACTTTTTGACGGTCGCTGTGAAAAATGCGTTAGTCTGACCCTAGCCTTATCTCACTTTCCAAATCGGCTATTTGGTCCAGATTGTTCTCTTTTCCTGCCATTCTCCTGGTTTTCACCTTTCTCTGAACAACCCTGAGAGAGAGGTGAAAGCCAGGAGAACTGGCAGGAGAAGAGAACAATCTAGACCAAATAGCCGATTTGGAAAGTGAGATAAATGGGAGAATTTTTCTGGTTCGGCTATTTTGACCTAGAATTTTCCATTCTCCAGTTATTCTCCTGCTTTTCACCGCTCTCTGAATAACCCTGTGAATGTTTAATCCCGAGGTGAAAAATAACATTGCTTTAGCTGTTAAAAGCGGGCAATGAGGAAATTTTGTATTTTTTCACACCGCAGTTAAATGCAGCATATTAGGAAGTTTTAGGAGGGAAATTACTCACTCAGAACAGAAACAGACACCCCACACCTTCATTCTACATAAAATGTATCAAATTGATTAGACCAGACTAAAACATCTGTTGTTGTTATGCCGTTTGAAGAAAAAAAAAGGTAATTTAGAGGTGAGAATCTTTGCACCTAGACATTAGTTTTTAATTCAATATCTAATAAACCGTTGCTTATAATATTCTGCAGTAAAGAGTCTCTTTATTTCTAGATTTTTTTGTATTTTTTAAGCATTTTTTATACTTTTTTCAAAATTTCTTTTTTTTTTCCCGAACTCGAACCAAACACACCCAAAAAGTTCGAAGTTCGCGAACTTTCGAACTGCCAAAGTTCGGGCCGAACTCCGAACCCGAACAGCTCATCCCTACTCTCCAGCAAGCATCCTTGTGTAACACACCTAACAATGTACTGTGTCACGCTTGATAAAGGGCCACTTTAACCAGTGGCGTCACTAGGGTTGGTGTCACCCAGTGCGGTAACTCATGGTGTCGCCCCCTCCGAGTTTTAGTGTTTCTTCTTTTAACTACTCTTACTCATAACTAAGTACTCAGTATAAAGCTCAGTATAAAGCTGAATGTTCATACACAGCGCACATTACTGTGGGGTTTATTGCTGTGGATTCTGTGATATGCTCATACACAGTGCATGTTACTGTGAGGTTTATTGCTGTGGAGCTCTCTCACATGCTCACACACAGATTTTGGCGAACTGCCAGCAAGTACGGTGCCTGTAGAAGGCAGTGAATCTGTTCAGAGACACCGATTAGCAGTGAAATATCCTGCTGTTCGGTGGTTTCATTTGGCAGGTTTATTCAGGTGAACACCATAGGTTTCAATGTTAAAAATATTCCCCTTTTTATCCAATATATAATAAGCCGTTATTCCTTTTATCTGTAGTAAAAAGTCTCTTTATTTATTGCTTATTTTTTTTGTATCTTTTAGGCATTTAATAGCAGTTTTTCTTTTTTCTGTAACAGACCTTTTTATTATCAATCATTGGATCTTATATGTAAATTCCAGACATTTTCGTTCAGTAGTTTTTTAGAAAACAGCAGGTGATGGGTTTGCGCCAGCATTCGGTGGCTGATCCCTGCACTTCAGGGACCCTGCGGTGAATTCATTGGGGAAATTTGATTCCCCCAAGTGCGCAGAACAACAGAACACTGAAATGTTTGTCATTTCCGTTGCTCTGTGAATATCCGCTTTAGTGGTGGTTTTTTGCTGCCCCCTGGAAAGTGCCAGCCTAGGCCTCGCCTACCCAGGATTTTTTTTTTGTAGAAGGATACATTGAGATTTCTCTTATTTTCAAGTATGTCCTGGGTGGCGAGTATGTACCGTTAGGTGTCTTGTCCAAGAACACTTACTGAAGAGGTGCTCGCTGGGATTGAACCCATGTCTCCACAGGCTCTCTCCACGCAGAGCAGTGATGTTACCTCTACTCCACCCAGCCGGCACAGCTTGATAATGAGAAAAATCGCAATGTATCCTTCCTGGCAAAATATTTTTGTGTTAAAATTAAATAAATTAGAGTGTCACCCGGTGCGGGCCGCACCCCCCGCCCCCCTTCTGACGCCACTGACTATAACCACTAAAATGAAATGTCCTTATTGTGTTGATTTGATGTTGTTGATATCTTACATATGTTTTGTTTTTCTCTTGTATGTTTAGTTAAGATAATATTTTCCTCTATATGTGTCACTGGGTGCATCCATTGTGTGATATTTTGTGTTGTAAACTGCCCCCCCCCACAGTATCTTTCCATCACTTGTTTCTCACTCTGTGGCTTTGGCCATAGAATGGATTGATCACTGACTCACATCATTGTATTGTGTGCGATGTATTCAAAGGCCATCATCAGGGGGTAGATTAGAAACCTTTAAAGCTCCCTGTTTTATCTCACTCAGCAGCCAGCTCTTATCTCAGGTAACAGAGGCAGAACAATATAATGTAAGTGGTAGTGTCCCTTCAAGCCATGTCTGGTGTTGTAATGAATCATTCCCTTGTTCACATACCATATACAGCTCTGCAGCGTATGTTGGCGCTATATAAAAATAAAGGTCTCTATTACATTCTTCCCGCAAAAATGTGTGCGTGGGCAAGAACACCTTAACGCAAGGGGAAAAACCCTTTGCGCTGACCGTCAAATTACGACATTCGCGCACAAAATGCGCATTAATGTCTAACGCGAGTTACCCTGCGCGAGCAAAAGTTCGTGCGCGCATCCCATACTTAACATTGTGAGCGCAAATGCATTCGTGCGCTGATACGCAGCTGGTATTACAATCGATGCGCAACTTTTTACGAACGACGTTTGTGCGAATAATTTTAACGTCTTTTAAAAGCTGGTGGTAATGGCAAATCTGAACATTCTGGCCGAAACCAAATACACCAGCACGAAAAAAAAAATACAGCACAGTATAGTTACACATTCTACACAAACACAAACATAAAATTGAGAAGTTGTGCGTGTTTTTTTATTGCTGCAGCATATATACTCAGATTGATTTTGGCAGGCGCAAAAACTGAACGGCAGACAATTGTGGTTCTTAATTCTGATTGGTTTTTCACGCGATTCAGCCAGTCTGCCCACCGATCTCTGTGCGCAGCGTTAACTTGCGCTCGTTTTTGCGCGTTTTTTTTTACGCACAATATTTTTTGACGGATGAAAAAATGCGCTCAGATCGTAATACCTGCGTTAACGCGCGTAACCTAACGTTTTAACGCTGCGCGCAAAAAAAATTGCACTGCGCGGACGAATTTGAGCGGAGAATGTAATAGAGCCCAAAATTTTCTAGTGATAGATAAAAATTAGTCGATTTTTAAATAATAAAAAACCTGATGTTTTATTATTCACATATATAGACAAACTTCTAGCGCCCTACATACATTGTAATTCTAGATATAACATGCCTGAGCGCCTCTGTCATCCCAATCACAGAGCGTGTATACTGGACATATGCTATAGCCCTGTGTAAAGGTACCAATGGGTTAAACAGGCAGGCAGAGGCTTTTACAGATGCTGAGGATGGGAGGAAGTTACCCTATGTGACTGTTTGATGGGGCGGCGCGCTGTAAGAGTTGTACGGTGCATTACACGTTGATGCTGAGTAATAAATGTAATAATAATTGTAATAGTGAGAGACTTCTAAGCGCAGTGGCGGGGGGTAGGGGGGTAGGGGGGTGGGTGGGGGGGATGCTGTCACTTCTGGCTTTTCCTCCGGGTAGATGTGACTCATAGGAAGCCTCCAAGACAGACTGTGCTGCACGTACACATAGAAAACAAGGGAGGGCGGACGAGGAGCGCGGGGAGGGGTTTAACAGAGGATGCCAGGACCTGGTACATGCAGCAGGCACAGAATATCTCACACTGCAGCTACGGAGGACTACAACTCCCAGCATCCTTAGTCAGATCAAACCATGATTTTTTTTTAAATCATGGCTGCTAATATAAAGTGATCTCATTGCCCAGGAGCAGTGGTTGTGGAGCACGGGACTGATTTTATGTGCCTTTATCTGATTTCTGTATTTTGCATTTGGGTCTTATTCGATGCGGTCCCTGACGCATTTCCCTTTTTCCCCAAAAGGATTGTTTGGTGCAGAGTATTAAATGAACTCGCCATTTTTCTCTGAGCTGAAAAACAGCAGGAGGCCGTGTATTGGCGTTAGGTTCCCACCTTAAGACGTTAACCTTGAGTTTGGCAGGTGAGCTTACACTTTAAGAGTCATTTAAATAACAGAAACACAGAGGGTGGCATCAAGGAATTTGTATTTTTTTTATATTATAGTTCTACTGAAAAAAATATATTATATTTTTTTTTCAGTAGAACTATAATATAATAATACAAATTCCTTGGTGCCAGTTCCTACATAAATGTATATACAGCTCCAAATGGATGTATTGAGGTCTCCTTAAAAAATAATACGTTTATGAAATATGCATTAAAAGAAAATGTTATACAGTTGTGTTCAAAATTATTCAACCCCCACTGAAATTGAGTATTTTGGCCAGTTTGACATTGATTTTGATCATTCAGTCATCTTGCTTACAATTAAATCAAAGAGGCACGTGTAGGTCAGACAAATATAACATAACATTTAGAATGAAATAACCACAAATGTCTTTTCTGTGCTCACATCATTATCAGTTTTAGTCAACCCCCAAGTGACATTCAATCTTAGTACTTAGTACAACATCCTTTTACAGTTATAACAGCTTTTAAACGTGAAGCATAGCTTGACACAAGTGTCTTGCAGCGATCTACGGGTATCTTTGCCCATTCGTCATGGGCAAAAGCCTCCAGTTCAGTCACATTCTTAGGCTTGCGCAATGCAACTGCCTTCTTTAAGTCCCACCAGAGGTTCTCAATCGGATTTAAGTCAGGTGACTGCGATGGCCACTCCAAAATGTTCCAACCTTTAATCTGCAACCATGCTCTAGTGGACTTGGAGGTATGCTTGGGATCATTGTCCTGTTGAAAGGTCCAACGTCTCCCAAGCCTCAGGTTTGTGACGGACTGCATCACATTGTCATCCAATATCTCCTGGTACTGAAGAGAATTCATGGTACCTTGCACACGCAGAAGCTTCCCTGTACCTGCAGAAGCAAAACAGCCCCAAAGCATGATTGACCCCCCGCCATGCCACTTTAGGCAAGGTGTTCTTTTCTTCATAGGAATTGTTCTTCCTCCTCCAAACATAGCGTTGATCCATGGCCCAAACAGTTCTAATTTTGTTTCATCAGTCCACAGAACACTATCCCAAAACTTCTGTGATTTGTCCACATGACTTTTGGTATACTGCAGTCGACTCTTCTTATTCTTCGGAGACAGCCTGGGAGTTCTGGCATGGAGGCCTTCATTACGCAGTGTGTGCCGTATTGTCTGAGCTGAAACTTCAGTACCCACATCTGACAAATCTTTTCTCAGTTCCTCAGCAGTCACACGGGGACTTTTCTCCACTCTACGCTTCAGGTAGCGCACAGCAGCCGAAGTCAGCATCTTCTTTCTGCCACGACCAGGTAGCGTTTCAACAGTGCCCTTTGCCTTGAATTTGCAAATGATGCTTCCTATGGTCTCTCTTGGTATGTTTAACATCTTTGCAATCTTCTTATAGCCATTGCCCTTCCTGTGAAGAGTAATCACCTCTTCTCTTGTCTTCCTGGACCATTCTCTTGACTTCACCATGTTTGTAACCACACCAGTAAATGTCTAGAAGGAGCTGAGTATCACAGTCATTTTAAAGCTGCCTAATTGGTGCTTATTATGCTTTATTGCTGCTCCGTGACATCCACAGGTGTTTTCAATACCTGATTGAAAACACTTGAATGAACCTCTGTTCTTCAGAGTGGTAGTCTTTAAGGGGTTGAATAATTGTGTCAATGAAGAATTCACAAAAGAAACATTTACTACTGTATTACAAAACCAATTGATGTCATTTTAGTTGCATATGGTTCTTTAAAAAGTCCTTGTAGGATTTCATTCTGAATACAATTACAAATGTACACTAAATTCCCTAAAACCCTTTACAGCATTGGGGGTTGAATAATTTTGAGCACAACTGTATATACAGTTGTGTTCAAAATTATTCAACCCCAATGCTGTAAAGGGTTTTAGGGAATTTAGTGTACATTTGTAATTGTATTCAGAATGAAATCCTACAAGACTTTTTAAAGAACCATATGCAACTAAAATGACATCAATTGTTTTGTAATACAGTAGTAAATGTTTCTTTTGTGAATTCTTCATTGACACAATTATTCAACCCCTTAAAGACTACCACTCTGAAGAACAGAGGTTCATTCAAGTGTTTTCAATCAGGTATTGAAAACACCTGTGGATGTCACGGAGCAGCAATAAAGCATAATAAGCACCAATTAGGCAGCTTTAAAATGACTGTGATACTCAGCTCCTTCTAGACATTTACTGGTGTGGTTACAAACATGGTGAAGTCAAGAGAATGGTCCAGGAAGACAAGAGAAGAGGTGATTACTCTTCACAGGAAGGGCAATGGCTATAAGAAGATTGCAAAGATGTTAAACATACCAAGAGAGACCATAGGAAGCATCATTCGCAAATTCAAGGCAAAGGGCACTGTTGAAACGCTACCTGGTCATGGCAGAAAGAAGATGCTGATCGACTGCTGTGCGCTACCTGAAGCGTAGAGTGGAGAAAAGTCCCCGTGTGACTGCTGAGGAACTGAGAAAAGATTTGTCAGATGTGGGTACTGAAGTTTCAGCTCAGACAATACGGCGCACACTGCGTAATGAAGGCCTCCATGCCAGAACTCCCTGGCGCACCCCCTTGCTGTCTCCAAAGATTAAGAAGAGTCGACTGCAGTATGCCAAAAGTCATGTGGACAAACCACAGACGTTTTGGGATAGTGTTCTGTGGACTGATGAAACAAAATTAGAACTGTTTGGGCCCATGGATCAACGCTATGTTTGGAGGAGGAAGAACAAGGCCTATGAAGAAAAGAACACCTTGCCTACTGTGAAGCATGGCGGGGGGTCAATCATGCTTTGGGGCTGTTTTGCTTCTGCAGATACAGGGAAGCTTCAGCGTGTGCAAGGTACCATGAATTCTCTTCAGTACCAGGAGATATTGGATGACAATGTGATGCAGTCCGTCACAAACCTGAGGCTTGGGAGACGTTGGACCTTTCAGCAGGACAATGATCCCAAGCATACCTCCAAGTCCACTAGAGCATGGTTGCAGATTAAAGGCTGGAACATTATGGAGTGGCCATCGCAGTCACCGGACTTAAATCCGATTGAGAACCTCTGGTGGGACTTAAAGAAAGCAGTTGCAGTGCGCAAGCCTAAGAATGTGACTGAACTGGAGGCTTTTGCCCATGACGAATGGGCGAAGATACCCGTAGATCGCTGCAAGACACTTGTGTCAAGCTATGCTTCACGTTTAAAAGCTGTTATAACTGTAAAAGGATGTTGTACTAAGTACTAAGATTGAATGTCACTTGGGGGTTGAATAAAACTGATAATGATGTGAGCACAGAAAAGACATTTGTGGTTATTTCATTATAAATGTTATGTTATATTTGTCTGACCTACACGTGCCTCTTTGATTTAATTGTAAGCAAGATGACTGAATGATCAAAATCAATGTCAAACTGGCCAAAACACTCAATTTCAGTGGGGGTTGAATAATTTTGAACATAACTGTATATATATATATATATATATATATATTACAGTCATGGCCGAAAATTATTGGCACCCCAGACATTTTTCCAGAAAATCAAGTATTTCTCACAGAAAAGTATTGCAGTAACACATGTTTTGCTATGTACATGTTTATTCCTTTTGTGTGTATTGGAAAAAAAGCAAATTGGACATAATGTCACACAAAACTCCAGGAATGGGCTGGACAAAATTCTTGGCACACTTTCAAAATTGTGGATAAATAAGATTGTTTCAAGCATGTGATGCTCCTGTAAACTCACCTGAGGCAAGTAACAGGTGCGGGCAATATAAAAATCACACCTGAAAGCAGATAAAAAGGAGAGAAGTTCACTTAGTCTTTGCATTGTGTGTCTGTGTGTGCCACACTAAGCATGGACAACAGAAAGAGGAGACGAGAACTGTCTGAGGACTTGAGAACCAAAATTGTGGAAAAATATCAACAATCTCAAGGTTACAAGTCCATCTCCAGAGATCTAGATTTGCCTTTGTCCACAGTGCGCAGCATTTTCAAGAAGTTTGCAACCCATGGCACTGTAGCTAATCTCTCTGTGGGTGGACGGAAGAGAAAAATTGATGAAAGGTTGCAACGCAGGATAGTCCGGATGGTGGATAAGCAGCCCCAAACAAGTTCCAAAGAAATTCAAGCTGTCCTGCAGGCTCAGGGAGCATCAGTGTCAGCGCGAACTATCCGTCAACATTTAAATGAAATGAAACGCTATGGCAGGAGACCCAGGAGGACCTCACTGCTGACACAGAGACATAAAAAAGCAAGACTACAGTTTGCCAAAATGTACTTGACTAAACCAAAATCCTTCTGGGAAAACGTCTTGTGGACAGATGAGACCAAGATAGAGCTTTTTGGTAAAGCACATCATTCTACTGTTTACCGAAAACGGAATGAGGCCTACAAACAAAAGAACACAGTACCTACAGTGAAATATGGTGGAGGTTCAATGATGTTTTGGGGTTGTTTTGCTGCCTCTGGCACTGGGTGCCTTGAATGTGTGCAAGGCATCATGAAATCTGAGGATTACCATAGGATTTTGGGTCGCACTGTAGAGCCCAGTGTCAGAAAGCTGCGTTTGCGTCCGAGATCTTGGGTCTTCCAGCAGGACAATGACCCCAAACATACATCAAAAAGAATCCAGAAATGGATGGCAAAGCGCTGGAGAGTTCTGAAGTGGCCAGCAATGAGTCCAGATCTAAATCCCATTGAACACCTGTGGAGAGATCTTAAAATTGCTGTTGGGAAAAGGCGCCCTTCCAATAAGAGAGACCTGGAGCAGTTTGCAAAGGAAGAGTGGTTGTCAGGACCCCTGGCTGTAGCCATCCTGAAACTCCCCCGGTGGTTCACTTCCATCTTGTTCCTGCCCTGCAACCAGCAACCAGTATCCAGCATTGTATGAGTTAATGCACCAAACACATGTGACTCACAAAATAAAGGGCTCTTTCAAAATGTTGTGTTTTCATTTACGGGAAAGGGGGGCGGGTAAGGGGGGGGCCTGGGGGGGTTATTAGGTTTAAGAAGGTAACTTACATGGGAAAAAGTGTAAGAAGAGGATAAGGGTATAATTCTTATCCACATTACCTTCAGCTATCTACCTGGTTAGTCTGCGTGTCCATCCACCCTCCACTACCTCGATCCTCTGCTTATCTGTGCAGACCACTGCACGCAGGGCTCATACTCCTCTCTCCCCCGGTGCCACCCTGGTACCATCCCGAGTCCCTGACAGAATGGACCAGCCCAATACTAATGAGCCCGCAGTGCTGCACTTAATGGTGGAGTTACTTAAGACGACCTTCCAGGAACTTTTTAAGAACCTGGCGGACAATCTCTGCCTGTACTGCGGGAAAGGATTGCACTGGATATCAAATTGCCCAGAAAAAAACCCAGATCTGCGGTTGTCAAACCAACACCGATACCAGTTTCAAAGTTTGCTGCAACTCCCAAGCACGCTCAGGTGCGTAGATCTCAGAAGCAGCCCCAGGCCTCCAGGCCTGCTACAGCCACTGTGTCTACGCCTGCTCAAGAAAGACCTGCTGTACGAATGCGTGCGCCTAACCCTGCACCCAGAACCCCCAACACCTAAACCTGCACCCCGAAAAACTCATGTACCTACACCTGTCCCCAGACGATCTGTGCCAGTTGAACCCAAAAGTAGCGTGTCGCTGGAATACACCTCTGAAGACGAGTCAGAGGGTCCTATGGAGATAGAGACCACCATGCCCGCGGAAGCAGATTTAGTTCTTGCTATGGACTTTGACAACACTCCTGTGGACCCTCCTGTCCCTATGGAGATTATGTGTGTCCAGACTCCAGGTACAACCACTCTCAGCCAGCAAGACCCGGCGATCTGTGAAGTGGACGGTTCTGGTTATGACTCCCTGCATGATTACTTGCTTTTTGGCCGCCTCGCCTCTGATTATTTGGACCTCGAGCAGGTACCAAGGGGTACCACCTGGGACAATTATTCTACCAAGGAGGAAGGATTGGAGGCTGCCACCACCTCACCACATATGAAGACATGGCGAGGCTCCTGTTCTTCATCCAGCGATGGACCTATATCAGAGGGGGGCTATGGCAAAGATGAAGAAGAGGAGACACCTAGCACGATGCCATCGTCTTATGTGGGCACCAGATTCAACGGTGACTCTGCCTCCTATCTCTCGCCCTCTGTCATCAATGCCAGACGGGCAAGGGACATTCCTGCTGCTCCAGAGTCCTTACCTGAGGATCCGGCTCCTTATACGGTGCAGGGCACCTACGATGTACCTACCTTGGTGCCATCCAGGTAGGTGGGCAGCCTCACCCCTGATATATCTGCTGGCTGTAAGAAATCTAAATCCAGAGCACGGAGACAACAAAGGAAGAACCGTCCCCAGGCTGGTGTTACAGACCTCCCCGTTGATATAACCCGGGACCTCCCACAGGCTACATCCGCCCTGATGCCATCTATCTATGTTGGCACGGAGTTCCCTGGTGACCCTGCCGCCTACCAGTGTCCCTCTGTTCCTAGGAGCCTACAAAGTCATGCCACCTGTATCCATCCGGAACCCCCACCTAAAGACCCGGGCGGTTGCACTGTGCAGGGAATTTTTCTTTTACCTGCCCTGGACCCTGTATCGGGAGAATGGACGCTGCAACCTGTCCACTGATGCCAGTCTCCTGCCCACTGAGGTCCACAACCGTTCTTGGTCACCCAGAGTGTGCCCGTGAAGGGGAGGGTACTGTCAGGACCCCTGGCTGTAGCCATCCTGAAACTTCCCCTGGTGGTTCACTTCCATCTTGTTCCTGCCCTGCAACCAGTATCCAGCATTGTATGAGTTAATGCACCAAACACACGTGACTTACAAAATAAAGGGCTCTGCCCCTCACTGACCCATTGCTGGTTCATACAGCTCAGGCTCACCAAGAGTGAACACCTTTGCTATTGCTGCTATCCTGATTCCCCATTTCTGGTTCCTGCAACTGCAATCATTATCCACATTCTCTTCAGCTATCTACCTGGTTAGTCTGCGTGTCCATCCACCCTCCACTACCTCGATCCTCTGCTTATCTGTGCAGACCACTGCACGCAGGGCTCATACTCCTCTCTCCCCCGGTGCCACCCTGGTACCATCCCGAGTCCCTGACAGTGGTCCAAAACTCCGGGTGAGAGGTGTAAGAAGCTTATTGATGGTTATAGGAAGCGGCTGATTTCAGTTATTTTTTCCAAAGGGTGTGCAACCAAATATTAAGTTAAGGGTGCCAATAATTTTGTCCAGCCCATTTTTGGAGTTTTGTGTGACATTATGTCCAATTTGCTTTTTTTCCTCCCTTTTTTTGTTTTGTTCTAATACACACAAAGGGAATAAACATGTGTATAGCAAAACATTTGTTACTGCAATACTTTTCTGTGAGAAATACTTGATTTTCTGGAAAAATGCCTGGGGTGCCAATAATTTCGGCCATGACTGTATATATATATATATATATTCTCACGAGTATAGCAGTACGTAGTGATACTTTTTTTTATTGGACTAACGTTACATTTAAAAGACAAGCTTTTCGAGACTATATCCTCTCTTCCTCAGGTCTGGATGCTATACTGATCAGTTCCTAGAATTTAACATCAGGATATTAAGGGTCACAAAGTAAGAGTCAAATGGTATGTTCAAAATGGGAAAATAAATGCATGAGGGATCTTGGGCCCATAATAAAACAGAGGTAAGATCATACAACCTTTTTCCATGCTATGTTGTATGATCTTATCTCTGTTGTTTTATTATGGGCCCAAGATCCCTCATGCGTTTATTTTCCCATTTTGAACTTACCAAATCAAATCAAATCGAATCAAAATAAGCTTTATTGGCAGGACCAAATACATTTTAGCATTGCCAAAGCATATGGGGAGGAGGGGGGGGGGGGTAGTGGGACATATATATGGGGGGGAATGGGCAAGTCCATGGACATTATCAGGGGTAAGGGATAATGTGAAGGGGGATGGGGGCGAGTCCGTGTTGGGGATTTATAAGTCCAGGATCTCTCATGTTCCTCTCAGTCTGTGACATTCTGTGACGTATTGGGCAGATATTTTCACCGTCGGCTCCTCTTCTCCCAGTATGATGTGGAGTTTCCTCATCTCTTCTATAGAGGTGAAGTCTGGGATGAGAGCGGAGAGTCTCTGGAAGTGAGTTTCCCTCAGTGCTGAGTACTTGGGGCTCTGTAGGAGGAAGTGGACCTCATCTTCCAGGGCCTCCTGGTCACAATGCTGGCACAGTCTATTCTCCCTGGGCTTGTAGGTCTGTCTATGCCGCCCTGATTGGATTTCCAGGCTGTGGGCGCTCAGTCTGTACCGGCTCAGGATCTGTCTGTCCTTGGGGTCTTGTAGTACCTCCAGGTATGGGGCCAGTTTGTATTCCCTCTGTAAGGATTGGTAAATGGTGAGTTTCTTGGAGTTTGCTATATCATGTCTCCATTCTCTGATATAGTTTTCCCTGGAATCGTTAATTAGGGCCTTTATTTGATATTTTGTCAGGTTGCCTTCATGGGGGCTTTGGATGATACCATTTGACTCTCACTTTTTACGACATCTAATACCCCCACCCATGTGACCCTTAATGTTCAATTCTAGGAACTGATCAGTATAGCATCCAGACTTGAGGAAGAGAGGATATACTCTCGAAAAGCTTGTCTTTTAAATGTAACGTTAGTCCAATAAAAAAGGTATCACTATGTACTGCTATACTCGTGATTTTGGCATCTGGACTAACCCGGCCTATCGAATATATATATATCATATTAGGGTTGGAATTTCACTGAGCTGGATCTTGTGAAACTCATTATTTTGTTATGTAATATTTAATCGTCTTTGCTGTTTTACTTTTTGATATTGAAAAACACTATTTAAATGGCCATAATAACACAGCTTCTGCATACAGCGTCTGGGTGATTTTCCCTAAATCAGGTGTGTGTTTATTTCCGACCTTTATTTGGTTACACTTGTTCTAAAGAAGAATCCGCAGACCTCTCTATCCTGACCTAAAGGAATGAGCTGTGGGGTATTATTTAAACATTTTATAAGTCCCGCCACCATTTTCACCGTTATAACAGAGTATTCCATGTATTACCAGCAGGTCTATTCAAAGAGAGGTGAAACTCAGGAGTATGACTGGAGAAGTGAAAATTCTAGGTCAAAATAGCCAAACCAGAAAAATTCTCCCATTTATCTCACTTTCCAAATCGGCTATTTGGTCTAGATTGTTCACTTCTCCTGGTTTTCACCTTTCTCTGAATAACCCTTAGGTGTAATATATAACGCCAGCTGAGCCCTCATTTTAAACAGTCCTCCAATGTCTTGATACTGTGTACAGTGACGGGGAACCTTAGCAACCCAGATCTTTTGGAACTGCAGATCCCATGATTCTTAGTCACCCTTAAGACTGATTGAGCATCATGGGACATGTAGTTCAGAAACATCTGGGTTGCCAAGGTTCGCCATCACTGGTACAGACTTTCCCTTCTACAACGTTGGCTGGAAAAGGAAGAATATATACACCATCATATGAATTCTCTCAGGGCCTCCTGGGTCTTGGGGATACTGCGAATTGTTGGAGATTGTAGAATTTAGAGCTTTATACACAAACATCTCCAGCACTAATATATATAATTGAAATATTGTATAAAATGCCCTTCAGGTAGTATTATTATCTTCATCATTTATATAGCACCAACAGTTTCCGCAGCGGTTTACAACAATAACCAAAGGAAACAAGATACAGATAAATGGATATATGATGGAAACAAGAGGTGTAGAGGGCCCTGCTTGTAGGAGCTTACAGTCCAGAGGGATTAGGGTCGAGGAAGACATGGTGAATTTTACTGGACGACAGGATCATTACTGCCAGTGGTTCGGGAATGGTGGGGCCATGGAAACGGCTTCAATCATGATGTGTGAGTCGGTGAGCAGAGGGAGGAGTTGTATCAGTGATGTGGTACACTAATCTGAAAAGATGGGTTTTGAGGGATTTCTTGAAGGTCCGAAGATCAGGGGAGAGTTTGATAGGGCGAGGCAAGTCATTCCACAGGACTGGTGCTGTCCTTGAGAAGTCTTGGAGGCGAGAGCTGGCTGTGTGGGTAGAGAGACGACAGGTGGAGGTCGCCCACTGACCGGAGTTGTCTAGACGAGACGTCATTGTGGAGCAATGAAGACATGTAAGGGAGGGTCTAGTTATTGAGTGATTTGAGCATCAGTATTTTAAACTGTATCCTGAAACATACAGGAAGCCAATGGAGGGACCGGCAGAGGGGGGAAGTACCAGAGGTGCGTCTGGTGAGAAAGATAAGCCTGGCCCCTCCATTCATTACAGATTGCAAAAGGGGGCAATACGTGAGTTGGGGAGGTCAATAAGGAGCGAGTTGCAGTAATCAAGTCGTGAAATGATAAGAGTATGAACCAGCACCTTCACGGTACCTTGTGCCAGGAAGGGCTGGACGCGGGCGATATTCTTGAGTTGATAGTTGCAGGATTTGGTCACTGTCTGGACACAGGGAGGGAACGTTAGGACGGAATCGAAAGTGACACCAAGGCAGCGAGCTTGAGGCGTCGGGCTAATGAGCGTTCCATATACTTGTAGAGACATAGGGGGTATTGGGTTTTTCTTGGAGGGAGGAAGAAGGAGAATTTCAGTTTTGGAAAGATTGAGTTTAATGAAGCGGAAAGACATCCAACTCGAGACAGTGGAGAGACAGTCAGTGACTCGATCCAGGAGAGCCGGAGAGAGATCAGGGGAGGAGAGCTATATTTGAGTGTCATCAGCGTATAGGTGTTACTGGAATCCAAACGAGCCGATCAGTTTCCCATGAAACATAAATTCATTTTGTGTTTAGACTTGGGTTGCATCCCCAAGATATCTCATTATTATGCAAATATTCCAAAATCCCCTAAATTCTGGAAACTAAAACCCTTCCGCTCCCATGCATTTTGGATAAGATTCTATATATATATATATATGTTGGTGCTTTATGAATAATTGGAAATTAACCCCTTAAGGATCAGCAATGTAACTGTTCCGTCATAAATGCACTGACTTTAAAGACTCTTGGTCCTTAAGGGGTTAAAGGACAATTTTTCCATGATTTCGAACTTTCAAGTTTGATTTCTCACAGATCTCTACTTAGTGAATAAACCCTCAACGTGCGCCTGCTGAGCACATGATTTAACCTGCTGCCATGATGTAAGGAAGCGGCAAGAGATCACAGTGTGGGTTTCGGTTTCTGAATAGCAGAGACGGTTACATTGTAACAGGATGACTGTGTGTGTGTGTGTGGGTGTGTGTGTGTATTTGTGTGGGTGTGGGATCTCTCTAGGAAGAGGATGTTAGTCACTGAATGAAATGGCTGCAATGCGGCGCGGGATCCCGTTACTACGGTTTGGGTGACCCTATGACAGCGCAACCCGGACTGCCACTCTCATCATGCTCAGCCAGCTGTAAGAGAAATGTCAGCTTGGGTGTCTCGGACTGTCAACGATGGCACCCCAGATATTTGCGCACAGCGTTATCTATGTTTCAGACATAAAGCAGTCCACGGGCAAATAGAGGATTGTAGGACAGAGATGTTTCTACACCTACATTTCCCACGATGCCCAAAAATTTCCCCACCCACAACATCGGAAGGTTCTAGGCCCATTAGCATTATTTATATATTTTGGAACTATATTTCTCATGACTCTCAGCCAGACAAGAAAACCAAAAGGAAATCCGCAGCAGGCATACATATGCCAGGGGTTGATCACCTGGGCACCCCAGATGTTTCTGGAGGACTATGTTTCCCATGATCCTGAGCACGTTCACTGGCCTAGGGTCAGCCATCCTTAAATCATGGCCTGCGCCGCGCTCTCTCTCCCTGAATCCGGCAGAGAAACATTAAGCTCTTAATACTATTACATCAATTCAGGGTTATTTAAAGCCCACGGGTTTGTGACACGTAGGACACGGCGTCACGTGAAGTTTGATTTCCACGAAGGACGTGGCACCCGGGCGCACATAACTCACAGCCAACCACCCCGCGTCTCCAATACTTACTGCCGATCTGCTGTATCTCTATAGAAACCCCTAAAAGGGATCTGGAACCCTCTACACTCCTTATCACACATCAAAGAGGGGAGCATTAAGGCTGGGGTCAGACCAGCGCACTTTTAACGTGCGTTCTGGCGCACATAATCACGGCCGCACTAGCAGCAAATGACAGGCAATGACGGCCAATATACGAAGTACGGTCGCACGAAAGTCCGGCCGCGCAACGCAAGTGGAAAACGAACGCATTTTTTCGAGAACGCCGAACCGCTAGTACTGACGTACTGAGTGCGCAGCTGCGGCATAGCGGCGTGTTTACGTGATTAGAAGATGTCAGACACTGCTAATGTCCAGCCTACATAACGTCCAGACGCAAAAAGAGTTTTATTGACGATCCGAAAAAATCACGCACGAAAAATGCGCATCGTATGACCGTTTTCGCGCACTCCGTGAAAAAATACGTCAATTCGTTCGGACGCACTTTTTTACGTTCGCGTGTAAAAATGCTTTCGTTTGACCCTAGCCTAAATTGTAGGCTGTATATATATTTTTTTTAGTTTAGTTCCCTTCAGGACAAGTGTTTTTTTATCGACAAAATTAACCCCTTAAAGACCAAGGGTCTTTAAAGTCAATGCATTTATGACTGAACCGTTACGTCGTTGGTCCTTAAAGGAACCCGTGCATCCGGCTGAGCATCCTGAGAGTAGCAATTCACACCTGATCTGCCTCTCTCGCTGGTCAGCACATGAATAGGTGTTGCTGGTCCTATCTATGCAGATCACTATTGTGTGGGCCGGCGCCAGAGGGAAGGTTTAATGAAGATAATACAGAGACTCAGCGTCATTATATAAATTGCCGTCACACAGGCCCCATGTCCTCAGATATGCAGATAGCAGCCAGGACAGGTATTATAGCCCCAGGCGGCCGGGGACATGGAGGCACTTTACATTGAGGCCTACACAGAAACCTGCGATGAAAGCAAATGAGAGAAACGGTGCGATTATTAATCCATGTTTTATGTATTTTATAGTCTGATTGTAATGCCCGGGTCTCCACGATTCGCTGTTTAGTAGATAAGCCCCTTGTCAGCCTCACTCAGCAGGATGAGCTTGTTCCAGCATTACCGCAGGGAGCGGGATCTGAACACACATACTGTATCTGGGTCTGCACAGGGGCTGGTGAAGAATAAGTGAAAGATTTTCTAAGCCAGAAGAGGGGGGGGGGAGCACTGAGAAGCCAAATAATGGCATATCTAGGTGATGGGCAAAAATAAATAAATAAATAATGGCCCTGGGCAAGAGAGTGATGCATCTAGGTGTCACCGGTAAGGATGGTGCTGCAACCATATGACAGTGGGCTCAATGATACAGTGTATATATATGTATATGTATGAGGCTCTAGAGTCTAGACAGAGAGGCACAGTATCTATCTGAAAGTGGACAGAAATAAGGGTGCTGTATGTACAGGGCAGTGAGCAGGAGGGTGCTGTATGTACAGGGCAGTGGGCAGGAGGGTGCTGGATATGTAGAGTAATGGGCATCAGAAGTCATATCCATGTGACACAGAGCAGAATGATACAGTGTATCCCTGGCTGAGGGTGTGAGCTGCTATACTGATCAGATACAGTGTATCCTTGGCTGAGGGTGTGAGCTGGAATCCTGATCAGATATAGTGTATCCCTGGCTGAGGGTGTGAGCTGGAATCCTGATCAGATACAGTGTATCCCTGGCTGAGGGTGTGAGCTGGAAACCCGATCAGATACAGTGTATCCCTGGCTGAGGGTGTGAGCTGGAAACCCGATCAGATACAGTGTATCCCTGCAATGCTGCGAGAAACGACCAATGGACCTGGACTGGCCA
This sequence comes from Leptobrachium leishanense, assembly GCA_009667805.1. NCBI lineage: Eukaryota > Metazoa > Chordata > Amphibia > Anura > Megophryidae > Leptobrachium > Leptobrachium leishanense. Next base: position 313,678,717 of record CM019067.1, read on the forward strand.
GGAAAACATGGGAAGGTGGGACAGAGAAATGATGGGAGTGGAATCAGATCATGGGCATCCTCCATCTTCTGCAAACGTCACAGGCAGTGTACTGCAGGGAGCCAAGGGCACCTCTGTCCCCTCCCCACCTGACGTGCACCTCATCACTCTCAGACAGCCAAGAGAAAGCTGCAGCCACCTGTAGGATCATCTGCCTGCTAACCCCATCCCATAAAACAGATCTCTGTATAGCACACATGGAATGAGCTAATGCTCAGGTTACTGTATCTTTAAACACACACACACACACACACACACAACACACACACCAACACCACACACACACACACACACATATATATATATATATATTATATTATATATATATATATATATATATCATAACCTTACCTTGGGCATCTCCTCCACTGGTCAGGACCCCTATTGCCTTTCCAGCTCCAGACAGGTTCTCGAAAAACTTCTTATCTGGCTGAGCCATGATTGTCACTGTGACCTGCTATTCCTGTGGATAAATCTGCAATATGATGCTACAATTCTCTGAATACACAAATAAATAGATCTCACTTCCTCTCTGTACAGGATGCACTCAGGCCCCTCTCTGCAGGCTGTGCAGGGCCTTAAAGCCTCAGTGTTAAAAAAAATAAAATGGCTATAATGTGAGGAATAAATAAAATATAGTGAGTGTGTGTGTGATGGGAGCTGGAGGGTGGCTGCAGCACCTCCTCTCCCTCTGACAGCTCTCCCCTGCTGCTCAGCAACCCAGCACTGAGTCTCCCCCCTCCTCCTTCCCTCCCACTGCAGCCAGACCACGCCCCTCCAGGCAGCCTGAGCTGTGCAGGAAGCAGAAGTGATGAAGCAGCAGCTGTAGAGTCACCCCCCCCCCATAGTGTATGCTCCCTGTATTAGGAGCAGATCACACCTCCTGAACAGTGTGTGCTCCCTGTATTAGGAGCAGATCACACCTCCTGAACAGTGTGTGTTCCCTGTATTAGGAGCAGCAGGTCACACCTCCTGAACAGTGTGTGTTCCCTGTATTAGGAGCAGATCACACCTCCTGAACAGTGTGTGTTCCCTGTATTAGGAGCAGCAGGTCACACCTCCTGAATAGTGTGTGTTCCCTGTATTAGGAGCAGATCACACCTGAACAGTGTGTTCCCTGTATTAGGAGCAGGTCACACCTCCTGAACAGTGTGTGTTCCCTGTATTAGGAGCAGATCACACCTCCTGAACAGTGTGTGTTCCCTGTACTAGGAGCAGATCACACCTCCTGAACAGTGTGTTCCCTGTATTAGGAGCAGATCACACCTCCTGAACAGTGTGTTCCCTGTATTAGGAGCAGCAGGTCACACCTCCTGAACAGTGTGTGTTCCCTGTATTAGGAGCAGCAGGTCACACCTTGTGAACAGTGTGTGTTCCCTGTATTAGGAGCAGGTCACACCTCCTGAACAGTGTGTTCCCTGTATTAGGAGCAGATCACACCTCCTGAACAGTGTGTTCCCTGTATTAGGAGCAGGTCACACCTCCGGAACAGTGTGTTCCCTGTATTAGGAGCAGATCACACCTCCTGAACAGTGTGTTCCCTGTATTAGGAGCAGCAGGTCACACCTCCTGAGATCACACCTCCTGAACAGTGTGTTCCCTGTATTAGGAGCAGCAGGTCACACCTCCTGAGATCACACCTCCTGAACAGTGTGTGTTCCCTGTACTAGGAGCAGATCACACCTGCTGAACAGTGTGTGTTCCCTGTATTAGGAGCAGGTCACACCTCCTGAACAGTGTGTTCCCTGTATTAGGAGCAGATCACACCTCCTGAACAGTGTGTTCCCTGTATTAGGAGCAGCAGGTCACACCTCCTGAGATCACACCTCCTGAACAGTGTGTTCCCTGTATTAGGAGCAGATCACACCTCCTGAACAGTGTGTTCCCTGTATTAGGAGCAGCAGGTCACACCTCCTGAGATCACACCTCCTGAACAGTGTGTGTTCCCTGTACTAGGAGCAGATCACACCTGCTGAACAGTGTGTGTTCCCTGTACTAGGAGCAGGTCACACCTCCTGAACAGTGTGTGTTCCCTGTACTAGGAGCAGATCACACCTCCTGAACAGTGTGTGTTCCCTGTATTAGGAGCAGGTCACACCTCCTGAACAGTGTGTGTTCCCTGTATTAGGAGCAGATCACACCTCCTGAACAGTGTATGTTCCCTGAATTAGGAGCATATGAAACCTCCTGAACAGAGAGTCGTATTGTTGTGGCTCTCTGCTGCAGTAATGTGTGCTGCAGTGGCGTAACTAGAAACCTGAGGGCCCCGGTGCAAGAATCCATGAAGGCCCCCCCCCAAAAAAAGATCTATAGTTTTACTTTTTTCCCCCTGCAATATAAAAAAGATAGTATTGCCCCCAGCTCACATGGATATATATATTGCCTCCAGCTCACATGGATATATTGCCCCCAGCTCACATGGATATATATATTGCCCCAGCTCACATGGATATATTGCCCCCAGCTCACATGGATATATATATTGCCCCAGCTCACATGGATTTATTGCCCCAGCTCACATGGATATATATTGCCCCAGCTCACATGGATATATTTGCCCCAGCTCACATGGATATATTGCCCCCAGCTCACACATGGATATATTGCCCCAGCTCACATGGATGTATTTGCCCCAGCTCATGGATATATTGCCCCCAGTTCATAGATATATTTGCCCCCATCTCATGGATATATTGCCCCCAGCTCATGGAAGTATTTGCCCCCAGCTCATGGATATATTTGCCCCCAGCTCATGGATGTATTTGCCCCCAGCTCATGGATGTATTTGCCCCAGCTCTCACCTTGCTCTGCGGACTTTCTTCTCCCGAGCGGCCGCCAGAATGCAGCATGGCTGCTCGCCAGGAAAAACTTGACCAGCGCAGCCGCGTTCTCGCGAGATCTCGTGCGCTGGTCAGGTGGTTCCCATCCAGTGGCGTAGCGTGGGGGGGGCTGGGGGGCCGTGGCCCCGGGCGCAGTTTTGTTAGGGGCGCATTCGCGCCCCTAAAACTGGCCCGGGGGTTGAGCGACCCAGATGCCGGGCAGCGCGGGAGCGCCTGCCCGGTCTTGAACAGTCTGTCCTGTGAAGTGGATGCGGCTGTGTGCGTGCGCAGCCGGTCACGTGGTCCGGCTAATCAGGTGGTACTGAGTCTCTGTACCACCTGACTGGCCGGACCACGTGACCGGCTGCGCACGCACACAGTCGCATCCACTTCACAGGACGGACTGTTCAAGACCGGGCAGGCGCTCCCGCACTGCCCTGCATCTGGGTCCCTCAACCCCCTGCCGGAGCTGGGGCAACAATCCAGGTGAGAGCTGGGGCAAATCCATGACCTGGGGGCAAATCCATGTGTGACCTGGGGGCAAATCCATGTGTGACCTGGGGGCAAATCCATGAGCTGGGGGCAAATTCTTGAGCTGGGGGCAAATCCATGAGCTGGGGCAAATCCATGAGCTGGGGGGCAAATCCATGAGCTGGGGGCAGTATCCATGAGCTGGGGGCAAATCCATGAGCTGGGGGGCAACCCATGAGCTGGGGGGCAAATCCATGAGCTGGGGGGCAAATCCATGAGCTGGGGCAAATCCATGAGCTGGGGGGCAAATCCATGAGCTGGGGCAAATCCATGAGCTGGGGGCAGTATCCATGAGCTGGGGGCAAATCCATGAGCTGGGGGCAAATCCATGAGCTGGGGGGCAAATCCATGAGCTGGGGGGCAAATCCATGAGCTGGGGGAAAATCCATGAGTGCGCTGGGGCAAATCCATGAGCTGGGGCAAATCCATGAGTGAGCTGTGGCAAATCCATGAGCTGGGGGCAAATCCATGAGTGAGCTGGGGCAAATCCATGAGCTGGGGGCAAATCCATGAGCTGGGGCAAATCCATGAGCTGGGGGCAAATCCATGAGCTGGGGCAAATCCATGAGCTGGGGGGCAAATCCATGAGCTGGGGGCAAATCCATGAGCTGGGGGCAGTATCCATGAGCTGGGGGCAAATCCATGAGCTGGGGGGCAAACCCATGAGCTGGGGGCAAATCCATGAGCTGGGGGAAAATCCATGAGTGAGCTGGGGGCAAATCCATGAGCTGGGGCAAATCCATGAGTGAGCTGGGGCAAATCCATGAGCTGGGGGCAAATCCATGAGTGAGCTGGGGCAAATCCATGAGCTGGGGGCAAATCCATGAGCTGGGGCAAATCCATGAGCTGGGGGCAAATCCATGAGTGAGCTGGGTAAAATCCATGAGCTGGGGGCAAATCCATGAGCTGGGGGCAAATCCATGAGTGAGCTGGGGCAAATCCATGAGCTGGGGGCAAATCCATGAGCTGGGGCAAATCCATGAGCTGGGGGCAAATCCATGAGCTGGGGCAAATCCATGAGTGAGCTGGGGCAAATCCATGAGCTGGGCAAATCCATGAGTGAGCTGGGGCAAATCCATGAGCTGGGGGCAAATCCATGAGTGAGCTGGGCAAATCCATGAGCTGGGGGCAAATCCATGAGCTGGGGCAAATCCATGAGCTGGGGGCAAATCCATGAGTGAGCTGGGGCAAATCCATGAGTGAGCTGGGGCAAATCCATGAGTGAGCTGGGGGGCAAATCCATGAGCTGGGGGCAAATCCATGAGTGAGCTGGGGCAAATCCATGAGCTGGGGCAAATCCATGAGTGAGCTGGGGGGGCAAATCCATGTGTGAGCTGGGGCAAATCCATGAGCTGGGGGCAAATCCATGAGCTGGGGCAATATCCATGTGAGAGCTGGGGCAATATCGATAACGTGTCCACAGGTTGGGGGGGGCGCACAATTCTTGTCTGGCCCCGGGTGCTGACAACCCACGCTACGCCACTGTTCCCATCCCATGTGAGCGTGCAAGCTGCAAGCCGGCGGTTGCTCGTAGGGAGAGGAACGGCCGGCGGCACTGCTCCCAGTTTCCGACGCTGATTGCCGGAATCTGGCGGCTGCCTGGGTCCCCCTACAGTGGAGGAATGCCAGGGCCTGGTCGCAAGTGCGACCGCTGCGACCCTGGTACTTTCGCCACTGGTGCGCTGTGTATGAGCATATCACAGAGCCCCACAGTGCAGCATCATTGTTCACTTTATAATTATGAATTATCAGGGGTCAAAATTTCCACTCGCCTGTTCGCATTTGGCGAGTGGATATTAAGTGAGGGCAGGTGGAGGTTTTTCCCTGTTATCGGTATCGGTATCGGCATGCTACATAGCATGCATTAGAAAAAAAAATATAAACTTTTATTTATTTTATTTTACATAAACACTGGTCTAGGACCAGATGGACGCCGAGCCGTAGAACTTCGACGAGGGCTGCAGACTTCCTCCGCAACTTAGTGGAGGAGTGTCTGCCCAGCTGGTACGCGCCAGTACTGAGTATCTGCGCATACAGGCAGAACAACCCCTGTTACTGTTATCAGTATATCGGCTATGTAGCATGACGATACCGATAACAGGAAAAAACCTCCACTCGCCCTCACTTAATAATTCAACACACAGCCATTAATGTCTAAATCACTCCCAACAAACGTGACTACACCCCTAAGTTAAAATGTCCAAATTGGGCCCAAAGTGTCAATATTTTGTGTGGTCGCCATTATTTTCCAGCACTGCCTTAACCCTCTTGGGCATGGAGTTCACCAGAGCTTCACAGGTTGCCACTGGAGTCCACTTCCACTCCTCTATGATGACATCACGGAGCTGGTGGATGTTAGAGACCTTGCACGACCTTGCACTCCTCCACCTTCCGTTTGAGGAGGCCCCACAGATGCTCAATAGGGTTTAGGTCTGGAGACATGCTTGGGCAGTCCATCACCTTTACCCTCAGCTTATATAGCAAGGCAGTGGTCATCTTGGAGGTGTGTTTGGGGTCATCATCATGTTGGAATACTGCTCTGCGGCCCATTCTCTGAAGGGAGGGGATCATGCTCTGCTTCAGTATGTCACAGTACATGTTGGCTTTCATGGTTCCCTCAATGAACCGTAGCTCCCCAGTGCTGGCAGCACTCATGCGGCCCCAAGCCATGACACTCCCACCCCCATGCTTGACTGTAGGCAAGACATACTTGTCTTTGTAGTCCTCACCTGGTTGCCGCCACACACGTTTGACACCATCTGAATCCAGTAATCCATGTTCTTTGTCTGCTTGTCTTCAGGAAACTGTTTGCAAACTTTCTTGTGCATCATCTTTAGAAGAGGCTTCCTTCTGGGATGACAGCTATGCAGACCAATTTGATGCAGTGTGCGGCGTATGGTCTGAGCACTGACAGGGTGACCCCGCCACCCCTTCAACCTCTGCAGCAATACTGGCAGCACTCATACGTCCATTTCCCAAAGACAACCTCTGGATAAAAGGGATTAAGCACAGAGCGTTACTTACAACAACCTAATCAGTAAACTAGCATCGGCGACTCCTGGGGCCTGGAGATAGAAACATGGACAGCATGGACCGATCATAATCATTCGAATGTACCCCTTGAGATCAGCGCCAGCACATGGCCAGCTTCAGAATTTATACACTTCCTGGTCCTTCCAAGACCCACCCACAAATGGCCCAGCCTCCTGCATTACATATCCCAGAATTCCCCTCTCCTAAGCATGCTCAGTATGCTTTGTCATTAATCTTAATTCCCTGGTCTATCAATCATCTCCCAAAGACCATCTTCTGTGATCAGAGAATGTGATTGCTTCTTTGATATGTGGTTGGGGTGCTGCTCTGGCTGCGTCTTCTCCCTGCCATGAGCAATTGCTCTTTCTGCCTGCTGGGTAGACCCCAAAAAGGTGTTATCTTTAATTCACACCTGTGATGACTTCAGAGAAAAGTGTCACGGACCCGTTTAATTGTTTCCTTCCAGCAGACTGGAAATGCAGCCATTGTTTTCTTAGGCCAGCTGCGCCAAATGGCCTGGTATCTATACATAGCCATAGATTATATATATATACAGATAGATGGACACAGATACTTATATACCTGGCACGATAGAAATACAGATCTAATCTGCCACATTGGCCACCGGGCTGCAGCTTAGTTTCAGGGTCTTGGCAATCTTCTTATAGCCTCGGCCATCTTTATGTAGAGCAGCAATTCTTTTTTTCAGATCCTCAGAGAGTTCTTTGCCATGAGGTGCCATGTTTAATTTACAGTGACCAGTATGAGAGAGTGAGAGCAATAACACCAAATTTAACACACCTGCTCCCCATTCACACCTGAGACCTTGTGACACTAACAAATCACATGACACACATGAAGGAAAATGGCTAATTGAGCCCAATTTGGACATTTTTACTTAGGGGTGTAGTCCTTTTTGTTGCCAGCGGTTTAGACATTAATGGATGTGTGTGTTGTGTTATTTTGAGGGGACAGTAAATTTACACTGTTACACAAGCTGTACACTCACTGCTTTACTGCTTTACAGAAAAGTGTAATTTCTTCAGTGTTGTCACATGAAAAGAGCTCTGAATTGCTGGCGAAAGGTAACCGACCGCTTAAATTCAGCGTTCGTTACCTTTCCTGGCCATTCGGCTATTCAGAGAGCAGGCAGTTTGCCAAATGTTGGCGAATTGCCTGCACATACGGTGCCTGTTCGAGGGCATTGAAATCCCCATAGAGAAGCAATGCTTTGTCTATTCAGAGAACACAAAACCAGCAGTGATTGAAAAGTTGCCGAATTGCCCTGCTGTTCGGTGGTTTCATTCGACAGGTTTATTCAGGTGAATCCCATAGGTTTTAATGTTAAAAATATTCACGTATTAATTCAATATCTAATATACCATTGATTATAATATTTTGCTGTAAAAAGTCTGATAGCCGGAAAATTCTGCCTCAGCTTGATGTGTGTCCGTAATCTTCTATTCTCTAACTAAACTATCTCTCCGTAACAAAATAACTCATGGTCGACCAGTGAGAAGGAAGTAACTGGAAATGATGACAAGACAAAGTTTTCCTTCGCTTCGTTCTCCGTTGTATGTTTGGTTACATGTGCTTATCTTATCAGAGAGAAGTAACACGTACTAAAATGCATACAGCAGCATATTAAAAGTTAAAATACAGAGTAACACAAAGATAAACATTTCTGCAGTTTCATAAGTTTTCCTAACGTTTCACTATCTAACAGGAATTAACATCTGTTTGCTTCTGGACTTTTTTAACTCCCTATTTGTTAGCCTCTCCCCTTTATCTTGGGTGTGCTTTAAAACATATACACAAGGCAGCAGATTCTTAGGTGAGATGCATTTCTGAACTGTCAGCCTGTTAATAGAATGCTAACTAGAGCAAAGTTCATTTCAAGGCATATAAGCATTTTGTATTCCAATCAATATTTTCATAGCAGCCTGATCGTATTTGGTGCATTCCATCAATCCATCATTTTTATCACATCGTGATCAATAAACTAAAACAAAACTAAAAATTATAAAGCAACACTGTCACGTTCCCTTGCCCGCCCAGTACTTCAGAGGCCGGGTCACTCTTAGCCGGACGCAGGATCTAAGCCCACGCAAAAATGACCCAGGGAGACACCCTGACCATGCAGGCCTCTTCTCCAAGAGTGGGAACACAATAATCACTGGTGACAGTGAGCCATAAACAACACTTATTTTACTAAAATTGCATAGCAAAAGGAAAAGGGAAAAAGGAATTTTAAATTGCAGCTATAACGATATTGCTGTTGATGCTGGTATTCATCGGTTTTACCCTAACCAGCACTTGAGTAGCTAAGGAGGTAGTGCAATTTAATTAAAGGATAGGTGTGGGGTTGTGAGGTTAAAGTACTGCAAATTAATCTTAAAGAAACAACTAAAAAATCAGCTAACTATATGTATGTGTTACATTCATCTACTAGTATATTAAGCAATTCTACCATATGTGTACCCATTACATCTGAAATGTACCTTCCCTTATGCCTAAGGAGTGGACACATTACTCAATCTGGAAAACTGTTTTCTCTAAACCCTGTGGGGGAATGCTTCGATAATCAAGAGGGATAACTTTAGGCTTACTTGTGTTAATGTTTTTACTCATATGCTTACATAGACACTTAAGAAGCATTACAAAAACGTATATAGCAATAAAGATAAAAAGAACAACTATACATCCCATCAATATTTTCTTTCCTAGATTTCCTATCCATGATCCTAGTCCAAAAGTCCAGTCAAAACCTTCAAACTCTTATGTGAGTGGTCAATATAAGCTGTTTAGTTCTGATGTGGTCAAAAAAGGACCTAAGTGCAATAATAAGGAAAAAATGGGTACTAATAGTGCCTTCTGCTAGAAGGTAAGAAAAAAACAGTACCTGCTCATGTGAAGAGTATACATTAATGTATTTAAAGTGCTAATATAAAGTGCAAATGGATTGCATAAAAAGTGCTAATATAAAGTGTGCGAAAACCAGAGATGAATTCTTGACAGAGTTCTGGCCCAATATATGGAAAGTACAAAAGGAAGGTTCAGTTCAGACCGTATTATAATACGGTGAGGATGTCCACTGGGGTAGTCCGGAGGGTATGGAAGTCGTCCTAGGGTCCGGTCCTCACCTAGGTCCTATGTGTGCTTCCAATTCCCAAAAATAGGGAGGGAGGAAGGGGGAAACAGAAAAGGAGAGAAGATTGCGCAGTATTGCTTGGTAATGGGTCGAGTAGAAAATGGCGAAGGGACACTTACAGTGTGTGGAGCCTTAGTACCGGCTCTGGTGTGAAACGCCTTGGGCCTAAATGAGGGTGGCCTCTGCCCTTCTTTGCGGTTGTTCCTGGGTGACCCTTCGTTTCTTTTCCTTGCTGGTTGCCCGGTTATCTCAGGTACAAAAGGGGAAAAATCCTCATAGCGCAATATGCAACTGTTTGCAGGGATGAATTTAAATAAAGGTAGAGAAGGCAAACTCACCGATGATGGAGCCTTTAGATACAGGCTCAACTCTAGGGCATGTGGTACTGCTACGGTGGGTACCTGCACCTCTTTCCACAGCGGATATTCTCCTGTGTTCTTTTCGTTGGTGGATGGTTCCCTTGTAAAAAAGGGGGAGGTAGGCTGGGCGCATGCAGCTGAAACTGCTGTTGAGTCTCCAGCTGACCAGCAATAAATAAATAAATAAAGGAGATGATGGTCCAAATAAAAAACAATATTTAATAAGCAAGGGGTTACATATAAAAAGGTATTACAGATAAAAAGGTGAGGGGTTCACACAGAGTACGCGTTTCGGCTATCCAGTGTAGCCTTCTTCAGCTCAAGGTGCAAAAAATGGGATATAGGACACTCCACATGTGTCTGTTTATATAGAAAATATGGATGAATGAATTCCCGGAGTTACTTCCGGGTTCCGCGGTGGATGCGGTCACGTGATACGTGCCGCGTCATTGCGTAGCGGCCATTTTGGGCGTGCGTTCCACTGGCCTGTTGTTTGCGTTCCATACGCATCGCACGTCCAGCGCAAGTGGTGCCCGGGGGAAAACACAGCAGCAAAACAGTTCCAATCCCGCGAGCAGCACCCGTGGGCACCAGCAGCAGAAAAACACAGGCTGGCACCCACATAGACAAGAGAGCACCAAACAAAAGGAATGGAGGAGCATTTTGAATAAATCACATTATACAATGGTGAAGTAACACAGATTGACACTTACAAGGGTAAGGGGGCCATTAGACAAACGGAGTAAAACACATTTTGAATAATTGGCAAAAAACACGAAATGTAAAAGGCACAATTTAAGGACACGGTAGAGATAAAATGGTCACAGAAATACGATATAAATGATAAAATACAGAGTGTAAAATGCAAGGTATGACAATAAATTGATATTAAAACCTGTGGGTACGCCGATAAGGCAATGGTCTTAACTTTATACAAGGACAAAGTAAAAACGCAATTCGGATGCAACATAAAAAATGGTCACGGAATAAGTAAAAACGAGACATAATAATAAAAGCATGACTAAAAAGATAATAATAATAATAAAAGGGTATATTCATAATACTGGAGGGGATGATTGGGAAGGATAAAATGGGAGGTGATGCAAGTTTATAAAATATATTAAAATATATTAAAAATATTGGATCCCCCCCTGTCTCTGCTCTATCGTTTTGCACATTCTTGTCGAGGTTTTGTGTTACAATCCTCGTCGGCTGCACAACATAATTCACAAAAAACCTCACACAATTTATCAGCGCCTCCACTGAACCCCCACTCTTGCATTCCAAAAACCAAACACTCGACCAGTGTAGAGGCAGCTCACAACATAATGGACTTTAGGTCTAAATTCGGGAAATGCAACAATGATGATATATTTGGAGATCTGTGTATCCAAAATGAAGACCATAAACCTAGCAATATCTACACAGTTAAAAGACAACTAGAGAAAGATCTCAAAAAAGAGATCAGAACAAAGTGGGACATCATAACACTTGAAAAATACACTAAAGATAACATGGTACCCAGAGGCCTCCGCTTTTCCAAAAATCTAGCAGGAGACACTGACGATATTGTGTTTCAAGAAAGATGGGAGAAAATGTTAGAAGGTTTCTCACTACATAGCATGAAAATAATAATAGAGAGGAGAAACGAAATCCTTAAAGAACTTAACACAAGTATTGAAAAGAATCATGAAGAACTAATACTATTATCATCCGATCTAGAGACGATGAACTACTTAGGTAAAATAGAGAGGGACCTTGACAAATTAAATGAAGAAGTCAAGGAAAGGAAAAGGAAGAAGTATCAACGTGACATTCAGGACTATAAAAATGGTAATGTGTGGAAACAAACAGAATCAACAGAAAACCACTACTCCAGAGTCAATAAAACACCTATGTGGGATATACCATCTAAACCCACACAATACCTCCCTACACCCACACAAGGGCGTCAACTACACATAAAGACACCACTACCACAAAGACCGATTAGGCGCTATAACCAACACAAACAGCCCTATAATGAACAATTCACCTACGAAACACCTCAATACACCGAAACAAGGTACGATAGCAACAGATCCCTGAATATCTATCGCCCACCTAATCGAGCACATCCAGGCCCCTATAGAGGACCTTGGAACAGGAATCATAATAAAAGAGAGAACAATTATGACAACCACTCAACATACACGATCCCTACCAGGAACCGATATGACATACTAAGACAAGATGGTGATTTACATAGGAATCCCCAGCAACAAGGGGATTTTCACAAACACCCCCAAACCACAGACAGGGATCTTACCACCCTAAGGAGAGGATGGTCACCGGGGAAAAGACCCTACCGAGAAGAGGATGCAGAGGAAGGCGAACTAGAAGAAGGAAAGAGGAGGGAAAAACACAGCAGGATGGAGGGATCTTTAATCTAACGGACACTCCACTCACAGATATAGAAACAAAGGTTCTAAGAAAAGGTATGAAATATGTCCCCACTAAGCATATGAACCTATTTGATATGTACATAGATCTACACAGAAATTCAAGAAAATCTCTGTGTCTTAAAAAATATTTTTAAAGAACCCTATTAACAGACCGAGCACCTTTCAATTCTATCATCACACGAACTTGAAAGAAAAATCTACTTTTTTCCCAAAATCTTTAATCTCGCAGGAAATCAATACCTTTGAAGAGATGATAATGACTGACCTGGGCAAGCTTAAGACATCAATGAAATCGAACAATTTAACAAGTAGGGAAAGAGATGTACTAAAGAAATTGGCATCCAATGACAAAATTGAAATTAAGCCGGCAGATAAAGGTGGAGGCACGGTCATTATGTCAACTGAATATTATAGAAGCGAATCCAATAGAATCCTCAGCGATGAGAACACATATAGAAAACTAAATAAAAACCCGGGGAAGGATATACAGGACAAATTTATCCAGTATCTTGAAGAAGGTCACGTACTAGGTATATTGAACGATCAGGAATTTAAATATCTGAAAATCGAACACCCCAAAACACCAGTATTTTACTTCCTCCCCAAAATACATAAGGACCTTCTCAAACCGCCTGGGAGACCCATTATCTCTGGGATAGGATCCGTATCCAGTAGATTATCAGAATATATAGACCACCAACTTCAGCCTTTTGTCACTAACACTATAGCACACTTGAAAAACACTACAGAAATTTTAAATATTTTAAGCAATGTAACATGGGAGGATGACCTCCTTCTGGTTACAAGCGATGTTCAATCATTATACACCATAATACCACACAAAAACGGACTAGAGGCCACTGAACATTTTTTTAAAAAAGGTGAAACATTGCAACCTGAACAAATCGTTTTAATCCTGGAGGGGATGCGTTTAATTTTAGAAAATAACTATTTTTATTTCCAAGACGATTTTTACTTGCAAGTCAATGGGACTGCGATGGGAAGTCGTTTTGCACCATCATATGCTAATTTATTTATGGCATTCTGGGAAGAATCCTTCCTTTCTGAACACCAAAGCAATCTCGTCTGCTACAAAAGATATATCGACGATATCTTCCTCATCTGGAGGGGAGGTATACATACGCTAGAGGTGTTTCTACAAGAACTTAACAGGAATGAAATGGGTATTGTACTGACCACCACTTGGAGCCAAGAACGAATCAACTTTCTGGATTTAAGTATTTTCATCAAGGACGGCAAGATTAAAACTGAGACATTCTTCAAAAGAGTAGACGTTAATAGTTTCATCGAGACCACAAGTTGTCACCTCCCGCAATGGCTCGATGGAATTCCGAAAAGCCAATTCCTAAGAATAAGACGCAACTGTACGGATTTGGACGCCTATGAGACACAATCAGATAAACTAAGAACAGATTTTCTAGAAAAGGGCTATGATCAAAATAAACTTGACTATACCAGAAATGAGGTCAGAAGTATTGAAGCGTACTAATCTATTGAAAGAAAAACCCAAAATAGAAACCCAATTTTCAACGGACGTACCTTTCATATTCTCGTACAATGCCCAGAACCAATCCATTAGGAGATCAATAAGGAAATATTGGCCGATATTAAGAAAAGATCCACTTCTAAAAGAGATCCTACCTGAAAAACCAAGGATGATCTGCAGAGGGGCTGGTAACCTAAAAATGAAAATAGCGCAGAAACACACCAAAAAGACCCCATCAAACAGCAACCACTTTGGCATACAGAAAGGTTTCCACCAGTGTGGAAACTGCCTCAACTGTCGTAATACTAGAAGCAAAAAACAGATCATTACGCAAATAGATGGGAAAACAGGACCGATAAAGATAAAGGACGCTATTACCTGTTTTACCAAGAATGTAATCTACTTACTAACTTGCCCATGCGGCCTGAGATACGTAGGGAGAACCACTAGAGCATTGAGTGTACGCATCCAAGAACACATCAGGAGCATTCGGAACGGGAGTGAAAAACATAGTGTTCCGCTACACTTCAAGAACAAACATGATATGAACCCAGAGGGGTTAACCTTTATAGGGATCAAAAAAGTCGGGATACCCTGGAGAGGTGGCAATTTTGAGAAGACCATTGGTAAGGAGGAAATGAATTGGATCTTTAACCTGGGTACCCTCCAACCATATGGACTAAACGCTGACTTCGAATTATGCCACTTTCTCGACTAATTACTGACCGAATACCGACTACGTACCCGCTTCAGAAGACATTATCTATACGCACTTTATATTATAGTACATTTCAACCATAGTTTATATTTTAATATATTTTATATATTTTATAAACTTGCATCACCTCCCATTTTATCCTTCCCAATCATCCCCTCCAGTATTATGAATATACCCTTTTATTATTATTATTATCTTTTTAGTCATGCTTTTATTATTATGTCTCGTTTTTACTTATTCCGTGACCATTTTTTATGTTGCATCCGAATTGCGTTTTTACTTTGTCCTTGTATAAAGTTAAGACCATTGCCTTATCGGCGTACCCACAGGTTTTAATATCAATTTATTGTCATACCTTGCATTTTACACTCTGTATTTTATCATTTATATCGTATTTCTGTGACCATTTTATCTCTACCGTGTCCTTAAATTGTGCCTTTTACATTTCGTGTTTTTTGCCAATTATTCAAAATGTGTTTTACTCCGTTTGTCTAACGGGCCCCCTTACCCTTGTAAGTGCCAATCTGTGTTACTTCACCATTGTATAATGTGATTTATTCAAAATGCTCCTTCATTCCTTTTGTTTGGTGCTCTCTTGTCTATGTGGGTGCCAGCCTGTGTTTTTCTGCTGCTGGTGCCCACGGGTGCTGCTCGCGGGATTGGAACTGTTTTGCTGCTGTGTTTTCCCCCGGGCACCACTTGCGCTGGACGTGCGATGCGTATGGAACGCAAACAACAGGCCAGTGGAACGCACGCCCAAAATGGCCGCTACGCAATGACGCGGCACGTATCACGTGACCGCATCCACCGCGGAACCCGGAAGTAACTCCGGGAATTCATTCATCCATATTTTCTATATAAACAGACACATGTGGAGTGTCCTATATCCCATTTTTTGCACCTTGAGCTGAAGAAGGCTACACTGGATAGCCGAAACGCGTACTCTGTGTGAACCCCTCCCTTTTATCTGTAATACCTTTTTATATGTAACCCCTTGCTTATTAAATATTGTTTTTTATTTGGACCATCATCTCCTTTATTTATTTATTTATTGCTGGTCACCTGGAGACTCAACAGCAGTTTCAGCTGCATGCGCCCAGCCTACCTCCCCCTTTTTTACAAGGGAACCATCCACCAACGAAAAGAACACAGGAGAATATCCGCTGTGGAAAGAGGTGCAGGTACCCACCGTAGCAGTACCACATGCCCTAGAGTTGAGCCTGTATCTAAAGGCTCCATCATCGGTGAGTTTGCCTTCTCTACCTTTATTTAAATTCATCCCTGCAAACAGCTGCATATTGCGCTATGAGGACTTTTCCCCTTTTTTACCTGAGATAACCGGGCAACCAGCAAGGAAAAGAAACGAAGGGTCACCCAGGAACAACCGCAAAGAAGGGCAGAGGCCACCCTCATTTAGGCCCAAGGCGTTTCACACCAGAGCCGGTACTAAGGCTCCACACACTGTAAGTGTCCCTTCGCCATTTTCTACTCGACCCATTACCAAGCAATACTGCGCAATCTTCTCTCCTTTTCTGTTTCCCCCTTCCTCCCTCCCTATTTTTGGGAATTGGAAGCACACATAGGACCTAGGTGAGGACCGGACCCTAGGACGACTTCCATACCCTCCGGACTACCCCAGTGGACATCCTCACCGTATTATAATACGGTCTGAACTGAACCTTCCTTTTGTACTTTCCATATATTGGGCCAGAACTCTGTCAAGAATTCATCTCTGGTTTTCGCACACTTTATATTAGCACTTTTTATGCAATCCATTTGCACTTTATATTAGCACTTTAAATACATTAATGTATACTCTTCACATGAGCAGGTACTGTTTTTTTCTTACCTTCTAGCAGAAGGCACTATTAGTACCCATTTTTTCCTTATTATTGCACTTAGGTCCTTTTTTGACCACATCAGAACTAAACAGCTTATATTGACCACTCACATAAGAGTTTGCGCCACTTGGATCCCCCCCTGTCTCTGCTCTATCGTTTTGCACATTCTTGTCGAGGTTTTGTGTTACAATCCTCGTCGGCTGCACAACATAATTCACAAAAAACCTCACACAATTTATCAGCGCCTCCACTGAACCCCCACTCTTGCATTCCAAAAACCTTCAAACACACCTGTCGGAGCCTTCCGTAGCCTAGTTCGAACCTCATCCAACTCATCCATGTCATGTTCAATTGCACCTGATTGGTCTTTAATGTATGTACGACAGGAATCACCAATTCCAACTAGCTAGCACACCCCTCCTTGTGCCGCTAGCAAATAATCTATTTTGCAAAGTAACCATGCGCATCTGCTCTTGCTCTGCGGAAAGCTTTAAAATACTATCTGCAGTATAATTAAAAGCATCATCTATATCATCAACCAAATAATTAAGCTTTTTGTAAAGACGTGAAATGCCAATAAACCAGAAAAGACCTGCCGGTATCACCTCGGCTAAGTCAGATTTAATTGACGTTCTAAAAGCAGCTCTCTTTAGCCTAATCTTTCCTTCTGGAAGTGTGTAATGAATATTAAATGCGGGTAGTACAAATCCTAAAAAACAAGGTTAAAAATGTTTGAGGGGTATTACCTTTGTCGCCCATCTACCACAAAGCCAATAATAACCAAAAGGTAACCCTGTCCTACTACTTTGGCTGGTATTTAGAGGCCAACCTAAGAGAAGAAACACTGTCTGTTGGGTAAGAAATTTGCGGTCACTGGTTGGTGTTGATGTAAAATTATAAGTTGTGAACACAGGAGCCTCCTCCTACATCTTACATCTAAATAAAATAGTCAGGTTTACAGGTGACACTTTAAAGTCATGATAAATTCCTGAATCACATTGCTGCATCATTAACATGTCTCTGCAAATGGACACGGGCAGGTTCCTTCTCTATCACACTATATTGAGTTAAATTACCATGATCAATTAATTCTTGTAAAGCCGTGTCATTAATAGGAAAACCTGTGAATAGAAACTCATATTATAAGCTGTGCGGGGCCTGACTACATATCTAGCACGAGTCATTCTTCTGAGATTCCTTAAAGATCAACTTAATGGATTCATATACATATTATCTTTTCCATGAGGACTCACTGCGTTCCCTCGTATTCCTAACCAATCCCAAGTTAGAACCGATATCCTGACTGTGTGTTTCATCTTTCAGACACACCATGAATGTAAAAAAATGATAATAAAGTAAAGTGTGATAAAGCCCCAAATTATAGCACAACAAAATCTCAGGGGAGTCAGTTCATGAGACTCAGGGGATTGATCTTCCCCTCCTACTTATAAGTGTCACTCTTTCTTCTTTATCACGAGAGTCACTTGTTTGGGGGAGAAACCCCGGCCTCCCGATAACTGGTCCTGACTGTGTGGGGGGAAACCCCGGCCTCCCGATAACTGGTCCTGACTGTGTGGGGGGAAACCCCGCCTCTCCCGATAACTGGTCCTGACTGTGTGGGGGGAAACCCCGGCCTCCCGATAACTGGTCCTGGCTGTGTGGGGGAAAACCCCAGCCTCCCGATAACTGGTCCTGACTGTGTGGGGGGAAACCCCGGCCTCCCGATAACTGGTCCTGACTGTGTGGGGGGAAACCCCGGCCTCCCGATAACTGGTCCTGGCTGTGTGGGGGGAAACCCCAGCCTCCCGATAACTGGTCCTGACTGTGCCTCCTTGCTTGCTTCTGCTTGGCTGTGATCCGTCCATCGCTTGTAAGCCATCGTTATCCTGCTTGCGTCCTCCTTGTTCCTCCTGATTATCTGCTTGACCACCACTTGATCTGGAGGTAAAAAAGAAAGATCTATCACCGTAGATGCCGTTCAATTTACTAATCAAGTGCGCCACATATTCTGCCTGTGCTACACAAATATCATCTGTTATAACGCGAGGCCCTGTCTTTACATACAAACCTCGCTGCTAAAGCCTTAGCTGTCTGTTCTTTATCGATATGTCTGACACCTTAAAGTATTAAATAAAAAATAAAAGGGGGTAATAAAAATAAAGGGGGGGTAACTGCTTTCATAATACTCAATTTCCCCTCGTTGTATGACTAAAAGGCCATTCATATATCCTTTTGTCATACACAAAGTTTCCCAAAGCTTAAAAATCTGCCTCTGAGGCCGTAGCCTGGAGGTTTACTATATCTCGATCTTGGTACAATTGTGGTATCATTCATTACCATCAATCTCTGGATGGCTGGATGAGTGTCATAGGCTGGGTGTGGAGTAGCTGCTACAGCGGCCTGTTTTGCCACTGCGTCTGCTAAATAAAGCATTACCTTGTGACACTGGGTCTGAAGCATTGGTGTGGGTTTGGCATTAAACTTTAGCAATCCTTTCTGATAACAATTACTGACAATAATTCTTTTACAACAATCTGCATGAGAGAAACATTTACCGTCCACTGTCACAAGTCCTATCTGCTTCCAAATCTGACCAAAATCATGCACTACCTTAAAAGCATGTCTGGAGTCAATATATATATATATATATATATATTCAGGTCTTTCCCTTTAAACAACTTCCACGTCTGCATGAGAGCAATTAATTCTGCTGCTTGAGCTGAAACACAAGGAATAGAATGTGCCAGAAGCACCTTGTCTACATCTGAACTATAGCAAAGCCGGAAGAAACAAACCATTTATAAACACGATCTCACTGACTTCTATAGGAGTAAACTGCAAGTCCCCTCTAGGTGTGGCGTCTTGCTGCAGTTGTGTTACACAGTCATGGGAGTCGTCATCCATTTATGGTGTGGGGGTGGATTGTGTATTATACATTTAAAGGACTAACATAGCAGGACCTACGGATGGCCCAGCGTATAGTATATGACAGTAAGATTGTGAGTGTCAGTAAATATCTTCTCATAGTTTTATCGCTTTTGCGCTGTCATTTGTTGTGTTGTGCTTTGTTTAAGGACATTTAAAACTTAGTATACAAAATGAGTGAGTGTGACAAAACTAGCGCTTCACAAGTTTCTATCACAATGTCACATGCTGCAACTGATCCTAAGCATGCCGGCATCCCTGATCCTAAGCATGCCAGCATCCCTGATCCTAAGCATGCCGGCATCCCTGATCCTAAGCATGCCGGCATCCCTGATCCTAAGCATGCCAGCATCCCCCCGACCACTGCATGTCAAATTTTGAATAAACTGCCAATAGTATCCATTGCCCGTGGTTCTTGAGTTAGAACGCCCGCAGCTACCCTTCCAACCTCTTTGCAATCAAGGTGTAAAGGTGAGCTGTAATGAGGCAATCCAAGTGCTGGAGCTGTACACAAGGACTGCTGGAGAGTTTTGTAAGCATGTAACAGTTCATCAGTCCATTGAATGGTGTCTGGGCTTGTTTGGTGCAAAAACGAAGAGTAGAATCATAAAATGAACAGTCTGATAGCCAATGTCTGCAACAGTTTATCACGCCTAGAAAGGACAACATGGAAGCTTTATCATGTGGTCGTGGCAATTTTGTGAGCGCCTGCACTCGCTCTGAGGACAACTGTCTGACCTGAAGAAAGGGTGAATCCCATGTATTTGACAACGAGTAGGAGATTTTCTTGAGCGACTCCTTGTGGTCTGCTTGACATAAGTACCATAGCAAAAGTTTAGAGTCTCTGAAACAACTCTCCTCGTCTGGGCTGCACAGCAATAGGTCATCCACGTTTTGTGCGACGTAGAGCCATACTGCGGGGTCCGTGACTCAAGAGTTTGCTTGACCACGGCACTGAAAACCGCTGACATATCTCTAAAACCCAGAGGTAATCTTGTCTATGTAAATTGACTACCTCTATACGTGAACACAATCAGTGGTCTTGTCAGGGTGTACTGGAATGCTAAAGAAAGCAAAACATAAATCTAAGACTATAAAACACTGAGAATCATGGGGAATTGCAGCAATTAGACCATATATATCTGGCACCAAAAAAGCGCAAAGGGCTGTATCAGGGCATATACTGCGGAGATCCTGAGTGAATCTATACTCTTGTTTACCAGACTTAAAACAGGTGGATTGGACTTTTATAGGGTGACACAGTGGGTATAATTATATTTTTCTGTAAAAATTCCTAAATAACTAGTGCAATCCCTATATGTATATGTTACTCTTATGTAAGTGGATACTGTTTGCTGTATACAGGCTGGACACGTGGTTTGAGTGTGATCTGGTGTGGTATACAGTCAATCAGGGTCAGTAGAGGAAGTGGCACATAGACTGTCAGGTAGGTCAGTTAAATGTTCTAATACAAATAACAAAACACTTAAATAATATCACTTTAGCCTGCAAGTCGTCTAGGGGAATAAAAGAATCACCTACCAATGGAATCATGTCACAATCCTAAAACCATCTAAACTACTGGGGTGTACACAAAAAAAACAACCTAAGTCATGAATAATAAGTCCCTTAATACAAATATTTTGTCATGTTCTATTCCAAACTTAAAGGGACCAAAGACAAAAATATGATCTGTCATGTTGTACACACAGATAGATCTCCCTATCTCAAGAGTAACATTGTTATGATGCTCCTGCACAAAACTCCACACTGCTGCAACAGACCTTTAGTCTCATCAGTAAAAGATAAGCTGCCATCTGTTCCTCTCCACAAGGACAGTGCGCTTAAGGTGGGGTCACCTGGTGACCCTATGTGCCAAATAATGAGGTGGATGTACCATCATTTGGTCATACAATTTCGAGCCTTAAGAGCGCATAAAACAACAAACAAAGCAGTTGTCCTGACTCCTCTGTCTACCTTGCCTTGGATAATACTGAATATTTCCTAAATTCCACATTCTTTGCTTGTCCTGCCTTAAATCTCTGACCTTCTCCTCTGTCCTGTGCTCTCATTCACATCACACTCTGCATACATACTACTAATCACCATCATGTCCTTCTGTATACATACTACTAATCACCTTCACATCACCTTCTGCATACATACTGCTAATCACCTTCACATCACCTTCTGCATACATACTGCTAATCACCTTCACATCACCTTCTGCATACATACTGCTAATCACCTTCACATCACCTTCTGCATACATACTGCTAATCACCTTCACATCACCTTCTGCATACATACTGCTAATCACCTTCACATCACCTTCTGCATACATACTGCTAATCACCATTCATGTCCTTCTTAATGGTCTCTACTGGAAAGTAACCTGTATCTGTCATATCTAGGATTGTCTTTTCTAACTCTTTTGGCCTCATCCCGTACCATCCTGTCTCAGTCTGCTTAATGAGCCGGCTGCAAGCGGGGAACATGTTATCCATTAGACTCTGTATGAATATAACAACCAAGTCATCTTCCATTGTCTCACATCCCAAATAACAATCTATAAATCTCATCACAAAACTCTGCACTGTTTCTCCATTCATTTGTTTACATACCATTTTCCTTTCACCATGTCTCTCCATACACTTTCCTAACCTCTTCTCACATTGACTCATAAATTATCATCCGCATCCTTTGGATAATCAAGCTCTGCCTTATTTTGTAACCATTCCTAATAACATATTCCATAGTCTCCTGTCAATAACTGTCATACCCCGCGGTGCCGTGCTCGCAAGAAAGACAAAAAAGTCTAAAACATCACATTAACCCTTGCAATACCTGCCTAGTATATTCTGCCTAGACCTATTGGATTTGAACTTGGATATGCCTATGGATTTTGATACCGCGCTTGAATAATCTACTTCTATTTGCCAAGGACTTTATTTTTGCTGCAAATATTATATTATTTTTCTGGACCTTTTCATAATTCCCTGGAACCTACAGCCATATTACACCCCTGGACTCCAACTCCCAGTATCCCTGCACCTTCATTGTATTCTCTTTATACCAGTGTTTTCTGGATTAATTCCTATACCTGCTTAATCATCTTCAGTGTTCTGTGTATCCTCTTTAAATTAACCCTTTCTTGTTTGTCATTCTCTGGAGTCCTGTGTAAACTATTTATTCCTGTAGTGTCCCTCTGTTTAATATCCTAATATCTTATGTACTTTAGCCTCTTTTATTGCTCAGTTTCATACAGTGTTATCAGTTATCCTTATCATTACTTATCCTCTTGTTAATTGTTTTCTTGGTTATTATCTATTCAGTGTCTGCCCTATTACTTACTTTGCTTAGTATCTACTTCCCACTGTGTTGCCCTTTTGCTTTATGTCTATTGTCTATTTGCTTAATAAACCCTTCAGTTTATATGTGCCTGCTCCACTTTTTGTGTTACCGCTCACTAGCTCAAACCCGCAACCCTGAACGCTGAATCAGTTATATAACAATAACATTTGGCATTGGATACATCTCTTGAGCTATGCCACTGGCCCTAATAGGGTGTATCACAGCATCTGGACGACTTCTTGCCCAGGTATTACAAGTGATTTGTTTACAACACTTCTACATTTCAAGACATTCTTATATTTGAGTTTGCGCTCATAAAGCATGTTTGGTTAGTAGGTTTAGAGCTGGGATCTCCATCCTGTAGCAAAAGCAAAGTCAAGCAAATTAAACATTATTATGATCTTATATCTATCAAATTATCAAGGGCAGTAGATGTGTGTAGATGTGGTTTTCACTTGAGACCAGTAATCCAGTCTCGGTATTTTTGTGATGACCTACTCAAACAATGCTCAGCCACACAGTTACAGCACGTTATACAATACATTTATACACATACACAGTATACAGTACATATAATTGACTTATGTTGTCAGGGAGAGATATATGAAACAATAAAATCCTACCTATCCAAATCCCCAAAACAATAAAACAATAAACACATAACTGCAGAATCCAATTCTGCTATATATATATATATATCTAACATATATATATACTTGGGATCCAATCCCAAAACTGGCTCAGAACCATTCTGATCAGCAAAACACAGGCCTGTTTTCTACGCGACACAATCATCACAATCAAAAAATAAAAATTGAGTTCCTATCATCAGACAGGAAGGCGCAGATACAACAAAGAACTGTTATTTTCTACGTACCTTCCTGTGGGACGATATCCCGGAATCGATGCCCCCAAATTGATAGCCGGAAAATTCTGCCTCAGCTTGATGTGTGTCCGTAATCTTCTATTCTCTAACTAAACTATCTCTCCGTAACAAAATAACTCATGGTCGACCAGTGAGAAGGAAGTAACTGGAAATGATGACAAGACACAAAGTTTTCCTTCGCTTCGTTCTCCGTTGTATGTTTGGTTACAGTGGCGGAACTACCAGGGTCGCAGCGGTCGCAACTGCGACCGGGCCCTGGCAGTTCCGCCCACTTGAGGGGGCCCACTTGCTTGGGGAGAATAAAATGTTTTTATTTTTTTTTCGTAGCGCAATAAGCGCACTATTTTTGCCAGCAGCCGCAGCCGCGATCGCGTTCCGATGAGCCGAGGGCTGCGGCTGCTCGACGTCAGCTTCCATCCAATGAAAACAATCAAGTCCTTCCTCCCCGTCCGGCCGTCCCCCTCTCCCTGCTCGCGGCTCGCCTGCTGCTCAGCCTCCGAGGCTCCGCCCGCACATGTGTCTCCATGTGTGTGTGGGCGCGGCCAAGGAGACAGTGAGCGGGCGCCGACCTCGAAAATTAATGCGCGCCGGCCTTTCACCTCGTGGCCGGAACGCGTCCCGCCCGAGCTGCGTCTCCTCTCCTCTCCAGACTCCAGTCTACTGACAGACAGTCTCCAGACTCCTCTCCAGTCCAGACTCCTCCAGGTCCAGACCAGGGCGGCTAGTGTAGAGTCCTCCGGCTCCTCCGGACCTCAGCTCCTCTCCTCTCTAGGCTCCGAGTCCGCCCTCCAGCTCCAGTCCTAGTCCTACACTCAGGCTGGCAGGCTGGCAGGCTCCCGACCCGAGGCCCCGACTCCCGAGCTATCTAGTGAGTGAGTCCAATAAGTCTACTGATATCTGAGTGTCTGACTGTCACTCTGTCACACACACACGTCGTCACTGACACTGACTCAGTCTCGCTCTCAGTGGAGTGCACTGCACGCTGCCGTGCCCCAGCTGGGCCCCCCCTGACAGTCACTCTGTGTCTACTCACTCACTGAGTTGACTGTTTTTTTCACTGTGAGTGACTGACAGTCACTGACTCATTCAGCTGGAGCTGGGCCCTGGCACCACCACCGCACCACCACCGCTGCAGCAGACTCTCTCGTCATCACCGTCCTCCTGATACACTGCTGTCTCTCCTGCGGCCTGGGCCACACTCGCATCAGCAGCACGCCGTCGCCACCTGACTCAGGTAATTTTATGTTCATTCAAAATCAAATTGGGGTGGGGGCCTGGGGGGTCTCAATACCAATATTGGCAGACAGCCTGCCAGGCCTGCGTTATCATGGGGGCCGCTGGGGGGGCCCCTTCCAATATGGCAGCCAGCCCTGCATTACCGTGGGTGCGGCTGGGCCCATGACCATGAGTACCGTGGGTGGGGGCTGGCTGGGGGCCTTGAGTAACTATGGTGGCTTGCCTCAGCTCAGCCTGCGTTACGGGGGCTTTCAATAAGGTGGCCTCCTGGCTCCTGCATTACGGGGGGGGGGCTGTGTCTACCATGCCAATTGCATTCTGTTTGAGATTCAGGCTGAATGATCCTGTTTGTTCTGTTTTCCGCACTTGGCTGTAACATTTACTGCACTTGGCTGTAACGTTTATACCGCACTTGGCTGTTACCGCACTTGGATGTAACATTTACCGCACTTGGCTGTAACATTTACTGCACTTGGCTGTAACGTTTATACCGCACTTGGCTGTTACCGCACTTGGATGTAACATTTACCGCACTTGGCTGTAACATTTACCGCACTTGGCTGTAACATTTACTGCACTTGGCTGTAACGTTTATACCGCACTTGGCTGTTACCGCACTTGGCTGTTACATTTACCGCACTTGGCTGTAACGTTTATACCGCACTTGGCTGTTACCGCACTTGGATGTAACATTTACCGCACTTGGCTGTAACATTTACCGCACTTGGCTGTAACGTTTATGCCGCACTTGGCTGTTACCGCACTTGGATGTAACATTTACCGCACTTGGATGTAACATTTACCGCACTTGGCTGTAACGTTTATACCGCACTTGGATGTAACATTTACCGCACTTGGATGTAACATTTATACCGCACTTGGATGTAACATTTACCGCACTTGGCTGTAACGTTTATACCGCACTTGGCTGATACAATTGGTAAATGAGAAGACTGTGGGGTTATGAATTGAAAAGAGTGGGGAGGGTTAATGACAAGAAGTAGGGCCATGCATGACTGATCTTTGTAAAAATGGTTGAATTTAAACATTAAAGAATTTTGATTATCTCAATAGATACATTTACAACATTACCTACTTGCCTAAAGAGCTTGCATACTATTAGCTGTCATATGCTTTATTTACAGAAATATATAATGTCGTCATCCACTCAGTCCAAGAGCGGTGCTCACAAGCGTAAAAAGGCAAAGGAAGAGCAGATGAAACTTCAAAAACTCCCTAAAATAAGCCAGTTCTTCTCCACTCCTAAAACTGTGGCTCAGAGTTCTAAGGCTAGCAGTGAGGAAACTGAAAAAAGTATTGAAGAAGAAAGTGCAAATATTGCACAAATTGGTGAGATGGCAATCATTGAGGGCACTCATTCCACTGAGTCTACACTGGAAGACGAGAACATAGATCCACTTGAAGGCAACAGCTCAATGCAAGACCAACCTTTAGACACCACCAACATTGACGATTCAGATCTGGCGAGCATTAGAGAATCTTCAAGTGCTGTGGGAAGTAGTGTAGAGGGTGAGAAATTTGTGACCGATAGGGGGCATTACCCAGTCACCATCACAGATACAAATGTAAAAAAGTTTATTTTAGCTCATGGCCCATGTAGACCTCCAGGACCTTTCCCGCGGGATAATGATGCACAGAAAAGGTGCTTTTCTGAGCGTTATTATGAGAGAGTGACCAAGACAGGGCTTAAACTTTCTGTAATGTGGCTTTGTTACTCTCCAAAGCTTAATGCTGCGTACTGTGAGCCATGCTGGCTGTTTGCTGACCGTAAAAAGGTGGGATTTGAGCCTGCATGGGCAAAAGGGATCCAGAAGTGGCAGAGGCTGTCTGCAAGAATTCAGATTCATGAATGTTCACAAACTCATATGGAAGCATGTGTAGTCTATGATCATTGGAGGCGTAATAAAACAATTGATGAGGAAAATGAAAACCAGATTAGAAGGGAAAAAAACTTTTGGAGGCAAGTCTTACATAGAATTGTTAATGTGACATTAACAATGGCAATGAGTAACCTAGCCTTTCGTGGCCACCGAGAGCGTCTGGGAGAGGTTAACAATGGGAACTTTCTCTCCATCATAGAGCTGCTGGCAGAGTATGATCCCATTTTAAAGGAACTTCTTCAGTTACCCAAAGGCACGTTAAAATATTTGAGCCCACAAATACAAAACCAATTAATAGAAATTCTATCCAAAAAAGTGCAAAATGAAATTGTGTCTGAAATACAAGAAGCACAATTTTATTCCATAATAATGGACACAACACAGGATATATCCAAAGTTGATCAAATGAGTCAGATATTGCGATATGTCTCTGTGGAAAGAGATCAGAATCTGAGAGCTTGCAGTGTCACAGTAAATTAGGCTTTCTTAGGGTTTCATGTCATTGAGGATCAGAGAGCAGCAGAGATTGAACGTAATATTGTTGCCTGCGTAGAGAGCAAGGGCCTTGATTTATCAAAGTGTCGTGGTCAGGGTTATGATGGTGCAGCAACAATGAGTGGTGTTTATTCTGGTGTACAGGCTCGGATAGCAAAGAGGGAAAAGAATGCCCTGTATGTCCATTGTGCAGCACACAATCTAAATCTAGTGATTCAGGATGCTGTCGCTGACATAGCGGAAGTGACCTCATTCTTTGATGTGGTACACAATTTATACACCTTCTTTGGGGAAAGTGTACGCAGATGGGCCTTTCTCTCCTCATTCACATCTGAATCTTCTGTGACATTAAAACGGCTTTGCCCTACAAGGTGGTCTTCTAGACACGATTCTCTGCTTGCACTGCGGTTCCGTTTTGTTGACATCATGCAGGCTTTATCAAAACTTATCCTCCTCTCATCAAAACCAAAGGAAAGAGATGATGCTGCAAATTTAAAGAAGAAAATGGAATCTTTTGAGTTTGTGTTACTCGTTGTCCTCCAAACAAAAATCTTCAGCCATGTAAATATAATTTCAAAGGTTTTGCAATCTAAAGATATGGAACTGTCCAGTGCAGTACAGCTCATTCAGAATGCTGTGACAGCCCTTTCCACCTACAGGGATCACTTTGAGGAAGCTAAGGAAACCGCAGCGGCACTTGCAGAAAAGTGGGGAATTTCAGCAGAGTTTACAAATAAAAGAATTAAAAAAGTGAAGCGCCACTTTGATGAGCTGTGCATGGATCAAAGATTAGCTGATCCAGAGGAACGCTTCAAAACGACTGTGTTTTATAGGTGTTTGGACATTATTACAAACCAATTGTCAGATCGATTTAAGGGAATGAATGCAGTCTTTCATAGATTCAAAATAATTCAGCCAGCCATGCTCGCCTCTGAATCCGATGAGACTGTAATATCAGAAGCAACAAAACTGCAGGAACTTTACAATGAGGATATATCCGCAGATTTTCCGGGGCAACTTCTTTCATTCCGTTCGGCACTTCAGGAAGAGGTTCGTAGTTGTTCCACTGTTAAGGACCTTGCTCATCTCCTGCTTGTTGAAAACAGTGCACTGTCTTCTACAGTCCCAGATGTTTGTGTCGCACTACTTTTGTTCCTCACCCTCCCAGTAACCGTAGCAACTGCAGAAAGGTCATTCTCAAAGTTAAAACTAATCAAAAGTTATTTGCGAAACACCATGTCTCAACAAAGACTTTCTGGGCTTGCTTTGTTAAGCATCGAAAATGAGAGAGCTCGAAGACTGAACATCGAAAGCATCGTAGATGACTTTGCTGATGCCAAAGCAAGGCGTCGTAACTTCTAACGGCAGTAGTAAGTAAACCTATATTACGTTCTGTTACAAGTTATTAACACTGTTTCAGAGTTTTTAACAGTTAAACAAACTAACCCCGTTTAGGTTTGATCCTTGCATGGTTTGTTCTGAGATATGCTCCGCTTCAGTTGAAAGAATGGCTGTTTTTGTTCAATACTACCTTCATTCAACTATATTAATTGTTGTACAACTTTTTTATTTTACAGGTTTTTATTCATTACACATAGTTCCAGTTCATGAAAAAGTTGATGTTTGTTATTATTGTTGGCCCTGTTGTGGACCCTTTTTTTGAAGCTTCTCTGCCTCTTCTGTGGACATTTGAGTAAGTCTGTGTGTGTGTGTTTGCATATGTACAGTCTAATATTTTCTATTTAAATTGTCATATTCTTGCTGCCATATTGATCTTTTGCTATACCTTTGTCAAATGGATGTACAATTTCCTTGATTTATGGATTTTTCTTTATATTTTGCAGGTCATCAGTGCGACCTGCCCAGTGATCAAGTCCTATCCTGAAACTACAACTGTTAAGAATTAAGGTTAGTTGAACTAATATAAATGGTGTACTATTTTTTTATCCTGCAATAATAATAAAAAAGTTAAAATATGGATGTTTTTGGGGGGGGGGGCCCGTCATGGATTCTTGCACCGGGGCCCTCAGGTTTCTAGTTACGCCACTGTTTGGTTACATGTGCTTATATACATTTACATGACATTTCAATATCTTATCAGAGAGAAGTAACACGTACTAAAATGCATACAGCAGCATATTAAAAGTTAAAATACAGAGTAACACAAAGATAAACATTTCTACAGTTTCATAAGTTTTCCTAACGTTTCACTATCTAACAGGAATTAACATCTGTTTGCTTCTGGACTTTTTTAACTCCCTATTTGTTAGCCTCTCCCCTTTATCTTGGGTGTGCTTTAAAACATATACACAAGGCAGCAGATTCTTAGGTGAGATGCATTTCTGAACTGTCAGCCTGTTAATAGAATGCTAACTAGATCAAAGTTCATTTCAAGGCATATAAGCATTTTGTATTCCAATCAATATTTTCATAGCAGCCTGATCGTATTTGGTGCATTCCATCAAAGTCTCTTTTATTTATAGATTTTTTTAAGATCTTTTAGGTATTTTTTTGCAAACAATTTCTTCCTTTTTTTTTTTTAAATCGTTCAACAGCCCTTTTTATTATCATTCATTGGACCTCATATGTAAATTTCAGACATTTTCGTTCTGTAGTTTCTTTGCAAACAACGTTTCACTTTTCAAACGTTCAAACATACTGTTTTTTTATTCACTCCATTCGTCTGCGGTGTCGGGTTCTTCCGGCGGCTGCTCTGTGCTGTGTTCGGCTCCTGCTCCTGTTTCTCCGGCGTGTTCGGCGGGTTAATGCAGATGTTTTTGCGGGTTTCGGTGTGCATTCGCCTGGGTTTTGCTGTGAGTGTTTGGCGGGTTTGCAGCGGCTTTTCCCTGCACTACGACGGCCCTGTGGTGCTTGCTGAATACACCGCAGGGTCGCCGAAATGGGATCGCCGAATCGCACCAAATTGAAGAGAACGGAAAGTCACCAAACGTGCCGTTTCGATTCTCTTTGAATAACCCTGATAATAAAATATTTACAAAAATGTGAGGTGTACTCACTGCTGTGAGATACTGTATGTCCTGGGGAAAGTTATATTGTATAACTGAAATGCTGCGTGGACACTGATGGGATAAATAATTTATGAGATATTTAAAAGTCCTTGGAATGCTGGTTCTATTAGTTTTATTACCTGTTATATTAATATTAGAAAGATACTATATAATATACAAGTAAGAAATTATATACAATAGCATGATACTATGTATAATAATATTACAAAACTATTTATATATGATGACATGATCTTTTATATAATATGCATTTTCCAGATTCCAGAAATAACAGTAGCAGACCTACTATTAGGTATTTAAGCTCAAAAATTCCAGATTGTTAAAGGGCCTGTGTGGTGGGAGAGTTAAAGAACAAAAATGTCAGAAGTCTAATCATCTGTAAGTATGTAGGAAGCGGCACTGCGACGCTGGCCGTATATAGGCATGGCCTGAAAAAGAAATAGATAAAAACAATTGCACGTCGACTGAATTCTATTCATAGATTTCATGTATCAGAAATCCTAATTATATATATATATATATATATATATATATATATAAAAAAAATAAATACACATTTTATTTTTAAACATAGAAAAAATAGCGTGGTCAAAGACACTATACGAGTCACGAGTATTATTGAGGGGGTAGCCCGAATACATATGTAGTTAGAAAGTATAAAATAGAATTTGTAATGACCTCAGTGGAAGCTCTCTTGGGATATATATATATATATATATATATTCTTTGAGAAAGTATTTTACCAGGAAGGATACATTGAGATTTCTCTTGTTTTCAAGTATGTCCTGGCCTGGGTGGCAAGTATGTACCGTTGGGTGTCTTGCCCAAGGACACTTACTGGAGAGGTGCTCTTGCCGGGATTGAACCCATGACTCCACAGCCTCTACAGTTATAGAGCAGTGATGTTACCTCTACTCTACCCAGCCGGTACAAAAAACGGTCCCACAAAAAGGTCAACTGTGACCTAGTGTTCAGATAATTCAATTCTTTATTAGAAATCCAATTTTTTTTAAAAACAACGGTAGTGCTCAGTTATTTGACTTTTTTCGTTCCCAGAGTAATGTCCTCAAATATATATATATCACAGGTCTCCTAGGTGTGGGACCATATTTGGTTGTCAGAGATATTGGTAGATGGTGAATCATTAATCTATAGATTCACGTGTTAATCAATCTTGATACACTGGTATGCAGGTTACTGATATCTTATCTGATATTAACAAGTAATACAATACCTGCTGCAAATTGGTATACAGTACCTGTCAGGCCATCATTCACTGGGCCATATCATCCCGTATGTCACGCAATATTAGTATAATTCACACCAGCTACCAATATCTCTGACAACCAAATATGGTCCCACACTGAGGAGACTTGTGATATACTGTATATATTTGAGGACATCACTCTGGGAACGTAAAAAGTCGAACAATAATTGACCACTACCGTTGTTTTTAATAATTTTTGCATTTCTATTCTAATAATTTACAATAAGCGATTTCACACAACAAGCCCTCAGAAACTCTGTAGTCACTGCTTTATATTCCCCCTTAGTCAGGCATATCAAACTCTGACTCCCCCCCCCCGAAATTTCTAAACTACAACTCCCACGTTTCTCTGTCCATCTAATGCATGTCCAACTGGCTGCTCTCATTGCTCCCCAGGATCTGGCTGCTCTCATTGCTCCTCATGATCTGGCTGCTCCCAGTGCTCCCCATGATCTGGCTGCGTTCAGTGCTCCCCAGAATCTGGCTGCACCCAGTGCTCCCAAGGAACTGGCTGCTCTCAGTTCTCCCTAGGAACTAGCTGCTCTCAGTGCTCCCCAGGATCTGGCTGCTCTCAGTGTTCCTCAGGATCTGGCTGCTCAGTGCTTGCGCAGGATCTGGCTGCTCTCAGTGCTCCCCAGGATCTGACTGCTCTCAGTTCTTACCAGGATCTAGTTGCTGTCATTGCTTACCAGGATCTGGCTACTCTCAGTGCTTACCAAGATCTGACTGCTCTCAGTGCTCCCCAGGACCTGGCTGTTCAGTGCTCCCCAGGATCTGGCTGCTCTCAGTGCTCCCCAGGAACTGGCTGTCCTCAGTGCTCCCCAGGATTTGCGTCGTCCTCCCGGAAGTCGAGTGTCATGCCACACCCCGAGCACAGCCCTGCGCTCCATTGACTGTGAGAGACAGGACAGTCACATAACTGTCCTGCGCCAATCAATGCATGGGAGGCCTGCCTCCCATGCAGCCGTTTTTTGAATGGCTTGAACCAATGGCGCTTTACCATTGGTCCAAGCTATCCCATTGCTCTCCTGATGCCTCTGAAGCACTGGGAGAGCAATGTTCAGGAAGTGGGCAGTGCTCGGACGTCTGTTCTTTGAACAGACACGCCGTGCTGCACACTTCTTGGTAGCGTACGCAATTTGCGTAGCCTACTGCTACGCATATTTGCGTAGGGCCGGATCAGGCTGGTGAATGAAAAAAACAAAACAACACGCGGCTCACAGAGGACTGACAGAGCCGACGGTGGAGGAGAACGCAGAGCCGGTGAGTTTTTTTTTACTTTATGAATTCAGCATTAGGGATGAGCTGTTCGGTTCGATCAGTTCGGAGTTCGACTCGAACATTGGCAGTTCGAAAGTTCGCGAACTTCGAACTTTTTGGCGTGTTCGGTTCGAGTTCTAACATTTTTTTTTTTAAAAAAGTATAAAAAATGCTTAAAAAATACAAAAAAAAATCGAGAAATAAAGAGACTTTAAGGCAGAATATTATAAGCAACGGTTTATTAGATATTGAATTAAAAAACTACCCAGGGCAAGAAGGCACGATTGTGGGCGATGATTACGGACGCAGTCAACGCGGTGGGAGGCAATGGACGGACTGTGTACGTCGTCAAGAAGCAGTATGTATACTAGCATAAACATGTTACATACACATAACACACATTACATACATCTACCAACATATGTCAACACATGCTGCAGGGTAATGCATTATCTGTTTGTCAAACAAATGTGACTGTCATAAAATTATTCTGGCTTTATTTAAAATATTTGCACACGTGTAAATCTTTCTGAAACTTTCACACCTCAAAATTACATGTGCTTAGAGTGCATGAGGCTTGCATAGGATTTTTTGCACCGCCTGTGTGTTTCATCTTTAAAATGGTGCAATGGGTGATGTGGATTTTCTAACTTACAAGGAAAGCATGCTTTACAGTCTGCCTAATATCTAGGTGCAAAGATTCTCACCTCTAAATGACATGTGCTTACAGCAGGGCTCCCAAACGGCGTAAATAACAGGTGTTAATTAGTGTTTGGAAATAACATGTGCTTCTTATTAGTCTGGTCTCATGAATTTGATACATTGCCTGCGGACTGGATGTGGCTCCTGCACATGTATGAACACTGTGCTTCTGAATTCTAAGAAGTGTTCATTTCTACCACATGTTCCTCTGATATGCTGTTTAACCCCTTAAGGACCAGGGCTCTGTAAAGCCAATCATTAATGATGTAGATGTTACGTCATTTGTCATCAAGGGCTTAATAAAATCTTTATCACACTCCTTAGATTTAAACGTAATATTCCAGTATTTGTATGTCATGTACGTCTCCCGAATGGCCTATGTGAGCATACAATTATTATTGTGTTAGATCTATAGTTTTGGTGCAAGCGTGGTGGAAGGGCTTGCTGCTTCTGCATTAGTAACACAACACAACGTGAAAATGTCTATCATAAAGCGTACAAGCTGAGTCCCTATATTCTCTGACTATCCATTGTCATATATACCCTGCTTTATACATATAATACATTCCCTCATCTAACAGGATAGTAGCCTGTCCCTGTGCATTTTAACCCCTTAAGGGTGGCTTGGTGTCGTATGTTTGTCTCTGATGGCGATGTTTCTATACATCCTACAAATCCGCCACTTCACGGGCAGGTTATGGGGACCTCCTAGGCACGATATTTGAAGGGATTTTAAATTTTTTATTTTTAACCCTTATTTTATGGAAAACTCACTGTTCCTTTTAAAAACGTCTTTTTTAAAACTTTTTGTCCTTGTTTCTTGTCCCCCAGGGCACTACCCGGACCCCCATACACCTTTTATGGCAAATATCTTGCATATATGCCCTCTTGGAGGGCACTCTAAAAATCGAACTTTTGAGTCCCATTGACTTGCATTGAGTTCGGTTCGTGTTCGAGTTCGAACTCGAACTTTTGAAATTGTTCGAGTTTGAATGCGAACCGAACACGGGGGTGTTCGGCTCATCCCTCTATTCAGCATCACTTAATGAGGCTCTGCCTCACCTGCTGCCCCTGATAGCACGTCCCTGATCATTACAGTATGACCGTACCATGCTGTGAAACTGTTCAAATTAATTAAAAGCACAATAATGATAGAACAGCAACAAAAAACATATAAAAAGGTTTCCAGTCAATGTTTATATCTATCCATATGTTAAATTTTTTAGAACCTCCTTGGCCACTATATTGGAAAGCCCCAGACACCTCGTATATCGAGAGGAACTGATGACCTGTTTGCAGGGCAGAGCTATTGAAGTTCGTTTGTTTGTTTAGTTTTAGATTACATCAACGAATTCAAAACAAAAAACTGCATGCAGAATCTAGTAAACACTCCCAGTTAAGTGCTGGCCGTTTGGTTATGTTTTGGGTACACACTTGCTGAGTAAATTCATTACGACCTCTCACCCCCTCCAGGCTGCTTTTATCCTTACATGATTACACCTCTCTTCCCCGACCGGCTCCAATATCATTAAAAATACATAAAGGTTTATAGTGCCGAGTCACACATTGTGACAGAATCCCGTGTTAAAGAGACACTACTCTTCCTGAGCACTTTATTGTTTTAAAGGGGTCAGGATGCGAGGAGTGCTCCACTCCCCTCCCAGCTCCCCCAACCTTGAGATTTTGCTGGGTGAAGTGGAGTAGTTTCCTCCACCTCACCCAGCGTCACCAGCAGCCTGGATTTACGAATTTCCCTGCTGTCAGCCACCAGATCAGTCACCAGAGACGACAGCCCATAGAGGACATGCCAATGTTACCTTCTCTGAGACCACGCGTGATAGCGAGTGGTCTCAAAGAGGCAGCCAATCGATCGGATCTGTGCATGCGTGCAGCTCCGATCCATCGTTCTGTGCAGGCGCTACGGAACTCACGTATGTAAATTTCGCAAGTCCCGTAGCGCTGTGCAATTTGCTGTTCCTACGCTACGAAAGTAGCCAGGGAGAGAAAATTGTGATGAAAAGCTTCAGGGACTTCTGCGTTCGGGAGTCCCTGAGCCGAAGAGGAGGAGCTGCATGCGGCGAGGGAGAAAAGGTGAGTAAAATCACACAAAAAGAATTTTAAAAAAAATTATTTGGGCAGAGGCTGTCAGTAGGGATGGGCCGAACACCCTGTTCGCATTCGAACTCGAACAATTTAAAAAGTTTGAATTCGAACACGATTCAAACTCAATGCAAGTCAATGGGACTCGAACGTTCGAATTTTAGAGTGCCCTGCCCTCCAAGAGGACATTTATGCAAAATATTGGCCATAAACGGTGTATGGGGGTCCGGGTAGTGCCCTGGGGGACAGGAAACAGGGAAAAAAGTTAAAAAAAATAAGTTTTTAAAGGAACAATGATTTTTCCATGACATAAAGGTTAAGAATAATATCAAAAAATTCCTTCAAATATCGTGCCTAGGAGGTCCCCATAACCTGCCCGTGAAGTGGCGGATTTGTAGGATGTATAGAAACATTTAAAAAGAAAAAAATGACATTTCAAATGACAGTTAATGGTTTTCCTTTAATCTATTCATAAACAACTGCTCGGGGCGGCAGCCTGTATGAAAAGAGGAGACGTTTTAGGACACGCAGAACAAGTTTAGTGATTTTTTGGCTAAATTATGGTGCCTCTTATGCAGGCTTTGGATGAAAGTAACAATAGGTGCTTTAAAATTGGGCCTTTAGCGTCGGCAACAGTGCCTTCACACCGTCCGTAACCCGTATTCAGTTACATCAGCATCAGGGGAGTGATAGCTACTGATTCAGGACTGATTCATTTTTATAAATGTCAGCCGGTCTACAGAGTCGGTGGACAGACGCACTCTTTTGTCTGTGACAAAACCTCCAGCGGCACTGAACATTCTTTCAGAAAACACACTGGATGAAGGGCAACCTAGTAGCTGCATAGCATATTGGCTAAGTTCTGGCCAGTGATCCAATCTCAACACCCAGTAAGCCAGTGGATCATCTGCTGGAAAGGTATCCAGGTCTGCCCTTGCCCCTAGGTAGTCCTGCACCATATGGTGAAGACGCTGGCAATGGGTTCCTTTATTTGACGTCCCTGGGCGTCGTGGACTAAAAAAATTGCAAAAGGCATCAGTCAAGAGACCCCCTTCACCGCTCTTCCTCTGATCAACCGCAGCCTCAGAAGCACCTGTGTCATCACTTGGTAGCCTACCAGTGCCTAGAAAGGTGTTACACAAGTGTTGCTTTAGAGCGTCCTCAAGTTGTTTCATCCTGTCCTCCCTCTGTGAGGGCAGGATGAGCTCTGCAACCTTACCCTTGTATTGTGGATCAAGAAGGGCTGCCAACCAGTAATGATCCCTCTCCTTGATAGCATGAATCCTGGGGTCCTTTAGCAGCCTTTGCAGGATAAGGGAGCCCATGCAGCGTAGGTTGGAGGTGGCATTAGCTTCCGAGTCTTCCTGGTCACTGAGGATGACCCTGTCATGCACTACCTTCTCCCAGCCACGTACTAGTCCTTGTGTTTCTGGGGGCATAAAACTCTCCCTTGAGGAATCCCTACCTTAAATGCCCCCACGACTTAAATATTCCCCCTCCTCCTGCACGTCCTCCTCCTGTCTGATCTGAGGACCCGCAGGAATGCTGTCTGCGTAAAGACTGGGGTCGTGAGAGCTAGGGAAGTCCTCCTCTTCCTCCCGCTGCTCTGCCTCTAGTGCCACATCTATAATTCTCCACAGAGTGCGCTCCAGCAGGAACACTAAAGGAATTGTGTCACTGATGCATGCACTGTCCCTGCTCACCATCCTCGTTGCCTCCTCAAATAGTGACAGTACAGTGCATGCATCCTTGATCATCAGTCACTGCGGGGGCGGAAATAAACCAAGTTGACCTGAACCTGTCCTTGTGCCATACTCACACAGGTACTCATTGATGGCCCTCTGCTGCTTGTGCAGACGCTGCGGCATTGCCAATGTCGAGTTGCACCTGGTGGGCATGTCACAGATCAGACGGTCTGTGGGAAGGTGGAATTCTCTTTGAATTTCTGCCAGGCAAACACTTGCTGGGAATGACCATCTGAAGTGGCTGCAGACTTTTCTGGTCTGGCTGAGAAGCTCTGCCAGCCCTGGGTACCTGGTTAGGAAATGCTGTACCACCAGATTTAGGACGTGTGCTAGGCATGGTACATGCGTCGACTTACCCAGGCGTAGGACGGAGAGAAGGTTGTTGCCATTATCACAGACGACCATTCCCAGCTCAAGCTGGCGTGGTTTCAACCATCTCTGCACCTGCCCCTGCAGAGCTGACAGAATTTCTGGCCCGGTGTGGCTCCTGTACCCTAAACAAACCAGCTCAAGCACAGTATGGCATCTTTTTGCTTGAGCCATTGCGTAGCCCCTGTCATGCGTCGGTTTAAATGCCACTTCGCCAGAGACAGAGAAGGAGGAGGAGGAGAAAGAGGAAGAGGTGGTTGAGCAGACAGACCTCATATAAGCAGATTTCTGGAGGCGTGGTGGATGAGCAAACTCCAGCACAGAGCCCCATCCTGGATACCTCCCAGCTGCAAGCAGAGTTCAGAGTTACCCAGTGTGCCGTGAAGGAAATGTAACGGCCCTGTCCATGCTTGCTGGACCACGTGTCTAAAGTAATGTGCACCTTGCTGCTGACTGCCTTTCCCAATGACTCCATAACATTGTCTTCCACGTGCTGGTATAGTGCTGGAATGTCCTTCCGTGAAAAGAACTGGCGTTTTGGAACATGCCACTGTGGTACAGCACATTCGGCAAATTCACGGAAGGAGGCAGAGTCCAACAGCTTGAAAGGCAGCAGCTGTAATGCGAGTAATTTTGTCAAGCTGGCATTTAGACGCTGTGCTTGGGGATGGTTGGGACTATATTTTTTCTTACGCTGCAGCAGCTGGGGCAACGAAATCTGACTGCGTAAATCTGCAGCTGATGGGATGCTGTCACATTCTGAGATAGGACCTGGTACACCCATTACTGTAGCATCATCCCTGTCAGTGGAGGTTGTAGACAATTACATGGCAGGACATATAGTGGGGGTAGAGACAGATGAGGAGGAGGACCTATGCAAAGTGTTCTGCCAACGGGATGCGTGGCAGGTGGTCATATGTCGCATCAAGCATGTGGCACCCAAGCGTCTGATATTTTTCCCACGCTTGATCCTCTTCAGACATAGCTTACAAATAGCAACTTTGCAGTCTGCTGCACATGTGAAGAACTCCCAGACAGCAGAGTTCCTGGACGTGTGCTTTTAGACAATATCGCTCGGCACCTGAGCAGCTCTGACTTCTGATGCCTTGGACTGGCTACGTTGCTCATAGAGGACATTGTGCCTCGTTTTTTTGTGCCTCCTCCTCACTTGACTCCTCTGTTCGATCAGGCACCCAGGTGGAGTCAGTGACCTCATCATCATTGTCATCACCCCCTATCTCCTCGTCACTGGAGCTAACCTGGCAGTATGCTGCAGCTGCTGGGGGAGCATGAGTGCCAGTTATTTGTTTGTCACTGGCACCCCATCCCTCTAGGCTGATTTTACTCCCTTCCTCAACCTCAGAGTCAACATCAGATCACTGGAGTTACTGCGCATCCTCAAGCAGCATGTCACTGTCATTGTAATCAAACAATTCAGCTGACTCCTCTGTGTATGATGGTTAGGCTACGGCAGGAGTAGCTGTGGACATGGAGGCTGAATTAGATGCTTTGGCAGCTGAGGTAGACTGTAAACCACTACAAGTCTGGCTGGCAGCGGACTCTGAGTATGAGGATGGCCTGGTTTGCCAATCCACCAAATCCTCTGTATGTTGCTGCTGCATAAGACGGCCAGCACCAGTTTGCAGGGGCACACTTGTCCTTTCTGAGGATGCACCACATCCACGATGACCAGGGGCACAGCCTTCCGACACAGAGGCTGCTTGCCCTCTTATCTGTGTCTGGGAGCGTCTGCCTGTCCTTTTTGGTCTTTCTGACATGGTGAGTGATATATAGATTAAAGATATACAGAACTATGATTCAACTCTGGTATATAGATTGGAGATCTACAGAACTCTGATTCAACTCTGTCATAAAGATTGGAGATATGCAGAACTCTGATTCAACTCTGGTATATAGATTGGAGATATGCAGAACTCTGATTCAACTCCTTTATAAAGATTGGAGATATGCAGAACTCTGATTCAACTCCTTTATAAAGATTGGAGATATGCAGAACTCTGATTCAACTCTGGTATATAGATTGGAGATATGCAGAACTCTGATTAAACTGTGTTATTTAGATTAAAGATATTCAGAACTCTGCTATAAGTCAGCGATTTCACTGATATTTTCTCTGCAAGGCTGCCAATGTCCTCTACTCTTTCTCTGATTCACTTCCTCTCCTGCAGGCTGCAACACCCTGATAGCTGGCAAGACCCAGATTCAACTCTGAATAGATAAAGATACAGAGTAAAGATACAGATGAACTCTGAGTCAACTGTGGTATGATATTTCACAGCCAGGCTGCCAGTTCCCTGCTATTTGCCACTGCCAGCTTGTCCCTGCAAATCCAACAATCTCCTCTCCTCTCTGATTCACTCCTGCAACACAAACGCTAGGGCTGCAGGCAGGGAAGCCTTATATAGTGTGCTGCGGGATTTAGCTCTGTGAGCCCATGATTGGGAAAAATTTGCCCAATCAGGACTCTGAGCCGTGATTGGCATAGTCTTGCACCTG
Organism: Leptobrachium leishanense; assembly: GCA_009667805.1. Classification (NCBI taxonomy): domain Eukaryota; kingdom Metazoa; phylum Chordata; class Amphibia; order Anura; family Megophryidae; genus Leptobrachium; species Leptobrachium leishanense. The sequence goes on from CM019067.1 coordinate 313,718,945, forward strand.
TCTTGCACCTGACCTGTGGTCAGGTGCAAGGCTGTAGCCAATTACAAGCTTCAGGCCAGGGCACATTGCATTGTGGTCCATCGTGATGCATTGTGGGAGAACACGCGGAAATGTTCGCCGTTCGACGAACGGTCGAATGGCCAATGTTTGATGCGAACTCATGTTCGCATCGAACCAGCAGCCCATCCCTAGCTATCAGCAGCTTGTCTTTTAAATGTAACGTTAGTCCAGTAAAAAAGGTATCACTACTACTGCTATACTCGTGATTTTGCCATCTGGGATAGCACGGCCTATCTAATCTAAATACAGTAATACCTTGGATTACGAGCATAATTTGTTTCGGAAGCTTGTTTATAATCCAAAGCACTCTTATATCAAAGCAAATTTCTCCATAAGAAATAATGGAAACTCTGACGATTGGTTCCACAAGCATTTATTCATATGAAAATGTTTACACTAATACAAAATACTGTACAGTATAAAGTAAAAATAAAACAAATTAACCTGCACATTACTTTTGAGAAGAATTGTGGCTGGTGGGAGGGAGAGCGAGGGGAGAAAGAGGAGGAGGGTTATTGTGCAGGACGTTTATCACTATCTGTTGGAGGGTTTCAGCACGTCAGGTGTAATGTGCTATATGATTACACATGTTACACTGCGTGGCCCTCCCCGTCAAGCTGCCAGAATGCTGTGATGGAAGCAGGGAGGAAAGGTGACACTGACCATGGCTTCAGTTGTGACGTGACGCTTGACAGACAAAGCGTATGTACTTTGACATTGCTTGTATATCAAGACATCGCTTGTATATAAAGTCAAGTTTTATAAAAAATTGTTGCTCTTCTCTCAATCCAAGTTACTCTCAATCCAAGGTTTTACTGTGTATATATATTTGTGTGTGTTTGTGTTTTTTTTAAATATATACTGTATATGTGTGATTTAAAAATTTATATACGATTCAAGGGTTTTGTTTTGGGTTAGAAGAGTGACTTGTGCCTTAGTCCTTAAATCATGGATCTGAAACTCTGGCCCTTCAGATGTTTCTGAACTACAACTCCTATGATTCTCTGGCGATCTATTGCATTCAAATTAATCTTGGAATTGTAGGCAATAAATATCTGGGGGGAAGAGTTTGAGATCTCTGCCTTTAAAGAGTTAAATTGCTTTTTTTTAAATAATAATCACAATAAATGTGAGGGGAAATGTAAAAATGACAGGATATAAATAGGAGGAAGGGTTTGCGTATCATACAGTGCATATGTAATGTGCAACAAAGTAATATTTCAATGTGTGACATCTAGTGGTCATGTGATGCACAGCACAACAGGTAAAACACACATGTGCTCTATGTCATTTCAGGTTTTGTTTAATACGCAGCACCATCTTGTGGTCAATTCTATCAGTGCACTCTACCAAGCCAAAAATGAAAGAAAAACAAACAAAAAGCAAATGTCATTATTTATTTATTTATAAAGGATTTTACCAGGAAGGATACATTGAGATTTTTCTAGTTTTCAAGTATGTCCTGGGTTCAAGAACATGGTTACAGAAATACAAAATAGTAAAATGCAAGAAATTAACACAAAACAAATATACAGATTAACAGAAAAATAAATATGTAGGAAATAAAGTCATTATGTTACATGTTTACAGGTGCATTCTGTATTGAGGTATGTTAATAGAAATCTCTTAAGGGACTTTAGACTGGGGGACGATTTGATGGTGTCTGGGAGGTTATTCCATATTTGCGGTGCTCTGTAGGAAAATGAGGATCGAGACACTTTCTTTTTGTATTGTGATATTGCAAGTAAGGTGCTGGTCCTGGATGGGAGGTTATAGGATGATGTATCCACTTTTAATATAAAGAGAGGAAAAGGTGGAGCGCTAAGAGGAAGGGTGGGGATTAACCAGGAAGAGGTGTGCCCTTGACAGGAAGGGGTGCCTCAAATTTAAATTAAGGGGTGCACGAGTTTAGTCAGGCCTAGGGCAGCACAAAACCGAAATACACCACTGAAGTTTCTGGAGGTGTGTTTGCGGGGCGGCTGCATACACTACATCTCCGTAATGAATGGCTGGCATAAGCATTTGTTGTACAATCTGCTTTCTTACTGCGGGGCTCAGGCAGGATTTGTTTCTGTACAGGGCACCAAGTTTGGGTTAAAGTTTAGATGAGAGTTTTTCGATGTGAGGGCCAAAGGATAGATTAGGGTCTAACCACATACCTAGATATTTGAGAGAAGTGACTGTAGTGGGGTGTTTGCAATTTATGTAGTTTTGGTTTTGTTCCAAAGAGCACTGTAACAGTTTTGTCAGCATTTAGAAAAAGTTTGTTATCTTTGATCCACTTTTCTACCTCTTTGAATTGTTCTTGCAGCACGGCCTCCAGCTGCGGGAGATCTGGTTTGCTGGTATAGATTACAGTGTCGTCTGCATACATGTGTACAGTTGAGGCTTTGCAGACATTGGGCAGATCATTTATGAATATTGTGAATAGCAGGGGGCCGAGTATTGAGCCTTGGGGTACACCGCACCTGACTGGGAAGGGAAGTGCTGTCAGAAATGGACACATATTGCGACCGATCAGACACACATTTTTATTTATTTATTTTATTTATAAAAGGATTTTACCAGGAAGGATACATTGAGATTTCTCTTGTTTTCAAGTATGTCCTGGGTTCGAGAACATTGAGTGGTTACAGAAATACAAAATAGTAAAATGATTGGAATTACATTATTGATACTAAAGAGGTTCTTCACTAACCTCTGAATTGGTCCCGAATTGCAGCGTACGATGAATTTCACAGTTCGGTGCAATTTTGGGCCCATTTGTCTATGCACTACGCTGTCAGTTCACCAAATACAGGTGCATTGACAGCAAAATACAGTGTATTTTTTTTTTAAAAGACCCTTTTTTATTTGTATTTAATTAAAAAAAAATATTGAAAAGACTTTTTTTTTAAATTTCGTGCCAGACCTTTTTATTATTTTTTAAAAGACTTTTTATTATTTAGACACATTTTTATTAATTGAAACTCCCTTTTTATGTTTTACAGAAAGACTTTTTCAAATTTCTTCTAAGAGACCCTATAACAAAAAGCCGACGACTATTCCAAAAACCTCCGTAAAACTCTATATCCGATCTGATAAGCCCCCACAAAACCACCAAACGCATCCGAAAAAGCCAACCACTTGCCGTACAGAGCACCGACCAGTCGCCGGAAAAAGTTGACAAGCCAAGGAACGGGGTAAAAAAAACACTGCAACGTTTAAAAGCAGATTGCAAAAAAAACTACTGCACGAAAATCCCTGAAATTTAATATATAAGGTCTTATGAATAATAATAAAGTGGTCTGTTACAGAAAAAAAAAACGTTATTACAATCGGAAAATAAACTTTCACCAAAAAAAATCAAGAAAAATACCTAAAAAAATTATGTTTTTGCTGCAAATGAAAAGAATAAACGGTTTAATAAAAATGGGAATATTTTTTACATTGAAACCTATGGGAGTCACATGATAAACCTGATGACTGAAACCACCGAAAATCAGAGCATTTCACTAACATTTCACTGCTGTTCGGTGTCTCTGAATAGATTAGCCATTGCTTCTCTATGGGGACTTTCACTGCTGTCGAACAGCACTGTATTTCGCTGGTAATTCACCAACATTTTGCAGAAAATTCGGTGAATTCACTATTTATCAAATTGGAATTGGCGAATTCCACCGAACTGAAGAACAAAAGGAAGTCTCCTATTCGCCTAATAGAAGTTTAAACCAATAGAAATGTAGCAAAAATGTGTCCAAATAAAAGGTCCTTTAAAAAGTAACAAAAAAAGTTTTATAGGACTCTTAAAAATAAAAAAATAAAATAAAAAGTCTTTTAAAAAGTAGAAAAAATAAAAAGGGTGTTTGCAAAAAAAAAAAAAGAATAAATGGTTTCAAAAAATGTAAAAAGATATTTCATTATTACATTGAAACCTATGGGATTCACCTGCTTAAACCTGTTGAATTGAAACACCGAAAACCAGGTAATTTCACCAAAATTTCAGTGCAATTCGACAAACTGTGAATAAGCAAATTGATGTTTTCCAATGGGACAAATTCTGTGAAGCCGAACATGGAGAATTACGGCAAATCCCACCGTATTTTGCTGTTGATTCAGCTGTATTAGGCAAACTGACAGCTTAGGCCGGGGTCAGACGAGCGTTTTGCAGAGCGGAAGGAACGTCTGAGAGAGTGGACCTTCCTTCCACTCTGATGCCCGTCTGGCCACCTCACTGAGCGCAGTTAGTGCGCTCAGTGCTGCAAGGCTCGATCCCCTTATGGAGGATCGCTCTTTGCAGCCCCGTCGAAAGCGCGTCGTAGCGCTTCGATGGGGAGGCTTTCAACATGGACGCGGCACGGCCGCTGTAGCGCGTGCAATTCGAGACGCGCGCTACAGTATGTGGCTGGCCCTGTCGAAGCGTCACAGCGCTGCGCCGGACACCGGGAGGCACGTCCGTGTACGTAGTGCGCTCACCTGACCCTGGTCCTAGACAAATTGCCGTGAAATTCACCGTTCCGTGCAATTTGGGGGCAAATTCTGTAGTTAGTGAATAACCCCGTATATCTTCAGTCATTTCACTTTTTTGGAGGAAAAATTAAGATAAAGTTTTCCGCAAGAACATCCTTCCTACGATTGATATCAGCAGCGTTCCTAAATCTGCAGGTGACAGTACGGGCATGCTCCTACACGTCCCTGCTGTGCACTGTGAGTCCAGTAATCTATAATTACATTGTGCAGTGTGTGTGGATATGCAAAGCTATCTACATTTTCTTCACTGCCATTCATTCCAGTATGGCGTCATATATTCTTTCTTTAGAATCATTTTAATGGCCTCATCATTTTTTAGTCACCCCAGTATAATTTGTACAGACGAGGCTGGGGTCAGACAAACGCAGTGCGAACGCAAATGACATCCAATGACGGGCAATATACGAAGTACGGCCGCACAAAAGTTCGGCCGCGCAACGCAAGCAGCAAACAAACGCATTTTTTTGAGAAAGTGAAACCGCTAGTACGGACGTACAGAGTGCGCTGCGTCCGCTAGCGGCGTGTGTGCGTGATTAGGAGACGTCAGACGCTGCTAATGTCCGGCTAACATAACGTCCAGACGCAAAAAGTGTTTTATTGGTGATCCGTACAAAATCACGGACGAAAATGCGCATAGTATGACCACTATCACGTATTCTGTGAAAAAATACGTCCATTCGTTCGAACGCACTTTTTCACTGACCCTAGCCTTAAAGGGACACTCGTCTAAACACTATTAAGGTGCACCTGTCATGCTTATTTATAAAGTTTGTCTACAAGGAATACAAGTTTACGTCTAGCAATCACCTCAACAATATTCATGTGATGGGCTTAAGAAACCCTAATTGTCAATGATACTAAGGCTACTGCTTTGCGGGCGTGACACATGAGACACTTACAGGGTTATTCAAAAAGAATCGAAAAGCCACTGCACGTTCGGTGACTTTTCGTTCTCCTCAATTCGGTGCGATTCGGCGATCCCATTTCGGCGACTCTGCGGTGTATTCAGCAAGCACCACAGGGCCGTCGTAGTGCAGGGAAAAGCCACCGCAAACCAGACGAACACTCACCGCAAAACCTGGCGAGCGCACACCGAAACCCGCGAAAGCATCTGTATTAACCCCGCCGAACACGCCAGAGAAAGCCGAGCAGCCGCCGATCACAGCGCAGAGCAGCCGCCGGAAAAACCCGACACAGACGAATGGAGTGAAAAAAGAAAAAACAGTACGCTTGAATGTTTGAAAAGTGAAACGCTGTTTGCAAAGAAACTACTGAGCGAAAATGTCTGAAATTTACATATGATCCAATGAATGATAATAAAAAGGGCTGTTACAGAAAAAAAAAAACTCTTTACTGAAGAATATTATAATAAACGGTTTATTAGATATTGAATTAAAACGGGAATATTTTTAACATTGAATCCTATGGGATTCGCCTGAATAAACCTGTCGAATGAAACCACCGAATGACAGGGCAATTCGGCAACTTTTCACTGCTGGTTTGTGTTCTCTGAATAGCTGAAGCAGTGCTTTTTATGGGGATTTCACTGCCCTCGAACAGGCACCGTATGTGCAGGCAATTCGCCAACATCTGACGAACTGCCTGCTCTCTGAATACCCGAATGGCCAGGAAAGGTAACCGAACGCTGAATTTCACTGTTCGGTTACCTTTCGCCAGCAATTCGGATCTCTTTGAATAACCCTGTTAGTTAAATAAAACATAACCTTTATTATTATTCTTAATTAATTCCTTATAAAAGATACAAACAACACAAATGAATAAATTAAGAACAAATGGATATCGACTAGTATAAGGTGATACTTGGGGTCATATTCTCCCCTATTGCTTCAATATATCACTATCACAGTTATTCAAAGAGATCCGAATGGCTGGAGAAAGGGAACCGAGCGCTGATTTTCTTGGCCATTCGGCTATCCAGAGAGCAGGCAATTCGCCAAATCCTGGCGAATTGCCTGAACATACTGTGCCTGTTCGGTGCCTGTTCGAGGGCAGTGAAATCCCCATAGAGAAGCAATGCTTCGGCTATTCAGAGAACACAAACCAGCAGTGAAAGGTTCCCGAAATGCCCTGCCATTCGGTGGTTTAATTCGGAAGATTTATTCAGGAGAATCCCATAGGCTTCAATGTTAAAAATATTCCTGTTTTTATACAATATCTAATAAATCGTTCATTATAAAATTCTGCAGTAAAAAGTCTCTTTATTTATGGATTTTGTAGTATATTTTAAGCATTTTTATTTTTATTTTTTATTTTTAAAAAGTCAGATTTTTTTTTAACTTTACTTAACAGCCCTTTTTATTATCACTCATTGGATCATATGTAAATTTCAGACATTTTCGCTCAGTAGTTTTTTTGCAAACAGCGTTTCACTTTTCAATCATTCATGCAAACTGTTTTCTAATTTATTCACTGCATTCGTCTGCGGTGTCGGCTTTTTCCGGAGGCTTCACTGCGTGTGATCGGCTCCTGCTCGGGTTTTCCAGCGTCTTCGGCGGGTTAATCCAGATGTTTTTTGCGGGTTTTCGGCGTGCATTCGCCGGGTTTTCGGCGGGTTTTTCGGCAGCTTTTCCCTGCACTTCGACAGCCCTGTGGTGCTTGCTGAATACACCGCAGGGTCGCCGAAATGGGATCGCCGATTTGCACCGAATTGAAGAGAACGATAAGTCACCGAACATGCGGTGGCTTTTCGAATCTCTTTGAATAACCCTGTATATATAGGCTTCTTGGCACATACTGATGGTATTCATTATATACTAATTCATTGGAGGGTACCATGTAAATCAGTCTTAAATTCAACACTATAAAGAAAAATCAAAGAGCATGCTGTGCTGCCTGACTGTATAGCAATTTTCTATTGAGGAATGTGATTCTGTGTAAGAATTATAAGTCAGCCTTTTATTATGCAAATCAAGTGTAATACCTTCACACCCAACAATGTTTTGTTTATTCACACTGGCTTAATACCCCTTCTCTGAAGGCTCAATGCCTAGCTATACAGGGTTATTCAAAGAGATCCGAATGGCTGCCGAAAGGGAACCGAACGCTGAAATTCAGCGTTCGGTTACCTTTCTTGGCCATTCGGCTATCCTGGCGAATTGCCTGCACATACGGTGCCTGTTCGAGGGCAGTGAAACCCCATAGAGAAGCAATGCTTCGGCTATTCAGAGAACCAAAACCAGCAGTGAAAAGTTGCCGAATGGCTCTGCCATTCGGTGGTTTAAGGCTGGGGTCAGACGAGCGTAGTGTTCACGTCCGTGATTGCGCCTAAAAGTACGTCCGTGATAGCATGAAAGTAAGTCCATTGGAGCCCGACACATGAAGTACGTCCGCACTGAACTGCGGACGCACAATGGCCGCGGCAAACGGACGCAGGTTAGGCAAGAACGTACATCCCCTAGAACGGACGTGCGGAGTGCGCCGCGTCCACAACGTCCGCATAGCTTTGTGTGTGAGTGATGGAGCGAGGTCAGACGGACTGCATTTATACGTCCAGCATTTTTGACGGACAGAATGTTTTTTCATTGTAATTTATTTTTCCCTCCTACATCCGTCAAAAAATAACTTCAGTGAAAAAACGGACTGTGTGACCACTACTGCGTCATCCGTACTGACGATGTCCGTACTGCACGGACGTACAGTCCGTAGAAATCACGCTCGTCTGACCCCAGCCTAATTCGGCAGGTTTATTCAGGCAAATTCCATAGGCTTCAATGTTAAAAATATTCCCATTTTTTAATTCAATATCTAATAAACCGTTGATGATAATATTCTGCAGTAAAAAGTTTCTTTATTTATAGTTTTATTTAGGATACTTTAAAACAAAAATACGTTTTTTTTGAAAATTTTTATTTATCTTTACTTCTTTTTTCTGTAACAGCCCTTTTTATTATCATTCATTGGATCTTATATTTATATTTCAGACATTTTCGCTAAGTAGTTTATTTGCAAACAGCGTTTCACTTTTCAAACATTCAAGCGTACTGTTTTTTTTTTTTAATTTACTCACTGCATTCGTCTGCGGTGTCGGCTTTTTCTGGCAGCTGCGCTGCGTGTGATCGGCTCCTGCTCGGGTTTTTCCGGCGTTTTCGGCGGGTTAATCCAGATGTTTTTGCGAGTTTCAGTGTGCGTTCACCCTCATTTTGCGGTGAGTTTTCGGTGGGTTTGCTGTGACCTTTCCCTGCAATTCGGGGACCCTGTGGTGCTTGCTGAATACACCGCAGGGTCGCCGAAATGGGATCACCAAATCAAACCGAATTGAAGAGAATGAAAAGTCACCGAACTTGCGGTGGCTTTTCGACTCTCTTTGAATAAACCTGATAGTCTCTGATTTTATCTCGTGAAAGTGACCTTGAATCCTTGATGCCCAATATCTAAATCTTGATGTTGTCTTGATAAGTATATAGATATTCCACAAGCAAATGACATCACTTCAGTTGTATTAGTGCCCTGTACCAAGCATTCACTATATTAAATTCACAGTTTGAAGGCACCAACACGCCATAAATACAATCAGGGTTATTCAAAGCGAAGCGAAAAGTCGCCGCACGTTCGATGACTTTTCGTTCTCTTCAATTCGGTGTGATTTGATGATCCCATTTCGGCTACCCTGCGGTGTATTCAGCAAACGCCACAGGGCCGTCGTAGTGCAGGGAAAAGCTGCTGCAAACCTGCCGAACACTCACCGCAAAACCCAAGAGAATGCACACCGAAACCCGCAAAAACATCTGGATTAACCCCACCGCACACGACGGAGAAACCCGCGCAGCCACCGATCACAGTGCAGAGCAGCCGCTGGAAAAAGCAGACACCACAAACGAATGGAGTGAAAAAAAAAACAGTTTGCTTGAATGTTTGAAAGTGAAACGCTGTTTGCAAAGAAACTACAGAACGAAAATGTCTGAACTTTACAACTAAGATCCAATGAATGATAATAAAAATGGCAGATAAAAGAAAAAACGATTTAAAAAAAAAACGGCAAAAAAAATTTCGCAATAAAATCCAGAAAAGTGCCTAAAAGATTTTAAAAAATCTATAAATAAAGAGACTCTTTACTGCAGAATATTATAATCAACGGTTTATTAGATATTGAATTAAAATGGGAATATTTTTAACATTGACGCCTATGGGATTCGTCTGAATAAACCTGCCGAATTAAACCACCGAATGGCAGGGCATTTCGCAAACCTTTGTCAGCTAGTATGTGTTCTCGGAATAGATGAAGAATTGCTTCTCTATGGGGATTTTACTGCCCTCGAACAGGCACCGAACAGGCACCGTATGTGCAGGCAATTCGCCAACATTTGGCCACAATTCGGATCTCTTTGAATAACCCACAATATAATTGCACTTATTTCCACTCATGCAACTATGGTATCCTCATAGATCTATAGCACAGTTTTCAGTTAGTCATATATCAGATGCAAATTTGTAACTTGTTTCATTGTTCTCCCCTGGTCCGCCCTCAGCCCTCCCGGGGTGATTTCTGCCACTGCCTCAAGCCATGGCCCAATTTCCCTTTGTTCACCTGGGGCCCCCCTGGTGGGTGCAGCCCTTATATTGAGGCTCGGTGCCAGCTCGTCTGGTGAACTTTCTGTGGCTCTGAATGAGCGGTGAACAGGGGAAGAACAGGGAAAATCATATTGAGGTACTTATAAAAATAAGGGCTAACGAACTTTTAATAACACACAAATAAATAAACACTTGAACTGCTGTACTGCGCTACAGCGTAGTGGCGGCCGTCCCGTCACACTAGCCATTTGGGAGGTAGAGATATCCAAAGGACCCCTCCCTCCCCTTTCAGGTTCCCCATGCAGATGCAGGGGTACGCCTGAAAGTGATGTCATCGTGCAAGACAGTGACATCATCATGCACGCGATGACGTCATTGCGACGGCTGGGGCCCATAAAGCTATCAGCTGACTTCAAGGAAGTCAGTCCGACGTTGGACCCCAGCCAGAAAGGTGAGTATAGGAAGGGGTGTTAAAGGACCATCACGTACATAGGACGTCAGTGGTTCTTAAGGGGTTAAACCCCTAATCTCCGGTTCCACACACCCTTCATGGTCAGTTGAGACTGGCTTTTCCAATGATACCAAAAATGACCATGTAAAATGTACAACAGAAAAAAAGGAAGATCAAATATTACAAGAGAATTTCTTCTTAATTCATTTCAATTAAAGTGAGTCACTCACAAACGGGGAACCAATAGGTTCGTGTAGGACGCGGATAAGCCTCTATGGGGGGCTTCTCCCATCAGATGGATCTCGATATATAGTTTCGTATTCTAGATTTCACAATTGTGGTAACCTCAAAATATTTCACTTTTGTATTTTGTTTTATCCATATATTTTAACCCTTTGTTAAACTTTTGTTTTTAATAATAAATCCCCCCCCCCCTTTTAATACTATTTGGAAGTAGACGTTTTTATTTTTGGAAACAGCTAACTTTCTCTAGCAAACCGGAACGCACCATCATTGCAGTATTATCGATTTAAGGGTAGGACCCCCCACGGAGAAAGTGGTCCTCTGCCTGAATACTGAGCCACTCGTTGGGAGGCTCAGTAATACGTGAGTAATTCCAACTCAGAATATATATATGTACATGTGTCAACGGTATTACGCCATGTATGCCTTTCTATTTTGAGGTTACCACAATTGTGAAATCTAGAATACGAAACTATATATCGAGATCCATCTGATGGGAGAAGCCCCCCATAGAGGCTTATCCGCGTCCTACACGAACCTATTGGTTCCCCGTTTGTGAGTGGTTCCCTCCAACTTCTCCCTATATTTGTTCTAATGCATATACAGTATTGCACGATTGTTTTTTATCTTTTATTGTAGTGGAAATATTGGATTCAGCACAATACCCTGCAACTTGTTCTGTGCAAGAAATCCTGTGTATATATTTTGTCTGCGCTCCCTAAGAATACGGTTGTATTTTTTATATATGGTCTATAAGGGTGAGGGACACACCTTATGGTGAGCTGCTCGATTATACAACTCTCTCTCCACACAATTTCCGATACACAACTATATAGCGCCGAGCACTGTAACATCTAAGGTGTTATATATAATTTCATTTCAATTAAAATAGTGCATTTTCTTAGAAAAATGCAGTCACAGGCTCTCCATTTCTTCAGGCTTTTTTTTAAAAAACAATTTTTTAAAGGGTGCCCTGTCAAATATTCAACCACAAAGGATTGAATGGATTGAAGGGTTACTGCGATCCTAACACCAGCTCCTAGCCGAAATTAGTAGAGATGCCCCTCCCAAAACTTGTGTTTAGATCCGCCCTTGATCTAGTCTCTGTTATATACAACAACATCACATCCTTTTTTGAGCAAAAAGTAGAAAATCGGATTTCTATAAAGTAATTAGACATATGGTCGCTAGATGGCAATACACGCCCAGTGATCTGAGTGCAGGCTGAGAAGAATGAGAAGAATTTGCCGATTTTCTATTACAGCTCTTTTTAATATAAAGCAGTTTCCCTGTGTTATTCTAGGGAGATAATTTAATTAAAACGGCGAGTACATGATAATTTATTATTACTGACTCAGACTCAAAGAAAACCAGCAGTGAAAGGTTTCTACACGCTGCTTTGTTTCTACACGCTACTTTGTTGTGTTATCCCTGGGAGAAGTAGAGGAGTTTCCTCCACCCACCCAACAGCAGCTGGGATTTTTGAATTTCCCGGCTGCGGGTCACCAGATTGGTCACTAGTGATGTCACACACACAGAAAGCATGCTGACCTCACCCTCTCTGAGACCAATCGGTGTAGTGAGCGGTCTGAACGAGGCAGCCGATGGATCGGCTCTGCGTAAGTGCAGTTATAATCCGTCGTTCTGCACAGGTGCTATGGAACTTGAGTACATAAAATGCACATGTCCCAAGGCACTGCATTATTTGTTCCTACGCTACGCAAATTGCATAGAATCGCAAACTGAGTTAGAAAGCTTCAGGGACTTCTGGGTTAGGGAGTCCCTGAGTCAAAGAGGAGGAGCAGCGCATGGTGAGGCAGAAAAGGAGAGTAAAATCAGCCATGATTAAATAAATAATTGGACAGAGGCTGACCGCAGGAACAAAGATCTTGTTCAGTTTGCCGAAACCTAATAGTAATACCCCCTTTCCCCCTTCCCACATTATACACCCATCTGAAAGTAGGACATTCACAGGAGTATACAGGGGTACAGCCCCCACAAAATGTAATTGCCCTCTGCCCTGCAAATATTTAGGTTGGCCCCGGTGTGTGTCTCTCTATTCTCATTTATATCAACATATTTACTTGGATCTATCAATCAATCTTCATATCTAATATCTCCTTAGATCGATCTAACTGTACAAATCTATTTATGTGTTGGTCTTCATATCAAATATCTGTCTGACTATCTTCATATACAAGCAATAGATAGATTAATATCTTCTCATCAATCTAGATTTATCTATTCATCTATCTACTTAGATTTTCTATTCATCTATATCCATATTTGTGACCAGAGCCACTGTGAACTTGGGTACATGAACCTAGAGATGTATTTGGCAGGTGCAGGCCTGCTGTTCTATATTGTTTCCCTGCCCTCTCCTATGTTGAAGTCACCATGTACCTACAATTCTAGGCACAAGGTGTTTGTGTCGTCTGTGTTACGCAGGAATACTGTTGTTGTTATTATCGTTACTATGTTTATCTGTTACTATATGGTAATAGGATCACTGTGGGTTATTGTGGCCGTTTCCAACTCCCCCTATCTAGAATATGTTTACATCTGTTAAAGGTTGGAGTGGTCTTTGTCTGTCTTGTTTGGAAAACACTGTCTGATTATCTGGTGCTGTATAATCTGAATCCTCTGTTTATCCTCACAATCTGCTATTGCCCTGATTCCTGACCAGTAGCAGCAATATGTCAGGAGAGGGATTACTGATGAAGTGCAGTAAAATGCAGAGGTGTCAGTTTCCCTGCCTGGCACTGTATATATTTAGTTCATTAACCCCTTAAGGACCGCTGACGTACCATGTACGTCCTGCCCACGGGTCTCCCTTAGACCCGCGGACGTACATGGTACGTCAGCGGCGCCTAACCCCCCTCCCGGCCGATACTTACCTCCCTCGCTGGATCCCTCGCAGATCTGGCAGGGAGGAAGCCTGCCCATGTGATTTACATGGGCCGGTGAGCTCGATGACGTCACCACGCTGCCTGGTGATGTCATCAGCAGGCGCCCCCATTGAAATCAATGGAGGGGAGGGTGGCTCCTTCGGAGCCCTCTATCTCCCCAACTATTGAAGCTAGGGAGATGAAAGTTACACCGCTGGGAAGGGGAGAGTCTCCTCTTTTCAGCGGTGTATTGCATTAACAATTTCGCTGCCGGATCGCGTTTTGGCGCTAATTGGCGCCAAAACGCGATTTGAACCTGTAGGGGGCTGACATCTTGGATGTCAGCCAAGCCCCAGGTCCCTCCCCACCCACTGACAACCTCACCATATGTGTGAGGATGTCAGTGTGCCAGTTAACCCTCTAACTGCCATGTAGAGATAGGGGGATCCTTAGGATCCCCTTATCTCCCGATCCGTGGCAGCTAGATGGTCATATTTGACATCATTGGAAAGGCCTGATCATGATACCAAACATGACCAGGTTTGGTTTAAAAAAAAAAAAAAAAAAAATAATAATAATAAAATAAAATAAAAAAATGGGTTTTTTTTAAAGTAGTTTTTGTCTGGGGGGTTTAGTTAAATGGGACCTAGACTGTCATCTAAAAATAATTAGCACAAAATGGTCAGAATGCGCGCAGCGCATACTGAACTGGCTCAGCAGTGAAGGGGTTAAAAAAGCAAAAATATGTAAAAATTGGGTATTTCTAGTCTCGGGACAAAATTTTGAAACTATTTAGCCGGGGTCTTTTTTGGTGGTTGTAGATTTTGGGGATTAAATTACGAAAAAGTGTGTTTTTACCATTTTTTTCATCATATTTCCTATTTTTTTTTATAGTAAACTATTCGATATGATGGAAATAATGGTATTTCTAGAAAGTCCATTTAATGGCGGGAAAAACGGTGTATAATATGTGTGGGTTGAATAAACGAGTAAGAGGAAAATTTGACCTAAACATGAACAGTGCAGAAACGTAAAAACAGCAGCGGTCACTAAAGGATGGATTTGTGTAAAACCGCCCGGTCACTAAGGGGTTAAAGGCTCAGTTCCACTCTGACTGTTCTAACCCTCAAGATCTGCATGCTGCCTCATTTCTTGGGAATGCTATTGCTGCGCTTTAAGTGTACCTGCCCTTAAGCTTTGGCTAAGGGCTGGAGAAAGGCATGAAAGACTGCTGGTGGGAGAACGGGATTCTGGCAAGGGAGCGGCATTGACAGATGTGGCCAAGTTTGGGTACGGAGATATGTTACATTATCTATTTATTGAAATATCTATTCATCTAGATCTATCTCTCTTTAAATCTATCTACAGTATCTCTCTTATCTCTATCGCTCTTTATATCTTGATCGTTCGCTCTTTATATCTTGATCGATCGATGTACTTTGTAATGATTTATATGCTTAATAATAAATAATGGCATGCATTATGTAGAGAGTGTTAATACAATTTCAAAGTGAGTCAAACAGATCCCAAGGGAAGAAAATAGTCAAACATATGCTGCTGTGGAAACTCCATGTAAATTTGTGTTGGTGTGTGAACCAAACCCGCTGTGCAGACCCCATCCCCTATGCCTTCATCACGTGCTCTTTATTAACATGCAATATATTAGCTTGTTTTACATACCATAGAGTGCATCAAGTGCAGATCATTCAAGGGTCTCAGTCTGAGATTCAATCTGAGACTCGCTAAGATGACAATCCCAGCAACCTATTTCACATCACAATCAGCCCGGACTAAACATTACAGACGTTTATATTGCTCTCTAAGTGCTAAATGAAACGACAATACGAAAGCAATTTCTGTTGTGCATTATAGAGAGCGATTTGATTTCTGTCCGTCCCGGGTACATTAATGTTTACTAAAGGTTATCCATTAATCGCCATCTCACAATCGTGCTTTGAAACAAACCACTTTACCCTGCTGATACATATGGTGTTCAGAATAAATTTTGTTTTTAATCCCACCACACCCATTTCTACATATTAGCACATATATATATATATATATTTATATATAAAACAAAAACATGGAGAGAGCACTCCAGACAAACACATTCAAAAACCTGCAACAACAGCTCCATGCATGGGTACATAATACCAGCTTTTACCACATGGTGAAAATTTCATAACTCTGAGTTTTGCTGAATAAAATGGTGGAAATTTGGTTCACAATAAACGGCCGTGAATTGCTTAAGCCTGCCAACAGCGTCAATGTAATCCACCCTCTGGCAGGTCCTACTCTGCAAACCTAATGACTGCCCATAATGGGATAAACTCACTGAGGAACAGGTCCCTTCATGGAGCTCCCGCAGATCAAGGTTAAATAGAACCTGGAGGAGGAGAACCTGTGGCAGGGAGGGGTGCATACCCAGGAAATACATACAAAAAACACCCATGGTGTACCCATGGTATTATGTACCCATGCATGGAGCTGTTGCAGGTTTTTGAATGTGTTTGTCTGGAGTGCTCTCTCCATGTTTTTGTTTTGTATTTTATTTTGAGACGCACCCGCACTGAAACGCTTAGTTAAGGCTGAGTGCTACCCCCCCCATGTTTTTTGTATGTATTTCCTGGGTATGCACCCCTCCCTGCCACAGGTACTCCTCCTCCAGGTTCTATTTAACCTTGATCTGCGGGAGCTCCATGAAGGGACCTGTTCCTCAGTAAGTGAGTTTATCCCATTATGGGCAGTCATTAGGTTTGCAGAGTAGGACCTGCCAGAGGGTGGATTACATTGACGCTGTTGGCAGGCTTAAGCAATTCACGGCCGTTTATTGTGAACCAAATTTCCACCATTTTATTCAGCAAAGCTCAGAGTTATGAAATTTTCACCATGTGGTAAAAGCTGGTATTATGTACCCATGCATGGAGCTGTTGTTGCAGGTTTTTGAATGTGTTTGTCTGGAGTGCTCTCTCCATGTTTTTGTTTTGTATTTTATTTTGAGACGCACCCGCACTGAAACGCTTAGTTAAGGCTGAGTGCTAACCCCCCATGTTTTTTGTATATTTATATATATAAAAGGTGGAAAGCCTGCCCAGAAGGCAGTCAATTGTGGATATACTGCCCCAGCTCATGGATATACTGCCCCAGCTCGTGGATATATGCCCCAGCTCGTGGATATATGCCCCAGCTTGTGGATATACTGCCCCAGCACGTGGATATACTGCCCCAGCACGTGGATATATGCCCCAGCACGTGGATATACTGCCCCAGCACGTGGCTATATGCCCCAGCACGTGGATATACTGCCCCAGCTCGTGGATATACTGCCCCAGCTCGTGGATATTGCCCCAGCACGTGGATACTGCCCCAGCTCGTGGATATTGCCCCAGCACGTGGATACTGCCCCAGCTCGTGGATACTGCCCCAGCACATGGATACTGCCCCAGCTCGTGGATACTGCCCAAGCACGTGGATACTGCCCCAGCTCGTGGATACTGCCCCAGCTCGTGGATACTGCCCCAGCACGTGGATACTGCCCCAGCACGTGGATACTGCCCCAGCTCATGGATATTTGGCCCCCACCTCTCATGGATATATGCCCCAGCTCATGGATATTTGCCCCCCACCTCTCGGATATTTGCCCCCACCTCTCATGGCTATATGCCCCCCAGCTCAGACCCCAGACCAGACATGCTCTATCGGCATTCGGACAGCCGCCCCATGAGCTCCTCATACTTACCTTCCCGAGCGGCGAAGTGAAAGTTTCCCCACTTCCGGTCGTTGAAGGACCCAAGCCGCGGTCACGTGACCGCGGCTTGGGTCCTTCAAAGAGCGGAAGCGAGGGAACTTTCCCTTCGCCGCTCGGGGATGGATGCGCGCGGCAGCCGGGTAGAGGCTGCGAGCGCAGCCTCTACCCGGCTGCTGTGTGCATCTTGTAACCGCCGCGGCGAGTGCACAGCCGGCTCGTGCTGCGGCGGTTGCATGCGCGTGCAACCAACCGCCGCTGGTTGCGCACGCATGCGCAGAGTAAGGCTTGGCGACGGACACGCCAAGCCTTACTCAATTATAGTATAGATATATATATCTTTGCGCTCTCTGAGCAATAATTCCATTAGCTCTCAAATAGGAATTATCACTCCAAATATAATGGTGCGTTCTAATAGTTTGTTTGAATTTAATGACCTTTTTTTTAAAACATGCTGAATTTTTATTATATTCAGAAAAATGCACATTTTTGGTATAAACTCTAATCCAGGGCATATGTAAGTCCATGATTATGATGAGGCATCAATTGGTGGTACCATCAATTTCTCCATGGTGGAACAGAGGTATGTACAGTAATTCTTATCATTGTTACCAATCTCGTCTTAATAAAAATAAACTTCAATTAAAAAAAATGTATATACATGAGCAGCTACGGATCTCAATATTTATTTCTTTATTTATAAAGGATTTTACCAGGAAGGATACATTGAGATTTCTCTCGTTTTCAAGTATGTCCTGGGTTCAAGAACATTGAATTGTTACAGTCGTTACAGAAATACAAAGTAATAAATGCAAGATATTAAAAACAAAACACAAATATACAGATGAAGACAGAAAATAAATATGTAAGTAATATAGTCACTATGTTACATGTTTACAGGTACATTCTGTATATAGTCACTATGTTACATGTTTACAGGTGCATTCTGTATATAGTCACTATGTTACATGTTTACAGGTGCATTCTGTATATAGTCACTGTGTTACATGTTTACAGGTGCATTCTGTATATAGTCACTATGTTACATGTTTACAGGTGCGTTCTGTATATAGTCACTGTTACATGTTTACAGGTGCATTCTGTATATAGTCACTATGATACATGTTTACAGGTGCATTCTGTATATAGTCACTGTGTTACATGTTTACAGGTGCATTCTGTATATAGTCACTATGTTACATGTTTACAGGTGCGTTCTGTATATAGTCACTGTTACATGTTTACAGGTGCATTCTGTATATAGTCACTATGTTACATGTTTACAGGTGCATTCTGTATATAGTCACTGTGTTACATGTTTACATGTGCATTCTGTATATAGTCACTGTGTTACATGTTTACAGGTGCGTTCTGTATATAGTCACTATGTTACATGTTTACAGGTGCATTCTGTATATAGTCACTATGTTACATGTTTACAGGTGCATTCTGTATATAGTCACTATGTTACATGTTTACAGGTACATTCTGTATATATATAGTCACTATGTTACATGTTTACAGGTACATTCTGTAATGGATATTACATTCACTACTGAGATATTGCAGCTGGTGCTTGCCTGGTTCCAGCGTCAGGTGCTGCTTTGGTTCCCTCTATGGGTGGTGCTTGTTGTGAGTCATCACATAGCGCTGTCTAATTGTCTGTCAGCAGTAGTCAAGTACTAAAAAAATAAGGGCTCTATTACACTCGTCGCGCTAAAATGTGCACAAAAACGCATTAACGTGAGGGGCAAAACCCTTTGCGCTGAACCTCGTATTACGACGTTCGCGCAAACGCTGCATGTTAACGTCTAATGCGAGTGACCCTGCGCAAGCGCAAGTTCGTGCACGCATCCCATACTTAACATTGTGAGCGCAAATGCGTTCATACGCTGGTACGCGGCTGGTTTTACAATCGATGCGCAAATTTATATGAACGACGTTTGCGCACATAATTTTAACGTCTTTGAAAAGCTGGTGGTAACGGCAAATCTGAACGTCCTGGCCGAAATGAAATACACCAGCATGAAAAAAAAAATACAGCAAAGTATAGTTACACATTCTACACATACCCAAACAATAAAATTAAGTGGTTGTGCCTGTTTTTATTATTGCTACAGCATATACTGTATACTCAGATTGATTTTGGCAGGCGCAAAAACTGAACTTGAGACAATTGTGGTTCTTAATTCAGATTGGTTGAATCGCATGAAAAAACAGTCTGCCCACCGACTTCTGCGTGCAGCGTTAATGCGCGCGTTTTTGCGCGTAATTTTTTTTTTGACGGATGAAAAAATGAGCTCGGATCGTAATACCAGCATTACTTTACACGCGTTAACGCTGCGTGCAAAAGCGTAGAGGTGGTAATTCAAGCCAAAGCTGCTGATGATTTTGCCCAGGGAGGAGGTGTAGATGGAAAAGAGCAGAGGACCAAGGACAGAGCCTTGAGGTACACCAACAGATAGAGGCAATGAAGAGGAGCAGTTACCAGCAAAGGACACATAGAAGGACCTGTTGGATAAATAGGAGTCAACCCAAGCAAGTGCAGTGTCACCGAGACCCAGAGAGTTGAGGGTCTGTAGAAGGAGGGGGTGGTCAACAGTGTCAAAAGCAGCCGAGAGGTCGAGCAGGATGAGAATAGAATAGTGGCCGTGTTTTTTAGCAGTTAGGAGGTCGTTGGTGACTTTGGTGAGGGTAGTTTCAGTTGAGTGTAGGGGACGGAAGCCAGATTGCAGGGGGTCAAGTAGGGAATTGGAGGACAGGAAGAGGGAGAGGCGGTTGAAGACTAGTTTTTCTAAGAGCTTTGATGTGAAGGGAAGCAGGGATACAGGGCGGTAGACATGTGCATTCGTTTTAGTACTAAAACGATTTAGTCCGAATTTTGGGAAAATTTAGTTTTAGTATGACTCAAGAGAAACGAAACTGCTCAGTACAAAAAACGAAAGAAACTAAAATAAAATGCAGTACATTTTAGTTTCAGTCCTTTTTGTGATATTACATTGATGAGTGAAGGAGACCAGCAATGAAGAGCGCAACATCGCAACATCCAAAGTTCTGCATCCTCCACATGCCAAAGCAGTAGGATGTTCTATACAGAGAGGGCATTAATTAATGCAGGAGGATGTTCTATACATTATACAGAGAGGGGTATTAATGCAGGAGGATGTTATATACATTATACAGAGAAAGGTATAAATTGAGGAGGATGTTCTATACAGAGAGGGACATTAATTAATTCAGGAGGATTTACTATATATTATACAGAGAGGGTATTAATTAATGCAGGTGGATGTTGTATACATTATACAGAGAGGGGTATTAATTAATGCAAGAGGATGTTCTAAACATTATACAGAGAGGAGCCTTTTTTTTTAGCCCTATAAATCCCTTTAACCCCTTTAAAGTGGCTGTGACGCTGAGATTGGCTGCTTGTTACATTATCTCTCAGTACAATGTATCAGGCTCAGCTGTTACAGTAACTGACTGTAACAGCGCTCATAGTTTCAGTAAAACAAGAAAATAATATTGTTCTAACCTGTTATATATAAAAATATTATTTACTAGTTTTACTGAAACTCTGAGCACTGTGATGAGCAGCAGTCAGTTACTGTAACAGCTTTGCCTGACACGGGGCAGTATTACAATGTTGGTGCTAACTTAACCAGAGCTGTTGTAAACTGAAAACCTCCATAGACTATAATGGCTCTGGGAAGTTTACAACAGCTCTGGTTATGTTAGCACCAACTATGTAATATGGCCCACATTGTGCTGAGAGTGAGAGATACTGTAACAAGCAGCGATCTCAGCCCTCTGAGGAGCCACTATAATAGTAATTGTATCCACTGGTTTTCGGATGAATGAAATTAGTTTTCATACTAAAGAACTGAAAACGAATTTCTTTAGCAACTAAATAAATTGCATTTTAGGACTAATCCATTAGTTCAAAACGAAATTTTGTGCTGTGCACATGTCTACAGGGCGGTAGTTGGATGGAGAGTTGGGGTCTAGGGATGGTTTCTTTGAGTAGTTCCCTATTAACGCTTTCACTACTGTGATCATGTTTACACAATCGGCAGCAGCAGACACAGCAGCCCGAGATCGTGTTCACACAAACTGGAGCTATGCTGTATCAGTGCAGATGAAATTGTTTTGTTGCAAACTGATTTTCTTTCTATCTGGACTCAAGAAAGTGACCAGAAAGTTTTAGCACTGTGGGCATGATGCCTGAGGAGCAAATGAGCTGGGAATGTGACTGAATGACATCTCCCCACTTTATCCTGCATGGAGACCTGAACTGCAGTAACTCAATTTGACTAGCAGATGGCTCAGTTCCACTGAGACTGTTCTAACCTCAAGATCTGAGTGCTGCCTCATTTCTGGGAAATGCTATCACCGCATTTTCAATGTATCCAATGCTTAAGCTTCGGCTACAGGCTGGAGAAAGGCATGAATGACTGCTGGTCGGAGAACAGGGGTCCGGCATGGGAGCAGCATTGACAGATGTGACCAAGTTGGGGGTTTGCAGATCTGTTACAATATCTATTTATCTAGATCTATCTTTAATCTCTATATTGTCATATCTATTTATCTAGATCTATTTCATCTGTATATATCTATATATATATTGTATCGGCTGGATGGAGTAGAGTTACTGCTCTATAACCATGGAGACACCAGTTCGAATCCCGGCCAGAGCACCTCTCCAGTAAGTGTCCTTGGGCAAGACACCTAACGGTACATACTTGCCTACCACACAAAGGCCCCTATTACACGCTTCGCGCAGCGCATTTGCGTGCGCGCAAATGCGCTTTTGCACGAGGACAAAACCATTTGCACAGAACGTCGTAGTACGACGTTCGCACAAATGATGCGCGTTAGCGTCCAATGCGAGTGACCCTGCGCAAACCCAGCGCAAGTTCCTGCGCGCATCCTATACTTAACATTGACAGCACAAATGCGCTCATGCGCTGGTACAGGATGGTATTACAATCTTTGCGCAACGAAAGTTTGCGCGTATTTTCGTAACGTCTTTGAAAAGCAGGGGGTAACTGTAAATTTGATCTTCCTGGCCGAAACGAAATACACCAGCACAAAAAAAAAAAATACAGCACAGTACAGTTACACATTCTACACATACCCAAACAATAAAATTTATTAATTGTACGAAATTTTTTTTTGCTCCAGCACATATATGCAGATTGACTTTGACAGGCGCAACAACCTAACATTAGAAAATGGTTGTTCTTAATTCTGATTGGCTGAATCCCGTGAAAAAACAGTCTGCCCACCGATTCCTGCATGCAACGGTCATTTGCGCGTCGGATTTGCGCACGTAAAAAGTTGAAGGCTGAAAACTGCGCTCGGAGTGTACTACCGCGTTAATTTGCATGCGCTAATGTTTTTTTTGCGTGCGCAAAAAAATTTGCGCTGCGCGAGCGCGTTTGCGCAAAGCGAGTAATAGGGGCCAATATCGGCTGTGGAGTCCAGTGGTAACGTTTCGACCGTGGAGAAGCAAGTCTCAACTTTACGAGAAGCAGGTTCAACCGAACCACCAGGTCACTGATCTACAATCATGGAAAGACGACTCGATCTCACTCAGACGCCACCAGCGAGTGTCCTTGAGCAAGACACTTAACGATATGGATGCACCTACCTCATAAAATACTTATACATCTCATAGATTGTAAATTCCCTTTGTAAAATGGTCCCCCTGAATCAGGCCGTATCATCCATGTGTGGTATTCTAATGTATTAACCCCTTGTACACTGATCTTGGAAAGCGCTGGGGAATTTGTGGCGCTATATAAATAAAGGATCATAATAATAATATAAAAGGAAATGTCCGGACTGACTGACTCATCAACGCCCAGCTCAAACTGGTTCCTGACAGCGTTTCTAAAGCTTCATTTGTGATACTCCTTCAATGAACGTAACAATCCAACTAGATTCCGTCTGCAGCGAGAATAAGTTGAAAAACCACAGAGGTCCACGTATTCCAGGCAGCGTGCGTATATATTAATTTACTGCGTTATTTCAGGTTTCTGCAGCAGGATCCCATCTTTAAAAGATGCCATAATTATATTTCGCTCTTAACGGGTAATTCGCATTCTGGTGTCATACCTTGGTCTTTCGACATTCTAAACACAGTGGTGCCGTTTTTGATAATTAAGTTTTCTTATCATGTGTCACACTGCAGCAGGAAGGCGCTGTTAGAATAGCATAATATAAAGTGTTATTGAAAATGCCATCTGCCACACTAAATGTAAAACAGACATATCTATTTACCTCCCTTTACCTCAATTTATTCTGCTATGATTGACAATAGCATTCTTCTGCTTTTTTTTTTCTTTCCCGCTCGCCACCAGAAAGGGCATAAACCGCGCTAAGCGGAGCATTCTGCTTCCCGAGTTTCCTTCATGTCTCATTATTCTGTTGTCCCATGCAAATAAGCGATACGGTCGAGTCTTAATTATATGCAGTAATTTTCCTATATTCGGATTACGATGTCGGCGTTCCTTTCCGCTCATTGAAATTAACATCTCCCCGGTTTTGCGCAGAGATTGTGGACGGATGTACGGCGGCGTCGGCGTCGGCAAGCACTTGTTACTTTTTGGGATGATTGTATTTACATTTTTGTACTCGGAATATTTAAATACAATGTCCTTAGATGGTGCTGCTTCCTATAACTATGGCAACCGGAATGATTATCTCCATTGTTGACGTGGACACTGCTTTAAATCACATCCTACGCCTGATTATCTACCTGCGTTTATTATAGAAAGACGAGGGATTATCATTGTTTTCTACACGACGACACATTCTGTATTCTTGAATTCTTCTTTTAAGAGGGTTATTCACAAAGCATTGAAATGTCGCTCTTTCGTTTGGCGCACTTCAGTCATTTTCAGTTCGCCAACTCTATGGAGAATTCAGTATTCACCACAGGGTCCCCAAAGCGCAGCAAAGAAGGAGTCGCCGCATGCCACCACCGACCTCCAATCATCCCATTGAATGCCACCGAAGACAGACAATCAGCCTGCCGAACGCTGCCGTACTGACTGCCGAACGCCTCCCAACTGCAATCCCCCCCCCCCTCGGAACTCGGCTATTTTTTAAAAGGCATTTAAAACCATTAAAATGCATGCAAATGTGTTTAAATAATGTATAACGGACCTATAAAAATTATTGAAAGGTCCTTGTACTGAATAATAATAAAAAAATGGGTTTCAAAAATTACGTCTAAAAAAAATAATCCAAAAAAATTCTAAAAAATAAATAAGTAAAAAAGCGGTTTGCTGAAAATGAACAGAATGAACGGTTGAATAAAAAGTAATAGAAACCAAGAATATTTTTTAACATTTCTCTGGGATTCACCTGTTTTTTAATCCTGTCGAATTGAAGCACCGAAAATCTGGGCATTTCGCCAACATTTCGGTGCAGTTCGGGGTTCTGTGAATAGATTAGCCATTACTTCTCTATGGGACATTTTCACAGCTGCCGAATTGTGGCGATCTGCTGTGAACTGCAGCGTATTTCGCTGTCAATTCGTCAGTATTTGACAAACTGCCAGCTCTCTGAATCGCCAAACTGCCACAAAATTGCACCATACGGGGAAATTCATTGTTTGGTGCAATTTGGTGGCAAGTTATTGAATAACCGTTTAGTCTATAAATCCCCCCAAAATCTCATTGAATTATTCTCATTGTGCATGGAATCAGTTGGTAAGAGGGAAAAGAGGAAGTTTAACCCCTTCACTACCCTTTCATTAAAAAAGAAAACATTGTCAGAAACCAGTGTTTTTTTGTAAAAACATTTTTACTAATTTTAAAGTAAGAAATATTTGAGCTTAGAACCATTGTATGTCTTACTGTAAATAACCTATTTTTGGCCAGTAGATGGCGCCATCTACTGCCAAATTGAGTTAGAGGTTTGAGCAGTTGGTCTATTTTTTTCCCTGCATCGGCTGCTTAAAGATCGATATTTCAGAGTTTTGAGCAGCTGATTTTACAGTTTTAGCTCTTTGGCCATTATGTCCACAGGGCTAAAACTTTGGGGGCACCTTCTGCACCCCAAAAACAATTAAAATTAGTTTGCAGCAAACAAATTTCATTTGCTTTTAGGCTGCAGATCAGCATATCGAGATATCTCGATATTGGGGCACCAGGTGT
The DNA here is from genome assembly GCA_009667805.1 of Leptobrachium leishanense. NCBI lineage: Eukaryota > Metazoa > Chordata > Amphibia > Anura > Megophryidae > Leptobrachium > Leptobrachium leishanense. The sequence continues at coordinate 313,744,538 of CM019067.1, forward strand.
GCCTTTTGAAGCCCGAGATATCTGTATCGGAAGTTAAGGGGTTAATGCAAGGATTTGAGATTATTTCACACTTAAGTGTGAAATAATCTCAAAGCCTTGCATGACTATGTTTTGTGTAAAAAATTATATAAAATAAAAAGTGGGAAAAAAATTTGGGGTATAATAAAATAGGACTGCAAATCACGTTTAAACATGATGGGCATAAAACTGTCCAAATGAGCTCAGCACACAGAGGTAAAATGTCTCAGCAGTGAAGGGGTTACAAAGCAAAAACATGTAAAAATTGGTCATTTCTAATTTCAGGACAATTTTGAAATTATTTAGGGTCTTTTTTGGAGGTTGTAGATTTTGGGGATTAATGCTTGAAAAAGTGTTTTGTTTCCATTTTTTTCATCATATTTCATAATATTTTTACAGTAAATTATATGATATGATGGAAATAATGGTATCTTTAGAAAGTCCATTTAATGGCAAGAAACACTGTATATAACAAGTGTTGGTTCCATAAACGAGAAAGAGGAAAATTTAGATCTAAACACAAACAGAAACGAAAACAGCAGTGGGTACTTTCGGACAGACAGTGGTAAATCCGTCTGGTCACTAAGGGGTTAAACACAGGGCAGATACAGAAGCAAAACTAAACTGAATGCAGATAATGACTAGACAGGAGTAAGACATGAAAGGAGCTGAAACACAGGAGCAAGACATGAAAGGAGTTGATACACAGGGGTGAAACATGAAAGGAGCTGATACACAGGGGCGAGACATGAAAGGAGCTGATACACAGTAGGGATGTGCGTTTCGGGTTTCGGAATTTCGGAATTTTCACGAAATTTCCCGATTCGGGTCTTTCGATTCGGCCGAATATCCGAAAAGTTTTAGATCCGAAAATGTCGAATCCGAACTGTTTTCCGAACCGAATCGAAAACTTTTCGGAATTTCGAATGGACTTGAAATGTGTCAAATCGAAATCTATTGCTTTGAAACGAGAACAGACTTTCCGAAAAAAACGAAAAATTTACCAAATCGAAAATTTTTCGGAATTTTCGAATGGACTTGAAACGTGTCAAATCGAAATCTATTGCGTTTGAAACGAGAACAGACTTTTCGGGAAAAAACGAAAAATTCGATAAGATCCGATAAGATTTTCGTATTTTGGTCAGATCCGATTCGTCCGCGGGTCGCGCATGCGCGCACATGTCGTAACTTTATTGAGCCAGTTTTATTGACAACTTTTTGAACAAAATTTTTTTTTTATTATTCTTCATAATGGCCGCTGCCAGAGAGGAGACCTCTTCATCTCTCGATGAAGAATTTCCACCTGCAGTGCCTGCACCCAAGAAGAAACGGGCCCAAAATATGGCATTTGAGGAGATGTTGGAGCTGGTCCGCATCTTTGATAGAAAAGATTATGACTGCCAGAAGGGACCTTACCGCAGCAAGAATAACGCCAGGAAGGATCGTATACTGGACAAGCTACGCGCCACCATTTTGGAGAAGTTTGGGAAGGACCGGACGAAGGACCAGCTACGGAAACGCTGGTCTGATTTGAAAGTTCGCGAGCAGGAGCAGCTGAGACGCATCCGGCGCGTCATAGCGAAACGTAAGTGTCATGTTATATTGTAAAGCGCTGCGCAAACTGTTGGCGCTATATAAATCCTGTATAATAATAATGTGCTTGCATGTGCTAATGTGCGCAGAAATACGCTGATTTATCTAGTCCTTTTTTCATGCAATGTGATTGTGTATAGCTTTGCGTTTTCACGACTCGCCATACAAGCATTTTTGCCATAACTCTTCTTTTTTGTGATTTTACGTATTCGTGAAAATTGTGATATTTGATGTATGTAGATGAAATTACAATGCTGGATTTCTTTTGGCACTGTGTGTATAGTCTGTAGTGTGCTGGGGGGGGTTGTTGTGATTGAGTGATGCATACGAGATGACCCTCAGCTTGCCCAATATTGACTCCCACCTGCGCATCAATAAAAATCTCTGCGTCTCTGCTAAGTGATAGGATGGGACATGTAGTTCTTCTGAAAGTGCATCCAAACAGAGCTGTGTTCAATACAGCCTCAGCAGCTGCTGCAGCAGTGTCATTGAACGCTTTAGATGCAAATTTCAAAACAAAATGGTGGATTTCTGTTGTTGTTTCTGCAATATCCAGTTTTATTATTAGCAGAAACTGAAAGTGAAACTGAGGCTGAGGCATCTATAAAATAACTAAAAGCAGTCACACAATGCGCTTTGTACGCACACAACACAAATAATAGTGTTTATTGAATAAACGTAATGTTTACTTCTGAAAAAAATATATAAATGAACGGTAATATATGTCTGTGCAGAGGAAATAAATAAATATTTTGTGACTTTAGACCTATGAGATGGGAGTAGTGGTGGGTTAAGCTGGTAGTGGGTAGTGGAGGGGTCTCGCAATACTTTCGGCAATATAGTGTATAGATATACCATTTTTTCCAGTCTGCATTATTTACGTGTTATATTTTTTGGATTTGGCAGAAGACAGGAAGAGGGCACAGGCTGAGGACGCCGAATCTGCCCGGGCCGGGACCAGTGCCCCAGCGGAGGAGGAGGAGGAGCCACGGGCGTCCACCAGCGCTGGTATATACTGTTTTATTTAGCAACGACTTTTGGTCAAAAACAGAAAAAAATGTTGTTTACTGTATTTTTTATTTCTTTAATTTCTTACATATAGCACTGGATATACAGACGGTGGTGGTGGGGGAGGAGGAGTCGGAGGAGGAGCAGGAGGAGGCCGCCAGCTCTGGTATATACTACTGTTATATTTTTTCAAGACTTTCAGTCAAAAATAGAAACCTGCTTTACTTACTGTATTTTCCTTCTTTCATTTATTGGATATATCGAAGAAGCCAGACCGAGCAATCAGGAGGCGATTGGCGAGCTTCGCCTGGCAGTCAGGACACTGGATTCCATCCAGGAACTGCTGCAGCACCTCCGGGAACACCTTAATAACACCGCGGACATCCTGGAGCGGCAGTAGGACAATACGGATGTGCCTCAGCTGCTCCTGCTCGCCTGCTTTGAGGTCGGACCAGCGTTTTCTGATCTGGTCCTTCGTCCCGTCTTTCCCAAACACCTCCAGGATGGTGGTGCGCGTAGCTTGTCAATGATACGATCCTTCCTAAAATTATTCTTCCTGCCGTAAGGGCCCTTACTGCAGTCATAATCTTTGTAATCAAAGATGCGGACCAGCTCCAACATCTCCTCAAATGCCAGTAATTCTAAAATGTATGTTTGTTTGTGTTGTTTGTGCCCCTGTTGGGCAGTTTGCCATCCTTGGCATGTTCCCTTCCCTTCCCTTCCCCATTTTGTAAATAAATTTTCTATTTTTTCTATATTTTCCTGTTTGTGTGCGTTGCTTTACGTTAATAAGTTAATTATGTATTGCTTGGTTTCCACACTGTTAAACACGTCGATGCGGAGGACGCGCTCAGCGCGTCCTCCGCATGGCTGCTGGTATGCGGAGGACGCGCTGAGCGCATCCTCCCTTTGGGGTCAGCGTTCGGCCGGGTTCCGGCCGATCGCTGGCCCCCCCGGTGCGGGCTGACATCCTCGATGTCAGCCCAGCATCCGGAACCGCCGCCGGTGAAATTAGGTGTCATTGCGACCTCTCTCCCTCCCGATCGGCGGCGTTGCGGGGGTTAACCCAGGCACCAATTGGAAGGGCACAGCCTGCCCTTCCAAATGGTGCCTGGCATTAACCCCTGGGGAGCTGGATCGCGAATCGGCGCTGAAAAGCGCCGGTTCGTGATCCTTTCCCGGAGCTGGCCGACATCTTGGATGTCGGCCAAGCCTCCGGGAACTCCCCCTGAGGACTGGCGTCATCGTGCGTAGCACGATGACGCCAGTCCTAGAGTTAACCCCTAACTGCCACCAACGGTGGAGATAGGGAGTTCCAATGAACTCCCTATCTCCCGATCCGTGGCAGCTAGGGGTTAAAGTTTGGTATGGTTGGATCGGCCAGAGCATGGCCGTTCCAACGATACCAAACACTACAGTGAAAAAAGTTTTTTTTTAAAAATTAAAAATAAAAATATATTTAAAAAAAAATTATAAAAATTAAATAAACATTTTTTTTTTCTTTTTTTTGGTTCGTTAATGCAGCAATATTGTTCCCATTTCAATTATAATGTGAACAATGATGCTGCACTAACGAGGTGCTGGGGCAATATCCACGAGGAGTTGGGGCATGTCCGCGAGGTGCTGGGGCATGTCCACGAGGAGCTGGGGCATATCCATGAGGTGCTGGGGCAATATCCACGAGGAGCTGGGGCATGTCCACGAGGAGCTGGGGCATGTCCACGAGGTGCTGGGGCATGTCCACGAGGAGCTGGGGCATGTCCACGAGGAGCTGGGGCATATCCACGAGGTGCTGGGGCAATATCCACGAGGAGCTGGGGCATGTCCACGAGGAGCTGGGGCATGTCCACGAGGAGCTGGGGCATATCCAGGAGGGGCTGGGGCATATCCACGAGGTGCTGGGGCAATATCCACGAGGTGCTGGGGCATGTCCACGAGCTGGGGCATATCCATGAGGTGCTGGGGCAATATCCATGAGGAGCTGGGGCATGTCCATGAGGAGCTGGGGCATGTCCACGAGGAGCTGGGGCATATCCACGAGGTGCTGGGGCAATATCCACGAGGTGCTGGGGCATGTCCACGAGCTGGGGCATATCCATGAGGTGCTGGGGCAATATCCATGAGGAGCTGGGGCATGTCCACGAGGAGCTGGGGCATGTCCACGAGGAGCTGGGGCATATCCACGAGGTGCTGGGGCATATCCATGAGGATGTTGGATGTCGGCCAAGCTTCCGGGAACTCCCCCTGAGGACTGGCGTCATCGTGCATAGCACGATGACGCCAGTCCTGGAGTTAACCCCTAGTTGCCACCAATGGTGGAGATAGGGGTTCCAATGAACCCCCTATCTCCCGATCCGTGGCAGCTAGGGGTTAAAGTTTGGTTCCAACGATACCAAACACTACAGTGAACCGAACCGAATCGAAACGGAAAGCAGTCGAAACGAGCCGAATCGAAAAGTTTAAAAATTCGAAAAAGCGAATCGAATCGAATCGAAAAAAAAATCGGTGCACATCCCTAATACACAGGGGCGAGATATGAAAGGAGCTGATACACACGGGCGAGACATGAAAGGAGCTGATACACAGGAGCGAGACATGAAAGGAGGGGAGCTAGAACTTAAGCTAAAGACAGAGGAACAATACTTATAAAATGAGAGTAGAAGGAAACTGATTGAACTAAACATAGGCTAAAGACAGAGGGGCACGACATGAACAAGGAACTAACCCACAGAGGGTACTTACGGAGAAACAGGATATAAACAAAAAGGTAGAGTACAAGACACAGGGGCAGATAACGAACTGAACTCAGTAATAATGGCTTACAGGGATAACGTAAAAGTCCAGGTGTGCTCAGTGATAAAGTCCACAAAAGCTAGGTTCCAAGTAGGGATGAGCCGAACACCCCCGTGTTTGGTTCGCATTCGAACTTGAACAATTTCAAAAGTTTGAGTTCGGACGTGAACACGATCCGAACTCAATGCAAGTCAATGGGACCCGAACGTTCGCTTTTTAGAGTGCCCTCCAAGAGGGCATATATACTAGATATTTCCCATAAAATGTGTATGGGGGTCCAGGTAGTGCTCTAGGGGACAGGAAACAAGGACAAAAAGTAAAAAAAAAAAAACTTTTTAAAGAAACTGAGTTTTCCATGAAATAAAGGTTAAGAATAAAAACGAAAAATTCCTTCAAATATCGTGCCTAGGAGGTCCCCATAACCTGCCCGTGAAGTGGCGGATTAGTAGGATGTATAGAAACCTTTAAAAACAAAAAATGACATTTCAAATGACGGAAAATGTTTTTCCTTTTTAATCTATTCATAAACAACTGCTTGGGGTGGCAGCCTGTATGAAAAGAGGAGATGTTTTAGAACACGCAGAACAAGTTTAGTGATTTTTTGGGCTAAATTATGGTGAAACTTATGCAGGCTTTAGATGAAAGTAACAATAAGTGCTTTAAAATTGGACCTTTAGTGTCGGCAACAGTGCTGTCACACCGTAACCCCTCTGTGGTATTGTGGAAGAGTGCAGTGGTGGACCCTGCGGTCCAATAATAAAATGATATGAATCTGGTACAGGCGTCAGTTCACCCAAATATTTTACCTTTGGTGTCAGCAAGTGCCTTCACACCGTAAGTAACCCCTCTGTTGTATTGTGGAAGAGTGCAGGGTTGGACCCTGCGGTCAAATATTAAAATGTTATGAATCTGGTATAGGCGTCAGTGGCAGTGCAACCAAATATTGTGCCAAGACAGATTCAAATTTGCTGAACTGTGGTATAACTCACTGATACACACTGTCCCTAATAGCCTGGCAGTGCCAAGACAGATTCAAATTCCCAGAAATCTCCTACAACTCACTGAAACACACTGTCCCTGAAAGCCTGGCAGTGCCAAGACAGATTCTAATTCCCAGAAATCTCCTACAACGTCAGTGATAAACCCTGACAGAACAATCTCCTCTCCTCTCTGATTCATTCCTGCAAGCACACACGCTGGGGCTGCAGGCAGGGAAGCCTTATATAGTGTGATGCGGGACTTAGCTCTGTGAGCCCCTGATTGGGCAAAATTTGCCCAATCAGTAGGGATGAGCTGTTCGGGCTTGGACGGTTCGGAGTTCGACCCGAACTTTGGCAGTTCGAAAGTTCGCGAATTTCGAACTTTTTGGGTGTGTTCGGTTCGAGTTTGAAAAAAAAAAGAAATTTTGAAAAAAATATAGAGAATGCTTAAAAAAATACTAAAAAATCTAGAAATAAAGAGACTCTTTACTGCAGAATATTATAAGCAATGGTTTATTAGATATTGAATTAATCTTTCCACATACACATTAGTTTTTATTAACTCTAAGGCTAGGGTCAGACGAACGCATTTTTCGCGTTGTCCGTGAAAAAGTGCATTCGAACGAATGGACGTATTTTGTCACGGAATACGCGATAGATGTTATACGATGCGCATTTTCATCCGTGATTTTGTACGGATCATCAATAAAACCCTTTTGCGTCTGGACGTTATGTTGGCTGGACGTGTGCAGCGTCTGACGTCTCCCAATCACGCAAACACGCCGCTATGCGGCCGCAGCGCACTCTGTACGTCAGTAGTAGCGGTTTGACGTTCTCGAAAAAATGCGTTCGTTTGCCACTTGCGTTGCACGGACGAACATTCGTGCGGCCGTTCGTCGTATGTTCCCCGGCATTGGACGTCATTTGCTGCTAGCACGGCCGTGATTTCGTGCGGCTAAACGCACGTTAAAACTGCGTTCGTCTGACCCTAGCCTAAATGACCTCTGTTCACAAACGGGCATAACACCAGGTGTTTTTAGTCTGGTAATCAATTTGATACATTGTACACTATACTGAGGGTGGGGTGGTGTCTGCTTCTGATTGAGATTTGAGAATTATTTTCCCTAAAACATCCTAATATGCTGCATCATGTTTAACCGCGTTTTGTAGCCATATTTTGATATATGACCCAGACATATTATATATCGTTCTTTCCGGCAGACTTGGCAGATTCATAATATGTCATTATTATATGTATACATTATGTCATATCTGTATATTATAACAAAAAATGCAATAAAATTTGAATTTTCAATAATTTATTATGTGTAAAGTGTTTTTTTTCAGATTTTAACATGCGATCGTTTGCGGTTATATTTTGTATGGGGTGCGCTTGTTAAAAAATTTAGAAATGGGGTCTCGTTACATTTTTTTTGGGGAAAATTTTGCTTTTTTTAACAAACGCACCGCATACAAAAATCGTTAGTGCAGCATTATTGTTCACATTAGAATTGAAATGGTAACAATATTGCTGCATTAACAAAACAAAAACAAAAAAAAACTTGTTTATTTTTTTTTAGAATTTTTTTAAATTTTTTTTAAAAAAAAAACATTTTTCATGCTCATGTTTGGTATCCTTGGAAAGGCTCTGGCCGATCCAACGCTATCAAACATTAACCCCTAGCTGCCACGGATCGGGAGATAGGGGGTTCATTGGAACCCCTATCTCCACCATTGGTGGCAGCTAGGGGTTAACTCCAGGACTGGCGTCATGGTGCTATGCACGATGAAGCCAGTCCTCAGGGGGAGTTCCTGGAGGCTTGGCCGACATCCAAGATGTCGGCCAGCTCCAGGAGAGGATCACGATCCGGCGCTTTTCAGCGCCGATTCGTGATCCGGCTCCCCAGGGGTTAATCACAGCCACCGTTTGGAAGGGCAGGCTGTGCCCTTTGAAACGGTGCCTGGATTAACCCTCTGGCCCCCGGCGATCGGGAGGGAGAGAGGTCCGAAGGACCTCCCCCCCCTCCTTTCAGGCGCTTCCTCCGCACATGCGGGGGGGGGGGCCTGAATTAGATGTCATCGCACCGCCGCGATGACATCTAATTGCTCCGCCGGGGTCCCGGAGTGCTGGGCTGACATCCAAGATGTAAGCCCGCACCGGGGGGGTGCAGCAATCCGCCGGAATCCTCAGCACGTCCATAGCACAGGAGAACCACTTGGCTGGACGCGCTGAGCGCGTCCATAGCAGCCAAGTGGTTAACTGATGTTTGAAAAAAATTCAAAATAACATCTAAAGCAATGTTATTTTTCACCTCGGGATTAAACATTCACAGGGTTATTCAGAGAGCAGTGAAAAGCAGGAGAATAACTGGAGAAGTGAAAATTCTAGGTCAAAATAGCCAAACCAGAAAAATTCTCCCATTTATCTCACTTTCCAAATCGGCTATTTGGTCTAGATTGTTCTCTTCTCTTGCCAGGTCTCCTGGCTTTCACCTCTCTCTCAGGGTTGTTCAGAGAAAGGTGAAACCCAGGAGAATGGCAGGAAAAGAGAACAATCTGGACCAAATAGCCGATTTGGAAAGTGAGATAAGGCTAGGGTCAGACTAATGCATTTTTCGCAGCGACCGTCAAAAAGTGCGTCCGAACGCATTGCCGTATTTTTTCACGGAATGCGCGAAAACGGTCATACGATGCGCATTTTTGTGCGTGATTTTTTTACGGATCCAAACCAGGAAACTTTGGGTGTCTGGACGTTATGTTGGCCAGACATGAGCAGGGTCTGACGTCTCCAAATCACGCACACACGCCGCTAGTGGACGCAGCGCACTCTGTACGTCAGTACTAGTGGTTCTGCGTTCTCGAAAAAATGCGTTCATTTTCCCCTTGCGTTGCGCAGCCGGACTTTCGTGCGACCGTACTTCGTACATTGGCTGTCATTGCCCGTCATTTGCTGCTAGTGCGGCCGTGATTAAGTGCGCCTAAACGCACGTTAAAAATTCGCTAGTCTGACCCTAGCCTAAATGGGAGAATTTTTCTGGTTTGGCTATTTTGACCTAGAATTTTCCATTCTCCAGTCATTCTCCTGATCTACACCGCTCTCTGAATAACCCTGACAGGGTTATTCAGAGAAAGGTGAAACTCAGGAGAATGACTGGAGAATGGAAAATTCTAGGTCAAAATAGCCGAACCAGAAAAATTCTCCCATTTATCTCACTTTCCAAATCGGCTATTTGGTCTAGAATTTTCCCTTCTCCTGCTTTTCACCCCCAAAAAATCAGTAAACTTTTTCTGCGTGTCCGAAAATGTCTCCTCTTTTCATGCAGGCTGCCGCCCCAAGCAGTTGTTTATGGATAGATTAACCCTTTCGCTGCTGAGGCTTTTCCCGCCTCTGTGCTGAGGTCATTTTTACCGGTTTTGCTCATCATGTTTAAACGCGTTTTGAAGGCTTATTTTAGTATATGACCCAGACATATTATATATCGTTCTTTCCATCAGACTCGGCAGATTAATAATATGTCATTATTATATGTATACGTCATGACCTGTCTGTATATTATAACAAAAAATGCAATAAAATATGAATTTTCAATAATTTACAGCGTGTAAAGTGTTTTTTTTCCACATTTTAACATGCGAGCAATTGCGGTTATATTTTGTATGGGGTGCGCTTGTTAAAAAAATTAGAGATGGGGTCTCGTTACATTTTTTTTTGGGGAAAATTACACGATTTTTAAAAAACGCACCACATACAAAAATCGTTAGTGCAGCATCATTGTTCACATTATAATTGAAATGGGAACAATATTGCTGCATTAACAAACCAAAAGAAAGAAAAAAAAAGTGTTTATTTTTTTTTTATATATTTTTTTAAAATATATTTTTTTTAAATATTTTTTTTTTTTTTTTTTACAAACTTTATTCACATTCGAGTTTGGTATCGTTGGAACGGCCATGCTCTGGCCGATCCAACAATACCAAACGTTAACCCCTAGCTGCCACGGATCGGGAGATAGGGAGTTCATTGGAACTCCCTATCTCCACCGTTGGTGGCAGTTAGGGGTTAACTCCAGTTCCCGGAGGCTTGGCTGACATCCAAGATGTCGGCCAGCTCCGGGAAAGGATCACGAACCGGCGCTTTTCAGCGCCGATTCGTGATCCAGCTCCCCAGGGGTTAATGCCAGGTACCATTTGGAAGGGCAGGCTGTGCCCTTCCAAATGGTGCCTGGGTTAACCCCCGCAACGCCACCGATCGGGAGGGAGAGAGGTCCGAAGGACCTCCCCCCCTCCCTTTCAGGCGCCTGCTCCGCACATGCGGGGGGGGCACCTGAATTAGGTGTCACCGCGCTGCCGCGATGACACCTAATTTCACCGGCGGCGGATGTCGAGGATGTCAGCCCGCACCGGGGGGGCCAACGATCGGCCGGAACCCGGCCGAACGCTGACCCCAAAGGGAGGACGCGCTCAGCACGTCCTCCGCATGCAACGTGACATGCGGTTGGACGCGCTGAGCGTGTCCTCCGCATCGAAGTGGTTAAAGGAAAAGCAATTACCGTCATTTGAAATGTCATTTTTTGGTTTTTACATATTTTTATACATCCTAGAAATCCGCCACTTCACGGGCAGGTTATGGGGACCTCTTAGGAACGATATTTGAAGGAATTTTTTGTTTTTATTTTTAACCCTTATTTCATGGAAAACTCACTGTCCCTTTAAAAACGTTTTTTTTAAAACTTATTGTCCTTGTTTCCTGTCCCCCAGGGCACTACCCGTACCCCCATACACCTTTTATGGCAAATATGTAGCATATATGCCCTCTTGGAGGGCACTCCAAAAAACCGAATTTTCAGCCCCATTGACTTGCATTGAGTTCGAGTTTGGGTTCGGGTTCGGATCTGAACATTTGGAAAGTTCGGGTTCGGCTTTTAACCGAACTCGGGGCGTGTTCAGCTCATCCCTACCAATCAGGACTCTGAGCCGTGATTGGCATAGTCTTGAACCTGTTTTGCATCTGGCCTGTGGTCATGTGTAAGGCTGTAGCCAATTACAAGCTTCAGGCCAGTGGAAAAGTGCATTGTGGTCCATTGTGGTGCATTGTGGGCGAACATGCGACGAACACGGGGACATTTTCAGAGTTCGTTGAACAGCTGAATGGGTGATGTTCGAATCAAACTCCGAACTGATCCGAACCGAACGCTCATCCCTAGTTCCTAGGCATAATATCCAAGGGGCAATCTCGTAAGCATAAGTCCAGTAAGAAAGGCAAGCGGTCCAGTACAAAAGGAATCTGATTCCACTTCAATGCTGCAGTGAGGAGCATCAGGCGTAGTCTCCCTATATAGAGACCTGGGCAGGGGAGGAGTGATTAACCTAAGGGTTAGACAGATGGGAAACACTGGGCTGGAGGATGGGGGAGTGGACGAGGAAGCGGGTTGGATGGGAAACCTGGTCTGGAACAGGGACGGTGTTGGTGGGTTTCATGGATGGCACAGACCCAGATAAGGAGTCAGGACCACTTGTGGCGTCTGTAGCAAGGGACCTGACATGGGGTTTGTGAATGGGCGTGGCACCTCCTAGTCCCTCTTTATGTAAATGTAACCTACACAGGGCCGTCTTTAAGGAGGGGCAAAAGGGGCAGGTGCCCCAGGCCCAGTCATAGTTGAGGGGCCCAAAGCAGGCTGCTTCGTTTGTGGGCTGCTGGGGCCGTTTTACAGTGGTGGCTCTATGTTTTTTGGAGGCCCCAGGCTTCTGTGGAAGCACTGCAACCTTCCTAGGCCCGGTGGGTCCCCTCTGATGATGTCAGAGAGGGCGTGCCACAGGGGGTGGGGCCAAACGGGAGTTGAGGTTTCCTGACTGCATAGGCCTGGACACCCCCTAATCAAAGGACCTCACATGGAGGCTGCAGCTCCTTGTGCTGACTCCACCCCCTCCTTCCACAGACAGAGCCATGAGCCTCCACGTGCTGCTGGAGTACAATAAGGTATTTGAGAGGGGTAGCATGGTATTTGAGGGGGGCCCTAGGAGAAACACAGGACAGGTCCTGCTAAAAAACTGGCTGCACATCACAATCTCCCTCCAGCTCTCAGCTCAGAGGCTCCTCTCCTTAATGCAGCAAGAGCTGTGCAGAGGCTGACTGTCACAATCTGTGTGTAGCAATGTTTGTGTGCACAGCCTAATACAGGGAGAAATTAAACCTCTGAGCTTGCAATCTGACTCTGGGGGCTGCAAAGGTTTGGGAGAAAGAGCTGCCCATGGTTTCAAGGAGGCAGCACTTATCTGTCAGTGATCTGAGGTATGTTCAGTTCCTCAGCAGCTGCTGAATTGTTCCATTGCAGCAGATCAGTTTGCTGCAGCAGTCGAGCGCTTTGGCTAACCCCGCAGCACCTCTCGACTTGGATGCAAGTGCTAAGTTGGCAGTGCCGAGCGCTGAGCTGCAGAACAGCGTTCAGTGGCAAATTGCAACTTAGCACTTGCAGCGGCTGAGCAACTGAACGCGCCTCAGGCTGCATTCCAGGAGCAGCATGTGGGGAGTGAGCTTAAACTTCTTTGGGTAAGGGAAGATAAGGGAAGATAACCCTAGATACTGCACTTTCATTTTATAGCTTACTACTCTCATATAAATAAATGCAGGTTCTTACCTAAGCTCTCACAGTTTGCATGGAATGGGCAAACATGGATTCACATGCATTATTTTTTCAACATTTTATAATTATTTAAATATAAATATATCATTATTTTAAAAACGTTTAATAATCATTTTAATATAGTTAAAATAAAATATATTTTCATACTTAAAATTTTAACAATATAATGAAGACTAAAAAGCAACGAACCTGAAAAAAGTCTAGAAATGATAATTTATAGTTAATGGCACCACGATGTGTAACCCAAGGATACAGACTAAATTTGAGAACTATTTGATCTCTAGAATATGCCATTCATACCTATATTATGACGAAAGTATATAAAATTGCATAATCATTATTAAATGTAGAATGAAAAGGACACCAGGCATAAGGACCAGTGTGGTGTCATTTGTATTCTACAATTTAATAAAGATTAAACGGTTTTACAGATACTTCTGTTTAATGAGATCTATTAATTCTCAAAGTTCGTAATGATATAATTATTAGAATATATAATTTCAGTTTTATTGTTGTGGAGCTCTGTGATGTTATGCTCACACACTGCACATTACTGTCATTGTTTGAAAGTCTGTACAGACTCTGACCCAACCACCTCAACAGGCAGAGAATTCCACAGCTTTTTTGCTCTTCCTGTAAAAAGAAAGCTATGCGTTATGCTGAATTTCCTTTTTGTCCATCTATACATTATGTGTTTATGTATATAGAATGTGTGTAAATATATGTCTTCTAATATATAAGTCCATGATGTATTTGTGTATTTGTTTTGGGGTTTTTTGGATGTTGGGGTGGAGAGAAAAATCATGCGGTGTGCGGGCTATCGGGGGGGGGGGCCCAAGAAAATGTTTGCCCAGGGTCCAATCAATATTAAAGACGGGCCTGAACCTACACTTATAATTACTAATTTTACAAATGACCATCAGCTATGAGATAACCGATTTAGCAGTGAGTGAACTTGACCCATTTATATTTTAGGATGTTTGATACACTGTGTCTGCTTGTTCATCCATTCATCCGCCCATCTGACCATCCATCTGTCCTTTAGCCCACATAACTGTCTATCCATCTGTTTGTCATTTCGACCTTGGAACACGTCTCTTTTCTCTGTTCACCTATATGACCGTCTGTCTGTACCTTGGTATTGCTTCTCCACCCATCTGTGATTTGATTGTCAGTCTGTCTTATCTCTGTGCTTGTCTGATGTCCTGAAATAAATAAGTAAAGAAATTCAACTCATTATTACAGATAATTAGACGTCAATGGAAGCAAATTTAATGAAAACAAAAATACAGCTTTAAAGTAATTTTATAGGGGTTATTCAGAAACAGCTGACCTGGCCCCAAAATGTCACCGAACAGGAAATTTCCCCATACGGTGCCATTTTGGGGCCATTCAGAGAGCAGGCAGTTCGCCAAATTTCGGCGAATTGTCTGCACGTATGGTGCCTGTTCAAGGGCAGTGAAATCCCTCATAGAGAAGCGATGGTTAATCTATTCAGAGACACCGAACAGCAGTGAAAAGTTGCCGAAATGCCCTGCTGTTCGATGGTTTCATTCGGCAAGTTTATTCAGGATAATCCCATAAATTTCAATGTTAAAGATATTCCTGTTTTTATTCAATAAACCGTTTATTATTTTAATCTGCAGTAAAAAATGGGTGAACCTGGAAGGGTTCTTAGTGGGTTGGCGCTAAGAAAAAAATTCCCTTATTGAGCAGCTCACCTAAAAGGTGTTATCCCACACCCACAATTAGAAAACAATTGAAGGATACCTGATTGGGTATCAAGGGAGCGCTATTGGAATGTTCTATTATGTATATTTAAGGAGAAAGAATAGACTTATCAGTTTTTCCTTTACACACTCTTCAGATTACATATATTGTTCCTATAAAAGAGACGACAAAACAATAGATCGCGCAGTATAATGTACAGGGGAAATAGTTCCCCAATTTGCACTTATGGTGTTTACACTCACAAAGATGGAGCCCTTATTGGCTCGAATCAGAATGCCTCTGGATCTCTATGGGGGATCCTGCCCAGCCAAATCGATAATGTAGATCGTGGTTATTTCAAAAAGAGAAAGAATGGTGCATATGGTGCGTTATCCCTATGCATATGTAATTATAATGCAGTATGCACTAGATATGAACTCACGTGGTTCAGAGCCTCCTATAGGGGTGGCTCTGTAAACGCGCCTCTGGACCTCTTACTTGAGAGGGGGTCCCTCATCCATTGGAGAAATTCAATTCAAGTGGAAGGAATCAACCAGGAGGAATCCTAACCTCGTCCTCTACAAAAGATTCATTGATGATATTTTATTTATTTGGAGGGGGAGTATGGATCTCTTGTATCAGTTTATAAACCATCTAAACGATAATCAACTGGGAAAAAAACTTAAACTTTGTCATCTCTTTTATAGAAACAATATCTATAATCTGAAGAGTGTGTAAAGGAAAAACTGATTTAAGATAAGTCTATTCTTTCTCATTGAATATAAATAATAGAACATTGCAATAGCGCTCCCTTGATACCCAATCAGGTATTCTGCAGTAAAAAGTCTCTTTATTGATTTTTTTCTTTAGGCATTCTTGGGATTTTTACGTCAAAAATTTTCTTCTTTTTTTTTAATAGTGGATTTTTTTTCTGTAAAAGACCCTTTTATTATCATACATTGGACCTTATATGTAAATTCCAGGCATTTTCGTTAATTTTCTGTTAACCCCTTCACTGCTGAGCCATTTCAACCCTGTGAAAAAGTTACGTTTATATTTTATTATTTATGATCCTTAGTTTACACTGACTATGGTCATGGTGGGTACCCTTGGAAAGGCCAGACTCTGCCCTTTCCAGTGAGACCTCAATAGACAATATACATTGCATGTGGACAGAGATATAGCGGTCCGAATTAGGTGGGGGGAAGCTGGATGCTGATCCCTGGTGGGGGGCAAGAAATAGCCTGGGGGTGTCAATTGTCCCCCCTTACCCCCATGTAGTGACACCTATGCCTCTGTACTATAACTCCCATGATTCTCCTTCCATCTATTGCATTCAAGGAATTTTGGAGATTGTAGTCCATAAACATCTGGGTGGCCCGAGTTTGAGATGTTCACCCTGTGGTGTGAACGATGACCATGCTGACATCTCAACCAGGTTATGTGTTTAACCAGCACAGTGTTTCAGAAGAAAATAAACAGTATCAGTAGATATACATGTCAACAGCTGGATGTAACTCAGCCAATAGGTGTGAGCCTTCCATTAAATAATTACTGCAGTGATTAAAATGTTTCAGTATAAAATTAGGTCATGTGATTCCCTGAATATACTGAATGAGCAGGTTTTTCCATCAATGTTTTTTTTCTCCCCAGATGGCACAGCGGGCATATTCCAAGATGGCAATGCCAGGATTCACCGGGCTCACATTGTGCAAGAGTGGTTCAGGGAGCACGAGACATCATTTTCACACATGGATTGGCCACCGCACAGTCCAGACCTTAACCCCATTGAGAATCTTTGGGATAATGTGCTGGAGAAGACTTTACGCAGCGCTGCGACTCTTCCATCATCAACACAAGATCTTGGCCACAAATTAATGCCACACTGGATGCAAATAAATGCTGTGACATCGCATGAGCTTATCCAAACGATGCTGCAGCGAATGCGTGCCGCAATCACGTCCAAAGGTGACACAACCAAATATTACAGCGTGTGATTTTTTTTGTTGTTGGCCAGAATATACTATATATATACACATTGTTTTGTTAAGGCTCAGTGTGACACAATCATTTAATTATGCTGTTGGACGTGATTTTCTCATCTTCATTGTGGCCATTGAACTCGTTTAAATGGAATATGTTGGACTACGCTCCGGGGACTCATGTTGCCTTTTAGCTCACCCTGAGAGATGGAAATCTTGCCAAGGAAGGGAATATTAACATCTGTTCCTTCCTTCTGGCCTTGAGGTCGAGAAAGTAGTCAAGCTCGGATCGTGCTGCTTGGAAATTGCTCATTACATGCTGTTAGTTTATAAGCTTTTTTTTCTGTACAAAGCAGACCTGAAGTATTTGCTTTTAAGTTCCCAGTCGCTGTTTGAGAGAGCCTGGGGCACTTCCCACAGGTACCACCATGCGGGGGAACGCGAAAGGAAGAAATGAAAGGAAGACAATATAGGAGAGATGGAAAAGCTTCTGCAATTATCTGAGCCAAAAAAATAAATAACCAAAGTTATTTTAAAAAAAGGAATTAATCCAGCCTCCCCGTCCCCAAAAAAAGAAATTAGAATTCTAGAATTATGAATTATTATTTTTTTTTTACCCAAAATAGCCGCAATCTGTGCATGTCATAAAATTATACACAACATTGTACATTTTTAACCCCTTCACTACCAATGACTTTCCAAAAATCCACTCTTAGGAACCAGTGAATTTTTGGAAAATCACTCATTCTTAATTAATCATACAGTAATAAATATTTAGGAATATTCCCAATGTATTCCTTACTGTAATAACCTATTTGGCAAGGAGATGTCACCATCTACTGGCCAAATGGAGCTACTGCAGTAAGAACTGCAGTTCAAGGCTCTGCTCTTTATCGGCTTGGGAACGTCCTGTAGGGGCATTCCTTATCCGTTTTTAACCAGTTTTAGTACCTTGGGCATTATGTCCACATTACTAAAACTTTGGGGGCACCTTCTGGAGCCCAAAAGCAAACAAAATTAACTTGCAACAAACACATTTCATTTGCAATGGTACAGCACAACCTAGGTTTGCATCAACACAATCTCGGGCTGCTGTGCTTTGTGCCAGTGATCGTGAATTCTCAATCACGGTAGTGAAGGGGAAAATTTTGCCCTAAATTATTTTAGTTGAAGAGAAAATCTCTAGCACACTTATTTAACCCCTTTGCTGCTAAGCCATTTCAACCCCTTGTGCTGAGCTCATTTTCACCATTTTTTGCTCATCACGTTTAAAAACTATTTGAAGTCATTTTTTATTGCAGAACCCAGACAAATTATATAGCTTTTTTTCCATACTCAAAAGATATCATTACTATGTGTATATGTCATGTCCTCGAAGCCAGCCCGACGGTTTTAAGGGTCTCAGCCGTCGCGATGACGTCATCGGTGGGTGCAATGACATCATTTTCAGGTGCCCCTCAGCGCCTGCAGGGGAGAATCTGAAAGAGGGGGTCCTTTGGACCCCTCTCCCTCCCGAACAGCGTCACTTAAAAAAGAGAGTCACCAATGAAGAGGGTCTGCCCTTTCCAGCAATGCCTCTGTTTAACCCCTTAGTTGCCTGATCGCGATTCCCTCCCGGAGGTGGCCGTTCATCTTGCATGTCAGCCAAGCCTCTGGGGTCACCCCACCACCCACTGATGTCATCACCATATGTGCGATGATGTCAGTTGACCAGTTAACCCTCTAGCTATCAAGTGGAGCTAGGTGGTTGTTTGGACCTCCGTATCTCCCAATCTGTGGCAGCTAGAGGGTCATATTTGGTATCATTGGAAAGGCATGATCAACAATACCAACCATGACTATGTTTGGTGTAAAAAGAAAGAAATAATAAAAAAAAAATAAAGTATGTTTTTAAAAAAAATTGTCTTAGGGGTATAAGAAAATAGGACTTCAAATCACGTTTAAACATGATGAGCATAAATGGTCAAAATGAGCTCAGCAGCATCAGCACACAGAGGGGAAATGGCTCAGCAGTGAAGGGTTGAAAAGCAAAAACATGTAAAAATTGGGTATTTCTAATTTCAGGACAAAATTTTTAAACTATTTAGCCAAGGTCTATTTTGACGGTTGTAGATTTTGAGTATTAAAGTTTGAAAATGTGTGGGTTTTTTTTTCATCATATTTCATAAATATTTTTACAGTAAATTATACGATATGATGAAAATAATGGTATCTTTAGAATGTCCATTTAATGGCAGGAAAATGGTATATAATATGTGTGGGTTCCATAAACAAGTAAAAGGAAAATTAGACCTAAACACAAACAGCGCAGAAACGTTAAGGCTGGGGTCAGACCAGCGCATTTTTAACATGCGTTTAGGCGCACTTAATCACGGCCGCACTAGCAGCAAATGAAGGGCAATGACAGCCAATATACGAAGTACGGTCGCACGAAAGTCCGGCCGCGCAACACAAGTGGAAAATGAACGCATTTTTTCGAGAACGCAGAACCGCTAGTACGGACGTACAGAGTGCGCTGCATCCGCATAGCGGTGTGTGTGTGTGATTTGGAGACGTCAGACCCTGCTCATGTCCGGCCAACATAAAGTCCAGACGCAAAAAGTTTCCTGGTTTGGATTCGTAAAACATTACGCACGAAAATGCGCATCGTATGACCGTTTTCGCATATTCCGTGAAAAAATACATCAATGCGTTCAGACGCACTTTTTTACGTTCGCGTGTAAAAATACTTTCGTTTGACCCTAGCCTAAAACAGCAGCGGGTAATTTCGGACAGACAATGGCAAAACCGCCTGGTCCCCAAGGGGTTAAAATAGCCATATCAGTGGAATAAATGCATTGCTGGAATTTCACCATAGTAAGGCCAGGGTCAAACGAACGCATTTTTCGCGCCGTCCGTAAAAAGTGCGTCCGAACGCATTGGCGTATTTTTTCACAGAATGCGCGAAAATAATCATATGATGCGCATTTTCGTGCGTAATTTTTTTAAGGACCCAAACCAGGAAACTTTGGGTGTCTGGACGTTATGTTGGCCGGACATGAGCAGGGTCTGACGTCTCCTAATCACGCACACACACCGCTAGTGGACGCAGCGCACTCTGTACGTCAGTACTAGCGGTTCGACGTTCTCGAACAAACGCGTTCGTTTGCCGCTTGCGTTGCCCGGCCGTACTTCGTATATTGGCCGTCATTGCCCGTCATTTACTGCTACTGCTGCCGTGATTAAGTGCGCCTAAACGCAGGTTAAAAATGCGTTACTCTGACCCCAGCCTTAAATCCAAAGAATCGCTCGGTACATTGAACTTTTATGAAATGCCAGCGTTTGTTGGCATTGCAACACCGGTGATTTTTCGTCGCTGTTTGCAACGCTTGCTGTGTAACCCTGAAAGTGTATCATATTACGACATGAAATGTTCTGCTTCAACCACTAGGGGGAAGCGTTACACCACGGCCAGCATTTTCTCTTATTAATGAAAGGGCTGGTGTTAATAAAGGTTCAGAAAATGCAATTAGTGAAATAGTGAAATCTGCACAGGTTATCAGCCTCGTTCTTCCCGTAATAGATGATAATGCAGTTTAGAACTTAGCTCACTGTTATGGATCATGAAAGAACAAGCAAATTCTATATTAAACTAATCAGCGATACCGCATGCATGTCACAGCTACTTCTTCTTTCAGTCTCTCCTTGTTGCATTTAATATTCCCTAATAAATTCCATTCCTCTATTAATCTATTATTTCATCATTTAGCCTCCTTTGATGCTCCCATCATTCTTTTTTTTTTTTTTAAATGAAATATTATGTGTTGGAAAGTCTTACTGCTCAAAATGTTTTCTACTTTCTAATATTTCGGATCCTATGGTTTATTCTACAGACATTTTATTTATAAGTCTTTTATTATATATTACTTTATTTAAGCATAAAGAAATGATTTGTATTATTCAAAACCTCCAGAAATGTAGATGTAAAGGGGTTAAGCACTGAACTTGACACCGAAGGGCACTAAATGTTGAATATCCCCATACGGTACAATTTCGTGGCAGTTCGTCTATTCACGAAGCTGTCAATTCGCCAAATACTGGCGAATTGACGGGGAAATACAGTGCAGTTCGCCACAATTCGTCAATCTTTAGCGGCAGTGAAATTGTCCTATAGAGAAGTAATGGTCAATCTATTAACAGAACACCGAACTGCATTGAAATGTCAGTGAAATGCCCAGATTTACTGTTTCAGTTCGACAGGTTTAAACAGGCGAATCCCATGCGTTTCAATGTAAAAAATTATTATTGTTTTAAACTTATTTTTTTATTCATCCATTTATTCGTTTATTATTTTCAGCAAAAAGTCTATTTATTTTTTGGAATTTTTTTGGTGTATTCATTGTATATTTTTTTTAGACTAAGTTTTTGATTCCCAATTTTTTGGTGTTTTTTTTTATTCTGTAACAGACCATTTTTTTTTCTTTATAGGACCTTTTTAATTATTCACATGCATGTTCATGCATTTTTATTTGTTTAAACACCTTTTAGAAGAATAGCAGAGTTCCATTTTTTTTCTGCAGTTCAGCAGCATTCGGTAGTCATTTTGGCGGCGTTCGCCGCTCTTCGGCTATGTTCAGCAGTCAGTGGCGCGCTTCGGCGGCACGCTTCAGCGGCTCCTCGTTCGGTGCACTGCAGGGTCGCTATGGTGAATATCAAATTCACCCTAGGGTTAGTGAAATGGAATCCACAATGCGCAACGAAGTGCGTCAAACTAGAAAACCATTTATTAGATTGGCAGAGACTCTTGGGAAATGTAGTTCCAAAACGCTGGAGAGCTAAGCTTTCTGACTCCTTGTGTTACGGTCAAGTTGATTTATTATTATATATATATATTCAATCTTCAATGTGTCTCTCATGACTCCTCTCGTCATGGGGATAGTAATTGCCAAGCTCATTTAGTTATTGTTACTTAACCCTTTCACTACCAATTGATGTAAAAAAAAAAACTTTGTCAGGAACCATGTTTTTTTGGAAACACATTTTAAATTATTTATACAGTAAAAAATATTTTGGAATGTTCCCAATGCATTCCTTACTGTAATGACATATTTGTCAGATATATGTTGCCATCTACTGGTCAAAAGGAGTTACTGCATCTCAGGGCTCCGTGCAGGTTCAGTTGGGTTGATGACAATTAGAGACGCTCCCCATCTGACTTTAAAAGGGGTTAGCACGTCGGGCATCATGTCCACTGTGCTAAAACTTGGGGGCACCTTCTGGAGACCAAATGCAGCTGAAATTTGTTTGCAACAAGTGAATTTCATTTGAGACGATACAGCACAGCTCCAGATGATGTTAACACAATATCGGGCTGCAGTGTCTGCTACTGATGATCATGTATACAGGATCATGGCAGTGAAGGGGTTAACTGGGAAGACATATGACCCACTAAACAAAAGCTTCAAAGAGAGTGGGCCAAATGTGAACTCCCCTTCTAAAATAGTGGTGGAACTGTGTTCCCATGCCTTCCAGCTCAACTTGACCCCTGCTGCCACCCCATGCGTTTATCGGTGTATCGTGTAGCTCGGGAGATCGCAGTTGTTATCCTTCATGCGAGCGTCCACGTTGCTTCTGTTTTCTTTAGAACATTTAGAAAGAAACTTCAGCAAAATATCTACTCCATCGAATCACATATTCAGAGAGTGCAAAGAAAAAAAACGAAAAAAAAAAAAAACGAGGAATGAAAACCCAACAAAACATTTCTGAAGAATATGTTTCACGCTGTGCGTTCTCCCGTCAGCAGCAGCTATTATCACATCCACGCTCCAAGCAGACATATTTCACCTGTACATTGTTGTCTTTGTTCCTATGAAGTTTAGAATTAACCTTTCGAATGTTACAGATGTGAGAAAAAAAATAAAAAATACAAAAAAACCTCCAAACTAAGTATTACTTTGCAGCACAAATTTGTCTCTGGCGAAAAATGTTGTTAAGGTGAATTTATTTTATAGTTTTTTTATCAGTAATGTAATTGCAGGTCTGGGCGTAAGATACTGATACGTTGCTGTTGGGATATTCTATTTTTTGGGATGAATTACATTTATTTTGTTTAATTCTGCATTAATGGTTACATAGTTACATAGTTACATAGTTATATAGGCTGAAAAAAGACATGCGTCCATCGGGTTCAGCCTCTCCCACATAACCTACTGCTGTTGATCCAAAAGAAGGCAAAAAACCCAGTCTGAAATATGCAACATACTGGGAAAAAATTCCTTCTTGACCCCAGATGGCGTCAGATTTCTCCTTGGATCAAGAAGCTTTTACCCACATATTAAATATTATAACCCTTAATATTCTGTGTCTGCAGGAAGTCATCCAGTCGTTTTTTAAAAGTCTGTACAGACTCTGACCCAACCACCTCAACAGGCAGAGAATTCCACAGCTTTATTGTTCTCACCGTAAAATAACCCTTCCTATGCTTTAAGCTAAATTTTCTTTCTTCCAGTCTAAATGGATGACCCTTGTCCTATGTATAGTCCTGTTAATGAATAGGTTATCAGACAATGGTTGATAATGGCCCCGTATATATTTATATAAGGTTATCAGATCCCCTCTAAGGCGCCTTTTCTCTAAACTAAACAGGTTTAAGCTTGTTAGTCTTTCCTCATAACTTAACCCTTCCATCCCCCTTATTAATTTAGTTGCCCGTCTCTGCACTTTTTCTAGCGATATAATATCTTTTTTTAAGACCGGTGCCCAAAATTGCACGGCATATTCAAGGTGCGGCCTGACCATTGATTTATACAGAGGCAAAATTATGTTTTCATCCCATGAGTGAACTCCCCTTTTAATGCATGCCAGTACTTTGCTGGCCTTGGCGGCTGCTGTTTGACATTGCACATTGTTACTTAGTTTGAAGTCTATGATTATTCCCAAATCCTTCTCCTGCTTGGATTTCCCTAACTCCGTACCATTTAGGGTATACATTGCTTGTGTGTTCTTCACTCCAAAGTGCATAACTTTACATTTATCTAGATTAAATCTCATCTGCCATTTAAGTGCCCAGTCCCCCAATATATCTAAATCCCTCTGCAGCGAAGTAACATCCTGCTCACATTGTATTACTTTTCCTAGCTTTGTGTCATCTGCAAACACTGATACATGACTTTCAATGCCTATCTCAAGGTCATTTATAAATAAATTGAATAGTATTGGTCCTATAACAGACCCCTGAGGGACACCACTTACCACTGGTGTCCATCTTGAAAATGTACCATTTATGACCACTCTCTGTACCCTACCTTTTAGCCAGTTTTCTATCCAAGAACAAGTATTTTCATCTAGACCATTTTTTCTCAATTTAAATAGAGTAATAGGTATTAATGGGTCATGCATGATGAGCGGTACTATCTGACAACCCGCATGCTAGGGTCATAATGCTAACAATGTGTATTTAAGCTTTACATTAAGAATCATTGCTGTTAACACTTTACTTACAGACAGTGGTGGCTCGTCCATACGGGCACATGGGGCAGTAGTGATGAGCCGAACACCCCTGTGTTTGGTTTGTATCCGAACAGCCAAACGGCCGAAATGTTCGAATACGAACTCGAACACAATGTTAATCAATGGGGGCCGAACATGCAAATTATGTTCACGGTTCTCCTAAATGTACCGGCGGCTGCCGGTACATTTAGGAGACCTGTGGCTGCGGCCCCAGTAACTCACATGTCCTGCAGCTGTCCCGGCCTCCTCCTTCCCTGGTCCATCAGCTACTCCGGTCCGTCTGGCTGCGGCTCCTCTGCCCCATGTCTTCATGCTGAATGATCTGATTGGGCAAAGTCCTGCACCTGACCTGGACTTTGCCCAATCAGGGCTCAGCATGAAGATGAGGCGTGGGCAGAGCTTTAACCAAGCTCTGATTGATTAAAGTCTTGTACCAACTTTAACCAATCAGAGCTTGGTTAAAGCTCATCTTCATGCTGAGCTCTGATTGGGCAAAGTCCTGCACCTGACCTGGACTTTGCCCAATCTGGCTGTTTGGATCAGCTGCTGAATGCTCTGAAATATCAGGCTTTCAGCAGCCAATGAAGGTAGAAAAAATCCATAAACCTGGTGCTCAAACGGCTGTAACTCAGTTGGGCAGTAGATGGCGCCATCTAATGGCCATATAGGTTATTTACAGTAATAGCTATTTATTACTGTTATGACTTTACAAAAAAACACTGGTTTCTGACAATGGGTTTTTGGAAAATCATTTGGTAGTGAAGGGGTTAAGAGTAAAACCTTCCATCGAACTAACTGCACTTGGGACTTTTAATAAAGAGTTAAAAATACTACTACTATACTGAAACTATAATAAATTATAGCATTGCCACAGATAATGAACAATTCAAAGGGAAATCTTTCAGGTCGTTTTATCATGATGTCTTTCTACACCAAATATGAGTATTTTGAGTAATTTTGAGGATATTAGAAGCCTTTGCATCACCTAAAAGCACAATCAAAGAAATCAGAAAGGTCTTAAAAAAAGGAGCATTTTTCAATCAGCCATTGGACTAAATGACGTCTGCGCTAGGTCTAGAATCAAGTACGTGCTCCGTCCACCCTGTATCCATTGAAGATTAAATATATACAAAATCTTCATGAAGTCTCGCTCTTTTCCTTATAAATGACTTATTTTGTATTATTATTTTTACATTTATTTTTCTAGTTGATATACCGGCGCTTGTCTTTTTTTGCCACGAAGGCGTTAAGCCATCCTTGGGTCAATCAGGCACAGTCTCTCCCTGTTTAGAATTCCATGAAGGGA
The DNA here is from genome assembly GCA_009667805.1 of Leptobrachium leishanense. NCBI lineage: Eukaryota > Metazoa > Chordata > Amphibia > Anura > Megophryidae > Leptobrachium > Leptobrachium leishanense. The sequence continues at coordinate 313,770,057 of CM019067.1, forward strand.
AGCAGACAATTTATCTGAATAATATTGTAATCAGAAAAGCCACTACCTTTTGCAATCCTGCCAAGGGTCTGAATGCCATTTCACAGCAGTTAGCCTGACAAACCTTTTACATAATTTGAATCCCTGTTAGATTGTAAGTTTGATTGTGATTGTGTATTCCACTGTCAACGTGATCGAGCTAGAACTGCACCTGAACTTCTACAAGGAGCTATATTAAGTAAAAGTGAAGCTGTGAGGCATGAAATGAAGTGACAGAAGGATATATTGAGTACTTAGGAGTTCAAGGTACATGTGATACACATGATGAAGTTACAGAAAATAGACTAATAGGAACCAACAATTATGCACGGTTTCTTAACAATGAGGTTTATCAAAATGTCAAAGATTCACTTAGATGTGTGCCCCATTACCGACAAAAACAAATGTCTCCGGTCAGCCGTTCAAAACACTTCTTGGTCTCAGGTTATTTGTAAAGTGTAAGTATTGTTTATTTATTGTATCACTGTGTTCCTTCCATACTCTTGTTATTGCTATTTTCCTTCCTACACCTCATGCCTGAGGAAGGGGTGGACAAAACAAAATTATGACACTAACCACTAAACGAAAAGTTGACATCTCTTTTAATTACTTTACCATTAGAACTAATTTCCTTTTCACACAGAAACACACTGACCAAGCTTCACTTCCACACTTGGCAGTCCCACCCTCCCTCACCATTCACCCCCCCTCCCCATTCAACCCCACCCAGGACCGGCCTCTAATTTCAGTCATCCTTTCCAGCTGTCTCCACTTCTCTGTCTAACTACTCTTACTAATCCCATGCTTCTGGTCTCTCCCATGCAAACTCTGCAGTGTTTTTCTGGCCACCAGCTCCCCCTCCCCTCTGTTGAAGTTCGAGAACTGCAAAGTCCAGATAATGCAGCACAATTCTCTACCTGTCTCTTCTACTCTTTTACTCTGCATTCATCCTAAAATGGAACTCCTGCCTCTGTACCACCAACCCCTCCACTATCTACATCTCTCCCTCTCTTTATCAGACCTTCCTCTTTAGGAAAGCCTACGACCCGACTCATTAATACACCTCACTGCCCCAACCAGTCCATCACTCTCACATTGCAGTCCTCTCCTCCTGATTCCAACCAGTTCCATCACTCTCATCTTGCACTCCTCTCCTCTTGTTTCCACTACCAACCTTTCTAGATTGTGAGTTCCCTCAGGAATAGGACCCTTGTTTCCTCATGTACTGGTTTATCAAATGTTGTTCAGTCTCAATGTATTGTAACCCTGTCTATATCATGCCCATTGTTCAACGCTGAGGAATATGCTGGCGGTATATAAATAAAGTATAATAAAAAATAATTAAGATGATGCTTGGTTTATATAGAGCGTCATTATGGCGATGACAAAATGCTGTGCGTTTTTAAAATTACATTTAGACCAGGGTAAGGAGAAATGTCAAAATATTACACCAGCTACATCATTTTGGAATGCAAGGTGGTATGCAGAACCCATATAGTTATCTGTAGAGTTGCGTTTCGATAAGTTGACAATGGTTTAAAATTGTGATGAGATTCCGATATGATGTCATCCTTACTGAAACTGAAACATCTTCGATGGGTAATTACTGCTAAACATCTAGGTTAGGGTAATCTGTTCATCATCTATTGAGTTATGAATAAAAATTACAGGTGCCAGTGATAATTTAATGATACTAATTGTATCTATCTCAATGATGTAAGGAAGAAAAACAGCTATAAGGGGTCATTCAGAGAGCACCGGCATGTCACCAACATTTCGGTGCTCTCTCGCTCCCGTTCCCTGCACTTCAAGGAGTACCTGAAGTGCAGGGAACAGATCCAAAAATCCGCCAAAAAAATCACCGAAAACCCCACCGATAAGCAGCCAATATGATCTGAAAAATCGTATCGATTCAAAACGCTGCAGAAAACCCGCCAAATGATCGACCGCAAACCCATCGAACGCATCCAAAAATAGCCGATTTGCCAAACACAGCGCCAACCAGATTCCGGAAAAAGCCGACCAGCCGATAAACAGGGTAATAAAATAAAATAAACGATTCAAAATTTTAAATGCTGTTTGCAAAAAAACTACAGAACGAAAATGTCTGGAATTAACATATAAGGTCCAATAAATGATAATAAAAAGGTCTGTTAAAGAAAAAAAACTCTATTTAAAAAAAAAATAAAAAAATAAGAAATCACAAAAAAGCCTAAAAAAATCCCCCCAATAAAGTATTTTCGCTACAAATTAAAAGAGTAAATGGTTTAATAGATATTGAATAAAAACTGGGAATATTTTTAAAATTAAAACCTATGGGATTCACCTGAATAAACCTGACGAATGAAAACACCGAACATCAAGGGATTACACTGACATTTCTCTGCTGTTCGGTGTCTCTGAATAGATTAACCATTGCTTCTCTATTGGGATTTCACTGCCGTCAAAAAGGCACCGTATTTTGCTGGGGACTTGCAAAAATTTGGCGAACTGCCTGCTTTCTGAGTAGCCGAATGGTCCTGAAATTGCACTATACGAGGAAATTCACCATTCGGGCCCAGATCAGCTCTCTCTAAATAACCCGAATAGTCTTTCCAGAAATCAAAAATGCTGAAATTATCTCACCAGAAAGCAAGCAGGTACTACACTCAAATCATGTACAATTAAACTCCAACATGGCCACATTACTACTCAAACTCTGAAAGCTCTTTGATGGGTAATTACTGCTATATGTACTACATCGAGGTTAGTGTAATCTGGTCATTATCTATTGGGGTTTATGACGGAGTTAAAAGTAAAAGTTACAGGTGACAGTGGAAATTCAATATTACTAATAATATAATAACTAATGGACCGGTGGCTGGATGGAGTAGAGGTAACATCACTGCTCTATAACCATGGAGACCCAGGTTGGAATCCTGGCCAGAGCACCTCTCCAGTAAGTGTCCTTGGGCAACACACCTAATGGTACATAATTGCCTACCACACAATATCGGCTGTGGAGATCAGTGGAAACGTCTCTACTCTTTGACAGTGGAGAATCAAGTGAAATACCGTTCAGCACATTCTAGGCTTGTGCACCGATTTTCTTTTCGGTTCGATTCGGTTCGATTTTTCGGATTTTTAAACTTTTCGATTCGGCTCGTTTCGACCGATTTCTGTTTCGATTCGGTTCGGCTCAACTCGTTTTTCGTGTACATATTTTTTCAGAATATCGACCATTTTTCGTATTTTCGTGTCACTTTGCCCGTTTTTGTATCGACTTTTCGTAATTTCGAAAATTTTTGTTTTTCAGACTTGTACATGTTTTCGGAATATCGACCGTTTTTCGTATTTTCGTGTCACTTTGCTCATTTTTGTATCGACTTTTCGTAACTTCGGAAATTTACGTTTTTTCGGAACGTCTGTTCTCCTCGTTTCAAAGCAATAAATTTCGATTTGACACATTTCAAGTCCATTCGAAAATTCCGAAAATATTTCGTTTCGGCTCGGAAAACTTTTCGGATCTGCCATTTTCGGATCTAAAAATTTTCGGAAATTCGGCCGCATCCGAAAACACGAATCGGGAAATTTCGTGAAAATTCTGAAATCCCGAAACCCGAAACGCACATCCCTAGCACATTCCTCCATTGCAACTGTGGAGAAGTGGTCCTTTACGAGAAGCGGGTTCAACCTAACCAGTAGGTCTCTGCTCTGCAATCATGGAAAGACGACCCGATCCCAATCAGAAGACGCCACCAGCGAGTGTCCTTGGGCAAGACACCTAACGATATGGATGCGCCTACTTCCCAAAGTACTTGTACAGTTCCCTTGGGAACAGGGTCCCCCTGAATCAGGCTGTATCATCCATGTGTGGGATTCCAATGTATCAACCCCTTTTACACTGATCTTGTAAAGCGCTGCGGAATATGTGGCGCTATATAAAAAAAGGATAATAATAATACTAATCTTATCAATCGTAGTGATGTAAGGATAAAAACTGCTATAGTCCTTCCAGAAAAAAAAATGATGAAACGATCTCACTAGAAAGTGAGCAGGTAGTAAATGTAGAGCATATACAATTAAACTCTTTCTATAGCATCACCATTGAAATTAGGGATGTGCACTGATTTTTCTTTTTCGATTCGTTTCGGTTTGGCTCGTTCGGATTGTTCAAATTTTCGTTTCGCCCGATTTTCGTTTTGGCTCGTTTCATTTCGACTCGTTTTTTCGTATCGACTTTTTTTTCGTGATATCGGAAATTTTCGGTCTTTTCGGATCACCTGTTCTCTTCGTTTCAAAGTGTCTATTCGTTTTTTGACTTAGACAAATGGTATTTCGGTAATTCTGCCGATTCTATTGTTTTTTATGAAAGATCCTTTTTTTTTCTTATGGATATGCATTGCACAACTTTATTTAATCATATTAAAATGGTATGAAAGGAAAAAAATGAACCAAACGATTTAAAAAACGCAAAAATACTGACCCAAATGGTCTGACTTTAAAAATAAAAACCAGAACCAAATGTTTTAAAATGGAAAAAAGCTGAACAAAATTATCTGAAACTGAAAAAAAAACCCCAGAACAAAATAAATGATTTAAAATTAAAAAAAATTATGAAAAAAATGAATGCAGCATATGAATCTGCACACTGCTGAGCAGCACTTCTCTTCTCTGTAGTATAATTAATGCAGCATAGTTTTCTCAATTTAAAAAAATTATTTGCGTTTTTAACTTTTTATTAAATATCTCTTAAACCATTTTTTGCTTCATCTGCAGCAATATGCCATTTTTTTAAATAAATTTTTAGGTTTTTTTGGGCATTTTTTTGGAATTTTTGGTTAATCTTTAGGGTTTCTAACTAATTTTAAACAAAACTAGGCTTTATTCCTCCATACTGTTCAATGTAAAAATATAGTTGCGTTTTTAACTTTTTATTAAATATCTCTCAAAACATTTTTAGTTTCACCTGCAGCAATATGCCATTTTTTAAAATTAATTTTTTAGGATTTTTTGGGCATTTTTCGGGTATTTTTTGGGTTAATCTTTAGGTTTCCTAACTATTTTTAAATGTAATAACGAGGTCTGTTTTTTTCTTTGCTGAAATAGTCTAATGAAATGTTTCACTATCGGTGATGGTCCAAGGTTCAGCACCATGGACAGTAGTCGATGGTGAAACACTTCATCTATTTTTTTTTTTACATCGGGACCTTGGATATCGTAAGTCTGCCATTATCCACATCAGCAGTCTATTTTCTACACATCAGGACAACTTGTTACTATCCAAGGTCCTGATGTGTAGAAAATAGACGGCCGATGAGGGTAACGGCAGACTTACTCTATCCAAGGTCCCGATGTGAAAAAAAAGACTGATGAAGTATAAGGCTAATGTCAGATGAACTCAGTCAGGGTGCACTCTGCGTGCGTGCACAACGGACGCAAGTACTGATGGAAGATACTGTAGACACCAGGGGTCAAGTCCTGGGAAAAAAAGTGAGGGAACTCACCCACGAATTCCACAACCCCCATTACCTGAAGAAAATATATATATATATCACGAGTATAGCAGTGCGTGCCGGTGATACCATTTTTATTGGGTTAACTTTACATTTAAAAGACAAGCTTTCAAGAGTGTAAACTGGAAACTATACTGATCAGTGAAAGGTATCACTACGTACAGGTATACTCGTGATTGTGGCAACTGGACTAACGTGTTTTATATCTATCTATCTATATCTATATCTATCTATCTATATATATATCCAGGCACAGACCCCCAGAATAATATACACAACACTGTGCCCCCAGAATAATATACACAGCACTGAACCTCCAGAATAATATACACAGCGCTGAACCCCCAGAATAACATACACAGCACTGAGCCCCCAGAATAACATACACAGCACTGAGCCCCCAGAATAACATACACAGCACTGAGCCCCCAGAATAATATACACAGCGCTGAGCCCCCAGAATAATATACACAGAACTGAGCCTCCAGAATAATATACACAACACTGAACCCCAAGAATAATATACACAGCACTGAACCCCAAGAATAATATACACAGCACTGAGCCCCAAGAATAATATACACAGCGCTGAGCCCCCAGAATAATATACACAGTGCTGAGCCCCCAGAATAATATACACAGCACTGAGCCTCCAGGATAATATACACAGCACTGAACCCCAAGAATAATATACACAGCACTGAGCCCCAGAATAATATACACAGCACTGAACTGCAAGAATAATATAAACAGCACTGAACCCCAAGAATAATATACACAGCACTGAGCCCCCAGAATAACATACACAGCACTGAATCCCAAGAATAATATACACAGCACTGAACCCCAAGAATAATATACACAGCACTGAGCCCCCAGAATAACATACACAGCACTGGTTATATGGATATATTTTCCCCAGTTCACATGGATATAATTGCCCCAGCTCATATGGGTATATATTGCCCCAGCTCTCATGGATAATGCCCCCCCCGGTCTCATGGATATGCCCCCAGGTCTCATGGATATGCCCCAGGTCTCATGGATATGCCCCAGGTCTCATGGATAATGCCCCCAGGTCTCATGGATAATGCCCCCAGGTCTCATGGATATTGCCCCCAGGTCTCATGGATATTGCCCCAGGTCTCATGGATATTGCCCCAGGTCTCATAGATACTGCCCCCAGGTCTCATGGATATGCCCCAGGTCTCATGGATATGCCCCAGGTCTCATGGATATTGCCCCCAGGTCTCATGGATATGCCCCAGGTCTCATGGATATTGCCCCAGGTCTCATGGATATGCCCCCAGGTCTCATGGATACTGCCCCCAGGTCTCATGGATATGCCCCAGGTCTCATGGATATTGCCCCCTGGTCTCATGGATTATGCCCCAGCTCTCATGGATAATGCCCCCAGGTCTCATGGATAATGCCCCCAGGTCTCATGGATACTGCCCTAGGTCTCATGGATATGCCCCAGGTCTCATGGATACTGCCCCCAGGTCTCATGGATATGCCCCAGGTCTCATGGATAATGCCCCCAGGTCTCATGGATAATGCCCCCAGGTCTCATGGATATTGCCCCCAGGTCTCATGGATATTGCCCCAGGTCTCATGGATATTGCCCCAGGTCTCATAGATACTGCCCCCAGGTCTCATGGATATGCCCCAGGTCTCATGGATATGCCCCAGGTCTCATGGATATTGCCCCCAGGTCTCATGGATATGCCCCAGGTCTCATGGATATTGCCCCAGGTCTCATGGATATGCCCCAGGTCTCATGGATACTGCCCCCAGGTCTCATGGATATGCCCCAGGTCTCATGGATATTGCCCCCTGGTCTCATGGATTATGCCCCAGCTCTCATGGATAATGCCCCCAGGTCTCATGGATAATGCCCCCAGGTCTCATGGATACTGCCCTAGGTCTCATGGATATGCCCCAGGTCTCATGGATACTGCCCCCAGGTCTCATGGATATGCCCCAGGTCTCATGGATATGCCTCAGCTCTCATGGATACTGCCCCCAGGTCTCATGGATATGCCCCAGGTCTCATGGATATGCCCCAGCTCTCATGGATACTGCCCCCAGGTCTCATGGATATTGCCCCCCCCCCAGGTCTCATGGATATGCCCCCCCAGGTCTCATGGATATGCCCCCCCAGGTCTCATGGATATTGCCCTCCCAGGTCTCATGGATAGTGCCCCCAGGTCTCATGGATAGTGCCCCCAGGTCTCATGGATATTGCCCCCCCTAGGTCTCATGGATAGTGCCCCCCCCAGGTCTCATGGATACTGCCCCCAGCCCAGCTCACCTTTGCTGCTCCTCTGCAAGCGGCCGCGTGCTTCCTGCTTCAGCGGCCGCTGACAGGAAGTGCAGCCGCTCGCCTGGGATCTATGAAACAGCCAGGCGAGCGGCTCCACCTCCTGTCACCAGCCCTTGTAACAGGAAGCACGTGGCCGCCGGCAATGTGCGGCGGAGGCGTTCGGGCTCGGGCCACAGCGGGAACACTGCATTCCCGCAGCGTTCCCGCTGTGGGAGAAGTGCGGGAACGCCGTTCCTGCGCGTTCCCGCTCAACTCGAGCCCTGGTAGACACCACACGTCGGCTTTTGTTGACGGACATAGAAAAAAAATGGAATTATGGGAAACAAATTAATATGAAAAATGATAAAAGTTTGAAAAGGATATGAAAAGCCATTTTGTGCGTCAAGGTGCTGGAAGTCGCAAATGCGCTGCGTCTGACATCTCCCCATCACTTACACAGAACTCTACACGGATGTGGTGCACTCTGCGCCTTCGTCTAGCGGTTTTACATTCTTGCCTAACTTGCGTCCGTTTGGCACATGCGTTTATTCGTGCGCAGTTCGGTGGGCACGTACTTCGTGTGTGGGTCTCTATTGATCATGATTCTATGCTATGACAGACGTTAAACTGTGCGGCAACACGGACGTGATCACTGCATTCGTCTAACGCCGGCCTAAAGACACACAGTATGATAGTAGTCACTTAACCCCTTCACTACCGTGATTGTGTATACATGATCAGCGGTAGAAGACACAGCAACCCAAGTTCGTGTTAACATGATCTGGGGCTATGCTGTATCATTGCAAATTAATTTTATTTTGATGCAAATGAAATTTGTTTGCTTTTGGGCTACAGAAAATGCCCCCAAAGTGTTACCCCTGTGGGCATAATTCCCAAGGTGCTAAAATTGTTTAAAATCGATGTCTTGACTAGGGACGAGCTGTTCGGGTTCGGACGGTTCAGAGTTCGACCCGAACTTTGGCAGTTCGAAAGTTTGCGAACTTTGAACTTTTTGGGTGTGTTCGGTTCGAGTTCGAAAAAAAAAAAGAAATTTTGAAAAAAGTATAGAAAATGCTTAAAAAAATACTAAAAAATCTAGAAATAAAGAGACTCTTTACTGCAGAATATTATAAGCAACGGTTTATTAGGTATTGAATTAAAAACTAATGTGTACGTGGAAAGATTATCAACTCTAAATGACCTCTGTTCACAAACGGGCATAACACCAGGTGTTTTTAGTCTGGTAATCAATTTGATACATTGCACAGTATACTGAGGTACTGAGGGGGTGGGGTGGTGTCTGCTTTTGATTGAGATTTGAGAATTCATTTCCCTCCTAAAACATCCTCCTAATATGCTGCATTTAACCCTTTCGCTGCTGAGGCATTTCCCGCCTCTGTGCTAAGGTCATTTTTACCGGTTTTGCTCATCATGTTTAAATGTGCTTTGAAGGCTTATTTTAGTATATGACCCAGACATATTATATATTTTTCTTTCCGTCAGACTCGGCAGATTCATAATATGTCATTATTATAATATACAGACAGGACATGACGTATACATATAACAAAAAATTCAATAAAATATGAATTTTCAATAATTTACAACGTGTAATGTGTTTTTTTTCACATTTTAACATGCGAGCAATTGCGGTTATATTTTGTATGGGGTGCGCTTGTTAAAAAAATTAGAGATGGGGTCTCGTTACATTTTGTTTTGGGGAAAATTACGCGATTTTTAACAAACGTACCGCATAAAAAAATCGTTAGTGCAGCATCATTGTTCACATTATAATTGAAATGGGAACAATATTGCTGCATTAATGAACCAAAAAAAAGAAAAAAAAACTTGTTTATTTTTTTTTTATAATTTTTTTTAAACTATTTTTTTATTTTTATTTTTTATTTTTTTAAAAAACTTTTTCATAGTCATGTTTGGTATTGTTGGAACGGCCATGCTCTGGCTGATCAAACAGTACCAAACATTAACCCCTAGCTGCCACGGATCGGGAGATAGGGGGTTCATTGGAAACCCCTATCTCCACCATTGGTGGCAGTTAGGGGTTAACTCCAGAACTGGCGTCATCGTGCTATGCACGATGACGCCAGTCCTCAGGGGACATTCCCGGAAGCTTGGCCAACATCCAAGATGTCGGCCAGCTCCGGGAAAGGATCACGAACCGTCATTTTCGGCGCCGATTCGTGATCCGGCCCCATGGGGTTAATTCCAGGTACCGTTAGGAAGGGCAGGCTGTGCCCTTCCAAACGGTGCCTGGATTAATCCCCTGCGCCCCGGCGATCGGGAGGGAGAGAGGTCCGAAGGACCTCACCCACTCCCTTTCAGGCGCCTCCTCCGCACATGCGGGGGGTGCCTGAATTAGATATCATCGCGCCGCCGCGGTGACATCTAATTAGCCCGGCAGCGGTTCCGAGTGCTGGGCTGACATCGAGGATGTCAGCCCGCACCGGGGGGCACAGCGATCAGCCGGACCCCGGACGATCGCTGGCCCCAAAGGGAGGACGCGCTCAGCGCGTCCTCCGCAAGGAACGCTACCTGCGGGTAGACTCACTGAGTGCGTCCACCGGCAGCAAAGGGGTTAACTGGTGTTTGAAAAAAATTCAAAATAACATCTAAAGCAATGTTATTTTTCACCTCGGGAAAGAGCGGTGAAAAGCAGGAGAATAACTGGAGAAGTGAAAATTCTAGGTCAAAATAGCCAAACCAGAAAAATTCTCCCATTTAACTCACTTTCCAAATTGGCTATTTGGTCTAGATTGTTCTCTTCTCCTGCCAGTTCTCCTGGCTTTCACCTCTCTCTCAGGGTTGTTCAGAGAAAGGTGAAAACCAGGAGAATGGCAGGAAAACAGCAATCTGGACCAAATAGCCGATTTGGAAAGTGAGATAAGACTAGGGTCAGACTAACGCATTTTTCACAGCGACCGTCAAAAAGTGCGTCCGAACGCATTGCCGTATTTTTTCACGGAATGCGCGAAAACGGTCATACGATGCGCATTTTTACGTCCGTACTAGCGGTTCTGCGTTCTCGAAAAAATGCGTTAATTTTCCACTTGCATTGCGCAGCCAGACTTTCGTGCGACCGCACTTCGTATATTGGCCATCATTGCCCGTCATTTGCTGCTAGTGCGGCCGTGATTAAGTGCGCCTAAACGCATGTTAAAAATTCACTAGTCTGACCCTAGCCTAAATGGGAGAATTTTTCTGGTTTGGCTATTTTGACCTAGAATTTTCCATTCTCCAGTCATTCTCCTGCTCTTCACCGCTCTCTGAATAACCCTGACAGGGTTATTCAGAGAAAGGTGAAACTCAGGAGAATGACTGAAGAGAAAATTCTAGGTCAAAATAGCCAAACCAGAAAAATTCTCCCATTTATCTCACTTTCCAAATCGGCTATTTGGTCTAGAATTTTCCATTCTCCAGTCATTCTCCTGCTTTTCACCGCCAAAAAAATCAGTAAACTTTTTCTGCGTGTCCGAAAATGTCTCCTCTTTTCATACAGACTGCCGCCCCAAGCAGTTGTTTATGGATAGATTAAAGGAAAAGCATTTACCGTCATTTGAAATGTCATTTTTTGGTTTTTACATATTTCTATACATCCTACAAATCCGCCACTTCACGGGCAGGTTATGGGGACCTCCTAGGCACGATATTTGAAGGAATTTTTCTTTTTTATTTTTAACCCTTATTTCATGTCCCTTTAAAAACGTTTTTTTTTTAACTTTTTGTCCTTGTTTCCTGTCCCCCAGGGCACTACCCGGGCCCCTATACACTTTTTATGGCAAATATCTAGCATATATGCCCTCTTGGAGGGCATTCTAAAAACCGAATTTTCAGCCCCATTGACATGCATTGAGTTCGAGTTCGGGTTCGGATCCGACCATTTGGAAGGTTCGGGTTCGGCTTCGAACCGAACTCGGGTAGTGTTCGGCTCATCCCTAGTCTTGACATATTGGATTTTCCCCAGCCAATGCACAGAACCACAAGCTGCAGCTCTGTCTGCAGTAACTCTATTTGGCCATTAGATGGTGACATCTCCCTGCCAAACAGGTTATTAAGGTAGGGAATACATTGGGAATATTCCCAAATATTTCTTACTGTATAATTAATTAAACATTATATTACAAACAAAACACTGTTGTAGTATAGTGAATGGTTTGCGCTTTGAGTGTGTTACTGCTGTCTGTATATTATCTGTTTTGTGCATGTATTTTTGGGATTTTTTTGCACACCCACACTATAGCCAAATGCTGTTCACCTTCCTTTAGTTTCAGCCCTCTCTGAGTTCCTTAGCTGTATATTGGTCTGTAAAAGTGGGTTAAGTGGTGTGTGGAAGGTGATGGTTGGGATCGGAAGTGGCCAGTGACTTTTTGGTCTGGCTAATAGCTTAATACTTGACATATAAACCTGATCTCTGCTAAAAAAAAAAGCATCTAGTGTGACATGGCATTGATTGCAGTGTTCTGTGTGAAAACAGACCCAGGATGCACAAAAAGGGAGACAGATGTCATTTGCATGTCTTACCCAGAGTTCCTTGCTGCTTATGGGGAATGTAGCACAGGAGCTCTGGGATGCAGTTCTTTGAATTGCTGTGATGTGCAAATGACCTCTGCATTAATAAACTTTATTAATTCAGTATGGAGGCTTTTTATGTAATTTTTTTGCCCTCCACTACAACTCCAATAAGCACATATATATATATATTTATTTAATATTAATGTCAGGCTGCGAGGATGATATGAGGAAACGGACCCCAGTATGCCTAATATGTAATCCAGATCACAAGGATAAGGCAAGAGCAAGGTCAATGGATAGCCGTGGTCAGGGGCAGGCCGCAAGGAGATGTGGTCAGTAGCCAAAGGTCAATACCCGGGAGACAAACTGTAAATAATCGGAGAATTGGAACTGGAATATAAAGCTACACTAGCAGCTTTGTTCACTAAAGGTGAAACTCAGGAGAACTGGCAGGAGAAGAGAACAATCTAGACCAGGGGTCAGCAAACTTGGCTCCCTGATGTTTTGGGAACTACATTTCCCATGTGGCTTAGTCAGCCTAATGGGTGACTGAGCATCTTGGGAGATGTAGTTCCCAAAACATCAGGGAGCCAAGGTTGCTGACCCCTGATCTAGACCAAATAGCCGATTTGGAAAGTGAGATAAATGGGAGAATGTTTCTGGTTTGGCTATTTTGACCTAGAATTTTCACTTCTCCAGTCATTCTCCTGAGTTTCACCTCTCTTTGATTAGACCTGTATATCTAGATTGTCCTCTTCTCCTGCCAATTCTCCCGAGTTTCACCTTTAGTGAATAGACCCTCAAAGCATCTGCACAGTGTGTGTTCTGGGTTTAAATCGGGTGGGTATCTCTGACCCCACGGAGCGACTGAGCCGCTGTCACCCGAGCAGGCCCGCAGTTCTGTATCCATAAAGAATGGCAAAGTCTGGCACGTCACAATCCACAAGGGGAGGGTGGCAGCCAACGAGGTACTGGGAGCGCAGGACAGTGCGGTTAAAACAGTGTCGAGACATACTGACATCATGGAGACGCGTGTCACCACAGGAGGCAGGGTGGGTCCCGGCCGGGACCTGACATAATACTAATATATTATTATTCCAAAATCTGGAATGATCAGGGTCCCGGACTTTCCAGATAATGGGTGAACCATCTGTATTGAGTCTACAAAGGTACCAGGCATTAGCAGCCTCACTAGTAAGCATTCTTGTTCTATGTTTATTTAAGAATTGATTTATTATCAGGTCTATTCAAAGAAAGGTGAAACTCAGGAGAATGACTGGAGAAGTGAAAATTCTAGGTCAAAATAGCCAAACCAGAAAAATTCTCCCATTTATCTCACTTTCCAAATCGGCTATTTGGTCTAGATTGTTCTCTTCTCCTGACAGTTCTCCTAAGTTTCACCTTTTCTTGAATAGACCTGCATAATATATGTTTTGCATCTTGAGACACATTGTATATGCAGATAATATAAATAAAGCAATTTACCTGTGAGTGCCCTCTATTTGCTTTTTGTATACAGTGTATCAAGGCAGCACTGGGGCATGTCTACTGAACGGTGAAGTGAAAGCATCCTGCCTGTGTTGGAATAATATAATATAAATACACTGTATATGTGTTTAAGTAAAATTATAGTGCTCCATCCATGACGATGACAATGAATGATAATTAATTCCATGCTGCATACTTCACATTTCCGATAGTTTTGTGTCTTATAAATATAGCCCTGTTGTCATAATAACTATTTTTAACACATCACCCTCCTGAGCTTCTAAACCAGCGTTGGTTTAAATTTTTCTCGAAGGGCTAGACTATATGTCTGACATTGTGAGATAATGCTCCGTAGAGATTTATCTGTAAGCTGATTACAGACGGGACATAATAATGTTTATATGGGTGATCTGATGACTCCCAGCAGCAATGACGCGTCTCCTGCTTAAAACTCTTAATATATGAATAGGCTTAACTTTCCGAACACAGCGCCACGAGTGAAAACAAAATCCAAGCTCGTTTCCCAGCTATGCGTAGCGCAGATAAAGACCTATTTTGTGATGCACGTGTTTCTGGAGTAAAGTGAAAAAAAAATCCAAACGACCTACTAAAGATTCAAATTCGTCCAGGCTTACGATTTAATGTACAATGCTCAAAAAAATAAAGGGAACACTTAAACAACACAATGTAACTCCAAGTCAATCACACGTCTGTGAAATCAAACTGTCCACTTAGGCAGCAACACTGATTGACAGTCAAGTCCACATGGTGTTGTGCAAATGGAATAGACAACCGGTGGGAAGCAGAGGCAGGTAGCAAGACATCCCCAATAAAGGAGTGGCTCAGGTAATGCAGCTCATCCAGGATGGCACATCAATGCGAGCTGTGGCAAGAAGGTTTGCTGTGTCTGTCAGCGTAGTGTCCAGAGCACCAGGAGACAGGTCAGAACATCAGGAGACGTGGAGGAGGCCGTAGGAGGGCAACAACCCAGCAGCAGGACCGCTACCTCCGCCTTTGTGCAAGGAGGGACAGGAGGAGCACTGCCAGAGCCCTGCAAAATGACCTCCAGCGGGCCACAAATGTGCATGTGGCTGCTCAAACGGTCAGAAACAGACTCCATGAGGGTGGTATGATGAGAGCCTGACGTCCACAGGTGGGAGTTGTGCTTACAGCCCAACACGGTGCAGGACGTTTGGCATTTGCCAGAGAACACCAAGATTGGCAGCTTCGCCACCGGCGCCCTGTGCTCTTCACAGTTGAAAGCAGGTTCACACTGAGCACATGTGACAGACGTGACAGGGTGTGGAGATTCCGTGGAGAACGTTCTGCTGCCTGCAACATCCTCCAGCATGACCGGTTTGGCAGTGGGTCAGTAATGGTGTGGGGTGGCATTTCTTTAGGGGGCCGCACAGCCCTCCATGTGCTCGCCAGAGGTAGCCTGACTGCCATTAGGTACCGAGATGAGATCCTCAGACCCCTTGTAAGACCACATGCTGGTGCGGTTGGCCCTGGGTTCCTCAATGCAAGACAATGCTAGACCTCATGTGGCTGGAGTGTGTCAGCAGTTCCTGCAAGATGAAGGCATTGATGCTATGGACTGGCCCGCCCGTTCCCCAGACCTGAATCCAATTGAGCACATCTGGGACATCTTGTCTCGCTCCATCCACCAATGCCACGTTGCACCACAGAATGTCCAGGAGTTGGGGATGCTTTAGTCCAGGTGTAGGAGGAGATCCCTTAGGAGACCAGCCGCCACCTCATCAGGACTCTGGAGCATGCCCAGGCATTGTAGGGAGGTCATACAGGCTCGTGGAGGCCACACACACTACTGAGCCTCATTTTGACTTGTTTGAAGGACATTACGTCAAAGTTGGATCAGCCTGTAGTGTTGTTTTTCACTTTGAGTGTAACTCCAAATCCAGACCTCCATGGGTTGCTCAACTTGATTACCATTGATAATGTTTGTGTGATTTTGTTAACAGCACATTCAACTATGTAATGATCACAGTATTTAATAAGAATATTTCATTCATTCAGATCTAGGAGGTCTTATCTTTGTGTTCTCTTTATTTTTTTTGAGCAGTGTATAACAAGATAAGTAAAAATGATAGAGAATGAATACACAAACTGAAAGCTTTGGATCAGGGTCACCTTTAGCATTCGAGGAACCTACATATAAATAGAAACCCCACTGGCTCAACAGACCCCTCCACTGGAGCCACTGCTCCTTCATGGGACCGCCACTCCCATCACAGTTACCCATACTACATGGCAAGAAGAAGAAGCCGGCTCCAGAGTGGGCGCGTGATACAAAATATTTATTCAAATCTATTCTATTTGAGGGAACCTGGTCGTGAAAAAGTCGCCACGCTTGCTCGCACGTGAGCCCCCCGATCTTCCCATCTCCCCCAGATAGGCACCACTGGTCCCTCTTGCCTCCAGATAGACATTCTCTCTCCCCCAGATACAGAGATGGTGGCCGCTGGTGGTGCAGGGCCTCCCAAAGTGCAGGGCTGTAACAGGGGGAGTAGCGCCCACTAGAGATTAGCGGAGTTGAGATCCTTAAGAACTGATAAATCTTTTTGCCGTTTAAACACTGATTAGCATACACAGAATTATACACTTGAGGCAGCGAGGATGAACAAAACACTGAGTTGCTACTAAGCACTAAAGGTTTCGAGACTGATAGACTACTTAGAGCACATTCAGAAATACACAGATAAGTCAGACAGTTGGTGAATTGTGCGGACTGCAGGGCAGTCAGGAAATGAGCCGCTTTAACGTTTTCTGATAATCGGGAGCAGATCAGCGGTACCTTAAGATAGTCAGTGACAACACATACACCTCGGGGTCTGTCGTAAGTACAGTAACGAATATTGTTGATGGTGAGAGCACACCATCATGAGCGAGAACATGAGCCGCAAATAAGCAGTACCTTTCGATCGCAGTTCTTATCAACATGTGTGGCTGGAGAACAAGAGCCCTGGGTTGGGTATAGGAACCTAATGAGGCCACAGACAAGACCCACCGCTGAGAAGGGACACTTCCCCAGTAACGTGCAAACACCCCAGCGGCAAGCATGGGGTTAAACCACCAAAACCCCACACAGGCGATCGTAAACGAGCAGCAGGAGAATAGTCAAAACAAGCCAGGTCAAAAAGCAGGAGCAGGGATCATATCCAGAAAACGGGTTGGCAACAGAAAAATCAATACAAACGAATGGTTAGCGATGCGGGAAACAGACTCCACGACAGGGCGACGAGGCAACTCTTCGCGCCCTGTTTTAAACCCGGCGGCTCCTCGTGACTACGCCAGGCCTCACCCACTCGGACGCTGCGCGGCCATTCCCCAGTGCTGGCAGTCGGGCAGGTCTTGGCACAGGAGCTTTCCCAGACCTCCCAGGCAGGGCATCAGGGGCTGATGATATGACAGGGGCCCGGGGCATGCGCCCTGCCCACCACACCCAAAGGGCAGTCCGGTCTTGGATCCACAATGATGCTACTGGTACCGCATTGCTCTTCGCAACTGAACTAAGCTTGGGATCTCTGTGTTTTAATGCAACGCTCACGTTAAGGCTGGGGCACATTCTTTCCAGAAGGATGTCTGTGTGGCCACGTCACTGTAAGCCACCTATGTAGGATTGCACTTTATAGACCTGCCTGCCATCCTTTGTAGTAGCTCGACAGGGAGGAAAACAGCACGCCCGTTATAACGTGTGATACTAGTTCATGTGGTCCTTCCAGTTGGCCATCGTAATGCTACGACAGATACTGGAAGGAGGGTGGGTCACAATGGTCGCACTAAGTGCACTAGTATGGCCCCAGTCTAAGGCTGGTGTCAGACGAGTGCACGTGCCTACCGGCGTCCGTGCACAAAGCTTCCCCATCAAAACTCTAGACATGCGCTGATGGGGCTGCAAAGCACGATCCTCCATAGGAAGATCGAACTTTGCAGCGCTGGGCTCACTAACTGCACTCAGCTGGGCGGCCAGACGGGCATCGAGTGAAAGGAACATCTGCTCTCACGGACATTCCTTCCAATGACGTTCGTCTGAGCCCGGCCTAAGCGGAGATTAAGCTCATCGCAAGCTGCAATCAAAGTTGCAAGGCTGAACACAAAAGCACCACTGCAGGTTTTGTTGCAGATCGACTTAAGCCGATCTTGGTAGTGAAGGGGTTAAGCAACCAGTAAAAAAAGAAAAACAGGAAAAAGTTTTCTGAAAATTCTGCAAATTTTTAAAATAAGTCACAGTCGACAACGTGATGCCTTTTCCCATCCCTCCAGCGTAGAGGAGGGCGATATGGCCACACGTCATTTTTCACTCTTCTTTAGAACTTGTAAGTGGTTTTAAAAAAAAAAAAAAATGTTTTTCAGCCGCAGAAATTCCATTTATTTCTAAACATTTGTACATCCATTATAAAATTTAAATTCACTTTTAATGATCTTGACATGATTAACACTAGAAACATATGTCAGTGCACTTGAAACAGAAAGCATGATGCCAAGCGTTCTTTGTTATTCCCCTCTGGATCCTTTGCTATAATTATAACCATGCTGCTTCCAGTTTAATATGGCAGATGTTTACTTTCATTTCTTTTTTTAGTTACAAACCTCTTTGTGCGTGTTATCGTTATTCTTTATTTATATGAATCTGCAGGTAAGTCTATTTTGTTTTACTTTCGTCCATAACAGTATTAATAAACGCATTTTAATGCAAACATTATAATTAAAGTGATCGTCAACATCTAAAATATTGATATTACAGCAATGAGAATTAGAATTTTTGGCTCTTTAGACATTGACATTACAATAGTTTGGTTTTGGATATTTTGGGATATAGTGCTACTCATAAGAGTCTATTCACTAATTCCTGAAATTTTAGCGCTTTCACTTTGGCGCACTTCAGCGATTTCCTTTCGCTGACAGTACTGCTGAATTCACTATTCATCGGATTTTCCCCGTAGTGCATCGAAGATGGACAGGGTTATTCAAAGAGAATCGAAAAGTCGCCGCACGTTCGGTGACTTTTCGTCCTCTTCGATTCGATTCTCCTCTTAGATTGTAAACTCTTGGATTGTAAACTCTCATAAATAAAGACACTGGCATCAAGCTTAATAAAAAAGTATTTATTTGACAATCATTACCTTTTTTCCAGTGGCCCATAGGAGCAGCTGCACCTGCATCTCAGCCCTGCCTCTCCCAGCATGCAAAGTGAGTGGGAGCACGTGGTGGAGTGGGGATGTGATGCTTGTGCAGCCTAATGGAGAGCCCAGGAACTGCAGAGTGCAGTGAACAAATTATCATAATTTAAGCCTGTTGATCGGGGGGGGGGCAAGTGCCCACCCTTGCCCCATGCTGTGGATGCCCACACTTACTCCCATACCTCCATCACCCTTGATGTGTGGGTGAGGTTCTAAATTAGTGCAAGTAGACTGTTCTACCTCATCTGATTTAACCACTCAACTCAAATAATAGCCATGGTGAGTAGGTGTAGAAGGGGTCAAGTGACCCCATATGTTTGCAGGTCATAGAGCTTGGCAGTGGAGGGGCTTTCAAATGGGTGGACTTCCCAAATCAACAGTCAATTAAAACTCTGACAAACTGACGCAACCGTAATTTTCAAGTCAAAAATTGCAATCAACATATTCAAAAATTACAATCAACGACATATTTTTTGTTTGTGCGTGTGTATACTTCTTAATGCTCCTACTAGAGTATGCTCTGAAAATCAGTCCTACGCAGAGACGCCATCAGATTTACTAGATCTCTGGCCCTATGGCGAATAACGGTGGTACTGCTCTGTCGTCCCTGTTCCAAAACACACTAAAATATGATGGATCATCACATCTACTCTTCCTCAAAGTTGGGGGCTGAGACATGGATCATTTGTCTAAAGTAGCACTCCTTAACCCCTTCACTACTATTATAGAGAATACTTATTTTTCAAAAGCACCTGCTGTGACCCTTTATCGAGTATACTCGATCTGCTCCATTTCTGGAGTAATACAAAGGAATTTTGTTTATTGCATGCCCCCTGGGATTTACACACATCAGACATGACAGCGTTTGCATTGAAATTGTTTGAAAAGCTTTGACACCTGTTCTTCCTGCACGGAAAAATGGAGCTCAAGCTAAAATGTAAATGTACATGCACTTTTTGGCCAGCAGAGGGAGCCATCTTTCTGTCAATCAGGTCTTACTTATAGTGAACATAATAAGAAGGACGCCTCTGTATTATTTAGTGTGTGAGCAACGGAAAGTCCTTGGTGGTGAAGGGGTTAATTATTTCTAGTACAAGACATATTCTATTATACCATACATAAATATTAAGTTCATTTCATTTTTTTGGGGGATTTATATGAATCTATTTAACAGGGGGGGAAGTTGTGAGTCGTAAAATAAAGAGGCAAATGTCTAACTCCGTTTAATATGACAGATTTCTCTGAAACCTTATCTTAGCGCACCAATAAAAGGAAAGGATAACAGACGAGGCAGCCAGGCTTTTCTTTCCCTCGGCATGCACACATAATAAAAGGGAAAATTGTGATGTTTTCCTTCAAAAGTATTAATGAACAAAGGGAAACAAATATTAAGCTATGACAAAGCTGATTTCAAAAGGAGTCATGTTTATTTAATTTGCTCTATTGTGTTTCGCAAGCTCAAAGATATTCCATCTAACTGTCCCATATAAGTAACAAAAGCATTTTTCAGTCTGGGTATTATAGATAAGTCATCTGTAGTGAGGATTGCTTATCTCCTCGAGTGTATCAGCGGTGGAAACAAATCACAGGGCAAGAAATTATTGTAGCAGTGGTAAAATCCTAAACTAGTTGACACACGTACCGGAATGTGATGTTGTATTCGTCTGGAAAAATATTATGGATTTTTGTTCATAGCATATGACAAGACATGTGTGAATTTACCACTGATATGGAAAGTTACAGTATATGATGGGCGACAAGTACTATACAATGTCATGAAAATTGTGTTTGTGCTTGATAGTGCCATCACTATTTTATTAATACATTTAATTGTATGACTGCTTGTCAAAGGCAATACACTTTCTGTATTAATTATTTTAATTAATTTTTAAAATATATATATTTTTGTATCATCATCATTGTTTACAACACAATTCTTCAAAGTTTTGCCTATTATTATTAATATTATTTATAATAAATTAACACTAATAATACATATTTTATTTATAATAATAATTATTATTATTATTATCTTGTGATGTTATCTCCCCTTTACCCCTTCAATACTTTAACCTAATTTTAAATAAATCAGTTTATTTGAGAGGTAGCTATTTTATTTAATTGCATTTTTAAGCACATATTCTTGCCTATCATCATTAGTTACAACACAATTTTACAAAGTTTTGCTTATTACTATTAATAGTATTTATAATAAAATAATAATAATAATACATAATAGTGATAATAATTATTATTATTAGCTACTGGTGTTATCTCTCCTTTACCCCTTCAATACTTTGACCTAGTTTTAAATAAAAGAGTTTATTTGAGGGGTAGCTATTTTATTTAATTGCATTTTTAAGCACATATTCTTTCCTACCATCATCGTTATTTACAACACAATTTTACAAAGTTTGCTTATTACTATTAATAGTATTTATAATAAATTAATAATAGTGAGTATTTTATTTATAATAGTAATAATTATTATTATTAGCTACTGATGTTATCTCCCCTTTACCCTTTCAATACATTGACCACATTTTAAATAAGAGTTTATTTGACAGGTAGCTATTTTAATTAATTGCATTTTTAAGCACATATTCTTTCCTTTCACTTTAAATATTTACAGCACAATTTTACAAAGTTTTGCTTATTATTATTATTATTATTAATATAATTAATAATAGTAATAATAATTATTATTATTAGCTACTGATGTTATCTCCCCTTTACCCTTTCAATACTTTGACCACATTTTAAATGAAAGAGTTTATTTGAGAGGTAGCTATTTTAATTAATTTCATTTTTAAGCACATATTCTTTCCTATCACAATCATTATTTATAGTACAATTTTTGCAAAGTTTTCCTTATTAATTAAATTATATTAATAATAATAATTATTATTTTTATTTTGTAAAATATGGCTTACTGATGTTATCACCCGTTTATTTTCAATACTTGATTTTCAATAAAACCACTGGCAGGATCCACTGTTTTTATTTTTTTTGGAAAATCATTTTTCTTTAGCTATACAATAAAAAATGGAAAAAGGAGGGGGTGAAAATAAAAACATTTATTCACTTTAAAATAGATAGATCATATCTACCAGACCAAAGACCAGGACGCGTTTCGCCAACAAAGGCTTACTCAGCTGGTCCTGGTCTTTGGTCTGGTAGATATGATCTATCTATTTTAAAGTGAATAAATGTTTTTATTTTAAAAAAATTCTAATTGCTGTCTGCCTTCATAACTCCTGCAAAGAAGGTCTGGGGAACACCTTATGATTCCCTATGCGTATTGTGACGGAGCCAATAGAGCTCAACTGAGTGTGAGTTTGAATTTGGCTACTCCCTTCTAAAATACAAAATTGTTTGTGATTTATTGCACTAGGAGGTGCTTTTTGGTTTCTGTCAATTTTCCTACAGCATTCCTATTTTTGGTGAATTCCAGAGAGGTCGCTTGAAGGTCCTATGGGCACCTAATATAAAGTCCCTGCTCGCCTTATTCCTAAGAGCCGTTGTAAGCTCTACAGAATGTGAGTTAACAATCAATATACATTTCTCTCATCTTGGGTGCTGTCTTGCTGCGCAATTTTGGTCCCTTGTGTTTGTGTTTCCTCCTACAGTGCACACCTCATCTGCATTTTTTGAGAAGATCCACTCCTAAAGACAACGACTTCTGTTTACGGACATATTGGGTGTCTACCCCACTGTCTTTTTTGGATTTAGGAAAACAACACAGCGCTTTAAGAGACCTGTTTATACAATAAATGTCATGCCCCATGGCTACCACCATCCTGAAACCCCCCTGGTGGTTCACTTCCATCCTGTTCCTGCCCTGCATCCAGCAGTGTAAAAGTTAAAACACAAAAACACGTGACACACGAAATAAAGGGCTCAGCCCCGCATACACTCACTGCTGGTTCATTACAGCTTTTGCTCACAAAGAGTAAACACCGTTGCTGATCTGCTACCTGATATTCCTGTTCAGTATTCCTGCTACTACAACCATCATTTCCATCATCCTTCTGCAATCAACCTGGTCAGTTCTCATGTTCATCCACCCTCCTCTACCCTTATCCTCTGTTTATTTTGTGCAAACCACTGCACGCTGGGCTCATACTCTCCTCACCCCTGGTGCCACCCCGGTACCATCCCCAACCCTGACAATAAAAAATCATTGGGAATTTTCACAGTGTATTTTTTTATTAGTAACCCTATTAGACTGGCAAGGGCAAGCATCTCCAACTGCTGGCCAAAAAAACGCTACTACAGCTGGGACTCCATGCTAAAGTGGTCAGGAAAGATGAATAGAGTGCTCCTTTAATGTTGGAAAACTGTTGTCTCCTCAATATATTAGCAAAAACTGTAACACACACACATCCCTTTAACCTACAACTGTATGTCCACCGGTAACTATCCTTCAGAAACTGCAAAAAGTCTCTACTTACACCTAAAGCATCTTCCCGAAGTGTTATCAGTGCAATGTGTGTTTTTTTTACTTAACCACTTGGCTGCTAAGGACGCGCTCAGCACGTCCAGTCAAGTGGTTCACCTGTGCAGAGGATGCGCTGAGCACGTCCTTGCACAGGGGGCAGCGATCGTCCGGTATTCCGGCCAATCGCTGCGGTCCCCCAGTGCGGGCTGATATCTTAAATGTCAGCCCAGCATCGGGACCTCGTTGGGCACAACAGACGTCAATGAGCTAGCACGATGACGTCTATTGCAGGCACCCCCCCTGCGAGTGCGGGGAAAGTGCCTGAAGCAGTGGGGGGAGGTCCTTTGGACCTCTCTCTCTCCCCAACCGAGCGGGCCACCGGGAAAAGGCAGGCACCGCTTGGAAGGGCACAGCCTGCAGCTGTCTTTAAACCCTAGTGTGCTGGATCACGATTCGGCACAAACAGGCGCCATATCGTGGCCCCCTCCCGGAGCTGGCAGACATCTTGGATGTAGGCCAAGCTTCTGGGTTCTCCCCTGATGATGATCGCGCAATGACGTCAGTTCTGGAGTTAACCTTTAGCTGTCACCTATGGTGAAGATAGGGGGTTCCAATGAACCCCCATCTCCCCATCCGTGGCAGCTAGGGGTTAATGATTGGTATCGTTGGAACAGCCAGAGCATGGCCTTTCCAATCAATGATACCAAACATGACCATGTTAAGTGTGAATTTTTTTTTTTTAATAAGTACTAATAAAAAAAAATGAGTTTTTTTGTCTTTTTTTTTGTTTTGTTAGTGCAGCAATATTGTTCCCATTTCAATTATAATGTGAACAATGATGCTGCACTAACGATTTTTTTTATTGGGGGCGTTTGCTAAAAAGCAAGTAACGACTCCCCATTTCTAATTTTTTTTAACAAACCAACCCATAAAAAATATAATCGGAAACGCTCACATGATAAAAAGAGAAAAAAAACCACTTTACACACTGTAAATTACTGAAAATTCTAATTTTATTGCATTTTTCATTATAATATACAGGCAGGACATGACGTATACATATAATGGACATGACGTATACATATAATAGTATTATGAATCTGCCAAGTCTGCCGGAAAGAATGATATATAATATGTCTGGGTGGTATGATAAAACGTGGCTTCAAATCGCGTTTAAACATGATGAGCAAAGACGGTAAAAATGAGCTCAGCAAACAGCCATGAATGGCTCAGCAGCGAAAGGGTTAATTTACCTTAACTGCCTATTATTATTTTTATTATTGCATGATCACTATCTTTTCTCATAGCTACTGTTACCTTTTGTTGATTTTAAACCGCTAACAGGGCATCCTGCCAAGCGGATTCTGTTATATTGAACCTGACACTAATGTAAAGGCAGGATGAATGAGGTTTGTACCACTACAGCAGAAGAAAACATTAACAGTTAATTGTTTCCTTGTAATTATCGTGTTTTTCATGTGTTTGTAGAATTCAGTACTCTTTGTATGGTATGTATCATTCGTGGTTAAACTCTTCAAATAGATTTTCTAGATTGAGATTGATGGTGAGTTCTATTCTATCCTTATGAGCTTCTGATACAGTGTGGTGTGTTGTAAGTGTTGAAAGCGATACTGTATGGTTATAACAGCATTGGGGAATGTTATGGTTAAACTTTATTCCTTCCTGAAACTCCTTTCACCCCAACTTCACAATGCTATCAACAGTGAAAGTTAACGTTGGACACACAACGCTCTGTCAAAGTTTTGTCTTTTCCCTAAGTGTATCTCACTCATAATATTGTTGAAGTAAAATATTATCTATAAAAGTTGCAATAACAATCTATTCACTTTATTTAAATGTCTGTTCTCTGTTTTGATGACTGTACAAATATGGGAAAAAGACAAATTTACGTGAATAATGATCTTTTACTGGACTGGTATATGTTTATGTTTATGCTCATCCATTCAGTTACACAAGGTTTAATCAAATGGTTAGGGTTGTTGTGGGATTAGGGTTACTATTAAAGTTACTAATATAGTTAAAGGTATACTACCACTTACATAAGCTGCGACTAGTTTACTTGTGCAATACAAACAAAACCACATTAGACACATTATAAAAACAGACGCTGCTGTTTATTTCTTTGTTTTAAGTAATTGCATGTAAAAAGAAAAAACAAAGTTAGTTTTTTATCTCCAGTTTCTGTTTAGTGGATTTTTCCAGACTTGTGCACCGATTTATTTTTCTTCGGTTCGATTCGGTTCGTTCAGATTTTGTAAATTTTCGTTTCGGCTGATTTCCGTTTCGGTTCGGTTCATTTTTCGTATCGACTTTTTTTTTCGTGATTTCGGAAATTTTCGTGTTTTTCAGAAAGTCTGTTCTCCTCGTTTCAAAGTGTCTATTCATTTTGACGTAAACTAATGGTTTTTCGGATCCAATATTTCTGTCAATACGATAATTCTGCCATTGAGATTTCTCATGTTTTACAAGAAGGATACATTGAGATTTCTCTGGTTTTCCAGGAAGGATACATTGAGATTTCTCTGGTTTTACAAGAAGGATACATTGAGATTTCTCTGGTTTTCCAGGAAGGATACATTGAGATTTCTCTGGTTTTCCAGGAAGGATACATTGAGATTTCTCTGGTTTTCCAGGAAGGATACATTGAGATTTCTCTGGTTTTCCAGGAAGGATACATTGAGATTTCTCTGGTTTTACAAGAAGGATACATTGAGATTTCTCTGGTTTTACAAGAAGGATACATTGAGATTTCTCTGGTTTTCCAGGAAGGATACATTGAGATTTCTCTGGTTTTCCAGGAAGGATACATTGAGATTTCTCTGGTTTTACAAGAAGGATACATTGAGATTTCTCTGGTTTTACAAGAAGGATACATTGAGATTTCTCTGGTTTTCCAGGAAGAATACATTGAGATTTCTCTGGTTTTCCAGGAAGGATACATTGAGATGGGAATGATACAAAATTACAGAATCAGCGATATAACCAAAAAATACATTGTCCGAAATTACTGAAATGGAACCGAAATCAGGAATGGAACGAAAATGATTTTCGATTTTACACATTTCTAGTCCATTCGAAAAGTTTTCGTTTCGGTTCGGAAATTTGTTCGGATCTGCCGTTTTCGGATCCGAAAATCGTCCGAATCCGGAAATTTCGTGAAAATTCTGAAACCCAAAACGCACATCCCTAGATTTTTCCCATGATGCAACATTTGCCAAAATCATATATTTAGTTTTACTTTATAGCAGTAGTATAGCTTCTACAGTATTTAACATTAGTCAATGAAATGTGTGTAGGGGGGGGACTGTTTAGATAAGGCTGCAGGGAGCTATTGTGTTGCTGAGATAAGAGATGGTAGCTAATGAGATAGTAGAAGCAGCATAAAAAACGTCTAATCTACCCCCTGGTGATGTCCTTTGAATACATCTCAAACAATACAATGATGTGAGTTGGTTTCTATAACTACACAGACACAAAGAGTCCATCCTATGACCAATGCCACACAATGAGGAGCAAGTGATGCAAAGATACAGGGAGGGGGCAGTTTACACCACAAAATATCACACAATGGATGCACCCAGTGACACATATAGAGGAAAATATCACACAATGGATGCGCCCAGTGACACATAGAGGAAAATATCACACAATGGATGCACCCAGTGACACATATAGAGGTAGATATCACACAATGGATGCACCCAGTGACACATATAGAGGAAAATATCACACAATGGATGCACCCAGTGACACATAGAGGAAAATATCACACAATGGATGTACCCAGTGACACGTATAGAGGGAAATATCACACAATGGATGCACCCAGTGACACATAGAGGAAAATATCACACAATGGATGCACCCAGTGACACATATAGATGGAAATATCACACAATGGATGCACCCAGTGACACATATAGAGGAAAATATCACACAATGGATGCACCCAGTGACACCTATAGAGTAAACTATTTTCTTAACTAAACATACAAGAGAAAAACAAAGTACAAGATATCAGCAACATAAAACAAACACAATACGGACAATTCATTTTTTGGTGTTACTTGCCCTTTAAAAAGTTTGTTTGTTTATAGTTAGTTAGGATTACACTTTCTAATTGTTTTTTTATTAGGATTAGGGTCACAATTAGGGTTAGGGTTACTGTTGCAGCTTGTTTTTTATCAGCGTTACCTTTTTTTTTTAGTCTAAAATTCTGAATTAAGTGTAATAAATCAGATTATAATCGATCTTGTCCAATAAAGTCGTTTATATTCTGATTTTTTTTAATTTTGGATTAAATTATTCGGATTGTGTTTCGTACACCAGCAATTCTGAATTCGGATTGATCCAATTTTCTGAATTACCGATAAATCAGATGTTATCTGAGTCAGTCCAAACCAATTAACCAATTTCTAAAATCTATCTACCTACTCTGTCTTTATCTACCTATCCCTGTATGTATCTATTCCTCTTTCTATCTATCTACTTATTTATGTCTGCATCTATCTACTTATTTATCTATCTATCTATCTACAGTATATATCTACTTATTGCACCTTACTTACCATGCCACAATACAAAAAGAAAGTGTCTCGATCCCCATTTTCCTACAGAGCACCGCAGTTATGGAATAACCTCCCAGACATAATGAAATCTTCACCCAGTCTTAGGTCACTCAAGAGCTCCCTATTAACATACCTCAATACGGAATGCACCTGTAAACATATAACATAGTGACTATATACAGAATGCACCTGTAAACATGTAACATAGTGACTATATACAGAATGCACCTGTAAACATGTAACATAGTAACTATATACAGAATGCTCCTGTAAACATGTAATATAGTGACTATATACAGAATGCACCTGTAAACATGTAACATAGTGAATATATACAGAATGCCCCTGTAAACATGTAACACAGTAACTATATACAGAATGCAAAAAAAACAAAATAGGTGCTCTTTCCCAGATAGATGCAAACAGTGACCAGAAAAAATGAAAAAAGGACCTGTAGATCTCAAGCTTGTCCCCTCCAATGGACGTTCAGAGAGAAAAATGGAAAATGTATCGAGATCTAAAACAGGACAATATAAAATAGAAGGATCATAGCGTTATATGTAAAAACAAATTTGCATCATGACACGCCCCCTGTAGAAACGCACTCACAGGATAAAAGAAAAATTAGCGCATATCATAAATTACTCATCCCAAAGATGTATAGGAAGGCTCAGGATCTCGTCATCCACAGAAGATTTCCACCTGGATCGCTGTCAACAGGTTCTGCAGTCACTCCAAAACAAAGGGAGTCTAATCGCCAACAGTGGTAAAAGGTAATTTATTCATAAAATTCCGACGCGTTTCGTTGGTGTTAATTCCAACTTCATCAGGGAAAAATATCAATATGATATTTTTCCCTGATGAAGTTGGAATTAACACCAACGAAACGCGTCGGAATTTTATGAATAAATTACCTTTTACCACTGTTGGCGATTAGACTCCCTTTGTTTTGGAGTGACTGCAGAACCTGTTGACAGCGATCCAGGTGGAAATCTTCTGTGGATGACGAGATCCTGAGCCTTCCTATACATCTTTGGGATGAGTAATTTATGATATGCGCTAATTTTTCTTTTATCCTGTGAGTGCGTTTCTACAGGGGGCGTGTCATGATGCAAATTTGTTTTTACATATAACGCTATGATCCTTCTATTTTATATTGTCCTGTTTTAGATCTCGATACATTTTCCATTATATACAGAATGCACCTGTAAACATGTAACATAGTGACTATATACAGAATGCACCTGCAAACATGTAACATAGTGACTATATACAGAATGCACCTGTAAACATGTAACACAGTGACTATATACAGAATGCATCTGTAAACATGTAACATAGTGACTATATACAGAATGCACCTGTAAACATGTAACACAGTGACTACATACAGAATGCATCTGTAAACATGTAACATAGTGACTATATACAGAATGCACCTGTAAGCATGTAACAGTGACTATATACAGAATGCACCTGTAAACATGTAACATAGTGACTATATACAGAATGCACCTGTAAACATGTAACATAGTAACTATATTTCCTACATATTTATTTTCTGTGTAAATCTGTATTTGTGTTTTGTGTTTTTAATATCTTGCATTTATTACTTTGTATTTCTGTGACGACTGTAACATTTAAATTTTCTTGAACCCAGGACATACTGAAAACGAGATAAAGCTCAATGTATCCTTCCTGGTAAAATACTTTATAAATAAATAACTATACATTATTTGTCTACTTATTTATGTCTGTATCTATCTATCTATCCATCTATCTACCTCTCCATATTTATCTGTCTATCTGTCTACTTAGGTAGATCAATGCAGACATAAATATCTACTTATTTATGTATAGCTATCTATCTAGCTAGCTAGCTCTCCATCCATATTTATCTATCTGCTTATTTATGGCTGTATCTATATATCTATCTATCGATCTCTCTATTTTTCGATCAATCTATGTCTGTAATCCCCTCTCTCTCTCTCTCGGTCTTTCTCGTCATCTTTGCATCTGTTTTTACCGTTACCATCTGCAATATTTTAATCATGGTTTACATGTTATATCTATATGATATATATATACCCAGGCAGGTGTTTCCTGATCTGGACATTGTTACATATTTAGCATTGTAACGCACCACTCCTTTTATTGTTTATGACGCAGATGTTGTGACATTATCACAGGGTGAAGGTGACACAGTTTAGATCCTCTTCTTTAGTAATTACGTGAAAGTGTAACTGTGGAAAAAAGTTCCATTACTTTATTATGTTCTATTTTTCTCTATTTAGCTCCGTGAACTGAATTCAGATCAAAATAGTCTATGAAATGATCTAATCTACTGTAATTATGGTATCGCTTACGTGGTTTCCATAGGCACCGCTTTCTAACCCGACTAACTTTACAAGCTCGAGAGTTTAGTGATTAGGTAAATGCCTGAAAGCATAGGTGTTATTTGTGGCGGAATAATTTGTATTACATCTACTGCTGGTATCTAGATTGCACGTTCTATGGGTCAAAGAGGTATCACAGTAAGACAAAAACTGTTAAAGCTATATGAGTGATATCACATATTCTGCATGAATGGCATAATTCATGACTCACAAGTCGTGGCAGTTATTCATAGCTCGAGAAATAAAACATCCCAGCGCTTTATCTTCTTGTTTCAATTTATTCTATATGTGCATATAATTATGTTTCTTTTATTTAAATTAAATAAGACAGGTAATGAGGCAAAAAAATAATACTCTCAAATGAGAGGTCAAAGTCTGTTGCATCCTCTCCACTCAAATGATAGGGCGTCCCACTCCTGAAAATTCATAAAGATTGATGGCTGCACTTCTAATTTTCTAATTTCCAATGCAGCCGGGGATTTAACTAGAACCATCATTTTTTTGAGTGCCAAGCAGATTTCCTTTACTTTTGTTCAGCGCAAATGAGAAAGATCTCACAGTCCATTAAACAGGCAGTCTAAGTCATAAAGAGCAGCAGTGAAGCACTCTCGCCATGGAGCAGCAGTTGGTTTAATTTGCCACTGATGTGCTTACAAAGCTATATGTCTGGAAAAGCTGATCCCTTCTGCAGTCGGGTGCGAGACTACACCCCAACAGACTGCAATAACGGGCGTTTTAAGAAGGATGTGCGCTTACATTCTGATTAATAGTGGCATTTCATTAAAAACTTAAATAACAAAGCAAAAAATAAAATTGAGTTTAAATAAATGATCTATATGTCACAATCTATGTGATAGATAGTCTATATCTATCACTATCTATCACTATCTATCACTATCTATCATTATCTATCACTATCTATCACTATCTATCATTATCTATCACTATCTATCACTATCTATCATTATCTATCACTATCTATCACTATCTATCTATCTCTATATCTATCTCTATATCTATCTATCTATCTATCTATATCACTAGCTATCTATCTATATCTATCACTATCTATCTATATATCTTATTGTCACTATCTATCCCATGACTATCTATCCCATATCTATCTATCTTATTGTCACTATCTATCCCATGTCTATCACTATCTAGCTATCCCATATCTATCTCTATCTAGCTATCTATCCATATCTATCTTATTGTCACTATCTATCCCATATCTATCTATCTATCTATCAGTCCATATTTTTTTCTGTATATAGAGCCAACAGTTTCTGCAACGCTTTACAATAACCAAAGGAAACAAGATTTAGATAAGCGGTCATAGGATGGAAACACTAGGGCCCCGATTACATATCTAACGCTAACGATAGCGCTCACCTGCGGGAGCACTACCGTTAGCTGCGGTATTAGCTGCCTATTACAATCCAAACGCAACCGTTTGCGTTTGGTATCTTGCGCTCCTCAGTGCGAGGTCACTGCACTTTGCGTTCCCTATACTTAACATGGGGATCGCAAAACGTGAATCAGCGCTGGATTACAATGTCCCAGCGCTGATTAACGCCTGGCTCTGGTCAACGAAAAGTTTACCAGAGCCAGGACCTGGTGTTAACGGATTCCGCTTCTGCAGAATCCGTTAAGCCACATACTCACCTTCTGTCCCGCGGTGAGGACCGCGGCTCCAGTCGCATCCTCCGGCCGGCGGGAGCAGGGAAAGACAGGGGGAAAAAGTCCCCTACGTCTTTCCCTGCGTATCACTACGCTGAACAGCCGGATCTTGCGATGCGAGATCCGGCCGGTCACGTGACCGGCAGAGAGGAACTCAATGGAGTCCTATGGACTCCATTGAGAGGATGCGTCCGGCTGCGCTCAGCGCTGCCGCGCGCATTCCTATCTTTAACGCTTGATAACAATGCAGGCAGCATTTTTTGCGCCTGCATTGTAATCTGGCATTAAAACGCGGGCGCAAGGGGGGAAACTGCAGGCGCAGTTTTTCCTCCCCTGCGCCTGCGTTTTAATGCCAAGAGCGTAATAGGGGCCTAGGTGTAGAGGGCCCTACTCATAGGAGCTTATAGTCTAGAGGAATTGGGGTTGAGGAAGACAAGGGAAGTTTTACTGGACGACAGGATCCTTGGTGCCAGTGGTTCAGGAATGGTGGGGCCATAGAAGAAGCTTCAATCCTGTGTGAGTCGGTGAGCAGAGGGATGAGTTGCATCAGTGATGTGGTACACTAATCTGAAGAGATGGGTTTTGAGGGATTTCTTGAAGGTTTGAAGATCAGGGGAGAGTTTGATAGGGTGAGGTCGACCGTTGACTAGAGTTGTCTAGATGGGACGTGCTTGCAGAGTAACGAAGACATGTAAGGGAGGAGTTGATTTATTGAGTGACTAGGTGGAAAGCCTGCCCAGAGGGCAGTCTATTGTTGTCGCCAGCTCAGAATTCACGTCCACATAGTTTTTTTTCAATGTCCTATCCAAGAGTATCTCTCTATATAAATGAGTTTCTAACGCGTCCATCGCCATCCCATCCACAACAGGAGGGCCAACTGAGCAGCTGTGATGGGTGCGCGCACAGCTGACAGCGCATTACAAAGGCATTTATATATTAGAACAGGTTCCTCTTCCCTCTTAGATTGTAAGCTCACGGGAACCGGACCCTCAGATTGTAAACTCGTGGGACCCCTTAGATTGTAAACTCGTGGGACCCCTTATATTGTAAGCTCATGGGGCCCCTTAGATTGTGTTGGGCTTGGGCGGGCATTTTTTTTGTAGTGTATACATTATGTGGATATTTAATGGCACGTGGTATGCATGGCATGGCAGGCTGGTATTTAGGCATACTGGTATTATGCATGGCAGACTGGTAATATGGCTGGCAGACTGGTATTATGCATGGCAGACTGGCATTGTGCATGGCAGACTGGTAATATGGCTAGCGAACTGGTAATATGTTTGGCAGACTGGTATTGTGGCTGGCAGACTGGTATTGTGCATGGCAGACTGGTAATATGGCTAGCAGACTGGTATTGTGCATGGCAGACTGGTAATATGTCTGGCAGACTGGTAATGTATATGGCAGGCAGACTGGTAATATGGCTGGCGAACTGGTAATATGGCTGGCGGACTGGTAATATGGCTGGCAGACTGGTATTGTGCATGGCAGACTGGTAATATGGCTGGCAGACTGGTATTATGCATGGTAGAATGGTATTATGCATGGCAGACTGGTATAAAGGCAGGCAGACTGGTATTGTGCATTGCAGACTGGTATTGTGCATGGTAGAATGGTATTATGCATGGCAGACTGGTATTAAGGCAGGCAGACCGGTATTGTGCATGGCAGACTGGTATTGTGCATGGCAGACTGGTAATGTGCATGGCAGACTGGTATTGTGCATGGCGATGTGCATGGCAGACTGGTATTGTGCATGGCAGACTGGTACTGTGCATGGCAATGTGCATGGCAGACTGGTATTGTGCACGCCAGACTGGTACTGTGCATGGCAATGTGCATGGCAGACTGGTACTGTGCATGGCAATGTGCATGGCAGACTGATATTGTGCATGGCAGACTGGTATTATGCATGGTAGAATGGTATTATGCATGACACACTGGTATTAAGGCAGGCAGACTGGTATTGTGCATGGCAGACTGGCATTGTGCATGGCAGACTGGTAATGTGCATGGCAGACTGGTAATGTGCATGGCAGACTGGTAATGTGCATGGCAGACTGGTATTGTGCATGGCAGACTGGTATTGTGCATGGCAATGTGCATGGCAGACTGGTACTGTGCATGGCAGACTGGTACTGTGCATGGCAATGTGCATGGCAGACTGGTACTGTGCATGGCAGACTGGTATTGTGCATGGCAGACTGGTATTGTGCATGGCAGACAGGTACTGTGCATGGCAATGTGCATGGCAGACTGGTACTGTGCATGGCAATGTGCATGGCAGACTGGTATTGTGCACGGCAGACTGGTACTGTGCATGGCAATGTGCATGGCAGACTGGTATTGTGCATGGCAATGTGCATGGCAGACTGGTATTGTGCATGGCAGACTGGTATTGTGCATGGCAATGTGCATGGCAGACTGGTACTGTGCATGGCAGACTGGTACTGTGCATGGCAATGTGCATGGCAGACTGGTATTGTGCATGGCAGACTGGCATAGGCGTGCGCACGGGGTGTGCCGGGTGTGCCTGGGCACACCCTAATCAGACAGCTTCTTTTTATTTATTTTTTTTACCGTGACTGCCGCTGGCCGAACCCGCAGCTCCAGCGCTCATCGTTGTCATCTGCTCTGGGAGCAAGGAAGCTTAGGCCCCCGGCACACGAGCGTATTTACAGCTCATGTGCGCCCGCACTTCCCTGCGTCCGTGGGTTTTTGACGGGGAAAGCCCTCCACCGGACGTGAAAAAGGCCTCCCCGTCAAAAAGCTAAACGGACGCTGAAAGTATACAAAGCGCGATTCTCCATAGGAGGATCACGCTTTGTACGCTGAGCGCAGAGAATGGAAGGAACGCCCACTTTCACGGACGTTCCTTCCATTCTCTCAAAACGCTCGTGTGCCTGGGGCCTTAGGCAGCAGGCTACCACAGGAGCGTCTCCAAACACCCTCTACTGACTGATCGCGGAGCTGCAGGTGCACATGTGACGTGTCATCACATGACTTCTGAGCAGACGTCATCATGTGCGCCTGCGCGTGGCACCCGGCGCCAGTATTGTGTGTGAAGAGACTCAAGGTGGGGTTGCCTGCTGCTGCAGTTCAGCCACCTGCTATGGATGGGGCCCTTCCTATTCCTCCTGCCTGGTAAGGGGCCCCCTGTAGTTTGGAAGACTCAAGAGCTGCTGCACAGACACGGAGACAGAAGCCCCGCCCCCACATGCCTGCAGAGCTGAAATCTCCAAGGAAGAAGTAAGCAGCAGCTAAAGCAGGGGGGGTGAGTCAAGGGGGCAGTAGTGTGTGTGTGGCATTAAGTGTCTGGGGAGGAAGTCATAGAATGGGGGGGGGGTGGTTAAGACAGTGTCTGGGGGTGGAGAGGAGCCAGTGTGGAAACTGTGTGTGAGGGGTTAAGACAGCATCTGGGGTGGAGAGACTGTGTGTGTGTGAGGGGTTAAGACAGTGTCTGGGGTGGAGAGAAGACTGTGTGAGAGGGGTTAAGACAGTGGGGGTGGCGAGAATACTGTGTGTGTGTGTGTGTGTGTGTGTGTGTGTGTGTAGTAAAGACAGTGTCTGGGGGTGGAGAGAAGTGTGTGTGTGTGAAACCTGTGAGGGGTTAAGACAGTGTCTGGGGGTGGAGAGGAGCCATTGTGTGTGTGTGGGGGGGGGGTTAAGTGAGTATGTATATATTATATAATATAAACTTTATTATATATTTTAAAATAATGAACTAAATATAATTAAAATATTTTATTAATATGTACTTATTATAATTTATATTCACTTTAATAATTATTTTAAAATAACATTTATATTAATATTTGAGTTCTATTTCTGTGGATTCTGTGATACGCTCATACGCACAGCACATTACTGTTATACTGTGATGCTCTGATACAGTAATATGTGCATATCACAGAGCTCCACAGCAATAAAAAGCCAGCTCATACACAGAACAAACACAATACTGTAAGTTTTATTGCTGTGGAGCTCTGTGATGTGCGCTGTATATGTGCGTGAGTTTTATTGCTGTGGAGCTCAGTGATGTGCGCTGTATATGTGCGTGAGTTTTATTGCTGTGGAGCTCTGTGATGTGCGCTGTATATGTGCGTGAGTTTTATTGCTGTGGAGCTCTGTGATGTGCGCTGTATATGTGCGTGAGTTTTATTGCTGTGGAGCTCTGTGATGTGCGCTGTATATATGCGTGAGTTTTATTGCTGTGGAGCTCTGTGATGTGCGCTGTATATGTGCGTGAGTTTTATTGCTGTGGAGCTCTGTGATGTGCGCTGTATATGTGCGTGAGTTTTATTGCTGTGGAGCTCTGTGATGTGCGCTGTATATGTGCGTGAGTTTTATTGCTGTGATTCTCTGTGATACACTCATACACACATGCTGTCCTCCAAATCATCTGGGAGCAGGCTGCTTGTTGGCACTGTGAAGCCCCATAATGGAAATTTGCCTAAGACCTCAACATATCTGGAGCCGCTTCTGCATGCGAGTACCAGACCAGGACCTGTCAGCAAACCAGTGCCGGCAAGACCAGCCATAGCATTGCCAGCCAGTTTCACCAGCCACAGCCAGCCCGAGCCACACATAAAGTTAAGGTGAGCTTGGTGGAGCCAACCTGGGTTAATATTCCATAGTTGTCGATAAGATAACTGCAGGAAACATTACACATAACGTCTCCTGTAGTTATTTTATCGTCAGGAAACGGTATTCCATTTGAGCCGCATGCTGAGCTTGTGGCTCTAATGTAGCGTTTCCAACCCATGCATGAGGTTACTGTACGTTATCGTCTCCTATATTTACTATGGGAGACGTTAATTGTGAGCTTTGTGTGGGAGCACAGACTATTCCAAAGAAACCTGCGCTTCCACACTGGAGATGGTATTTCACTGTGAAATATGGTCTACACAAAGCTGGTTTTGCATTCTCCTACCCCCTCCCCATTAAATTCCATACTCGCTTCTCATCCCGCGGTAAAAAAGGTAGCGCGGATCGCTGCTTCTTCTCCCCGGGAGCAGAGTGAGAATGGGAACATATAGTTCCTAGTCTCCTTCTGCAATTCTTATGCAGTGGTGCGCGATCTCACGAGAATGAGCTCAGGCACAGCTCGCGGCTGGGACGCACAAGGCTCCATGGGTGGAATCTGGTGGGGGGCCCTTGCTTTATTTGGTCTGGGGGGCCCTGAGTCTTGTCAGTCCGCAAAAAGAGTCAAAGGATACTTGTGAGAGGCGTGAGTGCTGAAACTTGTGGATATATATATATATATTTATGTTTGAGCTTTTGGGTGCACACCCTAATGTAATAGGCTGCACACACCTATGCAGACTGGTATTGTGCATGGCAGACAGGTACTCTGCATGGCAGACAGGTACTGTGCATGGCAATGTGCATGGCAGACTGGTATTGTGCATGGCAATGTGCATGGCAGACTGGTACTGTGCATGGCAGACAGGTATTGTGCATGGCAGACTGGTACTGTGCATGGCAATGTGCATGGCAGACTGATATTTGGCATGGCAATGTGCATGGCAGACTGGTACTGTGCATGGCAATGTGCATAGCAGACTGGTATTGTGCATGGCAGACTGGTAATATGGCTGGCAGACCGAGCACTGAGGAGATGGAGGCCGGGCACTGAGGAGATGGAGGCCGGGCACGGAGGAGATGGAGGTCGGGCATGGAGGAGATGCAGGCCGGGCACTGAGGAGATAAACAAATCTGGTCCATTGGAGAGTCGCTGTGCTGTGCGCCTCTCCAATGGATCGGATTTGTTTTGTCCCTCGCGCACGCCGGCTGTGCGCGTGCCGCGGCCCGTTGGATGCGCGCTCAGCCAACCGCCGCTGGTTGCGCGCGCATGCGCAGAAGGGTTTTGGCGACGGACACGCCAGCCCTTATCGTTTTATGTTATAGATATGAACATGAGCATCAGTATTTTAAACTGTATCCTGAAATGTACAGGAAGCCAATGGAGGGACCGGCAGAGGTGGGATGCATAAAAGTGAGACAGAGGTCATTTGCATATCCTACCCTCGAGTTCCTTGCTGCATATGGGGAATGTGACACAGGAACTCTGGGATGCAATTCATCAAATTGCTGTGGTGTGCAAGTGGCTTCTGCAATAATAAACACACTTATTATAGTGTGGAGGCCTTTTATCTCGCTTTTAGCCCTTCACCACAACCCTTGTAGAATATAATTTATCCAGCAATCTAGATTCTATCAATCCAGTATCTTTCAATCCAACCATCAATCAAATATATATATTTTTATCTCTATAATGCTGTAATCAATCTATCTGTCTATTTTTCTACCAATCGATCTCTCTTTCTCTCTCATACAGTATATATATATATATATATATATATATATATATATATATATGTGTGTGTATATATATATTTATTTATCTCTATTTTTAAAAGAGAGAAGGACGCACACCAGGACTTAAGAAAAAATAATAAAAATAATGTTTTATTCAATAATGCATTAAAAGATGCCCAAAAACATCAAAAAAAATATCGACGTTTCGGCCCTCACAGGGGCCTTTATCAAGGTATATATTTATCTCTATAACTCTATCATCTATATCTATTAATCTCTCCAACAATCTAGTATCTATCTATCAAACTAGCAGCTATCTACTGTATCTTATCTATCATATCTATCATATCTATCTATCCATATCTGTCTATCCCATATCTATCTATTTATCTATCCATATCTACCTTTTTATCCATCCATATCTATCTATCCCATATGTATCTATCGATCTATCTATCTCTATAATATTTCAGTCTCCTGAAACACAAATCATAGTGATTGCCCTCTATCCCACTACATGCATGATTGAGCGTATATGGATAATCATAATCCACAATTAAAATAACATTATAGAGCATTTGCGAATCGTCTGAGACAAGATTTAGTTCAATTTAATAATGACTACAATGTCTTGGTCCAACACATCGACCTAAGCCAAGCTGAATAAAGGTCGGGTTATTGGACCAAAACAGCAGTGACTTGTAGATAATGGGATCCCTAATAAAAATCTGAGTAAATCTTGTTGCGCATGACTAGTGAGAGCACTGTACTGTCACATTCATTGCAGTTTATGTGTAGACCTTCTTCATAGCTGATGTGTAACATGTATCTCCTTTAGAATGATTTAACATTTACTTCGCAGACATTTTTGTATCTCGTTTCCCACTTTTTTTCTAATACAATAGTTTAGAAGTTGGATTTTTTTCTTACTGATTCATAATTAAAATATATCTATAACATACATCTAAATAATATAGATCTATATATTTAGGCTTCGAAGGCATTCACTGCAGGGTCTATTAACATCCAAAGTGTAAAATCAACAATTTTCGAGGAAGAAATTAAAATTCTGAATGGTATAGCTGCTATCATGCATACCTTTATGTTCCACGGGTCTAGTGGAGTGATTGATTTCATCGAAAGCAAGACCCTTTTTTGTTATGTGTGTGCTTACATATATATACGTATATACAGTATATCCAAGCCCACAAGGCATGCACTCGAGGAGTTATAAAAATTCCAAAGTAACCCCCAATGCTGTAAAGGGTTTTAGTCTATTTAGTGTACATTTGTAATTGTATTCAGAATGAAATCCTACAAGGACTTTTTAAAGAACCATATGCAACTAAAATGACATCAATTAGTTTTGTAATACAGTAGTAAATGTTTCTTTTGTGAATTCTTCATTGACACAATTATTCAACCCCTTAAAGACTACCACTCTGAAGAACAGAGGTTCATTCAAGTGTTTTCAATCAGGTATTGAAAACCCTTGTGGATGTCACGGAGCAGCAATAAAGCATAATAAGCACCAATTAGGCAGCTTTAAAATGACTGTGATACTCAGCTCCTTCTAGACATTTACTGGTGTGGTTACAAACATGGTGAAGTCAAGAGAATGGTCCAGGAAGACAAGAGAAGAGGTGATTACTCTTCACAGGAAGGGCAATGGCTATAAGAAGATTGCAAAGATGTTAAACATACCAAGAGAGACCATAGGAAGCATCATTCGCAAATTCAAGGCAAAGGGCACTGTTGAAACGCTACCTGGTCGTGGCAGAAAGAAGATGCTGACTTCGACTGCTGTGCGCTACCTGAAGCGTAGAGTGGAGCAAAGTCCCCGTGTGACTGCTGAGGAACTGAGAAAAGATTTGTCAGATGTGGGTACTGAAGTTTCAGCTCAGACAATACGGCGCACACTGCGTAATGAAGGCCTCCATGCCAGAACTCCCAGGCGCACCCCCTTGCTGTCTCCAAAGAATAAGAAGAGTCGACTGCAGTATGCCAAAAGTCATGTGGACAAACCACAGAAGTTTTGGGATAGTGTTCTGTGGACTGATGAAACAAAATTAGAACTGTTTGGGCCCATGGATCAACGCTATGTTTGGAGGAGGAAGAACAAGGCCTATGAAGAAAAGAACACCTTGCCTACTGTGAAGCATGGCGGGGGGTCAATCATGCTTTGGGGCTGTTTTGCTTCTGCAGGTACAGGGAAGCTTCAGCGTGTGCAAGGTACCATGAATTCTCTTTAGTACCAGGAGATATTGGATGACAATGTGATGCAGTCCGTCACAAACCTGAGGCTTGGGAGACGTTGGACCTTTCAACAGGACAATGATCCCAAGCATACCTCCAAGTCCACTAGAGCATGGTTGCAGATTAAAGGGTGGAACATTTTGGAGTGGCCATCGCAGTCACCTGACTTAAATCTGATTGAGAACCTCTGGTGGGACTTAAAGAAAGCAGTTGCAGTGCGCAAGCCTAAGAATGTGACTGAACTGGAGGCTTTTGCCCATGACGAATGGGCGAAGATACCTGTAGATCGCTGCAAGACACTTGTGTCAAGCTATGCTTCACGTTTAAAAGCTGTTAGTACAACATCCTTTTACAGTTATAAGTACTAAGATTGAACGTCACTTGGGGGTTGAATAAAACTGATAATGATGTGAACACAGAAAAGACATTTGTGGTTATTTTATTATAAATGTTATATTATATTTGTCTGACCTACACATGCCTCTTTGATTTAATTGTAAGCAAGATGACTGAATGATCCAAATCAATGTCAAACTGGCCAAAACACTCAATTTCAGTGGGGGTTGAATAATTTTGAACACAACTGTATATACAGTATCTCGCAGAAGTGAGTGCACCCCTCACATTTTTGTAAATATTTTATTATATCTTTTCATGTGACAACACTGAAGAAATAACACTTTGTTACAATGTAAAACACCCAGGACATACTTGAAAACGAGAGAAATCTCAATGTATCCTTCCTGCTAAAATCCTTTCACAAAAAAAAAAGTAGTGAGTGTGCAGCTTGTGTAACAGTGTAAATTTACGGTCCCTCAAACAAATTCAACACACACAGCCATTAATGTCGAAACCACTGCCAACAAAAGTGACTACACCCCTAAGTGAAAATGTCCAAATTGGGACCAAATAGCCATTTTCCCTCCCCGGTGCCATGTGACTCGTTAGTGTTACCAGGTCTCAGGTGTGAATGGGGAGCAGGTGTGTTAAATTTGGTGTTATTGCTCTCACTCTCTCATACTGGTCACTGGACGTTCAACATGGCACCTCATGGCAAAGAACTCTCTGAGGATCTGAAAAAAAGAATTGTTGCTCTAAATAAAGATGGCCGAGGAGATAAGATAAGATAAGAAGATTGTCAAGACTAGGGATGAGCTGTTCGGTTCGGACGGTTCGGAGTTCGGACCGAACTTAGCTTGTTCGTCCGGTTAGCGAACTCCGAACATTTCCGGGTGTTCGCCGCATGTTCGACCACAATGCACCACAATGGACCACAATGCACTTTCCCACTGGCCTGAAGCTCGTAATTGGCTACAGCCTTGCACCTGACCACAGGTCTGGTGCAAGACAGGTTCAACAGTATGCCAATCACGGCTCAGAGTCCTGATTGGGCAAATTTTGCCCAATCATGGGCTCACAGAGCTAAGTCCCGCAGCACACTATATAAGGTTTCCTCGCAGCGCTTCTGCACACATTTGAGAGAAGATTTCATAGGAGATAGTTGTTGTGTGTTCTTACTGCCGGTTTGCCACGCTACTGGGGGGTCTCATTTCTACCAAATATCTGGGAATTGAGGTGATGTGTGTCTTGTCACTGTGCCAGAAAGTATTTTGGGGGTCACAAATTTCTACAAAACATTTGGGAATTGAGGTGATCTGTGTCTTGTCACTGCCAGAAAGTATTTTGTGGTCACTAATTTCTACAAAACATTTGGGAATTGAGGTGATCTGTGTCTTGTCACACAGCCAGTACCACACAGTATTTTGGGTGTCACAAATTTCTACAAAACATTTGTGAATTGAGGTGGTCTGTGTCTTGTCACTGCCAGCAAGTATTTTGGGGGTCACAAATTTCTACAAAATATTTGGGAATTGTTATAATCCGTGTGTTCTCACTGGCTGCCACCCATCAGGAGGTCTCACTGATTTATAGGAGGTTTCTGATACTTGTAATCTTTGGCTTCTCACTGCCACCCATCAGGGGGTCCCACATACTTCTAGCAGATTTATACAAATTGTAATTTGTGTCTTCTCACTGCCAGCCATCAGGGGGTCACACTGATTTATAGGAGGTTTCTGAGACTTGTAATCTGTGGCTTCTCACTGCCACCCATCAGGGGGTCCCACATACTTCTAGTAGATTTATGCGAATTGTAATTTGTGTCTCCTCACTGCCAGCTATCAGGGGGTCACACTGATTTATAGGAGGTTTCTGAGACTTCTAATTTGTGTCTTCTCACTGCCACCCATCAGGGGGTCACACTGATTTATAGGAGGGAATTGTAATCTGTGTCTTGTCACTAGCTGCCAGCTATCAGGGTGTCTCACTGAGTTATACCAGAGTTCTGTAAATCTTTAATCTTTATACCAGAGTTGAATCAGAGTTCTGTAAATATTTAATCTATATATCACTCACCATGTCTGAAAGAACAAAAAGGACAGGCAGACACTCCCAGACACAGATAAGAGGGCAAGCAGCCCCTGTGTCGGGAGGCTGTGCCTCTGGTCGTGGTGGATGTGGTGCATCCTCTGCAGGGGCACGCTTGTCCTTTCTAACTGGTGCTGGCCGTCTTCTTAAGCAGCAGCAACATACAGAGGATTTGGTGGATTGGCTAACCAGGCCATCCTCATCCTCCGAGTCCTCTGCCAGCCAGGCTTGTAGTGCTTTACAGTCCACCTCAGCTGCCAAAGCATCTAATGCAGCCTCCATGTCCACAGCTACTCCTGCCGAAGCCTCGCTATCACACACGGAGGAGTCAGCTGAATTGTTTGACTACAATGACAGTGACATGCTGCTTGAGGATGCGCAGCAAGTACAGTGCTCTGATTCAATCTCTGAGCTTGAGCAAGGGAGTATAATCAACCTAGAGGAAGGGGGTGCCAGTGATGACACACAAATAACTGGCACTCATGTTGCCCTAGCAGCTACAGCATAACTGTCATGTTGGCTCCAGTGACGAGGAGATAGGGGGTGAAGAAGATGACATTGATGATGAGGTCACTGACTCCACCTGGGTGCCAGATCGAACAGAGGAATCAAGTGAGGAGGAGGGGGAGGAGGAGGAGGCACAGCAAACACGAGGCACAACATCCTCTATGATCAACCGTAGCACTAGCCAGTCCAAGGCATCAGATGTCAGAGCTGCTCCGGTGCAGAGCGCTGTTGTCTCAAAGCATGCACGCAGGAACTATGCTGTCTGCTGGGAGTTCTTTAAGAAATGTGCAGCAGACCCCACCGTTGCTATTTGTAATCTATGTCAGATGACGCTTAAGCGTGGGAAAGACACCGGACACTTGGGTACCACGTGCTTGAGGCGACATATGACTTCCTGCCACACATCCCGTTGGTGCAAATCTTTGCATAGGTCCTCCTCCTCCTCATCTGTCTCTACCCCCACTGTATGTCCTACCATGTCATTGCCTACAACCTCCACTGACAGGGATGATACTACAGTAATGGATGTACCAGGTCCTTCCTCACAATGTGACAGCATCCCATCAGCTGAAGATTTACGCAGTCAGATTTCGTTGCCGCAGCTGCTGCAGCGTAAGAAAAAATATAGTCCCAACCATCCCCAAGCACAGCGTCTAAATGTCAGCTTAGCAAAATTACTCGCATTGCAGCTGCTGCCTTTCCAGCTGGTGGACTCTGCTCCCTTTCCGTGAATTTGCTGAATGTGCTGTACCACAGTGGCAGGTTCCAAAACACCATTACTTTTCACGCAAGGCCATACCAGCACGTGGAAGACAATGTTATCGACTCATTGGGAAAGGCAGTCAGCAGCAAGGTGCATGTGACTTTAGACACGTGGTCCAGCATGCATGGACAGGGTCATTACATTTCCTTCACGGCACACTGGGTAACTCTGACTGCAGCTGGGAGGGATCCAAGA
The DNA here is from genome assembly GCA_009667805.1 of Leptobrachium leishanense. Lineage (NCBI taxonomy): Eukaryota > Metazoa > Chordata > Amphibia > Anura > Megophryidae > Leptobrachium > Leptobrachium leishanense. Next base: position 313,814,675 of record CM019067.1, read on the forward strand.
TGGGGCTCTGTGCTGGAGCTTGTTCATCCACCACGCCTCCAGAAAGCTGCTTGTATGAGGTCTGTCTGCTCTACCACCACCACCACTCCCTCTTCCTCCTCCTCCTTCTCTGTCTCTGGCAAAGTAGCAGTTAAACCGACGCCTGACAGGGTCTACGCAATGGCTCAAGCAAAAAGAAGCCATACTGTGCTTGAGCTGGTTTGTTTAGGGGACAGGAGCCACACCGGGCCAGAAATTTTGTCAGCTCTGCAGGGCCAGGTGCAGAAATGGTTAACACCACGCCAGCTTGAGCTGGGAATGATCGTCTGTGATAATGGCAGCAACCTTCTCTCCGCCCTACGCAAGGGTAAATTGACGCATGTACCATGCCTAGCACACGTCCTAAATCTAGTGGTACAGCGTTTCCTAACCAAGTACCCAGGGCTGCCAGAGCTTCTCAGCCAGGCCAGAAAAGTCTGCAGCCACTTCAGATGGTCATTCCCAGCAAGCGTTCGCCTGGCAGAAATTCAAAGAGAATTCCACCTTCCCACAAACCATCTGATCTGTGACATGCCCACCAGGTGGAACTCGACATTAGCAATGCTACAGCGTCTGCACAAGCAGCAGAGTGCCATCAAGGAGTACCTGTGTGAGTATGGCACAAGCACAGGTTCAGGTCAACTTGGTTTACCCCCCCGCAGTGGCTGATGATCAAGGATGCATGCACTGTACTGTCACCATTTGAGGAGGCAACGAGGATGGTGAGCAGGGACAGTGCATGCATCAGTGACACAATTCCTTTAGTGTTCGTGCTGGAGCACACTCTGCGGGGAATTATAGATGTGGCTCTAGAGGCAGAGCAGCGGGAGGAAGAGGAGGCCTTCCCTAGCTCTAAAGGCCCCAGTCTATCCGCAGACAGCATTCCAGCGGGTCCTACTCAGATCAGACAGGAGGAGGATGAGGAGGAGGAGGAGGAATATTTAAGTAGTGGGGGCATTGAAGGTGGGGATTCCTCAGGGTTTTGTGTGCCCAGAAACACAAGGGCTAGTGCGTGGCTGGGAGGTGGAAGTGCACAATGGGGTCATCCTCATTGACCAGGAGGACTCGGAAGCTAATGCCACCTCCAACCTACGCTGCATGGGCTCCCTTATAATGCAAAGCCTGCTAAAGGACCCCAGGATTCGTGCTATCAAGGAAAGGGATCATTACTGGTTGGCAACCCTTCTTGATCCACGATACAAGGGTAAAGTTGCAGAGCTCATCCTGCCTGCACAGAGGGAGCACAGGATGAAAAAACTTGAGGACGCTCTAAAGCGACACTTGTGTAACACCTTTCCAGGCACTGGTATGTTACCAAGTGATGACACACGTGCTTCTGAGGCTGCGGATGATGAGAAGAATAGTGGTGAAGGCCAGGGCCGCTTGACTGATTCATTTTCAATTTTTTTTAGTCCACGACGCCCAGGGATGTCAAATGTAGGCACCCATTGCCAGCGTCTTCACCATATGGTGCAGGACTACCTAGGGGCAAGGGCAGACCTGGATACGTTTCCAGCAGATGATCCACTGGCTTACTGGGCGTTGAGATTGGATCACTGGCCAGAACTTAGCCAATATGCTATGCAGCTACTAGGTTGCCCTTCATCTAGCATGCTTTCCGAAAGGACGTTCAGTGCCGCTGGAGGTTTTGTCACAGACAAAAGTGCGTCTGTCCCCGACTCTGTAGACCGGCTGACATTTATAAAAATGAATCAGTCCTGGATCAGCAGCTATCAATCCCCTGATGCTGAAGTAACGGAATAGATCGGGGATGTCTTCTGCATTCACAAAACCTCCAGCACTGAACTCTTCCACAATACCACAAAAGGGTTACGGTGTGAAGGCACTTGCTGCCATGAAAGGCACAATATTTGGCTGCACTGACGCCTGTGCCACATTTATATGATTTCAATTTTTTGAACCGCAGGGTCCAACCTGCACTCTTCCACAATACTACAGAGGGGTTACTGTATGATAGTACTTGCTGCCTGGCAGTCTGGCACCAAAAGCACAATATCTGGGTGCACTGACGCCCATTACCAGATTCATATATTTTTAATATAGGACCGCAAGGTCCACCCCTGCATTCTTCCACAATACTACAGAGGGGTTACTGTATGATAGTACTTGCTGGCTGGCAGTCTGGCACCAAAAGCACAATATCTGTGTGCACTGACGCCCATTACCAGATTCATATATTTTTAATATAGGACCGCAAGGTCCACCCCTGCATTCTTCCACAATACTACAGAGGGGTTACTGTATGATAGTACTTGCTGGCCTTGCAGTCTGGCACCAAAAGCACAATATCTGGGTGCACTGACGCCCATTACCAGATTCATATATTTTTAATATAGGACCACATGGTCCACCCCTGCATTCTTCCACAATACCACATAGGGGTTACTGTATGAATGCACTTGCTGGCCTGTCACCAAAAGCACAATATCTGGGTGCACTAACGCCTTTAACAGATGCATATATTTTTAATATAGGACCGCAAGGTCCACCCCTGCATTCTTCCACAATACCACAGAGGGGTTACTGTATGATAGTACTTGCAGGCCTGGCACCAAAAGCACAATATTTGGGTGCACTGCCACTGACGCCTATATCAGATTCATATCCTCAGAGGGGTTACGGTGTGACGACACTGTTGCCGACGCTAAAGGCCCAATTTTAAAGCACCTATTGTTACTTTCATCCAAAGCCTGCATAAGTTTCACAATAATTTAGCCAAAAAATCACTAAACTTTTGCTACGTGTACGAAAATGTCTCCTCTTTTCATACAGACTGCCGCCCCAAGCAGTTGTTTATGGATAGATTAACCCCTTAAGGGCCGCTGACGTACCCTGTACGTCCTGTCCTCGGGTCTCCTTAGACCCGCGGACGTACAGGGTACGTCAGCGGCGCCAAATCCCCCTCCCGCCGATACTCACCTCCCTCGTCGGATCCCACGGCGATCTGGCAGGGAGGAAGCCTGCCCATGTGATTTACATGGGCAGGCGAGGCTGATGATGTCGCCACGCTGCGTGGTGACGTCATCAGAAGGTGCCCCCATGTGTTTCATGGAGGGGAGGGGGGGCTCCTTCGGAGCCCTCTATCTCCCCAACCATTGAAGCTAGGGAGATGCCGTTTGCACCGCTGGAGAGGGGAGAGCCTCCCTTTCCAGCGGTGTATGGCATTAACCATTTCCGCCGCCGGATCACGTTGCGGCGCCAATTGGCGCCAAAACGTGATTCAAACCTGGGGGGGCTGACATCTTGGATGTCAGCCAAGCGTCCAGGTCCCCCCCACCACTGACAACCTCACCATATGTGTGAGGATGTCAGTGGGCCAGTTAACCCTCTAGCTGCCATGTAGAGATAAGGGGATCCTAAGGATCCCTTTATCTCCCGATCCATGGCAGCTAGATGGTCATATTTGTCATCATTTGAAAGGCCTGATTATGGCCTTTCAAATGGATACCAAACATGACCAGGTTTGGTTTTAAAAAAAATGTAAAAAAAAATTAAATAAAAAAAAATAATAAAAAAATTAAATAAATAAAAAAAATTTTTTTTTTTTAAAGTTTTTTTTGTCTGGGGGGAGTTTAATTAAATAGGACCTAGGCTGTCATCTAAAAATAATTAGCACAAAATGGTCAGAATGAGCGCAGCGCACATAGGTGAACTGGCTCAGCAGTGAAAGGGTTAAAAGGTAAAAACATGTAAAAATGGGTATTTCTATTCTCGCGGATAAAATTTGGAAACTATTTAGCCGGGGTCTTTATTGGTGGTTATAGCTTTAGGGGATTAAATTACAAAAAAGTGTGTTTTTACCATTTTTTCATCATATTTCATATTTTTTTTTATATTAAATTATTGGATATGATGGAAATAATGGTATTTCTAGAAAGTCCATTTAATGGCGGGAAAAAGGGTGTATAATATGTGTGGTTGAATAAACGAGTAAGAGGAAAATTTGACCTAAACCCTAACAGCGCAGAAACGTAAAAACAGCAGCGGTCACTAAAGACGGATTTGTGTAAAACCGCCCGGTCACTAAGGGGTTAAAGGAAAAGCATTTACCGTCTTTTGAAACGTATTTTTTTTGTTTTCAAATGTTTCTATACATCCTAGAAATCCGCCACTTCATGGGCAGGTTATGGGGACCTCCTAGGCACGATATTTGAAGGAATTTTTCGTTTTTATTTTTAACCCTTATTTCATGGAAAACTCACTGTCCCTTTAAAAACGATTTTTTAAAACTTTTTGTCCTTGTTTCGTGTCACCCATACACCTTTTATGGCAAATATCTAGCATATATGCCCTCTTGGAGGGCACTCTAAAAATCGAATTTTCAGCCCCATTGACTTGTATTGAGTTCGAGTTCGGATTCGAACATTTGGAAAGTTCGGGTTTGAATACGAACCGAACTCGGGGGTGTTCGGCTCATCCCTAGTCAAGACCCTGAAACTGAGCTGCAGCATGGCGGCCAAAACCATACAGTGGTTTAACAGGACAGGTTCCACTCAGAACAGGCCTGAAGGTGGGGGCCGCTCCATGTAGATTTTTACAGTAATTCAGAGTGATAGGAGTGCGCTGGCACAGTTTTGTTTCTCTTCGCACTAATCATACATCAAAATGTTAATAAAGGGGTATTATATTCTAATTTTAGTTTTTCTTTGCATTACAATACAAAATCAAGTTTTGCTTTTCTTGGTAGTGAGAGGATTAATTATAGACTCAAAGGTTCAGTTCAGGACACCCAGGTGCCACTCAAATTTTTATAAAGTCCACAGAACACTGCTTTGATGCATTTGTTTTCTCCCACTATTCTTGCCCTGTGTCTGTTTGGTAATCCTGGCAACCGAGCTTCAAAATCTCTATGCAAATGACAGGCAACAAATTATCATATACAGACAATGCCTTTTCATATCCTAGCAATAATCACTGTGAGGTATTTGGTTGCTAAGCAGGATATTTCAATCTTTTATTCCCTTAATATATATATATATATATATTTCCATTAGTTCTATTCTTATTTTTATTATTTTTATTATTATTATTCAGTTTGTTCTTTCTAATTTATTATTCATTCATATTTTCTGGTCTGATTAGATATTGTGATTGTCTATTATTGTACAGCGCTAAGGAATTTGTTGACGCCTTATAAATACTCATGACTGTTTATCATATATATTCAATTAAACCATTCACTACCATTATTATGCCATAGGTAGTCTAAATCTATAAGAATTAATGGGGAAACCTAATAAATACTATATTTACTTTATTCAATTCCTCCTGTATCTGTTAGTGGAATACTGACTTGCCTTCTTGGAGCTCTATTATTATTATTATTATTGTCGTCATTTATATAGCGCCAACAGTTTCCGCAGCGCTTTACAATAACCAAAGGGAACGAGATACAAATAAATGGACGTAAGATGGAAACAAGAGGTGTAGAGGGCCCTGCTCATAGGAGTTTACAATCTAGAGGGATTGGGGGTTGAGGAAGACAAGAGGAATTTTACTCGATAGCAGGATCATTAGTGCCAGTGGTTGGGAATGGTGGGGCCATACAAGTGGCTTCAATCAAGTGTGAGTAGATGAGCAGAGGGATGAGTTGCATCAGTGATGTGGTACGCTACTCTGAAGAAATGGTTTTGAGGGATTTCTTGAAGGCCTGAAGATCAGGGGAGAGTTTGATAGGGGGAGGCAAATCATTCCACAGTACTGGTGCTGCCCTTGAGAAGTCTTGGAGGCGAGAGTTGGCTGTGTGTGTGTATTACATTCTTAACGCAAAAACGCACGCTAAACGTGTGTTTTTTTGTGTGCGAAGCGTTAAACGTTAACGCACGAAAATCACCGCTGGAATTACATTCCTCGTGCATTTTTTCATCCGTTGTGCAATTGCGCTCGTAAAACTGACGCGCAAAAAATGTGTGCAAGGTACCGTTGCACGCAGAAATCAGTGAGCGCAATGTAATTTTTAACACAAGTCCGTCAGACGAACGCATTTTGTGCGGACTGCGCACAACAAACGTACGTTCTGATAGCAGACAAGGTAGTGACCGTCATTTTTGATGGATCTAGTAAAAAATAATGTGCGCATCGACGTTCTCCATTGTGAATCCGCTGTTTGGTGCGGTCAGGTTGCTACAATTTGCCGTTACCACCAGCTTTTCAAAGACTTTAAAATTATGCTCGCAAACGTTGTCCGTTAAATTTTTGCGCTAAGACTGTAATACCATGCGCGCACCAGCGCACAAACGCATTTGCGCTCACAATGTTAAGTATAGGATGCGCGCACTAAATTGCGCTTGCAAAGGGTTCGCACAGGGGTCACTAGCGTTAGACATTCGGACGTTCAGAGCAAAGGGTTTTGCACTTCGCGTTAATGCACAATTGTGCGCGAAGAAAGTAATAGGGCCCCTGGTGTATTGTAGAATTATCTTGTCTTTACCCTTTGTACCTTTGTACAGCGCTGCGGAATGTGTTGGCATTAACAAAATAAAATTAATAATAATAATATTAAACACATTCTCAGCACTGGTGAAATTCAATCACAAATGTCAATACATAGACACGACATTTAAGCAATGTCAAATAATGACATGCTAAAAAAGTCACATTTTTGAAAAAGACGCACCAATACGGCTGACTGGGATACAGACACCTGTCAAATTCGACCATAGCTGTTATGTGACGACGCAAAACTAGGCTTGGCCAAATTAGCTAACCTGGAGAAATGTAGCATCTTTTTTTATAATTAAGGTTAGATATTAGGGTTAGGGTTAGAAATTAGGGTTACAGTTTGGGTTAGAAACTAGGGTTAGGGTTAGAAAGTAGGGTTAGTTAGAAATAAGGGTTAGGGCTAGAAACTAGGGTTAGGGTGAGAAATTACGGTTACAGTTAGGGCTTTAAAGTAGGGTTAGGGTTAGAAATTATGGTTACAGTTAGGGTTAGAAATTAGGGTTACGGTTAGGGTTGGAAATTAGGGTTACGGTTAGGGTTGGAAATTAGATTCAGGGTTAGTAATTATATCCTTTATTAACTCCTCCATGCTGAGCCATTTAACCCCTGTGCGCTGAGCTCATTTTGACCGGTTTCTGCTCATCATGTTTACACACGATTTAAAGTCATGTTTTATTGCGGAACCTAGACAAATTATATATCCTTATTGTCAGCAGACTCTGCAGATTCTTCTTAATATATCATTATTATATGTATATGTCATACCCTGCCAGAATGCTATAACGAAAAATGGAAAAAAGTGAATTTCCTTTAAGATTACAATCATTTACAGTGTGTAAAATAATTTTTCACACATTTTATCATCCAAACCTTTGTGGTAATATATTCTATGGGATACTCTTGTTGAAAAAAATTAGAAATGGGAACTTGCTACTGTATTTTTCTGAGAAAATATGCGATTTTTAACCCTCCTCCCTCTCCTTCAGGCACTTTCCTGGCTCTGCTGGGGCACCTGAAAATGATGACACCGTGTGTCGGTGCAATGACATAGGTGTGCTGGGTGGGGTATCACGGGACAATGCGGGACTTCAACCGGAGCTTTCGGGGTCTCCCCCGTGGCTGCGGAGCCTCTTGTGAAGTGTGGGAGACATCCTCCACATGTTGCGGTGAGTCCCCAGGATGTCCCCCACACATCATCTGCAGCCAAGGGGTTAAAGAACACAGACACAAGATCATCATAGCCTTTATCAAACGTTTGGCAGCAGTGACAGCCAAAATGCTGCCTTTCTCTATATTAAGTACTCAGTGTTGCAGTGCCTGATACTCTTGTCATTTTTTTGGTCTGTGCTGCGGGTGGGCCACCCTGGGACTGTGAACACCCTATTAGTTCTACATTTGTCACATATTGACTTCCAGTGACATGGACGGAGTGTACCACTATTCATCTTGGTTCCTCATACACACGAAACGACAATTATTTTGGGGGTGAGAGTTGGCATTTTATGTAGAGAGAGATCAGATTGAATCACAATGTTTCTTCAAATCCACATATAGAATCAGCTATGTTCCTTATCAAAGCTGTCGTCATAAAATGTGGCTTTGAAATATACCTAGAATTCAACTTTTAACGGTAACAAAGGAATTGTATGAAGGATAGTGATTATAACTTGCAGCCAGGCATAATGAAAAGACAGCTAGTTGAAAGGAATTTCAATATTGCCAAAAGACAAACGAAAGCGATTTGTAAAGAAATAGCCCATTAAAGTCATCCTGACCACTTTATATTTATTAAATGGTCAGGATGTGAGGAATGTCCCCCCTTCTACCCCTTCCTAGCCCCACTGTTTTTGCTAAAACACTACGGGTTATATTACAATCTTCGCGTAAAAACGCTAGCGCAACGCTTGAAATTGTGCAGCAAGCGTTAAACGTTAACGCGCGTAAATCAACGCTGGAATTACAATCCTCGCGCAGTTTTTTTCATCCATCGATAAATAACGCGCGTAAACCGAACGCGCACAAATGCTCGCGCAGTACCGTTGCGTGCAGAAATCCGTGTGCGGACTGTTTTTTTCCACACGATTCAGCCAATCAGAATTAAGAACCACAATTATCTCACGTTAAGTTTTTGCGCTTGACAAAGTCAATCTGCGCATATATGCTGCTGCAATAATAAATGCACACACAACTTCTCCATTTTATTGGTTTGGTATGACTAGAATGTGTAACTATACTTTGCTGCGTATTTTTTCTTGGGTTGGTGTATTTGGGTTCCGCCAGGTTGTTCAGATTTGCCATTAACACCAGCTTTTAGGAGTTGCTAAAATTATGCGCGCAAAGGCTGTGCGTTACAAACTGCGCATAGATTGTAATACCATCCGCGTACCAGCGCACAAACGCATTTGCACTCACAATGTTAAGTATAGGACTCGCGACATACAGTAAGTGCGCGCAGTGTTCGCGCATGTTCACCCACGGTAGACGATTAATGTAATACAGTGTTCGGCGCAAAGGGTTTTACCCCTCGCGTTAACTTTTTTTGCGCCGCGCAAACGTTTGCGCGAAGATTGTAATTTAGCCCCACGTGAAGTGGAGGAGTTTCCTCCACCCCATCCAGCATCACCAGCAGCTGAGGACACGGAATTGGGCAGAGTCTATCAGGGTTATTCAGAGAGAGGTGAAAACCAGGAGAATTGCCAGGAGAATGAACAATCTAGACCAAATAGCCGATTTGGAAAGTGAGATAAATGGGAGAATTTTTCTGGTTTGGCTATTTTGACCTGGAATTTTCAATTCTCCAGTCATTCTCCTGGTCTTCACATCTCTCTGAATAACCCTGTATGTATTTAGATGCTGATCGTTCATCATTCTCATTCCGGAGTTTGCAGTGAATGTTTGAATTGCACAGTAATAATCTCTTGCGACACAGTTACACGTTTTTATAAAGCGCTAACAAGTTCTGTAGCGCTGTACAATGGGTGAGACAGAATAACAAATATAAATACAAGTTAAACACACTTTAGAGCGGAGAGCGGACCGTGCTCGAGAGCTTACAATCTAAGGGGAGAGGGGTGAAAGACACCTTTAGAAAAGTTTCGCGTGATGTCTCAAAAATCCCTTGGGAAGATATGTTTGAAATTTAGTGAATCTCACAGGTTCCCACTCCACATGGACTAGGTCCTTCTCTCCTCCAGAGAGTTTTAATGAATCCAGAACAATAGTCAATTTCAACCCTTTTTCCAGTTTTACTCCACTGTTTCTGTTCCATAAAAAAATGACAGGTTGAGAACCCTTTATCCGGAATGCTTGGGACCCTGAGAATTGCGAATTTTGGATTCTTATGAGAATCCGAAGTTGGAGGGGAGCTGTGAGACAAAGACTTCTGCGGCAGCAATGTGTATACCCGCTGGGAGGCACTGCACAGCATGGTGCACGCTACATGCTCTACAGAACTAGCATGTTTGTCCCTACTCTGGGCAATATGTCACTCACTGCAGCTGCACAGAGTCTCCCACATGGTCCTGCTGAACTCGATGTAGCGTCGATCTGTCTGCAGGATGACCCGTTTGAAACCTCAGGAAGCTGAGTTAAAATGAAATTCTGGATTTCGGAATCTTCCATATATCATGTCTTGCGACATAAAACACTTTGATTAATCTCTTAAAATCTGTTTCTAATATAATAAAATAAATAACCACATAAATGGAATTTGTTGCTGACAAGGTCTGAATATATATTAAAGGTAAAAGGAAATTGTATGTAGCAAGAAGAAGAAAATAACTAATGAGGTTACTAAGCCAACTATTAAACCTTCACATTCAGATCGGGCTTTTGATTGCGTCTAATTAATGCAGCTAAGTAATATTGTCCTTAAAATGAACTAATAGATTTTCTTGTCTCCACATCACCAAAATTTAACCTTAGACAACTTAAAGTTAATCAACTACCAAATGGTTTAAATTAGAGCATTTAAATTTCTCTGACAGGAGCATTAGATTATTTTTTCCTTCGCTTTTTGGTGTGTTAAGTATTGGAAGGGGAATTACAATTGAAGATTTTTTTCCCCAACTCATTGGGGACTTAATGCTTCAGTACCTTACCACCCATGCATACGGAGCGGCTAATGACAGAGAGACTACCCATCAGGGAATGCAATTCCACGTAGACATTTTCACCAAAATGGATTATTTCAGCCTCGTTGGTCACAGATTCTGTAGTTTTCCAGTGATTCATCTTACTATTAATAATGTCAGAGAATTTTAGGCCCTTGAATTAAATAATGATAAATAGAAACCACTGAGTGAGCTCGGCTGAAGCAATGCTGTTTATTTCAGTGTGAAGCTCTGTCAGGCCTGATAAATCGGATTCCTGAAATAGTTTATAAAATACTGAATTGATGTGGCAGTCGGTGAGGGAGAGAATTAATGTTACGAAATAGGCCTGCAACCAGATCTGATGAAAGCTGAGGAAAGCCTTTTATATGAATTTTGTGTCTGTGTAGGAAATGGTTGCAGTAAGAGGTGAGAGAGCTGAACAGGGAACTAATATGCTCTTATAATCTCTACGGGCTTTGGGTCAATAGGAGCAGGGCTCTGCAGAGGTCAGCAGTAAGCAAGCCAGGCGACAGCACATTATGGCACAGCAAATTGAAGTAGTGCTCTTATTTGAGCATGTGTAATAGAAAACTCTAAGGGCATCTGCCGCGGAGTTACACTCTACAAGTAATAATATTTTCTTGTTGAAGAGGATCTTTTTTTTCCCAAAGGCAGATTTTATCTATTTATTTTTCTTTAAATCAAGAACATACCACGTCTGGTGCACTTTTGAAAAAAACTAACTTCGAGATTCATTCAGTAAAAGGCATAGCATTATGAAATGATAATAATTACAGCAATTGTTATTTATATAAAAATTATAATTCCTATTATATTGCGATAATAAGCAAATCGAATTGGACCAAATCAACCAAGTGTATAGATGCCTGGATATTTTTACAACTCATTTATTTTTGGCAAATCTCAAATAAAATTTCCAGTGCAAATAGTATAAATTAATGCACTGCCGAGCTTAACATGTACTCTGGTGCAGAGTTATTTAGTAAGCCTGAAATTGTGATGAGAGGTAAAGGGAGTTGCAGGTTTTCGGCTAATAAAGCCAAATGATTCCAACAGCTTTGTCCTGCGATTCCTTTTTCAATAAAATGTACAGTAAAATGTAATCAATTATAGTAGTATACATGATCACGTCCCTTCTGTTGTCATTTCACACTGGTTCATCAACCACTAAATAACTGCAATAAAAAAGCTTTTAGTTTTGTTGATGACAATGAACTTGCGTTAATAGCAGAGGTGGCTCCATAATCAGGCAAAATAGGCAACTGCCTAAGGTCTCACTCAAACAGGGGCCTCAGATTATGGAGATGCATTCAGACTGATATTCCATACACATACAAAGGGGTCAAGTCCTTAAAAAAAGTAAGCGTGGGAACTCCAATCTTTCTCCCTACCAAGTCATATCTGACTTATCACACCACGCACACTCTAATATGATACTAATGTCTTTAAATAAAGACAGTGTTTTATGGAAAATGCATAATAAACAATATTTATTATGACTTAGTAAGGAAACATATGATTACTTACCAAAAGAAAAGCTCTGTAGTGCGAAGGACCAATAGGAACTCAGTTCCCCCTAAAATAGTGGAAGAACTGTGTTCCCACAAGTTCCTTTTCAACTTGACCCCTGCATATACACTACTATATGCACTTACTTAATGTCTACCAAGAGATATGTGTGAGTCTAGATTAAGGATAAGCTATCTTCATTTTTTTTTTGCCAAAAAGAGGCTTTGCATTTGAACCTTGCCCAAGCCCTTAACAACAATAGAGCTGCCACTATCTACAGTGTAATCAGACAAAGAATCATTGTGAGGAAAGTTTTCAGATTTGAATACTGAAGAGCAACGTGAGTGACTCAGTCCAGCTATCCTATCATGTACACTATTTGTCTCATTAACCCAACCTAGAGCTCTCTCCTTTCCCCTAAGACAGAAACAGAAGAATTCTTATAAAAAAAAATGAAGAATTGTCTTGGCAAATTCACAAGAAAATAGAAATAAGATTATGTCTACAACTAATTATCTTCTCATATTAATGGCATCATAATTGTCAAAAGAAATAGATTTTTAATCCATCACTAATGTGATCATTTTTACAGGATCAGCAGTAGCAGACACAGCAGCCTGGGATCATTAACGGGATCTGTAGCTGTGCTGTATCATTGCAAACTAATTTTGTATGCATTTTGGCTCTAGACAATGCCTCTTAAGATTTATCACCTTGGGAATGATGCCCGAGCTGCTAACCTTTTTAAAACCAGCTGGGGAACGTCTCTTCTGGACTTATCCCCAGCTGATCCTGCATGGAACCCTGAACCGCAGTAACTCCATTTGACCAGTAGATGGCGATATCTGCCTGCAAATAGGTTATTACAGTAATGAATACATTGTGAATATTCCCAAATATTTTGTACTGTATAATTTAAAATGATTTTCCAAAAAAAAAAAACATTGGTACCTGACAATGTTTTTTTGGAAAATCCTTTGGTTGCGAAGGGATTAAAAAAAATAGCATGAAGGTTTCATTATGTATTTTTCGTTGAATCAAAAAAGTAAAAGTAACTTGTACAGGCCGCTCCCGTGTTACACTTTGCAAGTTCAACTTTTTATCTCCTGAAAAATCAATGGATTTGGTTTATTCTCCAACGCAGATTTACGGTACATTCAATTACTACCCTAACGCTTATTCCCTGTCAAACACCTCAGCTAACTAGGTGCTAAACGGAAAAGCTGGTGGGGTTAAAAAATTATCACGTAATCCGTATTGGAAAGATCGTCTAATAAGATGCTGGAAAATTACCTCAAGCTTTTACATGTCACATACTGTAAAAATAAAACTTTGTGTGTGTAGCACATCCATAATTAACAGCGTGATGTGTTCTCAGATAATCAAATATTACCCTCTAAAGGAGCTTATTGAACAAGATTATTACAAGCGATAGTTCACTAATCATAATGTGACAGCTATTTTTTATGTCATTGATCTGCTTTTCCATGAGTATTTGTCAGTGTCTCCCAGTACATTTAATAAGGTTCATATTCGGCTGACATGGAGACAGCTTTTGTATGGCTTCAATTTATGTCACCATCAGCTCCCTGTTATCATCTGGATACAGACAGCATTAATATTAAATCATGGTTATGTGAATAAATAAAACTGATGGCTTTCATCACGGCTTTCTTTCAATAAGGCGGTCACTGTTTAATTCCTTCACTAGAGGAGTTACAAGGGTTTCCACGCGAAGAACTGGATACTGGCCAAAATCTACATTTTTGGGGCAAACATTGTAAATTATACATTCGGGGATTATCGGTTTTAAAGGAAATTTGCAATTAAAAAGAATTTTAAAAAAAAGTGTCAACTGACAGGTGGGTTTATAATCTTAGGGCATTATTACACTCTTTGCGCACAAAACCGCATTAATGCGAGGGGCAAAACCCTTTGTGCTGAACGTCGTATTATGATATTCGCGCACAAAATGCGCGTTAACGTCTAACGCAAGTGACCCTGCGCGAACCCTGCTCGAGCGCAAGTTCGTGCACACATCCCATACATAACATTGTGAGCGCAAATGCGTTCGTGCGCTGGTGCGCACATGGTATTACAATCTTAGTGCAAAATTTAACAGACAACGTTGTCAGGATTCAGGTTCCGGGGCAGCAGAGGTCAAGCCAATATGCAATGAATGGGATCTTACAAGGCAGTTTGTTTATATAAACAGATTTATTGAACAGGGAGAAATATATATATGATATATGCAGATTGCAGGTATAGGCAGAGAGTCCTGGGAAATGCAGAGGGTTCTGTATCTGTAGAACAGCGGGTTGATGATTCTGTAGGATAGCGGGTTAAGGATTCTGCAGGATGCAGGGCAGCGGGTTGATGATTCAGGAACTGTGATAGGAGGTCTTTAACAGGAACTGAGGTAGAAGGTCTTTGACAGGAACTGTGGCAAAAGGTCTTTAAACAGGGTTGCAGCAGAAGGTCTTTAAACAGGTCTGCAGCAGAAGGTCTTTAAACAGGTCTGCAGCAGAAGGTCTTTAAACAGGTCTGCAGCAGAAGGTCTTTAAACAGGTCTGCAGCAGAAGGTCTTTAAACAGGTCTGCAGCAGAAGGTCTTTAAACAGGTCTGCAGCAGAAGGTCTTTAAACAGGTCTGCAGTAGACGGTCTTTAAACAGGTCTGCAGCAGAAGGTCTTTAAACAGGTCTGCAGCAGAAGGTCTTTAAACAGGTTGCAGCAGAAGGTCTTTAAACAAGTCTGCAGCAGAAGGTCTTTAATAAGAACTGTGGTATAAGGTCCTTACCAGGAACTGTGGTATAAGGTCCTTACCAGGAACTGTGGTATAAGGTCCTTACCAGGAACTGTGGTATAAGGTCCTTACCAGGAACTGTGGTATAAGGTCCTTACCAGGAACTGTGGTATAAGGTCCTTACCAGGAACTGTGGTATAAGGTCCTTACCAGGAACTGTGGTATAAGGTCCTTACCAGGAACTGTGGTATAAGGTCCTTACCAGGAACTGTGGTATAAGGTCCTTACCAGGAACTGTGGTATAAGGTCCTTACCAGGAACTGTGGTATAAGGTCCTTACCAGGAACTGTGGTATAAGGTCCTTACCAGGAACTGTGGTATAAGGTCCTTACCAGGAACTGTGGTATAAGGTCCTTACCAGGAACTGTGGTATAAGGTCCTTACCAGGAACTGTGGTATAAGGTCTTCTTTGGGAGACAAGGTCCAATGGTAAAGAAACAGGTATTCAGGTGGTCTGGACAATACAGGTTTGCTCCTTCCAGCTTGGAGATTCCAAGGTAATGAAAAAGCATTGAGCTTCAGGTGTGGCTGGGTTTTAAGCATGGAGCATTAAGGTGATTAAAGCAACACCTGAGCACTGCACAGGCAGAGGGGAGTATTGCGAATACTAGTGAATGTCCCATCACTACGAGCCGGCGCTGGATATAGACTTTTTATTACGCCGGCGGCGACGCTCCTTACATATGCCCCTCCGCAAGGGCACACTCAGGGTGCCCACAATGTCCTCAGGTATCTCTGAATTGGTATCGGTGGAAATTGAAGAAATGCAAGATGTTATAACAGTGTCCAATAGAGGGGGTTTCTTTGGCTTAAGGTTCTTCGTACTGAGGATGGGATCGTTGACTTTGATTATTCCAGGCCCCGGTTTAGGACAAACTATTCCGTATGACTGAATAGCCGGGAAGATGATTGGTGAAGGTTCAGTATTCTTGATAGGATCAAATAAGGGAGGTAATACATGGTTCGTAATATACTGTGGTCGATTCTGCAAGGACATGAGAAACTCTTGTTGCTTGTTCACAGCTTGAACAATATTATTGACTTGGTCAGCGAGTGTTTTTATGGCAGATACAATAACAGGTATTGTGTTAGGCTCATTGGATTCTTTTGCAAGTTTTGTTTCAACAACAGCAGTCATCCCAGGTAAGTATTGGGTGGCAGAAGGCTCATCATGAACTGTAGGCTCACCAGGCGATTCGATCCCAGAAGACGTCGTCTCAATAGACTGGGTTTCAGTGACAGGTAGATCCTTGGCACCATGGAGGAATATTGCGACAGCAGGTACAACAACTGGTGACTCGGCAACAGCAGGCACTTTGGCAATGGGTGATGGTACCTCAGTAACTGGAACTTTGGCAGCAGGCGCTTTGGCATGAACTGAAGCCTCATCTCTTGATAACGTGGTAGCGAGCACCTCAGCGTGAGCCAAGGTGTTGGCGACAGACGGTTGGTTACATGGTGAAGCTTCAGCAGCGGGCACTGCGGCTTGTGTTGAGATTTCCAGACACGATTCTGTTTGCACAATAAAGGCCTTAGTATTTTTTGGCTCAACCTCCGGGGTTTTCTTGGAGGGAACCAGGTGACAGGTACCAGAATCTGTAGCTTGAGGACCTTGAGAAGGTTGGGTGGCCATAGACACTGGTGCTGTACCGTAGATAGACGAGGGGGGTGTACCTTCTGTGTCTAGGCATCCTTCAGACGAGGAACAGTCACAAGGTAAACAATCTCGTGGAGCTCTGTGAGGGGCGACTGTGGCGGACCCAATGAAGTCAGGACGCCGCCCAGGACCACCACTGGGATGCCGTGCTGTTTGTATAGGTATCTCAATTGAATCATCGCTATCCAAACCTTCAGAACTGTAGCTAAACATGGGGAACTGTGAGAGACATTGGTCTGTACTATGATGGCTGGGAGTGGTTGGAACAGCAGTTGTAGTGGCATCCACTCTTTCAGACCGATACACATCTTTCAAGGCTGATTCAAATATATTCAAGTCCTTTTTGCGAACTACTGTCCCATTGGAGGCAATTGTACAGTCAATAGGTATGGGTTTTGTAGAAACACTGCTTTGTGTAGGGGACGCTTTTGTAATCAGAGGTCGCTGTCTGAGATGAATGGGTACAAAAGTGCCGGCAGCAAATACAGGTGAAGTATCCATAGGAACATCATATGAGCTGGGTACCGATGGTTCATAATCCATGTTTTCATATTCTATAGATGTGGGTGGAGGAGTCTGCTGTCTGGTGGGTCTTGGAGGAGATTCAGGTGGTATTACAGGATGCGGAGTTGTGGTAACAGGTTCTCTGTAATACTGATTAGGCACAGGTTTAGGCAATGGGGTGGATGTCCTGGTAATTGATTTGGTCACAGGATTCTTTGGTGCAGGTACGGAGGTCTTGGATTTTGGGGTCTGCTTTGGGGGTCTTATTGGGCAAAGCGGTATCCAGTGCCCCCTAGAACCACAGTAAATACAGACCCCCGCCGCTTGCCTCCTGGCGCGCTCTTCCGGGGTTAGAGGACCATGATGTATCTTGGTAAGGTTTTCTTTTGTAGTAGGGTCATATAATCCTTGGAGCTGCATTTGTAGGAATCCAATCAGTTGGTTGAGGAATTCATGGAGGGCCTTTTGGATTAACCCCGTGATAATGGTGAGAGTTTCATTCATTGCTGGCTCGTTTGTATTTGGCTTTTTCATTCTGTCAGGATTCAGGTTCCGGGGCAGCAGAGGTCAAGCCAATATGCAATGAATGGGATCTTACAAGGCAGTTTGTTTATATAAACAGATTTATTGAACAGGGAGAAATATATATATGATATATGCAGATTGCAGGTATAGGCAGAGAGTCCTGGGAAATGCAGAGGGTTCTGTATCTGTAGAACAGCGGGTTGATGATTCTGTAGGATAGCGGGTTAAGGATTCTGCAGGATGCAGGGCAGCGGGTTGATGATTCAGGAACTGTGATAGGTCTTTAACAGGAACTGAGGTAGAAGGTCTTTGACAGGAACTGTGGCAAAAGGTCTTTAAACAGGGTTGCGGCAGAAGGTCTTTAAACAGGGTTGCAGCAGAAGGTCTTTAAACAGGTTGCAGCAGAAGGTCTTTAAACAGGTTGCAGCAGAAGGTCTTTAAACAGGTTGCAGCAGAAGGTCTTTAAACAGGTTGCAGCAGAAGGTCTTTAAACAGGTTGCAGCAGAAGGTCTTTAAACAGGTTGCAGCAGAAGGTCTTTGAACAGGTCTGCAGTAGAAGGTCTTTAAACAGGGTTGCGGCAGAAGGTCTTTAATAAGAACTGTGGTATAAGGTCCTTACCAGGAACTGTGGTATAAGGTCCTTACCAGGAACTGTGGTATAAGGTCCTTACCAGGAACTGTGGTATAAGGTCCTTACCAGGAACTGTGGTATAAGGTCTTCTTTGGGAGACAAGGTCCAACGGTAAAGAAACAGGTATTCAGGTGGTCTGGACAATACAGGTTTGCTCCTTCCAGCTTGGAGATTCCAAGGTAATGAAAAAGCATTGAGCTTCAGGTGTGGCTGGGTTTTAAGCATGGAGCATTAAGGTGATTAAAGCAACACCTGAGCACTGCACAGGCAGAGGGGAGTATTGCGAATACTAGTGAATGTCCCATCACTACGAGCCGGCGCTAGATATAGACTTTTTATTACGCCGGCGGCGACGCTCCTTACAAACGTTTGCGCGCATGATTTTAACGTCTTTGAAAAGCTGGTGGTAACGGCAAATCTGAACAACCTGGCGGAACCCAAATACACCAGCCCTAAAAAACAATACAGCAAAGTATAGTTACACATTCTACACATAACCAAACAATAAAATGGAGAGGTTGTGCGTGTTTTTATTATTGCTGCAGCATATATACTCAGATTGATTTTGACAGGCGCAAAAACATAACGGGAGACAATTGTGGTTCTTAATTCTGATTGGCTGAATCGCGTGAAAAAACAGTCTGCCCACCGATTTCTGCGTCCAACGTTTTTGCACGTCTTTTTTCCGCGCGATATTTTTTGAAGGATGAAAAAATGCGTTCGGATTGTAATACCACGTTAATTTTCGCGCGTTAACTCTCAACGCTGTTGGCAAAATGTAATGCGCTGCACACGCGTTTTTGCACTTAGAATGTAATAGTGCCCTTAATGGGCAGTTAAATAAACTAAAAAACCCTCTTTTCTTTAGCACGATATATAGGGAGACAAACCGCAGATGAAATTTCTTTGTGTTTTATACACCACAAAGTAGCAAATACTACACTGCACTGTAAACCTTATCTTTGTATGCAGGGGTCAAGTTCAGAGGGAAGGTGTGGGAACAGAGTTCCTGCATTATTTTTGGTTCCCATTGGTCCTGCACACTTTAAAGCTTGGATTTAGGTGTTCAATCATATTTTTCCCTTTCATATCACAATAAAAATAGGATCTATCATATTTTGCTAAATTCCACATATATACATAAATACTGTATATTAGATATTAATGTATGTTTGTGTTACGTGCACGATGATAATTGCTACTTGGGGAACAGAAATCTTGTTGAGTTCCCACTATTCTTTTTTTAGGACTTGACCCCTGTTTATAGGATATAGTCATGCAGAGTGCTTTGAGGAGCTGCTCTCTTGATTCTGATGAGGGTCAGACGTGCGTCCTCGGGTTGCTTGAGTCCATGGGGGACTGTGAGTACACACAGGTTGATGGAGTGTCTTACATAAACATTGAAGTTCCTTGTCCAGAAACGGAATGGCTCTTTGCTTTGCCCTTAGGCTAGGGTCAGACGAACGCAGTTTTAACGTGCGTTTAGCAGCACGAAATCACGGCCGTGCTAGCAGCAAATGACGTCCAATGCCGGGGAACATACGACGAACGGCCGCACGAAAGTTCGTCTGTGCAACGCAAGTGGCAAACGAACGCATTTTTTCGAGAACGTCAAACCGCTACTACTGACGTACAGAGTGCGCTGCGGCCGCATAGCGGCGTGTTTGCGTGATTGGGAGACGTCAGACGCTGCACACGTCCGGCCAACATAACGTCCAGACGCAAAAGGGTTTTATTGATGATCCGTACACAATCACGGACGAAAATGCGCATCGTATGACCGCTATCGCGTATTCCGTGACAAAATACGTCCATTCGTTCGAACGCACTTTTTCACGGACAACGCGAAAAATGCGTTCGTCTGACCCTAGCCTTAGAGTTGTGGAAAAATTGTTGTCATGTTGGCCTCTTTGTAAAAGTTGTGAAAAGGATTTCCTTCCAACATTCCTTTGGTATGTTTTATACATGATGTGGGGTTATATACTAACAGTGCCTGAGAGCAGTAGGGAAGAAGGTTCTGAAATTATATTTATTGTTTCTTAACTATTTTCTTTATTATGCAGACAGGTCCTAATGCCTGCTTCCACCACCACACTTTCGTTTTGTCGCAAAATGGGCTTTCTTTGGTGAAGGGTATAAATAAACCACTGATTTTCTATCTGAGCTGAAAAATGGCAGAAGGCTGTGCATTGGCATTAGGTCAAGAACCACTTTGAGAGGTTTGCCTTGACTTTAGAAGGTGGCCTTAAGACGTTAATAGCCATTCAAGTCAACTAAACACTTTATGTGTTTTTCTTTAATGTGGACATTGGATTCAAAGAGCAGATGACAATGTTTTTGATGTTTTTTTGCAAGAAGTAGGTCTGGGTACTAATAATGTACACTGCTATCCAAGAGTTGTGGGTATAGAGCACGGGACTGATTTGTATATGTATTTTTAATGAAAATAGAATACAATACATAAAGCAATATATGTTGGGTTCTCCATCAATATAAGGGTTTCATTTATTAGTAAACAGAGATTAGTCGCATGTTGCAGATTGACTTGGCTTGAGTTTGCATGGCTTGAATGAGTCACTCCCAAATGGATAAGTTGGAGAAGAAAAATGATATATAAGTAGAGACTTGGGATCCAAGTAATATCTGGGGATATTAAACAGTATGCTTCTGTATGAAAGAAATGGCCAAATGCACTATAAGCACATCAGGATCATGAAAGTACATACGAAGATGTCAATTCAATTGACTATGAAACTAAATGAATACAGTATAAATGAAAAGAAATGAAACTAAAATACAATTTCTTCTTATATATACTGAACATATGGTGGACTTTCTAGATGTTCAGGTGGTTTTTTTGTTGCAATATTGAATATTATTGAGTTTGTGATAGAATTAAATGAATAAGAAAAACTAAATAAGTGTAGGTAGGAACCTTAAAGGTTGAAATCAGAAGCAACTAACCGGTGGGCGCATCCTTCTACGTATGCCCATGTTCCACGGTAGTGGAGGGAACCACCTTCACATATAGTTATACGTATATACTGTGACAGAGAGATTTGATTGGGTAACAGAATGTCTGGGAGAGTAATCGAGGGAAGATATTTAGGGGCCAGAATCCTGCATGGCCTCTATCTCTCGCATATGTGTTGCCAATTAAATATTTAAGCAACAAGTAAATTGTCAGGCTGCTGACTCCTGGACAGAAGGGTAAATCAGACTGCTGAGAGCAGGGCAGGGAGCAGTAACACTTCTAAGAAAAAGCTCTGATTTTCTTTTGGTTATTAGATTATGTTACCTGGATAGTCAGGATTGCTGTATGTTTAGTAAGTGCTCTAATTGAGCTAGGAATTTGTGTGTGTTTTCTTTAATCATCTGCAATAGTGATTCAAAGCCAAGTGTGACTTTTTTTATGCTGGAAAAAAAAGACCTCTCATTTGCACAACTTCAAGTCTGCAGCAGTTTATACCCTAAAGAACTGTGTTGTTTGGCTGGAACCAAGTGTCACGTACGCGTGCCATGGCGAAGGTAACGCAGGTTTAAGCAAATCACTATATGTCTACACTAGACCCAAAATAATGACTATGTGGCCCACAATCCCCCCGCACGCGCTTGCCTAACTTTCACGGCAACGCCTCCACTCCAGAAGGGCACGCCACATGATGAAGTGGCCACATGGTTATACAACACTGTATCCATCTACACTCGACCCGGAGTACTGACTACGTTGCCCACAATCCCTGTACCCTCTTTATTTATACTATTCGTCACACTGCCACCCCAGACCAAGACTTTGTACCCCGGATGCCTAATAACTGAACCAGAGCTGGCCTGAGACTGACTATGCACCCCAAAATAGGAAACAGTACAAATGAATGACTTCACCACAACTTACTGTTTAATAGACTTGAGCTTAAACAAAGGCAAATCTCTATGATAATCCAGTTCTTCAGTTAGCGTGGATCGAATATCAGGCAGAAGCAGATCTTAATAAGTTTTATATTTATTATGATAAACAAAAAAATTATATATCACAGTGCATTTGGTTACAGAAAAATAGATATGATAATTAACAATTTAGACACACAAGCAGAAAAAAAATGGATTAAAACACAGAACGTTACTCACAAGCTAGCAGGACATCTGTGTCCCCCTGGGGCTGGAGATTGGAAGAACCGGCAAATTCTCACTTTCTTAGGTGACCCCACAGAAAAAAGCCCTGAGCCCATGCTTGACTCAGAATATATAGATTCTCCAGTTCCTTCAAATTACAGCCCATAGACGGTACAGCCTGCCCAATACACTTCCCAGAATCCCCCCTCCTGTTAATTCATGGGCATGCTCAGTTCACTTCTTCTTTAATTTATTCACAGATATAATAACCATTATTGAAAGATCGTCCTTTCGATCAAAGGATATGCCCGCTTCTTTGATCTGTGTGATCACTTACAAAGTGTTGCCACTGGGTCTGGGAAACACTCTTTGGGTGTGAACTGCTTGTGGACTCCTGTGGGGATGGGACACAGGACATTCCACTAGAGCATATGGGTAATTTCCCCCTATCAGACAGATCAAAGACAACCTATTCTACAAAAGCCTGTGATATCCCTTCAAAAGGGGACTTAGACCATTAACATTTTAATTACTTCTTAGAACATGCCAGAAACTTAGGCCTTTTCTGGGCAGCTGTGCTGCATTAGCAATTTGTATATATAGATATTTAGATATATATTTATATATCCCTCTATCTAATCGTGACACCAAGTGTCCTGAGTGGTTGCTATATCACAATACATAAAAGCGAACGTGATAGAAGAGTCGCAATTGGGAATTAAAATGATACTAGGATTTGAAAAATTAAGACCCACATTAGATATTTGGTGTTAAGCTTCTTAGATCAAGTAGTAGCAAGAGTAGACAGAGATTTTGTTTCTTACAAACAGTAAGGGAAGTAGTTGTCGGGTGGGTGGGAGATGTTAATTGGAATTTTGACATGCACTTCTTTAATTGATACAATATTGTGTGGAGTGTGGGGATTGTATCAGTTAGTAAAATAATCTTCATATAAATTCTAGTGTAAACGGTGGATTGTGAAGGACAACACATAGGGTGGAGCGGAAAGCTTAGAAAATACATATTTGCTTCTGATCAGCACGGTTAACATTACCGAAACAGAATAATCAAGAGCTTGATGCTGCTACTGTTTTGCATAGCCCAAAGATAGCGACCCTTCTCATTGAACTACCATCACTATTCATTAGCCAGAACGTCGCTTATTTTAACATAATCAGCGCTTTCACATCAACTTTTTGCAAATCAAGTTTAGAGCAGTTATGATTTAATTTCCTTGACAGATGTAAGAGTTAGTGTGTATAGTTATAACGGACTGGACTTGGTCCTGGGTGTATATTTATATTATATAATAAGTTGTTGCGCATGACTAGATGACTACATTATATCATAGAATGAGACCTGTTTGATACAAGAAACTGGGAAACACACTGGTGGATCTGGACACCAGGGGCCATATTACATTCATAACGCTAACGTTAGCGTTCACCTGTGTGAGCGTTGACATTAGCTCTGGTTGCCCTAGCACGGGCGCACCATATTACAATCCGAACACTTTTCAGTGCGAGGTTACGGTGCTTTGCACTCCCTATATTTAAAATGGGAAGCGCAAAGAGTTAATTAGCATTAGGATTACAAAGTCCTAATGCTAATTACACCAAGCTGCAGTTAACTGAATAATTAACCACAGCTAGGACCTGGTGCTAATGGATTCTGCTTCTGCGGAATAAGTCAACACCAGCTGAAACCCCCCCCAAAAAATCAGGTACTCACCTCCCATTCCGCGGCGAGAATGGTGGTTCATACACTTCTTCTTGCTGCTGGGAGCAGAGAGAGACTGGGGAAAAAATTCCCCCAGTCTCCTCTGCGAATCACTAAGCCGACCTGCCGGATCTCGCGAGATGTGATCCTGCAGTTCATGTGACTGGCAGCAGAAGCCTCAATGGAGTCCTATGGACTCTATGGAGGGGATGCTCACGGCAGTGCCATGAGCATCCTGAGTCTTAGCACCATGTTATGGTGCAGGCTGCTGGTTTAGCGCCTGCACTGTAATATTATGCTAAAACGGAGACGCTAAGGAGAAACCTGCAGGCGCAGGAGCACTGAGGTCCATTGAAGCCAGCCGGATGTGCTATGCTGCCCCACGGCTTCATGGCCCACCATCACGGGGGCAGCACAGTATGGCCCCAATACTTTGTGTAATTTGTTTGGGAGTGGTTAATTTGCACCTAGAAGGAGACGATTAAACTATTCTAACATAGCTCATAGTTCTCCTCTGAAGCCAGTATTGAAAAAATAATATTGGGTTTCCAAAGCTGATGTTAAGAGATTTTGCTTTTGCAAATAAATAGTTCCCTGTGTTTTGCCGCTACTCCTTCCATGGCTCCTGTGCAGCCTGACCCAAACAAACTTGTGCTGGGTCGTGCTGGGCTCCATGGAGTCAATACCCTTGGTGGTCCGTGCCTGTATTGGTCAGTGGCTGGAAAATGTAGAAGTTTGAGCTGCTGATACAGTGGCTCGTCCAGTATAAAGCCATTAATGGTGAGCCACAAATGGGAAAAGGCTTGCACATGTTTTTACCGTACGTGTCTCTCCATTGATGGCTCAGTGGTGATCTAGCCCAGATATATCAGGCACTCTAGATACAATCTTAAATGGGTCCAACTACTATATTCAAAGTTGGTTCTGCACAAAATCAAAATTTGCTAAATTGTTAATCTTCAAAAGTCGAGTGGTGATGGGTTTTATGGAAAGTAACTTTCCACAGACCTTGCAAGTGGATTGATATATGAGGCTGAGTTCCTCAACCAAACCAAAGTTCTCCACCTCAACCAAAGAAAGTGAGGTGTCTCACTAAAGGCGTGAAGTAGGCAGTGAAATGCACTAAACCTCACTTCATTGTGTTTCTGGGACCTAGGACTGCCATCAGAATTTGAGTGACTCCTTACTGGGCCATTGGTCATCGCCCCCTTCCCTCAGCTGCTCATTTCAGTAAACAAATTATAGATAAAATATTTTGCCTCCTCTTCTGCTTACAGGGAGTGAGCTAAATCCCTGGTGGTCCAGCAAGGGAATGAGAATGTTCCCTGGTGTGAGAGCATTCAGCCCTCTAACTGGTGCGAACCATACTAATCGCTTCCTCAGTGATAAGTCAGTGTGCTCTTACCAGCCCCGAATGTTGCAGTCCATCAGGAAATTTATTGGTATCTTGGTGGGACGGTCCTGGGTGGAATGGTGAGACTCTTACATCGCTGGCACTTGGACAACCTGCACTAGATTTAGCAAGGGTCAGGGCCGCTGGAGCCACTTGGCCCCTGAACATGTCATCATGGGCTGTCACATCCCTGATGGCTGCCCTGCCAGGACCTCATACCTCATTTGAACTACAAGCCATTCTAGAGCAACCTTTAATGTCTTTATCCCAGATAGCTGCAGAATTGTACCAATACTCTATTTAGAACAAGCACTATACATTATTATTTATTTACCACGTTGTCCTTTTGTATTTTTGGCTTTATAGGTTTCACTATATATAATTTTTAATCAAATGCAAATTGATTGCTTTCTTAAAATGGAATTAGATATGCAGCAGATGATCGGATCCTAGATTATTACCATTTATGAAATTATTTACTGAATCACATACCAAAATTCACTACATTTTTAAAGAATTGTACCTGCACCTCCACCAAGATCCTAGATGATTTTCAGCAATTAAATGGTGTCATCATCAATCCCTCCTCTTTGATATGTCACCAATCTATATTTACCTGTTGTTCTTGAAGCCTACGCTTGGCTCGGAGCCATGAACATATAACTTACTGATAGCGTAACAAGTTGCAGATATGATAGGTGCTATTAGTAAACGTATCATCATTATGCTTCCAAATCAAGATTTATACATTACCCGGTATATTGTTTAATTCTTTAACTAATCGCTTATTTAGGGTTTATTTTCAAGCCATCTGTGGGTCGTCTGGCTGGTAAATTATCAAGTTTAAAACAGGAATATTTAAAGACATTTACTGATTTTATTTTTTTTCCCCTTCTCCATAGCCTTGCATTTCAACACTTCATTTAGTAGCTTACTACACTTCAGTGGAAATGGTAATTACAATCTAAATTAAACTCTGTAGACTGTTTCCCGATGCCTTTCTAGTGCAAGGCTCAAAAGAGATGCAAAATGTATGCATATTTACTCCTTGTTTATAAGATTCATGTTCAGCTAAAATGAAAACGCAAGATAGAATTTCCATGAAAGAATTTATGGGTATTGCTAAATGTGTCACATAAAAGTATTTGCAAATGCTGTGGTCAAACGGTGTCTAAATGTTAAAATGACACGCTGATTGTAGATTTCTTACTGGTAATGAGATAACCTCAAATTTTTATAATGTATTAGCATTTTTTTTAAGGTATCTAAAACTGATCAAGAATGTCTCATAATGAGGAATTATCATTTATATAGTAAAATCCAAGTTGCAAATGTACCTTCTCTTATGTTGAGCACATAACATTACAGCAAGTGCTGGAAGTTGTTGCCATTTTCTGTTAGGCACATGTTGATGCGGTGCTGCACATTGTTGCTACAGTAAATGCATCTCAATATTTTGTGATCAATGCTTAGGACTTCATTCCTGATGTTATCCATAAGGAGTCAGTCGTGCAGGACTTGGTACAGTGCACTCGCTCCTGCACATAGCGCCACAAAAATAAGTCCGGGCTGGTAAGTTCAGGAGACCGGGGTGGTCTCATATTCTTGGAAATGACATGGTTCTCAAAAAACCTCTGGACTCATGTAATGTGTGGCATGTTGCAACGTCATGCTGGTATTAACCCTGTACTCTTCCAAAGAGTTAACCTTTTTTTCTGTGAGATTGCTATTCTTCTAGCTGTGCTGTTGCCATGACTGTGCTGCCACCTAGAGGGTGCTGTGATGGGATGTGATCAACATAAGAGGAGGTGCATTTCCTGTAATGCTCAATAGTTTTCTTTCATTTGTTTATGATCTTTAATGCAACTTTGGAGTTGGGTATATATGAATCACTCCGTTGTTCAAGTAGCTTTTTTATATTAAGAAGAAAAACAAGGGAACTATACAAAGCAACATGTATGATTGTAACCAAAGAAGATGGTTCAGAAATGTGCGATACATTAAGTAAGTAATTAGTAAGCTGTTAAAAAAAAAAAAATAGCAAAAGCACCGGGTATAAATTGTTAGTAGCTGACAATGTATGTCCATACTTAACTCCTTCCCGACCGCAGATGTGCCATGTACGTCATGGCCCGGGTCTCCCATTGACCCGCGGACGTACATGGTACTTCAGCGGTCTCCTAACCTCCCTCCCGCCGATATTTACCTCCCTTTCCAGCTCCCACGGTGTGTCTGGCAGGCTTGAAGCATGCCCCGCCGTTTCCAGGGGGCCGGCAGGCACGATGACGTCATCAGTCATCATGCTGCATGATGTCGTCATCGGCAGGCGCCCACCGGCGCCTGCAATAAAATTCAGGAGGGGAGTGGGGCTTATTTGGAGCTCTGTATCTCTCCAACCATATAAGCTAGAAAAAGACAAATTGCACCACTAGAAAGGGGAGAGTCTCCCCTTTTCATCGGTGCATAGCATTAACTATTTGCTGCCGGATGTGTCGAATTGCAAATCAAACCTGGAGGTGGCTGACATCTTGGATGTCCGCCAAGCCTCTGGGTCACCCCCACCCACTGACATCCTCACCATATGTGTGTCAGTGGGCCAGTTAACCCCTAGCAATGGCCTTTTCAATGATACCAAACATGACCAGGTTTGTTGTAAAACAAAAATAAAAATAAATAAATGAATAAAAAAATAATAAAAATTGAAACAAAATTAAAATTAATTTAAAAAAGTATTTTTTTTAGTCTGGAAGGGGGTTTAATGAAATAGGACCTAAGCTGTCATCTAAAAATTTTGAGCATAAAATGGTCATAATGAGCTCAACGCACAAAGATGAACTGGCTCAGCAGTGAAGGGTTTAAGGAGTAAAGACATGTACAAATTGTGTATTTCTATTCTTGGGACAAAATTTTGAAACTACTTTGGCGGGGTCTTTTTGGCGGATGTAGATTTAGGGGATTAAATTACGAAAAAGTGTGTTTTTACCATTTTTTCATCATATTTTATATTGTTTTAATAGTAAATTATAGGATATGATGGAAATAATGGTATTTTTAGAATGTCCATTTAATGGCGGGAAAAAACGGTATATGATATGTGTGGGTTGCATAAACGAGTAAGAGAAAAATTTGACCTAAACAGCACAGAAACGTAAAGACAGCAGCGGGCACTAAAGGACGGATTTGTGTAAAACCGCCCGGTTACTATGGGGTTAATTTGGCTTACTGTAAATTAAACTTGTTTGCAAATGGAATCCAGAATGTGCCCCATAGCTCCCAGCGCCCAGGACATGTTATCCGAGATGAAGAAGCTGTTTGAACGGCTTAAAGATTTTCTTTTCCAAAAAGACAGAGCACCAGCTGTATCATTATACATGTAGTATCACTTTTTCACCAGCAGGGGGGGTGCCTCTGTCTATCAAATAACATTACACTAAAACGTAAACATCACTAAAATGTATTCATTAATGATTAAACTGTCAGCAATGGAAAGTTGTTTTCCATAAATCCACTTCGCCCTTGCAGTGGTTTTATGTAAAATAACTTTGTACTGAAAGGGGTTAAATTGTAATAAAAAATAATAAAACAACGATTTTTATGATATATGAAGCCATATGCTCCAAATTTTACTAGACTTTGCCAAAGTTCATCATTTCGGCTACTAAATAAAATGTCAAACACATGAGTAGAAGAGGATCTCTGGATTCTGCAGCTTATCATACAGATTATGTAGAAAAATCCCAAATCTAACACGTTTACACTT
This sequence comes from Leptobrachium leishanense, assembly GCA_009667805.1. Classification (NCBI taxonomy): domain Eukaryota; kingdom Metazoa; phylum Chordata; class Amphibia; order Anura; family Megophryidae; genus Leptobrachium; species Leptobrachium leishanense. The sequence continues at coordinate 313,843,884 of CM019067.1, forward strand.
TGACTTTGGGATCCAAGTTCAAATCAGCTGGACATAAATTACACTCTAGCACAATTACACAAAAATATTTCACAGTACTACAATATACTATTCTTTTTCTCGTATTTATTATACCTCCCCAAAATGAAAACGATCACTATTTTATCATTTAGTTCTTTGTTATCTTTCTTATCTCTATTAATTATCAATCGCCAACCAAATTGAAGTTTTCTATAAACAGTAAAGCTAATATACTATCTGAGCTCCAGATGTAAAAGCTAAACATCTTCTTAACATAATCTCTTCCCGAATATCCAGCTCAGAGTACAAAGTAGCCATCTGGAATATCTGACCTCTGCGCGTCTTCTGCGCAAGCACAGATGTAAGTGAGCCTTTTAGACTTATCTGCTCTTGCACAGCACAAATATGACCCTTACGTCAAGGACGGATGGAAACGGCTTTCAGGATCAGTGCTTTATTTGAGCTGCATGGGCTTTTTGCCTCTAAATTATATTTATTGATCTGGGTTTGTAAAAAGACAGAAGCTGACAAATAATAGAATATAGAAAACAACAAAAACTAGAATATAATTTAAAAAGTTTGAGAGTTGCCTGAAAATGTTGTGTTTGAGTTGCAATGTGAGTCAGGCGAAACCATGGGTCAAGACGAGCAGGAACCTATGGGAGTGGAGTTCCTCTGCTATTTTAGCAGTGGAAACAGAGTTCCCATTGTCTCATACACAATAGAGCTTGTATTTGGATGTTCAATGACATGTTTACATGTTAAATCTTAAGTAGTATCTGTTGTACATTTTCCATAAAGCTCTACCTAGATATAAACACATTGATATCAGATTCAGGAGTGGAGAGATGATTTGGTTAATTGATAGAAATCTTGGAGGTCCCACACTTATCTCTTTAGGACTTGACCCCTGGATGAAGCCCTAAAGTAATTTTCTTAATTTCGTCACTGTATTCTTTTGATGGGATGCAAAAGTTGGGAAATGAAAATCAACCATTGACCTGTCCCTTTCACAAATGTTAAATCAAAGGGTTATCTCAAAATAGTTTGTAGTAAATGAATAAAGTAAAATATGTAAAAAGTTTTGGATAAATTATCTATTTATCTATCTATCTACCTCAGATATATATATATATATATATAATATTTATCTACCTATCTATATCTATCTACCTATTCTTATATCTATCATCTAATATCTGTCTATCTATACCTGTATCTATCTATCTATCTATCTATGTATACAGTTGCAAGAAAAAGTATGTGAAGTCTTTGGTATTACGTGGAGTTTTGCATGAAATGGTCATAAAATGTGCTCTGATCTTCATCTAAGTCACAACAATTTGAAAAACACAGTCTGCTTAAAATAATACAACACAAACATTATATGTTTTCATGTGTTTATTGAACAGAACATGTAAAGATTCAGAGTGCAGGGTGGAAAAAGTATGTGAACCTTTGGACTTAATAACTGGTTGACCCTCCTTTGGCAGCAATAACCTCAACCAAATGTTTCCTGTAGTTGCAGATCAGACCTGCACATCGATCTGGAGTAATTTTGGACCACTCTTCACAAAACTGTTTCAGTGTAGCAATATTCTTGGGATGTCTGGTGTGATTCGATCTCTTAAGGTCATGCCACAGCATTTCAATTGGGTTGAGGTCAGGACTCTGACTGGGCCACTCCAGAAGGCGTATTTTGTTTTGTTCAAGCCATTCTTTTGTTGAATTACTTGTATGCTTTGGGTCATTGTCCTGTTGCATCACCCATCCTCTGCGGAGCTTCAGTTAGCGGACAGATGGTCTTACATTTTTCTGCAAAATGTCTTGATAAACTCTGGAATTCATTTTTCCATCAATGACAACAATCCGTCCAGGCCCTGAGGCAGCAAAGCAGCCCCAAACCATGATGCTCCCTCTGCCATGTTTTACAGTGGGGCTGAGGTTTTGATGTTGGTGTGCTGTGCCTTTTTTTCTCCACACATAGTGTTGTGTGTTTTTTCCAAACAACTCAATTTTGGTTTCATCTGTCCACAGAATATTTTGCCAGTAGTGCTGTGGAACATCCAGGTGCTCTTTTGCAAACTTCAAACGTGCTGCAATATTCTTTTTGGACAGCAATGGCTTCCTCCGTGGTGTCCTCCCATGTACTCCATTCTTGTTTAATGTTTTCCGCATTGTAGATGTGTCAACAAAAATGTTAGCATGTCCCAGAGATTTCTGTAAGTCTTAAGCTGACGCTCTAGGATTCTTCTTTACCTCATTAAGCATTCTGCGCTGTGCTCTTGCAGTCATCTTTACAGGACGACCACGCCAAAGGAGAGTAGCAACAGTGCTGAACTTTTTCCATTTGTAGACAGTCTGTCTTACCGTGGACACATGAACATCAAGGCTTTTGGAGATACTTTTATAACCCTTTCCAGCTTCATTCAAGTCAACAATTCTTGATCTTATGTCTTCTGAGAGCTCTTTTCTACGAGGCATGGTTCACATCAGGCAGTGCTTCTTGAAACCAGTAAACCCAAAACTGGTGTGTGTTTTTAAAGGGCAGGACAGCTTTCAGCAACACATCCAATAATATCACACTGATTGGACTCAAGGTTGGCTCACTCCTGGCTCCAATTAGCTCTTGGAGAAGTCATTAGGCTAGGGGTTCACATACCTTTTCCACCCCGCACTGTGAATGTTCACATGTTATGTTCATAAACACATGAAAACATATAATGTTTGTGTTGTATTATTTTAAGCACACTGTGTTTTTCAAATTGTTTTGACTTAGATGAAGATCAGAGCACATTTTATGACCAATTCAAGCAAAACTCCACGTAATCCCAAAGGGTTCACATACTTTTTCTTGCAACTGTATCCATTCTTATACTTATCTACCTGCCTATTCTTATATCTAGCTTACTATCATCTAATATTTCTCTATACTTATAAGAATATTCTATCTCAAATCTGACTAAAATACTCTAAATAAACCAATATCTGTCTACTTTATATCTATATATCAATATCTATCTAAAATATATACATAACACTATCAGTGTTACTCAGAGAGAGGTGAAAACCAGGAGAAATGGCAGGAGAAGAGAACAATCTAGACCAAATAGCCGAGTTGGAAAGTGAGATAAATGGGAGAATTTTTCTGGTTTGGATATTTTGACCTAGAATCTTCACTTCTCCAGTCATTCTCCTGGTTTTCACCTCTCTCTGAATAACCCTTTATATCTATTAGACATGTGCACAGTGGAAACATTTGTATCATTTTGTTTCAGATCAATCTTTTACTTTTTTCAATTAGTTTTGGTGCGTTCGTGATGTTACCATGATTCATATTTCGGATCGATTCATTATTTCGTACGATCGGTATATCGGATTTCGGATCCATTAGTTATTTTGTTTTTATTAGTAATTCGTATTTCGGATCAATTTGTATTTCATTTTTATTAGTTATTTCAAAATGTGAAATGGATTACTTAATTACTTAGATTAGGGTAAAAAAAAAAGGATACCTAATCCCCCTGTCCTTTGTGCTGAAACCTATTGAGCATCAAAGACAGCAGCTCCGCGGGCTTTGGAGCCCCGTTGAGCTGCTGTCCTTGGTGCTGAATAGGTTTCAGCACCAAGGACAGCAGCTCCACGGGGCTCTGAACCCTGCAGGGCTGCAGTCCTTGGTGCTGAAAAGGTTTCAGCACCAAGCATAGCCCCCACTGAATGCAGCCAGACTGAAGTAAAAAGAAAAAAATGCTGTGTTTGGCTGAGAAATAAAGCTTTGTTTTAAAATGGTTAGGAAGAAAAATTTCACCAACAAAATCCTGAAAAATGACAAAAAAATCCTAAAAAATAAATACATTAAGAGACTTTTTGCTGCAAGTGAAAAGAATAAATGGTTGAATAAATATTTTAAAAAACAGGGAATATTTTTTTACATTGAAACCAATGAGATTCGCCTGTTTAAACCTGTCGAACAGACCACCGAAAATCAGGTCATTTCACTGACATATCAGCGTTGTTTGGCGTTCTCTGAATCAATTAACCATTACTTGTCTATGGGGAATTTCACTGCTACCGAACTGCAGTGACACTGTCCAAGGCCTGTGGTGCTGAATACAACCGATTCAGCACCACGGCCAATGGACAGGGACGCAGTGCTGAATCTAAGTGAAACGGTACAACGAATCGATTCGTAAAGACGGAATCAATTCGTTGTATTTTGTTTTGTTCTGTTTCATTTTCATTCCGTTTCATACAGATCCGATTCGTTATTTCAGACGTGCGGACAGCAAATTTTGTCCGAATTTTGATTTGGAACGAAACAAAAAGCACATGTCTAATATAAATCTATCAATATCTACAGGTATCTGTCTATCTATCTATAGCAAGTAAGCACTTTGCACAGAGATTTATCTTTTATATTTTTATGATTTTATTATTGTTTGGAACATCTAGAAGAATAAAATTATACATACCTATATGTAAATTCTTTCCAACTACAGTATTTAGAATTGGAGTAGGTTTTTTTTTGCCTAATATATTGTGCAGCATTATCCATGGCGTTCAGTACGTAGCATCAATATCTCGTTTACAAAATGTTTAGCAGAAAGGATGGAACTGAACTAATTATTCTTAAATACTCCCCTGCTGACACCCAAATCCAGATTCCTTTTTATTCTACTGCTCCTCGCTTTGACTATTATCTAAATCTTGAGGGTGTGTGGATGTATAATTTGGAGCAAAATGCTACTGTAAGTTTTAAACCTCAGAACAAAACAGACATTATTTTCATTTAAAAACAATCCCTTTCTTTTTTTTAAATTTTCCCTATTTTATAAAAATGATGCCGTTCAGAGGATGGACAGCAAAGTTCTAATTACAAATATGATCTCATTTTCTAATTCAGATAAAGATGTCATCGCGTTTGTAACATGTTGTAATTAATCCTTTCATGTTTTCCTTTTCTACATGGTACAATATAACTATAGGTTGTCTTTGAGAGTGACTTTTACAGGTGAGCAATTATAATGATAATTACAGGTTATACAAATTACTGGAACAGCTTTTCAGTGTTTTAGAAAGAAGAGCCGCAATTTATATGTGTCTTGTTTTTTTTTGTCTCATTGTTGCACATCCGCATTTGCATTTGCTTCGAAATAAAAATTATCTGCACTCAAATGATCTTCACTGAACAACCTGAAAAAATAGCTTGATGTTCTTTAACTCCCTGTGAACCCGAGCATACCAAATGATTCTGTATCCTGGTATCTTACCATCTGTAATTATCATGGCTTAGCCACCCAGAGAAGGAACATTCTACCTGGATATTACCGTAGATACTCGAGTATAGCACGACCCGAATATAACGCGATGGATAGAGATTTATTATGGAAATGAGAGAATACTCAAGGCTCGAATATAACGCGAGGAGCAAAATTTTACTGAACCGGTAAACAATTAAAATCCTTCCAGGTTCTCTTAACACAGTCAGGCTCCCCCTCAGGCCAGGGTGCTCTGAATGATTACAGTTGTTACTAAGTATGAAGTCGCCGGCCACCTGTCTTCTTTACTAGCGATTAGATGGTAGGCGGAGGCGAGCGAGGTGAATGATTAGATTAAACCGAGAGTGATGGATCCCACCTCTCCGGAATCTGGGAGTTCCTGAAGTATTTGCAAGCATCAGGGAGCCCACATTCACGTGATGCAGATGTCTCGAATATAATGCGACCCCTCCTATTTTAAGGTAAAATTTTGTAGCCGAAATCTAGCAGTATACTCGAGTAGGAGGAAACGAGTAGAATAACTTGCTGAAAAGCAAAGAGAAGTTGATTTAAGCCATGGAAAAACATACAGGGATAGATAGTGGAATAAGACTAATGATTAATGATGATCTAATGAGTGGTCGGAAAAGAGAAGGGAGTCAACGCCTTCAGTTTTCAAAAACGTCTACCACAAACAAGAAGTAGGGACCTCTCTGTTATCGTTCTGCCAATCTTTCTTCACATTCTGTTTTTTTCTGTGTTTATAAATGTCCACCTTGTGTCCTCACATCAAGGCAAATGCAATTCTGATGGTAGATCTTCCACTTCTGTCTCGATTTTAGATAAACATCTGTTCACACTCTGGGCCCTATTCCACTGTTGTCTAAAGCTTAGCGTTCGAGAAGTACAACATAGCGGCTGACATGTTTAGCTTCATTTTTTTCACATCTGATTCCAACCTTGCTGTTAAAGGAGACATTCTGACCTTAACTTCAAGCAAGTCAAAATACCATTCAGCACATCCCTCCAATAAAACTGTGGAGAAGTCTCAACTTTCGGAGAAGCAGGTTCATAGGATTTAAACTCTCAAAAAATGGCTCCAATAAACAAAAGTAGAGTATCAAAGTATAGATACCAGTACAGTCAAAGACAGGGGGTAACCCATATATAGACGTTAAGGGAAAGAGACTGTAGGTATATGATTAAAAATTACCTTTTATTGTGTATAATTTAAAAACGAGGTGGTGAGTTCAGCGTAAGTTTGATGTCACGTTCACACAGGTCATCTTCAGCGGACAACACGAGAAAAATATATATACAAAAAGGAAAATAAGAGAGATTAAAAAACAATACAGTATCTCAGTTGGCTGTTTGTACCCAAAACAAAACAGCAAAACACCCCTTCAATCCTAAAGTGAAGAAAACTCCTATACATAGGTAGAAAACGGGCCTTCTAGGGTCCGTATAGGATAGGAAAGGTAAGAAGAATTACTAGGGGTATGTAGCATGTACCAAGATAATTGTATATCAAAAAGAGACCAGGCAGGGGGCAGCGCTAAACCTCCATGCCAAGGTAGACAAAAATGCAGCCAAGAGAAACCATAACACAAATTGTCGCTAGAAACCAATCATGCTGGCAGCATGAAAGTGTAGTAAATAGATTTAGGCATTAATGAAGAAAATGCTCAAATTAATAAGATAGAGGGCGTAAATTCAACGCGTTTCACCGGTTATTGCTACCATCTTCATCAGGAACGGTAGCCCATATGTAGGAAGCAATGCGAGAAGCAGGTTCAACCTCACCACCAGGTCGCTGATCTACAATCATGGAAAGACGACTCGATCCCACTCAGAAGACGCCACCAGCGAGTGTCCTTGGGCAAGACACCTAACCATATGGATGCGCCTACCTCACAAAATACTTGTACATCTCATAGATTGTAAGTTCCTTTGGGAACAGGGTCCTCTTAATCGGGTCATCGTCTATGTGTGGTATTCCAATGTATCAACCCTTTGTACACTGATCTTGTAAAGCGCTAAGGAATATGTGAAGCTATATACATAAAGGATAATAATAATAACGACACCATTAAGTCGAAGAAGTAGTCCATTAAGTTAGTCCTATTGAAAACTCATAATAGTTTTTGGATTGTCTTCGAAAGATCAGCTTTAAGTTCTAAAGCCAAGCATTACGGAAGTTATTTTTGTACCAAACGTTGGTGCTCTAACGTAAAGTGGCCAATTCAAGGCAGCAGATAATCACAAAAAATGACATGTAGTTATCAAATAACTTTTTATAGTCAGATAAAGATGCGAATCATTTTACTGCAGGAAAAACCAAGCCGGTCTATTTTTCTCCCGATTTGAAGAACTCAAGGCAGGTTTTTTGGTTTTACTTTTTTTTGTTAATTTTTAAAATGTTCGTGCAAAAAAAAAGAAGTAGTAAAGAAAACATTTAACAGAACAGGTTAAAAAATTTAAACGGACAACATCAAACGCTTGCATATCCCCTTTCCCCAGTTTATGAAAGTCAGAGATAAATTATATTATGAAAAACTTCCCAAAGCTTGTGTTTATTAGTTCTGGTTTAATCAGATGAGCTCGGCAAATAGCTTTGATCAGCTGTGTGGCGGCGGCAGTTCAATATTTACTCCAGGCATAAAAATGTAGTGTTTAGTGTAATCAAAATGTAACAACAGTGCACACATCACATTAAATGTTTGCTCTTTAAATGTCTAGTTCATTTATTTTGTCACATTAATCCAAGAACCCAATTTTAAATCAGTTTGTGTTGCATGTAATCTACGGCTTTATGTTTTCCCCTGCGTCCCTGGTACATCTAACCTTGCCCAGCTTTAATGTGACATTGTTAAATTACAAATAAAAATGAGATCTGCAATAAAACACTCGCGCAGTTTTAAAACGTACCTGTTTAGGCCGGGGTCAGACGTGCGTTTTTAAGAGCAGAAAGAAATGTCCGTCAGAGTGGACGTTCCATCCACTCTGACTCCTGTCTGGCTACCTCGCTGAGTGCAGTTAGTGCGCTCAGCGCTGCAAAGCTCGATCTTTTATGGTGGATCGTGCTTTGCAACCCCGTCGTACGCACGTTGTAGCGTTTCGACTAGGAGGCTTTCAAAACGTCCGCAGTACGCCCGCTGTAGCACATGCAAATCGTGCGCACGCTACAAAGTGTGGCCGGCCCCGTCGCAGCGTCACAATGCTGTGACGGACGCCAGGAGGCACGTCAGTACGGGCGCACATAGGCCCCTATTACATTCTTTGCGCAATTTCGTTCGCGCAGCACAAATGTTTTTGCGCGCATCGTCCAGCGTTATCGCGCGAAAATTAACAGTGGTGTTACGATCCGAACACATTTTCTCATCTGTCCAAAAATAACGTTAGTAAAAACAACGCGCAAAGCGAAGAGTAATACGTGAGCAGTAACGTAGCGCACGTAAATCATTGTGCAGACTGTTTTTTTTTCGGCTCCCATGATTCCCTGGCCATCTATTGAATTGAAAGAATTCTGGGCATTGTAGGCGTCCAGATCTGTGGGGCCGTGAGTTTGACATCCCTGATGTATAACATACATTTTAATATTTTGTTGCGGTGGCAGAGCTGGTCAATGCTCCAGCCGCACTATCCATTTCCAGCTTGATTGGTAAGGGATTGGGTATCGCTAAAAAGTAGCCTTTTATAATGACGCTGCAATGTGGGCAAAACAACTTCTCTTTTGGAGGACACGCTGGAGGAATAGAGAACTCCCAAAGTATTTTCGATATAATTATTTTTAGTGGTCCCTGGATATTTTTTTCAGTGCAATGTGAATATGATATTAATGCCGCTTCGGAATGCAATGTGGTAGCTACAACAAAATTTGTTACCGCTGAAGAGGCTCATCAATATTTTAACTAATTGCCTTGTAAATGATCCTTTATTGCTGAATTAGCTCTTAATCTGCTGCGCACATTGTTCCGATATGCTCCAGTGGCGGTACAATATACTTACTCTATTACTGGCTTCCTAGCTGGCATTGGCATTATGAGCAGACAAACACAGAGGAATTCTGCAGTAGTGGACTGATGACAGGCAAGAGTGTATATATATATATATATATACAGTATATTTTCTAGTTTTACCAATGTAATGGCCAAAAAGATCTCCAACTGTCATGAAAAACATCTCTTGTTTATTATTATTATTAACCCCTTAAGGACCGCTGACATACATAGTACGTCCTAGGGAAAATTCCCCTTAACCGCTTCGCTGCGGAGGACGCGCTCAGCGCGTCCACCCGCAGGTAGCGTTGGCTGCGGAGGACGCTCTCGGCGCGTCCTCCCTTTGCGGCCAGCGATCGGCCGGATTCCGGACTATCGCTGTGCTTTCCAACATCCTTGATGTCAGCCCAGCATCCGGGACCGCCGCGGGCACCAATAGATGTCATCGCGGCGGCGCTGCCCTTCCAAACGGTGCCTGCCTTTAACCCCTTGGGGACCGGATCGCTATTCGGCGCCAGATCCTTTGCCGGAGCTAGCCGACATCTTGGATGTTGGCCAAGCTTCCGGGATCTCCCCCTGATGACTGGCGTCATTATGCATAGCGCGATGACGTCAGTTTGGAGTTAACCCCTAGCTCCCACCAATGGTGGAGATAGGGGGTTCATTGGAACCCCCTATCTCCTGATCCGTGGCAGCTTGGTTAATGTTTGGTATCGTTGGATCGGCCCGAGCATGGCCTTTCCAATGATAGCAAACATGACCATGTACAAAGTTAAGAAAAAAATAAAATAAATAAAAATGTAAATAAAAAAATATAAAATATAAAAGATAAAATAAAAAAATAAACAGTTTTTTTTTGTTTTTGTTAATGCAGCAATATTGTTGCCATTTCAATTATAATGTGAACAATGATGCTGCACTAACGATTTTTGTATGGGGTGCGTTTGTTAAAAATCGCGTGATTTTCCCCCCCAAAAAAAGTAACGACTCCCCGTTTGTAATTTTTTTAACAAGCACAACAGATAGAAAATATAACCGCAATTGCTCGCATGTTAAAATGGGAAAAAAATACTTTACACATTGTAAATTATTGAAAATTAAAATTTTATTGCATTTTTTGTTATAATATACAGACAGGACATGACGTATACATATAATAATGATATATTATGAATCTGCCGAGTCTGCCGGAAAGAACGATAGATAATATGTCTGGGTCATATAATAAAATATGGCTTCAAAACGCGTTTAAACATGATGAGCGAAACCGGTAAAAATTACCTCAGCACAGAGGCGTGAAATGGCTCAGCAGCGAAAGGGTTAAGGACCAAGGACGTACTATGTATGTCATGGTCCTTTATCCACCCTCCCTTCCTATACTCACCTCTCTGGCTGGGGTCCCATGCCGAAATGACTTTGCTGAAGTCTGCCCGACATTTTGATGGGCCCCAGCCATCACGATGATGTCATCGCCGTACGCGATGACGTCACTTTCAGGTATCACTTTCAGGTATCTCCACCAGCTGATGAAGCGAATCCTCGCGAAACGCCTACTGGCTGTATTTTATTTTATTTTATTTAATAAATTATTTTAAATGGTATTCTTTTAATCCTGCTTTTTGCTGTCCGCTGAAAATGGGAGATTTTAAGAAGCATCCAATTCCTGGGGGGGTGATCCAGTGCTCCCACTAAAAATCACTGGCTGCTCATACATCGAGTGCCCAAGTTGGCACTCTAAAACGTGAGTAATACTCCAACTTCTATTATACTGAAAAATTTCTACAAGCTATACTATGTCAGTTTATTTCATTTGAAGTTACCCTCATCGAAAGAAGAAAGGGACTTCACTTCCTCATATGCCTGGCAGAAAATTGAAGGAAGCGCAGACCCTACCACATTTATTCACAAACTCTAACTTGTTATTTGGGATACTTAACAAAGTGGAAGAGGACAGCGGCTGTTTCAAGTATTATATGCATATTATTTCTGCACTGCTTTATTAAGTATACCACCATGGTCAATAACCACTAGGTGGCGCCCACGGTACATTATTTCTCCATTATTATTCCTTATTTTAATAGCCTATATTTTGCAGGCATATGTCGCCATCTGCTGGTCAGAAGCAGCTACTGCAGCTCAGGACATGCTGGGGAAGAGTCCGGTAGACACATTCTCCGGTTTGTTTCAAAAACCTTTAGCACCAAGGGCATCATGTCCAGAGTACTAAAGCTTTAGGGGCGCCTTCTGGAGCCCAAATGCAAATGAAATTCATTTGCAAAAAAATAATTCCTTTTGCAATGATACATCATAGCCCCTGATCATGCTAGTATGACCTCGGGCTGCTGCGTCTGCTATTGTTGATTGTGTATATACCATCACGGTAGCGAAGGGGATATAAAGACCATGTCCTCAATGACAAGTCCTCATTAGTAGCCAAGTCCGTTTTATTACTAGCCTGAATCATAATAGAAACCAACTTACAAATGGGTTTTAAAAATATTGATATTTTCTAGTTTTACCAATTTAACGGCCGAAAGGATCTCCAACTGTCATGAAATACATCTCTTGTTTATTATTATTATTAACCCCTTAAGGACCGCAGTCGTACATAGTACGTCCTGGGGAAAATTCCCCTTAAGGACCAAGGACGTACTATGTACATCATGGTCCTTTATCCCCACTTCCTCCCTAAATTCACCTCTCTGACCGGGGTCCCATGCCGGAATGACTTCGCTGAAGTCTGCCCGATGTTTTTATGGGCCCCAGCCATCACGATGATGTCATTGCCATACTCGATGACGTCATTTTAAGGTGCCCCCTGTTCCTATAGGGGGGAACCTGAAAGGGGAGGGGCGGTCCTTTGGACAACTCTCCCTCCCAAATAGGGTTAGAAAAAAAAAGAAAGGTAGCGCTAAGGGTCATGATTGGTATCATTGGAAAGGCCTGATCAGGTTTGATGTAAAAGTAAAAAAAAAAATAATAATAATAAATTTTATTTTTTATTTGTTTTAAAAATAGGATGAGCTCAGCGTACAGAGGTGAAATGGCTCAGTATTGATGGGGTTAAAATGGAAAAACATGTAAAAATTGAGTAGTTCTAATCTCAGGACAAGATTTCAAAACTCTTTAGCCGGGGTCTTTTTTGACAGTGGTAGATTTTGGGGGTTAAAGTTTGAAGGAGTGTGCTTTTTCCATTTTTTAATCATATTTCATATTTTTTTATAGTAAACTAGTTGGAAAGCCTGCCCAGAGGGCAGTCTATTATTAATACTGCCCCAGCTCATGGATACTGCCCCAGCACGTGGATATACTGCCCCAGCTCGTGGATATACTGCCACAGCTCGTGGATATTGCCACAGCTCGTGGATATACTGCCACAGCTCGTGGATATTGCCACAGCTCGTGGATATATTGCCCCAGCTCGTGGATATATTGCCCCAGCTCGTGGATATTGCCCCAGCTCGTGGATATACTGCCCCAGCACATGGATATTTGCCCCCAAGCTCTCATGGATATTTGCCCCCAAGCTCTCATGGATATTTGCCCCCAAGCTCTCATGGATATTTTCCCCCACGCTCTCATGGATATTTGTCCCCACGCTCTCATGGATATTTGCCCCCAAGCTCTCATGGATATTTGCCCCCAAGCTCTCATGGATATTGCCCCCAAGCTCAGACCCCAGACCAGACATGGGGCGGCTGTTCGAATGCTCTATCGGCATTCGGACAGCCACCCCTGGAGCTCTCAGCCGCATACTTACCTTCCCGAGCGGCGAAGGGAAAGTTTCCCTGCTTCCGCTCGTTGAAGGACCCAAGCCGCGGTCACGTGGGACTCCCACGTGACCGCGGCTTGGGTCCTTCAAAGAGCGGAAGCGAGGGAACTTTCCCTTTGCCGCTCAGGGGTTGGATGCACGCGGCAGCCGGGTAGAGGCTGTGAGCGCAGCCTCTACCCGGCTGCTGTGTGCATCTTGTAACCGCTGCAGCGAGCGCACAGCCGGCTCGTGCCGCGGCGGTTGCATGAGCGCGCAGCCAACCGCCGCTGGTTGCGCGCGCATGCGCAGAGTAGGCTTGGCGACAGACACGCCAAGCCTTACTCTATTATAGTATAGGATTATACGATGATGGAAATAATGTTATCTTTAGAAAGTCCATTTAATGGTGGGAAAAACTGTTTATAATATGTGTGGGTTCCATAATGAGTAAGAGGAAAATTAGACCTAAACACAAACAGCGCAGAAACGTAAAAACAGCAGTAGGCACTTTCGGACAGACAATCATAAAACCGCCCGGTCACTAAGGGGGTTAATTACCAAATTGTTTTAGTGAACTGTTATAACGAGACCTGAGAGCATCCCCAGGATCCCGGCAATCATGTAGAAAGACATACAGGTCCATTCACTAAAAGGTGAAACTCAAGACAATTGACAGAATAAGAGAACAATCTAGACCAAATGGCAGATTTGGAAAGAGATATAAACAGGAGAATTTTTATGGTTTGGCTATTTTGACCTGTATTTTTCACACACCTATATTTACATATAAATATATATATATATATATATATATATCACAAACCACAGGGGGGTTGCACTCAATCTAAAGCCGCAACAACAGCGGGTGCATCTAAGACATTTAATACAATATGGATATGGAGGAGTGCTCTTTTCTGGTATCATATATATATATATTTATTTATTTGTGTATATTACGGTTAAAGTCCGAAGTGGGGTTAATCTCATGATTACCTGGGTAATTTTGACATTGCCCAAGCGTTAGCAAAAGTCCGATGTGAAATGAAATTTCGGACTTTATCCGGGTAATCTGCAAAGTATCCAGAGGCCTCTGGGCTCTCTGCTTTTCTTGGGTTTTCAGCAGGTTACAGTTGACTGAATTCCGAGGATTACCCGGATAAAGCTGCAAACTGTTATCTGACTGATAACAAAATTGTGTTTTTTGTTATTTTTAATGAAATTGTATCCACAGTCACAAACCCCACTAATAACCGTCATGTTACTCTGTGCATTAATTGTCTGAAAATTTATTTATGAAGATAAAGATATTATATGAAGAGTAACCTGATGGTTATTATGTTTTATAAATGATATATAAGCACATATGACACATAATAAAGATCACGTAACTCTTTCACATTCATATAAGAAACATATCCTGTTACTCTGTATATTCATTATATCTGCAATATATTTTAATGTTTGTCTTTTGCCATTTTCATTGATAATATTCATAGATAATAGCAAAATTCTGGGTACTCTGGTTTTCTTGGGTTTTCAGCAGGTTACAGTTGACTGAATTCCAAGGATTACCCGGGTAAGGCTAGGGTCAGACGAGCGCAGTGTTAACGTCCGTGTTGCCCACACATAAGTACGTCCGTGATAGCATATAATTGTGTTAAATGGAGCCCCACACATGAAGTACGTCCACACAGAAGTGCGGGGGCTGACGGACGCTGCAAACGGACGCAGGTTAGGCAAGAACGTAATACTGCTAGAACGGACGTGCAGAGTGCGCCACGTCCACAACGTCCGCATAGCTTTGTGTGTGAGTGATGGATCGTGGTCAGACGGACTGCATTTATACGTCCAGCATTTTTGACGGACAGAATGTTCTTTCATTGTAATTTATTTTCCCTGCTACATCAGTCAAAAAATATATCAGTGAAAAAAAACGACTGTGTGGCCACTACCTTGCTGTCAGTCAGTAAGTACGTCCGTACTGCACGGACGCACAGTCTGTACAAAATGCGCTCATCTGACCCTAGCCTATAGCTGCAAACTGTTATCTGACTGATAACAAAATTGAGTTTTTTGTTATTTTTAACCAAATCGTATCCACAGTCACAAAGCACACTAACTAATCGTCATGTAACTCAATGCGTTAATTGTCTGAAAATTAATTTATGAAGATAAAGATATATAATAAAGATCACGTAACTCTTTCACATTCGTCTAAGAAACATATCCTGCTACTCTGTATATTCATTATATCCGCAATACATTTTAATGTTTGTCTTTTGCCATTTTCATTGATAATATCCATAGATAATAGCAAAATTCACTTTTACCCAAGCGGGGTTGGATGCTCTGCAGATTACTCGGGTGAAGCTGTGGATAGTCCTCAGATTACCCAGGTGAAGCTGTGGATAGTCCTCAGATTACCTGGGTGAAGCTGTGGATAGTCCTCAGATTACCTGGGTGAAGCTATGGATAGTCCTCAGATTACCCGGGTGAAGCTTCAGACTTTTATCTGAACGGTAACAAAATTTGGTTTTAACCTCACGGGGTTGGATAGTCTGCAGATCATCCAGGTAAAGTGCGGATTTTTCAGCTCTTCCAGACTGTTACCCAAGAGTGGTTGATTAGTCCTAAAATTACCCGGGTAAAGTCTGAATTTTTCATTTTTTTGCAGCTTTACTCAGCCGTTTTGGGTAATGTCAGGATTACCCGGGTAATCTTAAAATTAACTGCACTTTGTGCTTTAACTAGGGATGTGCGTTTCGGGTTTCGGAATTTCGGAATTTTCACGAAATTTCCCGATTCATGTTTTCGGATCCGGCCGATTTTCCGAAAATTTTTAGATCCGAAAATGGCAGATCCGAAAAGTTTTCCGAGCCCGAAACGAAAAATTTTCGGAATTTTCGAATGGACTTGAAATGTGTCAAATCGAAATTTATTTTTGCTCTATTCATGATTTCGGTTCCATTCGTGATTTCGGTTCCATTCGTGATTTCGGTTCCATTTCGGTAATTCTGGACATCGTATATTTAACTATTATCGGTTATATCGCTGATTCTGTAAATTTTGTATTTGTAAATGCGTATCACTTGTTTCTTGTGGCATTCGGGTCAGTTTAGCGTTTTTTAAATCGTTTTGTTCATTTTTTTTGTTCCTTGGCTTTCATACCATTTTAATATGATTAAATAAAGTTGTGAAATGTATATTCAATTATTCATAAGAAAAAAAGGATCTTTATTTAATAAAAAAAAACACGATAGAATCGCCAGAATTATCGTAGACACTTTGAAACGAGGAGAACAGACGTTCCGAAAAAACTAAAATTTCTGAAATTTCCGAAAAGTCGATACAAAAAACGAGCAAAGTGACACGAAAATACGAAAAATGGTCGATATTCCGAAAAAAAATTGTACACGAAAAACGATCCGAACCGAATCGAAACAGAAATCGGTCGAAACGAGCTGAATCGAAAAGTTTAAACATCCGAACAAATCGAACCGAATCGAACCGAAAAAAAAATCGGTGCACAAGCCTAGCTTTAACCGTAATTTATATACATGATTCATAAGTGTGAAACCGTGCAGTAACTGAGTGAACTACCTTTACAGACACAGGGAAAGTGGCATGGCTAATTTAATGGCCAGAAAGGGTCACTTGGCCATTGTTGAAGAAGTAATTGTAATGTACATTTAAAATATTTTTCACTTTCTAACTTTCAATAAGATTAAAGAAAAATTTATATAATAATCAAAAAATATCTAAATTTCTAACTAGATAAGCATTTCTAAAACGTAAGTTTTCATATTGTTTTTTTTGTCCTTTTATGACTCATGCAATTTATCAGTTGTGGGGCTTTTATTTCTCTACATCTTCCTGTAACCTTTAAAACAAAAAAAGCACAGTTCAGAGTTTAATAGACTTAAAGAAAAAGTCTTATCGCTGTAGTAATTTGGAAAATTGCTGTTGCCGTAGAAATCACGCTGCACTCTCCTGGTCAAAGCTGGAAGTAGGTTGTGACAAATTGCAGAAAAAAAATATATAAAATGGTATTTTTTATACATTAAACTTTAGTGGACGATTGTCGGCAGTGTACTTTGTCCCTTTTTTAATAAAACTTCTTCCTTTTGAATTCTGGTTGTTTATTACTTATCAGCCTTTTCGGTAAATGTCACAATGTTTCTATTTTTCTAGCCTATAATTGCGAGAAGTAAAAATAACGCATTGTTGAGTGCGTTCAGCGCTTATCGGTGCGGAGATCTTTGAACTTTTATGTGGTCTTTAAAACGTTATAACACATTTGAATAATAAAGACTGTTTGAAATGTTTAGTATTTTGCAGAGTAAATTATACAATGACATTAAGCGCCCTTTCATTTTTTTGCTTTGTTATCCAAATAAATACGTGAATTTCTATTCCCTGCTTTCTAAGAAAATAACGAGAAGAAAACAGGTTGTTTGTTCCGAGCTGAGTGCGTGAATTTAATGTTTGCAAAATTAAAAGGGTGGGATACTGTGACCATAGAACGGGAAATTGTCATGCCATCACCGCCTGTGGCATCAAAGTTAAATGACTGACCTCAATAGGTGCGCTCAGAAGGGTGCGGCTGCTTGTTAAACCCCTTCACCAACGTGATCGTGTTTACACCAGCATTAGCAGCGGCAGCAGAGACAACAACCCGAGATCGTGTCAACACAATCTGGAGCTATGATGTGACATAGAAAATAAAAATCATATGCTGCAAACTCATTTAGTTTGCATTTGGGTTCCAGAAGGTGTTCCTAAGGTTCTAGCACTGTGGGCATGATGCCTGAGATTTTAAAACCAGCTGGATAATGTCTCTAAAAGACATCTCCCCAATTTATCCTGGATGGAGCTCAGAACTGCAGTAACTCCTTTTGACCAGCAGGTGGCATCTGCCTGCAAATAGGTTATTATGGTAAGGAATACACTGGGAATATTCCCAAAAAATTCTTAATGTATAATTAATTAAAAAATATTTCCCAGAATTCGATCAATCGACTGGTCCGTCTGTCTATCTATCCATATCTATCGATCTATCCATCCATATCTATATCAATCTATCTCTCAATCCATATCTGTATCTACCTATCTATCCCATATCTATCTCTCCATCCATATCTATATCTACTTATCTATCTATTTATCTATGCATTCTCTATCTATACAGTAGATCTCTCAATCCATATCTATCTATCATATCTATCTCTCAATCCATATCTGTATCTATCTATCCCATATCTATCTATCTATCTATCTATCTATCTATCTATCTATGCACTCTCTATCTCTCATTCCATATCTACGTATATCTATCTATCTCTCAATCCATATCTGACCAACTGACGAAGCCGCAAGGAGAAACGCGTTTTGGTCGTGTATTTTTACCAATTTTTATGGAATAAAAACACACATTTTTATTTACATCGTCTGAAAAAATCATCTTATATTTGTTGCTTTTGGGATTGGTGCTCCTATTTGAAGACACCACTTGCTGTCATTACCAAGCCAGTAACTTTACAGGCTCAAAACCACGTGAGTTTACCTCTTTAGAAGGTTAATACATATTTGTTACGACTCGGTGGGGTTGCGCTATGACCTATTTGTGTATCCTTACATGAAACCTGTGAGAACACTACTGACTGACTGCTTGTGGGAATATTGCTGATTGCCTGCCAACGACTGAATACCGGACGGGGTCATCCCAAATAGACCCTCCGCTGGAACATTGAGCCTTAAATATTCAGGCTCTGAACCACGTGAGTGGAACACCTGCCCGTGTTTACCTGTGTATATATATATATATTTTAAACAATATTGTACCATTGTATGCCTTTCCCTTTTATATTTTGCATATCTTCCATTTGCGAGAAAACTGCACCACACAAGAAAAAGTTTTGCTGATATACTGGTAATATCCAAATGTGTATCTGTGTGAGAGTGATGGTTATATATATATTTAGGGATCGGTAATTAGTCACACATGGTGATTGTGTATTTGTGTATGTTTTCCTTATACACTGATTATTAAGTATCATATGCTATGTGGATCAGGATGGATTAGCGCTTTCCCTATCTCTATTTTTGTTTTGATTTTTTCATTGTTGTGATACATAAGGGAGGTGCACTCTGGGTATAGCAGCTTTTCCCTTCCATACACTATAGTATTTCTCAGCGCCCCTGTAATATCTCATTGTCGTATTACAATATCCGCGCAACAAAGGCACGTTAACGTCTACCGCGGGTGAACCTGCACGAACTTACTGTACTGCGCACGTCCTATACTTAACATTGTGAGCGCAAATGCGTTTGTGCGCTGGTACACGGATGATATTACAATCTATGCGCAAAATTTAACGCACAGCGTTTTTGCGCATAATTTTAACCTCTTTGAAAAGCTGGTGGTAACAGCAAATCTGAACGTCCTCGCCGAACCCAAATACACCAGCCCGAAAAATACAATACAGAAAAGTATAGTTACACATTCTACACATACCCAAACGATAAAATTGAGAAGTTGTGCGTGTTTTTATTATTGCTGCAGCATATATGCGCAGATCGACTTTGACAGGCGCAAAAACTGAACGGGAGACAATTGTGGTTCTTATTTGTGATTGGTTGAATTGCGTGAAAAAAACAATCCGCACACTGATTTCTGCGCGTCCGTTTTACGCGCGTTATTTTTTGACGGATGAAAAATGCATGAAGATTGTAATACCAGCATTGTTTTACGCGCGTTAACGTTTAACGCTGGGCACACAAATTCACACGTTCTGCGTGCGTTTTTGCGTGAAGAATGTAATAGAGCCCTATATCTCTCCATCCATATCTATCTATCTATCTATCCATCCTCTCTATAATCTATCTCTCCATTGTTCTTTCTATCGTTCTTTTTTTCATTCTTTCTATCCTGTCTATCTGTTGCACTTTGCTCTCTGTATGGTTTTGCATGTTTTGAGACTTACCCAATCCAAAAAAGACGCGCGAATATGTCTTAGCCAAAAAATAATACCTTGTGTTTCAGGATTAAAGTAGAATATCAATCTATTGTTCAAATAATTAGGCATTAGACAGAATGCAGCTTTAATAAGTGTAATAAGTGTACACAGCACCTTTTTCTTTCACCGGATTATTTTTCTCTAGGCTTGTTTGTCATATTTGACTCTCCGACGAACACTCCCTGCGCCGAGCTAGCTCTGTTTAATGAGATGCTGATTGAAGATTCTAGAATTCACTTTCAGTTGATTATGTGTTATTTTAACAGTAGAATGACAATAATTTCCTGTAATGCCACTTGTTAAGGTAATTATGTGGTAATTGCCTTATCAAGGTGTCATAGAGAAGGAAGGAAAAAATGTTCCAAGATTTCACAGCTGCTGAGCCTCTTAGTCCTGATAAGTATTATTTTGAAAACGCATTATCAGTTATCAAGCTAAATTTAACTTTCCGAAAATCAGAAAGGATCTGTTCTGAATTTAGTTTTCGTGACCTTGTTACATGATGTATCTGTCAGTTTTTTTACACCATTTAGGGACAAAAGCGGGGCATTTGCTGATTGAATCATTGTGCGCCGAGGTCTTTTGCACTTATTTTTTTTTTTATAGGGAACACATTTCTAAAGTAATGCACGAGCAGACGTATATTTTTTCCTGATTTTTACTGTCGTGCTTGTAGTTTGGTCGAATATCTATTTTTAAACTGTGTTAGAGAGGTTTACGAAGCGATTAAAGCAGTGTAAATGCAGTGAAACAGGCTAAATGGTAAGTAATTACATGTAAATTGTGTTGTAATTTAAAATGCATGTTTTTTCTGGTATATTGACTACACTGTCTTTGACTAATCACAAAAACACGCATAAGCATGACTTATCACACCTATCAGCACAGTGTTCTATGTATGCACAGATATAGGAAAGGATATTTCACATACAGGTCTATCAGCACAGTGTTAAATATATATACATAGGCTATTGGATGTGGTTTTGCTGCTACAGTAAAGTCAGATGTTGCATTTGAGACCCCTCTCCGTGTAATGACGTCATCGTGTCGGACATACTTGAAAAAGAGAGAAATCTCAATGTATCCTTCCTGGTAAAATACTTTATAAATAAACAAATAAATAAATTTTCAGGCGGCCACCCGGCTGGGAGAACGCCTGAAAGAATGGGGTCCTTTCGGATCCCTCTTCCTCCTGATCGGGAGGAGGTACGGGGTAAAGACAGGCACTGCTAAAAAGGGGAGAGTCTCCCCTTTCAAGCAATGCCTGAAATAAAACCCTGGGGTGTCGGTCCACCATTTGGCACCAGATGCAGCCTAGTTCTGGTGGGGGTCTCCATCTTGGATGGTAGCTCAACCTCCAGGTCCCCCTCATCATCTAACATCATCGCGCTTGGCGCAATGAATTCAATTAGTCGGGGAACCCCTAGCTGCCTGGGGATTTCCTAAGGAAATCCCATGGTGGAGATAGGGGGCTCCTTTGAACCTCCATATCTCCCGATTGTTGGAAGGTAGATAGAATTGAAAAGGCCTGAAATTGGCCTTTTCAATGATACCAAACATGACCATGTTCAAATTAATACAAAAATTATAAAAATAATAATAATAAAAAAATAATAAAAATAGAATTTAAAAAAAATAAAAACGGGTTTTGTTTGTCTGTTTTTATTATTAACCCCTTAACGCCACAGGATGTACATTTACACCCTGCATTAGGCAGGCTTTGGCGCCGCAGGACGTAAATGTACGTCCTCGGCGTTTTCAGCCCCCCCTGGGAGCTACTCACCTCCGCCGGCGGCTCCCTCGCTGCTCTGACTCCCACGGAGTTAGATCGGCAGGGTTTCCTCCTCCGGTGCACTGACGTCATCGCGCCGGGGGCGCGATGACGTCAGTTTCAGGCGTCCCCCCCCCCGCCGGAGCAGGGGAAGCGCCTGAAGGGGAGGGGGGGATCCTTTTGGATCCCTCTATCTCCCCATCGCCGGGGACCAGGCGACTGTGGCCAGCATCGCTGGAAGGGTCACAGCCTGACCTTTCCAGCGATGTATGGGGGATTAACCCCTTAGTTGCCAGGTCACGACCGGGCACTAATTTGTGCCCGATCGCGGCCTATTTCCGGTGGGGGCCGCCATCTTGCATGGCAGCCCCCACCTCTGGGTCACCCCCCGCTCAACTGACTCATCGCGCCATGCGCGATTATGTCAGTTATCCGGGGAACCCCCTAGCTGCAAAGGGATTTCCTATGGAAATCCCTTAGAGGAGATAGGGGGGCTCTTTGAACCCCTTTATCTCCTGATCAGTGGAAGCTAGGGGGCCATGTATGCCAGAGCATGGCCTTTCCAATGATATCAAACATGACCATGTTATATGTAAAATAAAAGTTTAAAAAAAGTAAAAATAAAAATAATAAAAATATAATAAATTAAATAATAAAAAAATAAATACGTGTTTTTTTTTTGTTTTTTTTAATGCAGCACTATTGTTCACATTTCAATTATAATGTGAACAATGATGCTTCACTAACGATTTTTTATTTGGGGGGGTTTAAGCTAAAATCACGCAATTTCTCCCCCAAAAAAAATGGGTTCCCCGTTCTAATTTTTTTTAACAAATCTACCCCATAGCATATGACCGCAGAGCCTCGGATAATAAAATTTAAAAAAAAAACACTTTACACACTGTGGAAGATTGAAATTTTATTGAAAATTCACATTTATTTACTTTTTTTTACATTTTTTGTTATAGCATTTTGGCAGGGCATGACATATACATATAATAATGATATATTATTAATCTGCCGAGTCTACCGGAAAGAACGATATATAATTTGTCTGGGTGGTATAATAATACGTGACTTAAAAACGGTCAAAATGAGCTCAGCAAACTTCTACTTCCGAAACAGCGCCGAAGTTGTAAAATTACTCCCGTCCTTAAGGGGTTAATGCAGCAAGATTGTTTCCATTTCAATTATAATGTGAACAATGATGCTGCACTAATGATTTTTTTATGGGGGTTTTTATCTCAAAATCACGTAACCCCCCCCCCCCACAAAAATAGTAATGTGTTCCCAATTCAATTTTTTTTAACAAGCGCACCCATAGAATCTATAATCGCAAAGACTTGGATGATAAAATGTGAAAAAAAAATAGCTTTACACGCTGTAGATGATTGAAAATTCTAATTTCTTTGCATTTTTTGTTACAACAGGCAGGGCATGACGTATACATATTGTGACGGTGGCCCCCGCACACCCCCGGCGCCTGGCAGCGGCTTCCTCGCTGCTCGCTGGCCAGGCGCCGAGTGATATCGCGGAACGCTTCCGCACACGTGGGGCGCCGGGGGCGGGGCCAGGCGCATGACGCAGACCCGCAGAGTTTAAAGCCCGGCTTCACATTCTCACTGGTGCCCTGACGTGGTAGTTACTTCCCGCAGAGCTCTTGTGTGTTATTGGCAAAACGATTATTCTGTGTCTCGACCCCTGGCATTGGCAAAACGATTATTCTGTGTCTCGACCCCTGGCATTGGCAAAACGATTATTCTGTGTACCGAACCCTGGCATTGGCAAAACAATTACTCTGTGTACCGAACCCTGGCATTGGCAAAACGATTATTCTGTGTCTCGACCCCTGGCATTGGCAAAACGATTATTCTGTGTCTCGACCCCTGGCATTGGCAAAACGATTATTCTGTGTACCGAACCCTGGCATTGGCAAAACAATTACTCTGTGTACCGAACCCTGGCATTGGCAAAACGATTACTCTGTACCGAACCCTGGCATTGACAAAACGATTATTCTGTGTCTCGACCCCTGGCATTTGTATCACTCCTCTATTCTGGTACGGAGGTCAGTCCGTGTGGCACCCCAAGCACACCAGACCACCCCTTGTATGTTGTATGTGCTCTGTACTACCATCCTAGTAGCCTGTCTAGACGTGCCGACCACTCTAAGGATCGGAAGGGTAGTGAGCGGTCTGCGTAAAGGGACCACCATCTTGGTAATCAGGGGGATCCGTGACATTACGTCAGGGCCAATGGATCCCGCAGACCTCTCATCTCAGTTGACAAGAATTGCAGCCCGACAAGAAGAGCAGGACCACAGGATGGACCAAATTGCTCTTGCTCTGCAAACCCTGTTGAATCGATCCACTACTGGTGCTGCAAGTCCTCCAGAACCAGTAGTACCTAGGGCCAGTTCGGCCTCACCCGAGGGGTGTAGGCTCAGTATGAAGGCGCCCGTACGCTATGATGGTACGCCTAACCTGTGTCGGGGTTTTTTGACCCAACTAGAGATTCTATTCGAGAACAATCCAGGGTCCTGTGTATCCGATAAGGCCAAAGTAGGCTACCTAATTAACCATTTAACTGATAAAGCGTTACTGTGGGCCACGCCATTGTGGGAAAACAAAAAGCCCGTCATATATGACTATGAGGGCTTTACCTCTGAACTAAAACGTACGTTTGATCCCTCTAGAAGGGCCACCAATGCAGGCAGGTCCTTATTCCACATTAAGCAAGGTAATAGGAGAGTCTCCGACTATGCTATAGAATTTAAGACCTTGACTTCTGAGGTACACTGGCCTAACGACGTTTTAACCTTGGCATTTACCGAAGGCCTGAACGAGGCCTTGATGTTTGAGCTGGCTCCCTTGAAGTTGCCAGAACATCTGGACCATTTGGTTGATTTCTGTATTGCCATGGACGACCAAATTAGGGACAGGAGGCATTCTAGAGACAGACCCAGAAGGGTTTTGCCTCCTTTACCCTTGGTACCCAGACACACCAATACGTCAGGTACTCCAGAGCCAGTAAGAACCGATCTACCGGTCGTGGAACCTATGCAGATAGGTAGAACAGGTATTTCAGAGGCTGAGAGAACTTACAGAAGGGAAAGGGGGCTCTGTTTCTACTGTGCCGGGGCAGGGCATTTTCGTCTTCAATGTCCTCAAAGACCCAAGGGTGGCAGGGGTGACACTGGCAAGCCGGGCCAGAGAACACCTACTAGCCAGGTAATCGGTTCGCTCTATGCCTCCTTTGTCGATAACGAAAAAAAAAAAACCCGGATTCTGGTGCCCATCTCCTTAACCTGGGAGGGGTACACCTCGAGACTGAGGCGTTCCTAGACTCTGGAGCCTCAGGCAACTTTATGGATAGGGTGTTTGCCTCCAAGAACCTCATGCCTCTAGTTCTCAAAGAAAGACCTCTACTGGTGGAGGCCATAGACGGGAAACCCTTGTCATGTCCCCATATCACCCACGACACCATAGAGGTATGCATGAAAACAGGGGTTTTGCACCAGGAAACCATACGGTTCCAGATTATTGACTCTCCCTCATGCCCCGTCGTCCTAGGGTTTCCATGGTTGACTAAGCATAACCCGGTGATTGATTGGGTCCAGAGAGAGACAAAATGTTGGGGTCCCAGTTGCCAGTTGAAATGCATGGGCAGAGTCACTGTTATTGGTAGCCTTAATATCGCCACAGCACCTCCTTTATCCACAGTAGTCCCTGACTGTTATCAGGCATTAAAGGAGGTTTTTTCGAAGGCCAGGACTGAGGTTTTACCACCACATCGCCCGTATGACTGTGCCATAGAGTTACTCCCCGGTACTATGCCTCCCAGAGGACATGTATACCCTTGTCGCAAAAGGAGAACGATATTATGGAGGAATATATAAAAGAGAATCTTGAGCGTGGATTCATTAGACGGTCCTCCTCCCCAGCAGGAGCTGGTTTCTTTTTCGTCTCCAAAAAAGAGGGAGACTTGCGACCATGCATAGATTATAGAGGTTTAAACAGAATAACCATAAGAAATGCATATCCTATCCCCCTTATAACAGAGTTGTTCGACCGACTGAAAGGGGCCCGTATATACACGAAGCTCGATTTACGCGGGGCCTACAATCTGATAAGGGTGAAAAAGGGGCACGAGTGGAAGACGGCTTTTAATACGCGTAGCGGGCATTACGAATACCTGGTGATGCCCTTTGGGTTATGTAATGCGCCAGCTGTGTTTCAGGATCTCATAAATGACACCCTAAGGGATTTTCTGCAAACATTCGTCATAGTGTATCTCGATGACATCCTGATATACTCTCCAGATAAGGAGACCCATCACGCCCATGTGCAACAAGTGTTAAGGAGACTATTGAAGGCCGGCTTATACTGCAAATTAGAAAAGTGCCTATTTGATATAGAGATGGTGCACTTCCTTGGGTATATCATAACCCCTGAGGGGTTTCAGATGGATCCTGGTAAATTGTCGGCAATCCTCGACTGGCCCCTACCCCAAGGTCTTAAAGCCATCCAGAGGTTTCTAGGTTTTACCAACTATTATCGAAGGTTCATCAAAGACTTTTCGGCCTTGGTAGCTCCTCTCACGGCCATGACTAAGAAAGGTGGGGAATCAGAAATGGACACCCCAGGCCAGGCAAGCCTTCGAGGTCCTCAAACAGGCATTCACGACTGCCCCTGTTCTCCGACATCCTGATCCGGCTCTGCCTTTTCAAGTTGAAGTTGACGCCTCCGAGCTAGGTCTTGGTGCAGTCTTGTCCCAAAGGAGGCACCCGACAAACCCTTGCATCCATGCGGCTTCTATTCCCGAAAGTTGTCCCCGGCAGAGAGGAACTATGATATCGGAAACAGAGAGTTGTTAGCAGTTATCGCAGCCTTGACGGAGTGGAGATACTTATTGGAGGGGTCTAGGGACCCCATTGTCATCATTACCGATCATAAGAATCTCACGTACATTGGTGACGCTAAACGGTTGAATGCCAGACAAGCGAGATGGTCATTATTTCTTTCAAGCTTTAATTTTGTCCTCACATATAGACCTGGGTCAAGAAACATTAAAGCAGATGCGTTATCTAGACAGTACGAATCCTATGAACATAACGTTCAGGATCAACATCCCATTGTACCTCAGGAAAGGATTATAGCCTCTACCACGATCAGTGTCTCATCCCCTCTGATGATTCGATTGCAGACTATCCAAGATAAGGCTCCGGGGGGGAGGCCTCCCGCGAAGCTCTTTGTACCTGAGAAGGAGAGAAAAGAAGTCCTTAAAATTTACCATGACAATAAAACCTCTGGACACATGGGGATCACCAAAACGGTGGCTAGCATCCAAAAACTGCTATGGTGGCCCACGATGCGCCGGGATATCAAAGATTACATAGCCGTATGCGAGGTGTGCACAAGAAATAAAAGTCCTAAGACAGCGCCCATTGGTTTACTCCAGCCCCTGCCTATTCCCGAACGACCATGGTCGCAGATAGCCATGGATTTTTTATAGTAGAGTTACCCGAGTCCAGAGGGAATACTGTTATACTCACGATTATAGATCGCTTTTCCAAAATGGGTCACTATGTTCCTCTTCGGAAGCTACCGTCAGCAGCCGAGCTGGTGCCCATTTTCGTCGCCAACGTGGTCCGCATACACGGTATCCCTCTTGGGATTGTTTCTGATAGGGGGACCCAGTTTGTCTCCAGATTCTGGAGGGGGTTCTGCAAGAACGTGGGAATAGACCTGTCCTTCTCCTCGGCCTATCACCCCCAAACGAACGGGGCAGCAGAAAGGGCCAATCAAAATATTGAGAAATATCTCAGGTGTTTCATATCTGAACGACAGGATAATTGGTCAGACCTGCTACCTTGGGCCGAGTACGCCCTAAACAGTGCCGTGAGTGAAGCCAGTGGTTATTCCCCTTTCTTCACAGTTTACGGATTTGATCCTCCCGTGCTTCCCTCTGCATTTCCTGATACCGCGATTCCTGCTCTGGATGAGCACTTGGCGTCATTGACTGAGACCTGGAGGAGGGTTAAACAGGCACTAGAGGAGCAGTATTGTCCAGAAAACGAAGGCCGATAGACGTAGGAGACCAGCACCTGTGTATCAAGTCGGGGACAGGGTTTGGCTTTCTTCGCGGAACATTAAGCTCTTAGTGCCATCGATGAAACTAGCCCCCAGATACATAGGCCCTTACAAGATACTGCGGCGACTCAGCCCGGTCTCCTATGCCTTGGCACTGCCCTCCCATATCAGGATACACAACGTGTTCCACGTGAGCCTTTTAAAACCGCTTTTGTGTAATCGATACACCAGGGCCCATGTCCCCCCTCCTCCGGTCTCTGTGGAGGGCGAGGAGGAGTTTGAGGTTAAGGCCATTCTGGACGCCAGGGTTTCTAGGGGGGCTCTTCAGTACTTAGTGGACTGGGTGGGTTACGGTCCGGAGGACCGCTCTTGGCTTCCGGCTACTGAGGTTCATGCCCCTCGCTTGGTGAAGGCCTTCTATTTGGCTCATCCCTGTGCCCCTGGGGGTCGTCCAGTGGCCGCCCGTAGAGGGGGGGTTCTGTGACGGTGGCCCCCGCACACCCCGGCGCCTGGCAGCGGCTTCCTCGCTGCTCGCTGGCCAGGCGCCGAGTGATATCGCGGAACGCTTCCGCACACGTGGGGCGCCGGGGGGCGGGGCCAGGCGCATGACGCGGACCCGCAGAGTTTAAAGCCCGGCTTCACATTCTCACTGGTGCCCTGACGTGGTAGTTACTTCCCGCAGAGCTCTTGTGTGTTATTGGCAAAACGATTATTCTGTGTCTCGACCCCTGGCATTGGCAAAACGATTATTCTGTGTCTCGACCCCTGGCATTGGCAAAACGATTATTCTGTGTACCGAACCCTGGCATTGGCAAAACAATTACTCTGTGTACCGAACCCTGGCATTGGCAAAACGATTATTCTGTGTCTCGACCCCTGGCATTGGCAAAACGATTATTCTGTGTCTCGACCCCTGGCATTGGCAAAACGATTATTCTGTGTACCGAACCCTGGCATTGGCAAAACAATTACTCTGTGTACCGAACCCTGGCATTGGCAAAACGATTACTCTGTGTACCGAACCCTGGCATTGACAAAACGATTATTCTGTGTCTCGACCCCTGGCATTTGTATCACTCCTCTATTCTGGTACGGAGGTCAGTCCGTGTGGCACCCCAAGCACACCAGACCACCCCTTGTATGTTGTATGTGCTCTGTACTACCATCCTAGTAGCCTGTCTAGACGTGCCGACCACTCTAAGGATCGGAAGGGTAGTGAGCGGTCTGCGTAAAGGGACCACCATCTTGGTAATCAGGGGGATCCGTGACACATATAATAATGATATATTATGAATCTGCCGAGGCTGCCAAAAAAAGGATATATAATTTGTCTGGGTTGTATAATAAAACGTGACTTCAAATCGGGTTTAAACATGATGAGCAAAAATGGTAAAAATTATCTCAGCACGCAGAGGGGATATGGCTCAGCAGTGAAGGGGTTAATAAGATAAAGTGGCCACGGTGTGCAGATTGCAATATAGAGATGCAGTTGGGTTGAAAACTAAAGTTTTTATAGCACACAGATTGTTACTGTTACCAGAAGGAGACACAAGAGATAACTGCTCACTTTCAAAAACACCATGGGCCCACTTGGAACAGGGTCCATATTTTGTAGGCAATGGGCAATGGTAAATTTTTTTTTTTTTTACATAATTCAGTTTCTATCTGTTTCTTTTCATTTTTTTTTTTTTACACATGCAATTTAATGAGAAGACCCAGCCTATGTGTCGACACAAATCTCATAATATTCTACAGTTTCGTTCAAAAATGTGCTAAACATTGACAATCTCTCATGTTATAAACATGATTGAGTATTTTGTCTCCTACCTCTCTGTTAATTATATTTGTATCATTAACAAACAGGCTTTCCTTTCAATCTTGTTCTTTGTTGCATCGTTAATGAACTTCTCCTGACATTGACTGATGACATAATCCCCATTACCTTTCCTTTAATGCACCTTGTTGACATAAATATATCTACAATGTCTAATCCTCCTTCCTGTTAGCACATCACAGGTTATGATCCTGCCATTTTTTCCCCATCCTAATGAAAGGAGTTATTTTCAAACCAATACTTTAAGGCTGGGGTCAGACCAGCGCACTTTCAATGTGCGTTCTGGCGCACATAATTACGGCCGCACTAGCAGCAGATGACGGGCAATGACGGCCAATATACGATGTACGGCCGCACAAAAGTCCGGCCATGCAACGCAAGAGGAATTTGAACGCATTTTTTTGAGAACGCTGAATCGCTAGTACTGACGTACTGAGTGCGCAGCTGCGGCATAGCGGTGTGTGTGCGAGATTAGGAGATGTCAGACGCTGCTAATGTCCAACCTACATAACGTCCAGACGCAAAAAGAGTTTTATTGACGATCCGTACAAAATCACGCCCGAAAATGCGCGTCGTCTGACCGTTTTTGCGCATTCCGTGATAAAATACGTCAATGCGTTCGGAAGCACTTTTTCACGTTCGCGGGGAAAAATGCTTTCGTCTGACCCTAGCCTCAATCACAGAGAAAAACTGCATTTGGAAGTGTCACATTTTCCCTGGTTTTGGCCACGCCCCCTGGTGGTGAGGGGACTCTATGTCTATTCTCCCCTGTTTTGTGTCTGGCTGTGCTGTCTGGGGCTGATCTGGGGTTCTGCTGTGATCTTCTGGTCTGAGGTCACATGGCCCAATCACACAGACCCACTCCCTATATATCCCAGCAGCACAGAGCCTCATTGACCGTTTGTGGAGTTCTATGGTGCTTGTGGTTCCTGTGTCCTGTTACTGATTCCCGCGTTGCTGAAAAGCTTCTAGTCTAGTATTTCCTGGTTTTGACTCTTTCTTGCTCCCTGTACTCTGAATTCTGTTATCTTGTTACTGACCTGGTCTGGCTGAGAACCATTCCTGTGCATGACCTCAGCGTGTTCTCTGGATCTCTCTGTTCACTGTATTATTGTATGCAAGTTCAGTTGTCAACCTCTGCTAGTTTTGACCATTCCTATGTTTCATGTTTTATGTATTGTGTTTGTCTAAGTTTAGCATACTCAGAGGCCAACATACAAGGACCTCTTCAGTATAGGATTTCTGTCTGTCTGGTTAATCCTTGCCCTTCTTGCTCCCCTTGCTCTGTTATTCTTTGTGAGGATTTCTTAGATAGAAATTATTCTCAGCATAGGGATCCCTTTAGTTTTTTCCCTGGCCTGCCGGTCCCTTGTCTGAGTCTGGTTCTTGTATAGCCCTGGAATCTGTATTGTTGATCTGTCCTGTATCAAGTCAGCAGCTCACCTACCTAAAGGACTACACTCCTTGTTCCACGCCACCACGATGGCCCAAGTAGGCGCCCATCGTTACAGGAAGTTTCTAATTATAACTTGACACAAACAAAATCTATAGGGGTTATTCAGAGAGAGCCGGTCTGGCCCCGAAATGTCACCAAACAGGGAATTTCCCCATACAGGGACATTTCGGGGCCATTCGGCTATTCAGAGAGCAGCAGTTTGCCAAATTTTGGCGAACTGCCTGCAAGTACGGTGCCTGTTCAACGGCAGTGAAATCCCCCATAGAGAAGCAAAGGTTAATTTATTCAGAGAAACCAAACAGCAGTGAAAAGTTGCCGAATTGCCCTGCTGTTCGGTGTTTTCATTTGGCAGGTTTACTCGGTCAATGAAATCAATGGAAACACATATTAAGTGTTCAGAAATGTCAGGTTAATGAAGCTTCACAAGATTAATTCATTTTGTATTTTAATATTACTGATATTCTTGGTAATCTAGGATACTCTTAGTAAACTAGCATGTCTATTCAAAGAAAGGTGAAAATCTGGAGAATTGGCAGGAGAAGATATCAATCTAGACCAAATAGCTGATTTTACCTAGATTATTATTTTGACCTAGAATTTTCACTTCCCCGTAATTCTCCAGAGTTTCGCCTTTCTCTGAATAGCCCTGTTAGCAAATTTTTACTTCAGAGCCAACCCTATAGTCAGGTGAAATAGGCAGTCAGCTAAGGCCTCAAATCAGGACCTCTCATCAGTGGAGACTCAGCCATAGGGTAGTTGGGGCTGTGCCCCCCTGTTTTTGTTTCTCAAATAAATTTACTAAAACCAAAGAAAGTATAAAATAAATGACATTTTAAGGATCCAAGATTAGGGGCCATAGTTGAACTCTGGACCTGGATTCCGACCGTATTGGTAAAAGGGATCTTCTACAGTAGGCGGAAAAATTGGAGCAGTTGGGCACATTATGATTTCATGCTACAGCTGACTACAGCGTATACAACTTGTATGAAGATTAATAAACCCACCATACACATCACGCTTTTACAGTATAGCTTTTTGTTTCTGAAAATATGAAATCACGTCACAGGACTAATTAAATTTATATTATAATATCACTGATATTCTTGGTGTACTCGGATATTCTAAGTAAACTTAGTAAATTCAACTTAAGAGACAAACCTATAATCAGGCGAAATAGGCAGTCACCTAAGGACTCGCTCCAACAAGGTCCTCTCATCACTGGAGGCTCAGCCATAGGGGGAGTTCGGGCAGCGCCCCACCAGATTTTTGTTGCTAAAAACCTATTAAAAATAAAATTAAATATTAACAATGATATTGTAAGGAGCCAAAATTAAGGGTCTTAGTCAGACTCTGGCCAATTCTACCGGTAACAGAGAGCTGTTAAATTAAACTATCGGTACCATCGGGCACTTTGTGATTTGATCCTAGATCTGACCAATGCACATTTCTCATAGAAGTATACATTTTTTTTCTAGAAATATGAAATCACTAAAAAAGGAAGAAGGAAAATACGTATATTGCTCTTTAAATGTGTATTTTAAAGTTTAGAAAAATATTTAAATATCTTTATCCCATGCTACCGATAGAATTATAGAGCTGTAGTGTCTGCAGGGACATCACTTGTATCCACTATTAAGCACATGCATTTACCAAATCAATTATTTGTCTTCTAAATAACTGCGGAAAGCCTCTTTTCTCCGCTATTCTTCTCCGTGGTGAGAAAAATAGAATGTACATTAAAAGTAGCATTGACGGTTATTGTGGGATTCAGTCAATGATCTCTGAAAGGGCTGGAATTAAAAGGTAGTTAGAAGTAAATAGTTTTCTCGCGTCATCACTCACAATGTAACCGACCTCTCTCGCAATGATTAATTATTATCAAAGAAATACCAGAGGTTTTTATAAAGTGTCCGCATCGGGCTTTCTCGGCATCATGAGTTAGAAGACAGTGGCTTGCATTGACTAAGTGTTAAAGTTTAAGTCCATAATTTCATCTTAAGTATGGGTAAAAGAGTGAATCTTACTCTTAGTAATTGAGTATTGATTGGAAAATAAATGGCAGAGAAGCTTCCAATAGGAAAAAAAAAAAAAAAAGAAGCAGGAAATATTCCTGACAGCCATTACGATGAATGGCTTCTAGGTTACGTGAAAATTATGGATCAAGCCGATAGTTAAACACCGAGGCTCTGTGTAATCTGTCACCCATTTATTTTAAATTTTATAACATCGATATATAACGCCACACAGCAGATAACACTTTGGTACATTAAATGTGCATCATCTACTAATAACAATCCGGCTTTTTAGTGTTTTTCTGCTTATGATTTTTAAAATATTTTTTTTAATAGACTAAAAATGAAAGAGCGAGTCATGTGCTTTAAAAGTAAAGGCAATCATATGTAATCATATTGATAAAGAAACTTAAGGAGTTTAAAAAAAAAATACCATTTCGAAAACTTTTTGGAGATGGAAAAAACAATAATAAAAAAAAAATGTTTAACATTGTAATGCAGAGTTTGAGACCCCTGTGTAGTAGTATGAGTATGGAACCCAATGGCAAGCCAAGGGAGTAAGGAATTCAGGAGACCATGTAGTAATAAACAAGCTTTAGTGAAATAAGGAAAGTAACTTAAGTCCAGAACAATGATACAGCTAGGATGGTCTTCTTACGGAGTAGGGTTTCTTAGCGCATAGGTAAAGAATGCAAATCAAGTAACAAAAGTTCCAGAATAATAACGAAATAGTACGAAGGTGGTAGCGTGGTCGATGTGGCAATCCGGGTCGATGAGCGGAAGAAGACAACGTGGTCGATATAACAATCCGGGTCGATGGGCAGAAGAAGGCGGCGTAGTCGATATGGCAATCCTGGTCGATGAGCAGAAGAAGGCAGCGTAGTCGATATAGCAATCCGGGTCGATGGGCAGAAGAAGGCAGCGTGGTCGATTATAGAAATCCGGGTCGATGATCAGAGGAAGGCAACGTGGTCAGGAATACGAGGAGCACTAGGAAAACTGAAGTGGAAGGCAACAGTAGAACCTGGTTAATGTGTTGAGAAGGGCGGCAGGCTTAAATAGGGTTCAAAGGATCATGGGAATACCTTTCACCTGGGTATCGTAGGTGGAGTTGAGGTACCTGAGTTTTTGGTAGGTCAATGGGAGGAATACGAGGATCTCCAGAACAGATGTCAAGCAGTACCCCTAATCGACCAGCTGAGGGCGCCAGAGTACCAGGAATTTCATTACTTAGGGAGGTTTGTACTCGCGCATGCGTGCTTCCACTCCCAGCATTCGGATCTGGCCGGCGGCGTGGGGCGTCTCCTGGGTCTCTCTCTCCATCCTGCGGACCGGGAACTTGGAGCAGCGCGCCACGAGGGACCTCGGGTGAGTATAGTATGTCTCCCAGCATGGCGGAACGGACCGGGAGCGGGCCGCGGAGCGGGGCATGACAAACAAGTAAAAAGTATACGAAGGTCTTCTCAAGTATGGAATAGGAAGGTGGCAAAGTGAGTGGTTTCAGGACACCTGGTTGCTCTTGTAGGTTTTATTCACAGAGTGCTGGGGTTTGCCGGTGTTGCTTGACAAATGCTTTATTTACCGAAATTCTGCTGCATTCGTTTGTTGTCTAATAAACCTGTCTAAAAAGAAGATTGAGTGCACGGTCCAGTAGGGATGGAATGCTGGTTCAAATCGGTTTGATGTTCGATTCGAACATCGGCTGTTCAAAAATTCACGAACTTCGAACTTTTCGAGAAAAAAAATAATTTAAAAAAATGCTTAAAATTCATAAAAGATCCTAAAAAAATCTAAAAATAAAAAGACTCTTTGCTGCAGAATATAATAATAAACGGTTTAGTAGATATTGAATTAAAACAGGAATATTTTTAACATTGAAGCCTATGGGATTCATAAATATTTCCCACTCCTTGTTGGTCAAACATTTCCCACTCCTTGTTGGTCAAACATTTTCCACTCCTTGTTGGTCAAACATTTCCCACTCATTGTTGGTCAAACATTTCCCATGGCTTCAAATCGCGTTTAAACATGAGCAAAAGCGGTAAAAATTAGCTCAGAGCACAGCGGTGAAATGGCTCAGCACTCAGTAGTGAAAGGGTTAAAAATGTGTTTGTTTTTTTAAAACAAAAATGTTTTCATTGTTTCCTGTCTCGCACTGCAGTACCGGACCCCCATACACCTTTTATGGCCAATATCTTGCATATATGTCCTCTTGGAGGGGTCCTTAATTTTCGAAACGTTCCGAGCCTCATTGACTTGCATTGTGTTCGAATTGTGTTTGAGTTCGCGGTCAAACTTTTTCGAGTGTTCGAGTTCGAATGCGAACTGAACACGGGGGTTTTCGGCCCACAACTACGGTCCAGCAGTTTTTCTCTTTATGGATTTCTTGGAGGTGGTCGCTCCATGGTTGTGGTGACACCTGCCTGGCCTTGCATGTTGGGGGTACTGCTATACATTACCGAGTTGCTGGGGGGACAAACTCCAACATTTCATGCAACTAAAATCCAAGGATTGTGTAGGATTTATTATCTCTGCACGTGTCTTCAACATGTCGAGATTTATATTCAATAAGAAACTTATACGAGACACAAATATCAATTGTTTACATTTCCTAGAAATTCTCCTAAATTCTTTTAATTGTCTGTGTTTTGCTTTGAAGAATACACTAATCAATAATCGGATAAAAATATATATATTTATTACGTATACAAAAAAGTTTCAAATCTCATATCATAAACAAAAATTTATAAACCACAATCCATCCATCAGCACATAGACACTAGCTTCTCAATATATGTATCTCCTGTTAGTAACTGCATATATGATTAATATCATTTACCTTATCAGTTAGTAACTATACATAAACGGTTAATAAACATTTCTGCTTAACGAAAACAATTAACATGTATTTCCCAGCAAACCAATGTTTAACAAGCTAGATCTTGTAGAGATATATGTATCTCTCTATGCTACGTGGATCAACAAAAGATGAGCTATCACTTATTCTATTTCTAGAATGTTAAGTAATAAAAACTTATTTAGTGAATCCTCCCCTAATATCGAGAATTAAACTTCTAATCTTCTGGTTTTTTTATATTGTAGTTATATAATTCCTTGCTTATTAATTTCAATCACAGTAATTTCCAAATTCAATATATATATTTGTATATAATCTTTGTAACAGTTTCTTTAGCATAAATCCTTATATCCGATTCTTCTTCATATCTCTAGCTGCAGATATAGAAATATTTTGAAGACTCTGGATCTAACAGGAATCTGAGAAATCTCAGTCTATCTATTGCAAGAAATACTCCAGATATATATAATTACATAAATCTTAAATTTGCTTTCTCATACATTACCTCCAATCTGGATTCAATGAGTTACATCCTTTGAATATTCTTTATGTAATATTGTTTTGGAATATATGAAAATTATCAATGTCAGATAATCAATGCATGTGAGTTTAAGATGTGGACCTAAAATCTTGAGTGCATTGTGTCCTGGGATGGTCTGTAGTGCGTTGTCATGTAAGTCTGAATGCATAATGTCCTGGAATGATCTGACTGCATTGTCGTGTCCTGGAAGTCTGAATGAATTTGCAACGAACAGTACAGCTTCAATTATAGTCAATTTGACGTCACTGACAATCTACCCTTTCCCATTTATATATTACATTCTTTATATTAATATAATATTTACTATACCTCTAGATGGCAGTGTTGCACTTCCAATTAATTCCACCATTTAATTTTTATATATCTTATCTCAGGTCAAGAGATCAATCTGACTTAACAAAGACCCTATTTTCAATGCTAGACTTTGAGTCTCTCCTGTCAAGAATTAAATTTATATCTCTACTCCTCTCAAAGTTTTTACTAAGTAAATTCCTTTCTAGTTAAAATCAACAGAATCTATTCTTCAATAATCATACTATTTACCAGTTATACTCTACAAATATTTATTGGAGCATCTATTTTCTACTGTAAATATAATAAAATATACATTGATTATAAGAATATATTTTGTGAATATAATCATACATTTGCAAAGATTTTAACTTTGTTCCTATACCCAAAAAGAAAATATCTTTTCTTTCAAAACTTGTTAAAACACCAATAAATTTAAATATGACATGTCTGGCACTTAGCTTCAGCATTATATCACATAAAGACATTTTATCGTCTCTGATCATGTCTGGCATTTATAAAAAAAAACTCTTAAGGTTTCACCTAGCCGTGAACTATTTAAAAAAAATCTCTGTTCATTTCTAAAACTAGGGAAAATTGAAAAAGAAAAGACTTTCCATTTAAAACAAGATGGCTACAGGCATCCATTTTAATTTTTCCATTCTAATATACCCGACAATTGCCAGAAGAAGCTTCACAGTGCAACGTCTCCTGTTGGTCTTTGGCTCTTAGCTTTGTGAAACGCCAGTATTTGTCGGCGCTACAATATAGATAACATCTGCAAACAACGTCGGTTTGTAAATTCCCTTTGTGTGGATATTTTGTGAAGATTTTTTTAGGCTTGACCACAATTGAATGTAACGTGGAAGTAAAACATTTAATCATACCCATATGTTTCCCCTACATTATCTTTTCCTGCCAGATGCTTTGCATGAGATGCAGATGGACCTGATCTGACTGTGTTGGCATTTTCTTAACAGCTGTGGGCAAGGTAAGATGAATAATTTCTTTCCATGATGTGACGTACTTTGGTTCTTATTATTTCTTCATATTATCGTATACTCAACTCAAAACTTGCAGTCAGGTCATGGTATTTTACGCTGATGCATTTGACATATTTTTCATTTTTACTACAAATCTTAAAAGAAAGGTAAA
Organism: Leptobrachium leishanense; assembly: GCA_009667805.1. NCBI lineage: Eukaryota > Metazoa > Chordata > Amphibia > Anura > Megophryidae > Leptobrachium > Leptobrachium leishanense. The sequence goes on from CM019067.1 coordinate 313,881,916, forward strand.
TAATACACAATATGTTGGAATTGTTGTTTATCAAATTGTATGCATTACACTGCTCATGTTGCACAATGTAGCAGTAAAATTTTTTGTTTTTTGTTATAGAATGCCATTTACAAAACTGGTACAAAATTGAAAAGAAGCCATAAACTATTAAATATAACAAACATTAACACCTGTGAAGGTACACTGCCAGAAAAAAGTTACACACTGTAATATTTGGTTGTGTCATCATGCTGTGGCATCGTTTGGATAAGCTCATGCGATGTCACAGCATTTATTTGCGTCCAGAGTGGCATTAATTTGTGGCCAAGATCTTGTATTGATGATGGGAGAGTCGCAGCGCTGCGTAAAGTCATCTCCAGCACATTATCCCAAAGATTAACCTCAATGGGGTTAAGGTCTGGACTGTGCGGTGGCCAATCCATATGTGAAAATGATGTCTCATGCTCCCTGAATCACTCTTGCACAATTTGAGCCCGATGAATCCTGGCATTGCCATCTTGGAATATGCCCGCTGCGCCATCAGGGAAGAAAAAAACCCATTGATGGAAAAACCTGCTCAGTATATTCCGGTTAGTCACATGACCTTATTTTATGCTGAAACATATTAATCACTGCAGTAATTATCCAATGGAAGGCGAGAACCTATTTGCTTATTTAACTCCAGGTGGTGACTTTTTTTTTTTTAGCCAGGCCGTGCATATGTAATAAATTATAAAAATGTTAGCACTTCTAAAAAAATAGCTCGCTATTTTTTCATGACTACTTTCTTTCTTTTTTCTTTTTTCTAGATACGCACTGTACTGGATATTTTAATCATCTGATGCCGTTTAGTGCTGCTTTTGTGAACCTTACAAGTACAGACGGCCGTCTGTTTACTTCTTTATTTACATTATTGCTTATCTTCAGTCCTTCCGATTTGCTGTTTGGACACCATGTGACCTTTCATTCATACGATTGGTTTAAGTGTTTCACGTGGGTTCAATTACACGGCGCCCTCTATGGGAGGGACATGTGATCGTTTGGAGATCATTGATTGGTCAATTCTAAACGAGATGTTGAATAAAAGAGAGGGAGGTACATACAGCAGTACCAGCTAATTTTTGCTCCAGATGAAGCCGATGCGTTCGGCGAAACATATGTCGAGCTATATGTACCAACTTTGTTTTTAGAGTTGTGAGTGTGGTGTCTTGCATTCTTAGGGTGAGGACAGAATTTTGAGCATGAGCTCGATCAGCTTAGGGCCAGTTTATGTGTGCCAATTGTGGTTGTTATTTGCCAATTAACAATTTGGTGTTCATGCTTTCCCCTAATTACGGGAGTTCATTCAATAGAGAGATATGTTGTATTGACTTCTCTTCACAATATTTGCGCACAGTTGTCATAATACTGGTTTCCTTTCCAATATACCCGGCGATGCTTGTTGTTATGTATGTTTTTTATTTTTCGTATCTGCGAGTGTCTAATTAGTCAATATTAAATGAACTTTTTTCATTTAGCCACTCCTCTTGTACTATTTGACAGTCCCTGATTTGGCTGTCCAATGGTTTTTGGAGTGTACACTTCTAAAAAAAAAAGCAAAATTACACTGTATTGTTTGTTTTGACTATGCGTTGTGACAGGTTTATGCAATGTGTGATTAAAAAAAACATAATTTTTTCCACTGTCAGGTTTTTTTATAATTTGAAATGTTTTGTTTTCAAGGATATATTACAGAATACAGAAAGGAAAAAGAGGAAGGGGTACAAAAAAAAGGAGAAAACTAAATAAACACAAGAATTTTTGAAAAAGTGCTGATGATGGAAAATGTAAAATCCCTATGTAGACATATTGCGCTTCCAACCCGTGCCATAGCTTACAATTACACAATTGTTACAATGCCCCAGATAAACCAATGGTCCTGTTTTGGTGGATGGATGTGATAGGTCCATACTTTCGTAGGTTTGCAGCTCTGTTATGAAAGCTTGAACCTCCATTATACAATTTTTGGATGTATGTTTGGATTGAGGGCACTGAATTTTATATGTAGTGCAGTGGTGGCTCCTCCATAGGGTCAGATGGGGCAGCGCCCCTTTTTTTTCTGTTGTTTGTTTGTATCATTTAACATGTGCCTGATTGATCAAATGTGTTATGTCCCTTTAAGCAGGGTCATGGTCTCCTCAACTGTTGCTAGGTAGAGTAAAAGAAAGATTATGTGATAATTTGTCTTTGACCTGCTCTAAATCTAAGGGCTCTACGGGATATTTTACAATAAGGAACCACAGCTGTACCTCATCCCCCCTGCTGCTGGCTAATTGAGCAAACCATTCGAACCAAGCTCTGGCTAAGGCTTGCCTGCTCATTTTTGTCTGCTACACACACCACTGGCCTGTCTTAACCCCTTAATGACAGAAGGTGTACCCATCATTTGCCTTAATTTGCTAAATACAAATAAAAAAATAAGTAATAAAATAAATAAGCGTCAGTAAACAGGATTTCTATCTTTCACACACTGACATTTTCATATACTCAGGGTTATATAAAATTAAATGGGTGGAATCAGCGTTCAGTTTTTATTAGTAAATTAAAAATAAAAAAAATCATTTTTTTCACTTTTAGAATTTTTATATTGAATAATGTGCTACACATCTTGTGGCTAATTTCTGGATTACACTTGTAATTACTGAATTTATGGCCTTTTTATTTGCCTCATTAATAGGAATAGGTCTCTATGGTTTATTCTCTATACATGGGACCGTCCACATATTTTGGAGGTAGTAGTGCCATATAGACCTATTCATATTCATGATTAAAAATATTCATGTTTCCAAATGTCACCAGCCGCCATTGATGTTGTGTCTATCAGTCTCAGTACTGTTATGAGAGGTGAATCTTTAGGGTGAGTGCTGCCCTCTTGTTGTGAATCTATATATATATTTTTTTTCAGACAGGAATATGTTATGAATAAGATTTCATTGAATTTATTTTATAACTTTATTGTTTCTATACTTTTCCCTCAAAATTTATTAACGCTAGAAGTTTCTCTATTGAGGAAACCAATCCGCTGCTTGTTAGGCCAGCCTTTGTATAAAAGGAATGTTAGGGCACTTTCCGGTACATTAGATTGCACTGCCATGAACTTGCTAGATATTTTCAATTGAACGTCACGAATTAAAAGGAAAAAAAATAAATTTAAGCTAGATTTTATTAAAAGGTGTCATTTTACATTTTGGTAAAGCAGTTTATTCACGTACTATAACATATTTAATAAAATGAGCGACAACATCAAAATATTGGCCCACACAATGCTAAATCTAAATTAGAAATCTGTTATTTAATTTTTTTACCTTCTTTCTTTCAACGTACGACCATCGACAGATTTGCGGTTGAACCACATAAGGCTCGGGTTGCATACCTTTCTGCGAAGATTACGTTTCACATATTCGGAAATGTTCTCGCTGTTGAGTTGATGTTCCTAGTCGAACGCTTTGTTCCATTGTGTAACAGAAATAAAAAAGTCGTGTCTATTGTACAAGTCTGCCTTTGAAGACTTCGGCTCAGATGCAGAGGGAGATCTGCGTGTTGCTGCAGAGTATCTTTCATGAACGTAAAGTGCACAAATTGGAAAATCCTCTTTTTAAATTTTTCAGATCTGGATCTTTTGGAAAAAAGTACATTTGTATGTCTTGTAAGTTCATTTGGTGTATTTTTGTAAAGCTTGATTGGGTTAGAGGAGCATTTGCTGAGCACCAAATATCTCTATCAAGTATATAAATGAATAAACATGGTTATAGATAATTCTTTTTTAATGAAGGGGGGTGGACTATTCTAGTCGAAGTTAGATTAGTATGAGTGCTGTTAAGTATAACAACTCCACTCAGTGCTCATAATGAGCCCCGCCAAACCATAAAATGATCTTGCAGCTTGGCTAGTGCAACTCCTTACTGGCCCTACTAAAGTATAGGAACCACCAATATTGAGGCAGGCAGTGATAAAGCAGTTCCAAGGTTGCTTGTTATTCTCGCTTGCAGCTGGAATTGAAAGATTATCAGATGCTAAAATGCGCTGTTAATATGGTGATTTTGCTCCTTGCAGAAGGAAACTCAGAACAAATAGTTTTCTGGTGTCCTTCCACTGACCTTGTGTGATCTCACAGAATCACATGGAGTCAACAGAAGAACAGGGCTTGTGCAAGTCTCTACGGATTGCTATGGTCTCCTTGCAGCAATGCACCCAATAATAGGGAGCTTCTAGTGCTTAATCCCTTCTTAATCTGCTATACTTGATCTTCTAAAGCTCCTGGAGGAGCCCAACATTGAATAAACTAGATCTGGTCAAATTCTGGAGCAATGCAGAGGAATTTAATTTACTGCAAGTTAATTTTGTTGGTAAATGTGCCCCCAGATTTTCAGCACCTTGGACATGTCATCTGAAGATGTTTTCTTTTTTTTTTACAGAAAACACGGAGCTCCAGCTGTATTATTATACATGTAGTATCACTTTTGGCCAGTATCTGCCTGTCAAATAAACTTACTGTCATAATAATAATGTATTTTATGACGGCAACATTCATTTTTACTCTGCCTGCAATGGAAAGTCTATAAACAGAATGCACCTGTAAACATGTAACATAGTGAATATATTTATTTTCTGTTAATCTGTATATTTGCGCTATTTTTTTAATATCTTGCATTTTATTACTTTGTATTTCTGTAACGACTGTAACAATTTAGGCTAGGGACAGATGAGCGCATTTTCTGCGGCCACCGTCAAAATGTACGTCGATGCGTGCGCACGCATTTTTTCACGGAATACGCTTAAGTGGTCAGACGATGCGCAATTCTGGACGTATTTCATGACGATGGGGTGAAAAGTTTGAACGTTATGTTGGCCGCACACTAGCAGCGTCTGACGTCTCCTAATCACGCACACACGCTGCTATGCGGCCGCAGCGCACTCTGTACGTCAGTACCAGCGGTTTAACGTTCTCGAAAAAATGCGTTCATTTTCCACTTGCGTTGCGCAGCCGGACTTTTGTGCGACCGTACTTCGTATATTGGCTGTCATTGCCCGTCATCTGCTGCTAGTGCGGCCGTGATTATGTGCGCCAGAACGCGCGTTCGCACTGCCTCAGTCTGACCCTAGCCTTAATGTTCTTGAACCCAGGACATACTTGAAAATCAGAGAAATCTCAATGTATCCTTCCTGGTAAAATACTTTATAAATAAATAAATAAATAAAGTTGTTTTCCATAAATCCAGTAGGTTCTGGCAGTGTTTTTATGGAAAAAAACTTGGTGGAGAAGGGGCTAAGGACTCATGCTGACTTTCAGCTTTTAAAGCACTGTTACCAGCTAAGCCGGTGTAAGGACCTGACTAGATTTGAGGTATGCAAAACAATGAATAACATTTGGCTGAAACATCTAAAGAGTAAACTCTTAAAGATACTTATCTTTTAGCAACTTGCATTTTATATGTGATGGTTATAAACTAAATTGAGATCTCTGGGAGACATTACACACTCGCCGTGCAATAATGGGGGTTCTTTCAAATAAATTGCAAAATGCATAAACCTATGAAGCAAGAAATAGCCAGTTTTGTCATTCAGTTGATATAAAGCTTGATCATCTTTTTAGCATTGAAAAAAAAAGAATAAACTGTAAAAACTGTGTGTTTCACTATCAGGGTTATTCAGAGAAAGGCGAAAACCAGGAGAACAGGCAGGAGAAGAGAACAATCTAGCCCGAATAGCCAATTTGGAAAGTGAGATAAATGGGAGAATTTTTCTGGTTTGGCTATTTGGTCTAGATTATTCTCTTCTGCCAGTTCTCCTGGTTTTCACCTTTCTCTGAATAACCCTAAATATGTATCAATGTTTATAATTAAAATAAATTCTTTAACATTCTAATATTTAAGTGCTGGTGGTGTCTAAGTGAATTGATACATCAATATAATCCCTGAATTGAGAGATCCTTCTTTTGGTATTTCTCTTTTACCATCAACCATTCTAAATTTCAACAGTAAAAAACAAACACGCACACAAATACACACACAGACCCACATATTTCAAAAATACCTGTATATATTAGCAAAACATGAAAAATGTATTTATTAACACATACAATGTATTTGAGAATACAATGAAGATCATTTTTGATCATTTAGAGACAAACACATTCACAACTTTTAGAATGAAAAAGGCAATCACTGTAAAACACATCTGCCAAGCTTGTGCTCAGGAGTGATGAGCTGAACACCCCCGTGTTCGGTTCGCATTCAAACTCGAACAATTTCAAAAGTTCGAGTTCGAACACAAACCGAACTCAATGTAAGTCAATGGGACTCGAAAGTTCGAATTTTAGAGTGCCCTCCAAGAGGGCATACATGCAAGATATTTGCCATAAAAGGTGTATGGGGGTCCGGGTAGTGCCCTGGGGGACAGGAAACAAGGACAAAAAGTTAAAAAAAAACGTTTTTAAAGGAACAGTGAGTTTTCCATGAAATAAAGGTTAGGAATAAAATGAAAAATTCCTTGAAATATCGTGCCTAGGAGGTCCCCATAACCTGCTCGTGAAGTGGCGACCAAAAAAATGACCATTCAAATGACGGTAAATGGTTTTCCTTTAATCTATTCATAAACAACTGCTTGGGGCGGCAGTCTGTATGAAAAGAGGAGACATTTTAGGACACACAGAACAAGTTTAGTGATTTTTTGGCTAAATTATGGTGAAACTTATGCAGGCTTTGGATGAAAGTATCAATAGGTGCTTTAAAATTGGGCCTTTAGTGTCGGCAACAGTGCCGTCACATCGTAACCCCTCTGTGGTATTGTGGAAGAGTCCAGGGTTGGACCCTGCGGTCCAATATAAAAATTATATGAATCTGGTATAGGAGTCAGTGGCAGTGCACCCAAATATTGTGCCTTTGGAGGCAGCAAGTGCCTTCACACCGTAACCCCTCTGAGGTATTGTGGAAGAGTGCAGTGGTGGAGGTTTTGGTAATGCAGAAGAGATCCTCGATCTATTCAGTTACATCAGCAGCTATAACAAAACCGGGTCATCAATGTTTAGGCACTTGTACTGCGCTACTGTATATGGTGAGAATCGGCGCACACCAGAAGCAACAGGAAGCAAACAGAACAGGCAGGGAATACACAGAGAGAATAGTCAAATGGCAGGCAAAGTCGGCAACAGATCGGGTCCTCAGAGCAAGCAGGGTCAGTAACAAGTATACAAACTGATTCGGTAAACTAGCGATGCGGGAATAAAGGCTGAGACACACTGAGCATGTAGCGATGCAGAGCGTAGCGAAGAGAAGCAATCATTTTGCAGGCTTGACTTCACTCCGCTTCGCCTCGCAGCATGTCTACACTGCATTACGTTGCTTCTAACCGCACTGGACAGGAATCCACTAACTAAATTAAAATGTACACACAAAACCGTTTTATTTTCACAAAGCACATGTTATATAGGCAAAAAAAAGTTTCTACTGAATAAAATACATCAAAAACTACTGTTAATTTAATAGGAATAGTATAAAAATATAAAAAAGGTAACCCCTGATCATATATATTATAGGGACACAGAGCGCTGTGTATAGAGTAGGGATGCATTGATACCACACACACACATATACGTATATATCAACACGCAGACCTATATATACGTATATATCAACACACAGATATATATATAAATATATATATATATATATATACACACCCACCCACAGACCTCAGACCATATATACACATACGCACATGGGGGGTGGCATGTGGACAATCTCAACTAAATGCACCCCCCCATTTGGCTGATCCCTCCAGAAGAAATGTTGAACCCGACAGAGCAGAGAATATATATATTTTATTCTCTGCTCTATCGGGTTCAACATCTCTTCTGGAGGGATCAGCCAAATGGGGGGGGGGCAATTAGTTGCCAAAATGTGTGTGTAATACAAGTCTGGATATATATATTTATAAGAATATAGATATATACATGTCATACCTGCCCTTACCTTCCCCTATAAGTTTGCTAAAAATATACACACAAAAAAACAAACCACTGCCTGAGACCCCGTGCAGCCCACATGCCACCCCCCTCTACCTGTCTGAATGTATCTAATATATATAATTAAATACATTCAGCCAGGTAGAGAAAGAAAAAAAAGTTTTATTTTATGTTCCCGGGGACATTTAAAAATGTCCTCGGATTTTTTTTCTTTTAGAAATATGTCGCCTTACCTTAGCCTGGTGGTCAGTGGGGGCTCCCTGGATCCTGGTTGTGGGGGGGCCTGCCGTGGCCGCAGGTGCAGTGGCTCCCTCCCTGCACTGCCTGTCTCTGCCACATGCACCTGGGCGGCTAGCCCGCACAGTCCCAGCTCTGACATCCGGGAGCTCTGTCAGCCTGCTGGGAGGCCCCAGCAGGCTGCCCTCTACAGTGCCTGATTAGAGGGCCGTGTCTGCCTGATGTTTTAGTAACAAGAATGTTTTATCCCATAGGCTTCAATGTTAAAAATATTCCCGTTTTAATTCAATATCTAATAAACCGTTGCTTATAATATTCTGCAGTAAAGAGTCTCTTTATTTCTAGATTTTTTTAGTATTTAGAGCATTTTGTATACTTTTTTTTAAAAAAAAAATTTGAACGTCCCAAAAAGTTCGAAGTTCGCGAACTGTCGAACGGCCGATGTTCAATGTGAACTCCGAACAGATCGAACCGAACAGCTCATCCCTAGTGCTCAGCGTTGCCCAAAGTGAGCAACAATCACAATAGGCAGGGAAGAAGCGATTCTGGTATTAATTGAGCATGGCACCGTATTCTGCTGTGAATTCACCTGTATTTGGCAAATTGACAATTTAGCGAATAGACAAATTGATCCGAAAGTGCACCTAAGGTGAAATTCACCATTCGGTCCAATTTTGGGTCCAATTTGGAGGTTAGTGGATAACCACGGTGATCTCAGGGTGCCTGCAAGATTTATTTACAATCGAATACACTCAATCTCACACTCTTACACTCCTATTGAAAGAGTTAACACATAAAAACAACATAACAAATGAATACAATGGAAAATTAAACAATGCTCAAATCTAAATAGTGTCAATAGATTGAAGAGTCTTTTGTTGTGAAGACATGTACACAAACTTAAATGAAAGGATAATGTCTAATCAGTGATCCCAAAGTAACCTCAAAATGAAGGAGAATGACATGCATACCAATCTGAGCTTCCAAAAACAGGCGGCTGGTTAGAAATCGCAGAGTCTATCAACATAAGTGCTCCACAAAAATCTTGTACCATCACGTTATTTCTCCAAAATGTGTTTGTGATCATTTGTAAGGTGCAAGGGTGCCTGTATATGTTATGTGTTGAATATAAAAGACCATGATGCACTTGCTCTCTCTTTGACAATATAACAATAGAAAATCACTTTTCTTGAAAGCAAATACTTAATTTGACAATATGCATTAAACATACTTTAACACGACAATTACAAATAAATCATTAACAGTAATTATTTATTAGCATTTCTTCTAACAATAGACCTTCATATTTATGACATTTATGCATAAATATACTTACATAAGGAAAACAGATTATAACGTTTTTGAGTGGAAGCAAAAAATGGAAAAAGTGTAGTGGGCACTCTAATCGAAATTATCCCCCCTATTTCTGCCCTTAAATATTTGGGCAGATGTTGCTGACAGCCTCTGCCCAATTATTTTCTTTCTATTTTTTTTAAATTTAATTTAGGAGAAAATACTCACCTTTTCTCCCTCGTTGGCACCACTTGTCCCCACCAGCTCAGGGCTTCCAAAATGTACAGGGGCTGGGAGTAACAGACTGGAGACTGTTGGTTGCAAGGCTGGAGACAGTGAGTTGCAAGGCTGGATGTGGTGGGTTGCAATGCTGACCTCAATGGGTTGCAAGGCTGGAGACGGTGGGTTGCAAGGCTAGATGTGGTGGGTTGCAAGGCTGAAGGCAGTGGTTGCAAAGCTGGAGCTGTTGGGTTGCAAGACTGGAGATGGTGGGTTGCAAGGATGGAGCTAATGGCTCTCAAAACTGGAGATGGTGGGTTGCAGAGCTGGAGACAGAGCAGATGCAAGGCTGACCTTGATGGGTTGCAAGGCTGGGGACGGTGGGTTGCAAGGCTAGATGTGGTGGGTTGCACAACTGGAGGCGGTGAGTTGCAAAGCTGAACACGGTGGGTTGCAAGGCTGGAACTGGTGGCTTGCAAGACTGGAGATGGTGAGTTGCAAGACAGGAAGCGGTGAGTTGAAGGCTGAACACGGTGTGTTGCAAGGCTGGAGGTCACACATAGTGATGACTTAAAGGTCAAACGGGGAATTGAGAGAAATGTTTACCTCAAAAGGCTACCCCAAAAAGCCTAAAAAGTGTACTCTTCTCAGAGAGACAGGTTTTATTGGGAGCCAGAATATACGATTACAGTAGATGTATCGGACAACTTGATGCACAATTTTGGTGCAGTTCGGCTTTCTGTGAATAGAAGACACGCCAGTCTTTATATGAGATAATTTTGGTGCCGCTGAATTGCAGTGAATAGCACGTATTTCGCAAATTCACAGCTTAGTGAATTTACTAAGTGACCCAAAATTGCACCCAACAGTGAAATTCACCATCCAGTGCAAACCAGGACCAATTCAGAGGTTGGTGAGTAACCTCTATAGTCTTATTACAAGCATATTATCTGTATTACTTTTCTGAAAGTATAAGGAGCAATGACAAAAGTAGCGATGGGGTTCACAGGGACGTTTTTTTAGTTTTAGTTTTAAATAATTTTTGTTGGACAATGGTGGGGTAAGAGACAGAGATTGGAGGGTGCGCAGGGTGAGAATGGATTGCATATTAATGTTCGCAATGGATCTGGCAGAAGCATATGATACTCAATAAGGATACTCATTATTATTCAGACGTTGCACCGATTTCGATGGATAGACGAGTATATGTTCCCAGCTTTTAATTTGTGATCATATAAGTCTGTGGGTATGGGAAATAGATTATAAAGGAGACATTCCATTTTCTCAATGTACACTTTGAGAGGAGATTGTTTTTGCTTGGAAAAATCACAGCAGGCCGTTTACATAACACCTCCTTTATTTAGTATTTTTTACTTCTTTTTCTCTGATTTGTTAACAATAATCCCGGCTTCCCTTCCCTCCGCCTGGTAGTTCTTTCTCAAGAGCGGTGAGGGGGAGAAGACCATATATACGAATTTATGTATTTCTGAAGCCAGGGGTGAGGTTTGAGTCTCCACCAATTAGGAAGACTGCTTAGCCAATCAACGAGAGGCTGGCACATCAGGGAACTTCGGCGTCCCAAGGCTCACACCAGCCATATGATATACCTGCTGGGTCACTTTGGTGATGTGTCTCTGCTTTAGGAGTACAGTAGCCCATATCTGCTGACTGGGAGACGCGTCTTCAATCTATAGGAGTTGGAACCCTTGTAACTTTGGCTGGAAACCTCCCTAAACTGGAGACACACCAGTCACAAATAGAATTGGGCTGTAGTGTTTAAAAAAATCTCATCCTTGCTCATTCATGGTCAAAGCTCCTGAGGAAACCGCTGCGAACTCAGTGGTGAAACGCGTGTCGAGCAAGATTTCAATGTGCTACTAATTTAGTAAGCAATTTTTTGCTCCAATATGGAAATGTTTTAGGAATTTTTGGATACCAATTGGTGGATAATATTTTTAAATGTTAAGAGAGTTCAATTAATTGGTTGTTAATTGATGGGACTGTGAGTATATGGTGAGATACACCTAAGGACAGATAAATGGTGGAATTGGATGCAGTTTGATATAATATCTTTACGACATTATACCAGTTAGACTAATGCAGGGAAAGTCCGAGTCCCACAACAAGGAGAGTTGTAGGGTATAGAGTTGTAGTACACAGAGTATGTATTAGTGACAAGATCTGTTGAAGCAGTTATTATTATTACTTTGTGTATTTTCTGCATGGTATTAATGGTGCACTGCACACCAGCCAATTAGGCATGTCACCAGAATCAGCTCACCAATGATATGAGACATGTTATTGTGAACTCCCTTGGATAGCTTTTTAATAGTTCCTATAAGTATGTATTTTTGTATACATTTTATTGATTAAGCCAATAAAAGTTATATTTTATTCATTTTTCACCTAGGCAGGGATTCCCTCAATTCTTTTAGGGGGCTCCCTCTTTTTTCTGGTTGGTGTTGTATGTTACCTGTTCACTTGGCACTATCCAATATCATTCCATTTCCAAAATGGGATTTAACCATTAAGAGAGCTCTGTTGATGAGGCTCCAATCAATAACTGAAGTAGCATGGCGGTGTGAACTCATTTTGGCAATGTCATGCCATCTGGTGCTGCAGTGAGGTTTCCTGGACAGAGAGGGCGCCATTCTGACAATCTAGCATCTGGGACTGCTGCACCTGATCAGAGACCTAGGGGGCTTTAAGTAGAAGAAACTGAATTATCTCTGTGTCCTGCCGTGGTTTCTAGTGACCCCCTCAGTGTGTTCCTGATTTTCAGTTTTCATGATTCCCTGGTTTGATTCTAAGTATTCTCGGGTCTAAATCTGCTCTTGTGCCTGTTTGGTTTATATTTGTTCTTTATACTGACCCTGGCTGTGGTATCTGGACTTTGGTCTTGCTCTATATTCCTCGTATGGTTGTATATTATACTGATTCTGTGTACTGACCTCTGGCTTTGTATTTGTTCTGTGATGTCTCTCTTGTCCCTGTCGGTTCAGTGCTTATATGTATTGTTCATATACTGTATTCGTAGTACTGGCCCTTCTAAGGACCAGCCTGTAAGATTAGGGGTTTCCTTGCTTAACTGGGTTTTGTTTGCTTGCTGGGGGACGCTCTATCCTGATATGTAACATCAGAGAATCCTGTTCACTTATTAGCCAATAGACATGGGCACCTTACCTCAAACCAATCAGATAATCGGCCTCATCCCTATAATCTGCTAAACACAGGTTTAATAAACTGAATCAGTTATGTGGAAGCAATGTCGCTATAGCAATCAATCCTGCTTTACTCTGGCTCGGCTATATGGGTGTGGGTAACACTGATTGTTCCATTAGGAATAGGTTTCTTTTAGCTTTCAATAATAACCATAGGGAGTTCTCAGAGGTTTGCTATGTTGTTTTATGCTGTGATAATGAAGGACCTATCATGGATAGACCCTTTGTGATGATTGTGGTGTAGCTGGCCTGTTATATTATCTCTTTGGACGCATGGTGAAGACTTCGGATGTGTCTTGTAGATCTTGATATATTTGATTGTGTACAGATAAGGCTGGGGTCAGACTAATGCATTTTTAACGTGCATTCTGGCGCACTTAATCACGGCCGCAGTAGCAGCAAATGACGGGCAATGACGGCCAATATACGAAGTACGGCCGCACGAAAGTCCGGTCGCGCAACGCAAGTGGAAAATGAATGTATTTTTTCGAGAATGCAGAACCGCTAGTACTGACGTACAGAGTGCGCTGCGGCAGCATAGCGGCGTGTGTGCGTGATTAGGAGATGTCAGACACTGCTAATGTCCAGCCTATATAACGTCCAGACGCAAAAAGGGTTTTATTGCCGATCCGTGAAAAATCACGCACGAAAATGCGCGTCGTCTGACCGTTTTCGCGCATTCCGTGAAAAAATACATAAATGCGTTTGGACGCACTTTTTGACAGTCGCTGCGAATAATGCGTTTGTTTAACCCTAGCCTAAGGTATCTCCTTTACAGGCTCCTTTTAGGTGATCAAGGTATAATGGTAAATTAGGATACTCTGAGGTGATTGTTATACCAGGATGTACTTTGTAACACCATGTGGGTATATATATATATATATATTTGTAATGTATTTTACCAAGAAGGATACATTGAGATTTCTCCCGTTTTCAAGTATGTCCTGGGTTCAAGAACATTGAATTGTTAGAGTCGTTACAGAAAAACAAAGTAATAAAATGCAAGATATTAAAAACATAACACAAATATACAGATTAACACAGAAAATAAATATGTAGGAAATATACAGGGTTATTCAAAGAGAGGTGAAGGGCAGGAGAATGGCTGGAGAATGGAAAATTCTAGGTCAAAATAGCCAAACCAGAAAAATTCTCCCATTCATCTCACTTTCCAAATCGGCTATTTTGACCTAGAATTTTCCATTCTCTAGTCATTCTCCTGCTTTTCACCGCTCTCTGAATAACCCTGATAGTCACTACGTTACATGTTTACACAGGGCCGGCGCTAACGTAAGGCGGCACAGGCGGCCGCCTTACTGTCTGGCTTCCTGCCAGTTTGAGGGGGCGGACTTGCAGTGGTGAGTGAGTCGTGTGACGCCGCTGCAGCGGCATTGCTGATGGCGAGGGAGATACCCTGCGCAGGAGCAGAGCCGCCTTGTTCTAGCCTGGCCCAGCGAGCGGAGATGGAGCGGGTGGCGCCCTGCCAACGTTATCATCATCGTTGGTGAGGGCGGGCCGGGCGCCGACATCTTGGTGGAGGCCAAGAGGGGCAGAGTCTACCTCTATCTTGGTCTGCACAAAGATGGCGGTGCCCGGCCCGCCTCCGCCAATGATGATGACGTCGACAGGGTGCGACGGCGAGACCTCTGCTCGCTAGCCTAGCACCGCACTGGTCCTTAAATGGCATCTCCCAGTCCCCACCGGGCCTTGAAGCAGGAGCCAGCGCCAGCCGCAGCCAGGCCAGCTCAGTTGCACCCTCGTGGTCCACCGGCGTCCACTCCCCCTCCTTGACCTGTCTGGACAGAAGTGACAGGCGTCAGAGCGAGGAGTGGAGGCACCGAAGAAGGACCTGCTGGTGCTGGGCTAATTCTGGAGACAATCGCAGGCACAGTCACAGACTCCGGTAGCTCTATATGTATCTGTGGGGCCGGGCATGATCTGAGATCTATATATATCTGTGGGCATGATCTGAGGTCTATATCTGTGGGCATGATCTGAGGTCTATATATATCAGTGGGCATGATATGAGGTCTATATGTATCTGTGGGCATGATCTGAGGTCTATATATATCAGTGGGCATGATTTGAGGTCTATATATCTCTGTGGGCATGATCTGAGGTCTGTATCTGTGGGCATGATCTGAGGTCTATATATATATCTCTGTGGGCATGATCTGAGGTCTGTATATATATCTCTGTGGGCATGATCTGAGGTCTGTATCTGTGGGCATGATCTGAGGTCTATATGTATCTGTGGGCATGATCTGAGGTCTATATATATCTCTGTGGGCATGATCTGAGGTCTATATATATATCTCTGTGGGCATGATCTGAGGTCTGTATCTGTGGGCATGATCTGAGGTCTATATGTATCTGTGGGCATGATCTGAGGTCTATATGTATCTGTGGGCATGATCTGAGGTCTATATATATATCTCTGTGGGCATGATCTGAGGTCTATATATATCTCTCTGTGGGCATGATCTGAGGTCTGTATCTGTGTGCATGATCTGAGGTCTATATGTATCTGTGGGCATGATCTGAGGTCTATATATATATCTCTGTGGGCATGATCTGAGGTCTATATATATATCTCTGCGGGCATGATCTGAGGTCTATATATATATCTCTGTGGGCATGATCTGAGGTCTATATATATATCTCTGTGGGCATGATCTGAGGTCTGTATATATATCTCTGTGGGCATGATCTGAGGTCTGTATCTGTGGGCATGATCTGAGGTCTATATGTATCTGTGGGCATGATCTGAGGTCTATATATATATCTCTGTGGGCATGATCTGAGGTCTATATATATATCTCTGTGGGCATGATCTGAGGTCTGTATCTGTGGGCATGATCTGAGGTCTATATGTATCTGTGGGCATGATCTGAGGTCTATATGTATCTGTGGGCATGATATGAGGTCTATATATATCCTTTACGCTCTGCGTGAAGACACCAAACACTCGCAATAGAGATTATTATGCATCTCTATCCTGATTGGCTTGACATGACATGGATGGGGGGGGCACCAAAACGCACCTTCGCCTGACTAGACAAAAAAGCTTGCACCGGCCCTGTGTTTACAGGTGCATTCTGTATATAGTCACTGTTACATGTTTACAGGTGCATTCTGTATATAGTCACTGTGTTACATGTTTACAGGTGCATTCTGTATATATTCACTGTTACATGTTTACAGGTGCATTCTGTATCGAGGTATGTTAATAGAGATCTCGTAAGTGACTTTAGACTGGGGGAAGAATTGATGGCGTCAGGAAGGTTATTCCATAATTGCAGCGCTCTATAGGAAAATGAGGATCGAGCCGCTTTCTTTTTGTATTGTGGTTTTGCAAGTAAGGTGCAGGTCCTGGATCTGAGGTTATAGGATGAGGGAACTGCTGGGGGAAGCAGTCTATTTAGGTAGGGTGATAGCTGGAAAGGAGAAGGGTGCGACTAGATTCCAGTGACTGACTGCCAGTTTAGCTCTTTTAACGTGTCACAATGGTAGGTCATGTAGTTTGGAGAAAGGATTTTACCAGGAAGGATACATTGAGATTTCTCTCGTTTTCAAGTATGTCTTGGGTGGCGAGTATGTACCGTTAGGTGTCTTGCCCAAGGACACTAGTTACATTGTAGCACAAACCGGCAGAATGAGTTATACAATGTAGTAAGTTTATGAAGGTGTGTTGTGGGCATATATATATATATATATATTATGTGTAAGCATAATACTATTAGTCGGCTCTTGAGTTGAGCGAGGCAAAGACTTTGGATTGAGAAATATCTGGTTTCCATATAGTGTACGCTGAGTGTTATAATCTTGTGTAGGCCGATACACCTTTGTATGGTCTGTACGATTTACCCTATGACAATCTGTTGTGATGATTTTATATTTTAATGTATTTGCTCTTACAATAGGATATGTCGGGAAAATTAATGATGCGTGACTTTACTGTTACTGATATACAAGTGCCGGGTTTGATTTACCTCATGGTGAATGTATGATTATTGCGGAGAAGTCATTTTGGTTCTATGTCTCTATAGTTAGAGTCACTCGGGGAGAGACTGAACTCTATTATTGGTGCACCTCACAGACTGGCAGCTCATATGTTTATGTGAGGAGAGCAGTTTAATTTGATAGACTGACATAGGCCACCCACTAATATACTTATGTACAGTCAGGTCCAGAAATATTGGGACCTCGACAAAATTCTAACATCTTTGGTTCTATACACCACCACAATGGAGTTGGAATTAAACAAACACAATGTGCTTTAACTGCAGACTGTCAGCATTAATTTGAGGGTATGTACATCCATCTCAGGTGAACGGTGTAGGACTTACAGCAGTTTGCAGATGTGCCTCCCACTTGTTAAGGGACCAAAGGTAATGGGACAATTGGCTTCTCAGCTGTTCCATGGCCAGGTGTGTGATATTCCCTCATTACCCCAATTATAGTGTGCAGATAAAAGGCCCAGAGTTCATTTCAAGTGTGCTATTTGCATTTGGAATCTGTTGCTGTCAACTCTCAAG
Organism: Leptobrachium leishanense; assembly: GCA_009667805.1. Taxonomy (NCBI): domain Eukaryota; kingdom Metazoa; phylum Chordata; class Amphibia; order Anura; family Megophryidae; genus Leptobrachium; species Leptobrachium leishanense. Next base: position 313,899,405 of record CM019067.1, read on the forward strand.
ATGAGATCCAAAGAGCTGTCACTATCAGTGAAGCAAGCCATCATTAGGCTGAAGAAACAAAACAAACCCATCAGAGAGATAGCAAGAACATTAGGCGTGGCCAAAACAACGGTTTGAACATTCTCAAAAAGAAGGAACGCACCGGTGAGCTCAGCAACACCAAAAGACCGGGAGACCACGGAAAACAACTGTGGTGGATGACCGAATAATTCTTTCCCTGGTGAAGAAAACACCCTTCACAACAGTTGGCCAGATCAAGAACACTCTCCAGGAGGTAGGTGTATGTGTGTCAAAGTCAACAATCAAGAGAAGTCTTCACCAGAGTGAATACAGAGGGTTTACCACCACAAGATGTAAACCATTGGTGAGCCTCAAAAACAGGAAGGCCAGATTAGAGTTTGCCAAACAACACCTAACAAAGCCTTCACAGTTCTGGACCAAGATCCTATGGACAGATGAGACCAAGATCAACTTGTACCAGAGTGATGGGAAGAGAAGAGTATGGAGAAGGAAAGGAACTGCTCATGATCCTAAATAGGGATGAGCCGAACACTCCCGAGTTCAGTTCGAGCCCGAACCCGAACTTCCCATTTGTTCGGGACCGAACCCTAACCCGAACCCCATGCAAGTCAATGGGGCTGAAAATTCGGTTTTTTAGAGTGCCCTCCAAGAGGGCATATATGCTACATATTTGCCATAAAAGGTGTATGGGGGTCCGGGTAGTGCCCTGGGGGACAGGAAACAAGGACAAAAAGTAAAAAAAAAACGTTTTTAAAGGGACAGTGAGTTTTCCATTAACCCCTTAGTGACCGGGCGGTTTTACACAAATCCGTCCTTTAGTGACCGCTGCTGTTTTTACGTTTCTGCGCTGCTCGTGTTTAGATCAAATTTTCCTCTTACTCGTTTATTCAACCCACACATATTATACACCCTTTTTCCCGCCATTAAATGGACTTTCTAGAAATACCATTATTTCCATCATATCCAATAATTTAATATAAAAAAAATATGAAATATGATGAAAAAAATGGTAAAAACACACTTTTTCGTAATTTAATCCCCTAAAGCTATAACCACCAATAAAGACCCCGGCTAAATAGTTTCCAAATTTTATCCCGAGAATATAAATACCCAATTTTTACATTTTTACCTTTTAACCCTTTCACTGCTGAGCCAGTTCACCTATGTGCGCTGCGCTCATTCTGACCATTTTGTGCTAATTATTTTTAGATGACAGCCTAGGTCCTATTTAATTAAACTCCCCCAGACAAAAAAACTTTAAAAAAAAAACATTTTTTTATTTTATTTAATTTTTTTATTATTTTTTTTTATTAAATTTTTTTTTTACATTTGTTTTTAAAACCAAACCTGGTCATGTTTGGTATCATTTGAAAGGCCATAATCAGGCCTTTCAAATGATGGCAAATATGACCATCTAGCTGCCATGGATCGGGAGATAAAGGGATCCTTAGGATCCCCTTATCTCTACATGGCAGCTAGAGGGTTAACTGGCCCACTGACATCCTCACACATATGGTGAGGTTGTCAGTGGGTGGGGGGGGACCTGGAGGCTAGGCTGGCATCCAAGATGTCAGCCCCCCTCCAGGTTTGAATCACGTTTTGGCGCCAATTGGCGCCGCAACGTGATCCGGTGGCGAAATGGTTAATGCCATACACCGCTGGAAAGGGGAGGCTCTCCCCTCTCCAGCGGTGCAAACGGCATCTCCCTAGCTTCAATGGTTGGGGAGATAGAGGGCTCCGAAGGAGCCCCCCCCTCCCCTCCATTGAAACACATGGGGGCACCTTCTGATGACGTCACCACGCAGCGTGGCGACGTCATCAGCCTCGCCTGCCCATGTAAATCACATGGGCAGGCTTCCTCCCTGTCAGATCGACGTGGGATCCGACGAGGGAGGTGAGTATCGGGCGGGAGGGGGATTTGGCGCCGCTGACGTACCCTGTACGTCATCAGGTCTAAGGGAGACCCGAACACAGGACGTACAGGGTACGTCAGCGGTCGGGAAGGGGTTAAATAAGGGTTAAAAATAAAAACCAAAAATTCCTTCAAATATCGTGCCTAGGAGGTCCCCATAACCTGCCCGTGAAGTGGCGGATTTGTAGGATGTATAGAAATATGTAAAAACCAAAAAATTACATTTCAAATGACGGTAAATGCTTTTCCTTTAACCACTTCGATGCGGAGGACGCGATGAGCGCGTCCTCACTTTGGGGTCAGCGTTCGGCCGGGTTCCGGCCGATCGCTGGCCCCCCCGGTGCGGGCTGACATCCTCGATGTCAGCCCAGCATCCGGAACCGCCGCCGATGAAATTAGGTGTCATCGCGGCAGCGCGATGACACCTAATTCAGGCGCCCCCCCGCATGTGCGGAGGAGGCGCCTGAAAGGGAGGGGGGAGGTCCTCTCTCCCTCCCGATCGGCGGGGTTGCGGGGGTTAACCCAGGCACCATTTGGAAGGGCACAGCCTGCCCTTCCAAATGGTACCTGGCATTAACCCCTGGGGAGCCGGATCACGAATCGGCGCTGAAAAGCGCCGGTTCGTGATCCTTTCCCGGAGCTCGCCAACATCTTGGATGTCGGCCAAGCCTCGGGAACTCCCCCTGAGGACTGGCGTCATCGTGCATAGCACGATGACGCCAGTCCTAGAGTTAACCCCTAACTGCCACCAACGGTGGAGATAGGGAGTTCCAATGAACTCCCTATCTCCCGATCCGTGGCAGCTAGGGGTTAATGTTTGGTATTGTTGGATCGGCCAGAGCATGGCCGTTCCAACGATACCAAACTCGAAAGTGAAAAAAGTTTGTAAAAAAAATAAATAAATAAAATAAAAATAAAAAAATATTTAAAAAAAAAATTATAAAACAAAAATAAACACTTTTTTTTTCTTTTTTTTGGTTTGTTAATGCAGCAATATTGTTCCCATTTCAATTATAATGTGAACAATGATGCTGCACTAACGATTTTTGTATGCGGTGCGTTTGTTAAAAATCGTGTAATTTTCCCCAAAAAAAAATGTAACGAGACCCCATCTCTAATTTTTTTAACAAGCGCACCCCATACAAAATATAACCGCAATTGCTCGCATGTTAAAATGTGGAAAAAAAACACTTTACATGTTGTAAATTATTGAAAATTCATATTTTATTGCATTTTTTGTTATAATATACAGACAGGTCATGACGTATACATATAATAATGACATATTATTAATCTGCCGAGTCTAACGGAAAGAACAATATATAATATGTCTGGGTCATATACTAAAATAAGCCTTCAAAACACGTTTAAACATGATGAGCAAAACCGGTAAAAATGACCTCAGCACAGAGGCGGGAAAAGCCTCAGCAGCAAAAGGGTTAATCTATTCATAAACAACTGCTTGGGGCGGCAGTCTGTATGAAAAGAGGAGACATTTTCGGACATGCAGAAAAAGTTTACTGATTTTTTGGCGGTGAAAAGCAGGAGAATGACTGGAGAATGGAAAAATTCTAGACCAAATAGCCGATTTGGAAAGTGAGATAAATGGGAGAATTTTTCTGGTTTGGCTATTTTGACCTAGAATTTTCTCTTCAGTCATTCTCCTGAGTTTCACATTTCTCTGAATAACCCTGTCAGGGTTATTCAGAGAGCGGTGAAGAGCAGGAGAATGACTGGAGAATGGAAAATTCTAGGTCAAAATAGCCAAACCAGAAAAATTCTCCCATTTAGGCTAGGGTCAGACTAGCAAATTTTTAACGTGCGTTTAGGCGCACTTAATCACGGCCGCACTAGCAGCAAATGACGGGCAATGACGGCCAATATACAAAGTACGGCCGCACGAAAGTCCGGCCGCTCAACGCAAGTGGAAAATGAACGTATTTTTTCGAGAATGCAGAACCGCTAGTACTGACGTACAGAGTGCGCTGCGTCCGCATAGCGGCGTGTGTGCGTGATTAGGAGATGTCAGACGCTGCTAATGTCCAGCCTACATAACGTCCAGACGCAAAAAGTGTTTTATTGCCGATCCGTGAAAAATCACGCACGAAAATGCGCGTCGTCTGACCGTTTTCACGCATTCCGTGAAAAAATACATAAATGCGTTTGGACGCAGACGCACTTTTTGAGAGTCGCTGCGAATAATGTGTTTGTTTGACCCTAGCCTAAGGTATCTCCTTTACAGGCTCCTTTTAGGTGATCAAGGTAAAATGGTAAATCAGGATACTCTGAGGTGATTGTTATACCAGGATGTACTTTGTAACGCCATGTGGGTATATATATATATATATTTGTAATGTATTTTACCAAGAAGGATACATTGAGATTTCTCCCGTTTTCAAGTACGTCCTGGGTTCAAGAACATTGAGGCTAGGGTCAAACGAAAGCATTTTTATACGCGAACGTAAAAAAGTGCGTCCGAACGAAGTGACGTATTTTTTCACGGAGTGCGCGAAAACGGTCATACGATGCGCATTTTCGGGCGTGATTTTTTACGCATCTGCAATTAAACGCGTAATCTAATTTACCAAATCAATAGGTGAATCAAAAATTAAGGTGAAGGGGTATAAAAAGCCATTTCGTGGATGGTGGCGTTTCACCAAGATGGATGCACTGCAAGTGTTTGTGTTTGCTGCAACGGGCTACCTGTACCTCCAGCACAAAAGACAACGGCGAACATGGGTTCATCCCATCAACGCTGCCAGACACACTCATGGCCACTTTGTGACGCTGTACAGGCCACTACGAGAGAGGGACCCCGTGAAGTTTTTCAACTACATGCGGATGTCCATCCCCTCATTTGATGAACTGTTGTCACAGTTACGGGAGCCGCTGACCAAGAGGGACACCAACATGAGGGATGCCATACCACCGGAGGAGATGCTGGTCATCACTTTGCGGTAAGTACTTCCAAACACCAGCATGCATGACTTCGCTGCCAGTCAGCAGACATGTGCTCGGTGTGCAGAGCCCCTATTGTCGGTCTGTAGTGACATGTACGCAAGCACATTCATACCCACCCACACGCAGGCATCACATTTCAAGACACGTCCAAAAAACCTCTGACACTGACAAGAATGTATGTAAATAGAAATATATTGTAATAAACAAGAAAATAAATGAATTACATATTTGTAACATATATACAAAAGAAAATAACATGAAGGACAAAACATAACAGTGACAACAGGAACAGCATGTCAACCAAAAACATAAAACAGACAAGACACCTCACAAATCCTGGTACAGAGGAGCATCTGGCTCATGAGGACCATGTGTGGATCCGCGGCGGTAGCCAGACTCTGGGGGAGGCCCAGCAACATGGGACATTGGCGCCTGGCTGTGGCTGGCATCACCAGTGGCCTGATGGCGTTGTGGCACCGCACCATAGTAGACCGCAGCCTGTTCTGGACGGGACAGGATCTCATGGATGAGGTCCAGGGATCTGCGGCGGTACTCCACCTTCTGCGCCGGGGTCATCTGGTCCAGCAGGGATTGACAGGAATGGACAAAGGACATGTCCTCACTGTCAGTGATGGTGCAGCGTGGAGGTTGTGGATTGTGCGACCCCATGAACCTGACCATGGCCTGCTCGAAGTCGCTAGGCGGTCCCCTCCTCCTGTTGTGAGCCGGTCTGGTGCTGTCTCTCGGTGCTGCAGCTAGCACCGGTCCGGTCTCCACCTCCCCCTCCACCTGCGAGTCCGTGCCACCCTGGTCAACCTCCTCCTGCCAGCTGGCAGAACCCCCTGCCGGCAGGTGTTGCTCCTGTGACCCAGAGGTGGATGGCTGGTCAATGCTGCTCGCAGTTGGCCTTGGCTCCTGGGTCCTCCTGAGGAACGACAATTGTTCGGTGTATAGATAGCTGTGCACCTTCCTCCTTGCCCCAGCTCCAGAGCGTGCAGCTGCCGCCTCCTTTTTCAGGACCCGGGTGTAGTTGTCCCTGATAGTGCGCCACTTGTTGCTAATTTCATGTGCTGCAAAACATAATGAGAGTGACATTAGGTTCGGTTCATATGATGTGATCATAACACACATTTACTGCATATTTTCCAGGTATCTTGCTAGTGGATGCAGTTTGAAGGATCTGCATTACAACTTCCGCATTGGCAGATCAACAGCTGGTGAGATCGTCCGCAAGGTGTGCCAAACAATATGGGAAACCATGAAGAAGCAATGTTTACCACACCCACGGACGAGGCATGGGTAGCAATTGCAGCAGGATTTTGGGGGAGAGCCAACTTCCCCAATTGCCTTGGAGCCGTGGATGGCAAACATGTCCGCATAGTGAAGCCACTGCACAGTGGCTCACTGTATCAAAATTATAAACATTTCTTTTCCATTGGCCTACTGGCGGTGGCAGATGCCAACTATAATTTTGTGTATGTGGATGTCGGATCATACGGCAAAGACTCTGACTCCACACTGTTCAGGAACTCTACACTGTGGGATGAGCTCGAGAGTGGGACCCTGAACATACCCAGGCCCGCACCATTGCCTGGCAGTGACGTGGTAGTCCCCTATGCCTTCGTGGGTGACGAAGCATTCGGCCTATCCACACATCTCCTACGGCCCTACTCAGGGACACACCTGACTGTGAGGAAGCGGGTGTTTAATTACAGGCTGTCGCGGGCGAGACGGTATGTGGAGTGTAGCTTTGGCATACTGACCAACAAGTGGAGGATTTTTCATAGACCGCTTGATGTAAATGTGGACTTCTGTGTGGATATAGTGAAATGCTGTTGCATCCTACATAATTATGTTCGTGCGAGGGATGGTTTTAATTTCGCTGATACCCTCACAGTTACGGGTCTGGATGAATATGCAAACCATGACATAATAGCTGTGAATAGACACAGCAACAGGTTTCGCGATGCTCTGGCTAATTATTTTACTAGCGATGCAGGGCAGGTGCCCTGGCAGCTGGGGATCATTTAACATGTGACGGCACCTATTATGTTTGCCTTTACTTTTATTGTACATGCAATTTACATGTGATTATGAATTAAATAATCATGTACTCACTCTGTAGCTTCTGCTCTCTGTCAGACCACGTATCATACTCCAGGTACACCACCCTCGAGACTGCAACCCATGCACTGGCCTTTCTCAGTTTGTCCTTGTACAGGTCACAAGCCGTGTCCCAAATCTCGGGATGCTCCGCCACTGCCGCTATCAGACGCTCCACATCAATATCCACACCAGCCATCTTCTGCAAATGCCAGGTACAACAACAGCCACCACAGGACACTTTTTTCGTCTGGACGTTATATAGGCCGCACATGTGCAGCGTCTGACGTCTCCTAATCACGCAAACACGCCGCTATGCCGCAGCTGCGCAATCTGTACGCCCATACTAGCGGTTCGGCGTGCTCGAAAAAATGCGTTCGTTTTCCACTTGCGTTGCGCGGCCGGAATTTCGTGCGACCGTACTTCGTATATTGGCCGCCATTGCCCGTCATTTGCTGCTAGTGCGGCCGTGATTATGTGCGCCAGAACGCGCGTTTAAAGTGCGCTGGTCTGACCCCAGCCTGAATTGTTAGAGTTGTTACAGAAAAACAAAGTAATAAAATGCAAGATATTAAAAACATAACACAAATATACAGATTAACACAGAAAATAAATATGTAGGAAATATACAGGGTTATTCAAAAGAGAGGTGAAGGGCAGGAGAATGGCTGGAGAATGGAAAATTCTAGGTCAAAATAGCCAAACCAGAAAAATTCTCCCATTCATCTCACTTTCCAAATCGGCTATTTTGACCTAGAATTTTCCATTCTCTAGTCATTCTCCTGCTTTTCACCGCTCTCTGAATAACCCTGATAGTCACTACGTTACATGTTTACAGGTGCAATCTGTATATAGTCACTGTTACATGTTTACAGGTGCATTCTGTATATAGTCACTGTGTTACATGTTTACAGGTGCATTCTGTATATAGTCACTGTTACATGTTTACAGGTGCATTCTGTATCGAGGTATGTTAATAGAGATCTCTTAAGTGACTTTAGACTGGGGGAAGAATTGATGGCGTCAGGAAGGTTATTCCATAATTGCAGCGCTCTATAGGAAAATGAGGATCGAGCCGCTTTCTTTTTGTATTGTGGTTTTGCAAGTAAGGTGCAGGTCCTGGATCTGAGGTTATAGGATGAGGGAACTGCTGGGGGAAGCAGTCTATTTAGGTAGGGTGGTAGCTAGAAAGGAGAAGGGTGCGACTAGATTCCAGTGACTGACTGCCAGTTTAGCTCTTTTAACGTTTCACAATGGTAGGTCATGTAGTTTGGAGAAAGGATTTTACCAGGAAGGATACATTGAGATTTCTCTCGTTTTCAAGTATGTCTTGGGTGGCGAGTATGTACCGTTAGGTGTCTTGCCCAAGGACACTAGTTACATTGTAGCACAAACCGGCAGAATGAGTTATACAATGTAGTAAGTTTATGAAGGTGTGTTTGTGGGGCATATATATATATATATATATATATGTGTAAGCATAATACTATTAGTCGGCTCTTGAGTTGAGCGAGGCAAAGACTTTGGATTGAGAAAAAACTGGTTTCCATATAGTGTACGCTGAGTGTTATAATCTTGTGTAGGCCGATACACCTTTGTATGGTCTGTACGATTTACCCTATGACAATCTGTTGTGATGATTTTATATTTTAATGTATTTGCTCTTACAATAGGATATGTCGGGAAAATTAATGATGCGTGACTTTACTGTTACTGATATACAAGTGCCGGGTTTGATTTACCTCATGGTGAATGTATGATTATTGCGGAGAAGTCATTTTGGTTCTATGTCTCTATAGTTAGAGTCACTCGGGGAGAGACTGAACTCTATTATTGGTGCACCTCACAGACTGGCAGCTCATATGTTTATGTGAGGAGAGCAGTTTAATTTGATAGACTGACATAGGCCACCCACTAATATACTTATGTACAGTCAGGTCCAGAAATATTGGGACCTCGACAAAATTCTAACATCTTTGGTTCTATACACCACCACAATGGAGTTGGAATTAAACAAACACAATGTGCTTTAACTGCAGACTGTCAGCATTAATTTGAGGGTATGTACATCCATCTCAGGTGAACGGTGTAGGACTTACAGCAGTTTGCAGATGTGCCTCCCACTTGTTAAGGGACCAAAGGTAATGGGACAATTGGCTTCTCAGCTGTTCCATGGCCAGGTGTGTGATATTCCCTCATTACCCCAATTATAGTGTGCAGATAAAAGGCCCAGAGTTCATTTCAAGTGTGCTATTTGCATTTGGAATCTGTTGCTGTCAACTCTCAAGATGAGATCCAAAGAGCTGTCACTATCAGTGAAGCAAGCCATCATTAGGCTGAAGAAACAAAACAAACCCATCAGAGAGATAGCAAGAACATTAGGCGTGGCCAAAACAACGGTTTGGAACATTCTCAAAAAGAAGGAACGCACCGGTGAGCTCAGCAACACCAAAAGACCCGGGAGACCACGGAAAACAACTGTGGTGGATGACCGAATAATTCTTTCCCTGGTGAAGAAAACACCCTTCACAACAGTTGGCCAGATCAAGAACACTCTCCAGGAGGTAGGTGTATGTGTGTCAAAGTCAACAATCAAGAGAAGTCTTCACCAGAGTGAATACAGAGGGTTTACCACCACAAGATGTAAACCATTGGTGAGCCTCAAAAACAGGAAGGCCAGATTAGAGTTTGCCAAACAACACCTAACAAAGCCTTCACAGTTCTGGACCAAGATCCTATGGACAGATGAGACCAAGATCAACTTGTACCAGAGTGATGGGAAGAGAAGAGTATGGAGAAGGAAAGGAACTGCTCATGATCCTAAATAGGGATGAGCCGAACACTCCCCGAGTTCAGTTCGAGCCCGAACCCGAACTTCCCATTTGTTCGGGACCGAACCCTAACCCGAACCCCCATGCAAGTCAATGGGGCTGAAAATTCGGTTTTTTAGAGTGCCCTCCAAGAGGGCATATATGCTACATATTTGCCATAAAAGGTGTATGGGGGTCCGGGTAGTGCCCTGGGGGACAGGAAACAAGGACAAAAAGTAAAAAAAAAACGTTTTTAAAGGGACAGTGAGTTTTCCTTTGGACCTCTCTCCCTCCCGATCGCCGGGGGGCAGAGGGTTAATCCAGGCACCGTTTGGAAGGGCACAGCCTGCCCTTCCAAACGGTGGCTGTGATTAACCCCTGGGGAGCCGGATCACGAATCGGCGCTGAAAAGCGCAGGATCTTGATCCTCTCCTGGAGCTGGCCGACATCTTAGATGTCGGTCAAGCCTCCAGGAACTCTCCCTGAGGACTGGCGTCATCATGCATAGCACGATGACGCCAGTCCTGGAGTTAACCCCTAGCTGCCACCAATGGTGGAGATAGGGGATTCATTGGAACCTCCTATCTCCCGATCCGTGGCAGCTAGGGTTTAATGTTTGATATCGTTGGATCGGCCAGAGCATGGCCTTTCCAAAGATACTAAACATGAGCATGAAAAATGTTTTTTTTTTTAAAAAAAAAAAATTTAAAAAAATTCTAAAAAAAATAAACAAGTTTTTTTGTTTGTTTTTGTTTTGTTAATGCAGCAATATTGTTCCCATTTCAATTATAATGTGAACAATAATGCTGCACTAACGATTTTTGTATGCGGTGCGTTTGTTAAAAAAAGCGAAATTTTCCCCAAAAAAAAATGTAACGAGACCCCATTTCTAATTTTTTTAACAAGGGCACCCCATACAAAATATAACCGCAAACGATCGCATGTTAAAATGTGAAAAAAAACACTTTACACATAATAAATTATTGAAAATTCTAATTTTATTGCACTTTTTGTTATAATATACAGACATGACATAACGTATACATATAATAATGACATATTATGAATCTGCCAAGTCTGCTGGAAAGAACGATATATAATATGTCTGGGTCATATATCAAAATATGGCTACAAAACGCGGTTAAACATGATGAGCGAAAGCGGTAAAAATGACCTCCGCACAGAGGTGTGAAAAGCCTCAGCAGCGAAAGGGTTAAATGCAGCATATTAGGATGTTTTAGGGAAATTAATTCTCAAATCTCAATCAGAAGCAGACACCACCCCACCCCCTTATACAATGTATCAAATTGATTACCAGACTAAAAACACCTGGTGTTATGCCCGTTTGTGAACAGAGGTCATTTAGAGTTGATAATCTTTCCACGAACACATTAGTTTTTAATTCAATATCTAATAAACCGTTGCTTATAATATTCTGCAGTAAAGAGTCTCTTTATTTCTAGATTTTTTAGTATTTTTTTAAGCATTTTCTATACTTTTTTCAAAATTTCTTTTTTTTTCGAACTCGAACCGAACACGCCCAAAAAGTTTGAAAAACGCGAACGTTCGAACTGCCAAAGTTCGGGTCGAACTCCGAACTGTCCGAACCCGAACAGCTCATCCCTAATCCTAAACATGCCACCTCATCGGTGAAGCATGGTGGTGGTAGTGTCATACCTCATCCTTCACCTGCTCTGATGCTGCCACTAATCACTACAACACTACGCTTGTCTCTGCTCTAGACACTCCTGCTCCTCTTCGACTCTGTAAGGCCCCACGCCGCCAGCTTCAGCCCTGGCACACCCTCCAGACTCGCTACCTGCAAAGATGCTCCCGCACTGCAGAGCGTGCCTGGAGGAAATCCCACTCTGAAGCTGATTTTGTTCACTTCAAGTTTATTCTCCGGTCATACACCTCTGCCCTCCACTTGGCCAAACAATCCTTCTTCTCATCTCTTATATCTACGCTGTCCTCCAGCCCTAAACAGCTCTGGTCCACCTTCAACACCCTCCTCTACCCACTTGCACCTCCCCCCACAGCTGCCTTCAGCGCTCAAGACCTGGCAGACTACTTCCTCAGTAAAACTCTAACTATCAGAAGCAACATCCCAACACAAGATAGTTATCTGCCACCTCCACTCCCACAGGTCCCCTCTGCCATCCTCTGCCGCTTCCTCCCAGCCACTGAGGAGGAAGTCAATTCCTTATTGTCCTCCTCACATCTCACCACGTGCCCGCTCGACCCCATTCCCTCACATCTAATTCCTCCCCTCTCCTCCTCCCCCACCCCTGCTCTCACACACACCTTCAACCTATCTCTCTCCACTGGCTCCTTTCCATCCGCATTCAAACACGCGCTAGTTACCCCTTTACTAAAGAAACCATCCCTCGATCCCAACTCTCCATCCAACTACCGCCCTGTATCCCTGCTTCCCTTTACCTCTAAGCTCTTAGAAAAACTAGTCTTCAACCACCTCTCTCTCTTCCTGTCCTCCAATTCCCTACTTGACCCCCTGCAATCTAGCTTCCGTCCCCTACACTCAACTGAAACTGCCCTCACCAAAGTCACCAACGACCTCCTAACTGCTAAAAAACACGGCCACTATTCTATTCTCATCCGGCTTGACCTCTCGGCTGCTTTTGACACGGTGTACCTCAAGGCTCTGTCCTTGGTCCTCTGCTCTTTTCCATCTACACCTCCTCCCTGGGCAAAATCATCAACAGCTTTGGCTTTAATTACCACCTCTACGCTGATGACACTCAGATCTACCTCTCTACCCCTGATCTCTCTCCCCATGTCCTTTCAAAAGTCAGTGACTGTTTATCTGGCATCTCCTCCTGGATGGCCTCCCACCACCTAAAGATCAACATGTCAAAGACTGAACTCCTACTTATTCCTCCCTCCAATGCCTCCCCACCTCCTGACTTCTCTATCACGGTGGAGGGTATCACCATCTCCCCATCAAACCAAGTTCGCTGTCTTGGAGTTACACTTGACTCTGCTCTTTCCTTCATCCCCCACATCAAGTCTCTTTCCTCCTCCTGCCGATACCAACTGCGTAATATTTCCAGAATTCGGCCATTTCTTACCGCTGTCACCACAAAACAACTCATACACGCCCTGGTAATCTCCCGACTCCACTATTGCAATAATCTCTTATCTGGCCTCTCCCCCCTACAATCTATCCTGAACGCCTCCGCCAGGCTAATTCACCTCACCTGCCGCTCTGTCTCTGCCGCTCCCCTCTGCGAGTCCCTTCACTGGCTCCCCATCCACTGCAGAATTAAGTTCAAAATCCTTATCCTTACCTACAAAACCCTCACTAACTCAGCTCCCCACTACCTGTCCTCACTAATCACCAAATACACCCCAGCCCGCTCCCTAAGGTCAAACAGTGACCTGCGCCTAGCTTCTCCCCGCATCACCTCTTCCCATGATAGACTGCAGGATTTCTCACGCGCAGCCCCACTCTCTGGAACGCTCTCCCTCGTACTGTCAGACTTTCCCCTAACTTCTATTCCTTCAAACGCTCCCTTAAAACATTCCTATTTAGGGAAGCCTACCACCCAACTCACTGATGCAACCATCAATCACTCTCACCTTACAGTCCTCTCCTCCTGTTTCCAACCCCAACCCTCCCAGATTGTGAGTTCCTACAGGAATAGGGCCCTCATCTCCTCCTGTACTGTTTGTCAAATGTTGTTCAATGTATTGTAACCCTGTCTATACTGTGCCTATTGTATAGCGCTGCGGAATATGCTGGCGCTTTATAAATAAAGAATAATAATAATAATAAAAATAATAATGTATGGCTGCCAATGGAACTGGTTCTCTTGTATTTATTGATGATGTGACTGCTGACAAAAGCAGCAGGATGAATTCTGAAGTGTTTCGGGCAATATTATCTGCTCACACTCAGCCAAATGCTGCAGAACTCATTGGACGTCGCTTCACAGTGCAGATGGACAATGACTCAAAGCATACTGCAAAAGCAACCAAAGAGTTTTTGAAGGGACAGAAGTGGAATGTTATGCAATGGCCAAGTCAATCACCTGACCTGAATCCCATTGAGCATGCATTTCACTTGCTGAAGACAAAACTGAAGGGAAAATGCCCCAAGAACAAACAGAAACTGAAGACAGTTGCAGTAGAGGCCTGGCAGAGCATCACCAGGGATGAAACCCAGCGTCTGGTGATGTCTATGCGTTCCAGACTTCAGGCTGTGATTGACTGCAAAGGATTTGCAACCAAGTATTAAGAAGGGAAAGTTTGATTTATGATTATTATTCTGTCCCATTACTTTTGGTCCCTTAACAAGTGGGAGGCACATCTGCAAACTGCTGTAAGTCCTACACCGTTCACCTGAGTTGGATGTACATACCCTCAAATTAAAGCTGACAGTCTGTAGTTAAAGCACATTGTGTTTGTTTCATTCCAACTCCATTGTGGTGGTGTATAGAGCCAAAGATGTTAGAATTGTGTCGATGTCTTCTGATCTTGCTCATTAGTTACAATTGTGGTGAAGTCCTTCCCTGCAGGATAAGGAAATATATGTAATTTTTGAGTATTGGAAATTGCTAGCTAGTGCTTAGCCCTGCATAAATTGACTACTCAAGTCATAAGTGACAATAATTGCTGGACTTATGTGTCAGCCACTTGGCATATGCCAAGTATATATATATATTTCTTCTGATTTTGCTCATTACAATTGTGGTGAAGTCCTCCCCTGCATGATAAGGAATAATCCTGGTCTGAAATCTGTAGCTTACTTCCCAGCTGCTTCCACTTTGCAAATCATCCTAATTAACACAAGGTTCTAGCCCTTCCCATGATATGTTAATCTGTATATTTGTGTTTTCTTTTTAATAGTTTGCATTTTATTACTTTGTATTTCTGTAACAACTGTAACCACTCAATGTTCTTGAACCCAGGACATACTTGAAAACGAGAGAAATCTCAATGTATCCTTCCTGGTAAAATCCTTTGCAAATAAATGAATAAATCAATATTATCCTTGGCAAAGGTTATGTCTTTCTAGTGATGGTCTTCTTATATATGTTCAGTCATGTCCATTTATTAATTGACTTGCTTCAAACTACCAGTTATGTTGTTCGTGTTAATCAGTGCACTGATTGTGGTTTTATTTTAGTATTATTTTCAATAAATGTTAAGTTTTAATTGCACTCTGTATGTTTGCCTTTCGATGTAAGGCTTTTTTGTTCTGTATCTAACATGGGTTACCCCCCGACACTAAGAGAGTGTATGCGATATTTTTATACACAATCTATTTTGATTCCATGTCCTGTTTCCCCTAGTGGGATTCCGGTTTTCTGTATATTCCAGAATAGGATAATATTCAGGAAGTAGGAGCTGAAGAAACACCCCTAGCTGAGGGGCGTGATCGGAGAAGATGAAATGACAATGAGTTAAAAGCAGGGAAAATAATTTTTTTTACACATTATTAAAACTTTTATTGATTTATTCTAGTTTGTTTATAGGTATAAAAGCGTTTAAATGTCAATTAAGAAAAAATATTTCTAGACATGCATATCCCTTTAATATGTGGGTAGAAGCTGCTTGATCCAAGGAGAAATCTGACGCCATTCTGGGGTCAAGAGGAATTTTCCCCAGTATGTTGCATATTGGCGAACGCTTCAGACTGGGTTTTTTTTAGTTCTTTTTCTTGTGTCTTCTGTAAATATCATTTTGTACCTGTGCCTAACTTTATTCCTATCTTGCCCCTGTATTTATTTATTTATAAAGTATTGTATGTGTACTGTACAGGGATTTTAACCCTTTCGCTGCTGAGGCGTTTCACGCCTCTGTGCTGAGGTCATTTTTACCGGTTTTGCTCATCATGTTTAAACGTGTTTTGAAGGCTTATTTTAGTATATGACCCAGACATATTATATATCGTTCTTTCCGTCAGACTCGGTAGATTCATAATATGTCATTATTATATGTATACGTCATGACCTGTCTGTATATTATAACAAAAAATGCAATAAAATATGTATTTTCAATAATTTACAATGTGTAAAGTGTTTTTTTTTCACATTTTAACATGCGAGCAATTGCGGTTACATTTTGTATGGGGTGCGCTTGTTAAAAAAATTAGAGATGGGGTCTCGTTACATTTTTTTTGGGGGAAAATTACACGATTTTTAACAAACGCACCGCATACAAAAATCGTTAGTGCAGCATCATTGTTCACATTATAATTGAAATGGGAACAATATTGCTGCATTAACAAATCAAAAAAAAGAAAAAACAAATGTTTATTTTTTTTTTTATAACTTTTTTTAAAAAAAAATTTTAAATTATTTTTCCTTTTTTTTTTTTAATTTTTCACAGTCGTGTTTGGTATCGTTGGAACGGCCATGCTCTGGCCGGTCCAACAGTACCAAACTTTAACCCCTAGCTGCCACGGATCGGGAGATAGGGGGTTCCAATGAACTCCCTATCTCCACCGTTGGTGACAGTTAGGGGTTAACTCCAGGACTGGCGTCATCGTGCTATGCACGATGACGCCAGTCCTCAGGGGGAGTTCCCGGAGGCTTGGCCGACATCCAAGATGTCGGCCAGCTCCGGGAAAGGATCATGAACCAGCGCTTTTCAGCGCCGATTCGTGATCTGGCACCCCAGGGGTTAATGACAGCCACCGTTTGGAAGGGCAGGCTGTGCCCTTCCAAGCGGTGCCTGTATTAACCCCCTGCTCCCCGGCGATCAGGAGGGAGAGAGGTCCGAAGGACCTCCCCCCTCCCTTTCAGGCGCCTCCTCCGCACATGCGGGGGGGCGCCTGAATTAGATGTCATCGCGTCGCCGCGATGACATCTAATGTCCCCGCCGGGCTCCTGAGTGCTGGGCTGACATCCAAGATGTCAGCCCGCACCGGGGGGGGGGTGCAGCAATCCGCCAGAATCCGGTGGATTGCTGCCTCCTGTGCTCGGACGCGCTGAGCGCGTCCGTAGCACAGGAGAACCACTTGGCTGGACGCACTGAGCGCGTCCATAGCAGCCAAGTGGTTAATTCACTATAACCCCATGTATCCCTGTACAGCAGTGAGTGACCACACAGTTCTCTCTGTATTCTGCCCTTGCCCTGGCTTCTGTATTGCAGCAGTAATCTATTTGTACTTTTAGTTACAGTGAGGTTTAGGGCTGCTATTTGCAGCTAGTTTTATGTCTCTCCAGGGTGCTTGGAGAAAAATAAAACAAAGGATTTCATTTCTCCACAGGAGGCACACTAATCTTTCTTGAAAAAGGTGTGAAAATGGTCTTTCGATATGCTAATGAGTGATTTCCAAGCATTACAGGTTGTAGGTTAAATCCTCTTCCTTTTTCTTTGCTGTGCTCCACAGAGTCAACCTATGTATACTGCTCTCCCTAAATTTTCAGATATGGGGGATACGTTATTTGTTTATTTATACATATTTTCTATCAGGAATTGATGTATATTCCCTTCCTACAGGTTTTTGTACCGCCTTTCTAATTCTTTTGCATACTTATGCTTTTTCCTGCACCTCTATCGGTCCAGTGGGTCACCCAGTGGTTCCATCAGCTGAACTCCCTTCTCCCCCTGGACTGTCGCGGCAGTCACTGTCTCCACAGTCAATTTATTCCCCCCCCCCAGCGACGCCGGGGTTAGCTAAACCAGGCCGCTTCCACAGGTTGAGACCTTGTGCACCGGTGTGGCTCCGCCTTCACAGTGCCGGATTCGCGTGCTTTCTCTGTGGAAGGTGCGACTCCATTTTGACTGCTTCAGTTTTCTGCCGCTAGTGAGAAGACTATGGCTCTCTCGAAAGAAAAATGGCACAGCACTTCTCCCTCTTCCAATGCCTCTGACCCAAATAGTGCAACGGCTAGACACGGCAGCAAAAATTTGCTTGGAGCAACCGCTCCAAACCACTCCTTGATTTGGCCAGCCCTGATTACAGAGCAAAATCGAGAACTTGATTTTGGGTGTAAAGGGGTTAAAGATGATGAGCATGAAGCGGTCAAAATGAGCGCAGCACACAGTGGTAAAATGGCTTCGTAGGGAAGGGGTTAATAATGGGAAGAAATATAGATGAGTTCCTACACTACATCTTTTTAGGACTTGACCTCTGAATAGATATTTTAAAACTCTATTTTATCCATCTCAACAACCCAAATTGCTGATTTGGTCCTGACGAGATACAATCTGCTACTAAGAAGCACAAATTCTGCAGTTTTGTATGAGGGGTTGTTAGGGACATAATTCAGCTTTGGTTATACCTAGCTTTTATCAGAGAATCAATAATTGCATCATACAGTGAGAAGTGTGTATCATATAGTGAAATGCAAATATTCTATACTGAAATCCATATGTCATATACTGAAATCTATATATCATATAATGAAAGTCATATACCATATACTAATAGTTATATACTACATACTGAAATTAATATATCATATACTGAAATGCATATATCACATAATGAAAATCCAGATGTCATATAGTGAAACTGATGTTATATACTGAAACCTATATGCAATATAATGAAATCCATATACCATATACTGAAATGCATATGCTATAAACTGAAATACATATATATTATATACAGAAATACATATATCATATCCTGAAACCCATATGCTATATACAGAAATCAATATGCTATATACTTATATCCATATGCTATATAGTGAAATCCATATGCTATATACTGAAATCCATATGCTATATAGTGAAATTCATATTCTGTATATTGAAATCCATATGACATATACTGAAATCCATTTCATATACTGAAAACCAACTATACTGAAATTGGTAACCCTTGATAAAGACATTTTGCCGAAAAGTTGGGGGTACTTGGTCTTGGTATGTGCGTCTCCCCTGGGACTCCCTTTGTCTTTATACTTTTGTTCATTTTTTGTTTATCTTTTTTGGACAGCTTTACATGCTTCTACTAGGATATGGGTGGTGCCTTTTTTTCAGGGCTTGAGTCCTGCGGGAACGGCGTTCCCGCACTTCTCCCACAGCGGGAACACTGCGGGAACGCAGGTTCCCGCTGTGGCCGAGCCCTAAACGATTCAGCTGGCCGCACATGGCGGGCGGCCGCGTGTTCTCCCTCCTACAACGAGCGGCAGCTGGTATGAAGTGCGGCCACTCGCCTGGGATCCAACAGCCATCCGTGATCTTGCGAGATCGCGGAGGTCACGTGAACTCCACGATCTCGCGAGATTTCAGATGGCTGTTGGATCCCAGGAGACCGGCCGCACTTCATACTAGCTGCCGCTCGTCGTGGGAGGGAGAACACGCGGCCGCCCGCCATGGGTGGCCAGCGAAATGGGCCTGGCGAAGGAGAGGTGAGCTGGGGGCAAATACATCCATATGAGCTGGGGGCAAATACATCCATAAGAGCTGGGGGCAAATATACCCATATGAGCTGGCCTTGGGCAAATACATCCATATGAGCTGGGGCAAACATATCCATATAAGCTGGCCTGGGGCAAACATATCCATATGAGCTGGCCTGGGGCAAATACATCCATATGAGCTGGGGCAAATATACCCATATGAGATGGGGCAAACATATCCATATTAGCTGGCCTGGGGCAAATACATCCATATGAGCTGGGGCAAACATATCCATATGAGCTGGCCTGGGGCAAATACATCCATATGAGCTGGGGCAAACATTTCCATATGAGCTGGCCTGGGGCAAATACATCCATATGAGCTGGGGCAAACATATCCATATGAGCTGGCCTGGGCAAATACATCCATATGAGCTGGGGCAAACATATCCATATGAGCTGGCCTGGGGCAAACATATCCATATGAGCTGGGGCAAACATATCCATATGAGCTGGCCTGGTGCAAATATATCCATATGACCTGGGGCAATATATCCATGTGTTTGGGGTTAATATATCCATATGAGCTGGGGAAATATATCCATGTGTTTGGGGGCAATATATCCATATGAGCTTGTGGCAATATATCCATGTGTTTGGGGGCAGTATATCCATATGAGCTGGGGGCAGTATATCCATACGAGCTGGGGGAAGTAAATCCATACGAGCCGGTGGAAGTAAATCCATACGAGCCGGGGGCAGTATATCCATATGAGCTGGGGCAGTATATCCATATGAGCTGGGGGCAGTATATCCATATGAGCTGGGGGCAGTATATCCATACGAGCTGGGGGCAAATATATCCATGTTTGAGCTGGGGCAATATATTCATGTGAGCTGGGGGCAAATATATCCATGTGAGCTGGGGGCAAATATATTCACGTGAGCTGGGGGCAAATCTATCCATATAACCAGTGCTGTGCATATTATTCTGGGGGCTCAGTGCTGGGTATATTATTCAGGGGGCTCAGTGCTGTGCATATTATTCTGGGGCTCAGAGCTGTGCATATTGTTCTGGGGGCTCAGTGCTGTGCATATTATTCTTGGGGCTCAGTGCTGTGTATATTATTCAGGGGGCTCAGTGCTGTGCATATTATTCTTGGGGCTCTGCTGTGCATATTATTCTTGGGGCTCAGTGCTGTGTATATTATTCTGGGGGCTCAGTGCTGTGCATATTATTCTTGGGGCTCTGCTGTGCATATTATTCTTGGGGCTCTGCTGTGCATATTATTCTTGGGGCTCAGTGCTGCGTATATTATTCTGGGGGCTCAGTGCTGTGCATATTGTTCTGGGGGCTCAGTGCTGTGCATATTGTTCTGGGGGCTCAGTGCTGTGCATATTGTTCTTGGGGCTCACTGCTGTGTATATTATTCTGGGGGCTCAGTGCTGTGCATATTGTTCTGGGGGCTCAGTGCTGTGCATATTATTCTTGGGGCTCAGTGCTATGTATATTGTTCTGGGGGTATATTTTTTTTTGGGTAATAGGGGTTGTGGAATTCGGGGGTGAGTTCCCTCACTTTTTTTCCCAGGGCTCGACGCCTGCTTTTTTTATTATGCTTTTTGGTTAGCTGCCATAATATTTATATGCTTTATTATTGAGTTTAAGTTTTTCTCTTCGATTGCTTTTGTTATATATTTTTGATTCCTTAGTGAACTGTATGTGGCGGCGTACTCTAATCCATTGTTTGAATTGGCATATTTTCTACATTCCGTCATTCATTGTAAATTTTTAACTGGTGTCTCTGCTCTACATTAATAAAATGTATATATTTTTTTTTTGTTTGTATTTGTATTTAAAGTTTTTTATTTTGTAATTAAGTCGTCATATAGACAGAAAGAGTAAGGGCCTCGCAGGGCCACATGTGACGAAAAAGCATCAGCAATAAGGCTGGGGTCAGACGAGCGTGATTTCTACGGGCTGTACGTCCGTGCAGTACGGACATCGTCAGTACGGATGACGCAGTAGTGGTCACACAGTCCGTTTTTTCACTGAAGTTATTTTTTGACGGATGTAGGAGGGAAAAATAAATTACAATGAAAAAACATTCTGTCCGTCAAAAATGCTGGACGTATAAATGCAGTCCGTCTGACCATGCTCCATCACTCACACACAAAGCTATGCAGACGTTGTGGACGCGGCGCACTCCGCACGTCCGTTCTAGCAGTATTACGTTCTTGCCAACCTGCGTCCGTTTGCCGCGGCCGTTGTGCGTCCGCAGTTCAGTGCGGACGTACTTCATGTGTCAGGCTCCAATGGACTTTCTTTCATGCTATCACGGACGTACTTTTAGGCGCAATCACGGACGTGAACACTACGCTCGTCTGACCCCAGCCTTAGACAGCCAGTATATAAACAGTCAGCATAAGTACATCAGGAGAGTAACAATAAACATAACCAAATAGGGGGGTCTCATCTAAATAGAAATCAAAAATTATCTTGTCAGCAGGAAACATTGCATCATCAAAGCAAGAAAATATAGGTCTACCTCAAAGTAGTACATCTGGCAACAGAAAGTTAACAAACCGTGGGAAAGGATGAAGAGAACTACACCGACCACACACCAGCAAAGGAGCAAAGGGGAAAAAAAAAAAAAGGGGATATATATATAATTGGGTGGGGTAGAGGAGAGTGGCAAAGGCCAAGATTGTGACTTTCCCAGCTCACTCCTGAAGGAGGCCGTGGAAGGATAATGTCACAAGGCCCAGGAGCCCGAGGGCCAAGTATGGCAACCAGAGCCATGGTAGGTGCCATAGTGGCACACCTCGAGGCAGCCTGAATAATGCCAGAAAAAAAAGGGGTGGGGGAGAGGGGAGGTAGGGTACACCATTGCTGGCGGGGTAAGTGTCGGTAAAGAACCAAAAGTCTCAAAAGTCATCGGTAACAGGATGGTGTGGAGGATTCACCGCCTAACTCACAGGGTAGAGGCACAAGGGAGATATAGCAGGATGAGGGGGGGGCAGGGAAAACACAGAAATAAGGGGGAGCAGTGTAGACTAAGGTGGTCGAGCGAATCTCCGTCAACAGAAAAATAAATATCTATAGTGTGGGGGGGGGAGCTCAAAAGTCAAAGGGGTGTCCGCAAGGGGGGCAGATGTTGCAAAAGAATGTCATCTGAGTTCAGATCAGGGTGGTCGGCATAAACAGCCCCAGATATGGTCACCCGCCGAGGCTGGAGAGCGAATAGCTCCGGAGAGCACGCCAAAGCGGACAGGGGGTTCAGCCGGCATCTAAAAATATACAGGTGGGTAAAGTCATCCAAGCAGCCAACGTGATGCACAATACAGCCAGCAGCAGGCCTTCCAAATGAGGCACCCCGGCGGGACAGAAGAGCCATCCACAAAGCCGGCCAGGACGTGAAGCCGCAGCAGACCGGCCATCACCATCCCCGAATACCGGAACTGATCCGAGGGCAGCAGGCTGCTCCAGCAGAGGGACCAGGCACCGCACAGCAGAAGGCCCCACCGGGCCAGGGCAGTCTCTGCACCGATCACCAACCTCCATCTCAGGTAAGACATCAGGTGTACAAGAAAGCAGATCCTCAGCATGCCCAGCCAGTGAAGGGGGAAGGCGGCCTCCCAATCCAGTGTTACCCACGGCCGTGGGGGTCCCTCCGGAATGTTCCTCCGCCACCTCCAAAGGCATCACATCATCCGATAGGCACCCCTGCCACGCGTCCGACGCCCCCCCCAGCAACCAAACATCCGGCAGCAGCACGGCTATAGGGTCCCCTGGCTCCGCTCGAGACGCACTCACCCCCTCCGCGATTGCATAGTGAGGCGCAATCGGGTCAGGCGTCATCACCCTCCACACTGGGACACCGGAACTCTCCATCTCGGCCCGTTCGACATGCGGGCGCTTCACCGGGACAGCAGCATCATACGTAGCAGCGCGGCAGGAACACAGCAGAAGTTCAGCCCTCCACATCTCACGGAACTCAGCCAAAAGAAGCTGCAGATCACCCTTAGTCAAGGGTTGATCATCCTGGGTCAGCGATGGCGACCCCCGATCTTCACTCATCCTCAGGTCTGGCCTCGGATCTTAGGCCCCAAGATGGCCGCTGGACAAATTACCCAGACAGAAAAACGTTGGCGATTCCGCAGTCAGGTAGCCAAATGTCCCAGGACGCTGTCTCATAGAGCGTGGGGTAGTATCCAAAGCTTCTCGGAGCCGAAGGGAGAGAGGGAATACTTTAAAAAATTGGTGAAAACACACCAAAAAGTCGCAATCAGAGCGGAGCTCATGAATCCTGCTTCCTCTCTCCTCGGCAGTTAGCCACACCCCCCAATAAAATGTATATATTTTGATTGGAGCGCATCTAGTTTTGTTTCTGGTTCTTTGAGTTTCAGTCATATGGGGTGGCTGTATGTCTAGATAGCACCCAGCTATTGTGCATGTACTTACCGGGTCCAGCACAGTCATTCTTTTTGTGATATACTGAAATCCATATCATGTACTGAAATGGTGAAATCTATGTCATATAAAGAAATTCATATGATATATATTGAAATGTATATGTCATATATTGAAATCCATGTTATATACTGAAATACATATTCTATATACTGAAATACATATGCTATATACTGAAATACATATTCTATATACTGAAATACATATTCTATATACTGAAATACATATGCTATATACTGAAATACATATTCTATATACTGAAATACATATGCTATATAGTAAAATCCATTTGTTATATATTGAAAAGTATGTCATATAATGAAATCCATGTTATATAATGAAATCCATATGTAATATATTGAAATGTATATGTCGTATAATGGAATCCATATATAATATATTGAAATGTATACGTCATATAATGAAATCGATTTGATATAATAAAATCCATATGTAATCTATTGAAATGTATATATAATCTATAATGAAATCCATATTTAGTATATTGAAATGTGTATGCTATATAATGAAATCCATATGTAATATATTGAAATGTTTTCCCTGCATTTCATGATTAAAATTGACTAATGGAAAAGACTTTTGGGTAACAAAGCCAAGAAAGCTCATTTATTTTTGACTTACAAGAAAACATGTTCTCACTTACTGACATTAAAGTTATTAAAAATAGAGAAAAGATACAGTTTTAGGAACCTGATGTTATTAATACAGGATAAGTCACATATATCGCTACTTTTGGAGCATTAATTGAAGAGACGGTGAAAAACAATGAACAACAGATGATCTGTCTGCAGAGAGGACTTAACTTTGGCACAGATAAGAAAAGCTTTCTTATAATATTATCAATGTATAATATGCTATTGTCTGGAAACCAAATCTATTCTGACAGTTTTATTGGGAGAGAAATACTTAGAATTAAAGATGCCTTTGATATAATGGACAAAAACAGATCATAAAAAAAAATCACGTTATCTCTCTTCTTTTTCTTTTTTTTTTTAAAGTCCTTTTCATTCACATCTCTTCATAAGAATATTTCAAACAGTATTTAAATAGATATGCAAAGCCAGCAGGAACTATATATTTAAGACTGACACTGGAATGGATAATAATAATTAAGAAGACAATCCATAACTATAAAAGACAGTATCGTTCGGGGGGGGGGGGGAATGAAATTGGAATTTTCCTTGCTGGATATTAAAAAGGACGAGCATGATGAAAATGCAATCTTTAGACAAAAAGAAACCATCGTGTGTAGAAAAAGAAATGATCATTGTATAGTTTTGAGGGAGATTTCGGCTTTAAATAGAAAATTATAATAGTTTAACCCCTTCGCTGCCAAGTGATTTTCCAAAGAAACATTGTCAGGAACCAGTGGTTATTAGAAAAATCTTTTTTATTTAATTATACAGTAATAAATATTTTGCAATATTTATCTAGCATATGTCTTACTGTAATATCATATTTGGTCAGTAGGTGGTGCCATCTACTGCCAAACTCAGTTACAGCCATTACAGTTGCAGCTCATATTCTCTGCATCAGCTGCTGAATGTCCAATGTCAGGACATTCAGTTAGACAATTTTACAAAGATTTAGCTCTTTGGGCATTATGCTCACAGGGCTAAAACTTTGGGGGCACCTTCCGTAGCCCAAAAGCAAACAAAATTCACTTGCAGCAAACAAATTTAATTTGTTTTTGGGCTGCTGAGCTGCAGATCTTGATATTTCAATATTGGGCACCGGATGGTACATTTGAAGCTCTAGATAACGCGATCTTGGTAGCGAAGGGGTTAAATGCTCAACATGCAGTCAAACATATTTACAGATTAGACAGCCAGATACATGGAAGGATATGGATAGAGATAGATCGAGATAAATAGATAAAGATAGACAGAAAGTCGGACGGACGATAAAATAGATATCAAGTGTCATTTAATTTCCACCATTCCAAGGTAATAAATAAAATAAGGTTATTGAGTTGAGTTGACTAATTGTAAAATAACAGAAAGGAGGGGGGTTGTCTATGGAGGCGCTGATTTGTTATAAAATTTGGGGTTGCTGCCTACAAGGTGTTACACATAAACCTCAACGAAATGTGCAAATGCAATAGAAGAAACAAAAAAACAGTCCAAGTGGCGCAGTAGTAAATCTGTGAGTCACATAAACCCTGGCCTAAAAGGCCCTCCGGGTACTCATATAGAGATACTTGATTCTAGGCTTTAATACATTGCAAAGAACCATCAGGTCCTGAGCGCCGTGCACGTGGCACTAAGTGTGCAAATAACAATCAAGTGTGCAAAATCGCAATCCACAGTACAATCGATAGTTTCAAGTCCACCGGCTGGGTGGAGTAGAGGTAATGTCACCGCTCTGCATGGAGAGAGCCTGTGGAGTCATGGGTTCGATCCCAGCAAGCAACCTCTCCAGTAAGGCTGGGGTCAGATGAGCGTAGTGTTCACGTCCGTGATTGCGCCTAAAAGTACGTCCGTGATAGCATGACAGAAAGCCCATTGGAGCCTGACACATGAAGTACGTCCACACTGAACTGCGGACACACAACGGCCGCGGCCCACGGACGCAAGGCAGGCAAGAACGTACAACCCCTAGAACGGCCGCACAAAGTGCGCTACGTCCGCATAGCTTTGTGTGTGAGTGATGGAACGTGGTCAGACGGACTGCATTTATACGTCCAGCATTTTTCACGGACAAAATGGTTTTGCTTTTTAATTTATTTTCCCTCCTACATCCGTCAAAATATACGTCAGTGAATAAACGGACTGTGTGGCCACTACTGTGTCTTCTGTACTGACGTACATCCGTGTGCACGGACGTACAGTCCGTAGAAATCACGCTCGTCTGACCCTAGCCTGAGTGTCCTTGGCAAGACACCTAATGGTACATATTCGCCACCCAGGACATACTTGAAAACGAGAGAGGCTCCATCATCGGTGAGTTAGACTGAAAAATCAATTCTGACCGCCATTTTTATTTACTGTGTTACGCTATGGGAGCGTTGTCTCTTTGTCTGTACTTTATTTGAGGCCAACAAGAAGAAAAAGAAGGGATACGCCACCCTATAACTGGTGTAAGGTGCTTCAACCCAGAGCCGGGATTCACTAGGCTCTGTAATCTGTGAGTGAGTTTTTTTCGTATATACTCACCTGAATTGTATGAAACAGTCTGCACTATTGTTTCTCCTTCCCCCCCTCTTTTCTTTTTCCTTTTTATAACCTGTCCATTGAGGAGAAGAGCTGCGATAGTGGGACATTTTATCTCTACAACATGACCCATATGCTGTGCAATGACTTGTGACCACAGAATCTGGTTTCATTTGTATTTTGCACATTTGCACGTGCACTTTACTGTGGTTTAGGACTTACCTATTTTTTTAGCCTGCCAGAGAACTATTAGCACCTTGTGTACCACTGCACATTTTGTGTACGCACTTTATTGATAAGTGGATTTATAAGCACATGCACTTTATTATCATACATCTTTTGTTGCATGGTTTAAGGACTTGATATTATCGATTGTACTGTGGATTGCGATTTTGCACACTTGATTGTTATTTGCACACTTAGTGCCATGTGCACGGCGCTCAGGACCTGATAGTTCTTTGCGATATATAGAGATACTTGATTCTAGGCTTCAATACGAGTACCCGGAGGGCCTTTTAGGCCAGGGTTTATGTGACTCACAGATTTACTACTGCGCCACTTGGACTGTTTTTTTGTTTCTTAATTGTAAAATAAAACTGATGCATAAGACACATGTTGAAAGTGAGAGAATTGCTCAAATCACTCATAAACTCTCCATTGTGCGCATGATAGTTGGTCTACTTCTACCGGCATTTTAAAGAAGCTGTGTTCCTAAGGACCCCACCAGCTCTGCTATTGTCATGGCACCCTCATAGCTGACCAGTCTGAAAAACAGCCTGGCCCATCACCATAGCGATCCAACTGCTGGTCAGGAACATGGACCTCCAGGGTCTCTTTAAAGCTCGCGTTGTGTCCTCAGGCATGCAGTATTTTGTCCCAGACACACATCATGGGGAAACTCAGGAACCAATTCCAACTTAGCTGCTATGTCTGACAGCTCAAGCCGAAGTGAATAACATAAATTATACGTTTAGAATGGCATTGGTCATGGGGTGGGATATTCGTATTAGGAGGAAGTGAGCAGCCAGTTCTTGAATACAATGTGTTGGAAGCAGTAAAAATGGGCATAAAGATCTGAGTGACTTTCACAAGGGCCACCTAGTGATGGCATCTCCAAAAAAAGAAGTCTTGTGGGGTGTTTCTGGTCTTCAGTGTTTAGTACCTACCAACATTGGTGCATAGATGGTCAATCAGTGAAACAGGGTCATGGGCATCCAAGGCTCTTTGATACACAGGAGGCCTGGTGGAGACCATGCCTCAATACATCAGAGCTGTTATGGCCTACATGATATTAGGCAGGTGGTTTTAATATTTTGACCAATGACAGTAGATCCCAGTGTCTTTCTGTGGTTCCTTCACGGTTCTTATGCAACCACACTCAAACAAGCTCGAATAAGGTCGTGCTTGGCTCCATGGAGTCCTATGCCACTGCTGGTGTCATTTAGAGTCTCTGTTTTCTTACGGCTCGAGATGCTGATACAGTGTCTTGGTTGAAATCGGGTCGTAACAGAGAGCTACTAAGGGTATCTTCATTTTTATCTTATTGGTTCCGTGGACTGACTTGGTTGGAATTGGGTGCTCAGTGTTTGCAGCCATGGCACATTGATCATGTGAGCTGAGGAGGCATGATGACAGTGCCATGTTACTAGTGGTATCATGGAAACTTTGACCCATAACCTAAAATGGTTGTCCAGCATCTGGTTGAGGGTCTGTGGCTACAGGTGAGCTCCTTATTTAAACCATCAATACTACTATGATAATTCTAACGTTTCCCCTACTACTCCAGATGAGCCACTAACCTCCTTTTTGGACAAACATTTACGGCAGGTTACTGTGGATTTGCACCTCCTACTTACTATACTTTGTATAAGAAGTGCAAATGTATTGGCAGCTAGAGAATACCAAGCTCTTCCAATGATGCTCATATTCTCATCTGCAACCAGTATTTATAAAAAATATGGATCAGCCTTCAAAATCTAGGGTCAAGTAATTTCATTAACAAACAGGATTATTCAGAGAAAGGTGAAATCCAGGACAATTGGCAGGAGAAAAGAACAATCGAGACCAAATAGCCGATGTGGAAAGTGAGAGAAATGGGAGAATTTTTCTGGCTTGACTATTTTGACCTAGAATTTCCACTTCTCCAGTCATTCTCCTGAGTTTCACCTTTCTTTGAATAGACCTGTATGAAATTCAAAACCAAAATTGTTTAGATTAATACATTTCTTACTTAAATCTGGTTGGTCTGACTCAGGGGTCAAGTCCAGGTGGAACTCAATTTTTCTACTATTTTTTATAGAGGGGACTGAGTTACCTTGATAAGTGTTATGTGGGGGACATAATCGTGCTCCTCTTGTTCCTGCACTTCTTATAGGACCTGACCCCTGGTATGGCTCCTACACTTGACTCTAGCTGAAGGGGACTGACATAAAATATAGTTCCCAGCGTCCCTCCATATGCCTTGCAAGACTATGTGTATGTGAGCTCTTGGAGGGCTGTCACTCATCTCCATGGTTGGTTATTTGCCGGATCGACCATATTTTCCTAGACACATACAATTTATTCATACTGATGGGCAGAACATGAAAAATGCCACCTCGTAGCATGCAGGCTCCATGTGCTGCGGATAAGGAATTAAAAAGGAATCCCCGGTTATCTGCCTTGAGTTCCTTCCTGCAGCATATCAATTATACATGTTGCAGGGCAGCACGTTTCCCTGTGCTCCCCTTCTGCATGAAATAGAAATAAATGTCCAGGAAAACATGGCTGACCTGGCAACCCTACATCTCACTTAGAATAGACCCACACAGAATTCTGCCGATGGGGCTCCCTATCACCGACTTGAGTGGACCAGCTTCCATATCTGTAATACACTATATTGCCAAAAGTATTCGCTCGCCTGCCTTGACTCCCATATGAACTTAAGTGACATCCCATTCCTAACCCATAGGGTTCAATATGATGTCGGTCCACCCTTTGCAGCTATAACAGCTTCAACTCTTCTGGGAAGGCTGTCCACAAGGTTTAGGAGTGTGTTTATGGGAATTTTTGAACATTCTTCCAGAAGCGAATTTGTGAGGTCACACCAGACTCTGTCATCCATGTCTTTATGGACCTTGCTTTGTGCGCTGGTGCACAGTCATGTTGGAAAAGGAAGGGACCCACTCTAAACTGTTCCCATAAGGTTGGGAGCATGGAATTGTCCAAAATGTCTTGGTATGCTGAAGCATTCAGAGTTCCTTTCACTGGAACTAAGGGGCCAAGCCCAGCTCCTGAAAAACAACCCCACACCATAATCCCCCCTCCACCAAACTTTACACTTGGCACAACGCAGTCAGACAAGTACCATTCTCCTGGCAAACGTCAAACCCAGACTCGTCCATCAGATTGCCAGATGGAGAAGCACGATTCGTCACTCCAGAGAATGAGTCTCCACTGCTCTAGAGTCCAGTGGCGGTGTGCTTTACACCACTGCATCCGACGCTTTGCATTGCACTTGGTGATGTATGGCTTGGATGCAGCTGCTCGGCCATGGAAACCCATTCCATGAAGCTCTCTGCGCACTGTTCTTGAGCTAATCTGAAGGCCACATGAAGTTTGGAGGTCTGTAGCCACTGACTCTGCAGAAAGTTGGCGACTGCTTCGCACTATGTGCCTCAGCATCTGCTGACCCCGCTCCATTAGTTTACGTGGCCTACTACTTCGTGGCTGAGTTGCTGTCGTTCTCAAACACTTCCATGTTCTTATAATACAGCTGACAGTTAACTGTGGAATATTTACGAGCGAGGAAATTTCACGACTGGATTTGTTGCACAGGTGGCATCCTATCACAGTTCCACGCTGGAATTCACTGAGCTCCTGAGAGTGACCCATTCTTTCACAAATGTTTGTGAAAACAGTCTGCATGCCTAGATGGTTGATTTTATATACAGTTGCAAGAAAATGTATGTGAAACCTTTGAGATTACGTGGAGCTTTGCATGAATTGGTCATAAAATGTGCTCTGATCTTCATATAAGTTACAACAATTTGAAAAACACAGTCTGCTTAAAATAATACAACACAAACATTATATGTTTTCATGTTTTTATTGAACAGAACATGTAAACATTCACAGTGCAGGGTGGAAAAAGTATGTGAACCTTTGGACTTAATAACTGGTTGACCCTCCTTTGGCAGCAATAACCTCAACCAAACGTTCCCTGTAGTTGAAGATCAGACCTGCACAACGATCTGAAGTAATTTTGGACCACTCCTCTTCACAAAACTGTTTAAGTGTAGCAATATTCTTGGGATGTCTGGTGTGAATCGCTCTCTTAAGGTCATGCCACAGCATTTCAATCGGGTTGAGGTCAGGACTCTGACTGAACCACTCCAGAAGGCGTATTTTGTTTTGTTGAAGCCATTCTTTTGTTGAATTACTTGTATGCTTTGGGTCATTGTCCTGTTGCATCACCCATCCTCTGCGGAGCTTCAGTTGGCGTCCATCAATGACAACAATCCGTCCAGGCCCTGAGGCAGCAAAGCAGCCCCAAACCATGATGCTCCCTCCGCCATGTTTTACAGTGGGGATGAGGTTTTGATGTTGGTGTGCTGTGCCTTTTTTCTCCACACATAGCACCAAGTATGTAATATGGCCCTAACTTAACCAGAGCTGTTGTACACTTAAAACCTCCATAGGCTATAATGGCTCTGGTAAGTTTACAACAGCTCTGGTTAAGTTAGCACCAACTATGTAATATGGTTTTAAGTTTACAACTGCTCTGGTTAAGTTAGCACCAAGTATGTAATATGGCCCATAGTGTTGTGTGTTTTTTCCAAACAACTCAATTTTGGTTTCATCTGTCCACAGAATATTTTGCCAGTAGTGCTGTTAAACATCCAGGTGCTCTTTTGCAAACTTCAAACGTGCTGCAATATTCTTTTTGGACAGCAATGACTTCCTCTGTGGTGTCCTCCCATGTACTCCATTCTTGTTTAATGTTTTCCTTATTGTAGATGTGTCAACAAAAATGTTAGCATGTGCCAGAGATTTCTGTAAGTCTTTAGCTGACACTCTAGGATTCTTCTTTACCTCATTAAGCATTCTGCGCTGTGCTCTTGCAGTCATCTTTACAGGACGACCACGATTAGGGAGAGTAGCAACAGTGCTCAACTTTCTCCATTTGTAGACAGTCTGTCTTACCGTGGACACATGAACATCAAGACTTTTGGAGATACTTTTGTAACCCTTTCCAGCTTCATGCAAGTCAACAATTCTTGATCGTAGGTCTTCTGAGAGCTCTTTTCTGCGAGGCATGGCTCACATCAGGCAGTGCTTCTTGAAATCAGTAAACCCAAAACTGGTGTGTGTTTTTAAAGGGCAGGACAGCTTTCAGCAACACATCCAATAATATCACACTGATTGGACTCAAGGTTGGCTCACTCCTGGCTCCAATTAGCTCTTGGAGAAGTCATTAGGCTAGGGGTTCTCATACTTTTTCCACCCTGCACTGTGAATTTTTACATGTTCTGTTCAATAAACACATGAAAACATATAATGTTTGTGTTGTATTATTTTAAGCAGACTGTGTTTTTCAAATTGTTGTGACTTAGATGAAGATCAGAGCACATTTTATGACCAATTCATGCAAAACTCCACGTAATCCCAAAGGGTTCACATACTTTTTCTTGCAACTGTACCTGTGGCCATGGAAGTGATTGGAACACCTGATTCTGATTATATGACTGGGTAAGCAAATACATTTGGAAATATAGTGTATATAGAGGCAGAATATTCTATTTTCTTTTCAAAAATCATAAATGTTTATTTTTCTCTTTTTTTGCCATTCTACACGTTGCCCTTATTATGTTGATTTTTTTTTCTCCGCTAAGATTACAATATTCCATGGTCACAAATATATAAAAAAAATGCTTTTAGTAACACTTTCAAAATCAATAAACCTATTACAACACAGATAAATGTGTTTGATAAGTACAATCCATTATGATGTCCTTAACTCAATAGGATGAATGAATCCGTATATAACCCAAGGACAGGAAGAGCAATCCCAGTGAAATATATATATATATATATAGTTTATTGAACTATATATTGGGATCACAGTCCTTGCACGTCCTATTGGCTGAACATACAGGGTTATCCAAAGAGATTCGAAAAGTCACCGCACGTTCGGTGACTTTTCGTTCTCTTTAATTCGGTTCCTTTTGCCGATTGCATTTTGGTGACCCTGCTGTGTATTCAGCAAACAGCACAGGGTCCCCGAATTGCAGGGAAAAGCTGCCGAAAACCTGACGAAAACTAACCGAATGCACGCTGAAAACAAGCAAAAACATCTGGATTAACCTTCGAAGAAGCCGAACAGGAGCCGAACAGGAGCCGAACAGGAGCCGAATCACACAGAGCCGAAGCAGCTGTGACGCAGACAGAGGGAGGTGAATAAATTAGCAAAACCATTTGTATGAATCTGGGAAAATGAAACGCTGTTTGCAAAGAAACTACTGAGCGAAAATGTCTGAAATTTTCACAGGAGGTCCAGGGAATGATAATAAAGAGGGCTGTTACAAAAAAAAATAAGTAAACTTAAAAAAATAAATTAAAAAAAATCGGACTTTTAAAAAAAATAAAAAATCTGAAAATGCTCAAAGTATCCTAAAAAATCTATAAATAAAGAGACTTTTTGCTGCAGAATTTTATAATGAACGGTTTATTAGATATTGAATTAAAACAGGAATATTTTTAACATTGAAGCCTATGGGATTCTCCTGAATAAACCTGCCGAATTAAACCACCGAATGGCAGGTCATTTCGGGAACCTTTTACTGCTGGTTTGTGTTCTCTGAATAGCCGAAGCAGTGCTTTTTCATGGGGATTTCACTGCCCTCGAACAGGGACCGTATGTGCAGGCAATTCGCCAGGATTTGGCGAATTGCCTGCTCTCTGGATAGCCGAATGGCCAGGAGAGGTAACCGAACACTGATTTTCAGCGTTCGGTTACCTTTCTCAAGCAATTCGGATCTCTTTGGATAACCCTGATAGTTTTATTTGTGAATATTAAGCACACCATATTTCATAATGGTTATTTACATTAAAAGTGCTAAATCATTATTATACAGAAATGTATTGAACCTGCAGAGGTGGTTTTTTATTATATCTCCCCTCAGAGAAGGCGTTTTTGACCTTCATCTCTCAATACACTTTTTAAATGGAATTTTTTTTTATTAGTTCTGATCATTAACTACACTTATAATTCCATTCGGTGATAAATCGTGAAAGTAAATATCGGCGGAGCTTCATGGATAACAATCCATTACATTTAAAATCCAAATTAATTATTCCTTAAAGCCCTTATCTAAAGAGAGTTGCTTTTTACACCTTTATATATTTCCTTTTATGTATCCTGTTGTGATCAATTACAACACAGAGTCAATTATTATTCTTTTTTATAAGGGGGTAAATAAGACATTGTAGTCGCAAGTTTGGAATAACAGTCAATATACACTCACTGGCCACTTTATTAGGTACACCTGTTTAATTGCTTGTTAACACAAATTGCTAATCAGCCAATCACATGACAGCAACTCAATGCATTTAGGCATCTAGACTTGAGGGGTTATTCAGAGAGAGCCAATCTGGCCCCGAAATGTCACTGAATTGTGAATTTCCTTGTACGGTGACATTTTGGAGCCACTTTGGAGCCATTCGGCGATTCAGAAAGAATTTTGGCGAATTACCTGCATGTATGGTGCCTGTTCAGAGGCAGTGAAATCTTCCATAAAGAAGCAAT
The DNA here is from genome assembly GCA_009667805.1 of Leptobrachium leishanense. Taxonomy (NCBI): domain Eukaryota; kingdom Metazoa; phylum Chordata; class Amphibia; order Anura; family Megophryidae; genus Leptobrachium; species Leptobrachium leishanense. Next base: position 313,933,971 of record CM019067.1, read on the forward strand.
GGTTCATCTATTCAGAGAACACCGAACAGCAGTGAAAGTTGCCGAAGTGCCCTGCTGTTCGGTGGTGGCATTCGGCAGGTTTATTCAGGTGAATCCCATAGGCTTCAATGTTAAAAATATTCCTGTTTTAATACAAAAGCTAATAAACCGTTTAATATTTTAATCTGCAGCAAAAAGTCTCCGTGTTTATAGATTTTTTTAGGATCATTTAGCCATTTTTTTGGATTTTTTCCGCAATAGTGTGTTTCCTATTTTTTTGTTATTTTTAAAGCGTTTTTTCTTTTTTCTGTAGCAGTCCTTTTTATTACCATTCATTGGATCTTATGTGTAAATTCCAGACATTTTCATTCAGTAGTTTTCTTTTGCAAACAGCGTTTCAATTTTGAAACTTTCAAGCGTATTGTTTTTTTGTCTTTTTACCCTGTTCGTCAGCTTGTCAGCTTTTTCCGGCAGTTGGTCTGTGCTGTGATCGGCGGCTCGTCGGCTTTTTCCGGCGTGTTTTTTGCGGCGGTTCCAGCGGGTTTTCGGTTGGTTTTCAGCAGGTTCGCCGCGGGTTTTCCCTGCACTACGGGGACCCTGCAGTGAATGCTGAATTCACTGCAGGGTGGGGAACTTTGATTCTCCTAAGTGCAGGGAGCTGCGGGGTCGAAAGAGCACCGAAATGTCAGCGACATGCTGAAGTTCAAACCGAGCATCAGAATGGGAAAGAAAGTGGATTTAAGTGACTTTGAAAGTGGCGTTGTTGTTGGTGCCAGACAGGCTGGTCTGAGAATTTCAAAAACTGCTGATCTACTATCTGATTTCAATGGCTCGCCTTGGCCCTTGCCCGCAGCTGATTGTTGCCGATGGCTGCTGTGAGACGGCCTGAACTCAGGCTGTCCCCCTGCAGTCAACAACGCGCGTCAGCTGCGTAGGCGTGTAATGCAGGGTTTGAGACCCCTGTGTAGTATGAGTATAGAACCCGATGGCAAGCCGAAGGAGTAAGGAATTCAGGAAACCATGTAGAAATAAACAATCTTTAGTGAAACAAGGAAAGTAACTTAAGTCCAGAACAATGATACAGCTGGAATGGTCTTCTTGAGAAGTAGGGATTCGTGGCACGTAGGAAAGAACTGTAAATCAAGTAACAAAAGTTCCAGAATAATAACAAAATAGTAACGAAGGTGGTAGCGTGGTCGGTACAGCAATCCGGGTCGATGGGCAGAAGAAGGCAGCGTAGTCGGTATGGAAATCCGGGTCGATGGGCAGAAGAAGGCGGCGTAGTCGATATGGCAATCCGGGTCGATGGGCAGAAGAAGGCAGCGTAGTCGATATGGCAATCCGGGTCGGAGGGCAAAGAAGGCAGCGTAGTTGATATGGAAATCCGGGTCGATGGGCAGAAGAAGGCAGCGTAGTCGATATGGCAATCTGGATCGGTGATCAGAGAAAGGCAACGTGGTCAGGAATACGAGGAGCACTAGGAAAACTGAAGTGGAAGGCAACAGTAGAACCTGGTTTAGGCTAGGGTCAGACGAACGCATTTTTATGTTGTCTGTGAAAAAGTGCGTTCGAACGAATGGACGCATTTTTTCACAGAATACGTGATAGCGGTCATACTATGCGCATTTTCGTCCGTGATTTTGTACGGATCATCAATAAAACACTTCTTGCATTGGACGTTATGTTGGCCGGACATTAGCAGCGTCTGATGTCTCCAATTCACGCACACACGCCTCTAGCGGACGCAGCGCACTCTGTACGTCAGTACTAGCGGTTTCACGTTCTCGAAAAAATGCGTTCATTTTCCACTTGCGTTGCGCAGCCGGACTTTTGTGCGACCGTACTTCGTATATTGGCTGTCATTGCCCGGCATCTGCTGCTAGTGCGGCCGTGATTAAGTGCGTCAGAACGCGCGTTCGCACTGCCTCAGTCTGACCCTAGCCTAATGTGTTGAGGGTTCAAAGGATCATGGGAATACCTTTCACCTGGGTATTGTAGGTGGAGTTGAGGTACCTGAGCCTTTGGTAGGTCAATGGGAAGAATACGAGGATCTCCAGAACAGATGTCAAGCAGTACCCCTAATCGGCCAGCCGAGGGCGCCAGAGTACCAGACTTTACATTAGTTAGGAAAGTCTGCACTCGCGCATGCACGCTTTCAGCATTCGGATCTGGCCGGCGGCGTGGGGCGTCTCCTGGGTTCCTCTCTCCATCCTGCGGACCGGAAACTTGGAGCAGCGCGCCACGAGGGACCTCGGGTGAGTATTGTAACTCTCCCAGCATGGCGGTCTGGACCGGGAGCAGGACGCGGAGCGGGGCATGACAAGGCGGGCCACATTAGAGGCCCGCTGCAGCACCTGGGGGTGGGGCATATTAGTACGCCCCACCGGCATTTATTCCCCCTGACGTGCACCATGTATGTATAAAATGCCTTGATTTTTCTTTATAGTTTGCAGGCCATCAGGGCCATGCACGATGACGTCATTTTCAGGCGACCACCCCGGCAATGCCGGGAGATCGCCTGAAAGGGAAGGGGGAATCCTTTCGGATCCCTCTCCCTCACGATTGGGAGGGTCTGCAAAATAAAACAGGCACCGCTTTGAAGGTCACCTCCGGGCCCCCCCTCACTACCGAACGTCATTTCCTAAGGAAATCCCCTGGTGGAGATAGGGGGTTCTTTTGAACCCCAATATCTCCCAAACGGTGGGAGCTAGAGGGTTCATGTTTACTATCATTCAAAAGGCCAGAGCATGGCCTTTCGGATGATATCAAACCTGACCATGTTTAAAGTAAATAAAAAATAAAAATAGCAAAAAAATAACAAAAATAAAAACCGTGTTTTTTTGGGTGTGTTTTTAATTAATGCAGCAATATTGTTCACATTTCAATTATAATGTGAACAATGATGCTGCACTAGAAATCGTGTAATTCCCCCCCAAAAATATTTAACGAGTCCCCATTTCTAATTTTTTTAATAAACACACCCCATAGAAAATATAATCGCACAATACCACAGAGGGTTACTGTATGATGGCACTTGCTGGCCTGGCACCAAAAGCACAATATCTGGGTGCACTGACGCCTTTACCAGATTCATATCTTTTTAATATAGGACCGCAAGGTCCACCCCTGCACTCTTCCACAATACCACAGAGGGGATACTGTATGAATGCACTTGCTGGCCTGGCACCAAAGGTACAATATCTGGGTGCCTTGACGCCTTTACCAGATTCATATCCTCAGAGGGGTTACGGTGTGACGGCACTGTTGCCGACGCTAAAAGCCCAATTTTAAAGCACCTATTGTTGCTTTCATCCAAAGCCTGCATAAGTTTCACCATAATATAGCCAAAAAATCACTAAACTTTTTCTGCGCGTCCTAAAATGTCTTTTCATACAGGCTGCCGCCCCAAGCAGTTGTTTATGAATAGATTAAAGGAAAAGCATTTACAGTCATTTGAAACGTAATTTTTTTGTTTTTAAATATTTCTATGCATCCTAGAAATCCGCCACTTCACAGGTAGGTTATGGGGACCTCCTAGACACGATATTTGAAGGAATTTTTCATTTTTATTTTTAACCCTTATTTCATGGAAACTCAATGTCCCTTTAAAAACGTTTTTTTTTACTTTTTGTCCTTGTTACCTGTCCCCCAGGGCACTACCCGGACCCCCATACACCTTTTATGGCAAATATCTAGCATATATGCCCTCTTGGAGGGCACTCTAAAAATCTAATTTTGAGTCCCATTGACTTGTATTGAGTTCGAATTCGAACATTTGGAAAGTTTGAGTTCGAATGCCAACCAAACTCGGGGGTGTTCGGCTCATCACTAGTTTCTAGTTACGCCTCTGATTGTACCCATCTTCTGATGGATCTTTCCAGCAGGATAATGCACGATGTCACAAAGCTCAACTCATTTCAAACCGGTTTCTTGGACATGACAATGAGGTCACTAGATCTCAATCCAATGTAGCAGCTTTGGGATGTGGTTGAATGGGAGATTTGAATCATGGATGTGCAGCCAACAAATCTGCAGCAACTGCATGATGCTATCATGTCAATATGAATCTCTGAGGAAAGATTCCAACACCTTGTAGTATCTATGACACGTAGAATTAAGGCAGGTCTGAAGGCAAAAGAAGTCAAACCCGGTACTAACAAGGTGTACCTAATAAAGTGACAGGTGAGTGTATATTACTGTGAAGGGGTTTGAATAATGGAGGGCTGGTTGGAGGAGGTAAATAGTTGGGTTTAAAGACATGTCGGGGATTAGCGCAAGGTATAGAGGGGCTTTCAGAGCTATAACTAAGCACACGTACAAAACTACAGACATTTCTAAAAAATTTCGGATTTGTCCAAATCAGCAAATTCGGAAAATTCCAGAATCTGAAAATTTTGGATTCTGAAATTTGCGGAAACTAACCGAAAATTTTGGGCAACGCTCATGGCTAGAGCGCAGTACTGTCGGCCATTGCGAGCTCATCCACGGTGACGAGAACAACTGGGGAATGGCATTACCGAGCTTATCCTCCTCCACTTAATTTCTGCATGTATACTTTTTATGCTTATTTTTACAGTTACATTTCTACTCCAAGAGTTTGATGAATCAATGTATATTTCCAGAGTTGTGCCATTTGTAATACACAGCTACATCAACCGAATCCTACCCGGCGACTATCATAAGGTAAGATTATTTAATGTTAATATTATTCTGTTTGTGAAAGAACTCTAAGATTTAGTGCAGGTGTCGGGAAAAGACAGAATGACACAGATTGAATTTAGCTTTGAGATTCTAATGAATTTGTTGAACCAATAAAATGTGTAGACATTTTGACGGATTTACAAGGGTAAAACAGGATACATCAAGGCAAAAGTGATATAACACATCTGAAGCTTCTCTGTCAGTTTTAAAAAAAGAACCTTGTACAAAGAATGCATTCCGAAGAGAGCTTGAAATAAACGATAAATCCACAGTGGTATAATTCCCGTTATTTAGATTTATGCCGTTGTTGCGGAAGGCTGTTTTGACCATTTGGAAGATGTGAGGAGTTAAGTTACTAAGTTACAACAAGGTCAATGTCCACGTGTTTCTTTTTCAAGTCAGTGTATCCAGGTCCATCATTTGCATATGTATATCTGATACAAGTTTCTCTCAAAAATCATGGCCCTTATACCAACTGGTAATAGAGACTAAGGCCGGGGTCAGATGAGCGTTTTGCAGAGCGGAAGGAACGTCTTTGAGAGTGGATGTTCCTTCCACTCTGACACCCATCTGGCCACCTCGCTGAGTGCAGTTAGTGCGCTCAACGCTGCAAGGCTCGATCCTTCTATGGAGGATCGCGCTTTGCAGCTCCATCAAACGGACGTCGTAGCTGGCCCTGTGGCCAGCTGTGTGGCCGGCCCAGTCAAAGCGTCACAAAGTGGACTCCTCTGACCCCGGCCTAAAGCTGCTAAGAAAAATGTTGCTTGAGTCATAAATAGTTTATTATATGGAATACCGGCAACAGGAAAGTTCGAGCCTGCACAGATAAGCTTTTGTGATCTTTCAGAATCGTATTGCTTGAGTGGAAGAAAACCAGAGAACTATTTAAGGGTTATTCAAAGAGTACCGAAATTTCAGTGCTCTTTTATTGGGCTCACTTTGGTAAACTCAATTCACCAACCCTGCGGGGCATTCACCACAAGGTCCCCGAAGTGCACTGAGTTGATCCACTGATGCCGACGATAAACTCGAATGCATTCGCAAACCGACAAACACATCTGGTAAACCGTGGAAAAAACACCGAACGCAACAGATAAACCGCCAAACGCATTCGGTAAACCGCCGAAAAAACCCTGAACGCAACAGATAAACCACCGAACGCATGTGTTAAACCGCCTAAAAGACAACGAACGCATCCAATAAACCGCTAAATGCAGCCGACGACGAATAACAATTAAAAGGTCAGTTACAGAATAAAAAAAAACGGCATTTAAAAAAAATCGGAATCAAAAATTTTGCCGAAAAAAAATCAAGAAAAATGCATTAAAAAAATTCGAAAAAATAAATTAATAAAAAGACTTTTGTTGCAAAAGATTAAACTGTTTAATAAATATTCAGTAAAAACAGGAATATTTTTTACATTAAAACCTATGGGATTTGCCTGATTTAAACCTGCCGAATGAAACCACCGAACATCAGGGCATTTCACTGACATTTCGGTGCTGTTTGATGTCTCTGAATAGATTAACCATTACTTCTCCTTTGGGGGAATTCACTGTTGGCATAGACCACCGCGTTTCGCCAGGTTTCGAATAGCCGAATGGCTCCAAAATTGTACCGTACGGGGAAATTCACTAACTGGTGAATTTTCTCTCTTTGAATAACCCTGTATGTATTCTTATTGCTTGATTTATTTTCTATTTTTGTGTAATTAAGGCATCCGACTTTAATCCACTTTATTTACTTGGTCATTTGTAAATCTGCTCGCACAGTCTCAATGTATTTTGGCAATAAAACCGGTTATGTTTTAGTGTGGATTACCTGAGGACATATAATTAGCCTTTAACATGTCTGAGGATTTTTTTATATATATATTTACTGTCTCATTCTAAGTACTCTCTGCGGGGATGTTGTAAAAGCTCCAGTGGGTGTTGTCAGGAGCCGATGCACATTAATTGCCAAGTCAATGTTAATTAATGTAAGACTGATACACGGAATCTATTACAAAATGCTTCAGGAGCGCTCTGACACTATTGTAGAGGGAAAATAGGATTGGCAAGGAAAGCAAATTAGTAAAAAGGGCAAAAGATAAGAAAAGTAAAAGAGAAGCCATTGGTCTACATTCTCTAATCATCACTTACAATACATGCATATCAAGGTGAGGGTGTTTGCCAATGCCTACCACACAATGGGCAGCATTACAATGTTGGTGCTAACTTAACCAGAGCTGTTGTAAACTTAAAACCTCCATAGGCTATAATGGCTCTGGTAAGTTTACAACAGCTCTGGTTAAGTTAGCACCAACTATGTAATATGGCCCAATGTCGGCTGTGGAGTCCAGTGGTAATGTCTCTATTCTTCGACTGTGGAGAAGCAAGTCAAAATACCATTCAGCACATCCGTCCACTAGAACCGTGAAGAAGCAAGTCTCGACTTTACAAGAAGTGGGTTCAACCTAACCACCAGGTCGCTGATCTACTGTCAAGGAAAGATGACCTAATGCCACCAGGAAGTTCCTAGGGCAAGACACCTAATGGTACATACTTGACTACAACACAATATCAGCTGTGGAGTCCAGTGGTAATGTCTGTACTCTTCGATCGTGGAGAAGCAAGTCAAAATCCCATTCAGCACATACGTCCAATACAACTTCAGAGAAGTCGTGATTTTGCGATAAGCAGGTTCAATCTAAACACCAGGTTGTTGATCTACAATCATGGAAAGATGACTCAATGCCACCAGCGAGTGTCCTTGGGCAAGACACCTAATGATATGGATATGCCTACCTCACGAAATACATCTCCTTGATTGTAAGTTCCCTTGGGAACAGGGTCCCCCTTAATCAGGCCGTATCATCCATTTGTGGTATTCCAATGTATCAGCTTCTTGTACACTGATCTTGTAAAGAGCTGTGGAATTTGTGGCACTATATAAATAAAGGATAATAATAATCTATGCAAACAGGCAACTAAACTACTAGTATACAGTGAGGAAATATTATAAGCTTAAACCACATGTCAATATGAAGCCCCTATTGCTACACAGGAATACTCTATTGAAAAGAAAAGTTCCCTTTTTTAGCCCTTAGATTATTGGGTGGGGGCGGATGACAGCTTCTGCCCAATTATTTTGTATTTCTTTCCCTATTTTTAGGAGATTTTACTCACCTTTTGTCCTTCTTTCCTGCTCAGGGACGCCGAAACCCAGAAGTCCCTGAAGCTTTCCTGCACATTTTGCGCTCCTACACAACTTGCATAGGAACCGCAAATTGTGCAGCGCTATGGGACTTGCGCACTTTATGCATGTACCCGCGCCTGCTCAGAATGATGGATCGAGCTACGCGCATGGACAGATCAAATCAATCAGCTTCCTCTCTGAGACCGCTCACTACAGCGATTGGTCTCAGAGTGGCATCAGCGTGCGCTCTGTGTCCCGCCATCACTGTTGACTGACATGGTGACCAGCACTGTGGAAATTCAAATCCCGACTGCTGATGATGCTGGGCAGGGTGGAGAAAACTCATCCACCCTACCCAGAAATTCTGTCAGATCTCGGTGGGGAAAGTGGAGTTAGTCATTTATATAGTGCCAGTAAATTCCGTAGTGGTTTACAATGCGGGAGCACAAACATGAGACATAATAATGAGACATGAGGAAGAGCCGACCCTGCCGTAGGATAACTGTCCTGCTAATACAGCACTTTAACCAAGTACTCAGCCAGACATCATGTGAGCTTACAAGCTAAGGGACAGGGGTATGTGAAACAAATGGGAGCAGAGGGAAGGTGGAGCTGGTGGCCAGAAAATATATAGCTGGGATTGCATGGGAAGGAGCAGAAGCTTAGGCTTAGTAAGGATAATCAGAGTGGAAAGTGGAAGCAGCTGGAAAGAAGAGCTGAAATTTAATACCGGGTCTAGGTGTGAGGGTGGGTGGGACAGCAGGGTGGAAAAATAGAGTTCAGTCTGATAGTGTGTGGATGATCTGATTGCTTGATACTTCTTTCTGGTTGCAGAGTTGAAAATTGGAGTTCAGTCTGAGAGTGTGTGGATGAGACTTTACATATCCTGACCACTTTAAAACTATAAAATGGTCATGATGAGTAGAGCGTCACTTTAATTCAGCTTGTTAGCCGAAATCAGCAACTTTTTCGACTGCATTTGGCCACTTTTCAGCTCTGGAGATTCAAATTTGGACTCACCTGTATCTCCCTTTTCAATAAAAATTCAGCTCAAACATCGGCTCTTGCGGCTATAGTTTTCAATGGAAATATGGACTTTTTACCCTTTTACCTGCCTGCTTATTTTCAGACCAGCATCATGTTTTTAAAATTAATCTCTGTCCAAATTATTTTCAACTGATGAATCAGCTGATATTTAAGAAAAATATCATCAGGAAGGGAAAAATCATCAGGTTAAATCGGCTTCATAGCCAGTAATCGGGAACTGCAAATGGGGAATATTGTCTGATAACCCTTAGTGGCTGCATAAATCTGGATCTATTCCTGTAGAGTCCCTATGTAACAACTCAGTTTGTAACAAGAAGCAGGAAACAGCCACTAAATGATACTGGCAGTGGTGTAGTGCTCCACCACAGATATCCCTTCCTTGAGTCCATAGGATGCCATAGAGATAAAATCAAGCCAAAAAAGAGATAGTGGAAGGACGCTGGGAACTATTTGTAACCAGTTTTCTACTGCACACCGGTAATTAACACTAAGAAATATTACACTCACCTCTGATCCTCCAGTGCAGAGGGTGGCACTATCCTGTGCAGCAGAACATTGGTACAAATAGTTCCCACTGTTCTTCCACTGTCCTCACACGATCTCGAGCAGGGCTATACTTGGCTCCATGGGTTGCACTTTGCGCTGCTATCTATCTATGATCAGTTTCGAAATATTCTGATTTAAGCCGCTAATATAGAGTCTTAGTTGGAATTAGTATTGGATTAAGGACTTCACTTGTATGGATTTGGGAGTGCCTCTACTGCATCCTTCTCAGATACATTGTACCTGTACCTAATTTTATAGACCTCTGTCCCATTTGTCTTGTCCTTTCATAGCTCCTCTGCCCAATTCTCTTCACTTTCCATTGTGCTTCTGCCACATTCGTCTCACTTTCCATAGTTCCTCAACCCAATCCTTTTCGCCTTCAGTTCTTCCTCTGCTCTCTGCCCCCTCATCGCATCTTCAATTGTGTTCCTGCCCTATTTTTCTCAGACATGTAACCATTGTGCCAGTGCTCCATCTCTTTTGACATTATTGTGTTAGTGGCTTGTGGTGCCTTTAAGGTTCCTTTCTCTGGACCTGTTTTGGGGCAACCACTATCAGGGTTTTCCAAAGAGAGCCGAATTGGCTCCAAAATGGCACCAAACGGTGAATTGGAGCCATTCAGCTTTTCAAAAAGCAGGCAGTTTGCCAAATTTTGATGAATTGCCAGTGAAATACAGTGCCTGTTCGACGGCAGTGAAATCTCTCATAGAGAAGCAATGGTTAATCTATTCAGAGACACCGAACAGCAGTGAAATGTCAGTGAAATGCCCTGACGTTCGGTGGTTTCTTTCGGCAGGTTTAATCAGGCGAATCCCATAGGTTACAATGTAATAAATATTCCCCGTTTTTATGAAATATTTATTAAACCATTTATTCTTTTAATCTGCAGCAAAAGTCTCTTTAATTATTTATTTTTTAGGATTTTTTCAGCATTTTTCGGGATTTTTTCAGCGACATTGTTTGTCTGATTTTTTTTTAAATAGCTTTTTTTTTTTTCTGTAACAGACCTTTTTATTAGTATTCATAGGACCTTATATGTTAGTCCCAGCCATTTTCGTCCAGTAGATTTTTTTGCAAACAGCGCCTGTGGATTTTTGGTGCTTTTTGAATAACCCTGTAAATTAATCTGGCCCTAATCAGTTTACAGTCATTAATGATAACCTGCAAATGGATAATGTCTCGAGTACAAGTTATTCAGTTGCGAGTCAATGATGATGATTTAGTTGGCATCCGGCCCCAGATTGGGTCTCACCATTGCGTTACAAAAAGGTATAGTGAAATGGTGGTTCCATTTTATCCGAAAGACATAAATCCCTTTGAAAAAAGAAATAAAAGTGATTCGTGAAACTTTTTTTTTTAAATATATTTTTATTCATCTTGGATCATCACAAAGAAAAAAAACATACAGAGAGACATCATAGTATACATCAATGAGAAACAGTAAAATAACACAAGCAAATGGCATCCAACCGTTAACTTAAGAAATTACATTACAACCCCTACCAAAATCAAATAGGACAATTCCTGACACAACGATCGTGAGTATACATTCCCACCCTTATGTACACGTAGTGAACACCACTCAGAGATGGGGGGTTGGTTATGTGCGGGTAGGTATGGGGTCCGGTGGGTGGGGGGGCAGAAAACGGGTAAGGAATGGTCAGAGGGACCTTGTGGGATCGGTAGGGTGCCCCTCAGCATCTGTAGAGAATACCAGGAAGTGCAGAAAAAGGTATGATGCAGGGAGTCCTTAGTTTCGCATGGAAGAGTTCGAATGTAGGGGGTCCACTTGGTAAAGAAGGGCCGAGTCTTCTGCTGTAAGTGCATCGAAGCCTCGGTCCAATCCACCAAAAATATGGCAAAGATTCTATCATAGACCATGCGAAAGGAAGGAGGGGTATCAGAGATCCATTGTGACAAGATTGCTTTCTTGCCAGTCGCAGCAAGCAGGATGAGCCAGAACCTATGACACTTATCATAGGGCCGTGGGGTCAGACGATTAAAAATGGTCCATTCTGGGGTGAAAGGGAGTTCTAAGTGAAGAACCTGTGAGCTAAATCATCGTATTGTGTCCCAAAACAATTGGATGAAGGGGCACGACCATAAGCAATATGTGTGAAACTTTTAATCACATTATTTAATTCTTTCAGGCTACATTTTCCTCGTCATGTCGTCACAGATCACTGGTTAGAGCAGTGCTGTCAAACTCACGGCCCCCCAGATGTTTATGGCCTACAATTCCTAGAATTCTTTCAATGCGATATGGCCAGGGAATCGTGGGAGTTGCAGTTCTGAAACATCTGGGGGGCCGGAGTTTGACAACCCTGGTATAGAGAATAGGCTCTCAGCACTTACAGCTGAAATATTACCAATTTTTGGAAAACAGATCTTGCTATATTTTACATTTAAACGTGAAAAGTAGTTTTTTCCCCCCCAAATAATCGGAGTCTGATGAAATTCTCTCTGTTTTATGTGTACGTGTCGCATCTGGAAAAATGGTTAAGTTTTTGTAATGTGTTTCTCTGCTTATGTGAAAATCCAAAGCTGGGTGCAGAAGGTGCAATTTGTGAAATGTCACGGATGGGTCATCTGACCAGTATTTTGAGCAAGGAATCCGTATCCCAATGATTCTGAAGGCTGAAAGGTTAATACATTACAGATGCTGCAATGAAGGAAACCATTACAGGCAACGCTTTTCAATCAATGCAATTCTATTATGAGCAATAGAGCCAATTTATTTTAATCAATGCACCTTTATTACTACATCTACAAAAATAATCTGTGTACGGCAGGGAGGGAAAGACAGAGACAAAGGTCTAAAAATAATTCTTTGTTTCAGTAGTTCAGTGAAGCTGCTTTTATTTTAGCTAAACTGGATCCAAACCCGTCGAACTGTGAGAACATTTCAAATTCTGATATCCACCCCTTCACTATCGATCAATTTCCCCCCAAAAAACCCTGGCAGGACCCAGTGGTTTCATTGAAAATCATTTTTCATTATCTATAATTAAATACATTCACTGCCTGACCAAAATTCAAAGTCACCACTTACTGTACAAGCCTGTTGTTATGATCTGAGGTGGCTTCACTTGGTCAGGTCTAGGCTCAGCAACATTATGTGCCCAAAACATGAGGTCATGTGAGTCCCTGAATATACTGAATGAGCAGGTTTTCCCATCAATGGGTTTTTCTCCCCTGATGGCACAGTGGGCATATTCCAAGATGGCAATGCCAGGATTCATCGGGCTCAAATTATGCAAGAGTGGTTCAGGGAGCATGAGACATCATTTTCACAAATGGATTGGCCACCGCACAGTCCAGACCTTAACCCCATTGAGGTTAATCTTTGGGATAATGTGCTGGAGAAGACTTTACGCAGCGCTGCGACTCTCCCATCATCAACACAAGATCTTGGCCACAAATTAATGCCACTCTGGATGCCAATAAATGCTGTGACATTGCATGAGCTTATTGACACAATGCTACGGCGAATGCGTGCCGCAATCACGGCAAATCACAGAATCAAATATTGCTTTGTGTGATTTTCTTTGCCTAGTCATTGTATGTTTTTTCAGTTTTTGTCACCAAGCAAGTAGGTTAGTCATGTCCATTTATACATTTCTGCAATGCAATACACCACAGCAAGCTCATTTGACAGACGGGCAATCGGTTTTAGTCAACTAAATAAATTGATCTAAACCCTGGCAGCCTGTCCAACGGGTACTGCATTTCCATGGGAGGTTGAAGGCTTTCGCTTTGAAGAGCTGTCACAACCTCCAGGCTCAGCTGTGGGGGAATATATGGGAGAACACTCAGCACACAATGACCAGTTAATTAAATTAATGTGGTCAACATGGTCAAGGAGGCTTCCGCAGACCAGAATGTAACATGCATCCCTCCAATGGCATAGCAGTTTATGAAGTGGATGTTGTGGTGCACATTGATCAGGTAGTTTGGTGTTCTTGACCTAACCTGCTCATTATATGGTGATCATTGTATTAATGGCAAGTCCTGTGATTCCTCTAGTATTGTGATTTGCTACTATCTGTTTTCACCTGGTTTGACCAGTTTCTCTCTGCCTCATCCTTAATGTTGTTATTTGACTACGCGTTTTGCCTCTTCCACTGATACCGCGATCCCCAGACTGTGTCTGGCACATCTACCACTACAGTAAGTGGGCTGTTGTCTCTTTCCTAGTGTTTCTCGTAGTGATTTCCTTGTACAGGACCAAAGTGTTGCAATTTGGCTTCCCCCTGTCCACGAAGTCCCAACAGACCTGACAATGGGCCGCATTCTGCAGTTTCTGATAAAAGGGAGACGGTAAGTGAAAGCCAGTGAGATACAATATTCCTTACTGTCTCCCTTTTACTGCACCTTTTCTGCACCTGCCACTGTATTAACCATGAAGCCCAACGCAGCCCTGTCACAAGCTCACACTTGTCGGATCGCGCAGGAGCTACAGATGAAGAGCTGAGGGACATTGCCAACTATTTGTTCACAGTCACCGCCACTCACAGAGAAAGTGGCAGGTGGTGCTACCCTTTCCGCTGTGGAATGAGTGGTGATGGGATCTTTTGGTATGTCTATTTTAGGGTTTTACCTGATAACAACTATCGAATTTGAAATGAAGTATCAAATACATATCAACTATCGAATTGATCTTAACTTACAATACAAGTAATAGTCAGCAAAGGACTTTATGAAACAAATTAATTTTGTTTCACTGTTTAATTTAACTCAAATACTATCAGGGTTATTCAAAGAGATTCGAAAAGTCACCGCACGTTCGGTGACTTTTCGTTCTCTTCAATTCGGTTCCTTTTGCCGATCCCATTTCGGTGACCCTGCTGTGTATTCAGCAAACACCACAGGGTCCCCGAATTGCAGGGAAAAGCTGCCGCAAACCCTCAAACGAACCGCAAAACCCACCGAATGCACGCCAAAAACCCTCAAAAACATCTGGATTAACCTGCCGAAAACCACAGAAAAACCCGAACAGGAGCCGATCGCAGCCTTCCACACAGCAGAAGAGGCAGTGAATAAATTAGCAAAACAGTTTGTATGAATGTGTGAAAGTGAAACGCTGTTTGCAAAGAAACTACTTAGCGAAAATGTCTGAAATTTGCATATGAGGTCCAGGGAATGATAATAAAGAGGGCTGTTACAGAAAAAAGAAGAAAACTTTAAAAAAAAATTAAAAAAAAATCAGACTTTTAAAAAAAATTATAATTCAGAAAAATGCTTAACCCTTTCGCTGCTGAGGCTTTTCCCGCCCCTTTGCTGAGGTCATTTTTTACCTGTTTTGCGCATCATGTTTAAACGTGTTTTTAAGGCTTATTTTAGTATATGACACCGACATATTATATATCGTTCTTTCCGTCAGACTCGGTAGATTCATAATATGTCATTATTATATGTATACGTTATGTCATGTCTGTATATTATAACAAAAAATGCAATAAAATATGTATTTTCAATAATTTACAATGTGTAAAGTGTTTTTTTCCACATTTTAACATGCGAGCAATTGCGGTTATATTTTGTATGGGGTGCGCTTGTTAAAAAAATTAGAGATGGGGTCTCGTTACTTTTTTTTTTTTGGGG
The DNA here is from genome assembly GCA_009667805.1 of Leptobrachium leishanense. Lineage (NCBI taxonomy): Eukaryota > Metazoa > Chordata > Amphibia > Anura > Megophryidae > Leptobrachium > Leptobrachium leishanense. The sequence goes on from CM019067.1 coordinate 313,949,025, forward strand.
AAAATGACACTATTTTTAACAAACGCACCGCATACAAAAATCGTTAGTGCAGCATCATTGTTCACATTATAATTGAAATGGGAACAATATTGCTACACTAACAAACCAAAAAAAAATTAAAAAAAAGTGTTTATTTTTTTTTTTTTTAATTTTTTTTTTTTTTTTTTTTTTTTTTTTTTTTTTTTAAAAAATTTTTAACTTTCATGTTTGGTATCGTTGGAACGGCCATGCTCTGGCCGATCCAACCATATCAAAATTTAACCCCTAACTGCCACGGATCGGGAGATAGGGAGTTCATTGGAACTCCCTATCTCCACACTTGGTGGCAGTTAGGGGTTAACTGTAGGACTGGCGTCATCGTGCTACGCACGATGACGCCAGTCCTCTGGGGGAGTTCCCGGAAGCTTGGCCGACATCCAAGATGTCGGCCAGCTCCGGGAAAGGATCGCGAACCGGCGCTTTTCAGCGCCGATTCGCGATCCAGCTCCCAGGGGTTAATGCCAGGCATCATTTGGAAGGGCAGGCTGTGCCCTTCCAAATGATGCCTGGGTTAAGCCCCGCAGAGCCACCGATCGGGAGGGAGAGAGGTCCGAAGGACCTCCCCCCCCTCCCTTTCAGGCGCCTCCTCCGCACATGCGGGGGGGGCGCCTGAATTAGGTGTCATCGCGCCCCCGCGATGACACCTAATAATGGCGGCTGCTGGTCCGGATGCCGGGCTGACATCCAGGATGTCAGCCCGCACCGGAGGGGCCAGCGATCGGCCGGAACCCGGCCGAACGCTGACCCCAAAGTGAGGACGCGCTCAGCGCGTCCTCAGCACACCAGCGGGAATGCTGAGGACGCGCTGAGCGCGTCCTTAGCATTCAAGTGGTTAAAATATCCTAAAAAATCTATAAATAAAGAGACTCTTTACTGCAGAATTTTATAACGAACGGTTTATTAGATATTGAATTAAAACGGGAATATTTTTAACATTGAAGCCTATGGGATTCTCCTGAATAAATTTGCCGCATGAAACCACCGAATGGCAGGGCATTTCGGGAACCTTTCACTGCTGGTTTGTGTTCTCTGAATAGCTGAAGCAGTGCTTTTTCATGGGGATTTCACTGCCCTCGAACAGGCACCGAACAGGCACCGTATGTTCAGGCAATTCGCTAGGATTTGGCGAATTGCCTGCTCTCTGGATAGCCGAATGGCCAGGAAAGGTAACCGAACACTGATTTTCAGCGTTCGGTTACCTTTCTCAAGCAATTCGGAGCTCTTTGAATAACCCTGAATATCTGTGACACAGCTTAAAATTTAACCCTAGCTTTTCTTTTAACAGCAAAATTTGATTAATTGGGGTTTTATTTAGTGATCCAAAATTCGAATTGATATCAACTATCGAACTGATATATGAGATTCGAATCGATTCGAAATTTCAAATCGAACCGAAACGAAATATGAAGCAAAATTAGTTACGAAATTATTTAAAAAAACGTAGCGAAACGAAACTAAACGAAACACATTTTTCAGTCATGCACATCCCTAGTTACTGCTTCATTACAACAGCCAGGGAGAGAGCAGAATACAGGGAGAGCTCTGGGGTCGCTCACTGCTGTACAGGGATAAGATTCAGGGGGTTATAATGAGTGTAAATCCCTGTACAGTACAGATACAAGGTGTTACTGTAATTGCCATACACAGGCATTATGCAGCACATACAGATACAAGGTGTTGCTGTAATTGCCATACACAGGCATTATGCAGCACATACAGATACAAGGTGTTACTGTAATTACCATACACAGGCATTATGCAGCACATACAGATACAAGGTGTTGCTGTAATTGCCATACACAGGCATTATGCAGCACATACAGATACAAGGTGTTGCTGTAATTGCCATACACAGGCATTATGCAGCACATGCAGATACAAGGTGTTGCTGTAATTGCCATACACAGGCATTATGCAGCACATACAGATATTGCATTGCTAATAATATCATTCTGATCACTACAAATCACCATAAGCAGGAGATCTCACCATTTTATTATCTGTCTGCAGCACATTTACTGGATTTGACAAATAGGTCTTTACTACCTGTATGATGATAATGCAGACCCTGTTTGACATTGTACAAGATAAAGGACACCATCTAGAGTGCAGAACCTTTCGTTCAAAGCAATATTTCTGTAAAGGATAAAGAATTACAAGAAAAAATGAAATATAGCTAATTTACATTATTTTAATCTATTTAACTTTCTCAGAAAAACATTTAATTAACTATGCATCTCGTGTTTCAAATAAATGTTATGATAATATTTTTTCAACAAAGCCCTTTGTAGTGAAGGGGTTAATGGAATCATGATTCGATTTGATAGTTGATTTGATCTGTTTAGGGCTGAAACAACTAATCGATTAATCGACAACTAATCGATGATTAAAATAGTTGTCAACTATTTCCATTATCGATTAATCGGTGTCGATTAATCATCCTGTGTACAGCACACACTGTTTAGAGTCAGACTGAGTTAAACGTAAATAACCTTAGCTTCGGAGCTGATTGGAGAAGACGCGCCACTACATTACTAGGTATGATTTAGTTCTAGGGTTATGTTAGACACAACCAGTTTGTTTTTATTCTGTTTCCAACAGTAGCAGAACTATACAACAAACAAAAGGATACTGCCACTGGGTGAAGGAGCTGTATGCCTGTGTTTTATCTTTACTTGAAGCTGGAGTCCTGTGCTACCACCCCACCCTCCCTGCCACACCCTCTTTGATCGGGAACTGCCATAGTATGGTCCCTTTTCCCAAACTCACTCCCACACTCAGGTCCAGTCTTTTGTCCATACCCACTCCCCCTCACACTCAGATCAAGTCAAATCACTTGAGCAAAGTTACTCCCATCCATCTCCAGTCCCTCCTCCCACTCAGTTTCTTCACGAAATTATTTAAAAGGGACACTACGCACCCTGACCACTTGAGCTTATTAACCCCGATTTCATGCTGACATCATCATCTATGACTAACAGGGTTATCCAAAGAGATTCGAATTGCTTGAGAAAGGTAACCGAACGCTGAAAATCAGGGTTCGGTTACCTTTCCTGGCCATTCGGCTATCCAGAGAGCAGGCAATACGCCAAATCCTGTCGAATTGCCTGAACATACGGTGCCTGTTCGGTCCCTGTTCGAGGGCAGTGAAATCCCCATGAAAAAGCACTGCTTCGGCTATTCAGAGAACACAAACCAGCAGTGAAAGGTTCCCCTAATGCCCTGCCATTCGGTGGTTTAATTCGGCAAATTTATTCAGGAGAATCCCATAGACTTCAATGTTAAAAATATTCCCGTTTTAATTCAATATCTAATAAACCGTTCATTATAAAATTCTGCAGCAAAAAGTCTCTTAATGTATAGATTTTTTAGGATACTTTAAGCATTTTTCTGAATTTTTAAAAAAAAAATTAAAAGTCCGATTTTTTTTTTTTTTTTTTTTCAGTTTGCTTATTTTTTTTGTAACAGCCCTCTTTATTATCATTCCCTGGACCTCCTGTGAAAATTTCAGACATTTTCGCTCAGTAGTTTCTTTGCAAACAGCGTTTCTTTTTCCCAGATTCATACAAATGGTTTTTCTAATTTATTCACTGCCTCCTCTACGTCACAGCTGCTTCGGCTCTGTGTGATTCGGCTCCTGTTCGGCTCCTCTTCGAAGGTTAATCCAGATGTTTTTGCTTGTTTTCAGCGTGCATTCGGTTAGTTTTCGTCAGGTTTTCGGCAGCTTTTCCCTGCAATTCGGGGACCCTGTGGTGCTTGCTGAATACACCGCAGGGTCACCGAAATGCAATCGGCAAAAGGGACCGAATTGAAGAGAACGAAAAGTCACCGAACGTGCGGTGACTTTTCGAATCTCTTTGGATAACCCTGTTTGTTCTTGTAGCATGCAGCATCAACCCGTCCCTCCGACCAAGCACTCGCATACCTTGTGTGAAAAGTACGCAAGATACGCAATTTACGTATGTGCGCATGAAAGCTACGTACACTACGCAAATTGCTTATGAAAAAAAAGGGAGGGGTTGTGGTTATTTATTTTACATAAAATTCCTTTTAAGTAAACTTTTCTAAAAAAAAATTATCCGATGAATCGATTAATCGAAATAATAATCGGCCAACTAATCGATTATGAGAATAATCGCTAGTTGCAGCCCTAGATGTGTTTAGGATACAATGCAACACTACAAGAATGTCTGCTTAAGAAATTTCTAAACACATCCTTAGAATGAAAACAGATTTGAGGCTTAAAGGGACACTTTCACTTAAATAAGTGGTAACTAGATTACCTGTGCACTACAAAAAAACACCTTATGAAACACATGCTGCTGGTTTTTTTTCTTTGTTTGAAGTAATTGCATGTAGAAAGGAAAGATAAAATTAGGATTTTTTTTATCTCCTGTTTCCATTTTGTGCATGATTCCCATGAGGCAAGATTTACCAAAAACTAATGATGGGTTTTACTTCCTGGCTGTGCTTTATCTCAAATGGTACTTAACAGTTCATAAGGTGAAGGAGAGTATCTTTAGATAAGACAACAGGGGTTGTATTGTATTCTGCATGCTGCTCCAGTTGGGAGCTGGCAGCTGAATGAGATAGGACAGGGAGCTTAAAAGACTTCTAATCTACCCCCTGGTGATGTCCTTTGAATACATCCCACACAATACAATGATGTGAGTCGTGACTGACACATTCACTCCCTTCTATGACCAAAGCCACACAGTGAGGAGCAAGTGATGGAAAGATCATGTGGGGGGGGGGAATTTCCAACAAAAAATATCGCACAATGGATGCACCCAGTGAGACATATAGAGGAAAATATCACACAATGGGTGCACCCAGTGACACATATAGAGTAAAATATTTTCTTAGCTAAACATACAAAAGAAAAGCAAAGCACATGTAAGATATCAGCAACATCACATAAAAACACAATAAGGACATTTCATTTTTGGTGGTATTGGCCCTTTAATGAGTCTCGCTGCACTTTTCTCCTCTCTGGTGAGGCAGTTTGCACACCAAGAGTGCTTCTATTTATCTAGTGGATCTAGTATCTCCAGTGGTTCCCAACCCTGGCTCTCAGGTCCCCCTAACAGGCCAGGTTTGCCTGATATCTGAAACACAGGTGATATGATTTGCTGCTCAGTGATCACAGGATTCAGTCTGCATTTCCCCAAGGTAATACTTAAAACATGGCCTGTTAAGGGAACTTGAAGACCATGGTTGGGAACGACTGATCTAGGCCGTTGCTAACGTGCCAGCATTTGCACTCTGTAAAAAGCATTTTACTCCAGCACATGCATTTGTAGACCTGCATCAAATTGGATTTGACCCTTGGTGCCTCACTGTATAAGGCCCGTTCACACTGTGCGATTTGAAAATCGCGCGATTCTCCGCAAGATTATCATATTCGCGACATAGAGCTATAATGTCGCGCGATGCCTCAGTTTTGTACGATTTTGCAAAGCACCACCACATCGCGCGACGTCGCGCGGCAAAATGTGAACAGCTCAATTGAAATGCATTGGAGTAGCTACATAGCACAACTTCGCGGCAAAATCCGCGCAATAAAATTGCACAGTGTGAACGGGGCCTTAAAGTCGATGTCAGGCAGCCAGTCTGTCGTTCAAAAGAGTATCCAGAATGAAATAATTCTGCCCAGAATGTACCTGTGCAGATCAATAGAAAACAGATAAGGGAGAGATTTCAGACGAGAACGCTGTTGTGATAAAGTATGACATATTATGATTTTAAATTTAATTACCTTCTGCATATGTCTGAATCAGATAATATACACATCTTGATAAGAGGGAAAAATTCAGTTTTCTCTCTTCACAGAGCAGCATTAATCTTTTTTTCCAGTTGAAGTCGCTTTCTAGTTAGCAAAATTAAAATGTCGTCAGTTGTAGTTTACGGGGACCTGCCTGACAACTGCTCCAGAGGCATGCTTCCTGCTCACTGTGGTACATACACTGTGGTACATAGCTCCACCATAGATCTTCATCGCATTAGCTGTGCCGTCTTTCTTTGTCCATTAACCCCTTAGTGACCGGGCGGTTTTACACAAATCCGTCTTTTAGTGACCGCTGCTGTTTTTACGTTTCTGCGCTGTTAGTGTTTAGGACAATTTTTCCTCTTACTCGTTTATTCGACCCACACATAATATACACCCTTTTTCCCGCCATTAAATGGACTTTCTAGAAATACCATTATTTCCATCATATCCAATAATTTACTATAAAAAAAAATATGAAATATGAGGAAAAAAATGGTAAAAACACACTTTTCGTAATTTAATCCCCAAAATCTACAACCACCCAAAAAGACCCCGGCTAAATAGGTTAAAAATTTTGTCCCGAGACTAGAAATACCCAATTTTAACATGCGTTTGCTTTTTAACCCCTTCACTGCTGAGACAGTTCACCTATGTGCGCTGCGCTCATTCTGACCATTTTGTGCTAATTATTTTTAGATGACAGCCTAGGTCCTATTTAATTAAACTCCCCCAGACAAAAAAACTTTAAAAAAAACCCATTTTTTTATTTTATTTAATTTTTTTATTATTTTTTTTTATTTAATTTTGGTCATGTTTGGTATCATTTGAAAGGCCATAATCAGGCCTTTTAAATGATGGCAAATATGACCATCCAGCTGCCATGGATCGGGAGATAAAGGGATCCTTAGGATCCCCTTATCTCTACATGGCAGCTAGAGGGTTAACTGGCCCACTGACATCCTCACACATATGGTGAGGTTGTCAGTGGGTGGGGGGGACCTGGAGGCTTGGCTGACATCCAAGATGTCAGCCCCCCTCCAGGTTTGAATCGCGTTTTGGCGCCAATTGGCGCCGAAAAGCGATCCGGCGGCGAAACTGTTAATGCCGTACACCGCTGGAAAGGGGAGGCTCTCCCCTCTCCAGCGGTGCAAACGGCATCTCCCTAGCTTCAATGGTTGGGGAGATAGAGGGCTCCAAAGGAGCCCCCCCTCCCCTCCATTGAAACACATGGGGGCACCTTCTGATGACGTCACCACGCAGCGTGGCGACGTCATCAGCCTCGCCTGCCCATGTAAATCACATGGGCAGGCTTCCTCCCTGCCAGATCGCCGTGGGATCCGACGAAGGGAGGTGAGTATCGGGCGGGAGGGGGATTTGGCGCCGCTGACGTACCCTGTACGTCCGCAGGTCTAAGGGAGACCCTTTTCTGATGACATTCGTGATTCTGCTGATTCAGACCGAAAAAGCTAAGAACATTAACCCTTTCGCTGCTGAGGCTTTTCACACCTCTGTGCTGAGGTCATTTTTACCGGTTTTGCTCATCATGTTTAAACGTGTTTTGAAGGCTTATTTTAGTATATGACCCAGACATATTATATATCGTTCTTTCCGTCAGACTCGGTAGATTCATAATATGTCATTATTATATGTATACGTCATGACCTGTCTGTATATTATAACAAAAAATGCACTAAAATATGTATTTTCAATAATTTACAATGTGTAAAGTTTTTTTTTTTTCACATTTTAACATGCAAGCAATTGCGGTTATATTTTGTATGGGGTGCACTTGTTAAAAAAATTAGAGATGGGGTCTCGTTACATTTTTTTTTGGGGAAAATTACACGATTTTTAACAAACGCACCGCATACAAAAATCGTTAGTGCAGCATCATTGTTCACATTATAATTGAAATGGGAACAATATTGCTGCATTAACGAACCAAAAAAAATGTTTATTTTTTTTTTATAATTTTTTTTTAAATATATTTTTATTTTTATTTTTAATTTGTTTTTTTTAAAAAAAACTTTTTTCACTGTAGTGTTTGGTATCGTTGGAACGGCCATGCTCTGGCCGATCCAACCATACCAAACTTTAACCCCTAGCTGCCACGGATCGGGAGATACCGTGATGGCAGTTAGGGGTTAACTCTAGGACTGGCGTCATCGTGCTATGCACGATGACGCCAGTCCTCAGGGGGAGTTCCCGGAGGCTTGGCCGACATCCAAGATGTCGACCAGCTCCGGGAAAGGATCACGAACCGGCGCTTTTCAGCGCCGATTCGTGATCCGGCTCCCCAGGGGTTAATGCCAGGTAACATTTGGAAGGGCAGGCTGTGCCCTTCCAAATGGTGCCTGGGTTAACCCCCGCAACACCGCCGATCGGGAGGGAGAGAGGTCCGAAGGACCTCCCCCCCTCCCTTTCAGGCGCCTCCTCCGCACATGCGGGGGGGGCGCCTGAATTAGGTGTCATCGCGCCGCCGCGATGACACCTAATTTCATCGGCGGCGGTTTCGGATGCTGGGCTGACATCGAGGATGTCAGCCCGCACTGGGGGGGCCAGCGATCGGCCAGGAGCCATGGAGCCATGTGGAGGACGCGCTGAGCGCGTCCTCCGCATGGAAGTGGTTAAAGGGATAATCTACTGTTTAGGCTGGGGCCACACAAGTACACTAAGTGCGTCCGATTAGTGCACATCTTGACGTCCTCCATAGTACTTTGGTGGATCTTACAAGGAACAACACACAAAATATGCGCACACTTTTTCCACGCACGTCAGAAAGGACGAAGGATTAATGATCAGAGTTAAAATGGTAGGACGAGTGTAGAGACATGTTTACGGATGTGATGCTTTCTGTAGGCAGGAGTACAAGTCATTAGTGAACACCCCCGTGTTCGGTTCGCATTCGAACTCGAACAATTTCAAAAGTTCGAGTTTGAACTCGAACACGAACCGAACTCAATGCAAGTCAATGGGACTCGAAAGTTCGATTTTTTGAGTGCCCTCCAAGAGGGCATATTTGCAATATATTTGCCATAAAAGGTGTATGGAGGTCCGGGCAGTGCCCTGGGGGACAGGAAACAAGGACAACAAGTAAAAAAAAACGTTTTTAAAGGAACAGTGAGTTTTCCATCAAATAAAGGTTAAGAATAAAAATGAAAAATTCCTTCAAATATCGTGCCTAGGAGGTCCCCATAACCTGCCCGTGAAGTAGCGGATTTCTAGGATGTATACAAAAAAATTACATTTCAAATGACGGTAAATGGTTTTCCTTTAATCTATTCATAAACAACTGCTTGGGGCGGCAGTCTGTATGAAAAGAGGAGACATTTTAGTACACGCAGAACAAGTTTAGTGATTTTTTTGGCTAAATTGTGGTGACACTTATGCAGGCTTTGGATGAAAGTAACAATAGGTGCTTTAAAATTGGGCCTTTAGTGTCGGCAACAGTGCCGTCACATCGTAACCCCTCTGTGGTATTGTGGAAGAGTGCAGGGTTGGATCCTGCAGTCAAATATTAAAATGATATGAATCTGGTATAGGCGTCAGTGGCAGTGCACCCAAATATTGTGCCTTTGGTGGCAGCAAGTGCCTTCACACCATAAGTAACCCCTCTGTGGTATTGTGGAAGAGTGCAGTGGTGGAGGTTTTGGTAATGCAGAAGAGATCCCCGATCTATTCAGTTACATCAGTAGCTATAACAAAACCGGGTCATCAACGTTTAGGCACTTGTACTGCACTACTGTATATGGTGAGAATCGGCACACACCAGTAGCAACAGGAAGCAAACAGAACAGGCAGGGAATACACAGAGAGAATAGTCAAATGGCAGGCAAAGTCAGCAACAGATCGGGTTCTCAGAACAAGCAGGGTCAGTAACAAGTATACAAACTGATTCGGTAAGCTAGCGATGCGGGAATAAAGGCTGAGACACACTGAGTGTGTAGCGACGCACAGCGTAGCGAAGCGAAGAGAAGGAAACATTTTGCAGGCTTGACTTCACTCCGCTCCGCCTCGCAGCGTGTCTACACTACATTACGTTTGCTTCTCACCACACTGGACAGGAATCCACTAACTAAATTAAAATGTACACACAAAACCATTTTATTTTCACAACGCACGTGTTATATAGGCAAAAAAAGTTTCTACTGAATAAAATACATCAAAAATTACTGTTAATTTAATAGGAATAGTATAAAAATATAAAAAAAAGGTAACCCCTGATCATATATATTATAGGGACACGGAGCGCTGTGTATAGAGTAGGGATGCATTGATACCACACACAGACATATACGTACAGTATATATCAACACACAGACCTATATATACATATATCAACACGCAGATATAAATATACACCCACCCAAAGACCTCAGACCATATATACACATACGCACATGGGGGGGTGGCATGTGGACAATCTCAACTAAATGCGCCCCCCCCATTTGGCTGATCCCTCCAGAAGAAATGTTGAACCTGACAGAGCAGAGAATATATATATATTATTCTCTGCTCTATCGGGTTCAACATTTCTTCTGGAGGGATCAGCCAAATGGGGGGGCAATTAGTTGCAAAAATGTGTGTGTAATACAAGTCTGGATAAATATATTTATAAGAATATAGATATATATCTTATCTATATATATATATCATACCTGCCCTTACCTTCCCCTATAAATTTGCTAAAAATATACACAGAAAAAAAAAACACTGCCTGAGACCCCGCGCAGCCCACATGCCACCCCCCTCTACCTGGCTGAATGTATCTAATATATATAATTAAATACATTCAGCCAGGTAGAGAAAGAAAAAAAAAGTTTTATTTTATGTTCCCGGGGACATTTAAAAATGTCCTCGGATTTTATTTTTTTAGAAATGTGTCGCTTTACCTTAGCCTGGTGGTCAATGGGGGCTCCCTGGATCCTGTTTGTGGGGGTCTGCTGTGGCCGCAGGTGCAGTGGCTCCCTCCCTGCGCTGCCTGTCTCTGCCACATGCACCTGGGCGGCTAGCCCACACAGTCGCAGCTCTGTCATCTGGCGGCCGCATGCTCCTCAAGGGGATCCTTGGGTAGCCCCCGGCAGGCTGCCCTCTACAGTGCCTGATTAGAGGGCCGTGTCTGCCTGATGTTTTAGTAACAAGAATGTTTTATCCCATAGGCTTCAATGTTAAAAATATTCCCATTTAAATTCAATATCTAATAAACCGTTGCTTATAATATTCTGCAGTAAAGAGTCTCTTTATTTCTAATTTTTTTTAGTATTTTTTAAGCATTTTTTTATACTTTTTTCAAATTTATTTATTCTTTTGAACTTTTGGCTAATGTCCAAAGAAGTTCGAAGTTCGCGAACTGTCGAACGGCCGATGTTCGATGCGAACGCTGAACAGATCGAACCGAACAGCTCATCCCTACAAGTCATCAGACAAGCGCTCATTTGACGTCTGCAACGTGTGTAGGAAACTGAAACTACAAAATGCAACATGTTCTTCAGCTTCCATATTTCTCGAGATTTTTTTATCCTCAACATCAAGATTCATGTGCATCGTGTGGTGTCCACAAGTACGTCCATGCAAAAGTATGTCCCTTACAACAGACACACTTACTGTGCTCGAGTGGCCCCTAAATGGGGAGGAGGGAAATGGAGCGGTTAAACAATAACCTCTCCTGACACTCAATGACACCCTCATCCTATTTTAACTTGAAAATCACTATAATACTCACATTTGATCAAGGTCTATCAACACTGATTCACATCAGACAAGTTGTGGCTTGATCTGAGACCGGAGGGAGGCTGGACGCTCAAGCAATTGACCATCCAGTCCAATGGCTTTAATGCAATGGCATTAAGAGCCATTAACTAGACCGGAATGAATACTGTTCATTTCTGGCCTCTTGTACAGAACGTTGATCATTCCCCTGCACCCAGAGGGCTGAATCAGCCCTTTGGACCCCTGCGGAGGGAAGGATGTTGGAGGACACTAGGGTAACTATGGTAATTTGTGTATGCAAATTAAATGGTCACAAGGGCCTAGAGTTTCCCCTTGAGTGCTTCACCGCCATGTTAGTAAGGCTTACATTAGAAATAAAGGCTTACTTTTGCTCTGTTGAATCTGCTGAATCTGCGCTGTATTCTATAATATATTGTAAAAGTCACATGAATAAAAAGAATATGTTATTATGATGTCTTGATCTCTGATACAAATAAAAAGTAGGTAAAAAAGCTAATGATTTCCAGCAGGCATTGGCTGTGATTGTTCGGTTTTGTCAAGTGATTTGAACTTGAATTTTAAATTGTGATTAGCACCATGTTTTAAACATTTCCTTGTGAAATTCACTGAATGATGTATATTTAAAGCATCGCTATTCATGATTTAGCATTTGCAAGGAATGGAGGTATTTGCATTTTGCAACATTTACCTGAATCAAGTATGATGTACGACTCTCAAATATTCATCTCGTTTAAGTGTGAATGATATGATAGATATATTCAAGCTCCTCACAATTTTTTATTTCTTTCCTCAAAACTTTTATTTCTTGAAGGGCTCCCGTGTACACCTAATCCTGTATTCAAGTCGTCGTAAGCCCTTGCTGGACCCCATTCGGTCTTTATTCCCTTGGTGTCCAAAGCGTTGATGCGTGCCTTGGGGAATCCACTTCCCACCTTTGAAGCAGAGGCTCAACAGATCACAGAGAAGGAAAAACAATCTGTATGCAAGCTGATTTTCCAAAACATGGGACCTGGTGCTCTGCTCAGCCATACCTAAAGGTGTTTTTTTCAAAGACAAAAATGCATTCAGTTGCAAATCTAGTCTATATTAGAAATGTGCACGACGAAATAATTAGATTTGTTTCGTTTTCATTCGTTAAGTTAATAATTTTTGACTCATCATTTTCGTTATGTTACAATGATTCGTTTTTGGGGCGATTCGTTATTTCGGGAAAAGTTAGTTATGCGTTATTCCGAAATGATATATAAATTCGGATTATCGTTTATTTGTTGTTCCGAATCGATTCGTTATTTTGGATTGCCGCTTATTTGTTGTTCCAAATCGATTTGTTATTTCAGATTGCTGTTTAGTCGTTGTTCAGAATCGATTCGTTATTTCAGATTGCCGTTAATTCATTGTTCCGAATCGATTCGTTATTTCGGATTGCCATTTATTCGTTGTTCCGAATAGATTCGTTATTTTGGATTGCCAATTATTCGTTGTTACAAATCTATTTGTAGTTTTGGGAAGTCGATTAATCATTGTTGCGTTTAATTTTCAATTTTTATTTATTTTAGATTTATTAATAATTTCCAAATCCCAAAACAAAACGAATCTTCAATCTCAACTTATTTCACTGTTCTATTTCACTAAATTTATTTGAATATATCTTTGTCATATAGTGCTAATCTGATAACAAGGAAAATTTGATTGCATTGTGCTCACTTGAATAAAAACCAATGGATCCAAATCAATTCAGAGCATTCCATATGTCGCAGCATTGATTCGAATGGCAGAAACTTAAAAAAAGGTCCAAAGCTTTCACATCATGCCATTCAAACTAAACTAATTAATTTGACTCAATTTGATGTTTTCGTCATTATTTTTTCGGACTAGTTGAAATTTGTTCCAGTTGTGATTTGGTTATTCGGATGTGTCTGAATTTCCAAATCACGAATCAGTCGTCCAAATAAAATTCAGAACAAAATGAATCGCACATTTATATAGTCTATATGGCATTCCTGGTATAGGGGTGCACTGGGAAAACAGTCCCATCAGGCCTTTTAGATTAGTCAATCCCAGTCTAATTTTCCACAACCCATGACCCAAAGCATGCAGGGTCCAAGTCTTGGGCTTTGTTTGCCCTGTCTATAGACAGCTTTGTTCATTTTAGCAAATTAAAATTGCATTCCATCAAACACTTTGTCCTCAGAGAAGTCTCATTGTGAACATGTGTTGAACGGGTCTCCTTGTGATTTAACAGGTCCTTTGCAGATGCAACAAGCACAAAACAAGACGAAGTTGAGGTCTCTTATAAGCTTTAGTATGGAAACACTGGTTACATGCACTGTATATTCATTATTTAGAATACAATTCCTTTTGTTAATTGAAAACTCTTAGGAAAAGAATAATTATTGTCTCTTCTGCAACTTAACTCCTTCACTACTGTGATCCTGTTTTCACAATCAGCAGCAGCAGACGCAGCAGCCCAAGACTGTGGTAACACAATCTGGAGCTATATTGTATCATTACAAATTAATTTCATTTGCATTTGGCCCCTGAAAATGTCCCTGAAGTTTTAGTATCCTGGGCATGATGCTCAAGATGCTAACACGCTTAAACACCAGCTGGGGAATGTCTCTGATATCTCCCAGCTGATCCTGAACTGCAGTAACTACCTTTGGCCAGTAGATGGTGACATCTGCCTGCCAAATAGGTTATTACAGTAAAGAATACATTGGGAACGTGACGAAACGGCCGCCCCAATGTTTATTTGCAGTTATTTTGCTTGCATTTCATTGTCTCTGTATATAGGGTAGAGTGTTTGTTCTGTGTGCCATAGTACCTGATGTCTGTGTTTTATTAATATTCCCTTATGTGTTTATTGTAGAGTATTGTTTTTGTGTACCTTCTCTATAGTGTCCATCTCTGTATTAGCTGTCCTCTGTCTTTATATTGGTACTCCTCTGTGGCTACCCCCTATCTGTATATTGTATACTCCCTGCTGTAAGAAGATTCCTTTAAGATGAGAATGCATGTGTAAACAATCCATTGTGTTTGATGGCTCTTTCTATTGTTCTCTGACTGGAGACTCTTTATCTTATCTGTAATGTATTCTGTAAGGGAGGGGGTTGTGTCTCAACTGTTTTACCTATATGTATTTGTGAAAAATAAAGCATTCTCCATTTGGATTTTGAATCCGCAACAACTCCACAGTTTATGTGTCGTCTATTCTGTGTGTTTGTACGAATATCTCCTGTGTTTCAGCGGAAAGGGGCGCCTGGGGTAGAAAGGATCTGTAACAGGGAATATTCCCAAATATTTTTAATACTAATTACTTAAAAATGATTTTCCAAAAAACCCCACTGGAACCTGAGAGTGATTTTTTTTAGACTAATTTTTTAGGGGTTAATCACAAATATATTATGCTCCTTACCATCATGTTTCCCTAACTAATTCTTACTTTTTTCCTCTGCCATCTTCAATTATCTCTATTATTTCTAGTAAGTATACAATTCATTACGCTTTTAATTTATTTTATGTGTTTCTTGCTTTGCTGCAAACATCTTTTCGCTTCAGTCATGTAATAAAACAAAACAGAAAATACTTAATGCCGGAGCCTCCACTTAACTAAACTCCTATATCTTATTCTAATTTAAAATAAGCAAGAAAACTGGCAGATTATTTTTTCTGCCAATGTCCGCAAAAACTGATAACTTTTCCTAGCACAGAATAATTATAAGTGGTATTTTGCATTTTCTCTTTCTATTAACCTGGTAAAATGGACAAGTGACCTTCTTATCTCCAACAAAGCAGCCTGTATGTGAATGAGATTTCAGAAGTGTAATACGTTTTAGGGATTTTAATTTATATCTTTGCCTGGTAACCAAGCTACGTTCATTCATAATCTAAATATTATTATAAAAATGCAGCGTAATGTTTAAAATTATGATGTTGCAAAAAAAGTATAACTAGATATATAATATAATGATATAATAAAGGTGTGAAACACCATCTGAAAATGTCTCTTTTATACACACTTTGGGCTCTAATCCAAACCAGAATATTTTGTTCCTATTCCCTGACACCAGCAGCAGTGCTGCACGCCGCCATGGGTCCATACGACTCCAGGAAACCCAGTGCGACCATACACTAGCTCTGCGGAACTCAATTGCAGAAGAATGAGTTGGAGCCACTTTACAGTGAAGCTTCTCCTGCAGCTGTTTGGATTCCTCTTTTATGGGTTTGTCTACCATTTTCCCCGGTGCTTGCAACTGTGGCAAACACTGACACTCTTTGAATAACCCCAGTACAGTTATTTCCTTAATGGTGGTGGACATTCAATACAAGATAGCAAATAATTTCCAAAATGCAATAGTTTGTCCATGGAGTAGCTCCTAAGTAGTGATGGATCGAACACCCCTGCGAACACCATGTAAGTCAATAGGGCTCGAACGTTCGAAAATTAAGGTCCCCTTCGAGAGGGCATATATGCAAGATATTGTCCATAAAAGATGTATGGGGGTCCGGGCACTGCCCTGGGGGACAGGAAACAATGTTTTTTTTTTTATTAAAAAAAAAAAAGTTTTTAACCCTTTCACTGCTGAACACTGAGCTATTTCACTGCTGTGTGCTGAGCTCATGTTGACTGCTTTTGCTCATGTTTAAATGCAATTTGAAGCCATGGGAAATGCTTTATCACCAACAAGTGGGAAATGTTTGACCAACAACGAGTGGCAAATGTTTGACCAACAATGAGTGGGAAATATTAACCTTTTAATTTAATATCTAATAAACCATTTCTTATTATATTCTACAGTAAAGAGTCTCTTTATTTTTAGATTTTTTAGGATCTTTTAAGCATTTTTTGGAATTTTTTTAAAATATATATTTTTTCGAACTTTCCGCGAACGTCCCGAAAAGTTCCAACTGATTCGAACAGGCAGCCCATCCGTACTCCTAAGCAAACTTGACAAAAATGTGTCACAAAACTTGTGAATCATGTTTCATATCATATAATCTTCCAAGCCTATTCACTCAACCAATAGCGTACTCTTCTCCTACCATATCCTCTTTTTTTTTTTTGAGAAAGGATTTTACCAGGAAGGATACATTGAGATTTCTCTCGTTTTCAAGTATGTCCTGGGTGGCGAGTATGTACCGTTAGGTGTCTTGCCCAAGGACACTTACTGGAGAGGTGCTCGCTGCGATCGAACCCATGACTCCACAGGCTCTCTCCATGCAGAGCAGTGATGTTACCTCTACTCCACCCACTACCAATATTGAGATATCTGAAGCTTCAAAGGCCCCATCTGGTGCCCCAATATCGAGATATGCTGATCTGCAGCCCAAAAGCAAATTCAATTAATTTGCTGCAAACAAATGTTGTTTGCTTTTGGGCTGCAGAAGGTGCCCCTAAAGTTTTAACCCTGTGGGCATAATGCCCAAAGAGCTAAAACTGTAAAATCGGCTGCTCGAAGCTCTGGAATATCGGGCTTTCAGCAGTCGATGCAGAAAGAAATAGAAGAAAATAGACCAGCCGCTAAAACCTCTAACTCAATTTGGCAGTAGATGGCGCCATCTACTGTCCAAAAATAGTTTATTTACAGTAAGAAATACAATGGGTATACAGTAAACTCAGATATTTTTTACTTTAAAATTAATTAAAAATGATTTTACAAAAAAACACTGGTTTCTGACAAAGTTTTTTGAAAAAATCACTTGGTAGTGAAAGGGTTAAACCCATGGTAGAGAATTACTCAACTCTGTTGGATCTCATCAGTGGCCAATGTCCTTCCACCCAAAAAAAGGAGTTACATAAGTCTGAACATTAAAGGGCCAGTACCACCAAAAAATGAAACGTCCTTATTGTGTTTATTTGATGTTGCTGATATCTTACATGTGTTTGTTTTTCTCTTGTGTGTTTAGTTAAGAAAATATTTTCCTCTATATGTGTCACTGGGTGCATCCATTGTGTGATATTTTCCTCTATATGTGTCACTGGGTGCATCCATTGTGTGATATTTTCCTCTGTGTCACTGGGTGCATCCATTGTGTGATATTTTCCTCTATATGCGTCACTGGGTGCATCCATTGTGTGATATTTCACTCTATATGCGTCACTGGGTGCATCCATTGTGTGATATTTTCCTCTATATGTGTCACTGGGTGCATCCATTGTGTGATATTTCACTCTATATGCGTCACTGGGCGCATCCATTGTGTGATATTTTCCTCTATATGTGTCACTGGGTGCATCCATTGTGTGATATTTCACTCTATATGCGTCACTGGGTGCATCCATTGTGTGATATTGCACTCTATATGCGTCACTGGGTACATCCATTGTGTGATATTTCCCTCTATATGTGTCACTGGGTGCATCCATTGTGTGATATTTCACTCTATATGCGTCACTGGGTGCATCCATTGTGTGATATTGCACTCTATATGCGTCACTGGGTACATCCATTGTGTGATATTTCCCTCTATATGCGTCACTGGGTGCATCCATTGTGTGATATTTCACTCTATATGTGTCACTGGGTGCATCCATTGTGTGATATTTCACTCTATATGCGTCACTGGGTGCATCCATTGTGTGATATTTTCCCCTATATGCGTCACTGGGTGCATCCATTGTGTGATATTTTGCTCTATATGTGTCACTGGGTGCATCCATTGTGTGATATTTCACTCTATATGCGTCACTGGGTGCATCCATTGTGTGATATTGCACTCTATATGCGTCACTGGGTACATCCATTGTGTGATATTTCCCTCTATATGTGTCACTGGGTGCAACCATTGTGTGATATTTCCCTCTATATGTGTCACTGGCTGCATCCATTGTGTGATATTTCACTCTATATGCGTCACTGGGTGCATCCATTGTGTGATATTTCCCTCTATATGCGTCACTGGGTGCATCCATTGTGTGATATTTCACTCTATATGTGTCACTGGGTGCATCCATTGTGTGATATTTTCCCCTATATGCGTCACTGGGTGCATCCATTGTGTGATATTGCCCCCCCCCCCGGTACCTTTACATCACTTGCTCCTCACTGTGTTTCACAGGGCATAGAATGGAGTCTATCAGGGTTATTCAAAGAGAATCGAAAAGCCACTGCACGTTCGGTGACTTTTCGTGCTCTTCAATTCGGTTCGATTTGGCGATCCCATTTCGGCGACCCTGCGGTGTATTCAGCAAGCACCACAGGGCCGTCGTAGTGCAGGGAAAAGCCACTGCAAACCTGCCGAACACTCAACGCAAACCCGGCGAATGGACACCGAAACCTGCAAAAACATCTGGATTAACCACACCGAACACGCCCGAGAAACCCGAGCAGGAGCCGATCAGAGCGCAGAGCAGCCGCCGGAAAAACCTGACACCGCAGACGAATGGAGTGAAAAAAAAAAACAGTACGCTTGAATGTTTGAAAAGTGAAACGGTGTTTGCAAAGAAACTACAGAACGAAAATGTCTGAAATTTACATATAAGATCCAATGAATGATAATAAAAAGGGCTGTTACAGAAAAAAGAAAAAACGTTTAAAATCAAAATAAAAAAAAAAAAATCGGATAAATTTTTTTTGCAAAATATCCCGAAAAATGCTTAAAATATCCTAAAAAAATCTATAAATAAAGAGACTTTTGCTGCAGAATATTATAATAAACGGTTTATTAGATATTGAATTAAAACGGGAATATTTTTAACATTGAAGCCTATGGGATTCGCCTCAATAAACCTGTCGAATGAAGCAACCGAATGGCAGGGCATTTCGGCAACTTTTCACTGCTGGTTTTTGTTCTCTGAATAGCCGAAGCATTGCTTCTCTATGGGGATTCACTGCCGTCGAATAGGCACCGTATGTGCAGGCAATTCGCCAACATTTGGCAAACTGCCTGCTCTCTGAATAGCCGAATGGCCAGGAAAGGTAACCGTACGCTGAATTTCACTGTTCGGTTACCTTTCGCCAGCAATTCGGAGCTCTTTGAATAACGCTGTTAGTGAATAACCCTGTTAGTGAGACATGTTTTGCAGATCATCCGAGCTATGAATATACTAATGGACAGCAATTACAGATTTCACGGTAGGTTAAAAAAAGCATCAAAGAGAAAATGCACAAACTCTCTTTTTAAAGTTAAAAATATCATATTTCACTTAACTTAGTTTCTATCAAGTGCAATCATTTTCTCTCGATTTATGGTCTGCGTTAGACGTAAAACACTCTTTTTTTTCATTATTATAATCGTATAATTCATTATATTGCGGAATTGAATATTGCTAAATGACAATACCTAACAAATATATATGTATATGTTTATTTTTTTTTGGTAATGATACTGTTATCTCCCACGGCATTAAAACTCTATGACACTTACGAAAATTAAAAAGACTGCGCATTTTGCCGTATGCCTTTGTCTAATTAAAATGATTTACTACGATCATTTTGAATAAAGATCCTTATTAAATAATGCATTAATTTGTTTTCATATTACTACCTTGACTATCATTACATTTCAGCTTATATTTTATCGCTGGTTTCTGTGTAAAGCATACACCTAATTAATTTAACTGCAATCTAAATTTCATTTATTACTTCAAGTATCAATTTTTTGCATTGCTCAAGCGGAAATGTGTTTGTGTCCTCGAAAAGCATGTTACATTTTAATAAATGCTAACGCATCTGTGGGTAAATACGATATCTTTTTAATCCATACATTTGAGGATAATATTACAATTTAATTCGATTTTTTTTAATAACATTTATTAAATAAATTGCTCTTCTTTTGACTTCCCAACTTCATTACTTTATTGCAATGCAACATTATCTACTACAGTATATGGTATACATCAGTATTTGTATTTAAAGGGACACTTCTCATCCTGACCACTTCAGCTTTTTAAAGTGACAAGAGTGTATAAAGTCCCTACGCTGATCTGGTGTAATCGCTGGGGGAAGTGGAAAAATTTCCACCACCCACATCATTGTCATCACCAACAGCTGGGAATTTGAATTTCCCGGCTGCCATTCACCAGATCGGTCACTGGCGACGACAACACACTCTGAGACCCTCCCATGATAGCTGACATCCTGAGAGAGGCAGCCAATGGATTGGTTCTGCGCATGCACTTGCAGCTCTGATCTAGCTTTCTGTGTTGGTGCTATGGAATTTGTGAACCGTATCTATCTCCAAATTAAAATTCCCGAATTGATCCAAACCGATCCGACTATAATCGGCCTATTCCGATTAATTTGGAATGCTCTATGGTTTTATTGACGCCTATGTGTTAATATGTGCATCATTTTTTGGAACATGTGCTCTATTCTTTGCATAATTTTTGGAATATTATTATTATTGGTCTCTATTACATTCTTCGCGCAAACGTTAACACGTGCGCAAAAACGCATTAAAAAAAGTTTGCGCAGAACGTCGTATTACAACGTCAGCGCAACAAACGTGAGCATACGTCTAACGCGAATGGACCTGCCGAACCCTGCGCGAGCTTACTGTACTGCACGCGTCCTATACTTAACATTGTGAGCGCAAATGCGTTTGTGCGCTGGTACGCGGATGGTATTACAGTTTTCAACGTGCAGCGCATAATTTTAACGTCTTTTAAAAGCTGGTGGTAACGGCAAATCTGAACGTCCTGGCTGAACCCAAATACACCAGCCCAAAAAAAAATACAGTAAAGTATAGTTACACATTCTACACATACCCAAACAATAAAATTGAGAAGTTGTGCGTGTTTTTATTATTGCTGCAGCATATATACTCAGATTGATTTTGACAGGCGCAAAAACTGAACGGGAGACAATTGTGGCTCTTAATTCTGATTGGCTGAATCGCGTGAAAAAACAGTCTGCACACCGATTTCTGCACGCAGCGTTAATGAGTGCGCGTCTTTTTTTACGCGCGTTATTTTTTGACGGATGAGAAAATGCCCTCGGATTGTAATACCAGCGTTAATTTACGCACGTTAACGTTTAATGCTTTGCACACAAATTAACGCACTGCGCAAGCGTTTTTGCGCAAAAGAATGTAATAGAGCCCCTTATCTTTTATTTATATAGCGCCACATATTCCGCAGCACTTTACAAGATCATTGTACAAGGGGTTGATACATTAAAATACCACACATGGATGATACAGCCTGATTCAGAGGGACCCTGTTCCCAAGGGAACTTACAATCTATGAGATTTACAAGTACTTTGTGAGGTAGACACATCCATATCGTTAGTTGTCTTACCCGAGGACACTCGCTGGTGGTGTCTCCTGAGTGGGATCGGGTCGTCTTTCCATGATTGTAGAGCAGCAACCTAGCGGTTAGGTTGAACCTGTTTCTCGTGAAGTCGAGGCTTGCTTCTCCACAGTTGTGTTGGAGGGATGTGCTGAACGGGATTTGACTTGCTTCTCCACGTTCGAAGGGCAGAGACGTTACCACTGGACTCCACAGCCGATATAGTGTGGTGGGCAAGTATGTACCGTTAGGTGTCTTTCCCAAGGACACTTACTGGAGGTGTGCTCTGGCCGGGATTCAAACCTGGGTCTCCACAGTTAAAGAGCAGTTACCTCAACTCCAGCCAGCTGGAATATATACTGCAACCTGTGCATAATTTTTGGAGAAAATGCTGCATCCAATGCATACATACTCCATCCAGTACATCATTTTGGTGCATATACATCATTCTGTGTGTCATTCTGGAGCCCTTCGTCCATCATTCTGTAGGTATTTATATCTTACTTCATTGCTTTTCCGAATATCAGAAAAGGCCTGATATATCGGAGCCATCAGATATTCTGAATCGAGACGATCCATAATGTCAAGCTTCCGATATTCCAAGCTGGCTTCTTCTGATTATTTCGTACCCTGACACTTTTGTATTCAGAAGTATTCCGAAACAAATATTTGGCCTCTGCACATGTCTAATAAAAATACATAAAGGAAAAAATTATATTGAGCCTGCAAATACCCATAATATTTGTCCCATCATAAGATGTCGATAATGAGCATTGAGCAGACATGTAGGTTACCAATAAATAGAGTCCACACACACCTCTAGAAAACCTCAAAGGCACATAAAAAAGTTAAATTTCCCCATCATTGTTTAGAGATGAGAGCACAGTCATCCACCCAGGACCGCTCCGATTCAGTGCATTCTGAGATTCGGATTGCAGGGAATGAACTTCACTGCTGCTAGAAGAATGTATGGCTCATTATAGGTTACAGGTAGACTCAACGTATACATAGCTCAATGTATTAAACGTGTTTAGTTAAAGAGTGCATTGTTATATCTGTGTGCTTATATAAAGAACACGGAACAAAGAATAATAAGTAACATAGGCCTTTGAATATGTATACATAATTAAAAACATATTAAACTGATATAAAAACCCATGGAACAATGTATTATAACGAGCATGAATAAAATAAGAATAAGATGAATAATAATTTCCTCCTACTCATTCCAGGAAATTCTATTTTTACACCACTAAATTACATGTGCCACTACGTTTGTGTTTTATAAGGTAGCTTGCGCCTGTCAAATGGTCTATGTTGTCAAGACCATACCGGAGCTCCTAGAATGCATCAGGTGTCATAGATCATCCATCTGGACTGCCATGATGGAAGCATCATCTGACATCAGCATTTAGTCTGTAATTGTTTGCATTTGCAAGCACAGCACTCTTTATGTTATTTGAGATGTAGGGAGTTGGCCACAATCTTGAGATGGTGACTGCATCCTGACCTTGAGTTATAATGGTGAGTGGTATTGTTACATTCATTGGAAACCTTAGCCTTTGGAGGACAGAATCTAAAAAATCCATTACATGGTTATCTGCCAGCCTAGCTAGTTGGATTAGCCAGTATACATTTGTTGCTGATGAGTCTGACATTGCCCCATATTGTTCTCTTTGTGTATTATGATGCTCATTTGGTTGGGTTTGTTTTTGGAGATCAAATTTTGGAGCTTTGTCAGGTTTCAATAATGCATATACACTATATGGACAAGAGTATTGGAACACCTGACCATTACACAACAGGGACATTTAAGACATTGCATTAATATAGAGTTGGTCTCCCCTTTGAAGCTATGAAAGCTTCCACCCTTCTGGGAAGGCATTCCACACAGTTTTGAGATGTTCTCCAGGAATTTTCGCCCATTCATCCAGTAGAGCATTTTGAGGTCAGGCAATGATGTTGGACGAGAAGTCCTGGCTCGCAATCTCTGTTCCCGTTCGTCTCAAAGGTGTTTGATGGGTTTGAGGTGAGGGCTCTGTGCATGCCGGTCAAGTTCTTCCACACCAAACTCATCTAGCCATGTCTTTATGGACCTTGCTTTGGGAACTGGGGCACAGTCATGCTGGGATAGAAAAGGAGTTTTGCATAATGAACCGTATTTTTCCTAAATGTTTGAAGTTGAACACTGTATGGCAAGGAGCAGGATTTTATTCAACTGTGACAATGGGTCTGATTCACACACCTGAATTCAATCATTAAGAGGTGCATCCTAGTACTTTTGTCCATATCGTATCTGTTTGTGTTCTACTTCTTTTTCTACTGCCTTTTCTCATTTTTAGTCTTACACGGATATTCAGAGAAAGCTGAAACTCTGGAGAACTTTTGGAGAAGTGAAAATTCTAGGTCAAAATAGCTCATTTGGAAAGTGAGATAAATGGGAGAATTTTTCTGGTTTGGCTATTTTGACCTAGAAGTTTCACTTCTCCAGTCATTCTCCTGAGGATCACCTTTCTTTGAATAGACCTGTTAGTTTTTTTCTCTTTATGGAATGAAATGGAGCTTATCTCAATGTTTTTATTGGCAAAATTGAGTAGGCATAACTTAAAAGTGACTGAAGAGCAGCATGATTGTGAATCAGAAGGATAGTTTGCCTGGTGGTCAAGTGGTCTAGCCTTTTACTTGGGCATTGGGTCTTACTCTTATTGAGTGATCTAAGGCTGCCTAGTTTAAACGAGAAAGACGTTGGTTTTGGGAGAATCTTTTGTGTTGATACCTTTCTGGATACTGAAATACTGCTGAGCATAGGGAAATGTTGACAAAAATCCAAACACAGACTCTGCACCCCTACTCCTTGCTCTATCTTCCATCGTCATGGAAGGACCTTCTCTTTTGCATTTTTGCAAATGTATCAGTGGTTTATATACACCACGGATGAGATGGACTACCCTGCTGGCTTGAGCCACTCACCTGCCATAGGAACACACCCCAGACCACACCCCTGGAAGTACTCCAGCCAAACTTCCCCCCTCTTCCTTAGTGGCCCACCTCTTTGAACCTCCCGCGGACCAAGGTGCCATCTTGGCCACACGCCCGGCAAAAGAATGTCATGGCAATCCAAGGTCCGATTAAGGTCAACCTTCAGGAGGAGGTGCCGGCACTCACAATTGGCCCAGGAGCCGTACCCATTCCCACAACAAGACTTGACTTTGTCCCAGGCCAGGATGAGACCGCCATGGGAGACAAGTGCTGGGGGACAACATGTGGCTGGTGCAGGACCCAGTCCTTGAGGACCCTGCGGTCGGGTGCAACAACATATTTTGAAGGGATACCAGGACTGCCTCTAGGAGGTTGTTTTTTTTTAGTGTTCTGTTTAGTGATTGGCTTCACTGTGTGTGTTTTTGACTTGCTAGCTATGCCAACCCTATAACTAAGCATAAAGAGCAGAGAGATCCTGTTTGCAGTAACATACCAACACCAACCTGGAATATTCACTTTCCATATTCATGAATCTCTAATCAGTAAAATAAATTGCTCTGAATTTAAAAAAAGAACAACTTATATCTGTGAAATAACTGAAGATGCTTTTAAAATCCAGGTGCAGATTGTGAAGTAATTAATGTAATTAATGTTAACCTAAATGTAATCATTTTGTTCTCCTTTTCATTGGGTGATGCCGACTTTCGATTTGATTGCAATGAGGATATGAATGTTGATTGCATCTAAAATGTGCCAATGAATTAAAAATAATTCCAACAAACCAAAAAGTTTTTCAGCCTATTTACTTTTAACAAAAGAGTTTTACAGGTACAGTTTGTATTCTGATCTGGTCAATAACCATGAGCTGCAAAGAGTTAATATCAGTGTGAGCCCTTAGGTTCCCTGTTGCTGGCTCTGTTATGACCAAGTTGCTCAAGTTGCTGTATTAGTGGCTCGAGTCATAACAGTGGGACCTACTACCTGTGTTACGCCTTCACCACCGGAGCTGCAAGAAGACAAAATCTGACATTGCTCCTGCCGGAAGTACTGAACTGGAAGCATCCTTCCTGTGCTATACATTTCCAAGACAGGTGTTGGACTAGCCCGATTACCCAGTTCTCCAGCCCTGAGCACGTGACTTGTTAGCACCGGTTGATCTCAATAAAAGGCTACGCCTCCTTTCAGTCAGTGCTTCTTTATTGTCACCCTTTAACCCACAGAGTGAAGACCTGTGAGTTGTTTCTGCGTATCCTGTGAATCCCCCACTCTTCCAGCCTTCTCCGTTGGATCCACGTACCTCTCCAAGTATCCTCGGGTCTCCAGATCTTGTTGTGGTTTATCTCCTGTTTCTACTATGTCTCCCACTATCCCTACCAGTATCCCAGTCTCCTCTTTCCTGAGAAGCTACTCAGCCACAGCCTTCGGACGGCTCTACTGCCTGTTGGTTCTCCTCTAACCTTCCCTGTGCATGCACTACTGCATCTTAGACTCATAATCCTACCAAGCCAGTACCCACCTCGTAACATCCCTGACAACATTATAGCGGTAACGTCACCACACTATGCTACTGGTTTTGACTCCATAAAGACAAGAGTTGCTCTCTGCAAACTCTTTGCAAACTCATTCCATGGCTGTGGAAATGCACTGGGAGCTATTTGATCCCAGGTTGTTCTACATACGGACAAAGGAGGTAGAGATTTGTGCCACCCCCGCATCATTCGGTCGAGTCTGAATTGGAATGTCCTTTTCAAAGACACAACTTTTTTATCACATCACAGCCCTGCTCCAAGGCCGCTCCTGAATCTCACGATGTCTTGTGTCATTCTGACGGCACTGAAAATGTACGCGTCATTTTGCACGCACTCTCTCCCAATGATTGTGATGTGGAAAGCATACCGTCCGTTCCATTCTGATGATGCTAACACACGTGTGTCATTCCGCACGCGAACATTTTGGCTCACACTGATGACACCATCCAATCAGGTCACTCCTGACACTATTAAAACCACACTCACCCTTCATTCTCTGCGTGGTTCTAGCTAGACCCTTTAGCATTGATACACCCACTGATGAAGCTATACATAGCGAAACGCGTTTGAGGTGTGTTTTAACTGTATTTATTAAACCATTTATGGATCATCTCGATTGACTTCTGGTGATTTAATACGTCTGGTATCCTGGAAAGACATCTCCAAGGTTCGTGATTTCTGATCCTTGGACTGCTGATAGGGGAATCGGTGCCCCTGACTTAAAATCCACCGATTTGCGTGCAGTTTGGTGCCTCTTTGGTTAAATTGGCACCTCAGAGTGTGAGTATATCTCCTTCTTTGTGTTTATCCGTACTGGATTAAGACAGTCTGCACATTATATTTTTCTGTTTATTTTTTCTATCCCTTCATCAAATTTGACCCTCGGAGGACTAAATAGTGGGCTGGATAGCCCTGATTAGGAGCTGAAGTGGAAAAGCGCCAGCACCTGACACCGGTTTTGTATTCTGGATTTTAGACCCTTTAGCATGTTCCTTATATATTGCTGTTAATGGCATTGACTTGGGTTGTTTCTGACTATCCCTGACTTCTGGTACCCCGATTTGACTTTCTTTATGGCTACTCTTGGTATCAGTGTTACTTGATCAGGCTTATCTATCTGTTCTTTCCCTCTTTTGGCAGCGTGTCATTACCATTTAGGAATCAGGCATTGCCTATTGCTTGGTTGTTCTTCTCCCTTCTCTTCACTTTTCCACTTCTCTTTCCTGTGTGCCTTTCCCCATAGTTGTGGTTCTTACTCAATGTGCTAAGTCATATTTTGCTAAACTGGCTAAAATCAGCTAAGGAATGTCCTTCATGGGCCTTCCCGAGTTGACAAGACACAGAGCTACAAGCTCCAGTTCTAACTGCAGTAACTCTCTCTGGCCTGCCTGTCAAATAGTTACATAGTTACATAGGTTGAAAAGAGCCGTGCGTACATCGAGTTCAGCCTTTCCCACATCACCTACTGCTGTTGGACCAAAAGAAGGCAAAAAACCCAGTCTCAAGCGCTCGCCAATATGCAACAGGAAGTCATCAAATAGGTTATTACCGTAAGGAATACATTGGGAATATTTCCAAATATTTCTTACTATTTAATTAAAAATAGTTTTCCAAAAACCACTGGTTCCTGCCAGCAGATTTTTGGAAAATCGCTTGGTAGTGAAAGGGTTGAGAACTGGTACCATTCAAGGTTTAGAGGGTTACTAGTGTAGCGCTGTGTTTAAATCCTTGTCGTGGCAGTACCTATTTTTGATGAGAGACACTGAACTTTGCATTGGGACTACATTTCCCGGCATGCTTTGCGGGAGGACACAGGAAGTGGGTGGGACACACAGGGTTACATCCTGAGCCTCGTGGAGATAGCTGGCAGAGCGCGCCAGGGAGTGAGTGAGACAAGGCGCAGTACTGCAGAACGCAAGAGTGACTAGGCCGGAGCGCAGGTGCGTCCTATCAGAGTTCCAGATCGGGTTGTTCAGCCTTACAAGAGGGAGACCCAGCGATCCACCATCTTATCCAAGCTGCTATTAAGGAAGCCGGAGGACCCCGAGTTAGGCGTACCGCAGGTCGATCGGATTGGGAGAGCAGGCGGTAAGCTGGACAAGTCACGGCCGGAGCAGAGAGAGCCAGACAACGGATCCAGTAGCCGGCACCCCAGTCAAAATCGAGCAGAGAGACGTCCTGGGTCAGCGGAGCCTTAAGAATCTGGCGGATGGGTGAGAGGCCTCCAAGGCCGTTTGTGATTAACGAAAGCACGCTGCTGTTGTTTCTAAAACCCACAGGGCCCCAACTTGACTAGTCGAAGACACCGTTTAAGCAATTCACTGGCTAGTTGAATAGTACCCGGGTACCACAATACACACACACATTTACATTCCGGGACTTAACCTGTACGGGACTCACTTCCTAATCTCCGAAAGGGATTAAAGATTTGTTTCTTATTTTTTTTCCCGATACGCGTTTCTCGAATTACGAAGCATTGTATTTTTCTGTTTCCGCTGCGCGTCTCTCGAATTTCGAAGCATTATATTTTTCTGTTCCGATGCGCGTTTTCCCGAAATACGAAGCCTTGTATTTCTTTTCCGCTGCGCGTTTCCCGAAATACGAAAAACTGTAAATATATCTACGAACACCATGTTATCTATTATATGCCATTCATTTTAGTAAACTATATAATTTATAAAATCCACAACGGTGCCGGAGTATATTTATTCCCTAGTGCGGGGAGACTGACCCGTGGTTCAATTTCAGCAGCTCCTCCGGGAGTGAGCGCTACACTAGTTTTACGTTTAGGTGTGGTCAGGTCACCACTGAAACCCTTGCATTTATACAGTATCGCTCCCTCACTGATTGTTCGTCCGGACGGAACCCAGTATGAAGCAATGTTAACAAGAACGCTCCTACCCACGTAACCTAGCATAAATGTATGCAGGTATTTCTGTGACGTCGGTGTGCCTCTTTATGCAAGGGTTTACTTAAACATATTTAATCCCATATATAAAATAATCCCTGAAACATATTAAATGCCAATATAAACTGTTAATTACTCATTTCTAGCCACGCTTAATTCGTGATGAAGGGCATTTATTTAACAAGTATCCAGTCAAACATTATTACCTGATTGTAAATGACATGTGTGACACCCAGCAGCCTTTAGTTCATATTGCCTACAGATTGCACTCGCTATCGGTAACAAGAAAGCAACATGACAGCTCAAGTATTTAATGAGAAGCTCATTAAGACTCTCACTCTGATCATCAACTGCAAATTAGTTTTGATGCTCATGAATCTGAAAAGTGATATATTAGAAGCATAAGAAATATCATATTAATATGATTAGGATTTTGTGCACATTGTACATTCTGCAACTTATATTTTGACTTATTTTTTATGCAGACTGACAGTATACTAAACCTTACCATTGTGGTAAGGATTGTTTGGCCAACCATTCTCCTTCGAAAAGTGTCAAGCAGATTTTGGACCCCATTCCTCTCTTGCCAGTAAAAGGGAGTCAGTTAGAGACAAAAATCATCGAAAGCCAATTTCCCTTACTGGCTCCCTGGTACCGTCCCTATTCCAACCCAGTCAATGAATTAGAGTTTCAAGTCGGAATAATATTTAGGTGTAGACAAATACCGGAAACTGCCCTCACCAAAGTCCCCAATGACCTTATGAACTGCTAAAAAACCATGGCCACTATTCTATTCTCATCCTGCTTGACCTCTCAGCTGCTTTTGACACTGTTGATCACCCCTCCTTCTACAGACTCTCATCTCACTCGGTCTCTGTGACCCTGCACTCTCTTGGATTGACTCTTACCAGTATAGTAGGTCCTTCTCTGTGTCATTTGCTGGCAAATCCTCCTTTTCAATGCCATTATCAGTAGGTTTACCTCAAGACTCTGTCCTAGGTCCTCTGCTCTTCTCTATCGACACCTCCTCCCTGCGCAAAATCATTAACAGCTTTGACTTTAATTACCACCTCTATGCTGATGATACTCAGATCTACCTCTCCACCCCTGATGTCTCTCCTCCTGACTTTCCAAAATCAGCAGCTGTTTATGTGGCATCTCCTCCTGGATGGCCTCTCACCACCTAAAGATTAACATGTCGAAGACTGAGCTCCTAATAATTCCTCACTCTAATGCCTCCCCACCTCCTAACTTCTCTATCATGGTTGATGGTATCACTATCTCCCCATCAAACCAGGTTCACGGTCTTGGAGTTACACTTGACTCTGCTCTTTCCTTCATCCCCCACATCCAGTCTCTTTCTTCCTCCTGCTGCTACCACCTATGTAATATCTCCAGAGTTCGGCCATTTCTTACAGCTGACACCACAAGACAACTCATCCACGCCCTTATATTCTCCAAACTTGACTATTGTAATAATCTTCAAGCTGGCCTATTTCTCCCGCCTCGTCCCCCTACAATCCATTCTGAATGCCTCTGCCAGGCTCATCCACCTCACCCTCCGCTCTGTCTCTGCCGCTCCCCTCTGCGAGTCCCTTCACTGGCTCCCCATCCACTGCAGAATTTAATTCAAAGTCCTTACCCTGACCTACAAGGCTTTCACTAACTCAACTCCTCACTACCTGTCCTCACTAATCACCAAATACACCCCAGCCAGCTCCCTAAGGTCAAACGGCGACCTGCGCCTAGCTTCTCCCCGCATCACCTCTTCCCAAGATAGACTGCAGGATTCCTCACGCACAGCCCCCATCCTCTGGAACGCTCTCCCTCGTACTGTCAGACTTTCCCCTAGTTTCCCCTCCTTCAAACGCTGCCTTAAGACAATCCTATTTAGGGAAGCTTATCGTCCGACTCACTAATACACCTCACTGCCCCAACCTGTCCATCACTCTCACCTTGCAGTCCATCACTCCCACCTTGCAGTCCTCTTGTCTGTTTCCATCCCCAACCCATTCTAGATTGTAAATCCCCACGGGAATTGGGCCCTCTTTCCCTCCGGTACTGGTTTATCAAATGTTGTTCTGTCTCAATGTATTGTAACCCTGTCTATATTGTGTTCATTGTTCAGCGCTGTGGAATATGCTGGTGCTATATAAATAAAGTATAATAATAATCGGCAGCGGTGCTGCACACCGGGGTCACGCAAGAGCTACAGAGGAAGTGCGAAAGGACACTGGGAACTATCTATGCACCGTTAGTGCTGCAGCAAGAAGGATATGGTGGTTCTACCGCCACAATTTCCTTCCTCTGAAACATTGTATTCTCCCAGATTATGAAATCTGGAAGAATCCAATATTGGGGTGCCGAGAAATCCGGATAATAGGTTCCCAACCTTTAATGGTTTAGACGTCTCAGTCATTACCTACTTTTCATAAGCGGCTGAATAGCTTGACTAATCACATAGGGAAACGTAGGCTAATGCCCCTGATTCGGCCAATGAATCCTTAAGGCTATTATACAAGCACAGTTCGGCAACCTCAATCAAGTAGCTACTTTTCCCCTGGCCTGCTCGTTGTTGCCGAACACTGGCGAATTGCGGTGAACTGCAAAATATTTTGCAGTCACTTCGCCAGTATATGGTGAATTGACAGCTTAGTGAAGGGAAATTGCACCACAAGGTGATATTCACGTTTAGTGTTTAGTGAATAGACCCTCTAGTGAATATCGCCCACAGTAGCTTTTCAGCAATAATTTATTTGTACAGCCTCAGAATTCACCTTCAATAATTTTACCAAGTCAAACACTAACCTGCACTAATCAACCCTTTTATATATAAAATGGATTATTAATACGGCACATCGTATTCTCTTTTCATACCCCAAAACCAAGTATAATCCCCATTTAACCCTTTCGCTGCTGAGGCTTTTCCCGCCCCTGTGCTGAGGTCATTTTTACCGGTTTTGCTCATCATGTTTAAACGTGTTTTGAAGGCTTATTTTAGTATATGACCCAGACATATTATATATCGTTCTTTCCGTCAGACTCGGTAGATTCATAATATGTCATTATTATATGTATACGTTATGTCATGTCTGTATATTATAACAAAAAATGCAATAAAATATGTATTTTCAATAATTTACAATGTGTAAAGTGTTTTTTTCCACATTTTAACATGCGACCAATTGCGGTTATATTTTGTATGGGGTGCGCTTGTTAAAAAAATTAGAGATGGGGTCTCGTTACATTTTTTTTTGGGGAAAATTACACTATTTTTAACAAACGCACCGCATACAAAAATCGTTAATGCAGCATCATTGTTCACATTATAATTGAAATGGGAACAATATTGCTGCATTAACAAACCAAAAAAAAGAAAAAAAAAGTGTTTATTTTTTTTTTATAATTTTTTTTTTAATTTTTTTTAATTTTTGTTAATTTTTTTTTTTTTTTTTTGACAAACTTTTTCACTTTCATGTTTGGTATCGTTGGAACGGCTATGCTCTGGCCGATCCAACCATACCAAACATTAACCCCTAACTGCCACGGATTGGGAGATAGGGAGTTCATTGGAACTCCCTATCTCCACAGTTGGTGGCAGTTAGGGGTTAAGTCCAGGACTGGCGTCATCGTGCTACGCACGATGACGCCAGTCCTCAGGGGAGTTCCCGGAGGCTTGGCCGACATCCAAGATGTCTGCCAGCTCCGGGAAAGGATCGCGAACCGGCGCTTTTCAGCGCCGATTCGCGATCCAGCTCCCCAGGGGTTAATGCCAGGCACCATTTGGAAGGGTAGGCTGTGCCCTTCCAAATTATGCCTGGGTTAACCCCCGCAGAGCCGCCGATCGGGAGGGAGAGAGGTCTGAAGGACCTCCCCCCCTCCCTTTCAGGCGCCTCCTCCGCACATGCGGGGGGGGGCCTGAATTAGGTGTCATCGTGCCGCGATGACACCTAATTCCGGCGGCTGCGGTCCCGGATGCTGGGCTGACATCGAGGATGTCAGCCCGCACCGGGGGGGCCAGCGATCGGCCGGAACCCGGCCGAACGCTGACCCCAATGGGAGGACGCGCTCAGCGCGTCCTCCGCATACCAGCAGTAATGCTGAGGACACGCTGAGCGCGTCCTCAGCATTGAAGTGGTTAAACTATTGGAGGTTGGTGCAGTTGCACAAATCAAACATACACAGGGTTATTCAGAGAGAGATCCGAAAGTCACCGCACATTCGGTGACTTTTCGTTCCCCGCACTTCGGGGCGATTCAGCGATTCCTAGTTTGCCGACCCTGTGGTGTATTCAGCAAGCCAAGCACCGCAGGGCCCCCGTAGTGCAGGGAATACACGCCGCAAACCCACAGAACACTTGCCAAACACTCACCGAACAAAAAAATAGAACAAAAATTTTGACAAAAAAATCCCCAAAAATGCTTAAAAGATCCTAAAGAATCTACAAATAAAGAGACTTTTTACTGCAGAACAAAATGATAAACGGTTTATTAGATATTGGATTAAAAAGGGAATATTTTTAACATTGAAGCCTATGGGATTCGCCTGAATAAACCTGACGAATAAAACCACCGACCGGCTGGGCATTTCACTGACATTCCTCAGCTGTTCGGTGTCTCTGAATAGATTGACCATTGCTTCTCTATGGGGATTTCACTGCCCTCGAACAGGCACCGTATTTTGCTGGCAATTCGCCAAAATTTGGCGAATTGCCTGCTCTCGGAATAGCCGAATGGCCCCGAAATGTCACCGTACACTGAATTTCAGTGTCCGGTTACATTTCGGTCACAACTCGGATCTCTCTGAATAACCCCCACAGTGTATGTGTATTTCTTTAGATTAAAGAGAGTTTTAATTTGTTCTTTAAAATGTTCTTAATGCCGTGATCTACAGTATTAGGTTTCCCCCCACCCCCACAATGTTCTAGAACACAAAATTGCATTCAATCCAGTGGAGAAACATTTTTGGATCGTATTGGCATGCCATCATCCTCAGATAATCCCATTACCGTATACCTAATAAAATCAATTTCCTGTATTACAGATGAGATAAGCTCTAAATGATACGGTGTTTGAAAGAAGCAGGCAGTCTGCCGTTACATTTTAAAAATATATAAATAAAAAATATATGCATGTATATCGTTAAGAAGAAATGCAGTTTATTTCCAAATCCGTTACAGAGATGCTGAGCGAAAGATTCTAGGAGCAATATGCGCAGGTTTTTCTCCTTAGCGTCCCCATTTTAGCGCGGACATTGTAATATCGTCCCTCATCTGTCAGCATTCTAGTTCTTGCATTGTATCTGTTTTCTTTGTTATTCCAAACATCGATCCTTTCCAGGCCGGTCTCTCATGCGGCTGGTTTCATAGTGGGAGTATAAATCACATCAATACCTTGGATTTTATCAGGCGTACGATTTATATGTGACATATGGACAAACAACACGTACGACGTCAACAACGAAAGTTTGGTATTTGGATTTATTTTATTTTCTTGAAGAAAACTTTGATTTAATTTCATATCCTTGGCTTTGATAACTATTTATTTATTAAAATGGATTTTAGAAAGTTTTAAAATTTGTTATAAGAGCAATTATGTTTTCATTTTTCAACTCCGAGCTTATAGTCATCATATTTGGATTAGGGAAACAGATGGCTGACTGTAGGAGCTGCGATCTGCTTATTATTTTGCTCTGTTACTCGAGAAATACTAAGCTACTTTCAACTTTCAATCCACTCTGAAATTATCTCATAAAATTCACAGCGAAGCGGTCGCTCACACGCCATTATGAATTCTGAAACGTACCCAAACCATGAATAGGGGTGCAGGTAAATCTGTGTTATAACCTGGGCGGATCGTTTTATCTAAGACAGGTTGTCAATGGATATTTAAAGGAAAATATTATTTAATAAAACTGAGGTTTTTTTTGCTCTTAACCCTTTTGCTGCTGAGCCATTTCACCCCGTGTGCTGAGCTCATTTTGGCCTTTTTATGCTCATCATGTTTAAACGTGATTTGAAGTCATATTTTATTTTAGGACCCAGACAAATTATATATCCTTTTTTTTAGCAGACTCTGGAGATTCAAAATATATAATTTGTTTGTGTATATATG
This sequence comes from Leptobrachium leishanense, assembly GCA_009667805.1. Lineage (NCBI taxonomy): Eukaryota > Metazoa > Chordata > Amphibia > Anura > Megophryidae > Leptobrachium > Leptobrachium leishanense. The sequence continues at coordinate 313,984,325 of CM019067.1, forward strand.
TCATGTTCCATCACAATGCTATAACAACAAATGTCAAAAAAGTATAAATTTCCATTCAGATTTCAATCATTTACAACTTGTATATTTATTTTTCAACATTTTATCATCCAAACCTTTGTTGTTATATATTCTATAGGGGTTATTCAAAGAGAGCCGAACTGGCCCCAAAATTGTACCGAACAGTGAATTTCCCCATGCAATTTCGGGGCGATACGGCTATTCAAAAGCTGGCCGAATATTGGCAGATTGCCAGCAAAATACGGTGATCTTTGGCGGCATTGAAATCCCCATGTAATGGTTAATCTATACAGAGAACACAGAACAGCACCGAAATGTCAGTGAAATGCCCTGATTTTCAGTGCTTTCATTCAACAGGTTTAATCAGGCAAATCCCATAGGTTTCAATGTAAGAAATATTCTGCGCTTTTATTGAATGTTTATTAAACTGTTTATTTGTTTAGGGCTCTATTAACTGCTTCGCGCAAAAGCCCGCGCGCAGCGCAATTTTTTTTGCGCTCAGCGTTAAACGTTAACTCGTGTAAATTAACACTGGTATTACAATCCGAGCACATTTTTTTCATCCATCAAAAAATAACGAGCGTAAAAAAAGAAGCGCAAATTAACGCTGAGCACAGAAATCGGTGTGCGGACTGTTTTTTCACGCGATTCAGCCAATCAGAATTAAGAACCACAATTGTCTCCCGTTAAGTTTTTGCACCTGTCAAAATCAATCTGAGTATATATGCTGCAGTAATAATAAAAACACGCACAACTTCTCAATTTTATTGTTTGGGTATGTGTAGAATGTGTAACTATTCTTTGCTGTATTTTTTTTTTCGTGCTGGTGTATTTGGTTTCGGCCAGGACGTTCAGATTTGCCATAAACACCAGCTTTTAAAAGACGTTAAAATTATGCGCGCAAACGTTGTCCGTTAAAATTTGCGTATAGATTGTAATACCATCTGCGTACCAGCGCACAATGTTAAGTATAGGATGCGCAAAGTACATTACGCTCGCGCAGCGTTCGCGCAGGTTCACCAGCGGTAGACGTTAACGCGCAATTTTTGTGCAGACATTGTAATACGACGTTCTGCGCAAAGGGTTTTTTCCCCTCACGTTAATGCGTTTTTGCGAACGCGTTAACGTTTGCGCGGAGCAGTTAATAGAGCCCTTAATCTGCAGCAAAAAGTCTCTTTATTTATTTTTTTTTTAGAATTTTTTAGGCAAATTTTTTTTTCTTATTTTTTTTTAACCCTTTCACTCCTGGACCATTTCACCCCTATGTGTTGAGCTCATTGTTACCGTTTTTGCTCATCATGTTTAAACGCAATTTGAAGTCACGTTTTATTATACGACCCAGAAAAATTATATATCCTTTTTTTCGACAGACTCGGCAGATTCATAATATATCATTATTATATGTATACGTCATGCCCTGCCAAAATAGTATAACGAAAAACTTCAAAAATTGTAAATTTCCATTAAAATTTCAATCATCTACAGTATGTAAAAAATTTCTTTTTTACATTTTATCATCCGAGCCTTTGCGTTTATATATTCTGGGCTAAATTCCAATCTTCACACAAACGTTTGCTCCGGCGCAAAAAAACATTAACAGGAGAGGTAAAACCATTTGCGCCATATCCCATATTACATAGTCAGTGCAACAACCGCGCGCAATCGTCTACCGCGGGTGAACCTGCGCAAACCCTGCGCAAGCTTACTGTACTTTGCGCGTCCTATACTTAACATTGCGAGCGCAAATGCAAATGTGCACTAGTACAAGGGTGGTATAACAATCTATTTTGCGGTATTCACCACATAGCCTTTGCGCGCATATTTTTAGCAACTCCTAAAAGCTGGTGTTAACGGCAAATCTGAACAACCTGGCCGAAACCAACTACACCAGCCAAAAAAAAATGCAGCAAAGTATAGTTACACGTTCTACTCATACCCAAACAATATAATGGAGAAGTTGTGTGTGCATTTATTACTGCAGCAGCATATATGCACAGTTTGACAGGCGCAAAATCTTAACGTGAGATAATTGTGGTTCTTAATTCTAATTGGCTTATTAGCGAGAAAAAACAGTGCCCACACTGATTTTTGCGCGCGACGGTACTGCGAGAGCATTTGGGCGCGTCCTGTTTGCGCGCGTTACTGATCGCTGGATGAAAATACGTGTGAGGATTTGCGCGCGCAAAAGTTTAACGCTTGGTGCAAAAATTCACACATTGCAATATAGCCTTCTATGGGGGATGCGTGTTAAATAAATTAGAACTGGGAACCCGTTACTTTATTTTTCTGAGAAATTACGTAATTTTGGCTAAAACCGAAAAAAAATCATTACTGCAGCATCATTGTTCACAGTATACTTGAAATATGAACAACAGTGCCGCATTAATAAAAAAAAATGATAATTAAAAAAAAAATATATTTTTATTTTTATTTTTTTATTTGCTACTAGTAACATGGTCATGTTGGCTATCATTGGAAAGGCCATGCTTTGAACTTTCCAATGATACCAAACCTAACCCTGTAACTACCACCAATCGGGAGATAGGGGGTCCAAAGGACCCCTCTTTCTCTACCATAGGGTTTATGTAGGGAAACCCCTTGGCAGCTAGGGGTTAATTATCCAACTGACCTCTTCGACCCCTGCATCTCATGTATTGGGGTTCCCCTGCTAGGCAGGGGGGCTCCCTCTTTCTGACGTCATCGCTCATGCAAGATGACGGAGGGGGTTAGGGGACAGTCCCACAGCAAAGACTAACATCAAAGATGTCAGCCCGCTGTGATTGAAGTCTGAGATCAGCGGCAGATCGGCACCGAGCTGAGGCAGTGCTTGGACGTGCATGGGAGTGAAATGAGAGGACGCTCCACGCAGGTCCTTAGCGCTCAACTGGTTAAATAATTTGGCAGAGGTGGTTGACATCTCCCGCTGGATTTTTTCAACCGAATCAGCTGATATTTTGAAAAAAACTTCAGCTGCAAACAGCTAATGTTTTTTTTTCAAAAAACAGCCGATATAATTAAATCGAGCCGTATGTTCCTCCAGATGACCAGAAGACTTGTGACCTGAAGTACAGAGGAGACTCACAAAAATTCATACAGGGTTATCCAAAGAGATTCGAAAAGTCACTGCACGTTCGGTGACTTTTCATTCTCTTCAATTCGGTTCCTTTTGCCGATCCCATTTCGGTGACCCTGCGGTGTATTCAGCAAACACCACAGGGTCCCCGAATTGCAGGGAAAAGCTGCCGCAAACCCGACGAAAACTAACCGAATGCACGCTGAAAACAAGCAAAAACATCTGGATTAACCTTCGAAAAACCCGAGCAGGAGCCGAACAGGAGCCGAATCACACAGAGCCGAAGCAGCTGTGACGCAGACAGAGGGAGGTGAATAAATTAGCAAAACCATTTGTATGAATCTGGGAAAATGAAACGCAAAGAAACTACTGAGCGAAAATGTCTGAAATTTTCACAGGAGGTCCAGGGAATGATAATAAAGAGGGCTGTTACAGAAAAAATAAGTAAACTGAAAAAAAATCAAAAAAAAATCGGACTTTTAAAAAAAAAAAAAAAATCAGAAAAAATGATTAAAGTATCCTAAAAAATCTATAAATAAAGAGACTTTTTGCTGCAGAATTTTATAATGAACGGTTTATTAGATATTGAATTAAAACGGGAATATTTTTAACATTGAAGCCTATGGGATTCTCCTTAATAAACTTGCCGAATTAAACCACCGAATGGCAGGGCATTAGGGGAACCTTTCACTGCTGGTTTGTGTTCTCTGAATAGCCGAAGCAGTGCTTTTTCATGGGGATTTCACAGCCCTCGAACAGGCACCGAACAGGCACCGTATGTGCAGGCAATTCGCCAGGATTTGGCGAATTGCCTGCTCTCTGGATAGCCGAATGGCCAGGAAAGGTAACCGAACGCTGATTTTCAGCGTTCGGTTACCTTTCTCAAGCAATTCGGATCTCTTTGGATAACCCTGATAGTTACATACAGGGTTATCCAAAGAGATTCGAAAAGTCACCGTACGTTCGGTGATGTTTCGTTCTCTTCAATTCGGTTCCTTTTGCCGATTGCATTTCGGTGACCCTGCGGTGTATTCAGCAAACACCACAGGGTCCCCGAATTGCAGGGAAAAGCTGCCGCAAACCTGACGAAAACTAACCGAATGCACGCTGAAAACAAGCAAAAACATCTGGATTAACCTTCGAAGAAGCCGAACAGGAGCCGAACAGGAGCCGAATCACACAGAGCCGAAGCAGCTGTGACGTAGAGGAGGCAGTGAATAAATTAGAAAAACCATTTGTATGAATCTGGGAAAAAGAAACGCTGTTTGCAAAGAAACTACTGAGCGAAAATGTCTGAAATTTTCACAGGAGGTCCAGGGAATGATAATAAAGAGGGCTGTTACAAAAAAATAAGTAAACTGAAAAAAAAAAAAAAAAAAAATCGGACTTTTAAAAAAATAAAAAAAAAATCAGAAAAATGCTTAAAGTATCCTAAAAAATCTATGAATAAAGAGACTTTTTGCTGCAGAATTTTATAATGAACGGTTTATTAGATATTGAATTAAAACAGGAATATTTTTAACATTGAAGCCTATGGGATTCTCCTGAATTAACTTGCCGAATTAAACCACCGAATGGCAGGGCATTTCGGGAACCTTTCACTGCTGGTTTGTGTTCTCTGAATAGCCGAAGCAGTGCTTCTCTATGGGGATTTCATTGCCCTCGAATAGGCACCGAACAGGCACCGTATGTGCAGGCAATTCGCCAGGATTTGGCGAATTGCCTGCTCTCTGGATAGCCGAATGGTCAGGAAAGGTAACCGAACGCTGATTTTCAGCATTCGGTTACCTTTCTCAAGCAATTCGGATCTCTTTGGATAACCCTGATAGGCTGAAACAAGATGTGCGTCCATCGGGTTCAGCCTCTCACATCACCTACTGCTCTTGATCTAAAAGAAGCAAAAGAGTCAGTCTGAAGCGCTCGCCGAATATGCAACATACTGGTGAAAAATTCCTTCTTGACCCCAGAATGGCGTCAGATTTCTCCTTGGATCAAGCAGCTTTAACTCTTATAACCCTTAATATTATGTTTTTGTAGGAAGTCATCCAGTCATTGTTTAAAAGTCTGTACAGACTCTGACCCAACCACCTCAACAGGCAGAGGAATTCCACAGCTTTATTGTTCTCACTGTGAAAAACCCCTTCCTATGCTTTAGACTGAATTTCCTTTCATCCAGTCTAAATGGGTGACCTCATGTCCTGTGTATAGTCCTGTTAATGAATAGGTTTCCAGACATTGCTTTATAATGGCCCCAAATATATATTTTATAATGTATTGTTATACCAATAAAAATGTTTCACTGCATTCTGCAACACTCTGATTAGGAACTTCTGGATTAACACGGCTTCTCTTATCATCTTTATATTTTAATACAGACTCTTTTTACTATTATTATTAGGTCTTTATTCTTTTAGATGTTTCCGATAACTTAATTTTAGGAAGAGAATACGGCAAGTGAGCGGTGTTAAAGTACAGTGAACTATCTGTAATAATATTATGTCACACGGAGACCTCAGCTAGACCATTTAGTATGTCAAATGGTTAATATGAAAATTAATTTATACCTTTCTCTGTAAGAAATAATTAAAGCCTAGAGGAAATCAGAAGCATAATTGAAAATGAGTAATGAGCAAGCTGGATGTTATGGAAAAATTAGTTGTTTAATTAAGATGGGAAGTCAGTGTAACCAGGAGAAATTATATGTGTCACCTATGGTACAATTATATCACAATGATGCTGCACAAGCAAGGAATCCGAAACAGAAAAACACAATGGCTAGCGCGACGGAGCAGGTTTTAATGAATCTGGCTGATGGAAAAAAACTAATAAAAATCAAGTTAATTAACCATTTGAGTTAATGAAATTGCAGCGTAATAAAAGAGGATATAAAAATGCAGATTAATTAGTTTGTATTGAATAAAAAAAAAGTGTTCATATTAATGAGTGCCCAGAAAACTCTGAATTAGGAGACTCCTGTAGGTGTATTATACAAAGCTTAAAATCCCATGGAATGCTGCTGATGTTCAACATCATGTCGTTATAAAATAACCACTAGATCTGTGCATACCTTTTTGAAGGAATAATTATTTTTCTGAATTAACCCCTTCCCTATGGAGGATGTGTGGGGAACGTCCTCACAGACTCCTGCTGTATGCGGAGGATGTTCCCCACACATCTTCTGCTCGGTGGGGGGGCAGAGAGATACTCACCTCTCTGGTCCGGGGTCCTGTGGCGTTCTGACTTCCTAGAAGTCAGTCGCTGCTTTTATAGATCCTCCTGCCGTAATGACGTCATCGCATCGGACACGATGACATCATTTTCAGGAAACCCCCCGGCACAGCCAGGAGATCGCCTGAAGGGAGTGGTGATCCTTTCGGATCCCTTTCCCTCCCGATTGGGAGGATCTTCAAACTCAAGACCGGCATCGCTTGGAAGTGCAGTGTCTGCCCTTTCAAGCGATGCCTGTCTTTAACCGTGCTAGACCGCAATCCGGCGCCATTAATGAAAAAAAGTAATAATACATTTTTTTTTTAAAAAAACGTGTTTTTTTTCTGTGTGTTATTTTTATTAATGCAGCAATATTGTTCCCATTTCAATTACAATGTGAACAATGATGCTGCACTAACAATTTTTTTATATTGGGGGTTTTTGCTAAAAATCACATTTCCCCCCCAAAAAATGTAACGAGTCCCCATTTCTAATGTTTTTTAACAAGCGCACCCCATGGAAAATATAACCACAAGAGCTCGGATAGTAAAATGTGAAAAAAAACACTTTACACTCTGTAGATGATTGAAAATTCAAATTTTATTGCATTTTTTTGTTATAATATTCAGGCACGACATGACAAATAAATATAATAATGATATATTATGAATCTGCGGAGTCTGCTGGAAAGAACGATATATAATACAGTTGTGTTCAAAATTATTCAACCTCCAATGCTGTAAAGGGTTTTAGGGAAGTTAGTGTACATTTGTAATTGTATTCAGAATGAAATCCTACAAGGACTTTTTAAAGAACCATATGCAACTAAAATGACATCAATTGGTTTTGTAATACAGTAGTAAATGTTTCTTTAGTGAATTCTTCATTGACACAATTATTCAACCCCTTAAAGACTACCACTCTGAAGAACAGAGGTTCATTCAAGTGTTTTCAATCAGGTATTGAAAACACCTGTGGATGTCACGGAGCAGCAATAAAGCATAATAAGCACCAATTAGGCAGCTTTAAAATGACTGTGATACTCAGCTCCTTCTAGACATTTACTGGTGTGGTTACAAACATGGTGAAGTCAAGAGAATGGTCCAGGAAGACAAGAGAAGAGGTGATTACTCTTCACAGGAAGGGCAATGGCTATAAGAAGATTGCAAAGATGTTAAACATACCAAGAGAGACCATAGGAAGCATCATTCGCAAATTCAAGGCAAAGGGCACTGTTGAAACGCAACCTGGTCGTGGCAGAAAGAAGATGCTGACTTTGACTGCTGTGCGCTACCTGAAGCGTAGAGTGGAGAAAAGTCCCTGTGTGACTGCTGAGGAACTGAGAAAAGATTTGTCAGACGTGGGTACTGAAGTTTCAGCTCAGACAATACGGCATACACTGCGTAATGAAGGCCTCCATGCCAGAACTCCCAGGCGCACCCCCTTGCTGTCTCCAAAGAATAAGAAGAGTCGACTGCAGTATGCCAAAAGTCATGTGGACAAACCACAGAAGTGTTCTGTTTACTGATGAAACAAAATTAGAACTGTTTGGGCCCATGGATCAATGCTATGTTTGGAGGAGGAAGAACAAGGCCTATGAAGAAAAGAACACCTTGCCTACTGTGAAGCATGGCGGTGGGTCAATCATGCTTTGGGGCTCTTTTGCTTCTGCAGGTACAGGGAAGCTTCAGCGTGTGCAAGGTACCATGAATTCTCTTCAGTACGAGGAGATATTGGATGACAATGTGATGCAGTCTGTCACAAACCTGAGGCTTGGGAGACGTTGGACCTTTCAACAGGACAATGATTCCAAGCATACCTCCAAGTCCACTAGAGCATGGTTGCAGTTTAAAGGCTGGAACATTTTGGAGTGGCCATCGCAGTCACCTGACTTAAATCCGATTGAGAACCTCTGGTGGGACTTAAAGAAAGCAGTTGCAGTGCGCAAGCCTAAGAATGTGACTGAACTGGAGGCTTTTGCCCATGACGAATGAATGGGCGAAGATACCCGTAGATCGCTGCAAGACACTTGTGTCAAGCTATGCTTCACGTTTAAAAGCTGTTATAACTGTAAAAGGATGTTGTACTAAGTACTAAGATTGAATGTCACTTGGGGGTTGAATAAAACTGATAATGATGTGAGCACAGAAAAGACATTTGTGGTTATTTCATTATAAATGTTATGTTATATTTGTCTGACCTACACGTGCCTCTTTGATTTAATTGTAAGCAAGATGACTGAATGATCAAAATCAATGTCAAACTGGCCAAAACACTCAATTTCAGTGGGGGTTGAATAATTTTGAACACAACTGTATGTCTGGGTCGTATAATAAAACGTGACTTCAAATCGCGTTTAAACATGATGAGTGAAAGAGGTAAAAATGAGCTCAGCACACAGATACGAAATGGCTCAGAAGTGAAGGGGTTAAAGGGACACGCTACACCAGTGGAGTCCAACCTTGGCCCTGCGGTTGTTTTGGACCTCCCGTGATGCTCGGTTGACCTAATAGGTAGCTGAGCATCATGGGAAATGTAATTCCGTAACATCTGGAGGGCCAAGGTTGGACACTTAACTCCTTCCTTCCCCGGCTGCCCCAATTTAGCAGAAAAGCAGGATGAAGTGGAGCATTTTCAGCAGACGGGGATCTTTGAATTTCTAGGCTGCAGGTCACCAGATTGGTCACTAGTGACGTCAGCATGCAGAGAGCATGCCGACGCCACACTCTGAGACCGCCCGAGATATTAAGTGTTTTCAGAAAGGCAGAGATGGATTGGATCTGGGCATGTGCAGGCATCTCCGATCCATTGCTCTGCCCAGGCAGCTCCGATCCATCGCTCTGTTCAGGCAATACGGAGCATGCAAACATAAAGTGCGTAGAGGTACGCAATTTGCAGTTCCTGCGCTACGTAGGTTGCGCAGGAGTGCAAATCGTGCCGAGAAGCTTCAGGGACTTCTGGGTTCGGGAGTCCCTGATCTAAAGAGGGGGAGCAGTGCGCAGAGAGGACGAAAAGGTGAGTTAAATAGCATAAAATAAAACAAATTGTAAAAAAATAATTGGACAGAGGCTGACAGCAGCTTTTGCCAAATTATTTAAGGGTAATAATGGAACTGTATTTTTTAATAGAGCATTAGACATGTGCATTCGTTTTAGTACTAAAATGATTTAGTCCAAATTTTGGGATAATTTAGTTTTAGTATGACTCAAGAGATACGAAACTGCTCAGTACAAAAAACGAAAGAAACTAAAATAAAATGCACTACATTTTAGTTTCAGTCCTTTTTGTGATATTACATTGAGTGAAGGAGACCAGTAATGAAGCGCAACATCGCAAAGCTACAGAAAAGGTTTGTATGCGTAATCCTTCCCGACCCCTACCCGAAAATCTGACAGTGATAGAGCTCCAGAATACTCACTTGCAGCACAGACAGCCAGCACAGGAGAGGAAACCTTTACTTAACCCTTGCATGTCTATGAGGCAGACAAGATGATAAAAGCAGCTGGAGAAGGAAAACATTCAAATAAATCACACTGAAAGCTAATGACAGAGGAGGGCTGGATAGTAAAAACCCCTTTATAACAAGCAGCGCTGGGAGAAGACAGGGACTTTATAAAATGTGTGTTATCTCCCCTCCTGCTCTGCATAATAGGGGCTTAGGTCTGATGCATTTTATATTATCCAAGAGCACTATCCCCCTTTCCTCATCTATAATACACGTTTTATATAAAGTCTCTCTCCTCTCCCAGTGCTGCTTGTTATAAAGTTTTTTTATGTCTGATACATTTAGTATCCAGCTCTCACAGTTACTCTGTCATTATGAGCCTTCAGTTTGATTTATTTGAATGTTTTCCCTAGATTTAAAGTGCTTTATTTTATTATAAAAATCAATTTGCACCAGTCATCTCTTCTCTGAGCTTTCAGACCGCTTTATGTTAATATTTTCCCTCTCCCCTGCTTTTATATTCCTGTGTCTCCCCCACAGAGATACAAAGTTTAAGTAAAAGTTCCCTCTTCTGTGCTGGATAAGCATTGCATTCTGAAGTTCTGCAGCCTCCACATGCCAATGCAGTAGGATGTTTTATACAGAGAGGGGCATTAATTAATGCAGGTGGATGTTGTATACATTATACAGAGAGGGGTATTAATTAATGCAGGAGGATGTTATCTACATTATACAGAGAGGATATACATAAATACAGAAAAAATGGTGTCGCGCCCATACTCACCGGAGCGGCAGCAACTGCCAGGAGTAACAGCCCAGTTAATGTATAAAACATAACAAGGAAAAACGGTGTCATCTGCGCTCGTTTCTATGTGTTCCATGTACAACAAAACTGAAGTTTTTGTTTGTTTCAATGGCCATTGCAACGTAAGCTCACTCGCCACTTCACGGCACCTCTTTACAGAGTGAGTACCTAACATGTACCAAAAGGCCGCTCTACTGAGCAGCTCCAAGCCATTTTTTCTGTATTAATGTATATCATGCTTGTAACACCAGTCCGTCGTTCTGCAGCTGTTCCTCTTTCCATGTTTTTGTTTTTAATCCCAAATGGGAAGTGTTTGGTGCGTGTATAAATAAAACCCACCATATCTCTGCCTCTCCTTGGCTGAAAAGCAGCAGGAGGGGCTTGGAGCTGCTCAGTAGAGCTGCCTTTGGGTACATGTTAGGTAGGTACTAACTCTGTAAAGAGGTGCCGTGAAGTGGCGAGTGAGCTTACGTTGCAATGGCCATTGAAACAAACAAAAACCTCAGTTTTGTTGTACATGGAATACATAGAAACGAGCGCAGATGACACCTTTTTTCCTTGTTATGTATTATACAGAGAGGAGTATTTTTTTTTTTAGCCCTTTAAATCCAGTGGCTGTGAGCGCTGAGATCGGCTGCTTGTTATATTATCTCTCAGTACAATGTATCAGGCTCAGATGTTACAGTAACTGACTGTAACAGCGCTCAGAGTTTCAGTAAAACAAGGAAATAATATTGTTCTAACCTCTTATATATAAAAATATTATTTACTAGTTTTACTGAAACTCTGAGCACTGTGATAAGCAGCAGTCAGTTACTGTAACAGCTTTGTCTGGCACATTGTGCTGAGAGTGAGTGATACTGTAACAAGCAGCGATCTCAGCCCTCTGAGGAGCCACTACAATAGTAATTGTATTCACTGGTTTTCGGATGATTGAAATTAGTTTTCATACTAAAGAACTGAAAACAAATTTCTTTAGCAACTAAATAAATTGCATTTTAGGACTAATCCATTAGTTCAAAATGAAATTTTGTGCTGTGCACATGTCTATAGAGCATCCCTTTAACTTAGATTCGCTTGAATTATGAAGCAGGAAACCGGCCACATGGACCAAAATTAACTGATAATGAACTCCTGTATTGATTTTGTAATTAGTTAATTAATGGTTGCAGTGCGGTGCCACATTACATTAAAAGACATTTATAAAGAAATACAACTTCATAGGGTTCTGATTGACCCCATAACACCCGATGCCCCTACCTGACATGTACAGTTGTGTTCAAAATTATTCAACCCCCACTGAAATTGAGTGTTTTGGCCAGTTTGACATTGATTTTGATCATTCAGTCATATTGCTTACAATTAAATCAAAGAGGCACGTGTAGGTCAGACAAATATAACATAACATTTATAATGAAATAACCACAAATGTCTTTTCTGTGCTCACATCATTATCAGTTTTATTCAACCCCAAGTGACATTCAATCTTAGTACTTAGTACAACATCCTTTTACAGTTATAACAGCGTTTAAACGTGAAGCATAGCTTGACACAAGTGTCTTGCAGCGATCTACGGGTATCTTCGCCCATTTGTTATGGGCAAAAGCCTCCAGTTCAGTCACATTCTTAGGCTTGCGCACTGCAACTGCTTTCCTTAAGTCCCACCAGAGGTTCTCAATCGGATTTAAGTCAGGTGACTGCGATGGCCACTCCAAAATGTTCCAGCCTTTAATCTGCAACCATGCTCTAGTGGACTTGGAGGTATGCTTGGGATCATTGTCCTGTTGAAAGGTCCAATGTCTCCCAAGCCTCAGGTTTGTGACGAACTGCATCACATTGTCATCCAATATCTCCTCGTACTGAAGAGAATTCATGGTACCTTGCACACGCTGAAGCTTCCCTGTACCTGCAGAAGCAAAACAGCCTCAAAGCATGATTGACCCCCCGCCATGCTTCACAGTAGGCAAGGTGTTATTTTCTTCATATGCCTTGTTCGTCCTCCTCCAAACATAGCGTTGATCCATGGGCCCAAACAGTTCTAATTTTGTTTCATCAGTCCACAGAACACTATCCAAAACCTCTGTGGTTTGTCCACATGACTTTTGGCATACTGCAGTCGACTCTTCTTATTCTTTGGAGACAGCAAGGGGGTGCGCCTGGGAGTTCTGGCATGGAGGCCTTCATTACGCAGTGTGCGCCGTATTGTCTGATCTGAAACTTCAGTACCCACATCTGACAAATCTTTTCTCAGTTCCTCAGCAGTCACACGGGGACTTTTCTCCACTCTAGGCTTCAGGTAGCGCACAGCAGTCGAAGTCAGCATCTTCTTTCTGCCATGACCAGGTTGCGTTTCAACAGTGCCCTTTGCCTTGAATTTGCGAATGATGCTTCCTATGGTCTCTCTTGGTATGTTTAACATCTTTGCAATCTTCTTATAGCCATTGCCCTTCCTGTGAAGAGTAATCACCTCTTCTCTTGTCTTCCTGGACCATTCTCTTGACTTCACCATGTTTGTAACCACACCAGTAAATGTCTAGAAGGAGCTGAGTATCACAGTCATTTTAAAGCTGCCTAATTGGTGCTTATTATGCTTTATTGCTGCTCCGTGACATCCACAGGTGTTTTCAATATCTGATTGAAAACACTTTAATGAACCTCTGTTCTTCAGAGTGGTAGTCTTTAACCACTTCGCTGCTGAGGACGCGCTCAGCGCGTCCTCAGCATTCCCGCTGGTGTGGTTCCGGCCGATCGCTGGCCCCTCCGGTGCGGGCTGACATCCTGGATGTCAGCCCGGCATCCGGAACAGCAGCCGCCAGAATTAGGTGTCATCGCGGGGGCGCGATGACACCTAATTCAGGCGCCCCCCCGCATGTGCGGAGGAGGCGCCTGAAAGGGAGGGGGGGGAGGTCCTTCGGACCTCTCTCCCTCCCGATCGGCGGCTCTGCGGGGGTTAACCCAGGCATCATTTGAAAGGCCTGCCCTTCCAAATGATGCCTGGCATTAACCCCTGGGGAGCTGGATCGCGAATCGGCGCTGAAAAGCGCCGGTTCGCGATCCTTTCCCGGAGCTGGCCGACATCTTGGATGTCGGCCAAGCCTCCGGGAACTCCCCCTGAGGACTGGCGTCATCGTGCATAGCACGATGACGCCAGTCCTGGACTTAACCCTTGACTGCCACCAACGGTGGAGATAGGGAGTTCCAATGAACTCCCTATCTCCCGATCCGTGGCAGCTAGGAGTTAATTTTGGTATGGTTGGATCGGCCAGAGCATGGCCGTTCCAACGATACCAAACATGAAAGTGAAAAATTTTTGTGAAAAAAAAAAAAAATGAAAAAAAAAAAAAAAAAAATGAAAAAAAAAATAAAAATAACACTTTTTTTTTTTTTTTTGGTTTGTTAATGCAGCAATATTGTTCCCATTTCAATTATAATGTGAACAATGATGCTGCACTAACGATTTTTGTATGCAGTGCGTTTGTTAAAATAGTGTCATTTTCCCAAAAAAAAATGTAACGAGACCCCATCTCTAATTTTTTTAACAAGCGCACCCCATACAAAATATAACCGCAATTGCTCGCATGTTAAAATGTGGAAAAAAACACTTTACACGTTGTAAATTATTGAAAATACATATTTTATTGCATTTTTTGTTATAATATACAGACATGACATAACGTATACATATAATAATGACATATTATGAATCTACCGAGTCTGACGGAAAGAACGATATATAATATGTCTGGGTCATATACTAAAATAAGCCTTCAAAACACGTTTAAACATGATGCGCAAAACAGGTAAAAATGACCTCAGCACAGGGGCGGGAAAAGCCTCAGCAGCGAAAGGGTTAAGGGTTTGAATAATTGTGTCAATGAAGAATTCACAAAAGAAACATTTACTACTGTATTACAAAACCAATTGATGTCATTTTAGTTGCATATGGTTCTTTAAATAGTCCTTGTAGGATTTCATTCTGAATACAATTACAAATGTACACTAAATTCCCTAAAACCCTTTACAGCATTGGGGGTTGAATAATTTTGAACACAACTGTAGGGGCATGTGCATATACCCTACGGGGCATGTGGGGGCATATTACCAAAATGATAAGCGGCCGCCTACCCAGCATCGCTGAGGATAAATTATTAGGGAAGCAGGTGTTGCTGCCCAGTTTTTATTTTTTATTCTTTATTTATAGATTTTAGATTTCACAAAGAAATCAAAGCATTAAAGCGGCCACGCAGGGCCATGTCACAAAGACTCCCATATATACCGATAAACAATTTGGACAGGCAGAGTAGGTCAGCAAAAGTCAGTGAAATAAAAAGGTAAAATAAAAAGAAACAAAAAACAATAAAAACAATGCAAACACTTATCAATAAAGAAACTCTGCAGGTAAAAATAAAAGTGTCATCAAGGGGGAAAGTCTCAAAAAGGGACAAAAGAGGAATAGAAGTACACAGCCGTAGGGGGGAGAGAAGAAAGTCCGCAAAGGGGGGATCACTTCAAAAAAGGCGCGAGCCTGCAGTGATAAGAAAAAAAAACGAGACAAGGCAGTCCACTTCAGCCCATGCCCAACAGGAAGGCCGCATGGGCAGCCAAGCCAGGCCATGGTATCTCACGAAGGTCACGTTGGATCTGGAACCCCCAGGTTTCTTCAACCCCAAAAGGGGTCACGCCACGGAACAAGGATCGGCACCCAAGACCACTGGAACACAGCCTCCCGAGGAGCCACCGCACCTCTAACACAATCGGCGTGAGGAGACTCACGGTTGGATACCCAGGATCCTCCACTTTACTGCCAATCTAGGCAGGCGGCAGCAATGCCCCTTCGCGTCACACCGGAACCATCGCCGAAGATGAGAGGTCGATTAGAGGCATGGAACGCACATGCTCCTCTTCTGCAACGGTCTCCAGACCCCTCGCGTCGCGACTAGGTATGGTCTCTTCTGACACACTCGGGCAGGAAGCCAGGGTTCTCCTGCATCCTTGCAGGACAGCCATCAGCTGGCACCAGGTCCCCTTCATGAGGGGGCCCAGGTTGTCCCCCTCCAGCAACACCATACAGGCCTCGAGGTCGCTGTTGCGGCCATTTTCTCTTCAGTGGGGGGGAGCGACCCGGCACCTGGTCTCACCAGCCTCGTCTGCCTCCTCCGTTCTATCCCCAGCAAAAGATGAGAGACGGGCCCCTCTGTTTCCATAATCCTCAGCATGGTCCCAGCTAGGTGTACGGCACCGCAAGGAGTCGGCAGGAACCACAGGGTAAGCCCAAGATGGCCGCCAGCAGTGCCCTCTACCAATCAACAGCCGGCAATCATTAGTCTCAGGTCCGGGGTGTGGGGCATAACAGGCCCCAGACAACTCGCCTCCGATGGACAGCTACTCTGGGTCCCTGGGATATAAAGTTCAGCAGCTAAAGGTGTCAAAGGATCCCACAGATAGAAGGATGGGTCAGAGCTCCAGAGACACACGTCCTCCTTCATCCGCAGCTGGCCACGCCCCCGTTGCTGCCCAGTTTTAATGAGAGTTTTGATAATTGTATGAGGGTTTGGCACTACAAAGACTTCAGGACATTGCAGCACCTACCCAACCCATCCACAGACATAGGGGGCTTTTACTAAAAGTATGTGGGTGGTATGCCATATTTCCCCTCGTGCCCCTCTCCCCCACAGGAATCTACTTCATCTTGAAGGCAGCACATAAAATCCTGATCACCTAACATTCTGACCCAATAAGCATTCAATAATCCCTAATTTCCCTAAATTCCCTCAGTCATAAATACTGCTAAATCATAGCCATAATGTCCCCCTACCCTGATATATTCCTGGTATATTCCTGCAAGGCTCTGTAGAGATTCCGCTTCTTACTATAACACTAAAAACTCCTTAAAGCTGAGACTTCTACCACTAAATTCTTGTTTTTCTCATCACCCCTAAACTTATCCTAAGCCTAATGGTCTGATTTCCGACGGCACCGTGCTGAGGTGATTATGTGCTCTGTTTATTTAAACATAGCAATCTCAGCATCACTTTGTCAGTGTTTGACATTTTGACATTTTTCTGTTGACTGAAACATTTTGAATCATGGCAGCCAACTTAGAATTTCATGTGTCCTTATACTTTGTATCTCCTGCATTTAGCCTGTTTCTTTGTCTAATAACACACTATACTGAGGTTTTCTTGTATTTTTATATATTGTGAAAGATTTGACTCCTTCCTTTCGACGTAGGTAATAAAATACACTCTACGTCACCTGTTCTTTGCTTTGTGGAATAAATCGTTCTTATATTCTTTCAAAGCTGTACTTATGATTACAAAAATTAACAAAACATTTAGGGCTCTACCACCTCCTTCAAGCTAACGCTAGCGCTCACGTAGGCGCTAGCTTAAAATAGGTGAAAGCACTCTGCATAGATCAACTCTGATTCACTAACGGGTTAAAAAACTCATTAGCGAATCGGTATTAGTGGTTGATACCATGAGCTTACTGTACTTTGTGCTCCCTATGCTTATCATGGGGAGCGCAAAGTGCAAGCAGAGAGTAACTAGCGTTAAGATCACAAGTCTTAACGCTAGTTGCAACAAGACCATAAATAAAAGGGTTAAAACTAATTTATTCCAATAAAATACAGTAAAATACGTGACTGAAACGTGTTTCGCTATCTAATCGTTTCCTCAATCAGTGTATACACTGAATGAGGAAGCGATTAGATTGCGAAACGCGTTTCAGTGAAGTTTTTAATGGAATAAATTTGTTTTAACCCTTTTATTTATGGTCCTGTTGGTGTTTGATGCAAAGAAATACTGCTGACATCTATCCAAAGGGGGATCCGGTACCTCTCTACTTTTACCGGCTGCACATACATCTGGTGTCCGAGAGGCGACACCTAAAAACGTGAGTGTACATTTTATATGATATCTGAGCCTTATTTATCTAACTGGCTGCACCACGATCCTTTTTCCTGTCCTGTGTTTTCTTTGAGGCAAGAAGACTCAAAAAGGATACAAAGAGAAAGAACTTTGCCTTATTTGAAAGAAGCGCTTTATTCACCGCATTTCAGGTTTAATACCTTGCAGGTACTTGCCTTTCAGGTGATGAGGCCGATATGCAGGTCTCGGGGATGCACACACTTCGTGGGAGAGGAGAACAACACAGGAGGGCTGTGGGACAGGGCACACTGAAACTCACAGGTTGGCTGAGGCTGATGCTGAAAGCAATCCTTGAGCACAGTGGGAAGGGTAGTTGCTCCTGGGAGAGCACAGTGGGAAGGGTAGTTGCTCCTGGGAGAGCACAGTGGGAAGGGTAGTTGCTCCTGGGAGAGCACAGTAGGAAGGGTAGTTGCTCCTGGGAGAGCACAGTGGGAAGGGTAGTTGCTCCTGGGAGAGCATGGTGGGATGATAGAGGGAATCAGGTTTATCTGGAGCTTGAATAGCTAGTCTTGTTCACGGGAACAGGAGACAACAATGAAGCACTGTGGGAAGGTAGGAGAGAACTTTTATTGATTAGCCACAGGGGTGTATCACGTGACTTGAGGTGTGTGTGCGTTAGGTGCATTAACTGTTTATTAGCTGGTTCACAGCAGAGGGGCAGCACCTTTCATGCAGCTGCCACTTGCATGGAATCATGCAGGAATGGACAGGTACGGTCCTGACACCGCAATTGTCTTTTCCAAAAATGTATAAATGTAAGTTTAAAAACATTTTTTTTCTAGACATGCATATTCCTTTAAGGATCATCTTGGGGAGATGCAGACTGAATCCTGCAATCACTGAACAGCAAATCATATCACCTGTGCTGTGCTTCACATATCCTGCAAACCTGGCCTGTCAGCAGGTCCTGAGGACAAGTTTGGGAAACTGTAAGGGCAGAGGCTATGACCCCTGTGTAGTGTTGTGCGTATGGAACCCAATGGCAAGCCGAAGGAGACCAGGAGATGTATATGAGCAGTTGAGTATTTACTGAGATGAAACAAAATATAAGTCCAGAACAAAAGACTATAACGCAAAAGGTATCCTTGGCAAGTATAAAGTTCAGAACGGGGAATTGCAAGTAAGGGTCTTCGGATTTAGAAGGGGCACAATGTAAGTCCAGAACGAAGGGTTGTAGAAGAGGGTAATGTGAGCTGTGGTCTTTGAGACAAACCGGGGTTGAGGAGTTGGACTTGGTATCGTGGTCTTTGAAGCAATTCTAGAGATAGGATCTGGAGCTGGTATCGTTGTAGTGGAAGCAAGCCTGGAGATGGAGTTGGTACCGTGGACGTAGAAGCAAGCCTGGAGATGGAGCTGGTACCGTAGATGTGGAAGAAAGCCTGGAGATGGAGCTGGTACCATGGACGTGGAAGCAAGCCTGGAGATGGAGCTGGTACCGTGGACGTGGAAGCAAGCCTGGAGATGGAGCTGGTACCATGGACGTGGAAGCAAGCCTGGAGATGGAGCTGGTACCATGGACGTGAAAGCAAGCCTGGAGATGGAGCTGGTACCGTGGACGTGGAAGCGAGCCTAGAGATGGAGCTGGTACAGTGGACGTGGAAGCAAGCCTGGAGATGGAGCTGGTACCGTGGACGTGGAAGCAAGCCTGGAGATGGAGCTGGTACCGTGGACATGGATGCGATCTGGGGTAGAGGATCTGGAACTCAGGATTCACTTGGAACAGGAACGAAGAGGGAACACTGGATAACTGAAGCGGTGAACCACAGTATAACCTGGTTAATGAACTGAGAAAGGCGGCAGGTTTAAATAGGGTTCAGAGGATCATAAGAATATCGTTCACCTGGAACTCGTAGGTGGAGTTGGGATGTCTGGATACTTGATAGGTTAATTGGGGGCATGCGAGGATCTCCAGTGCAGGTGTAATGCAGTACCTTTAATTGACCAGCGGAGGGCCAGAGTACCAAGGTGTTCGTGCTTTAAGGAGATAGGCGATCGCGCATGCGCGCTTTGTCTCTCCTCAGTTGGATCCCGAAGGCGGCGTGGGACGCACCCTGAGTCTCCTCCTCCGAGCTGTGGACCGGAACAGGGAGCGACGCGCCACGAGGGACCTCGGGTAAGGTCCTATTTCTATGCTGAGTGTCCCAACATGGCGGCCGCGGTCGGGCCACGGCGTGGGGCATTAGAGAAACATTGGTCTAGAATAAGAACATATTATATCGGTGCTTGAAGTTCACATATATTGGATCTGGGTAGTGAAGGGGTTAAGATCCTTTTAAAATGCACGAGCGCAACCACTTTCCTTTTGCAAAGATTGCAAAACTAATGAGTATAACAAATAGTCGTGCTCGTAAATGATTTATCAGATGTCATTAGCCTGTTCTATGCAAAGACAAAGAAAACTCGTGTCCTGTGTACCCTATGTATTATTTAACTACCCTCGGCGTAACAAGCTTTGCGTGAGTAATGGAGAACATTACTTTACATTGTTTTACTTAGGAAGGAATTATTCGAATGCCCATTGGAAACGTCTGCTTTCTGTTGTCGATTTTGCATTCTAGTTTGAGAAACACATTTGCCCCGAGTGTTTCCTCAAGACATGCATCTTAATTGTTGTTATTTGGCAGCATGAAATATTGATGACATTGGTCAAAAAGATTGACAGATGCATGAATTGTTATTAACCAGCCTGTTGGTTGTAGCTTAAAGTTCAATAAATTCCAAGATAAAGCGTAAACCCTCGGGGACTCTGTGTCTTTTCTAAACAAGCAGCATTAACTCCTTAGTGACTCTATTAGCAATCGGATTTGTTTCCGACATAAATCTTAACCTTAAAACCGTTCTGTCTGGAGCAAACCGTCTATTACTGAAACAAATAGCAAGTAGAACATTAACTATTATAAAAATATATTTTGTTTCCAAACATCTGCTTTAAAGGGCCACTACCACTAAAAAAAAATGCCCTTATTGTGTTTATTTTATGTTGCTGATATCTTACATGTGTTGTTTTTTCTTGTATGTTTAGTAAAAAAAAAATACTCTATACGTTTTTTTCGACTATGCGTATTTATTTTGTGTTGTGAACTGCCCCTCACAGTAGGAGTTATTCAGAGAAAGCCGATCTGGCCCTGAAATGGCACCAAACAGGGAATTTCCCCGTATGGTGACATTTCGGGGCCATTCGGCTATTCAGAGAGCAGGCAGTTCGCCAAATTTTGAAGGCAGTGAAATCCCCCATAGAGAAGCAATGGTTAATCTATTCAGAGACACCGAACAGCAGAGAAAAGTTGCCGAAGTGCCCTGCTGTTCGGTGGTTTCAGTCGGCAGGTTTATTCATGCGAATCCCATAGGCTTCAATGTTAAAAATATTCCTGTTTTAATTCAATATCTAATAAACCATTTATTATTTTATTCTGCAGTAAAAAGTCTCTTTATTTATAGATTTTTTAGGATCTTTAAGGTATGTTTTGGGATTTTTTCGTCAATTTTTTTTCCTTTTTTCTTTTTAACCACTTCAATGTGGAGGACGCGCTCAGCGCGTCCTCCGCATTACTGCTGCTGTGCGGAGGACGCGCTCAGCGCGTCCTCCCATTGGGGTCAGCGTTCGGCCGGGTTCCGGCCGATCGCTGGCCCCTCCGGTGCGGGCTGACATCCTCGATGTCAGCCCAGCATCCGGAACCGCAGCCGCTGAAATTAGGTGTCATCGCGACAGCGCGATGACACCTAATTCAGGCGCCCCCCCGCATGTGCGGAGGAGGCGCCTGAAAGGGAGGGGGGAGGTCCTTCGGACCTCTCTCCCTCCCGATCGGCGGCATTGCGGGGGTTAACCCAGGCACCATTTGGAAGGGCACAGCCTGCCCTTCCAAATGGTGCCTGGCATTAACCCCTGGGGAGCTGGATCGCGAATCGGCGCTGAAAAGCGCCGGTTCGCGATCCTTTCCCGGAGCTGGCCGACATCTTGGATGTTGGCCAAGCCTCCGGGAACTCCCCCTGAGGACTGGCGTCATCGTGCATAGCACGATGACGCCAGTCCTAGAGTTAACCCCTAACTGCCACCAACGGTGGAGATAGGGAGTTCCAATGAACTCCCTATCTCCCGATCCGTGGCAGCTAGGGGTTAAAGTTTGGTATTGCTGGATCGGCCAGAGCATGGCCGTTCCAACGATACCAAACACTACTGTGAAAAATTTTGTAAAAAAAAAAAAAAATTACAAAAAAAATTATAAAAAAAAAATAAACAATTTTTTTTTCTTTTTCTTGGTTTGTTAATGCAGCAATATTGTTCCCATTTCAATTATAATGTGAACAATGATGCTGCACTAACGATTTTTGTATGCGGTGCGTTTGTTAAAAATCACGTAATTTTCCCCAAAAAAAAATGTAACGAGACCCATCTCTAATTTTTTTAACAAGCGCACCCCATACAAAATATAACCGCAATTGCTCGCATGTTAAAATGTGAAAAAAAACACTTTACACATTGTAAATTATTGAAAATACATATTTTATTGCATTTTTTGTTATAATATACAGACATGACATAACGTATACATATAATAATGACATATTATGAATCTGCCGAGTCTGACGGAAAGAACGATATATAATATGTCTGGGTAATATACTAAAATAAGCCTTCAAAACACGTTTAAACATGATGAGCAAAACCGGTAAAAATGACCTCAGCACAGAGGTGTGAAAAGCCTCAGCAGCGAAAGGGTTAAAGCATTTTTTGTTTTTTCTGTAACAGATCTTTTTATTATCATTCATAGGATCTTATATGTAAATTCCAGGCATTTTCATTCAGTAGTTTTTTTTTGCAAACAGCGTTTCGATTTTGACACTTTCAATCATATTGTTTTTTTTTACCCCGTTCGTCAGCTTGTCGGCTTCTCCGGGGGCTGGTCTGTGCTGTGATCGTCAGCTTGTCGACTTTTCGTGCTTGACGTATTTTTTGCGGCGGTTCCGGCGGGGTTTTGGTTGGTTTTCGGCATTTGTTCGGCGGGATTGCGGCAGGTTTGCAGTGGGTTTACCCTGCACTCCAGGCCCCTGCGGTGAATGCTGAATTCACCGCAGGGTAGGGAACTTTGTTTCCCCCGAAGTGCAGGGAAGTCCAGGGAATGGGAGAGAACCGAAATGTCAGCGACTCTCTGAATAACCCCCAGTGTCTTTGCAGCACTTGCTCCTCACTGTGGGCCAGTGGACATAAAATGTTGTGAGATCTCAAAAAAACGCATCCGCTCACAAAGATGCCATTGTGTGAAATGTATGCAATAGACATGACTAGGGGGTAGTATAAAGTGTTGGAAGCCCACTATCACATCTCATTTAGCTGCCATCTCTTATCTTGTTAGCCTGACAACACAATAGATCCCCTGCAGCATTGTCTAAACATTACCTCCTCCTCCCCATTGTCTTTCCACTACTGTTATCTCCTATAACACAGCTGTAAAGTGAGACTTGCCATAAGATTTTGGTAAATGTTGCATCATGGGTAAAAATTTTGATCAAAATCCACAAAATGGAAGCAGGAGATAAAAACCTAACTTTATTTTTCATTTTTACATGAAATTACTTCAAGTAAAGAAAAAACAGCAGCATGTGTTTTATAATCAGGGTTATTCAGAGAAAGGTGAAATTCTGGAGACTTTTTGGAGAAGTGAAAATTCTCGGTCAAAATAACCAAACCAGAAAAATTCTCCCATTTATATCAC
Source organism: Leptobrachium leishanense (assembly GCA_009667805.1). NCBI lineage: Eukaryota > Metazoa > Chordata > Amphibia > Anura > Megophryidae > Leptobrachium > Leptobrachium leishanense. The sequence continues at coordinate 314,007,516 of CM019067.1, forward strand.
TTTCCAAATCCTCTATTTTGACCTAGAATTTTCACTTCTCAAAAAGTTCTCCAAAGTTTCACTTTTCTCTAAATGACCCTGAATGTGTTTTATAAAATGCTTTTGTTTGTAATGCACAAGTAATCCAGTTACAGTTTATGTTAGTGGTAGTGTCCCTTTAAATATCCTAAAATTGATAAGCGACCAGCTAAATGATACCCTGAAATAAGTGTTTCATTAAGAACATTCCTACTTAAATTGCAGTAATTGAAGTAATGCGCAGCAAAGCTAAGCGGAAAGTTCTGTCTGCATCAGGTCTATATCACAGATCAATATGAGTTAATTTAACACTCTATATAATTCATTATGCTGATTTATCCTGCAATGTGATTATGCTAATCATTATTGGAATATCCTAAAGAGGAATTGTTACCTTTTGCGGAAAGTTGAACTTACTTTGTTATAATATAACAACACAAATAGTCAAAACGAGGAGGTTTTTATCCAAAACGTAAATGACGATCAACTGCAGCCTTGAATTCCAAATACCTGTATTCACATCTAGTCTCTCTCTATCAGGGTTAGTCAAAGAGATCCGAATTACTTGAGAAAGGTAACCGAACGCTGAAAATCAGCGTTCGGTTACCTTTCTTGGCCATTCGGCTATCCAGAGAGCAGGCAATTCGCCAAATCCTGACGAATTGCCTGAACATACGGTGCCTGTTCGGTGCCTGTTCGAGGGCAGTGAAATCCCCATCAAAAAGCACTGCTTCGTCTATTCAGAGAACACAAACCAGCAGTGACAGGTTCCCGAAATGCCCTGCCATTCGGTGTTTTAATTCGGCAAGTTTATTCAGGAGAATCCCATAGGCTTCAATGTTAAAAATATTCCCGCTTTAATTCAATATCTAATAAACCGTTCATTATAAAATTCTGCAGTAAAGAGTCTCTTTATTTATAGATTTTTTAGGATATTTTAAGCATTTTTCTGATTTTTTTTTTTAAAAAGTCCGATTTATTTTTAACCCTTTCGCTGCGGAGGACGCGCTCGATGTCAGCCCAGCACCCGGAACCGCCGCCGGCACAATTAGATGTCATTGCGGCGGCACGATGACATCTAATTCAGGCGCCCCCCCGTGTGTGCGGAGGAGGCGCCTGAAAGGGAGGGGGGGAGGTCCCTCTCTCTCCCGATCGCCGGGGTGCAGAGGGTTAATCCAGGCACCGTTTGGAAGGGCACAGCCTGCCCTTCCTAACGGTAACTGGCATTAACCCCATGGGGGCCGGATCACGAATCGGCGACGAAAAGCGCCGGATCCTGATCCTTTCCCGGAGCTGGCTGACATCTTGAATGTCGGCCAAGGTTCCGGGAATGCCCCCTGAGGACTGGCGTCATCATGCATAGCACGATGACGCCAGTCCTGGAGTTAACCCCTAACTGCCACCAATGGTGGAGATAGGGGGTTCCAATGAACCCCCTATCTCCCGATCTGTGGCAGCTAGGGGTTAATGTTTGAAACTGTTGAATCGGCCAGAGCATGGCCGTTCCAACGATACCAAACATGACCATGAAAAAAGTTTTTAAAAATAAATAAAAATTTAAAATAAAAATAAAAAAATATATAAAAAAAAATATTTTAAAAAACAAGTTTTTTTTCTTTTATTTGGTTTGTTAATGCAGAAATATTGTTCCCATTTCAATTATAACGTGAACAATGATGCTGCACTAACGATTTTTGTTTGCGGTGCGTTTGTTAAAAATCGCGTAATTTTCCCCCAAAAAAAATGTATCGAGACCCCATTTCTAATTTTTTTAACAAGAGCACCCCATACAATTGCTCGCATGTTAAAATGTGAAAAAAAAACACTTTACACATTGTAAATTATTAAAAATTTATATTTTATTGCATTTTTTGTTATAATATACAGACAGGACATGACATATACATATAATAATGACATATTATGAATCTGCTGAGTCTGACGGAAAGAATGATATATAATATGTCTGGGTCATATACTAAAATAAGCCTTAAAAACACGTTTAAACAAGATGAGCGAAACAGGTAAAAAAGGTAAAATTACTTATTTTTTCTGTAACAGCCCTCTTTATTATCATTCCCTGGACCTCATATGTGAATTTCAGTCATTTTCACTCAGTAGTTTCTTTGCAAACAGCGTTTCACTTTTCAATCATTCATGCAAACTGTTTTCCTAATTTATTCACTTCACTCTGTCTGCGGTGTCGGCTTTTTCCGGAGGCTGCGCTGCGTGTGATCGGCTTCTGCTCGGGTTTTTCCATGGTTTTCAGCAGGTTAATCCAGATGTTTTTGTGGGTTTTCGGCGTGCATTCGCCGGGTTTTGTGGTGAGTTTTCGTCAGGTTTGCGGCAGCTTTTCCCTGCAGTTCGGGGACCCTGTGGTATTTGCTGAATATACCGCAGGGTCACCGAAATGGCATCGGTAAAAGGAACCGAATTGAAGAGAACGAAAAGTCACCGAACGTGCGGTAAAGTATCCATGTAATTGGGCAGACTAGATGGGCCGAAAGGTTCTTATCTGACGACATTTTTCTATGTTTCTATGTTTCTATGAATCTCTTTGAATAACCCTGTATGTCTTTCTCTAATATACAAGGGGCAATATTACAATGTTGGTGCTAACTTAAACAATGCTGTTGTAAACTTAAAGGGACACTCTAGGCAACATGACCACCTAAGCTATTTTAGGTGGTCATGATGCCCAGAGTATTCCCTTGCCTGTCCCCCTCCCTCCGCTCAGCCGATCGTCAGGAAATGCTGAAAACAGCTGAGAGAGGCGGAGGACTTTACTCCGCCCTCCCAGCTGTCAGTCAGCAGAGCGGGATTCATATTTCCCGCTTCTGCCGACTTTTGCCGAGTAGGAGACGTCATCGCGCTTTCAGCGCGATGACGTCTCCAACTCACCGCAGAAGTTGGCGGCTCCCTCTGAGGGTTAGTGTTGCGAGCATCCTCTTGCGCGCAACACTAATCCTCAGAGGGAGCCGGGAGGAAGCCTGCCGATTGGCTGGCTTATGTGAGAGGCGCGCATGCGCGCTTCTCACGTAAACCAGAAGCCAAGAATCATGAAGAAGGACGGGAGCGGAAGAGGAGGGAGGTGAGTATAAAAAAAAAAAAAGACGCCGCTGGAAGGAAGAGGATTTTAGGGTACGTATTACAGTTACAAAAAAAAACGAAAGATTTATTAAGGGAATAGGGATAGGTTAGGATAAAAAAACAGGGGGTGATTTTTTGAGTAGAGCGTCCCTTTAACAACTCCATAGGCTATAATGGATCTGGTAAATTTACAACAGCTCTGGTTAAGTTAGCACCAAATTTGTAATACTGCCCAAGATGTTCTGCAATATGGGGCGTCTCCAAATATTTCAAAGGATTATTTTAATATATCTATGTTTCAGTCTCGAAGGGCTTTTTTAAGACTGAAAACCTTCGAGGCTGAAAAGTCGATATAATAAAATAATGCTTTGAAATATTTTTGAGAAACTCTGCGTTGCAGGACACCTTATGTATCTATGCTAATGTAGCCAGGTCTCAGCACCAGAGCGAAAGAGTGTGGAGATTGTGGTTCATATATATAGGTGCATGAAAAAGTCTGCACTCTGACCGTCGGGTGGAGTGCTCTGAAGCCTGTTTTGGTCCCCCCTCTGGAGCCAAGCTGAGAGAGGGGTCTCCGTTCCCTGCCGAGGGTACTGGGCCGTCGGTCATATTGGGACCAACGTTTCGACTCCTACTCAGCCCGCTTCTCATTCCTGGCCTCTTCTTGCAGAGGCACCTTAACCCGGGTGACCAGCTGCCGTGGACCTCGAGGATGGTGGGCCCCCATCTTCCAGTCGCAGCAATTGTCCCCTTAGGGGAGAAAGCGGGGGGAGGGCATGGACTGGCGGCGCCTGGATCACACTCCCACAGCCAGAAGCCTGGAGGCTGTGTTGGAACATTTCGATGTAAAGGTGCGCTATAGCGCTACCCTGGAGTAGCGTTTATTTGGATTCTTTAGGACAGATTCATGAACACAGACAGCAGGAAAAGCTGTATTACCTGGATTCCCACACCAGGGAGGTACTACAAGAAACCTAATTACCACTTCAGCTCCAAATGGCTTTGTGGCCAGGAGGTCGCTGGGTGAAAACACATTAACTATCTGCGTACTAATACATTGACTCAAGACCTTGACATAACACGATACCAGAACAGTAAGAACACGATAGGTATACAGATAGCTGATGCAAGACTTACTTTTGAGACATACAGAGCGGGAACACTTGTGTTCATTAGCCTGCAGGGAAGGCCTACAATCTTAGATTGGATTCTGTATGTACTCAGCTATACAGAGGGGGAACAAATAGTTCAATAGCCTGCAGGCAGGCCTACTATCAGCGATAGGCTTCTGTATAGCCACCAAGAAAACAGATACACAACAGGAAACAAGTAGGGATGTGCGTTTCGGGTTTCGGAATTTTCACGAAATTTCTCGATTCATGTCTTCGGATTCGGCCGAATTTCCGAATCGGATCGGACCCGAAAACCGATAGATCCGAAAAGTTTTCCGAGCCGAAACGAAAAAATTTCGGATTTTTCAAATGGACTTGAAATGTGTCAAATCGAAATTTATTTTTGCTCTATTCATGATTTCGGTTCCATTTCGGTAATTCTGGAAATCGTATATTTAACTATTATCGGTTATATCGCTGATTCTGTAAATTTTGTATTTGTAAATGCGTATCACTTGTTTCTTGTGGCATTCGGGTCAGTTTAGCGCTTTTTAAATCGTTTTGTTCATTTTTTTTGTTCCTTGGCTTTCATACCATTTTAATATGATTAAATAAAGTTGTGAAATGTATATTCAATTATTCATAAGAAAAAAAGGATCTTTATTTAATAAAAAAAATCACGATAGAATCGCCAGAATTATCGTAGACACTTTGAAACGAGGAGAACAGACGTTCCGAAAAAACGAAAATTTCCGAAATTTCCGAAAAGTCGATACAAAAAACGAGCAAAGTGACCCGAAAACACGAAAAATGGTCGATATTCTGAAAAAAAAATGTACACGAAAAACGAGCCGAACTGAACCGAATCGAAACAGAAATCGGTCGAAACGAACCGAATCGAACCGAAAAAAAAAATCGGTGCACAAGCCTAGAAACAAGACAGTAAAGGAATTCAGCAACAGACTGGACAGGACTTAAATCTAGAAACTAGGAACAGACAAGACACTGATCTAGACACAGAACTGGTTGCCTTGCGATTAGGCCTTGAAACCAGACAGACAAACAGACATGAAAACATGAACCAGAAAAACAAGATACATGAACTAGAAACCAAGATACATGAACTAGAAATAACCAGGACTAGAACTAGACAGATAACATAAACCATACGGCAAAACCATAAATGTGAATCTGACACACACTCAGGCAAAAGTACAATAGGGATATGCGAGAGAATGGTCGATAGGGATAGCCAGGTCAAAACGTATACAGGTCCTCAGCCAGAAACAGGTCAATATCAAGAAATCAGACACCAGGCGATGCAGGAATTTGAACTACACTAACTCCAACTTACTCCCACGACAGTCCAAGGAGCAGCTCCACTCACCCTCTTTTAAAGGCGGATGGCTCCTTGCAATATTGCCAAGCCCTGCCCCCTCAGATGCCGTTTTGCCAGCTCTCACTACTGGCAACCGGCCAGCCAGCGATGGCACTGGGCGCCCTGGCCCCCCAAGGAAGCGCCACGGGGGCCGCAGATGTCACACTCGAGGCCTGTCTGGAGCTGATATCAGGGGACAAGCAGAGTCCGCTCATGCGTGGTGCCTGGCTGATGGCCATGGTGAAGGTCGACCGGGAGGCGAAGGCTCTGGCAGGAGCTGAAACAGAGGATGCCTCACTTGCATGGATGGCATGCCTGTTATGGAGGTTGGTGACCCGTGCGGTGCCGACTCGAGCCTGGCAGTCCAGATCCTGGGCCGAGCCTGGAATCTCTGCCTCCAGGAGTGACCCCTGAGCTGAGCATTGGAATTGGGGTGCCTACTCTCTGAAGCTCTGCTGTACTGGTGGTCGCCGGGATGGCTGCCACGGACCCCTCTTCGGGGTTTGTGCTGAAGGCACCACTCGGGACAGATGGACTGAATGCTGAGGGGAGGTACTGTTGGTTTTCGTCTCGGAGTGCTGCTGGAGCGGCGCTTGGAGCTACCTGGTGGCTGTTCACCCATCGCACCCGTCCCTGTGCTCAGCCTGCCACAACGCCACTCCAGACCACGCCAGCATTGCAGGCATCATCTCCCTGGTCTTGCGGGTCCCCCCTCTGTATCAACTCTGCTTGTGACCCGGATTATGCTGCCTTCTACACCCCGATCTCGGCTTACGACTTGGACCTTGCTGCCGACTATATTCAGACCTTTTACTACGTGATGCCAACTACACTGCCTTCTCCAATCCCGAACCTCTGCTACATGACCCCCGACTATGCCCTCCTAAGAACGATTTTATACGATGCTCAAGTACGTCGACCCTCTCCTGGCAACATGACCACCCGCTGAACGTGCTGTGCCATATTTCATCTACCAGCTGGTTAGCGGTAGGTGGCTAAGTCTGTATCACCGAAGTGCCTCTTCATCTTCGATGCTTATTGTGACACATGTAAACCAATGGTAAGAGTAAGTGCAACACGTTTCCTGGAGTTCCATGCTAACTACTCTATAGATTGATTTCTGACATAACGCCATCTCTGCCATGCATCTGACACGCGTTTCACCTCCTCAACTCGTCAGGGTTGCGAATACAAAAAAAATGGTTTAGGAGCATTTTGTATATATTGTATCACCACTATGTGCATTTTTTTAGATGTAGCTACAAAGAGTTACTTATTATTTCCACTTAGGAATTCAACCACCTTGATCGTCTGCTTAGAATTATTATTTGTTATTACAGCGTTTTGGCGTTTAACACACTAGGCTTCTGAGAAGAAGTAATTTTGCTTGAATTTTTGAAACAATAAAGAAGTTATCTTACAAATCTCTTTCATTTTATATTTTATTTAAACTATTTTTAATCAATCGAAACTACAAAAAAGTTAAGGCTTTCTAGAAGATGCCCCGAAGCACCACAGAGAAATAAAGAGACTAGAATGAAACAAAGCTTCACAAAACACCAAAAGAATCCATTCCACACATGAACATTATGATAAAACAAGCCGAGGGTCAGGGAAGACCTGGAAGACCCGTAACAAGAAGACGTACAAAGCCCGAGGGCAGACAGGATGAAATTTTAATCAGTACAGGAGAAAAAGGACACTCAGGAAAAAAAGGAAAGCGAAAAGCAGATAATTCATAAAGAAAGTTGTCGAGCGCACATACTAACAACCACGATATTGTAACGGTTAGCCCCTGCTTGGGCCATCGTGGTGGCTTGGAACATGGGATGAAGCCCTTAAGGCAGGTGAGTTACTGACTGGACACAAGAATAGACTGATTTCTCCAAAACCAAGGAGCACCAAAAAACAGAACTGAATTGCCACTAAGCTCCAAAGGCTTCAAGACCGACAGACCACTTAGGTCACGCTCAGAAACGCAAAGATACACCTGACAATCCGTGAATTGAGCAGGCTGCAGGGCAGTCAACAAAACAGACTACACTAAAGAGGTCCTTATAAGCAGCCTCTGAATATATACTAGACTAGGACAGACAAGGTACATAAAACATTCAAGAATAGTCATACAGGCAGAGGTTGGCAACAGATCAGCATATACAGTACCAGAAGTGGGCAGAAGGGATAGTCAGGAAACACAGCCAAGGTCAAAACCAGAATACAATGAGACAGGAATGCTTTGCAGCAACACAGGGAACATGAACTAAACAGAACCACCTTGAAACTCCACAAACCGTCAATGAGGCTCTGTGCTGCTGGGATATTTATAGGGAGTGGGTCTGTGTGACTGGGCCATGTGACCTCAGACCAGGAGATCACCTCAGAACCCCAGAACAGCCCCAAACAGCACGGCCCTTCACCACCACCAGGGGGTGCAGCCAAATCCAGGGAAAATGTAACAGATATATAATGAAGGTAAAGGAAGCTTAAATACTTAAATTGTTTCCTAGCCAAAGTCTTTAAAGGTCCCAAAAGGATGGCTGTCCTGGCTTTATACTGAACAACAAATACAATAGTTGTTTCTATGTCTCAAGCATAGTTTTTTTGACACTATTCTGTTTTATTTTCACCATCAAACATTATATTTATTAGACATGTGCACACCCATAAATTTCGGTGGATATTATTTCCAATTCGGACCGATCGGAAAACATCAGACTGATCTGATATTGGACCGGTTCAAAAGATTTGGAGGTGCGCATATTTTCCCCATATACCCCTCTGTATATTTCCCTCTGTAACCTTATCCCCCTCTATAGTTCTCCATTTGCTGCCTCTATACCCCCTATACTATCCTCTATTCCTCCTCTTTACCCCCATACAAGTTAATTAGGGTTACTTTTAGGGTTATGGTTACTATTTCAACTTTTTTATGATTGCAGTTAATGTTTGGCTTAATTTTTTACTTTTAGGGTGAGGATTACTATTTCTGATTCTTTTATGAATAGGGTTAGGGCTATTTTATGGAAGGGTTAGAGATACTTTTAGGTTTCAGGGTACTATCTATGCTCGTTTTAACCCCTTCACACCCAAAATTTAGTTTTTTCAATTGTGCATTGTAATGCATTGAAAAGGACTCATTAGCATATCAAAATACTTTTTTACACCTTTTTAACCTCCCTGGCGGTAATCCTGAGTGTGGCTCTGGGTTAATTTTAAGTACCGAAAACAGTAACCACAACCCACACTCGGGTTTGTACATACCCTGTCCCTGCATTCCCTCGATGTCCTCCCGCTGTGTCCTCCAGACGATCACGTCATCCTGCTTCTGTGTTCCCTTCCCTGCACGCGCCACAATGCAGGGGGGCGGGATCCGGTGGTATATGCAAATTTTTTTATATATATATATATTTTTTTTTAAATTTACCTCTTTGACATTAAAAATAATGTCATAATCAGACCGCCAGGGAGGTTAAAGCAAGATTTGTGTGTCCCCTTGGGAAAAACTAAATCCTTTGTTTTTTGCCTCTCCAAGCACCCTGGAGAGACATAAGGCCTAATGCAAATAGCAGCTCTAAAACTCACTGTAACAAAAAGTTAAAATAGATTACTGCTGCATTACAGCTGCCAGGGAGAGGGCAGACTACAGGGAGAGCTGTGGGGTCAGTCACTGCTGTACATGGATAAGATTCAGGGGTTCTAATCTTTTTTTCAAAATTTGAATTTTTTTTTATTTTTTTTAACAGACCTTCTTATTATTTTTTTAAGGACCTTTTTGATTATTTTGACACGTTTTAATGCATTTTTATTGGTTTAAACTCCTATTAGGAGAATATGAGAGTTCCATTTTTTTATTTTTTTTGCAGACTGGAGGAATTTGCCAAGACGTTCACCAACTTGTTCTTGGGGCTTCGGTGACTCCATCTTCGGCGCACTACAATGACCATTCGGTGAGTAGTGAATTCACCGAAATGACGGTGAAATATAATAGCCAAAGTGTACCGAGCTTCGCCAAAGTGAAAAGCGCAGAACTTTCCCTGGAATTTCATTGCTTGGTGAATAGACCCTTATGTTTTTCAGAGTAAAAGCAAAGCCTCTGTATTTTGGGTAATTTTACACGACAAGTCATATATTGCTTCAAGCTACAATTGCTTTTTGCAGGTTCAGTTTTTGGTAATGCACCAAATAGTTTCATTTTTTTCTGTCAACACACATACATTTTAAATGTAAAACCCTTGCTATATTATGCCATTACGCTAGTAACAGGCTTCTCATTACTATTGTTTTGCAGAAAGTACTGAAAAAGACTAAAAAAAGGGAGTTCAGAATAACAAGTAAAATATAGTATAATCAGGGAACGTCTCAAAGGAACACAAAGCAAAATGCGAGTTGGAAACACCGAATGCCTGCCTGATAGAAAACAACTCAGAATTCACTGGGAAATAGGAATATAGCTCTGGAAATGAAATTATATCTCCATTAGGCCGGGGTCACACGAGCATTTTGCAGAGCGGAAGGAACGTCCGTGAGACAGGATGTTCCTTCCACTCTGACGCCCGTCTGGCCACCTCGCTGAGTGCAGTTAGTGCGCTATGCGCTGCACGGCTCGATCCTCCTATGGAGGATCACACTTTGCAGCCCCGTTGAAAACGCGTCGTAGTGCTTCAATGGGGAGGCTTTCAGAATGTCGGTAGCACGTCCGCTGTAGCGAGCGCAGTTAGTGCACGCGCTACAGTGTGTGGCCAGCCCCGTCAAAGCTGTCACAACTCTGTGACGGATGCCGGGAGGCACCTCAGTATGGGCGCACATAGTGTGCTCGTCTGACCCCGGCCTTAACTGAAACATAGTAAACTTTTAAAGGGCCCTACCTGTACCACCTTAAAAAAAGCAGTGTCAGTGTCATGTCTTCCAGTCACAGACCCTGGCAGTACTATCAGGGTTATTCAAAGAGAGACGAATTGGCACCAAAATGGCACGAACAGTTAATTTCCCATAACTGTGCATTTTCGCAGCCATTCGGCTATTCAAAAGCAGGCAGTTCACCCAATATTAACGAATTGCCAGCGAAATACTGTGCCTGTTTGATGGCAGTGAAATCCCCCATAGAGAAGTAATGGTTAATCTTTTCAGAGACACCGTACAGCAGAGAAATGTCAAAGTGTGAGATCATAGGCCCATAAAAGCACACCGATAAGACTCATGGTGAGCATCTGATGATAATGCCTAATTGCTAGAGTGAGCCAGTCTCTGGTCTCCCTGCGCGTTCACTTCGCGGACCTGCGCTATCTCGCAAGAGCTATATTTTGCAGGTCACGCGACCCGGTAGAAGAACCCTCCATGGAGTCCTATGGACGCCAGTGATACTCGCGGCGGTGTGTTAGCGATGCAGTGAGTATCCTGGAGGGTTAGCGGCTGTTTCGAGGCAGGCTGCTGAATTCAGCGCCTGCCTCGTAATCTGCTTCTAAATCGGGCGCACTAAGGGAAAATTTGCGAGTGCATGTTTTTCCCCTTAGCATCTCCGTTTTAGCTCCAGGGACATGATAGTGGCCATATACTGTAGTTTTTATATATATATATATATATACATATATATATATAGTGTAGATTTGGTAAGCCATATTAGTCCTGTCGACCAAAACCCCTGACAGTCCAGAAGCCAATATCATCAGAGTATAGCAGTACATAGTGATACCTTTTTAATTGGACTAATGTAACATTTAAAGGACCAGCTTTCAAGAGTGTTTCTCTCTTCTTTAGGTCTTGAAGCTATACTGAGCAAAATCATAGAATTGAACAATAAAGAGTCAAGCAGAAGGATGGGGGGGTGTCGTGAATGCTAATAGTGGAATAGTATGGTCAAAAAAGGTAAACAAACAGAGAGGAAAGATCATAGGCCCATAAAACCACACCGATAAGTATCATGGTGGGCATCTGATGATAGTGCCTAAGAGGAAAGAGTGAAAGACCCGGCTTTAAAAAAAACCCAAAAACAACAGAAAAAGAAAGAAGAGAAACATATAAACCAAGTACAATGCTGAATGTTACATGACATTATGATAGTGTGTTAAAAAGACAGAGTCTACATTGAGTCCTTCTTTTATGGTGTTAAAATATGTGATCATTCTTATTTCAAATGTCTTATGTTCACGAGGGTCTTTCAAATTTCCTTTGAGGATTTTAATTCTGAGGTTTTGGATGGAGTGGCCTGTCAGATTAAAGAGATGCCCCACTGGGGTACAATATGTATTTTCCTGATGGTTCTTGATGGAGTGTCTGTGCAGGTTCATCCTGAGATTAATTTCAAGGCCGGTTTCACCAATATAGCGGCCCTTTTTCTACAGGCCGTGCACTGGATCATGTATACCACATTATATACACCCTTGATGTTGTATGTGGTGTTATTGTGCCAGACAGTGCTGCTGTCACATATATGTTAGCACAGTTTGCAGCGGGGCTTGTTGCAGTGTTTGGTTCCATTATGTATGGTCCAGATTACAGCTTTATACAAATTTTTGAGGGCAGCATATTACATTCACGTATACTTTTTTTGGACTGAGTGCTTTTTTCCAATTTCGTCTTTTGTGTGTTTTTATATATATATATATATATAGTGCTGATCAGTTTTTTGATAGTTTCATCATAAACTCTGTAATAACGTCTGTATTACAGCACACTTCTGCATACAAATGTTATTATTTAAAGCACCTGTTACACTTCTAAATAAGTTTCTATCATTATCGAAGATAAGAAAAGTAGTTGCCACATCAAAAATGTGTGGTTGCAACATCTTAATGACAACAAATTGATGTTTCCATGCACTGCCTGTAGCTATAGCTTCCTTATCTGCCGCTGTGTCCTCAGAGCAAACATTTTCCAAATGCTATATTTATTCCAATGTCATCTCATCAAATCAAATGTCCTTTCGCACAGAGATGAAAATAAAGCTATTTTACCTGGTGTTTAACATTTCTTTTTGCTGTGTGCCTGACGAATTTAATATACAGAGAATAGAAACGAAAAATAAAAAACACATTATGTGGCTGATACGAGATCTCAGTCTTTTATTTAATTTATTTTAATGTATATAAAAGAAATGCTATAATATAACTGTTAGGATGATTTGATGATTTTAAAGAACAAGGCAGGCTATCACTGATATCCGTGCTGAAGAATTTAGGACAAAATACAGAGCAGTCAGAAAGTATTCAAACCCCTTACTTTTTTTTCAAGTATGTTTTGGTTCATCCTTATGCAAAAATTTTTGATTTAATTTTTTTTTCACATCGGTCTAACAGACCAGGTTTTAAGGATCACCTTGGGGAAATACAGACTGAATCCTGCAATCACTGAGCAGCAAATCATATCACCTGTGCTGTGCTTCAGCTATCTGGAAAACCTGATCTGTTGGGGGTACTTGAGGACCGTGGTTGGGAACCACTGGTCTACACTCAATAAGCCGTAATGGCAAAGCAGAACCCAGAGACCATTTTCCGACAGAGCTTTCATAATTAGCGTGAGCGCTGTCAAGAATAATTTGTTTTTAATGGCTCCTGTCCTATTCTATTTGAGCCGCAAAACATTACTTGAGGCTTGGCAGTTGTGGGTCACTCCTGTAGATTAATGCTATAATTTGTATAGGAAGTGCTGCTAATTTACAGGCAGCTGGAGAACAATGAGTGATTCCAAGGCTGCTTGTAATTCTCAAGTTGAGTTGGAATTTAAGAAATGATACCATGCCCAAAAACTGATTTTGCGTCATTGATATCAGTGGCTTGTGAGACACGAAGTGATGCAGAAAGCTGCACTCACCAGGTGCTGATTGCATTCTGGAGGTAAGATATTTTCTCAGTGGATAGTTAAGCAAAAGGTATTGATAGAATTGCAGCCTTTGCTACTGGAGAGCTTCATCCAAGTTACAGAAACGAGACTCAGATTTTTCATAGCACCATCCATCAACCAGTTCAAGGTTCCTGTTGATGATTTTCTGAATCTTTCTACTTTCCCACATGTTGATCTAAGTGAACCAATGGATCTAATTAGACTGGATATGATGGGTCCTTATTCTAACAGTTTAACCAACCCCTTCACTGAAATAGTGGTACACGTTTGTAACGCTGGGCACGTGACTGCTGTTACTTTTTGGTACCACTTAAATCTCGATAAGGATATTTGGATAGATCCATCGAGTGAAGGCTTACAATGGAAACAAGCTGCCGTTGTGTTGGACACACCGCTGCCAGTGGAAAACAGAGAAGAACTGTTAATAGGCGTACATTTCCAGAATAGTAATATCAGTATGCCTCGGTGAGAATCTCAACAGTTCTTGAGGGAATGTGGGAACAATGTCTTGTAGCTGTTTGTTGTTTTAATCTTCTTTTTTTTACTTCACACAAATGTACAGTATTAAAGTAATTTTTTTCCAAAGAAATTAAACAGAGAGGAAACCAGACTTTGCAAAATATATCAAGGAATTGTTCATCATTCCACAGCTGACCATTGTTAACGGCTCCCATACAAAGTGTAGGAGCCATTAACTTACATACAGCAAGCAACCAGTAAAAGCTGAGGCACATTTAAAGTTTGTTGCCTGGTCGGATTAGCAGCTGGAGCTGTTATGCTAATGAGTGGAGCCATTGAGTTAAAGAATGGCACCATTGTACTTAATGGCTCAGTTGGAATGGGGCGCCTGGTCTTCATGGCATACTTGCCAGTGGAAAGCCTCTCCTCACTTCAAGGCACATGAAGATACACTCAGAAGTTGAAATAAGCACTGGAAGGGCTTACAGACTGTGAGAAACAAGAATCTTTCATTTTGTGAAACAAAGGTTATATTGTTTGGTCTCAAATCAAAGCGTCATTTGTTCCAAAAGGCTCAGTAACCAATCCAAGTCACGAAAACAGAGATGATAATTTATAACAAAGAAGAGTAAACCAGCACTCCATTCCATGGAGAAGACCATTTTAATGACCAGCATTTCTCAAATTTATGCAGCCAAAACATTACTGCTGAGTACCCAATAAAGTGGTCTTCTCGATGGACTGGAATACCTGTTTACTTTTTTGTTATAAACTAGGATCAGTGGAGATCTTGGACCCCTCTGAGTTCCCTGAGCACCTGTCTTGGACATCATTGAAATATTCATTGCTAGTGTGAGTGCAATCACTTGGTGGATTGGCCCAAAACTAGTCCAGCAAGGGGATTGGACAGGGCAGGAAGGAGGCAGGGCAAAATTACAGGTCCCATAAATAAAACAGTCATGGAGCTAGCTGGTTTATTTTGAGTTGGCTATGGGTGAGTTTGGGACTAACTCCACTGCAGCACCTGTCCCATGGCCATTGTGACTGAACAAGCCTTTTCCATGGGTTGGGTGCTGCTGTTAGGGAAGGTACCAGGGTTGGGAATATGATCCCAGGGTGCAGTGATCTACACATACAAACACAAGGAGCAGGTTGAGTAGACAGAGACTAACCAGGCAGGATATTGCAGATGATGGGATAGGAAGTTGCTGGAGCAGGAACCGGAAGATTATGGAGAGTGCTTGGCAGGAAGATGCTGGAGACACACTGGAGCAGGTTGTTGGATATGGTCCAGGGTATGTCTGGGGTATCAGAGCAGTAGAGCACAACACTTCACTCTGCGAGGGTTTGAGCAACAATGATGAAGCGTGGATTGGAGTGAGGAGTAGGCCTTTATTCAGGTGAGTGTGTCATGTGGTAGAGGATAACCGCATGGACACTGGAATGAACTGTATCTGAAAAGTGCTGCCAGGGGTTTCAGAGCGTGATTGCAGACATAGGACATGACAGCTGCAGTGGAGTTGGTCCCAATGCACGCCCACACCAATTACCAACCAAAAAAGAACTACATAGTGCCCTGAATGCTTAATTTATAGATCCTTTGAAATGCACACTCTGGTTGTTTTTAATTCATGTCTAATGCTGTAGATAAAGTACATGCATTAAGGAAAATTGCTCTGATGAAAGTGAATTTGTTTGTATATTTTACTGTTTTAAGTCTGAACATTGAGGGTCTGTTTACCACAATGTGGATGAATGTGACCACTGAAGCTGGTAGCATCCTTCTAAGGTATAGGTGTGTTCTCATCTGTCCAAAGAGATATTTAATTCCATCAGTACGATTATTACAGAAAGGATTATTATTGCCCCTGTGTTTAAAGGGATGTTCTACTCCTTAAATAATTTGGCAGATGCTGTTGACAGTCTCTGGCCAATTATTTTTTACTTTTTATTTATAGGTGATTTTACTCACCTTTTGTCCCGACACCAGGGACTTGCCGTCAGGGGTGGCAGGTGAGGCAGGGGCTGGTAAGCACTGAGAGCAGCCAGTTCCTGGGGAGCACTGAGAGCAGCCAGATCCTGGGGAGCACTGAAAGCAGACAGTTCCTGGGGAGCACTGAACAGCCAGATCCTGGGGAGCACTGAGAGCAGCCAGATCCTGGGGAGCACTGAGAGCAGCCAGTTCCTGGGGAACACTGAACAGCCAGATCCTGGGGAGCACTAAGAGCAGCCAGATCCTGGGGAGCACTGAACCTGAACCTACGTAACCTGTGTATATCTGACTTTAATACTAGCCAGTGATTCACCAGCCACTGATCTCACAGCACGTCACTGCCTAGTACACGCTGCTCCTCTTCAGCCCAGGGGCTTCCAAGTCCAGAATTCCCTGCAGCTTTCTAACACAATTTTAACTCCTTTGCAACTTACGAAGCATAGGAGCCGCAAAATGTACAGCACTACAGGACTTGCACACTATATATACGCACGTTTCATAGCGCATGTGCACATGTCATTGTGAGTTCCTATGGGAATAGGGCCCTCATCTCCTCCTGTACTGTTTGTCAAATGTTGTTCAATGTATTGTAACCCTGTCTGTACTGTGCTTATTGTACAGCGCTGCGGAATATGCTGGCGCTTTATAAATAAATAATAATAATAATAATAAAAATCAATTGCTGCCTCTCTAAGACCACTCGCTAACACGGGTGTTCTCACAGAGGACGATGTCAGCACACTCCTTCCGTGCTGATGTCACTAATGACCAATTGGTGACTGGCAGCCGGGATATTCTAAATCCTGTTTGCTGGTGATGCGGGGTAGAGTGGAGGAAACTCCTCCGCCTCACCAGCATTTTATGCCAGATTGGAGCTGCAGGGAGGGGGGGCACTCTTCACTAGGGATGAGCTGTTCGGTTCGGACGGTTCGGAGTTCGACCTGAACTTAGCCTGTTCGATTAGATCGCGAACCCCGAACATTTCCAGGTGTTCGCCGCATGTTCGACCACAATGCATCAAAAATGGACCACAATGCATTTTCCCAATGGCCTGAAGCTCGTAATTGGCTACAGCCTTGCACCTGACCACAGGTCTGGTGCAAGACAGGTTCAACAGTATGCCAATCACGGCTCAGAGTCCTGATTGGGCAAATTTTGCCCAATCATGGGCTCACAGAGCTAAGTTCCGCAGCACACTATATAACGTTTCCACGCATAGCTACAGCACGCATTTTGAGAGGAGATTTCAGAGGAGATAGTTGTGTGTTGTTACTGCCGGTCTGCCACGCTACTGGGGGGGTCTGGGGGGGTCTCATTTCTACCAAATATCAGGATATTTAGGTAATGTGTGTCTTGTCACTGTGCCAGCAAGTTTTTTTGGGGTTTACAGATTTCTTTAAAACATTTGTGAATTGAGGTGATCTTCTGTGTCTTGTCACACAGCCAGCAAGTATTTTGGGGGTTAAAAATTTCTTTAAAACATTTGTGAATTGAGGTGATCTTCTGTGTCTTGTCACTGTGCCAGCAAGTCTTTTTGGGGGTTACAAATTTCTTTAAAACATTTGTGAATTGAGGTGATCTTCTGTGTCTTGTCACACAGCCAGCAAGTATTTTGGGGGTTAAAAATTTCTTTAAAACATTTGTGAATTGAGGTGATCTTCTGTGTCTTGTCACACAGCCAGCAAGTATTTTGGGGGTTAAAAATTTCTTTAAAACATTTGTGAATCGAGGTGATCTTCGGTGTCTTGTCACTGTGCCAGCAAGTCTTTTGGGGGTTAAAATTTTCTTTAAAACATTTGTGAATTGAGGTGATCTTCGGTGTCTTGTCACACAGCCAGCAAGTATTTTGGGGTTAAGAATTTCTTTAAAACATTTGTGAATCTAGGTGATCTTCGGTGTCTTGTCACTGTGCCAGCAAGTCTTTTTGGGGGTTACAAATTTATTTAAAACATTTGTGAATTGAGGTGATCTTCGGTGTCTTGTCACTGTGCCAGCAAGTCTTTTTGGGGGTTAAAAATTTCTTTAAAACATTTGCAAATTGAGGTGATCTTCTGTGTCTTGTCACGCAGCCAGCAAGTATTTTGGGGGTTAAAAATTTCTTTAAAACATTTGTGAATCGAGGTGATCTGTGTCTTGTCACTGTGTCAGCAAGTCTTTTTGGGGGTTACAAATTTCTTTAAAACATTTGTGAATTGAGGTGATCTGTGTCTTGTCACACAGCCAGTACCACGCAGTATTTTGGGGCTCACTAATTTCTTTAAAACATTTGTGAATTGAGGTGATCTGTGTCTTGTCACACAGCCAGTACCACGCAGTATTTTGGGTGTCACTAATTTCTACAAAACATTTGTGAATTGAGGTGATCTGTGTCTTGTCACACAGCCAGTACCACGCAGTATTTTGGGGCTCACTAATTTCTTTAAAACATTTGTGAATTGAGGAGATCTGTCTCTTGTCACACAGCCAGTACCACGCAGTACTTTAGGGCTCACTAATTTCTACAAAACATTTAGGAATTGAGGTGATCTGTCTCTTGTCACACAGCCAGTACCACGCAGTATTTTGGGTGTCACTAATTTCTACAAAACATTTGTGAATTGAGGTGATCTGTGTCTTGTCACACAGCCATTACCACGCAGTATTTTGGGGCTCACTAATTTATTTAAAACATTTGTGAATTGAGGTGATCTGTGTCTTGTCACACAGCCAGTACCACGCAGTATTTTGGGACTCACTAATTTCTACAAAACATTTGGGAATTGTTATAATCTGTGTGTTCTCACTGGCTGCCACCCATCAAGGGGTCTCACTGATTTATAGGAGGTTTCACTGCCACCCATCAAGGGGTCTCACTGATTTATAGGAGGTGTCTGAGACTTGTAATCTGTGTCTTGTCACTGGCTGCCAGCTATCAGGGTGTCTCACTGAGTTATACCAGAGTTATTTAAATCTTTATACCAGAGTTGAATCAGAGTTCTGTATATATTAATCTATATATCACTCACCATGTCTGAAAGAACAAAAAGGACAGGCGGATGCTCCCAGACACAGATAAGAGGGCAAGCAGCTCCTGTGTTGGGAGGCTGTGCCTCTGGTCGTGGTGGACGAGGTGCATCCTCTGCAGGGGCACGCTTGTCCTTTCTAACTGGTGCTGGCCGTTTTAAGCAGCAGCAACATACAGAGGACTTGGTGGATTGGCTAACCAGGCCATCCTCATCCTCCGAGTCCTCTGCCAGCCAGGCTTCTAGTGCTTTACAGTCCACCTCAGCTGCCAAAGCATCTAATGCAGCCTCCATGTCCACAGCTACTCCTGACGTAGCCTCGCTATCACACACGGAGGAGTCAGCTTAATTGTTTGACAACAATGAGAGTGACATGCTGCTTGAGGATGCGCAGCAAGTACAGTGCTCTGATTCAATCTCTGAGGTTGAGGAAGGGAGTATAATCAACCTAGAGGAAGGGGGTGCCAGTGATGACACACAAATAACTGGCACTCATGTTGCCCCAGCAGCTGCAGCATAATGCCAAGTTGGCTCCAGTGACGAGGAGATAGGGGATGATGATGACAATGATGATGAGGTCACTGACTCCACCTGGGTGCCTGATCGAACAGAGGAATTAAGTGAGGCAGAGGGGGAGGAGGAGGCACAGCAAACACGAGGCACAACATCCTCTGTGACCAACCGTAGCACTAGCCAGTCCAAGGCATCACATGTCAGAGCTGCTCCAGTGCAGAGCGCTGTTGTCTCAAAGAACACATGCAGGAACTCTGTTGTCTGGGAGTTCTTTAAGAAATGTGCAGTAGAGCGCAGCGTTGCTATTTGTAATCTATGTCAGATGAGTTTAAGCGTGGGAAAGATACCGGACACTTGGGTACCACGTGCTTGAGGCGACATATGAACAACTGCCACACAGCCCGTTGGTGCAAAACTTTGCGTAGGTCCTCCTCATCTGTCTCTACCCCCACTGTATGTCCTGCCATGTCATTGCCTACACCCTCCACCGACAGGGATGATGCTACAGTAATGGATGTAGCAGGTCCTTCCTCACAATGTGACATCATCCCAGCAGCTGAAGATTTACGCAGTCAGATTACGTTGCCGCAGCTGCTGCAGCGAGAGAAAAAATATAGTCCCAACCATCCCCAAGCACAGCGTCTAAATGCCAGCTTAGCAAAATTACTCGCATTGCAGCTGCTGCCTTTCCAGCTGGTGGAGTCTGCTCCCTTCTGTGAATTTACTGAATGTGCTGTACCACAGTGGCAGGTTCCAAAACGCCATTACTTTTCACGCAAGGCCATCCCAGCACTATATCAGCACGTGGAAGACAATGTTATCCAGTCATTGGGAAAGCCAGTAAGCAACAAGGTGCATGTGACTTTAGACACGTGGTCCAGCAAGCATGGACAGGGTCGTTACATTTCCTTCATGGCACACTGGGTAACTCTGATCGCAGCTGGGAGGGATCCAAGACGGGGCTCTGTGCTGGAGCTTGTTCATCCACCACGCCTCCAGAAAGCTGCTTGTATGAGGTCTGTCTGCTCCACCACCACCACCTCTTCCTCCTCCTCCTCCTCCTCCTTCTCTGTCTCTGTCAAAGTGGCAGTTAAACCGACGCCTGAGAGGGTCTACGCAATGGCGCAAGCAAAAAGATGCCATACTGTGCTTGAGCTGGTTTGTTTAGGGGACAGGAGCCACACCGGGTCAGAAATTCTGTCAGCTCTGCAGGGGCAGGTGCAGAGATGGTTAACCCCACACCAGCTTGAGCTGGGAATGATCATCTGCGATAATGGCAGCAACCTTCTCTCCGCCCTACGCAAGGGTAAATTGACGCATGTACCATGCCTAGCACACGTCCTAAATCTGGTGGTACAGCATTTCCTAACCAAGTACCCAGGGCTGCCAGAGCTTCTCATCCAGGCCAGAAAAGTCTGCAGCCACTTCAGACCTTCATTCTCAGCAAGTGTTCGCCTGGCAGAAATTCAAAGAGAATTCCACCTACCCACAAACCATCTGATCTGTGACATGCCCACCAGGTGGAACTCGACATTAGCAATGCTGCAGCGTCTGCACAAGCAGCAGAGGGCCATCAACGAGTATCTGTGTGAGTATGGCACAAGTACAGGTTCAGGTCAACTTGTTTTTTTTCCCCCCGCAGTGGCTGATGATCAAGGATGCATGCACTGTACTGTCACCATTTGAGGAGGCAATGAGGATGGTGAGCAGGGACAGTGCATGCATCAGTGACACAATTCCTTTAGTGCTCCTGCTGGAGCACACTCTGCGGGGAAATATAGATGTGGCTCTAGAGGCAGAGCAGCGAGAGGAAGAGGAGGCCTTCCCTAGCTCTGAAGGCCCCAGTCTTTCCGCAGACAGCATTCCAGCGGGTCCTACTCAGATCAGACAGGAGGAGGATGAGGAGGAGGCAGAATATTTAAGTAGTGGGGGCATTGAAGGTGGGGATTCCTCAAGGGAGGGTTTTGTGTGCCCAGAAACAGAAGGGCTAGTGCGTGGCTGAGAGGAGGAAGTGCACGATACGGTCATCCTCATTGACCAGGAAGACTCGGAAGCTAATGCCACCGCCAACCTACACTGCATGGGCTCCCTAATGATGCAAAGCCTGCTAAAGGACCCCAGGATTCGTGCTATCAAGGAGAGGGATCATTACTGGTTGGCAACCCTTCTTGATCCACGATACAAGGGTAAAGTTGCAGAGCTCATCCTGCCTGCACAGAGGGAGCACAGGATGAAATACCTTGAGGACGTTCTAAAGCGACACTTGTGTAACACCTTTCCAGGCACTGGTAGATTACCAAGTGCTGACACACGTGCTTCTGAGGCTGCGGGTGATCAGAGGAATAGTGGTGAAGGCCAGGGCCGCTTGACTGATGCTTTTTTAAAAATTTTTTAGTCTTCAACGCCCTGGGATGTCAAATGTAGGCACCCATTGCCAGCGTCTTCACCATATGGTGCAGGACTACCTAGGGGCAAGGGCAGACCTGGTACCTTTACAGCAGATGATCCACTGGCTTACTGGGTGTTGAGATTGGATCACTGGGCAGAACTTAGCCAATATGCTATGCAGCTACTAGGTTGCCCTTCATCTAGCGTGCTTTCCGAAAGGACGTTCAGTGCCCCTGGAGGTTTTGTCGCAGACAAAAGAGTGCGCCTGTCCATCGACTCTGTAGACCGGCTGACATTTATAAAAATGAATCAGTCCTGGATCAGCAGCTATCAATCCCCTGATGCTGAAGTAATGGAATAGATAGGGGATGTCCTCTTCTGCATTCACAAAACCTCCAGCACTGAACTCTTCCACAATACCACAAAAGGGTTACGGTGTGAAGGCACTTGCTGACATGAAAGGCCCAATATTTGGCTGCACTGACGCCTGTGCCAGATTTATATCATTTTAATTTTTTGAACCGCTGGGTCCAACCCTGCACTCTTCCACAATACCACAGAGGTGTTACTGTATGATAGTAAATGCTGGCCTGGCAGTCTTGCACCAAAGGGAGAATATCTGGGTGCGGGGGGGCGTGGCCGGCTGTGGAAGGGAGAGGACACGTTTTGCTGGAGCTCTGTCTGCCGCCCTTGCAAGTGGGGTTTTTTGGAAGACTTTTTTATGTTGTTTGCCCCACTGTGGGGTCCCTAACAGGCTTGCCATCAGGTGTGCACCCTCCGGAGCCTGTATTGCCCCCCCTCCGGAGCTGAGACACGGGTAGCGGCTGCTGACCCTCTGCTGTGAAGCTCCTCCGGCGGCCATTTTAGGGCCTGTTTCCCTGCTCCCAACGCAGCCGCGTCTCACTGCCCTTGCGCTTTATTGAAGAGATTCCTGCCCGGTGGACGCCTGCAGTGGACCACGGTGATGGTGGGCCCCCATCTCCCGGCTCCTGTGGCTGACAGCACAGCGGGTAGAGTGTCTGTGGCTTGGCAGCGGGATGTTCCCCCTCCCCCCACCGCAATGAAAATGGCTGTGCTAACAAGCTTAGATACCTGTATAGAGATGCTGGGGGAGGCGGATTCGAGCCCAGTCACGAGGGGAACTTTGCGCCAACTGATGGCGATACTGCAGGGTTGCGGAGTGACAACTATCCATGAGAGCAGACCGGAGGAGGCCTTACCCAATGGCGGTGTAGAAAGATGTTCAGGGATGCTGGAGGTCGAGGTGCGTGGGGATGTGCCTGGAAGCTTGGATGCCGAGCGGTCACTGGTTTCCCTATCTTCAGGATCGGTTCCTGGTCCATGCAATGAGGTCTTGCTGGTCGAGAGGAAGGGGGATTGCGAAATGGTGGCAAAGGAGAAGCACGGTCTTGAGGATTCACCAGAACTGGATGAGTGGGGGCAGCTGACAGATCGTGGATGGCCTGCCCGGGGTCTGCCCACGGGAGCCGCCGCAGCCTGCACTGGATCACCTGAGTGTCCCGCTGAGGAAAACGCAGTGATGGAGCTGCCTGGACTGCACCTCCTATCCCCGGTGCCATACATGAAAGCTACTGAACCCCGAAAAGTATCGGGGTTCTGGGATGTTTTTGCCCTGAGTGTCACTGGTGTCACCCACATGCCCATTCAGACGACACACTCTAGGTTGCCCTACGGAGTGCGTCCTGTAGTGGTCCCTTTTCCGTTTGTAGATACAGGCTTACGTATCTTCCCCCCCCACATGCATATTTATCTGGATGTATCTCTCGTTTTTTTTTCTTTTTTTTTTCTCCCCTCCCCTTGCGCTTTTTGAGACCCCCCCCCCATCCGGGGATGTTTTTGGTTACCTCCTTGAGTTTTTCTGAGTGAACATACAGACCTATGCGGACATTTGGGCTATTATGAGGACTTTTGTTTTAGCTGTTTTTGTCTTCAGAGGCTGCCATTGTGGACATTTTTCAATACCCCCCCACTTTATTTCGATTTCTATCGATGTTTCCCTGTGAGAACCCCCCCACCCTTTCTCTTCCCCCGATGACTTTTGTTAAGCTGTTCAGAAACGCTGCGGACTCTGTTTTGTAGCTGATTTTTTATTTTCCTGCAATGTGATTGCGGACTTTCGCTGCCCCCCGCTGAGACATATTATTAGCAGACTATACCCCAATTCACACCCTTTTCTCCTCCCTTTCCCGTGTTTTTTATTTTTCACCACGCCACCTCGTGCTCCCCCCTTTTTTTTTTTTGGCGTTGGGGCAACTTGGGGCGTGCCACTGTGGCGGCCACCATGGCTTTGTCTGCCGCACTTGGCCCTCATGTACCCCGGCCTTTGTGACCTGCATACGTCCATGGCCTCCTACGGTACCTCGGACCTTCGGGAGTGTGCCAGGACAGTCACACATTTGCCCTTTGCCACCTTTTCCATCCCCCGTTTTTTTTTTGCGTCCTGGAGCACTTTTTGGTGTGTTTGTCCACCTCCCCTCAACCTTACTCTTCAGAGATGTTTATTGTTTGACCCTGCGAGACCGTTTATTTGTTGCTTATCTATAGATGAGACCCCCCCATCTGGGGGATGGGTTTTTTTTTGGCTGTCTTATTGCTATTTTTAGATGACTTTATAGTTGTCTATATACTGTTTTTCTTTATTTTCTTTATGCTGAGTTATTGCAGACGACTATGTGTGGCCCTGCGAGGCCCTAACTCTATGTTTCTCTGTATGATGTCATATTTCAAAATAAAAATTTTGAATACAAAAAAGAATATCTGGGTGCACTGACGCCTTGACCAGAATCATATCTTTTCAATATAGGACCACATGGTCCACCCCTGCATTCTTCCACAATACCACAGAGTAGACATGTGCATTCGTTTTAGTACTAAAACGATTTAGTCAGAATTTTGGGATAATTTAGTTTTAGTGTGAGTCAAGAGAAACGAAACTGCTCAGTACAAAAAACAAAAGAAACTAAAATAAAATGCACTACATTTTAGTTTCAGTCCTTTTTGTGATATTACATTGATGAGTGAAGGAGACCAGCAATGAAGAGTGCAACATCGCAACATCCGAAGTTCTGCCCCCTCCACATGCCAATGCAGTAGGATGTTCTATACAGAGAGGGGCATTAATTAATGCAGGTGGATGTTGTATTCATTATACAGAGAGGGGTATTAATTAATGCAGGAGGATGTAATAAAAAAAAATACAGCCCTTTAAAACCAGTGGCTGCGAGGGCTGAGATCGGCTGCTTGTTACATTATCTCTCAGTACAATGTATCAGGCTCAGTTGTTACAGTAACTGACTGTAACAGCGCTCAGAGTTTCAGTAAAACAAGGAAATAATATTGTTCTAACCTCTCTGAGCGCTGTGATGAGCAGCAGTCAGTTACTGTAACAGCTTTGCCTGACACGGGGCACTATTACAATGTTGGTGCTAACTTAACCAGAGCTGTTGTAAACTGAAAACCTCCATAGGCTATAATGGCTCTGGGAAGTTTACAACAGCTCTGGTTATGTTAGCACCAACTATGTAATATGGCCCACATTGTGCTGAGAGTGAGAGATACTGTAACAAGCAGCGATCTCAGCCCTCTGAGGAGCCACTACAATAGTAATTGTATCCATTGGTTTTCGGATGAATGAAATTAGTTTTCATACTAAAGAACTGAAAACGAATTTCTTTAGTAACTAAATAAATTGCATTTTAGGACTAATCCATTAGTTCAAAATGAAATTTTGTGCTGTGCACATGTCTACCACAGAGGGGTTACTGTATGATGATACTTGCTGGACTGGCACCAAAGGCACAATATCTGGGTGCACTGACGCCTTGACCAGAATCATATCTTTTCAATATAGGACCACATGGTCCACCCCTGCAATCTTCCACACTACCACAGAGGGGTTACTGTATGATGACACTTGCTGGCCTGGCACCAAAGGCACAATATCTGGGTGCACTGACGCCCATTACCAGATAAAAAACTTTTCAATATAGGACCGCAAGGTTCACCCCTGCATTCTTCCTCAATACCACAGAGTGGTTACTGTATGATGATACTTGCTGACCTGGCACCAAAGGCACAATATCTGGGTGCACTGGCGCCTTGACCAGAATCATATTTTTTCAATATAGGACTACATGGTCCACCCCTGCATTCTTCCACAATACTACAGAGGGGTTACTGTATGATGATACTTGCTGGCCTGGCAGTCTTGCACCAAAGGCACAATATCTGGGTGCACTGACGCCTTGACCAGAATCATATCTTTTCAATATAGGACCACATGGTCCACCCCAGCATTCTTTCACAATACCACAGAGGGGTTTCTGTATGATGACACTTGCTGGCCTGGCACCAAAGGCACAATATCTGGGTGCACTGATGCCCATTACCAGATAAAAACCTTTTCAATATAGGACCGCAAGGTTCACCCCTGCATTCTTCCACAATACTACAGAGGGGTACTGTATGATGATACTTGGTGGCCTGGCAGTCTTGCACCAAAGGCAGAATATCTGGGTGCACTGGCGCCTTGACCAGAATCTTATTTTTTCAATATAGGACTACATGGTCCACCCCTGCATTCTTCCACAATACTACAGAGGGGTTACTGTATGATGATACTTGCTGGCCTGGCAGTCTTGCACCAAAGGCAGAATATCTGGGTGCACTGACGCCTTAACCAGATGCATATCTTTTTAATATAGGACCGCAAGGTTCACCCCTGCATTCTTCCACAATACCACAGAGGGGTTACTGTATGATAGTACTTGCAGGCCTGGCACCAAAAGCACAATATTTGGGTGCACTGCCACTGACGCCTGTATCATATTCATATCCTCAGAGGGGTTACGGTGTGACAGCACTGTTGGGGACGCTAAGGACCAATTTTGAAGCACCTATTGTTACTTTCATCCAAAGCCTGCATAAGTTTCACAATAATTTATCCAAAAAAATCAGTAAACTTTTTCTGCGTGTCCGAAAATTTCTCCTCATTTCATTCAGGCTGCCGCCCCAAGCAGTTGTTTATGGATAGATTAAATGCACTTCCCGGGCAGGTTATGGGGACCTCCTAGGCACGATATTTGAAGGAATTTTTGGTTTTTATTTTTCACCCTTATTTCATGGAAAACTCACTGTCCCTTTAAAAACTTTTTTTTAAAACTTTTTGTCCTTGTTTCCTGTCCCCCAGGGCACTACCCGGACCCCCATACACCTTTTATGGCAAATATCTAGCATACAGTATATGCCCTCTTGGAGGGAACTCTAAAAACCGAATTTTCAGCACCATTGACTTGTATTGAGTTCGAGTTCGGGTTCGGACCCGAACATATGGGAAGTTCGGGTTCTGGCCCGAACGGAACTCGGGGGGTGTTCGGCTCATCCCTACTCTTCACTAGGGATGAGCTGTTCGGGATCGGACGGTTCGGAGTTCGACCCGAACTTTGGCAGTTCAAAAGTTCACGAATTTCGAACTTTTTGGGCGTGTTCGGTTCGGGTTCGCAAAAAAAAAGAAATTTTGTAAAATTTATAGAAAATGCTTAAAAAAGTACTAAAAAGTCTAGGAATAAAGAGACTCTGTACTGCAGAATATTATAAGCAACAGTTTATTAGATATTGAATTAAAAACTAATGTGTAGGTGGAAAGATTATCAACTCTAAGGCTAGGGTCAGACTAACGCAGTATCAACGTGCGTTTAGCCGCACAAAATCACGGCCGTGCTAGCAGCAAATGACGTCCAATGCCGGGGAACACACGAAGTACGGCCGCACGAAAGTTCGTCCGCGCAACGCAAGTGGCAAACGAACGCATTTTTTCGAGAACGTCAAACCGCTACTACTGACGTACAGAGTGCGCTGCGGCCGCATAGCGGCGTGTTTGCGTGATTGGGAGACTTCAGACGCTGCTAATGTCCGGCCAACATAACGTCCAGACACAAAAAGTGTTTTATTGATGATCCGTACAAAATCACGGACGAAAAGGCGCATCGTATGACCGCTATCGCGTATTCCGTGAAAAAATATGTCCGGTCGTTCGACCGCACTTTTCCACGGTCGACGCGAAAAATGCGTTCGTCTGACCCTAGCCTTAATGACCTCTGTTCACAAACGGGCATAACACCAGGTGTTTTTCGTCTGGTAATCAATTTGATACATTGTACAATATAGTGAGGGGGTGGGGTGGTGTCTGTTTCTGATTGAGATTTGAGAATTAATTTCCCTCCTAAAACATCCTAATATGCTGCATTTAACCCTTTCGCTGCTGAGGCTTTTCACACCTCTGCGCTGAGGTCATTTTTACCGCTTTCGCTCATCATGTTTAACCGCGTTTTGTAGCCATATTTTGATATATGACCCAGACATATTATATATCGTTCTTTCAGGCAGACTTGGCAGATTCATAATATGCCATTATTATATGTATACGTTATGTCATATCTGTATATTATAACAAAAATACAATAAAATTAGAATTTTCAATAATTTATTATGTGTAAAGTGTTTTTTTTCACATTTTAAAATGCGATCGTTTGCGGTTATATTTTGTATGGGGTGCGCTTGTTAAAAAAATTAGAAATGGGGTCTCGTTACATTTTTTTTTGGGGGAAAATTTCGCTTTTTTTAACAAACGCACCGCATACAAAAATCATTAGTGCAGCATTATTGTTCACATTATAATTGAAATGGGAACAATATTGCTGCATTAACAAAAAAAAACACACAAAAAATTTTTATTAAATATTTTTATTTTTTTATTTTTTATTTTTTTTAAAAAAACATTTTTCATGCTCATGTTTAGTATCCTTGGAAAGGCCATGCTCTGGCCGATCCAACGATATCAAACCCTAGCTGCCACGGATCGGGAGATAGGGGGTTCATTGCTATGCATGATGACGCCAGTCCTCAGGGGGAGTTCCTGGAGGCTTGGCCAACATCCAATATGTCGGCCAGCTCCAGGAGAGGATCACGATCTGGTGCTTTTCAGCACCGATTCGTGATCCGGCTCCCCAGGGATTAATCATAGCCACCGTTTGGAAGGGCAGGCTGTGCCCTTCCAAACGGTGCCTGGATTAACCCTCTGCCCCCCGGCGATCGTGAGGGAGAGAGGTCCGAAGGACCTCCCCCCTCCCTTTCAGGCGCTTCCTCCGCACATGCGGGGGGCGCCTGAATTTGATGTCATCGCGCCGCTGCGATGACATCTAATTGCTCCACCGGGGTCCCGGAGTGCTGGGCTGACATCCAAGATGTCAGCCCGCACCGGAGGGTGCAGCAATCTGCCGGAATCCGGCAGATTGCTGCCTCCTGTGCATGGACGCGCTGAGCGCGTCCATAGCACAGGAAAACCACTTGGCTGGACGCGCTGAGCGTGTCCATAGCAGCCAAGTGGTTAACTGGTGTTTGAAAAAAATCTAAAGCAATGTTATTTTTCACCTCGGGATTAAACATTCACAGGGTATTCAGAGAGCGGTGAAAAGCAGGAGAATAACT
Organism: Leptobrachium leishanense; assembly: GCA_009667805.1. Lineage (NCBI taxonomy): Eukaryota > Metazoa > Chordata > Amphibia > Anura > Megophryidae > Leptobrachium > Leptobrachium leishanense. The sequence continues at coordinate 314,036,811 of CM019067.1, forward strand.
GGAGAAGTGAAAATTCTAGGTCAAAATAGCAAAACCAGAAAAATTCTCCCATTTATCTCACTTTCCAAATTGGCTATTTGGTCTAGATTGTTCTCTTCTCTTGCCAGTTCTCCTGGCTTTCACCTCTCTCTCAGGGTTGTTCAGAGAAAGGTGAAAACCAGGAGAATGGCAGGAAAAAAGAACAATCTGGACCAAATAGCCGATTTGGAAAGTGAGATAAGGCTAGGGTCAGACTAACGCATTTTTCGTAGCGACCGTCAAAAAGTGCGTCCGAACGCATTGCCGTATTTTTTCACGGATTGCGCGAAAGCGGTCATACGATGCACATTTTTGTGCGTGATTTTTTACGGATCCAAACCAGGAAACTTTGGGTGTCTGGACGTTATGTTGGCCGGACATGAGCAGGGTCTGACGTCTCCAAATCACGCCGCTAGTGGACGCAGCACACTCTGTACGTCCTTACTAGCGGTTCTGCATTCTCGAAAAAATACGTTCATTTTCCACTTGCGTTGCGCAGCCGGACTTTCGTGTGACCGTATTTCGTATATTGGCCGTCATTGCCCGTCATTTGCCCGTCATAGTGCGGCCGTGATTAAGTGCGCCTTAAGTGCGCCTTAAGTGTTTCCTGTCCCCCAGGGCACTACCCGGACCCCCATACACCTTTTATGGCAAATATGTAGCATATATGCCTTCTTGGAGGACACTCTAAGGCTAGGGTCAGACGAGCGTGATTTCTACGGACTCTACGTCCGTGCACACGGACGTACGTCAGTACGGAAGACGCAGTAGTGGCCACACAGTCTGTTTTTTTCACTGACAAATATTTTGACGGATGTAGGAGGGAAAATAAATTAAAAAGCAAAACCATTTTGTCCGTGAAAAATGCTGGACGTATAAATGCAGTCCGTCTGACCACGTTCCATCACTCACACACAAAGCTATGCAGACGTTGCGGACGCAGCGCACTTTGTGCGGCCGTTCTGGGAGTTGTACGTTCTTGCCTGCCTTGCGTCTGTGGGCCGCGGTCGTTGTGCGTCCGCAGTTCAGTGCGGATGTACTTCATGTGTCAGGCTCCAATGGACTTTCTTTCATGCTATCACGGACGTACTTTTAGGCGCAATCACGGACGCGAACACTACGCTCGTCTGACCCCAGCCTAAAAAACCGAATTTTCAGCCCCATTGACTTGCATGGGGGTTCGGGTTCGGACCCGAAAAAATGGGAAGTTCGGGTTCGGCCCCGAACCGAACTCGGGGGGTGTTCGGCTCATCCCTACTCTTCACATCCTGACCACTGTAAAAATAATAAAGTGGTAAGGAATGGATTGGCAGAATGTCCCTTTAAAACCAGTTATTGGATGCTTGAAGAACTCATGGCATTCATTACTTATTGAATCTTGGTTGATCCTTACCTTTGTTGTTTGTTTCGTTGATATAACACTTTATGTAAGCCTTTTTTTCATATATTTTACTAAAGAACATATTTTATTTTTTTATTCAGCAGGTCGATTTAGTTACCGGCATCAATAATAACATCAGGCAGCACTTTTTTTTTTTTATAAAGATACTTTGAAGATATTCACACTTTAAAGTGCGGCTTCATTAAAACGGCATATTTACTTCTATTTTTTATTTTTTATTTACTTTTTCCTGACACCATTCATTTCAGTCTTTATACATTAAATGCATGATTAAACCACCAAAAAAGAACTAAATTATTCCTATTCACACTGTAGTAAATATAGTCTGAATGTCCAAAGGGTTCTTCAACGAAAGCAATTTTCATTACTAATTAATGTTCTAGTACATGTAAAAATAACTTTACCTTTCAATGAAGGTTTAAGGTTAACCATACACTTGAACACCTAGCTGTCTTGTCAAATTATCAGTAGAGAGAACATTATTACATAACCTATGATTAATACTTTAAAGCCATTGAAATGGTGTCAGATTAGTTTTTTCATGGTTTCATCTTATGTTACTGATGGATTTTAGGATAAATGTGTTTAAAAAAATATATGGAATATAATGAACAAGCACACCAATGGAGTCTGGATTCTACGAATTGACTTTTAAAATTTACTGGAAAAAGTCTATTGAAAAAAGAGGTTGAGACTGGTAAAGAATAACAGTCAAAATCAGGGACCAAGTCCTAAAGTTAGAAGAGTTGCAGTTGATGTGCTTCAGGATGATTTCCCCGTGATGGGGACGAGCGCTTTGCAGGTCAGCACGGCAAAACCACTATTCAGCACTAGGGATGGGCGTTTGGTTCGATTCGAACATGAGTTCGATTCGAACATCGGCCGTTCGGCGGTTCAGCAAACTTCGAACATTTCAGGCTGTTCGCAAAAAGTTCGAAAACAAAAAATAATTTAGATTTTTTTTTAAAAAAAACATGCTTAAAAAATCCTAAAACATCTAAAAGTAAAGAGACTCTTTACTGCAGTATATTATAGGCAACGGTTTATTTGATAATAAATTAAAATGGAAATATTTTTAACATTGAAGCCTATGGGATAAAACAATCTTGTTGCTAAAACATCAGGCAGACGAGGCCCTCTAATCAGGCACTGTAGAGGGCCGGGGCCTCTCAAGGATCCCTTGAGGAGCTGCTACTGTGCGGGCAGGCCGGCTGGGTGCATGTGGCAGAGAGGTGGCGCAGGGAGGGAGCCACTGCACTTGCGGCCACGGCAGACCCCTCCCACAACCAGGATCCAGGGAGCCTCCACTGACCGCCAGGCTAAGGTAAGGTGACACATTTCTAAAAAAAATAAAATCCGAGGACATTTTTAAATGTCCCAAGGAACATAAAATAAAACTTTTTTTCTTTTCTTTCTAATACTCACCCGATTCCTGGATCCACCAACAAGCACAGCCTCCCGTCTCCCACGCTGTTAGACGTTGCATACACCGGCGCACTGTGTTGAAGCTTCTGAGAAGATACGCTATTAGTGTAGAGGGAGCGATGCAAAATGCGCAGCCGGCTTCCTCGCTACACTAATAGCGTATCTTCTCAGAAGTATACTTGTTACTTACCCTGCTTGAGGACCCAATCTGTTGCCGGCTTTGCCTGCCATTTGACTATTCTCTCTGTGTACTCCCTGCCTGTTCTGTTTGCCTCCTGTTGCTACTGGTGTACTTCGATTCTCACCATATACAGTAGCGCAGTACAAGTGCCTAAACGTTGCTGACCCGGTTTTGTTATAACAACTACTCTCGCTCTGCGCCCCTGTCTGGTATATTCCGCTGCTTGTTACTGCTGGTGCGCTTCCATCCTGCCATATACTATAGCGCAGTACAAACATATATTGATCTCAGTCTGTGGTGTATATTGTTGGTGCTGTCTCCCTGGCCTGTGTGGCTGCTAGAGGTTAGGTTTAGTGGTCCCGAGTCCCGACCATCCGAAGGATCGGAGGGTTAGAGGTCTGTTACCAGGGATCCTACCAGGTCTGTCCTGGGGAATCGTTACAAATATGCGGTGAACGCCGCAGCAAATGTTAATGCTCATGCAATTTTAATGCACCTGTTGTTACTTTCATCCAAAGCCTGCATAAGTTTCACCATAATTTAGCCAAAAAATCACTAAACTTGTTCTGCCTGTCCTAAAACGACTCCTCTTTTCATACAGGCTGCCGCCCCAAGCAGTTGTTTATGAATAGATTAAAGGAAAACCATTTACCGTCATTTGAAATGTAATTTTTTTCTTTTTAAATGTTTCTATACATCCTACAAATCCGCCACTTCACGGGCAGGTTATGGGGACCTCCTAGGCCCGATATTTGAAGGAATTTTTCGTTTTTATTCTTAACCTTTATGTCATGGAAAAATCACTGTTCCTTTAAAAACTTTTTTCTTTTACTTTGTGTCCTTGTTTCCTGTCCCCCAGGGCACTACCCGGACCCCCATACACCTTTTATGGCAAATATCTTGCATATACTGTATGCCCTCTTGGAGGGCACTCTAAAAATCGAACGTTCGAGTCCCATTGACTTGCATTGAGTTCGAATCGTGTTCGCGTTTGAATCTGAACTTTTTCAAATGTTCGTGTTCGAATGCGAACCGAACACGGGGGTGTTTGGCCCATCACTATTCAACACGATTGCGGAAATGCGGGTTTATCACTAGTGGGTGAAAGCATGAGAAATAACAAATAGAAACGTGATGTCACACTGGGTTTAATAATAAATAAACAGGACCTTTGTACTCCCCGACGACGTCTCTTCCTATTGGCGTCACAGCAAAGTCACAAAGATAAAAAATATAGGGCTCTATTACATTCTTCGCGCAAACATTAACGCGTGCGCAAAAACGCATTAACGCAAGGGGAAAAACCATTTGTGCACAACGTCGTATTACAATAGGAAAAAAGGTGTTATCTGCGCTCGTTTCTATGTATTTCCATGTACAACAAAACACTATGAGGTTTTACTTTGTTTCAATGGCCATTGCAACACAAGCTCACTCGCCCCTTCAAGGCACCTTTTTACAGAGTATTCGTCTACCGCGGGTGAACCTGCGCGAACGCTGCGTGAGCTTACGATACTTTGCGCGTCCTATACTTAACATTGTGAGCGCAAATGCGTTTGTGCGCTGATACGCGGATGGTATTACAATCTATGCGCAAATTTTGACGGCCAACGTTTGCACGCATAATTTTAAAGTTTCTGAAAAGCTGGTGTTAATGTCAAATCCAAACGTCCTGGTCGAAACGAAATACACCAGCACAAAAAAAAAACAAAAAAAAACAGCTCAGTATAGTTACACATTCTACACATACCCAAACAATAAAATTGAGAATTTGTGTGTGTTTTTATTATTGCTGCAGCATGTATACTCAGAATTACTTTGACAGGCGCAAAAACGTAAGTGAGTCAAATAAGGTCAATTAAAGTAAATTTATCTCAATTAAGGTTCTTAATTCTGATTGGCTGAATCCCGCAAAAAAAACAGTCCGCACACTGATTTACGTGCGCTACGTTACTGCGTTCGTATTTATCTTTGTGTTGCGCATTCGTTTTACTTGCGTTATTTTTTGACGGATGAAAAAAATGCGTTTGGATCGTAATACCACCGTTAATTTTCGCGTGTTAACGCTGACAGCTGTGCGCAAAATTTATTGCACTCTGTGCGCGTTTTTGCACGGAGAATGTAATAGAGCCTATAGTTGGGAGTACAATCTATATAAAAACACACAAATCTCATGGTGCAGCAATTAGCAGCAATTAATCCATATAGCCCCATGGAAAAGCACTCACAGGATACAAGGTATTTTCAGGTATGTAAATGTATCTTTGTTTTCAATGTTCCCACTTCACCGGATTCCACGAGCCACACCTCTGGTTCACCCCGCCGCTACAGGACACACCAAAAGGAAGCCGCTCTGGTTTAGAAATGATTTATTGGCAACAACAGCACAATAAGTAACACTCCAACGCGTTTCGCCTATATTCAATTAGAATTCATCATATGCTGGCGCTTTAGAAATAAAGAATAATAATAAGAATAATAATCAGGGAGAAGAATGTATAGTAAACGCTCCCTCCTCGCTCTTAAATACACAAATAATTAAACATTGACCAAGACATGATTGACAATCAACAATTATCCTTGCGAGTTTGTCGATACTTCCGGTTCCGTGCGTTCCATCCATCACTCATGACGTTGGCACTCACAAGGTTTTTTCAAATTTTGGAACATTTTGGATTTTTGGGAATCTGGGATACTCAACCTGTTTATTTATATTCTTAATGATTTTACGCCTCAGATGCCAAAATTATCTTTCCTTTTTTTTTTTTAAGTAAGCCGTCAAATAAACACATTAATGTAACGACAGCAGTAGCTGTAGAATTATATTGTAACATAATAGAAATATACTTTTAATGAATTATCATTTTTCGTTAGCTTTAAAGTATGTTATTTTGCACATTAATTTGTCTATCAAAACCAATACCAATCTAAACCCTGACTATTTTTATTAGTGTCGCAAGGGAGGACAGGTTGGTAAATTAATCTTCAAGAGGCGCGGACTTTCTTAAAATAGGCTTTCAGTATGCATTAGCAGCAAATGAATTATTGCTATCTCTGCCGAACAGACCTATTTTAATAACTAGGCCCAGAGATGGTTAAAACATTTCTTTAAATTTCGGGAAAGGATGATTATTTATTTTCTCTCTTTTTTCACTTGTATTAACAAACAAGACAACCCACATTTTCACCACTGCTCGACGGAGTCAACTTGTGAATATATTCTGATTTCTGGGTCCTTTCCTTTCGACCTTCCTTTTTGTAATCACAATAATGACGAGCTGCCAGGACTCAATCAGTTCTTATAAAGGAGGCATCCTTCAGATTAATTCAACAACATTACTGTCGCGCATTAAAGAGGCAAGAATACGCACACCTTGGTTCCCGCTGCTATTTGTGTAAAAAAAAAAGAAGAATTCTAATTAAGAAAAAAATAAAATAATAATAAAAAAGCTGGCGAAGCTGTAAATTTCCTGCCTTGATAAAAAAATAATAATAATTTAAATGAATATGTCTGTGAGGTTGGGATGGTAAAGATTAAAATGACTCCCGTAGTTCTAATTGCCTGCTCAGTTCATCTGCTGCTCTGTCACTCAAGAGTGCCACAGCTGCATTAACGACCGTAATCATAATCTAATTCTCACATCAAATTCCCATCTTCGGAACATCCTTTAATATAACCCTAGTGCTCTGCCTTTTTAACCTTAATTACTTCTTGACGTTTACTTTGGCGGCTGAATGAAAAAAAAAATATATATATATAGGTGTATTTGGCTCATGGTAGGACAAAGTTGAACACGGGTTATTATATACGTTGGGTAACCCAGGTAACATCTAAAAAAAAGTCTACCTGGCTGCTTGAAGGTGAACGATTCATGTAGAAAATGGCATATTACTGAATAATGGTGATTGCATAAAACTACCAACCGATAATCTGTTCCTACATCTCTTAAATGTTATTGCCTTATGGAAACTCACCATTTTAAGCTTTCTGTTTTGTATCTTTTTCATGTCTTTTTTCGTAGGGCGGCTTCCTACCTTGTTCGATAGTAAATAAAAAAAAGACATTTAGCACACCTTTATATTAATTCTTATTTTCCGTGGTGTTGTGGTTACTCTTTGTCCATTGTGTACTCAAGGTTGGGTTTGTTCTTCTTCGGCGGTAATGGTGTTTGCGTATCATAATTGATGAGGACCTTGAAGTCCATTTTATGTTTGAGACTGAATACAGTGTGTCCGAAGATGACTTATCGGCAATTTGGGCATGGAATGTCCTGGCACACTTTGGACGAACATGTGTAGGAGCCACTGGTGATTCACTTGAGGTTTTAGATTTAGAACGCAAGTTCTGCTTCACCTGTGTACAAAGAAAAAAACACACACTGAATCACTTAACTTATTAGTGAAGATAGGATCTCCCCTCTGCGGGGTCCTGTAAGCAGTATACAATAAGAAGAAGGTAGAGGGTAATCCTACAACGAATTAAAATCACTTAGAGGTGCATGTCAAATGAACAAATAGTATTTGAGTCAATTCACGCACATCAAAAAATAAGATCGTTATCACCGTTCCATAGGTGCGCCGGCTGTGGAGGAAATCATACCCTATGTCCCAGGCACCCATGGAACGGTGATAACGATCTTATTTTTTGATGTGCGTGAATTGATTCAAATACTAAGTGATTTCAAATTTATTGTAGGATTACCCTCTACTTTCTTCTTATTGTATACTGCTTCACCTGTGCACTTGACACTTGGCTTCGGTAGCTTAACAGCCCATGTTAATGAGGCCATGCCAGGTGGAGCGATTGTAAGACAGCAATTCCCAGATGGTTATGTCAAGTGACGTCAGGAAAGCCTTCAGTGTATCTGTATAGCGTTTTGTCTGTCCTCCTCGCGAACATCTGCCAGCGGAAAGTTCCCCATGTAGGAGTTGTTTAGGTATACGTTCCTCAGGCATACAGATGACATGACCTGTCCTCCTGGTCTCTGCTTTCATCACCAATGTATGGAATGATGGTAGACTTGCTGTAGAAAGAACTTCAAAGTCTGATACTTTGTTTTGCCACCGGGTGCCCAATAACCTGTGAAGACAAGTCATGTTAAAATTATTGAGCTGTCTTTCATGCCTCCGATTCATGCCTCCGATTCTCCGATTCTTCTTATTTGGAGAATAAGGCAGCTGCTTTTGAGGATACCTCAAATCTCTTCCATTCACACTTACAGGTATCTTTTAATCCCTTCACTACCAAGTGATTTTCCAAAAATCCTCTGTCAGGAACCACTGTTTTCTTTTGGAAAATCACTTTTAATTAATTGTACAGTGAAAAATATTTGGGAATATTCCCAATGTATTCCTTGCTGTATTAACCTATTTGGCATGCAGATTTCACCGTCTACTGACCAAATGGAGGTACTGCAGGTCGAGTGCTTGGTTCCCTGCATCAGCTGGGGAAAGCTTGATCTGTCAGCACAGTGCCCAGCTGAATTTAAGCAGTTTTAGCACCTTCTGCAGCACAAAAGAAAAAAAAATCATTTACAACAAACAAATTTAATTTCCAATCACACCTCATGGCCGGAAATTTTGTTAACACTATTTTGGGCTGCTGTGTCTGTTACCGCTGATCATGTAAACACAATCACGGTTTTGAAGAGGTTAATTATCTTTATTAGCTAAAACAGTGAAAAAAATGAACTTTTTCCAAGAATATGAACGGTCAGTTCATATTCTTGGAAAAAGTTCATTTTTTTCACTGTTTTAGCTAATAAAGATATTTACAAAACAACTAAAACGTTATAAAAATGACAATTCATTGCAGAATGTCTGTTAACATAAATCTGTACAATATTTTTAGGATATAAAACGCGTCTATATGACGAATCAGTAGAACTTTATTTTGCTAAACCACTTTTATCTTCTCAATTAGGTTTAGATTTACTCCATAATTAAAAAAATATGTTCATCATTCTGCAATGGAAAATTAATTCATTTTGATCGTTCTAGAGAAAAAAAAGCAAATTAAAAGTAATGAAGGCCAGAAGAAAAAGAAAACACACTTAATTAAATTATTCATTAAGAGACCTGCATTTTTCTTCTGATTTTACTGTTTGTTAAATTCAACAAATTGTTGTCTTACTTTAAAAAAATGATTGGTCCAGATTAAAACGGGACACACTTTGTTTTTACCTGCTGAGGAAGTCGGTTCGCCGTCGAAACGCGTCCTGGATATATTTATTTTAATTAAAAGCGCTTTAACTTTTTATCTTGCTGTTTTTTTTTCAACTTTCGAACGGGAGAGGTTTCGTGGATTTTCTAAAAAAAAAAACACTCGCTGATGTTCCTAGAGCCTGGTAGGCTCCACCTATAGAAAGTGGAAATTCCGCTAATTTCTGCCTTCTAAGTATACAAGAGAATCGCACTAGGGAAATTTTCCGGTTTCCTGCTCTTATATTCAACATACTAGATCATATTTAAGAGAATCTCTGAGGGTTAATGGGTACCCGTGAAATAGAAGAAAAATACCCATAAGGCGGACCACACTAGAGCCAGTATTGACTCCCTATTTGTAAGTGTTTTGTCACTGAATATCAGCAATTTTCGTGTTTATGAATAAGGATGGGCTGTACACCCCTATGTTCGGTTCGTATTCGAACATTAGAACAGCCCAAATGTTCGAATCCGAACTTGAACACAATACAACCTAATGAGTGTTGAACCTGCAAAATGTGTTCACAGTTCTCCTAAATGTACCGGCGGCTGCCGATACATTTAGGAGACCTGTGGCTGCAGCCCCCCGGCCCCCGTACCTCACCTGTCCTGCTGCTGTCCCGGCCTCCTGTTCCTCCGGTTCGTCTGGTCCTCCGTCCGGCCGCGGTTCCTCTGCCCCACGCCTCGTCTTCATGCTGAGCCCTGATTGGGCAAAGTCCTGCGCCTGACCTGGACTTTGCCCAATCATGGCTCTAATTCAATACTGAGCCCTGATTGGTCAAAGTCCTGCACCTGACCTGGACTTTGACCAATCAGGGCTCAATATTGAATTAGAGTCCTGATTGGGCAAAGTCCAGGTCAGGCGCAGAACTTTGCCCAATCAGGGCTCAGTCAGCATGAAGACGAGGCATGGGGCAGAGGAACAATGGCCGGACGGAGGAGGAACAGGAGGGCTGAAGGTACGGGGGCCAGGGGGCTGCAGCCACAGGTCTCCTAAATGTACTGGCAGCTGCTGGTATATTTAGAAGAACTGTGAACGCATTTTGCATTCATTTTTTATTATGGAATGTCCGCAGTGGACCAAACCGTGAATATCCTATAATGTTCGGCGTTCACCGGACACTCGAACGGCCGATGTTCGAACCGGCAGTCCAACCCTATTTATGAAATGTATTGCACAATTATTTTCTTATGATTTTGTCTCCTAATGCTATGAGAAGATATTGAGAAGATCTACTACTAAGACACAAAATATATGTCAAATATTTTTGCACTGAGTGCGTTTGTACCACCACGAATTGTATCTTTTGGATTTGATCCTATACTGTTTTTTTGGGGAAACCACCAACCTTGGTACATAGCGACGTTGCACTGTTATTGGGTGGGGACTGTTTGGTGAGGTGCTCCACATTTTCTAGTTTTTCCAAGAGTTTAGTGGTGAGTGGAAGCAGGGATACAGGACGATAGTTGGATGGTGAGTTGGGATCGAGAAAGGGCTTCTTTAGTATAGGGGTAACCTGTGCATGTTTGAAGACGGATGGGAAGGAGCCAATGGAGAGAGATAGGTTGAAGATGTGCGTGAGAGCAGGGATGAGGGAGGAGGAGAGTGGAGGTTTTAGATGTGAGGTAATGGGGTCAAGCGGGCACCTAGTGAGATGTGAGGAGGACAGTAAGGACTGTCAGTGGCTGGGAGGAAGTGGCAGAGGGTAGCAGAGGGGGCTTCTGGGAGTGGAGGTGGTGGATTACTGGTTTGTGTCAGGATGTTGCTTCTGATAGTGAGAGTTTTATTTAAGAAGTGTCAGGAATCTGGATCGGTAGATGAGAAGATGAGCCCAGGATGCAGTGATAAAGACACACAGACCGGTTCCACGGTACAAAGGGGGTTTATTAATGCAGGATACAACTTGGAGCAGGATACAGGATACACGATGAGCAGGATACACGATGACACTTGATATTACTTGTAGCAGGATACACGAGACACAGGATATTACTTGGCACTGGAGACACAGGATACACTTGGCAATGGAGACTCAGCTTGGCAATGGAAGTCAATGTTAATGCAGCAGCAATGCACCATGGGAGATTGCCCCTTAAATAGGGAAATACAGGGAGGCAATAGAGACACCTGTTGCTGCTGCAGTGGCTGACTGAGGTACTGCAGGCAAATAGGCAAAGGACTGTAGTGTCAGGCTGGAATATTCACCTTATGACTGAGGCTTCTTGCGATGGCGGCGACGTGTAACCTGACAAGAAGTAATCAGCCAGGTCCTGAGCACTAAAGGCAGATGAGGGGGAGATGCGGGTGGGCAGATAAAAGGAAAGATCTTTTAAAATTAATAAAAATGTCTTAAAAAGAAATATAAAAAGTATTTTAAATAGAAAAGCTCTTTTAAGAATTGACAAAAGAAAGCTTCAAGTAAAAAATTAAAAGAATAAATGGTAAAAATGTAATAAGAGATACTCCAATTGTTACATTGAATCCTATGGGATTTGCCTGTTTAAACCTGTCGCATTGCACAGAAATCAGGGCATTTTGCTGCAATTTCTGTGCAGTTCAGCATTCTGTGAATAGAAGACACAGTAACAAGGAGGGCCAAATTGGCATCCGAGATTGCACCGAATGGTGAATTTCTCCGTACGGTGCAATTTCGGAGCCATTTGACTACACAAAAAGATGTCGGTTAACTTAGCCAAATATTGGCAAATTCTTTTGTTCCCTGCACTTCGGGGAGTCAAATTCACAGCAGGGTCAGGGAATTTGACTCCCCAAAGTGCAGGGAGCAAAAGAACCCTGAATAGTCTTCCATGGGACAGTTTTGGACCTGCCGAACGCCACCGAATTGCAGCAAATTGCACAGCAGTTTCACTGTCAATTCACCTGTATTTGGTCAATTGATAGCTTTGGGAATAGACAAAGTGCTCCGAAATTGCACCTACGGTGAAATTCCCCATTCAGTGCAATTTCAGTGCCAATTCAGAGGTTAGTGAATAACCCCTTTCGTTTTAAGAATGACCATGAGTAAGGAAAGCCAGAGCTGGTCAAAGCTTTAAAATCACATTTGCACATCACATTACCTGTCCCTGAAGTCCAAACAACAGTAAAGCGGTAAAATGCGTTGGACAAGAGGCTGTAGTTGAGATATACTTACCTGTTTTCCTATATTTTGGCAAGTGTGTACTTTATTTTAAAAGTTGATTACAATAAATAATAATAAATCGACAGACAGACAGACGGATAGATGATAGATGATAGATAGATAGATAGATACCATGTCACTTAAACACATACACAAACACACACACACACATACAGGCCATGTAATTTTCACGTGAATAGGAAATACAAGCTCTAATTAAAAAGATTATACTCAGAAGGTTAAATTATTTCCTTCCACCACTTGTACTCATCACGAGGATAGACTTTAATTAAGGAATCTGTCCTATTAGCAGTGATGCTTGGTACACCGCAGACACAAATCGAAATAGATTTTAAAAAAAAATAATAAAATATATATTTTGTTCGTATTTTTTTTGTAAAATGTCCTATAGGGATTAGTCTTTAGAAAATAATTAATTTTGAATATTTTTGGCAGCATCTGCCATTTTTGATTGAATATTTTTCGAGCGAATGTCACAAACAAGATTCAGGACTCGTTTCCAGTCTGTGGAAAATGAAAGATGAAGTTGCAGTTCAGTAATTCAGCTCTTTTTAACTCATAAAAAGTGTGTTTTGCTTCTCTTTTTCTATTCTTATTCTTTTTTTCCTTTTTTTTTTGTACTACAATGGATTTATGACATTCACCATCCGGGCCGCAATCAGTGGAGGACAATATCTTCACCATTATAAGTGCTTACTGGCTATTGTGAAGCTATTTTCAAAGCGGTGGATCAAAAGGGGTAGTCAATAAGGCAGTTTGCATCTGAACTGCAATATATTTTCACATGAAAGATAAACAATCAATAGGAAACTACTATTGCGTTAACCCGCTCACTACCAAGTGATTTTAAAAAAAACAGCATCAGGAACAAGTGTTTATTTTTGGGGAATCATTTTTAATTAATTATACAGTGAGAAATAATTGGTAATGTTCACAATGTATTCCTTACTGTAATAACTAGGTAGATGTCGCCATCTGTTGGACAAATTGAGTTACTACAGTTCAGGGCTCTGTGGATTAGCAGATCGGGAAAAGTCCGTTACAGACGTTCCTCAGCTAATTTTAAAAAGTGTCAGCACCTCGGGCGTCATGCGTACATTGCTAAAATTTTAGGGGCATTGACTGGAGTTTGCAACAAACGGATGGCATTAGCTTTTGTACTCCTCCGTTGCAGATCAAAATAACTCAATATTGGGCACGCAATGGTGCCTTTGAAAACCCAAGTTATCCCAATCTCTGAAGTGAATGGGTTAAAAAGCCTGCAACCTTGTAACGTCATAGCTGTTATCCCCTTAACGCTGGGTGGGTGGTGCTCAGTGGGAGGGGTTAAAGCCAGCAGGGCGTACTAGTATGTCCCGCTGCCAGGTGTTGTGGCGGGGCCTCTCATTTGGCCCACCCATACAGCTGACACACGACGAGTGTCATTGGCTGCTGGGGCATGGCCTGAGTTCACTCTGACTGCCAGGCGGGTCCTAGGTGGCCCATAGAAGTCAACGGGAAGATCTAGTACGCCCCATGTCTTCAAAGCCCACCTGCCACAGTGACGCATTGGTACTCCATGCGGTGGGAAAGGGTTAAGGTGCCCAATTAGCCCAGCTACTATAGCATGCTCTAGCAGCAAGACCTTGGAAGAGACACATATAACTGTAGGAGGAACTCCTCTGTTCATAGCAGTGCAAGTCCATGTCAGAAATGCAATATTAACTCCATTATCCAAACAAGGTAATACACTACAGCTATATTTTTTTGTGTCCGGATGTGTGTTTTTTTTGTTTGTCTCCAATAAAGTTGTCCACTGACCTATTTATTTATATTAGTATATTTGGGAGAAGTGGCTCTCCTGTGGTGGAGCACCCTGCTGCACCAGTCGGCCATTAGGGGCTCTCGGAGCTCGGCGTGCTCTGCTTTACTCTATCTCCTCCAGATTATGACCGTGGCTTTTCTGTTGACTCTGTTGATTTGTCTTTTATGTAGTTTATTACCAGCCATTCTAATGACCGGCGGTGCAGTTTGTGATTTGTACTGTGTGTTAGGATCAGGGATTCGTGACACTTGGTCATTGTGACCCACCAGACTTTTGCCAGATCTGTATGACGGCTGGTCTTCGCAATACGGTAGAGGACAGGAAACACCAGATAAATTCAAGGAGTAAAGTTTTGAACCAAATGCGAAAGAAATAAGTTAATACAAGTCTAGTCATTTGTCATCTTTCAATGAATGGCTGAAAGAGTCTGAAAAGGAAGGTGATCTAATAAATATTCCCCAAAACCACTCTTTTAGTAAAAATAGAGAGGGTATCTCACAGCGGCTTATGTTTCAACATATATATTGCCTTAAATACTACTAAAACACATACAGGGTTATTCAATGAGCACCGAAAGGACATTTCGGTGCTCTCCTGTTTGCCGCACTTCGGCGAGTTCCATTCAACGACCCTGCGGTCAATTCAGCATTCACCGCAGGGTCCACAAAGTGCAGGGAGAAGCCGCCAAACGCATCTGAAAAACTGGTGCAAAGCCGCAGATTCGAATAGGAAAACCGCTGCAAAACCGCTAAACTAATCGAAAAACAACAGAGAAATCGCCGAATCGATCTGAAAAACCACTGAATCGATCCAGAAAAAGCCAACAACCCACCGACCAGCTGCTGGATAAAGCCGACAAACCGATGAACGGGAAAAAAAAGAAAAGTACCTGCAACCTTTAAAAGGCATTTACAAAAACACTACTGCATGAAAATGCCTGGAAATAATATATAAGCTCCTATGAATAATAAAAAAAGGTCTGTTGCAGTAAAATAAAATATAAAAATTGTAAAAATAAATTTTGCTGGAAGATGCCCAACAAATCCTAAAAAATAAATAAATAAAGAGACTTTTTGCCGCAAATGAAAAGAATATACTGTTGAATAAACATTTAATAAAAACGGGGATTTTTTTTAACATTGAAACCTATGGGATTCGCCTGATTAAATCAGTCGAATGAAACCACCGAACATCAGGGCATTTCGCTGACTTTTCACTCCCGTTCGACGTTCTCTGAATAGATTAACCATTACTTCTCTATGGGGATTTCACTGCCGTCGAAGATCACCATATATTGCTGGCAATTCATTAATATTCGGTGAATTGCCAGGTTTTTGAATAACCTAATGGTCACGAAATTGCACTGTACTGGGAAATTCACCATTCGGTGCAATTTCAGGGCCAATTCGGCTCTCTTTGAATAACCCTTATAATTGTGATAGATAGATAGATAGATAGATAGATAGATATAAAGAAAGAAAGAAAGACAGACGGATAGGGTAGACAAGTAGATACACTATATTGCCAAACGTATTCGCTCACCCATCCAAATAATCAGAATCAGGTGTTCCGATGACTTCCATGACCACAGGTGTATAAAATCAAGCACCTAGGCATGCAGACTGTTTTTACAAACATTTGTGAAAGAATGGGTGGCTCTCAGGAGCTCAGTGAATTCCAGCGTGGAACTGTGATAGGATGCCACCTGTGCAACAAATCCAGTCGTGAAATATCCTCGCTCCTAAATATTCCACAGTCAACTGTCAGCTGTATTATAAGAACGTGGAAATGTTTGGGAATGACAGCAACTCAGCCATGAAGTGGTAGGCCACGTAAACTGACAGAACGGGGTCAGCGGATGCTGAGGTGCATAGTGCGAAGAGGTCGCCAACTTTCTGCAGAGTCAATCGCTACAGACCTCCAAACTTCATGTGGCCTTCAGATTAGCTCAAGAACAGTGCGCAGAGAGCTTCATGGAATGGGTTTCCATGACCGAGCAGCTGCAACCAAGCCATACATCACCAAGTGCAATGCAAAGCGTTGGATGCAGTGGTGTAAAGCACGCCGCCACTGGACTCTAGAGCAGTGGAGACGCGTTCTCTGGAGTGACGAATCGCGCTTCTCCATCTGGCAATCTGATGGATGAGTCTGGGTTTGGCGGTTGCCAGCAGAACGGTACTTGTCTGACAGCGTTGTGCCAAGTGTAAAGTTTAGTGGAGGGGGATTATGGTGTGGGGTTGTTTTTCAGGAGCTGGGCTTGGCCCCTTAGTTCCAGTGAAAGGAACTCTGAATGCTTCAGCATACCAAGACATTTTGGACAATTCCATGCTTCCAACTTTGTGGGAATAGTTTGGAGCTGGCCCCTTCCTCTTCCAACATGACTGTGCACCAGTGCACAAAGCAAGGTCCATAAAGACATGGATGACAGAGTCTGGTGTGGATCAATTTGACTGGCCTGCACAGAGTCCTGACCTCAACCCGATAGAACACCTTTGGGATGAATTAGAGCGGAGACTGAGAGCCAGGCCTTCTCGTCCAACATCAGTGTGTGACCTCACAAATGCGCTTCTGGAAGAATGGTCAAAAATTTCCATAAACACACTCCTAAACCTTGTGGACAGCCTTCCCAGAAGAGTTGAAGCTGTTATAGTTGCAAAGGGTGGACCGACGTCATATTGAACCCTATGGATTAGGAATGGGATGTCACTTAAATTCGTATGCGAGTCAAGGCAGGTGAGTGAATTCGTTTGGCAATATAATGTAGATAGATCGATAGAAAAGCAGACAGATAGGATAGAGAGGTTTATAGAATAGTAAATAGAGAGATGATGGATAGATAGATAAATAGATATAGATAACGTAAGCAATCATAAAGTCATTGGTAGCAATTGGCATCAGCTATGTCTACTTACGTTAATATATACACTTAATTCCCAGAATTTTATTTAAAACAAGAACATTTGTGCGGTTCGGCGTTATTTTTTCCCTTTTCTTTAACACATAGGTCTTGGTAATATTACTTTCCATTTTAATACATTGTTGCTTAGTTTAAAATCCATTGGAAGATTTATGTAACAATTAGAGACGGGTCACTGGTAGTTCTGCCATTCACAAATGCATATACATACCCTTAATAGACTTAATACGGAATAAGGAAAATCATAAAAGGACGGCATGAAATATTTATGTAACTATGAACATTTTCTTCTAATCTCTCACTGAGAAACCTTTGCCAACAGCATGAACAAGAGGTTAGTTTCTTTTCATCTCTGCAGGGTATAATATGTACACTGATGGCTAGGATTTTTATTTTATTATTATTTTTTGTTTTTTTTCCTTTGCCTATATCCAACCGTTTGCAGTTTTGATTTTTATACAACAGATTGGCATGTTTTAGATTTGCACACAAGAGTCTTCTGTTAACAGCTTGACCTTCTGGCAATTGTTGTAGAACAAATCTTCTAAATATCTGAAAGTTCTAAGCAAGGGATTTTCAATATTTTAAAATATATTTTCTCCTTCGCTCGGCAGCATACATTGAGACATTCGCCTGAAGATAACATTTAGTTTGAAGGAATCCTGAAGACAAAAAGCTAAGGGAGCTTCAAAGGTTTGGACATTGAGCAAGTTTTCTTGTTCTTCATTTTTTAACTAGTTCTACCCATCCTAGAGCGAAATGTCTCAACATACCGAGCAAAGGAGAAATATACTGTCTAAAACCTTTAATATGTATAAAACACACACAGGTACACACATTATCCTGTTAAATGTGTAATCAGGGGCGTAACTACCAGGGGTGCAGGGGGTGCCACCGCATCCGGGCCCTTGAGTCCAGGGGGCCCACACTTGCCTGCCTGGGCCTGGGGGCTTGCTCATTTTATATATATATATATAAAACTCTTTTTTTAAATTTATTTTATACTTATGTGTGAGTTTTACTTTGGAGCTCTGTGATACGCTCATACACACCACATATTACTGTGGATTTTGTTGCTGTAAACCTCTGTGATTTACACTGATACACAGTGCACATTACTGTGACTTTTATTGCTGTGGAGCTCTGATACAAATATATACACAATGCACATTACTGTGAGTTTTATTGCTGTGGAGCTCTGTGATCCGCTCATACACACTGCACATTACTGTGACTTTTATTGCTGTGGAACTCTGTGAGATACACATAGTGCACATTACATTAAAAATGGGATGGACTTAAGAGGTCATAGTGGACCTGGAAAAAATGGGACACTGATTGTCTGGAGTCAACATTGTGGACCATTAGGGGACCAATGCATGTTGGTGGGAGGGGGGGACACATATATTTTTGCCTAGGGTGGGGGCCCTTCATGGTACCTGCACCTGGGCCCTGAGGTTTCTAGTTACGCCTCTGGTTACTATGGTTTCAAACCTCACCTACTACACTAACTGTAGCGTTCGGGTGAGTAAGCATTACTGTCAGGATAAGAGACTTTAACACTTTCCCCCTTATTATATCCCTAACGCTAAACCCAGATAAATCCCTTGGCGATCGTGCTAGCTTGCCGAGCTTACTGTACTTTGCGCATCCTATACTTAACATGGTGAGCTCACTCAGTCATTAGCGTTAGGATACGTAAGGTATTACAAAGTGCTAGCACTAATTACTGTAGCGATGGGTTAAACAAATTTTTTACTGCCACCTTAAAGCTGGTGCTAACTGTTAGACATGTGCACAAAAAAAATTGTTTCGTTATGAATCGACTCGTTCCGTTTTTAAATTAGTTGCTGTGCGTTCGCTATGTTAACGTGATTCGTTTTTCGGATCGGTTCATTATTTCGTTTTTATTGATAGTTCGTATTTCCGATCAATTCGTATTTCGTTTTTATTAGTTATTTCAGATTGATTTGTTATTTCGTTTCTATTAGTTATTCCGGAATGTGAAACGGATGAATTAATTACTTAGAGTAGGATAAAAAAGTAAAATGATACGCAATCCCCCTGTCTTTGGTGCTAAAATCGATTCAGCACAATGGATAGCAGCTCTGCGGGGCTGACGTCTAAGATGCCAGTCCCCACCAGAAACAGGCCGTGATCCTGTGATGATCGCGGCCCGGCACTTAAGGGGTTAAAGACAGGCATGGCTGGAAAGGTCCGACTGTGACCTTTCCAGCGGTGCCTGTCTTGACTCTCTACCCGTCGGAGATGGGGAGATAGATCTGGCGGGGGCACCTTTAACTGACGTCATCACGCCCAGCACGATTATGTCAGTGCGCCAGGAGGGGTATGAATAAGCAGATCTGACTTCAAGGAAGTCAGATCTGCATGGGACCCCAGCTGGAAAGGTGAGTATTGGCGGGAAGGGGACTTCAAAGCCATGACGTGTGGGGGACATCCTACGCATACAGCAGGCACACATGAGGACATCCCCCACACGTCATCCGCAGTGAAGGGGTTAAAGGAAAACAAAAAAGTAGGGGTTAAATAAGTTAGAGAATTTATTTTTATTTTTTTTGTGCTGCTTTTTCGCTGCAGCCAAATATCCAGAGGGATTTTGAAAAACGCATGGTTTATCTACGGAAATTTTTGAGTTATATACCATTGCAATTGTTCTGAAGATTGATGTCTGAATTGAACGTACGCAACTCAGAAAATACGCACATCTCCGCAGCATCTCCGCAGCCCTTTTAACAACTGACTGACAGTAAATAGTTAACATCTTTAATTCTAACCTGAGAAAACCCAGTAAACATTCTATTACACGTTACTGTAGTTTATGTCGGCTGCAATGTGTTTTTATAGCACTTAATATATTCTGAATAGAAGGTCCCAGGATTACTGTATCTTAATGACATTTATTTATTTGATCTCCGCATAATCTGCAGGGATCATATACATTAATAAGAGCAAGAGCTTGTCAAATGTAACGGTTTAGTGACAAATGTTGTGGAACTTCAGACACGGTCCCCATCGGAGCATTACGGGAGGACGTATGGCTTCCTAACACTCTTATGGAATCTTTGTAATGTTTAGTGACACAACATAATAATTTCTGCTTTCCGGGGGGAAATGTTGTTCAACACCGGTATGTCTAAGATGATTTTAAACGCAATATTTCTGATGGAATGCCGCTGTCAGATGATCTTTATCGCTGATGTAATCTTAAAAAAGTTAAGTTTGCAAAAGATCTATTAATTCTAAAGGATCTCTCACAGGAAATAGGACTTTCACTACTGTATAGCACAGTTACACGCCGCTCCCGAAACGAAGATATGGTAAAACACTGCTCTCTGCCCAAAATAAAATTAACCTTCTGCCACGGGATAAAAGTAAATGTAAACAATAAAAAATATATCAACCGAATTTTCACATAAACCAAAACAAAAAAAGAAGAGAGACCAGGGGCACGTAACCGCTCACAAAGTAGGACTTAACTCCAATCAGGTGAGAACAAGAGAAACAAAGTACCAAGGGTACAATAGGAACTGAAGCAGGAGAGAAATAGAAATATGTTAAATAACTGAAAAAACTTTTATTGTAACCAAAAAGAGACATAAGACAACCGTGCAATGAAACACAACATGAAAGTGGAATTGGACAAATTGAAGGTACCCAGAAGTAGGGATGGTCTGCAGGTTTGAAGTTCGATTCGAACATCAGCTGTTGGAAAATTCGCGAACTTCGAACTTTTCGGGACATTCGCGAAAAGTTAGAGAATTTTTTTTTATAAAAAAAATTCAAAAATTGCTTAAAAGATCCTAAAAAATCTAAGAATAAAGAGACTCTATACTGCAGAATATAATAATAAACGGTTTATTAGATGTTGAATTAAAACAGGAATATTTTTAACATTGAAGCCTATGGGTTTCATAAACATTTCCCACTCCTTGTTGGTCAAACATTTCCCACTCATTGTTGGTCAAACATTTCCCACTCCTTGGTCAAAAATTTCCCACTCCTTGTTGGTCAAACATTTCCCACTCATTGTTGCTCAAACATTTCCCACTCATTGTTCGTCAAACATTTCCCATGGCTCCAAATCACGTTTAACCCTTACGCTGCTGAGGCTTTTCCCACCTCTGTGCTGAGGTCATTTTTACCGATTTTGCTCATCTTGTTTAAACGCGTTTTGAAGGCTTATTTTAGTATATGACCCAGACATATTATATATCGTTCTTTCCGTCAGACTCGGCAGATTCATAATATGTCATTATTATATGTATACGTGATGACCTGTCTGTATATTATAACAAAAAATGCAATGAAATATGAATTTTCAATAATTTGCAATGTGTAAAGTGTTTTTTTTTTCACATTTTAACATGCAAGCAATTGCGGTTATATTTTGTATGGGTGCGCTTGTTAAAAAAATTAGAGATGGGGTCTCGTTACATTTTTTTTTTGGGGAAAATTACGCGATTTTTAACAAACGCACTGCATACAAAAATAGTTAGTGCAGCATCATTGTTCACATTATAATTGAAATGGGAACAATATTGCTGCATTAACGAACCAAAAAAAAGAAAAAAAAATTGTTTATTTTTTATTTTAATTTATTTTTTAAATATTTTTTTATTTTTATTTTTATTTTTTTTAAAAAAACTTTTTTCATACTCATGTTTGGTATTGTTGGAACGGCCATGCTCTGGCCGATCCAACAATACCAAACATTAACCCCTAACTACCACGGATCGGGAGATAGGGGGTTTATTGGAACCCCCTATCTCCACCATTGGTGGCAGTTAGGGGTTAACTTCAAGACTGGCGTCATCGTGCTATGCACGATGACGCCAGTACTCAGGGGGAGTTCCCGGAGGCTTGGCCGAGCTCAAGATGTCAGCCAGTTCTGGGAAAGGATCACGAACCGGCGCTTTTCGGCGCCGATTCGTGATCCGGCCCCCATGGGGTTAATGCCAGGTACCATTTGGAAGGGCAGGCTGTGCCCTTCCAAACGGTGCCTGGGTTAACCCCCTGCATGCCGCCGATCGGGAGGGAGAGAGGTCCGAAGGACCTCCCCCCCTCTCTTTCAGTCGCCTCCTCTGCACATGCGGGGGGGCGCCTGAATTAGGTGTCATCGCGCCCCCGCGATGACACCTAATTACTCCGGCGGCGGTTCCGTGTGCTGGGCTGACATCGAGGATGTCAGCCCGCACTGGGGGGGCCAGCGATCGGCCGGAACCCGGCCGAACTCTGGCCCCAAAGGGAAGACGCGCTCAGCGCGTCCACCGCAAGGAACGTTACCTGCGGGTGGATGCGCTGAGCGCGTCCTTAGCAGTGAAGTGGTTAAACATGAGTGAAAGCGGTAAAAATGAGCTCAGCGCACAGCGGTGAAATGGCTCAGCACTCAGCAGTGAAAGGGTTAAAAACCTTTTTTTTACTTTTTTTCATTGCTTCCTGTCCCCTAGGGCAGGACCCCATGCACCTTTTATGGCCAATATCTTGCATATATGCCCTCTTGGAGGGAATTTTTGAACGTTCGAGCTCCATTGACTTTAATGGTGTTCAAACTTTTTCGGGTGTTTGAGTTTGAATGCAAACCGAACATAGGGGTGTTCAATCCATCACTACCTAGAAGGGAGTGTGGTCCTCAAGTATGAATAATACTCAGCCTGCAGATCACAAATTAAATCAATAAGGAGTATAAATACTTGAAAAGGACAAGGAGGACTTGGAAATAAGAGTGGTAGAGACAACTACCTAATACCTCGACAGTTCATGCTGCCTACGAACCTCCCTGACTAGAGAGACAGGCAAATCAAAGAGAGGAAACCATACCCAAAATAATGTAGGGATGTCAAATAAGAGACACAAATTATAACGTGACAGTTAAAATCAACCGGTGCAGCATAGTCTGACGCGTTTCACCCACACAGGGCTTAATCTTGAACTGACGGAGTGCCGCTGTCAGATGATCTTTATCGCTGATGTAAGGCAATCTTAAAAAAGTTACGTTTGCAAAGTTCTATTAATTCTAAGAGATCTCTCACAGGAAATAGTACTTTCACTACTGTGTAACACAGTTACACACCGCTCCTGAAATGGAGATATGGTAAGACGCTGCTCCCCCCCCCCAAATAAAATGAATCTTCTGCAACAGAATAAAAGTAAATGTAAAAAATAAAAACTATATCAACCTATTTCTTACATAATACATGTCTTCTGCATGAGGAAAATCCACACAACCTTTACTTCAGGTGGTTGGCTGATTAAAAATGCCCTCTTCATCCTTCCTTTAAGTATGAGCATTTCATGTTAAGAAACACACTTTTCTTTGATGTGACCAGGAACCAGGATCATAAATTTTAGCCATCCCAGCCAAAACTTGTTTTTCCACCCTTCATGTCTATCAATCTGTTTCCAGATCCCTTTCCAAGGATGAAATGGAGGGGTTAAATGTTAACTTCTCCTGCCTCGTGCCACCTCCTCCCTTCATTTTTGATCCCTAGAATGTCCATTAACCATGCATCAGATCCATCGGCACTGTTCGGTAACTGCCAGACACTGTTATAGGATGTAGCAAGGGGGCTAGACGCTTGCTCAAGTATCCAGCCAATCCAATTACTCTTAGTGTAAGCGCATTGCGTGCCATTGGCTGGTCAGGTTTGTACTGAGCTATGCATTCTCAACCTAAATCCCAGAATGCTGATCAGTACAAGACTGATCATCGCACGATGATTGACAGCTTTCTTGGGGGAGGGAAACCACCTGCTCGGAGGTTGAATGGTGGCTAATGTGTCCATTTAATGCGCTAGAACAACAACTCTTGTCTCATACAGGGTTATTCAAAGAGAGCCGATCTGGCCCCAAAATGTAACCGGACACTGAAATTCAGCGTTCGGTTACCTTTCCTGGCCATTCGGCTATTCAGAGAACAGGCAGGTCGCCAAATGTTGGCGAATTGCCTGCACATACGGTGCCTGTTGGAGGGCAGTGATATCCCCCATAGAGAAGCAATGCTTTGTCTATTCAGAGAACCCAAAACAGCAGAGAAAAGTTGCCAAATGCCCTGCTTTTCAGTGGTTTCATTCGGCAGGTTTATTCAGGAGAATCCCATAGGCTTCAATGTTAAAAAATATTCCAGTTTTAATACAATATCTAATAAACCGTTTATTATTATATTCTGCAGTAAGAAGTCTCTTTATTCATAGATTTTTTTTAGGATCTTTTAGGCATTTTTTTGGATTTTTTTAACAGACCTTTATATTATCATTCATTGGATCTTATATGCAAATTCCAGACATTTTCGTTCAGTAGTTTTTTTGCAAACAGTGTTTCAATTTTCAAACTTTCAAGCATACTGTTTTTTGTTTTTTTTCCACCTCGTTCGTCTGCATGTCGGCTTTTTCCAGCGGCTGCTCTGCGCTGTGATCGATGCCTAGTCGGGTTTCTCCAGCGTGTTCGGCGTGGTTAATCCAGCTGTTTCCACTGGTTTCGTGGGTGTTCAGTGACTGTTCTGTGGGTTTGCGGTGAGTGTTCAGTGTGTTTGCGGCGAGTTTTCCCTGCACTACGGGGGGCCCTGTGGTGCTTGCTGAATACAACACAGGGTCGTGAACTAGGATCGCCGAATCGCCCTGAAGTGCAGAGAACAAAAAGTCACCTAACGTGCGGTGACTTTTCGGCTCTCTTTGAATAATCCTGTAAGTGTCTGAAGAAATCAATGATTCCTCCGCCACCTGAATATAATTCAGTTTGTCCACGAGATCTGCCATAGTAGGGAGTCTAGGGGTCCTCCAATATTTGGGGATCTAAATTTTGTTTTAGTCATAGTCTTCTGACAAATATGCCATGTTTGTAGGTTTAGTCATGTTTTTAGTTGTCTGTAGGGAAGTGCGGTCACATCGGACTCACTCAGTGCACTCGTGTGACCGCAGCCTTAGTCTAGTTTTTATTAGTCTTCTAAAACGTCAATGGATTTTTGTCTTAGTTTTAGTCGTCATAGCTTAGTTTTTATTTACTTCTAGTCTAATTTTAGTCACAAAAATATTTAGTCGAATAAGTCTTTGCCGAATATTATTAGTCAGCGCAATTAACAATGTTAGTGACTAAATTGATTGCAATTCTTCCTGAAATGGAAAACACTATCGGTCCAAGAAACTCCAAGCCTTGCCTTCCACTTTTATATCCAGCTCAAGATGGTACATTTAAAACAGAAACAACAGCTTGTTTCCAGCCGAACCAGAAAAAAAACGTTCTAAAGAGTCAAATGTCGATGTGAACACATTAAAATATTTCTAGATTTGCATTCCTTTAAATATTATTTATCTATCCTTTTTAGTAATCAGATTTTGCCTTTTTATAAGCTATTTTGATCTGCGTAAACCCGTGATAGAAAGTCTGTTTTCAATATTCTTTATTATCTGTGCCTCAAAATGGTTATTAAAGAGCAACCGCATGGATTAACCAGCGAGCGGTCCGACACAATAACACGCAATACACTTTAAAGTGCTACTAAAACACAAAATGATAGTTTTTGTTCCGCATTTACAAGACTTTTCTATTATTTTTGATATTCTTCGCATTAAGCAATACGCCAATTCTCTAATGCCTGCTTACTGCAAAACGGACAAACCTAAACGCAAACTATTTCGTTAAAAAAATTGAATGTTTGGCTTTTTTTTTTTTTTTTTTTTATGTACATCTTAACAGGAAACTCAATTTTCATTCGGCACAAATGTCCCCATTTCTGCAGGGTTTCTATCCACTGTATATAAAATAGCAGCAAGCTAGCGAGACCTGAGGATGGTCTTTAAGAGTTCTGCTGTTACTTTGCAAATTGCACCACATGAATTAGGCTTTAAAATAAGTAAATTTCCATATCAATCTATCGCAGAGTCCCGAGGAAAAGAAACTGTCAGCGGATAAATACTGACTGAGAAAACAAATGTAAAGTGTTTAACATCTGCTGAAGAAGTCAAACTATTATTTATATTAATGCGAGTCCTAAAAGATTTATTTTTGTTTGTTTGTTAAAAATGAGTGATTTATCACCCTGGTTTTATACATTTTTAGAATAATATTTGTAGATAATATTAAAGGATCGCAATCTCAGACAGGAACACATAAGGGGTTATTCAGAGAGTACAGAAATATCGCCGACATTTCGGTGCTCTCTCGTTCCCAGTGCTTCCCTTCACTTAACGGAATCAAAGTTCCCCACCCTGTGATGTGTTCAGCATTCACCGCAGGGTCCCCGAAATGCAGGGAAAACCTGCCGAACACCAGCCGAACACTCATTGAAAACTCACCGAAAACCCGCCAGAACTGCCGTAAAAAACACGCCGAACACATTGGAAAAAGCCACCGAGCCGCCAATCACAGCGCAGACCAGCCGCCGGCAAAATCCGACAAGCTGACGAACGGGGTAAAAAAACAATACAATTGAAAGTGTGAAAATTGAAGCGCTGTTTGCAAAAAAACTACTGAACGAAAATGTCTGGAATTTACATATAAGATCCTATGAATGATAATAAAAAGGTCTGTTACAGAGAAAAGAAAAAGATCTTAAAAAAAAAGCAGATTTTTTTTACTGAAAAATGCCTAAAAGATCCTAAAAAATCTATAAATAAAGAGACTTTTTACAGCAAAATAAATAATAAATGGTTTATTAGATATTGTATTAAAATGGGAATATTTTTTACATTGAAACCTATGGGATTTGCCTGAATAAACCTGCCGAATGAAACCACCGAACAGCAGGGCACTTCGACAACGTTTCACTGCTGTTCGGTGTTCTCTGAATAGATTAACCATTGCTTCTCTAGGGGGGTTTTCACTGCCTTTGAACAGGCACTGTAGGTGCAGGCGATTCACTAAAATTTGGCGAACTGCCTGCTCTCTGAATAGCCGAATGGTTCCGAAATGTCACCGTACGAGGAAATTCCCTGTTCGGTGACATTTCGGGGCCATATCGGCTCTCTCTGAATAACCCCTATAGTCTAACACACTGGCAGTGATCCTCAAAACAATGACAGTCGCAACTGCCATTGCAAGTCTTGGGGCCCCTTACCGTACTACTGGTCATCTTAATTGGCCCAGTTATTCTAAGCAAGTTGCTAGATGCATTTAATACTAACCGAGCAAGTGGTCTTCATTTTGGAATGTGTACAATTCATTTTGAAGAAAAAATAAGTTTTGATTTAAAGACTCAAATTACTTACAAATAAAGGGCACAGCTATGAGTACCAGTCATGCTCCCAGCCACACCAACCTGCTTATAACATTTTGGAGACAGGAGTGGAAAATCAACTGAGAGCAAGACGTCATAATTTAACCAGATGCATAGACTGCATCTTTTGCATGTGTAAAGGAGGAGAAGGAAAACAAGTTAATCTGAAATTCTAGGAAGTTAGAAGTCTTCATAGACAGCAATGAGATTAAAACATGCACTTATTTTAACCCTGTAAAACTGCTATAGGTTTATGGTAAAAAAAGCTATTATTTATCACACAAATCCAAGATCGAGTAAACACAATGTGGAACTATGCTGTATAAATGCAACACACTTTACTGCTACATTACAACAACCAGGGAGAGGGCAGAATACAGGGATAGCTGTGTGGTCACTCACTGCTGTACAGGGATAAGATTCAGGGGGTTATAATGAGTGTAAATCCCTGTACAGTACAGACACAAGGTGCTGCTGTAATTGCCATACATAGGCATTATGCAGCACAAACAGATACAAGGTGTTGCTGTACTTGCCATACACAGGCATTATGCAGAACATACAAATACAAGGTGTTGCTGTAATTGCCATACACAGGCATTATGCAGTACATACAGATACAAGGTGTTGCTGTAATTGCCATACACAGGCATTATGCAGCACATACAGATATTGCATTGCTAATAATGTCATTCTGATCACTACAAATCCCAATAAGGAGATCTCCCCATTATATTATGTCTTCATCATATTTACTGTATGTAACACAAAAGCAATTTCTGCATGTATGCTGATACTGAAGACCCCTGTGTAATATTCTGCAAGATATAAGACACTATCTAGAGTTTAGAACCTTTCATCCCAAGGATAGTTCTATAAAGGATAAAGTAATGCATCCATAATAAAAATTAGTAGGTTTACATTATTTTTACCCTTTAACTATATCAGAATCCTAAGGACGCCATCAAGGGGATGCTTTCGGCAACACCGTTATGGTGCAGGCTGCTAGATTAGCACCTGCAAGTAATACCGCCGCAGGATAAGAGGTGAGTATTTGATTTTTGGGGGGTTTAGAGCTAAAGCTAACTTATTCAGCAGCAGTGGAATTAGTTTGCTACAGCTCTTAGCTGGTGTTAACTTTTTTAGTTAGTGCCAGCTCTTAGTAACTAGCGTTAGGACCAAGTGATCTTAGCGCTAGTTACTCTGTGCTTGCACTTTGCACTCCCTATACCTAACATGGGGAGCAGCGCAAAGTACAATATGCTTGCGGTACAGATCCCAAATTAAGGCACGCTAAAGATTTTTTTATCCCGTTAGTGATTCGAAAGTGATCTGGGCGCAGCACTATCACCTCTATTAAGCCAACTCTAATGCTCATGCTAGTGTTAGCTTAAAGGAGATGATAGGGCCCCAGATTGGAAAGGTGAAGAGTGCGTCTGAATTCCAGCGACGGTCAGTTTAGCTCTTTTAACATGTCACAATGGTGGGTCATGTAGTTACATTGTAGCACAAAGCAGCAGAATTAGTTATACAATTAAGTAAGTTTATGAAGGTGTGTCTGCGGGCAGCTACATACAATACATCTCAGTATTCAGTCACGTTCGCTATAGTGCTCACCCCTGAAAACCGTGGTGTGGATCCTTTTGGACAGACCTCTGAGATGTTTGATTTGCAAGCAGTCTGGTTTGCGAGCCCTAGTACTCCCAGCCAGGGAGGATAGACAGAGCAAAAACACTAAGTACAACTCAGTACCAAATGGTTTTGAGACCAAGTGTTTACTGAGCAAAAACAATTTAATTATCTTGGTGCGAGAACAGCGGTTATGCAGGAGTTCAAGAAATATGTTCATACACCAGGGGTTAACAAGTGCGTGGTCAAATATACTTTCCGAGTCGGAAACAAAGAGGGTAGTCATGCAGGCAGGGTTGGCAACAGGGAAGACACTCATACACTTTGTGTCAGTAGGGTAGATCAATGGGTTGACGGATTCAGCACCCTGCAGGGCAGGCATACACTCCGATACTGCGAGATATATATACACAGAAACTCAGTATCAGCACAGAGCACAATAATCATACAAAGGGAGTCAGAGAGAGAATGGTCAAGAAGGCAATCCGGGTCAGTAACAAGCAGGGTCCTCATACAGGCAAAAGAGTTTTCTCTTTGTTCATCCGTTATCTGTTTACATGTCTAAGAGGTTGGGAGTCGCCATTGTCTCCGCCAAAACCTAACTGATTTCCTTTACAATAGATTATGTAAATGATGTGTGATAGGAAGAAAGAGGAATGTTTATTGTAAATATCTGACATAATGTAATTAGCATTTTAGTAGGTCAATGTGGGTCATTTATGCAAATTATGGCTGTTGGAACTCAGCATAAATAGTGGCATTTTTGTTCATTAAAGCTCAGAGAGAGAATCCTGTTGGAACATACAGCTCATCTGGTGTCTCCTTCAGTTACGCTACACTACACTCAATCTCAGAAGGCAACAGAGCGGCCTTCTGGAAATCAAAAGAGGCTCCAAGGCAGAGGTTCAGACCCAGCAGGTCTGGAGCTGCTCGAGGCACTGAGCTCCAAGCAACTCAGAGGCCGGGCTGATCTTGGCAAGGGGGTGTCTGGAGAGTCAGGAGAGGCAGAAGAGAACGGTTCCCGTCACATTGGTGACGTCAGCGCTGCGGAATATGCTGGCGCTTTATAAACAAAGAATAATAATAATAATACAAACAATGGGCAGTATTACAATGTTGTTGCTAACTTAACCAGAGCAGTTGTAAACTTAAAACCTCCATTGGCTATAATGGCTCTGGGAAGTTTACAACAGCTCTGGTTAAGTTAGCACCAAGTATGTAATATGGCCCAATATCGGCAACAGAGTCGAAAAATCATTGAAACACTACAAGTGGATACACCAGGTGATGCGGGAATAACTCCACGTCAGTTGCGATGAGCTGATTCTAGCACCCTGCATTTAAGGTCAGTGGCTCCGCGTCACCACGCCAAAGCCCTGCCCCTCCAGACGCCGGACGATCAGCCAGAACTCCTGACACCCAGTAAGCCAGCGATGCCGCCGGATGTCCAGACCCCCCAGGAATGACCACAGGGGCTGAGGATGTGACACTGGCATAAGCATTTGCTGTACTATCTTCTTTCTTACTGAGGGGCTCAGGCAGGATTTGTTTCTGTACAGGGCACATAGTTTGTATGTAAATTTTTGACTGATAAAGGCCAGAAATGTTAGTGTGGCGAATCAAAAACCAGCTGTAAATTAAAGGGTTACCAATCTTTACGTTGATTCCGATACACGTTATGGAATCTACCCTGCAGCAAGCCCGGAATAAACAAACAACAGCAAAGATCTCAGATCCCCTTGGGCTGCCTGACACAAGGAAACAGGAATATATAGCACTAATACTATACTGCAAAAATATGTTTATTTTACAATATACATTGACAGAATACTGGGAGAAGGCAAACAAAATGTAGCCAGAGGCATCTCAGACCCAAAAAAAAGAGTCTAATGATTGCCACACAATTTTTTAATTTGCTGTTTTGTAATGAGATATTATTTTAACACACATTATTTGCATAAAAAAATACACATTCAGTTTGTATGACATCACAAATCACGAAATAGGCTTTAAGACTGGTAGCTCTTGAGCATAATTCTTCTTATTTTTTATTTGTTGATTTTATCTTTGTTTTGTTCTAGCTTTTGTACAGCGCTGCAGAATATGTTGGTACCTTACAAATAATAATTGAAATTGCATATTAAAAAGTTACGTAAATTTAATAGTAAGAATTCATACTTGCAGTACCCATTCAATAACTTGTAAGCAATGGAAAGTCATCACATGTTTAAATTTTAGGGCAATTGTGTTTAATAATATCTTAGAATTTCACATTTATGATCTGAAATGAGTTCCTCTCAAGTTCGGTCCTGTAACGTTAAAGATTCCTGGCATTATGGAAGGATTATTGGTCTTCTTCGAAGGTGTCGTGGGACGAAGGGTATCCACTTTTCTTGCAGTTTCATACAGCAAGCTTAACCCCATAACCCCTTCGCTGCTGAGCCATTTCACGTCTCTGTGCTGAGCTCATTTTTACCGCTTTTGCTCATCATGTTTAAACGCGATTTGAAGTCACATTTTATTATATGACCCAGACATATAATATATCGTTCTTTCCGGCAGACTCGGCAGATTCATAATATATCATTATTATATGTGTACGTCATGCTCTGCCTGTATATTATAACAAAAAAATGCAATAAAATTTGAATTTTTAATCAACTACGACGTGTAAAGTTTTTTTTTCACATTTTATCCCACGAGCCTTTGCAGTTATATTTTCTATGGGATGCGCTTGTTAAAAAAATTAGAAATGGGGACTCGTTACATTTTTTGGGGGGGAATTACGTGATTTTTAGCAAACACCCCTCATAGAAAAAAATCATTAGCGCAGCATCATTGTTCACATTATAATTGAAATGGGAACAATATTGCTGCATTAATAAAAACAATACACAATACCCCCGGGGGGGTCGCCTTAAAATTACATCATTGCGCCATGCAACATTTTGCCACCCCCCAGAATTTGCCGCTTGGAGCGGTTGCTCCAAACCGCTCCATGGTTGGACCGGGCCTGCTTGATGTTGAAAACCTCTCGCAGCGCCCCAAAATTAAATAACATCAGTCTGTTGTTTTTCTGATCCAATGAAAAGGAATTTCATCTGTTGCAAATGCAATTTGTTTGCATATGGTCTCCAGAACATGTTTTCCAAAGTTGCAGCATACCAGGGAACTGCTCATTGAGTCTCTAACAGGCGCGGAGTCTATTCGCTTGTTTGTCATGTACACTAGGGATGAGCCGAACACCCCCATGTTCGGTTCGCATTCGAACTCGAACAATTTCAAAAGTTCGAGTTCGAACTCGAACCGAACTCAATGCAAGTCAATGGGACTCAAAAGATCGGTTTTTAGAGTGCCCTGCAAGAGGGCATATATGCAAGATATTTGCGATAAAAGGTGTATGGGGGTCTGGGTAGTGCCCTGGGGGACAAGAAACAAGGACAAAAAGTTTTAAAAAAGACGTTTTTAAAGGAACAGTGAGTTTTCCATAAAATAAGGGTTAAAAATTATAACGAAAAATTCCTTCAAATAACGTGCCTAGGAGGTCCCCATAACCTGCCCTTGAAGTGGCGGATTTCTAGGATGTATAGAAACATCGCCATCAGAGACCCACACACGACTCCTAGCCACCCTTAACCCTTTCACTGCAGAGGACAGACTGAGAGCGTCCACCCGCAGGTACTGTTGCGTGCGGAGGACGCGCCGAGCGTGTCCTCCCTTTGCGGCCAGCGATTGGCCGGATTCCGGCCGATCACTGTGCCCCCGGTGCGGGCTGACATCCTCGAGCACCCGAGACCGCCGCCGGCAGCGGCGCAGTGACATCTAATTCAGGCGAACCCCCCACGTGTGCGGAGGAGGTGCCTGAAAGGGAGGGGGAGGTCCTTCGGACCACTCTCTCTCCCGATCGCCGCTGTCCTGCGGCTGAAGGCAGGCACGGTTTGAAAGGGCACAGCCTGCCCTTCCAAACCGTGCCTGCCTTTAACCCCTTGGGTGCCGGATCACGATTCGGCGCCGAAAAGTGCCGAATCGTGATCCTCTCCCGGAGCTGGCCGACATCCAAGCTTCCGGGAATGCCCCCGATGACGCCAGTCCTGGAGTTAACCCCTAACTGCCACCAATGGCGGAGATAGGGGGTTCCAATGAACCCCCTATCTCCCGATCCGTGCCATCTAGGGGTTAATGTTTGGTACTGTTGGATCGGCCAGAGAATGGCCTTTCCAACGATACCAACAATGACCATGGAAAAAATTTAATTTAAAAATTAAAATTAAAAATAAAAATAAAAAATATTTTAAAAAAATTATAAAAAAAACAAGTTTTTTTAGGTTTTTTTGGTTTGTTTATGCAGCACTATTGTTCCCATTTAGATTATAATGTGAACAATGATTCTGCACTACCGATTTTCGTATGCGGTGCGTTTGTTAAAAATCGCATAATTTTCCCAAATTATTATTATTTTTTTTTAACAAGCGCACCGCCTACAAAATATAACCGCAATTGCTTGCATGTTAAAATGTGAAAAAAACCACTTTACACGTTGTAAATTATTGAAAATTCATATTTTATTGCATATTTTGTTATAATATACAGACAGGACATGACGTATACATATAATAATGACATATTATGAATCTGCCGAGTTAATGATTGGCTTTACAGAGCCCTGGTCCTTAAGGGGTTAAACAGCATATCAGAGGATCATGTAGTAAAAATGAACACTTCTTAGAATTCATAAGCATACAGAGTTCATACATGTGCAGGAGCCACAACCAGTCTGCAGGCAATGTATCAAATTCATGAGACCAGACTAATTAGAAGCAGATGTTATTTCCAAACACTAATTAACACCTGTTGTTTACGCCGTTTGAGGGCCCTGCTGTAAGCACAGGACATTTAAAGGTGAGAATATATCTAATAAACCGTTGCTTATAATATTCTGCAGTAAAGATCTCTTTATTTCTATATTTTTAAATATTTTTTAAGCATTTTTTATACTTTTTTCAAATTTTTTTTTTCGAACTCGAACCGAACACGCCAAAAAGTTCGAAGTTCGCAAACTTTCAAACTGCCAATGTTCGAGTCGAACTCCGAACTGATCGCACCGAACAGCTCATCCCTAATGTACACATGCTGCCATTGCAAAATTTAACCAGCAGGGGGAGCCCTCTGCCTGTCAACAGAGTTTCCTGTAGCTTACTGTATTGGAAATCTGTATGTATAGTCCCTACGTACATTTTTACGGGTTAGGCAATGGAAAGCGATTTTTCATAAAACTGTTGGGTCCTCCCAGAAGGGCTCCTTAATTTATCTTAATTGGTATTATTAGCATTATAGTTATTAATGCCTTGATATGTTGCTGATTCTGCATACTCCTGAGTTTCCTACCGTACTCATGTTTGGGCTTTTATATTCACCTGGCAGTAGCTATGAGAATTAATAAGTACTTACTCCCATGTGACACTCATTATTTCTCTGGCTGTAGGAGAACTGAAAAAGCTAAAGTAACAGAGATTAAATTAATTTACTGAAACTAAAAACTATGATTTTTCAAAAAAAATTACATTTAACCACTTCGTTACCAAGATCGACTTCATTTAATCTGCAAGGCATTTCCGTGTGCCCAATATCAAGGATAGACAATATGATGTTCTGCAATGCAAATACAAAGGAATTTTGTTTATTACAAATGAAATTAATTTGCATTTTGGCCCCAGAACATGCCCCTAACATTTCAGCACTGTGGACATGATGCCCCAGGTGCTAATACTTTTTAAAACCAGCTGGGGATGTGTCTAACATTACATCTACCCAGCTGATCCTGCACGGACCCCAGAACTGAAGTAACTCCTTTTGGCCAACAGATGGCAACATAATCCTGCCATATTACTGTAAGGAATGCATTGGGAATATTCACAAATATTTCTAACTGTATGTGTAAATAAACATGATTTTCCTAAAAACCACTGGATCCTGGCAGTGTTTTTCTGGACTATCCTGTAATAGTCAAGGGGTTAAATATTACACTCATATTATATTTTCTTCTATCAAAGGAAGAAACGTTTTAATAAATATTGGTGTATTTATATGTTTATCAAATCACAATGTGTATGTTTTGCAGAGTAATACAGAGAATGTATATAAAAGAGAAATGTTGACAGAGATAAAAATAAGAAAATTTAATAAAACTTTGTGAATTTTGAAATGTACCATCTCAATGATAATGGGTTTCCAAAATGTCACCGTATAAAATAATTCCCAGCTAAGTTAATTTTATTAGAAAACTCCCTAAACTGTCCTACATCTACCTAAAATGTAAGCACTTTTGTAACTTCGTTTCATGCATATAATAGAAGCAGTTCATTTACACTTGGTTGACACCTGGCTTCTAGCAGTGATAGCTAAGCATTTCTATGGAAACACAATTTCATTCAATTGTTCCCATTTTGAAGATTTGCTTAAAACCACAGCACTCAAGTCTGCTCTTCTGCATTGTACTGAACCAAAATGTACAGTAATGATCCTTCTGATCAACCATGACTTAATGACGGAAGTCCGTGCCAAGTATTCCGAGCTTTGCAGTGAAGGCGATAAATACTCCCAACCAGTCGGTATTTTAAGCAGTTAGTTTCAGTAAAATAGCTATAGCTAATACTCTTTTCTTGGACAGTTGTGGTCTTATATTTCCTGATAACTGACACCAAATGAAAAACAAAAGTTTCCCAAATACGCAAGTTACAAATTGTGTGAATAATCTGAATTAAAAGAGAAATACTCAACTCAACGTATTGAGTCATCAAAGACAGGATATGATAGGGTTGACACGCTGCATTACATGACCATCAATTTTTTTATATAATGTAATTTTATTGGAAAGAATGAGTAATAGAAATAGCATAAAACTGAGTATTAAACACCATCCATCATTTTAAGGGAAATAGGAAGGGACAGGGTGAAAGCAGGGGCATGCCCAAGCCACTCAAGGACAGGAGAGAAAGAGAAGAGAAAAAAAAAGAGGAAGAGAAGATAACTCGATAAAGAAAGTAGACTCTTAATAGATTTTAATAGACATAGAGTAGGCGGATCAGACATCATCGCCGTGGTATTGGTGCATCCGAGATCAATGACCTCCTATGACCACAATCATTTTAAAGAATTTAATTCACAGGCGTCCCTCCCGACACATAAAGAAAGACTCCCACCCACTGCCCTACAGGGTCCCAGACAATTTTTGGTACCTAATAGACTAAGCAATATTTTATATGCGTTTGTTTTTATTACAGAATATCATCAGAATTTGGAAGGTATCTTCAGCGCCCCCTTGTGTCCGGCATATTTCTTTTGGCAACATGAGGTTTGGGTAGACCGCCTTCACACGATATCTTTGTTCTTTACTTTGCAGGTCTTCATTGCTTGTTTAATTGATTAATTAGTTGATTGGTCACATGATGTTGTGTTACCAATTGGAAGAACTGTATATGCCTATATATATCTATGTCGTACATGGGAGATATTCCATATCATACATAATTTCTTATATCGGACAGCAAATGATTTTTAATTATCCAGTAAATGAACTACGGGGGTTATTCAGAGAGCACCGAAATGTCGACAACATTTTGGTGCTCTCTCGTTCCCCGGACTTTCCTGCACTTCAGGGAATCAAAGTTCCCCACCCTGCAGTGAATTCAGCAATTAAGGTAGAACACCAGCTGAAGAAGCCTGTGGGCGAAACGCGTTCTGGTAGCTATGATTGTTTTTTTACAATAAATGTTTTAAATTACTGCTGATTTGCCTTTCCTGTCCAAGAAGGTTTTGGAGATTCCTTACAATCCCCTGAGCGCTATTTACAGAGCCACTGGGGCTCAACAATATGTGAGTCTTTGACTTTAGCTCATATACATCCTGTTGTTTATCTACAAAATTGCACTAGGGGTATCCGATATATTTTATCTCGCTGCAAGGGTATCCTGTCTACTATCCGCCAGATCCATAAAGGGGTTAGATGGGCACCTGAAGATCTTTGAAAGACCCATAAAGCCTTCTTCCCTAGAGCCAGGTGTTTGGCTCAACAAAATTTTGTTTTTATATCTTCTCCAAAAAGAGGGAAATCTCTGAAGATTAAGAATATCTCAGCTAAGGACATGTAGTGAACACATTCTCGCTTTCCAGTGGACTTTGTTCGCTGGCGCTACATTGTTGTTTTCCACATATTCACCGCAGGGTCCCTGGAGTGCAGGGAATCAGCCTCCAGATGCCGCCACCAAGCCGCTGCAAACCCACCGAACACATCCGGCAAACCTGCAAATAACACACCGAACACGTCGGAAATAGCCGTCGAGCTGCCGATCACATTTAGCTCCCCTTTAAGACACCCCATAAATCTGATACTCGCATCTCATCTCACGGTGAGAATGGTTGCCTGATCCGCCACCTCTGGCCGCGAGCAGAGTGCGACTGGGGACAAATAGTCCTATGGACTCCAGGAGGTGATATTCGTAGCGATACAGAAGCGCTACAGTGAATATCACGATTCACAAGGGTAGCACTTCATTCCAGGACAAGATTCTGAAGTAGAATCTAACGCTAAACTGGTGACGCCACGGGGAATCCTGAAGGCGCAGGTTTTCCTCATTTTAGCGATAGGATCAGAACGGAGCCCTTAATGTGCTATAAATATGTTCAACTATAAATATGTTCAAGTAAAATCTAAATAAGTTCCTGTAAAATTGTTTTTATAAAGTATTTTGTAAAATAATCAAGCTATGTAACACTTCAATTTTCTTGAACCCAGGACATACTTGAAAACGAGAGAAATCTCAATGTATCCTTCCTGGTAAAATCCTTTATAAATAAATAAATAAATAAATAAATAAAATGTTTCCTCCCGCCCATGTATTTGCTGTATGATCCAGCATACACGAGTGCTGTTTTTCATTAGGAAGGTAACCTGCTATGCTACAAGCTATCATATTTGACAGATGATAATGATTACAGGATGAATATTGAAACAAGAGAGCCAATATTGGACTATAAACTGTTTGGCATGGCAGTTCATAAATCCACCTGCAGACAATTATTTTTAGCCGGAGGGAACATTTATCACTGTAATTAAGTAAAACTCTGAGTACTGTTTAAAAATTCTTCTAAAACTTCGGTAAAACCTGCATTTTCAAAAGACATTGAACATAATTGTTGAAAACATGGTTTTGAAGAAAAGTGAACACACAAGCGTCAAAAATGTCCTTGGTTTTGAAGAAAAAGCAATTGGAAACAGAAAGAAAAAACAAAAAAAATAAAGCGCGGCTTGTGCAGATAATAAGATATAAAAAAGTATTAATAACTCCTTATTCTTTTCACCTTTATTTTAACCTTATAGTAGCTGCAATGCTAAGATTGCAATGCAAAGTAACAAAAAAGTGATGCCCGACGCTCAGATTCAATGTGATATTGGCTGCTTGATCCAATCAGAAATCTGACACCTTTCTGGGGTCAAGAAGGATTTTTTTCCCCAATATGTTTCCTATCCGGGAAATGCTTCAGACTGGGTTTTTTTTGCCTTCTTTTGGATCAGCAGCAGTAGGTGATGTGAAAGGCTGAACTTGATGGACGCACAGCTTTCTTTCCGCCTATGCAACTATGAATAAACACAGCAATAATGGTGTGGTGACCCAGTGGAGGAAGCACCTGATACAAGTAGATCCTATGGAGATTGTGTGGGCTTATATCACCAACTTATACAGTGCAGTGTTTTTATGTTGATAATAAACAGTTTTACACTGCATTCCTCTGTTATATAATTATTAACCCTCGTCGCCTATGAATGCAGGCCGCTATTATATGCAGGTATTGGTCAAATAGACAGTGCATCTATCATGTTGTGTAATAACACACATTGTATCCACAAAATGTGTAAATGTGAGATACTGCTACAGTTGTGAAAAGAACTCATAAACACTGGTGGATGAAAGACAGATGTTCCCAATTTAAGCTGCTCAGCTATGGCTCACTTCATAAGGTTTCCCCTTAGACACTCTGTTGTTAAATCACCATTGTTCGCTGGAGATAACCCAGTGTTGTTCTACGGAAACGCAGTGCTTAGTGAATAACCCCTATAGTCATTCTGTGAATGCCATGAGGAACAGTAGATATTAAAAGCCTTATTTTTTTATTTTATTTTACTTTCCCCCTGTTGCCCATTATCCATTACATGTCGGTTCAGGCCTCAGCCTGCATCACGTTTAATGAAATTAGAGATGTGCATTCGTTTCGGAAAAATTCGGAATTTTGAACAAAATTTGATAATTCGTATTTCGGAAGTACTTCTGAACAACGAATCGATACGATACGAATTCGAAATGAAATGAAATGGAATATAACAAATTTATTTCGTTTTACACTGTGTCATCATCATAAAGGAAAAATTTGAATAATTGATATCAACTATTGAATTTGAAATGAACTATCGAATTGATATCAACTATCGAATTGATCTTAACTTAAAAAAAAAGTAATAGTCAGCAAAGGACTTTATGGAACAAATTAATTTTGTTTCACTGGTTAATTTGACTCAAATACTAAATCTGTTACACAGCTTAAAATTTAACCCTAGCTTTTCTTTTAACAGCAAAATTTGATTAATTGGGGTTTTATTTAGTGATCCAAAATTCGAAATTATATCAACTATCGAATATATAGATGAAATTCAATATTTCAAATCCATCTAAAACTAAAGGAAACAAAATATGAAACGAAATTAGTTATGAACTTCTGAAAACGAAATGATTTAAAAATGTAACGAAACAAAACTAAACGAAACAATTTTTTCAGCCATGCACATCCCTATTAATGATTGGAACAAGTTCTAGTAAATCATGGACGTTCAGTCACTGGAGGCGGTTTTTCTCTGATCTCATAACTAAACGACACTAGGGTCTATATCCGGGCATACCCTACACGGCACAGGGTCTTCCTATACCAAGCTCAGCAGAACTCCTTTATTAACCCCTTCACTGCTGAGCCATTTCACATCTTAAAAAAAGACATTTTTCTTTTTATATTATTATTTTTTCTCTACTTTAAACATGGGCATGCTCTGGCCTTTCTAATGATACCAATCATGACCCTACTTGCTGCCAACAGTCAGGAGATATCGAGATTCAAAGGAACCCCCTATCTTTCCTTAGGAGTCAATGAGGACGTTCCCAACACGTTCTCAGCAGTGAAAGGGTTAAATACTAAGATCTGTATGTGTACAAATGTGTAAACAAATAGTTTTCATTTCATATAATCATTGTCATCTAGTTGGAGTTGATGATGTATGCGACATTTTTCGATCATAATTGTCAGCTTCGATGTCCATGTTATATATCAACTAAATTTTCTGTGATCAGATAACCCCTCGAGATTAACTACTTCATGTGTATAATCGTCTTTCTACGCCTGGCTGTGGTTACAATATATCCGCTCGTTATACACTCGGCTTGGTTGCCAGGCAACCCAATACAAAGGGATCCCTCTATACACGACGGAACACAAGACAATGATGTCACTAATTTCACGCACATACCCGTAAGCACTGCCCGTAACCCTTCCACTCATATAAATACAGGTACAACTCAGGGGGACCCTCACTCTTGTAGAAGCCATCTCTGAATTGCGAAACGCGTTGAGTCGTGATGCTGACCCATTTTTTAACTTTCTTAACTTTCTGGTAATTGAGCCTCAGACTTTGCTGTTATTTGATGGTCTTTTTGGTACAGTAAAGGGGTTATTCAGAGAGCCCCGAAATGTCACCAAATTTTCATCAACTAATAAAAACTGGAGGAAAATATTAGGGAAATATTAAGAAGGGCCTATTTGGGAAGCAATCCAATCAGAACGTGTCCCTATGTTTAGTAGGAGACGTGTGCTGTCGCTATAGAAAGTATTTCAGTGTCTCCAATTAATTATGAAAACAAATTGAAAAAAATCCAACATAGTTAATATTGCCACACAATAAAAATCGGAATAGACAAGTGGCCACCTGGAATTTGTAGGTGGCCACTTGTCTATACTGATTTTTATTGTGTGGCAATATTAACTATGTTTGTTTTTCTATTTGTCTTTTATATTAACGGGTCTATTCACTGGCCCGTTCACACCTAGACGTTTTAACGCACGTTCGTGCGCGCTTTAAAACGCATGAACAGGGATATCCCATGCTTTGCTATGGGCCCCGTTCACACCTAAGCGTTTTAAAGCGTGCAGGAACGCGCTTTAAAACGGCCGACGCAAAAATAAGTCCGGGAGCTTCTTTACGGGCATACAGCAGCGCGTTCGCGGCCATAGACATAGCCGCGAACGTGCTGCAATGCGCGTTTGCGCATTTTTTCATATGTAAAAAAAACGCGTGCATTGCGCGACGCAGCGCTATGCCCAAGTGTGAACCCAGGTGAAAATCAGGAGAATGATCGGAGAAGTGAAAATTCGAGGTCAAAATAGCCAAACCAGAAAAACTCTCCCATTTATCTCACTTTCCAAATCGGCTATTTGATCTAGATTGTTCTCTTCTCCTGCCAACTCTCTTGAGTTTCACCTTTAGGGGGTTATTCAGAGAGCACTGAAATATCGCCGACATTTCAGTGCTTTCTCATTCCCTGCCCTTCGGGGAATCAAATTTCTCCACCCCGTGGTGAATTCAGCATTTAACTCAGGGTCCCCCAAGTGACGGGAATTGGCCGTCGAATGCCGCCGCCAACGCACTGCAAACCCGCCGCAAACTTAAACACAAACCCGCTGCCCGCCGCTGCAAACCTGTCGCCCGCCGCCACCAACCCGCCAAACATCTGCTGCAAACACGCCGGTGGGCTACCAAACGCAGCCGCTGAGCCGCTGAGCACAGCACCGACCAGCCGAAGGAGAAAGCCGACAAGCCGCCGGGCGGGTAAAAAAAAACAAAAAAACAATATGATTGAAAGCGTCCAAATTGAAACGCTGTTTGCAAAAAAAATTACTAAACAAAAATGTCTGGAATTTACATATAAGGTAATATGAATGATAATAAAAAAGGTCTGTTGCAAAAAAAAGAAAGAACGCTTTAAAAAAAGCTAAAACATTTTACCCAAAAAATACCCAAAAAATGCCTAAAAGATCTTAAAAAAAATCAATACATAGTCTTTTTTACTGCACATTAAAATAATAAAAGTTTATTAGATATTGGATAAAAACAGGAATATTTTTAACATTGAACACCTATGATGTTCGTCTGAATAAACCTGACGAATGAAACCACCGAACAGCAGGACTTTTCGTCAACTTTTCTCTGCTGTTCAGTGTCTCTGAATAGATTAACCATTGCTTCTCTATGGGGATTTCACTGCCGCCGAACAGGCACCGTACTGACTGGCAGTTCGCCAAAATTTGACGAACTGCCTGCTCTCTGATTAGTCGAATCGCCCCAAAATGTCACCGTACGGAGAAATTCCCTGTTCGGTGATATTTCGTGTCCAGATCGGCTCTCTCTGAATAACCCCTTTAGTGAATAGACCTGTATATGTTCTTGATACTCTTATAATTATGCAAACAAGTATCAAGTATCTGTAACTGTAACACTTCAATGTTCTTGAACCCAGGACATGCTTGAAAACGAGAGAAATCTCAATGTATCCTTCCTGGTAAAATCCTTTATATATAAATAAATAAAATAAATAAGTAAGAGAAAACGGATGAATTGTTTATATTCAGATCACATGTGCAATGGCATCACAACTAATACAGTTCATTAATATTTTAGAAGCAAAACAGTGTCAACCAGCACCATATTAATTAAATGAATACTGATACAATGTGTATCTCAGTTATTTTACCATATATTAGCGTTGCACTTCTGTTGAAAGAATAAAGAATGCCGTTTTCAGGTGTGATAAATAAATGTCTAATTATTGGGCTTTTGAGAAAAGTAAGGTCATATTCTTCTATCCAAAAGCAGCATGCCTTCATGGCGGCTGAATGTTCCAGTCAATCCAGTGGCTCTAGGTGTCGGTAGGTACTGAGAGCAATTGGAGGGAATTAGCTCCCAAAGGTCTCGAAGCCTTGGAATTTGAGCACTTGGATTCAGAAGTGGTGAGTAACATTTTTCAGCCTTGCTAGTTCTGTAGGAACAAACATTTTGAATCCCAGACAAAGCCCCTGCACTCAGAGGGCTGAATCAACCCTCTGAGCCCTTCCTTGTAGGCTTGTGCACCGATTTTTTTTTTTTCGGTTCGATTCGATTGTTCGGATGTTTAAACTTTTCGATTCGGCTCGTTTCGACCGATTTCTGTTTCGATTCTGTTTTTTCGGGTACATTTTTTTTTCGGAATATCGACCATTTTTCGTATTTTCGTGTCACTTTGTTTGTTTTTTGTATCGACTTTTCGTAAGTTCGGAAATTTTCGTTTTTCCGGAACGTCTGTTCTCCTCGTTTCAAAGCAATAAATTTCGATTTGACACATTTCAAGTCCATTCGAAAATTCCGAAAATATTTCGTTTCGGCTCGGAAAACTTTTCGGATCTGCCGTTTTCGGATCTAAAAATTTTCGGAAAATCGGCCGCATCCAAAAACACAAATCGGGAAATTTTGTGAAAATTCTGAAATTCCGAAACCCGAAACGCACATCCCTACTTCCTTGGAATGGGGAAGAGGGAGCTCAGGACGCAGTGCAGAAAGTGTCCCTGTGTGTGTCAGTGCTTGTTAATACCAAGGGAGACTCACAGGAACATCGGGCGTCTTTAAAATAAAAAGTGTGCTTTTCTGTTTATTCTACAGCAAATAAAACTCTTTAGCGGTGCCTCAGATCTTGACTGGTTGTACTGAAATATGAAGCTACTAAGAGACTGTGACAAATATACTAACTCCGTACGAATCGCAACTGGTCCAGCGAGGAGCGGCTTCGTCAGAACATTCACAGGGCTCGATTTTTTTTGACCTCCAAGAGTCAATGAGGGATGAAATATGAAGAAGATTATGCCCTTTTTTTATAAACCGCATTTTAAATTCTCTTAGCGGTCAATGAGCTGGGGCTTACACTGATCGTCAGTAGATAAACTATATTACAAAGAGATAATCCATCAAGTAGATCATCATTCTGCAACATTGATAATAATTTAGTGCGACCCACCACCTTAGAGGTCTGATGGGGAAAACCAGCTGAGTGCAGGAGCGCAGCGCCTAGGTGAATATATAAAATATGATATTTGCAAATAATACAGAAGAGAACCTGGATGAGGTCCATGGGTGTTTATAGCACTGCACATTTTGTGAGAAGCTACAATAAATTGCACGGTAGGGCTATTTTATGGTTGGTTCCACTTGTCTTTTCAGCTAATCTACAAGATGTATATATTTCATCCTTTTAAAGGAAGGTACAGGGGGTCAATGTTGCGAGGAACATGTAATGCCAGGAAAAGAAAGAAATACTGGGAAGCAAAAAGGGTTGGATATAAACACACACACACACACTTACACTTTATTCTGGTTCTGTTTTTTGTGTTTGATGACTTCTATGTTGTCCTTCCTATTTAAAAATGTTTTACAAAATAAAATTAATGTATCGGTTGTAAGATGTTCATTTCCGTTTCGAGATTTTCATAGTATTTAGTTTTTGGTTATTTATGGATTTTGATCCACTTTTTAAAAAAAATAAAAAAAATTGGGGTGTCAGGGTGAATATTCCCATCTATGTTCCATGTAGTCCATCCAATGTTAATGCCCTTTTATGATGATTGTGGACTCCACAGGATTGTTTCGAGTACCACACATTGGCCTAGATTCCATAGTGGTTGTGATGGACACAATGGTAATAAAAACCTCCACATTGACTATGCATCCACTCTCCTTATCATAGCGGCTAATTGCCAGTGACCATAGCAGCTTGGATAGATTTCAGCCACGGTGCCCGCATTAGACAGCATAG
This sequence comes from Leptobrachium leishanense, assembly GCA_009667805.1. Lineage (NCBI taxonomy): Eukaryota > Metazoa > Chordata > Amphibia > Anura > Megophryidae > Leptobrachium > Leptobrachium leishanense. The sequence continues at coordinate 314,081,712 of CM019067.1, forward strand.
CCATCCATTTTTTATCTCCCCTGATGGCACAGCAGGCATATTCCTAGATGGCAATGCCAGGATTCATTGGGCTCAAATTGTGCAAGAGTGGTTCAGGGAGCATCAGACATCATTTTCACACATGGATTGGCCACCGCACAGTCCAGACCTTAACCCCATTGAGAATCTTTGGGATAATGTGCTGGAGAAGACTTTACGCAGTGCTGCGATTCTCCCATCATCAATACAAGATCTTGGCCACAAATTAATGCCACTCTGGACGCAAATAAATGCTGTGACATTGCATGAGCTTATTGAGACGATGCCGCGGCGAATGTGTGCCGCAATCACAGCAAGAGTTGCTCCAACAGAATATTAGAGCGTGTGACTTTTTGTTCTGTCAGGCAGGGTATATAATTAATTTGCTAATCTGAGTTAATTACATCATTATTATATTTCTTTTATTTTTTGGGAGAATTCATATGGTTTCAAAGAATGATATAAGGAGATAAAGATGTTGTATCTAGAGAACGATATAAAGATAATGATACTATATCTATGACAATTTCTGGTCAACATCCTCTAGACTTCAAAATCAAAACAAATATCTCTCAAAAACTATTTAAACAGCACCAGAGGTGGATATTTTAATAAATACTTGTTCAGACATTAATAACTGCGTATTGAACAGATTCGCTTCCCTAGAAAAACCCATGAACTAGAACCGTACGTTTGAGTTCCGTGTTCCCCTCGAGGAATTTGTTTGTATCCCGTACACTCGGAGACTTTATTCTCATTTTAAAGCACTCTTGATATAAGGATCAAGGATGATCATTCGCATAGACTGTCAAGTACATCAGCCTGCGAGATGACACAGCAAGTCCATTGTGCAAAATCCTTCAAGCATTATGTTCTTGAAGATCCTTCCTCAATAGAGAACTGAGTCATCAAGGTTAACTATTCTTTCTCCACCGAACTCCCTTCAAAAATGACATCCTCAGGAGAAATTACAAGAATGCTTCTTACATAGTAGGCAAATTTAATTAATGAAATGTCATGAGTCTGCAGTGGTAACGGACGACTTGGAGAAAGAATAGATAGGGCATGACCTTGGTGTTTTCTCCGTTGCTCTCTTCACTTGTAAATCCATTGTTGGGTTTTATTCAAAAATATTTGCTGCAGTGCTTATTTGGCATGTTGGTCTTAGATTAAATTTGGCCACATGTGACCTGGAACATAATATCAATATAATATGGAAAAGTTGCAACATGTGGCAGAAAAGGGTTTAATATAACTTTTTAAAGTAGATTTGTTATGATGTTTAATTGTCCTTAGTAGTGATGGGCCGAACACCCCCGTGTTCGGTTTGCATTCGAACTCGAACATCCGAAAAAGTTTGACTGCGAACACGATGCAAACTCATTGCAAGTCAATGGGGCTCAAAAGTTCGAAGATTAAGGTCCCCTCCAAGAGGGCATATATGCAAGATATTGGTCATAAAAGGTGTATGGGGGTCCGGGTACTGCCCTGGGGGACAGGAAACAATGAAAAAACAAGAAAAAAAAACAGTTTGTAACCCTTTCACTGCTGAGTGCTGAGCCATTTCACCGCTGTGCACTGAGCTCATTTTTATCACTGTTGCTCATGTTTAAATGCAATTTGAAGCCATGGGAAATGTTTGAGCCACAAGGGGTGGGAAATGTTTGAGCCACAATGAGTGGGAAATGTTTGAGCCACAAGGGGTGGGAAATGTTTGAGCCACAATGAGTGGGAAATGTTTGAGCCACAAGGGGTGGGAAATGTTTGAGCCACAATGAGTGGGAAATGTTTGAGCCACAAGGGGTCGGAAATTTTGGGCCACAAGCGGTGGGAAATGTTTGAGCCACAATGAGTGGGAAATGTTTGAGCCACAAGGGGTGGGAAATGTTTGCGCCACAAGGGGTGGGAAATGTTTGAGCCACAATGAGTGGGAAATGTTTGAGCCACAATGAGTGGGAAATGTTTGAGCCACAAGGGGTGGGAAATGTTTATGTCCCATAGGCTTCAATGTTAAAAATATTCCCGTTTTAATTCAATATCTAATAAACCATTTATTATTATATTCTTCAGTAAAGAGTTTCTTTATTTTTAGATTTTTTTAGGATATTTTAAGCATTTCTTTTTTTTAAAAAAAAAATTCCTCGAACTTTCCGCAAATGTCCCGAAAAGTTTGAAGTTTGCGAATTTTCGTACAGCCGATTTTCGAATCGAACGTCGAACCGATTCGAACCAGCAGCCCATCCCTAGTGCTTAGTTTGTTATTGTTGTTGCTTACATCTAATCTAATGAAGATTACTATCATGAAGTCGCCACCTTGTGGATGCAGATAGAAATGATGCATCAGAAAGTCACTGATCTAAAAATGTTCCTTATATTTAGATACTAGGAAAAAATTGTATTTGAGAAGAAAGAACAATGCAGTTGTGTTGCTTTTTCAGTGCAACTTAGCACTATACTAAAATCAAAAACACTCATGTAAGTTTTAGGCTGGGGTCAGACCAGCGCACTTTTAACGTGTGTTCTGGCGCACTTAATTACGGCCGCACTAGCAGCAAATGACGGGCAATGACGGCCAATATATGAAGTACGGTCGCACGAAAGTCCGGCTGCGCAAAGCAAGTGGAAAATGAACGCATGTTTTCGAGAACGCAGAACCGCTAGTACTGACGTACAGAGTGCACTGCGTCCGCTAGCAGTGTGTGTGTGTGATTTGGAGACGTCAGACCCTGCTCATGTCCGGCCAACATAACGTCCAGACACCCAAAGTTTCCTGGTTTGGATCTGTAAAAAATCACACACAAAAATGCACATCGTATGACCGTTTTCGCGTATTCCGTGAAAAAATACGTCAATGCGTTCGGACGCACTTTTTTTACGTTCGCGTGTAAAAATGCTTTCATTTGACCCTAGTCTTAGGGTTAGTGTTACTGTTAGGGTTACGGTTAACCACTATCCCTAAACTACAGATTCTGTTCCATTTTTACTTTATTTTTAAGTAACTGAAAATATGCTGCAAGAAAAAGAGCCAAACCTGTTGCCTAAAAATGGAGCAGAATCTATTGGTTAAGATTAAAGGTTAACCCTAACCCTAAATGTAACCCTATCCCTAAAACAAGCACAAATACTATCCATAAGTGTAATTACTAAACCTAACTGAAAATGTTTGGGATCTCAGCGGGAGTCGCTGTTGGGCAGGCCACTGATGCTGCTTCCGGTTTACAGTAATCTCATTGCCATGGTACCGGCTGGATGGGATAGAAGTAACATCACTGCTCTATAACCATGGAGACCCAGGTTCGAATCCTGGCAAGATCACCTCTCCACTAAGTATCCTTGGGCAAGACGCCTAACAGTACATACCTGCCTACCACACAGAGGGCACTATCAGCTGCACCTTGCTAGAACTTGGATGCAAAGGGGAAAAATTTGCTTCCCCTTTGCATCCCGGTTTCCCCAGCAGATCGTGCAGCAGGCACCAAGCCCGGCAGCCTGCCCTTTATGCGATCGCTAAGCTCACGGATGGTGGGGGGCAGCGCTACAGCACTGTCTCCAGCACCCCCTCCATGGCGCCCATAGGACTCCATGGAGGATCGTGCTGCTGGGTCACATGACCGGCAGGATCTCGCGAGATAAAGAAAAAAACATGTAAAAAAATTTGCAGGAAAAAATCTAAACAAAATGCCTAAAAGATCCTATAAAAAAATAAATAAAGAGACTTTTTACTGAAGATTATAATCATAAATGGTTTGATAGATATTGAATAAAATCAGGAATATTTTTAATATTGAAACCCATGGGATTCGCCTGTTTAAACCTGCCGAATGAAAACACAGCAGGGCATTTCACTGACATTTCTCTGCTGTTCGGTGTCTCTGAATAGATTAACCATTGCTTCTCTATGGGGGATTTCACTGTTGCTGAGCAGCACCGTACTTGCTGGCAAATTGCCAATATTTGGCGAACTGCCTGCTCTGTTAACAGCCGAATGGCCACCAAATGTCACATACAGGGAAATTCACTCTTCGGTGCCATTTCGGGGCCAGATCGTCTCTCTCTGAATAATCCTGACAGTTTTAACAATTATCTGGGTAATCCACAATTCTTGTACATATGTCAGATCACTACATCAGGGTTTACAGGAAAAATAAAACATAAACAAACATAGTGCTACTCATTCAGTTACAGTTACAAGTATTTATAAAGAAACAACAAGATCCGCAGCACTGTACAATGGGGAACACAAGCTTAAAGGGACATTCTATTGAAAATAAAACATGTACAAACATAGTGCAACTCATACATAAATCTCTTGCAATATTAGATAAGTTAATGGTCCCACTCACATCACTCTGAGCCAAACAGGCTCTCTGTATAGGTGCCGATGGTTAGTTTCTTGGAGGCTGAAGGGTGGCTAAGAAAATAACCACCAGGGGCTTATACTCGAGAGCCCAGTTGGCTCAGAGTGATGTGAGTGGGATCATTAGCATATCTATTATTGCAAGAGATTTATGTATGAGTTGCACTAATAGATATGCTAATGGTCCCACTCACATCACTCTGAGCCAACTGGGCTCTCGAGTATAAGCCCCTGGTGGTTATTTTCCTAGCCACCCTTCAGCCTCCAAGAAACTAACCATCGGCACCTATACAGAGAGCCTGTTTGGCTCAGAGTGATGTGACTGGGACCATTAACTTATCTAATATTGCAAGAGATTTATGTATGAGTTGCACTATGTTTGTAAATGTTTAATTTTCAAAAAAGAGTATCCCTTTAAGCCTGTGTTCCCCAAACCTGCCCTCAGGTCCCTCTAACAGGCCGGACTTTATGATCACCTTGGGGAAACACAGACTGAATCCTGCAATCACTGTTGGCTTTTTCTAACGTGTCCGCCATGTTTTTTGCGGCGGTTCTGGCGGCTTTTCAGTGGGTTTGCGGCAGGTTTTCCCTGCACTCTGGGGAACTTGCGGTGAATGCTGAATTCACCGAAGTGCAGGGAATGAGAGAGAACCAAAATATCTGAATAACCCCCTTAGATTCAGTTAATTTAGTTATTGTGAAAAAAAGGTTTTATTTTGTTGACCAGTGTTATTGGTCAATGAACTGAAACGATTCGGCACAAACGTATGTATCTAAATTAAACTGCTGCGTAATAATATACGGAATCCTAGAATAAAGCTTTCAAAAACAAACAAAAAAATACTATTTAAATAATAGCAGTGGAATTCACTTCAGTTGGTTCTTACACTTTGCGAAGCTTCCTGCGCCGCTGCTTTTTGTGCCGTATTAAAAATCTTTCAGATAAGTCAATTTCTGAAAAAAAAAAGTGAAGGTGTCTGATCTGGAAGTCACATCAAACTCTCCTTTCCCATTTCGAAATTCTTATCTAGGACTACACCTTGAATTTCAAAGTAGCAGATTGTTGAATGGAAAACCTGCTTATTCAATTTGTTGCAAGCGTTTAAAAGACATCGCTATGTGTGGGGGAGAAAATGTTTCTGCGAGATACTCACCGAAGAGATCGTTTGATACTCAGGTCTGTGAACAAGAAAAGCGTCTCTTTAGGGACGAATTTTACTAAGAGGAAACATAATTACACTTGTTGGAAGTCCTACCTATATTCCTGGAGCCAAAATATTATTTTATTAAGGTGAAATAAAGAAAAACACACTTAAGTTATTGAAATTACAAACATTTTGGGTCTTTTTGTTGCTAAAATAGAATGTATTTGTTCTTTTAAAATATATATATGTTGTCTTGATGAAAGCTCCGTATGTGGGCTGAAACGTTGACTAGACTATTCTTTTATGTGATACAATAAATTGGATTTTTTTCACTAAAGTCCCAGGAGCGCTGGCTTCCCATCATCTTATATGTATTTATATATATATATATATGTGTGTGTTTATTATTGCAGAAGCCACTCGCACATCACAGCAATTCGATGAATTGCATCCCAGAGCTCCTGTGCTACACTCCCCATGTGCAGCAAGGAACTCTGGGTAGGATATGCAAATTACCCCTGTCTCGTTTTTATGCATCCTGGGTCTGTTATTACAGAGAACCCTAAAATCAATGCTATGCCACACTGTGGCTTTCTAGCAGAGATAAGGTTTATGCAACTGGTCAAAGCCATTCCTAGGACAGCGCTGTTTCAGGTTTGTTGGCCCCTCATCAGCAGGAGCTAGGCATGATGCAACTGCCTAGCTAGTTTTTTATGAAAGATCCTTTTTTTCTTATGAATATGCATTGCACAACTTTATTTAATCATATTAAAATGGTATGAAAGGAAAAAAAAATGAACAAAACGATTTACCTCTACAGAATAATGCAGCATATGAATCCGCACACTGCCGGGCAGCACCTCTACAGTATAATAATGCAGCATATGATTCCGCACACTGCCGGGCAGCACCTCTACAGTATATTTAATGCAACATATGATTCCGCACACTGCCGGGCAGCACCTCTACAGTATATTTAATGCAACATATGATTCCGCACACTGCCGGGCAGCACCTCTACAGTATAATTAATGTAGCATATGATTCCATACACTGCCGGGCAGCACCTCTACAGTATAATAATAATTATTAATAATGCAGCATATCGAATTTGAAATGAACTATCAAATGGATATCGAGTAACTATCGAATTTGAAATGAACTATAAAAACAAAAAAAAGTTGTCCGAAATGACTGAAACGGACCTGAAATCGTGAATAGAACGAAAATGACTTGCGATTTTACAAATTGCATGTTCATCCGAAATAACGAAATTATGTCGTTTCATATCGGATATTATTTCGGATGGTGTGTATTTTGTTGCCGATCCGATTTGGAACATCGGACGAATCTGAAGCACCGAATCGGCCCGTTTCGTGAAAAAAACGAATTGGTCCAAAATGAAATGCACATCCCTACTAGCAACTCCTTTGTTGTGGACTCCAGTCCAGGTCCACAAAGCTCTAATATTTCTGATAGACATGTGCATTCGTTTTAGTACTAAAACGATTTAGTCCGAATTTTGGGATAATTTAGTTTTCGTATGACTCAAGAGATACGAAACTGCTCAGTACAAAAAAAACGAGAGAAACGGAAAAAAAAGCACTACATTTTAGTCTCAGTCCTTTTTGTGATATTACATTGATGAGTGAAGGAGACCAGCAATGAAGAGCGCAACATTGCAAAGCTGCAGAAAAGGTTTGGATGCGTAATCCTTCCCGACCCCTACCTGAAAATCTGACAGTGATAGAGCTCCAGAATACTCACTCGCAGCACAGACAGCCAGCACAGGAGAGGAAACCTTTACTTAACCCTTGCATGTCAATGAGACAGACAAGATGATAAAAGCAGCTGGAGAAGTAAAACATTCAAATAAATCACACTGAAAGCTAATGACAGAGGAGGGCTGGATAGTAAAAAACCCTTTATAACAAGCAGCGCTGGGAGAAGCGAGGGACTTTATAAAACTTGTGATCTCCCCTCCCGCTCTGCTTAATAGGGGCTTAGGTCTGATACATTTTATATTATCCAGGAGCACTATCCCCCTTTCCTCATCTATAATACACGTTTTATATAAAGTCCCTCTCCTCTCCCAGTGCTGCTTGTTATAAAGTTTTTTTTTACATCTGATACATTTAGTATCCAGCTCTCACAGTTACTCTGTCATTATGAGCCTTCGGTGTGATTTATTTGAATGTTTTCCCTGGATTTAAAGTGCTTTACTTTATTATAAAAATAAATTTGCACCAGTTATCTCTTCTCTGAGCTTTCAGACTGATTTACGTTAATATTTTCCCTCTCCCCTGCTTTTATATTCCTGTGTCTCCCGCACAGAGATACAAAGTTTAAGTAAATGTTCCCTCTCCTGTGCTGGATAAGCATTGCATTCCGAAGTTCTGCACCGTCCACATGCCAATGCAGTAAGATGTTCTATACAGAGAGGGGCATTAATTAATGCAGGAGGATGTTATATACATTATACAGAGAAAGGTATAAATTGAGGAGGCTGTTCTATACAGAGAGGGACATTAGTTAATTCAGGAGGATGTTCTATACATTATACAGAGAGGGGTATTAATTAATGCAGGTGGATGTTGCATACATTATACAGAGAGGGGTATTAATGCAGGAGGGTGTTATCTACATTATACAGACAGGAGCTTTTTTTTTTAGCCCTTTAAATCCAGTGGCTGTGAGCGATGAGATCGGCTGCTTGTTATATGATCTCTCAGTACAATGTATCAGGCTCAGTTGTTACAGTAACTGACTGTAACAGCGCTCAGAGTTTCAGTAAAACAAGGAAATAATATTGTTCTAACCTCTTATATATAAAAATATTATTTGATAGTTTTACTGAAACTCTGAGCTCTGTGATGAGCAGCAGTCAGTTACTGTAACAGCTTTGCCTGACAATTTGTGCTGAGAGTGAGAGATACTGTAACAGGCAGCGATCTCAGCCCTCTGAGGAGCCACTACAATAGTAATTGTATCCACTGGTTTTCGGATGAATGAAATTAGTTTTCATACTAAAGAACTGAAAACTAATTTCTTTAGCACCTAAATAAATTGCATTTTAGGACTAATCCATTAGTTCAAAACGAAATTTTGTGCTGTGCACATGTCTAATTTCTGATGTTAACTTGTCACACCATAACAAAAATAATTTAAAATAATATTTTAATAATACATTAATAAAACATTAATTAATAATTATAATTGATATAATTCTAATTCATAATAAAAATAATAATTGTAATAATAATTGCATCTGCTGCTGTTATTCTTATTACAAAAATGAAATAAAATTGCATTAATAATATAAAAAAACATGATAAACCTAAACTAAGACGATCCTGTGTGAACAGAATTTTTCCTTACGTCAATTCTCTGCATAAGAAGTTTAGTTTGCACAGTTTTTATTCTTTCCAAAATACAAGAATTACTTTGGGAGTGACTTACACAGTACATTTAGCCGAAGAAATTGTATATGTTGATTGTTCATCCTGAAATGAAATCATCCCATGTTCTTAAATTGGCTGAGACGTTTGACATAAACAAAAGACGGATTAGTGGGTTTTGTCACAGTTCAGTCAGATGGAATTCCGAGAGAGCAATTGTCATATATAAATTAATCTGATTTACTTATACTCAAGTGATTTTATTGTGTCTCTGACTCTACTTTTTTCCCCCGTTCTTTCTTTGTGCTCGGAATTTAGAAAACGTTTTTTTTTTTTTTAATCTGCTGTCAGTAAGATATTCATTTCTGTTAAAGCTCATCGCCAAAAAATAAGCTAAAGAGGAAAAGTCATTATATGATTTATTTTTTTAACTTTCAGTTTTATATTGGTTGAAAAGCATGAAATTTAAATGGTTAGGTTTATAAATATAGTATACATATGTTAAAAGTGATTTATATATAAACCATTTGGTGTAAAAATGTTTACGGTCATTTAGGTTATGCGAAAATTCATGTATCTGCTGAATGAAAGCACCGAACATCAGGGCATTTCACTGCCATTTCCCTGCTGTCCTGTGTCTCTGAATAGATTAACCATTGCTTCTCTATGGGGATTTCGCTGCCGTCGATAATCACCGTATTTCGCTGGCAATTCGCCAAAATTTGGCGAATTTCCAGCTTTGTGATTAGCCGAAAAGCCACGAAATTATACCGTAGGTGGAAATTCACTGTTCGGTGCAATTTCAGGGCCAGCTCATGTTGGAATGTCAAAGTACGCCCCATGCGCAGCTTCCGAGCTGATGAATGCAAATTTTCCTCCAGTATTTTTTGATAACACACTGCATTCAACTTGCCTTCAATTATGACCAAATTTCCTGTGCCTTTGTAGCTCACACATTCTCAAAATTTCAGCGATTCACCTCCGTGTTTCACAGTAGGAATGGTGTACCTTTCATCATAAGCCTTGTTGACTCCTCTCCAAATGTAACCTATATGGTTGTGACCAAAAAGTTCAATTTTGGTCTCATCCCTCCAAATGACTTTGTGCCAGAAGGATTGAGGCTTGTCTCTGTGCTGTCTGGCGTATTGTAAGCAGGATACTTTGTGGCACTTGCCTAGTAATGGCTTTCTTCTGGTGACTCGGCCATGCAGCCCATCTTTCTTCAGGTGCCTCCTTATTGTGCAACTTGAAACAGCCACACCAGCCACACCTGAAACAGCCAATAAAGCATGTAAAAAAGCGATTAGATGGGCTAAACTAGAAAGTGAAAAATAAATAGCCAGAGAGAGCAAGACCAACCCTAAAAGATTCTTTAGGTACCTAAATTCTAAAAAAAAGAAGAGTGAAAATGTAGGTTCACTAAAATCTGAGTCAGGGGTATTGTTAACTGAAGATCAAGATAAGGCAGACATTTTTAATGATTATTTTTTTTCAGTATTTATCAAAGAGAAACCTATAACAGGAGACATACAATTCATTGATAAAAACTTACTAATAAAAAGTGACTGGTTGACTCAGGACAAGGTTTTGCAGCAATTAAACAATGTGAATGTGAATAAAGCCCCTGGGTCGGATGGAATTCACCCACGAGTACTGAGGGAGCTATGTGATGATTATGAATTATGTAAACCTCTGTTTTTAATCTTTCAAGATTCTCTTCTTTCAGGAATCGTACCAGAGGATTGGAGAAAAGCAGACGTGGTCCCTATATTTAAGAAAGGTTTAAAATTTGTGCCTGTGAATTATAGACCTGTGAGCTTAACATCTGTGGCTGGGAAAGTATTTGAGGGGTTACTAAGGGATAATATTAAGGAATTTATTGAGAGGTATAATGTAATTGGCAAAAATCAGCATGGTTTTATGAAACAAAGATCATGTCAGACTAACCTAATTGCGTTCTATGAGGAAGTAAGTAGAAGTATAGATCAGGGGGTCGCAGTGGATGGAATTTACTTGGATTTTGCCAAAGCTTTCGGCACAGTTCACCACAAGAAGTTACTATTTTAATTAAGAAAAATTGGTCTAGATGAAAATACTTTTCTTGGATAGAAAACTGGCTAAAAGGTAGGGTACAGAGAGTGGGCATAAATGGTATATTTTCAAGATGGACATCCCTGGTCAGTGGTGTCCCTCAGGGGTCTGTTATAGGACCAATACTATTCAATTTATTTATAAATGACCTTGAGATAGGCATTGAAAGCCATGTATCAGTGTTTGCAGATGACACAAAACTAGGAAAAGTAATACAATGTGAGCAGGATATTACTTCGCTGCAGAGGGATTTAGATAGATTGGGGGACTGGGCACTTAAATGGCAGATTAAATTTAATGTAGATTAATGCAAAATTGTGTACTTTGGAGTGAAGAACACACAAGCGATTTATACCCTAAATGGTACTGAGTTAGGGAAATCAAAGCAGGAGAAGGATTTGGGAATAATCATAGACTTCAAAATAAGTAACAATGTGCAATGTCAAACAGCAGCCGCCAAGGCCAGCAAGGTATTAGCATTAACCCTTTCGCTGCTGAGGCTTTTCCCGCCCCTGTGCTGAGGTCATTTTTACCAGTTTTGCTCATCATGTTTAAACGCGTTTTGAAGGCTTATTTTAGTATATGACCCAGACATATTATATATCGTTCTTTCCGTCAGACTCGGCAGATTCATAATATGTCATTATTATATGTATACGTTATGACCTGTCTGTATATTATAACAAAAAATGCAATAAAATATGATTTTTCAATAATTTGCAATGTGTAAAGTGGTTTTTTTTTCACATTTTATGATGCGAGCAATTGCGGTTATATTTTGTATGGGATGTGCTTGTTAAACAAATTAGAGATGGGGTCTCGTTACATTTTTTTTTGGGGAAAATTACACGATTTTTAACAAACGCACCGCGTACAAAAATCGTTAGTGCAGCATCATTGTTCACATTATAATTGAAATGGGAACAATATTGCTGCATTAACAAACCAAAAAAAAGAAAAAAATATAATTTTTTTTAAAAATATTTTTTATTTTTATTCTTAATTTTTTTTTTTTTACTAACTTTTTTCACATTCGAGTTTGGTATCGTTGGAACGGCCATGCTCTGGCCGATCCAACAATACCAAACTTTAACCCCTAGCTGCCACGGATCGGGAGATAGGGAGTTCATTGGAACTCCCTATCTCCACCATTGGTGGCAGCTAGGGGTTAACTCCAGGACTGGCGTCATCGTGCTATGCACGATGACGCCAGTCCTCAGGGGGAGTTCCCGGAGGCTTGGCCTACATCCAAGATGTCGGCCAGCTCCGGGAAAGGATCACGAACCGGCGCTTTTCAGCGCCGATTCGTGATCCGGCTCCCCAGGGGTTAATGCCAGGTACCATCTGGAAGGGCAGGCTGTGCCCTTCCAAATGGTGCCTGGGTTAACCCCTGCAACGCCGCCGATCGGGAGGGAGAGAGGTCCGAAGGACCTCCCCCCTCCCTTTCAGACGCCTCCTCCGCACATGCGGGGGGGGGCGCCTGAATTAGGTGTCATCACGCCGCCGCGATGACACCTAATTAGCCCGGCGGCGGTTCCGGATGCTGGGCTGACATCGAGGATGTCAGCCCGCACCGGGGGGGCCAGCGATCGTCCGGAACCCGGCCGAACGCTGACCCCAAAGGCTGGACGCGCTCAGCGCGTCCTCCGCACACAACGTGACATGCGGTTGGACGCGCTCAGCGCGTCCACAGCAGCGAAGGGGTTAAAAGGGGAATTCACTCTCGGGATGAAAACATAATTTTGCCTCTGTATAAATCAATGGTAAGACCGCATCTTGAATGTGTCGTGCAATTTTGGGCACCTGTCTCAAGAAAGGATATTAAAGAGCTAGAAAAACTGCAGAGACGGGCGACTAAATTAAGGGGAATGGAAGGTTTAAGTTACGAGGAAATGCTAACAAGTTTAAACCTGTTTAGTTTAGAGAAACAGGGCCTTAGAGGGGATCTGATAACTTTATATAAATATATATGGCGTCTTAGAGGGGATCTGATAACATTATATAAATATATACGGGGCCATTATAAACCATTGTCTGGAAACCTATTCATTAACAGGACTATACACAGGATGAAAGGAAATTCAGCATAAAGCATAGAAAGGGTTATTTTATGGTGAGAACAATAAAGCTGTGGAATTCTCTGCCTGTTGAGGTGGTTGGGTCAGAGACTGTACAGACTTTTAAGAAACGACTGGATGACTTCCTGCAGACATGGAATACTAAGGGTCATAATATTTAATATGTGAGTTAAAGCTTCTTGATCCAAGGAGAAATCTGACGTCATTCTGGGGTCAAGAAGGAATTTTTTCCCAGTCTGTTGCATATTGGCGATTGCTTCAGACTGGGTTTTTTGCCTTCTTTTGGATCAACAGCAGTAGGTGATGTGTGAAAGGCTGAACCTTTTCAGCCTATGTAACTATGTAACATGTTTTCAGAGTGTCCTGTATTTCATCTGAAGTTATTTGTGGGGTTTTCTTTACATCCGAAACAATTTTCCTAGCAGTTGTGGCTGAAATTTTAGTTGGTCTACCTGACCGTGGTTTGGTTTCAGCAGAACCCCCCCATTTTCCACTTCTTAATTAGAGTTTGAACACTGCTGATTGGAATTCTCAATTCCTTGGATATCGTTTTATATCCCTTTCCTGTTTTATACAGTTGAACTACCTTTTCCCGCAGATCCTTTGACAATTCTTTTGTTTTCCCCGTGGCTCAGAATCCAGAATCATCAGTGCAGCACTGGATGAAAGATGCAAGGGTCTGTCAGGAGTCCAGAAACTCATTGACCTTTTATACACACACACTAATTACAAACAAACAGATCAAAGATGGGAATGGTTACTTTAATAGCCATTCAAACCCGTTTGTGTCAAATTGTGTGCATGTTATGAGGCCAAAATCACCAGGGTATGTAAACTTTTGATCAGGGTAATTTGGGTAGTTTCTGTTGTCATTTTGATTTAAAAAGGGTAAATACACTGGAATGATAATAAATGGCTTCACCCAACCATGAGTGTAAGAAATGTTTTGTGTTATCATTCATATTCTCTAAATAATGTACAAGAAATCATAAATTCTGCCAGGGTATGTAAACGTATGAGCACAACTGTATATACTAACAGTGCACCCAAAGGGACCTCATTCACTTAGGCTATTTATATAATAATAATAATAATAGTTAATATATGTAATAATATAATGATTAACAACTAAATGTTGGTCGTGTTTTTATTATTATTATTATACAGGCATTTATACAGCGCCAACATATTCCGTAGCGCTTTACTATAGGGGAGTACAAACAGGAGACGTACATGATACATGATGAAAAGATGACCCTGCCCGTAAGATAACTGTCCAGGTAATACAGCACTTAACCAAGTGCTCAGTCAGACATCCCATGAGCTTACAATCTAAGGGATTGGGGTAGGTAAAACAGATAGGAGCAAATGGAATATAAATATGGTTAGCAGGGCAGCATGGGAAGAAACAGAAGCCTGGGCTTAGTGAGAGTAAATAGAGAGAGAAGTGGAGACAGCTGGAAGAGAGACCTGAAATTATGGACCTGCCCTGGGTGGGAGGGTGGATGGGGAGGGTTGGGTGGGACAGCAGAGTATCAGAAGCCATGCGGTCTGTGTGTGTGTGTGTGTGCTGTGAATAGAGTGAATAAGGTTATGAGAAACAGCACATTGTGTGACCATGCATGGGGGAGGGGGAGGAGGGGGAACAGAGTTTTTTTTCCCTCCAGAAATGGAGGGAGATTTTAAAATAAAGGCAAACATAAAATACAATTGCATAAATATGGCTGTCAGGAAAATAGGGTCGAGAATAGGGGACGTCATGATGGATCCTGATACCTTGATGCTGGTTTAGGGGCACAGAGGATCAGAAGCCATGCAGTCTGTCTGTGTGTGTGTGCTTGATGCTGGTTTAGAGGCACAGAGGATCAGAAACCATGCAGTCTTTGTGTGTGTGTGTGTGCTTGATGCTGGTTTAGGCGCACAGAGGATCAGAAGCCATTCAGTCTGTCTGTGTTTGTGTGCTTGATGCTGGTTTAAACATATTTCAAAAACATTTTTCATATCTATATATCTTTATGGTGACATATACTGCAGTGGACAATGGAGTCCGTCCTCGGATGCCAGTCTCTGTTCTAATTCGGTGGAGAAATCAGATATATGCGCGCATAAAGAAATCACACAGACAAGGAATACATCTATGTGGCTTTCAAGCCAATGACTTCTCTGCCCTTTATTGATAATTTACAAGGCTTTTTATGCTACTTCGCATGTAACGAAAACAAGCTGTTGCCCAACATTCTATTCGTCATTAATATTGTGAAATTACAGACTTTGTTTAATAACAGCGTCTCCGGTTGTCCCTTTAGCAGTCAAGGACGTTTGTTACAGGACGTTCCAAGATGTTCCAAAACATTCTCCAAGATGTTCCAAAAAATTCTCTTCTTGATACTTGGAAAAGAAACTACATGTGCGTACAAAACAATCAGCTAAGATAGCGTGTTAAACAATAATATGCATTTGATTCATAAATCCTGATTAACCATTTAAACTACTCAAATGAGCATTTTTCTAGGCCTCTTTCTAAGCCTTTGAATATTATAAAAGCGAATATATACATTTCTGTCCACAACAGTCCCCCCTAAAAATGCACATTTCCCAAGTGTACCCCTGGAGACGAGCCGTGCCTTCATCTGTTCCCCTAATAGTCTCGCCAGCCATCCCAAATCTTCGCCGGATTTGAGACGAGAAATTCCTATTGAATAAAACCCCTGTGTAGTCCGGGCTTCCGTGCATGGTCGAGACTGGTGGGTCAAGAGTCGGGCTTCAACTCGTCTTGCAACGGGTCACTAACTTTGGCTTAGAGCCAAATCATAGACGTGGTCTCGAGATAGGGGACGCATGGACTCATAATTCTGCGGTTGATTTGTTATAGGTGGCTGGAGTTCATCATACCTTTTATTCACAGGAACCCACAGAATTTCTAGACTAGTATAGGAACTGCCAATATTCTCCCCAGTGTCCCCACACACTTGATTAAGCAGTACAGGTGTAGTGGAGTCCACAGTTCTGTCGATAACCTTTTTAATGCAGGGTAAAACACAACATCCAATCACCGTCAACAGAACCATCATTACCAGGATAACTATCCCTATTTGTGTGAGGATCTTTTGCCAGGCACCCATCCAACTAAAATACTGATCCCATGGATCAGTAATGCCAGAGTTTTTCTTCAGTTCTTCAGACAGGTCTTCCAATCGTTTAATGGCTTTAGTGACTTTGCCAGTGGGGCCTGTGTTATCCGGGATAAAGGTGCAACAGGAGCCACCAGTACCTTTCAGCATCGTACAGACCCCACCCTTCTCTGCCAGTAGCATATCGAGGGCCATTCGGTTCTGGAAGGTCATTGCAGAGGTTGGGCCTAGCTGGTCGGCCAAACCCTGGAGGGCATCGCGGGTATAGTTAACAAACCTCTGTTGTATTAGATGTAGTTAATCCAATCAACATTCTTGTTGATGGTTACCATGGGGATTAAAGATTCAAATCCCGCCTTTACCTGGTTTCTAGCTTTGAACTCATTAGGCACCCCCCTTGGGACTCCTATGACATCAAGGTAGACGTGGGGATCGAAACTGCCAGGTACAGAATTCGCCTCTCTCCTTTGTCTAGTGAGTCCGGGGGTGTGGGCTGTTGGCAGGTCATCATCAAAGGGCAGGACGTGGAGGGGCATGATGGCTTTAGCCAGAGCACACTCACCGTCCCATGCACCTACCACGCGGGAGCGGACTCGCATGTCACCGCAGATCCAATAGACATCTCCCAGGGAGATCACCTGGTTTTGCACCCTCTCCTTCACCACAGCGCTGTACTGCGCACAATAACCTTCTGTGAAGTTTCCAACTACCCGGCCACCGGTTCCCCAAGAGGAGTAACAGGTCTAGTTCCCGGGGTAGATGGTGATACTCTCTGAGAGTCTGGGGTTTCGTTTCTGGAGGAGGTATTTGGACTTCCATTCTTTGCAAGCATCGTGACTTAGAGTGCTGTTGGTAAACAAACTGAGAAAGCATTCCTCGACATCCTCAGGGATATTGAGGGGTACCGTACCTAGATGAGGCATAGCAGTACCACACACATAGCAATTGGTTCTGTTGTGGGACTGAGCGGTATATTTCATCCATTCTAACCAAACATTCATATCTGAGTATCCTGTTTCAATGGCCATAGTATCCTCGAACGTGGGATCAGCGATAGAGGGATGGATAGACAGAGGGAGGGATAGATGGATAGACAGAGGGATGATAGAAGGATGGAGGGATGTGGGATGGATGGAAGGACGGACAGAGGGATGAAAGGAAGGATAGATGGATGGAAGGAAGGATGGATGGACAGAGGGTGAGAGGGAGGGATGGATGGATGGAGACGGACAGAGGGATGGATGGGCAGATAGAGGGATGGATGGACGGATAGACGGTGGGATCAGCGATGGCCACTATACCATTGGAAGAGAGCATCATGTGGTGATTAAGGGGTTTGGGCTGTGGGTGCGGAGGGACCCAGTCAGGGGCAAGGTACATATCTCGTAGGCGGAATTTTCCCAGGGTCTGCGGATTCTCTGAACCCCCCTTTACTCACAAACCCAGAACATAGATACCTGAATCCCCGGGTCCTGGATTTTCTAGGGTTAGAATTAGTTTCAGTGCTGTTGTCTAGACATGTGCACAGCACAAAATTTTGTTTTGGACTAACGGATTAGTCCTAAAATGCAATTTATTTAGTTGCTAAAGAAATTCATTTTCAGTTCTTTAGTATGAAAACTAATTTCATTCATCCGAAAACCAGTGGATACAATTACTATTGTAGTGGCTCCTCAGAGGGCTGAGATCGCTGCTTGTTACAGTATCTCTCACTCTCAGCACAATGTGGGCCATATTACATAGTTGGTGCTAACCAGCTAACCAGAGCTGTTGTAGACTTCACAGAGCCATTATAGCCTATGGAGGTTTTCAGTTTACAACAGCTCTGGTTAAGTTAGCACCAACATTGTAATACTGCCCCGTGTCAGGCAAAGCTGTTACAGTAACTGACTGCTGCTCATCACAGCGCTCAGAGTTTCAGTAAAACTAGTAAATAATATTTTTATATATAAAAGAGATTAGAACAATAATATTATTTCCTTGTTTTACTGAAACTCTGAGCGCTGTTACAGTCAGTTACTGTAACAGCTGAGCCTTATACATTGTACTGAGAGATAATGTAACAAGCAGCCGATCTCAGCGCTCACAGCCACTGGATTTAAAGGGCTAAAAAAAGGCTCCTCTCTGTATAATGTTTAAAACATCCTCCTGCATTAATTAATACCCCTCTCTGTATAATGTATACAACATCCACCTGCATTAATTAAAACCCCTCTCTGTATAATATATAGAACATCCTCCTGAATTAATTAATGTCCCTCTCTGTATAGAACATCCTCCTCAATTTATACCTTTCTCTGTATAATGTATATAACATCCTCCTGCATTAATACCCCTCTCTGTATAATGTATACAACATCCACCTGCATTAATTAATACCCCTCTCTGTATAATATATAGAACATCCTCCTGAATTAATTAATGTCCCTCTCTGTATAGAACATCCTCCTCAATTTATACCTTTCTCTGTATAATGTATATAACATCCTCCTGCATTAATACCCCTCTTTGTATAATGTATAGAACATCCTCCTGCATTAATTAATGCCCCTCTCTGTATAGAACATCCTACTGCATTGGCATGTGGAGGGTGCAGAACTTCGGATGTTGCGATGCTGCGCTCTTCATTGCCGGTCTCCTTACTCATCAATGTAATATCACAAAAAGGACTGAAACTAAAATGTAGTGCATTTTATTTTAGTTTCTTTCGTTTTTTGTACTGAGCAGTCTCGTTTCTCTTGAGTCATACGAAAACTAAATTATCCCAAAATTCGGACTAAATCGTTTTAGTACTAAAACGAATGCACATGTCTACTGTTGCCCCTGTTCTAAACCGCACTTCCCCATCATCATCCGACTCCTGTAATTCGTACTTGGGGCAGGTGTTTGGGGCCATTGTCAGTGTCATACGAGCGAGAAGTGATTTACCATTTTCATCTTTCTTATCTTAGGAGATCTGTGGTTTATGTCCCCAGGGAACTCCCGTATTCCATCCCACCGATGCCCAACTACCGCATTCCTGTCCCCAATAGCAATTGGTAACGCACATATATATGTCATAATCATGTGGAATCCCATTTCTCCAGATACATTGCAAGCGGGGGCCTGGGCATGGGTGTATGTAACCATGCGAGTGTTAGATGAATTATACCAGAAAGTGGTTAGTTTGTGTTTGGCGGTAGTAGTATCCATTGCGTGGCCCATGACATGGGCATTGTCCGTCAGTTGTCCCAGGGCAGCTTCCACCTGGGCTCTCATAACCGCTTGTACCATATCATCAGCTGTCTGTCCCAGTATAACAGCTATATTGTGCCCCTGGATTCCCACCCCCCAAATGAGAAGGATATACACAATCATGGTTGTTTTGTTAATCTGGTCCGCTTCTGGTGTACAGGTCTTTTTACAGTGGGAAGCGTGGATCCAGGTTGCTTTTCCTTCCAATTTTACTGAAGTTGCAGTTGTGAGGAGGACCTGGAAGGGACCGTCGTATCTGGGCTCAAGTGGATTCTTTCGAAGAAACTCCTTCACTAGTACCCAGTCTCCCGGGACCAGTTGATGAGTGTCGTTGATACTCTCAGGGTCTGGAATGCAAGAGAACACTTGACCATAGATATCAGTTAATATTTTTGAAATACTTGTGACATTCGTTACTAGGCTGTCAGACTGTAATTGCAATTGTTGAGGGAAACAGTATTCTGAAAGGTGACAGATTGTGTAGACCGATGAGAGCATTCATCATTGTATTTGAGAGGTGTGAGGGCCCATGTGCTTATTGTATTACAGCCGGATAGAGTGCCTTAGGTAAGCACACTTTATTTCTTAGTTCTGGGTTACTAGTAGTGTGACTAGCTGCTCGAGTTCCTTTTCCTGTGTCTGACTGAGTGAGTCTGTCTTGCTGCTTGGTCTACTAAATGATTTAATATCAGCTTCTGGTGTACTAAACTTCCCATGTGCATTTACTTTTATCGCTGCAACCTGCGTGAGTGCGTGTAGTTGTGCTTGTTTTGTTTCCTTTCCTTCTTCTGGCAGAAAGGGTGGGGGCGAGGGGGGGAAGTTGAACAGAATTGATTGAAAATCCCTCATAGTTAACAGCATACCAGAATTAGAATCACAACCGGAATCACCCCCCTCAGGAAAAGGAAAGAGAGAAGCGGGTTTAAGACTCAGATATCAGGTGAGAGTGACAGTATCAGGGTGCAGGAGGGAATATTGCCGGCGCAGCAGACTCGCGGAAGACAGCTAGGCACGCTGGGGTTTGTTGACGGTAGGCAGAAACGTCATGTGGTGCCAATACTCGGGGCTGCTGATGCCTACCCGTTCTGTGCAAATTAATATTTAATCAGCAGGCCTCACTAGACTGTTGTTACTAATATTCTGTGTTGTTAGATAATTGGAGGTTAAAACCTTCCTGGCATTAGTAGCTTTATCTTGTATTTAGCAAGGTCACACTCCGTCTGTGGGGTCGTCATCAACTAGAAAATCCTCTAAATTAACTAGGAAATAAAAACCTGCAATCTGCTGATACGGACCGTATACCTTATCTATTCTAAACTAAAATAAGCTAATGCAGTAGGGAAAAACCTGCTCCACGTTTAAACTGTATAGAGTTGAATATGCAAAAATCTTTTTTTTTTTTTCTCTCAGCAGGGTTAAAATATCTGATCTGCACAGTCATAGGAAACAAGAGGAACCAATTTAATCTTTCTAGTTTCACTTTCTTGTCTGCGTCACGCTCCCCTTCTTTTTTCTTTTTCCACATAAAAAAACATAACACGGGATATTTTAAAGCCCACTTTTTTTTCTTAACCCTTAACACTTAATTCTACCCGGCTCCGTGGCACTCTGTCCTGCAGAGCAATACTGATAGAATACGGAGCCTCTCTCTCCCGAGAATATTTCGTATAAAACTATTTTTAATTAAAATAATAAACCAATAGGGCAGTACTCCATTAATATACACAAACAATTCTATCTACAAGTATAATAATTCCGCATACGTACGTCTTGTACTTCACATATACACTACAACAGTAAACAACGCATAGTCTCTTGGCAAACAACCATCCATGGAATCATGTCATAAACAAAGCAGGTGTCTTGTCTCACCTGTCTATTCTGCTTCTGGCATACCGTGCTTTACATCTCTGACATACATACATACATACATACATGTCCTTCTTATTGCTCTTTACTGGCAAGCAACCTATAGTTGCCATATCTAGGATAGGCTTTCCTAACCTCTTCTCACATTGACTCATAATCTATCATCTGCATTTTATAGATTATCAGATTCTGCTTTAAAATAACTTTCATCCCACTCATAAAAAATTCATCATTTTGTTTGCATCCATTTATACGAGTCGGAACAGGCGTCCCTGTCCAACCGCCGATTAAATCTATACCTTGTTATTGACTCATACTCTATACACATACACATATACATCCATATACATCCTTATAAACAAACACACACACTATATACACACTCTATATATATATATATATATATATTCAATGGTCAGACATCATCTTGGTGGAAAGGTCTAAGCCAGGGATTGTGGGTCGTGGGATATTATCAGATACAATGGCAGTATCCTGCTAAAGGCCATTGACGGCATCTGGGCTTTGGGTGGGGGCCGTCGCCTGCGGGGTGCTTTACAATCCCGTTTGAAATGGCCGGACTCTCCACAAGTAAAATAGGTTCTTGGTGGACGCCCCCCCTCCCCACCAGGCTCCCCTTCCACGGTGTCTGCCGTTTTTTTTCTTGGAGTTGGCTGCTGTGTCCAGGCTACATTGTTTTTGGGAGTTGGAGGGATGTCATGGGTGTTTTGGTAGAAAGGGTACGTGGTGTCAGTTTTCTGGGGTGGAAAGGTGATAAGATCTTGGTGCTGGGGTGCAAAAAGTGTGGGCTGGCTACGGGTGACCTGGGGTGTGGTTGCAGGTAACCCTATGTGGGACGTTAGGGCATCATCAGTATGATTTATTGAGTCATAAGAATGATCGGAGGAAGGTGCCCGCATTCCCAACCATGGTTGACCCGGGTCACCGGTACGGTCTATCGTGTGGAGAGTGGTATCTAAATTGGGCAAATGAATCATTATAGGGTATATTGTCGGTACCTGGCTTGTGGCTGTTAATGAGGACATGACAGGACGAGTGGTGTAGTACGACCCATCGATACATAAAACAGGGTAGAGACCTGTCGGCTGTTTTTGGGCAGTTGTCGTTTGGGTTGGGGTTATTATTTTCTTTTTGGATACCTTACTATAGGAAGGAGGCTCAGAACTTGGAGTGAGATAATAGTAATTCGTTTTTCCTTTCTTCTTATGTAATGTTTCTATCCACCCTTCGTTCTCAATTTCTTTTGCTACCCTATACCAAGCCTGTGCAACATTCCATAAACCATTATCAATCAACATTCCTTTCTTATTCTTCAACACATGTTTCCATTCTTCTACCTGTAATCTGGGATTATCTAATTCCCAAATCCTGCCTAAAATCTTTAGGTTTGTCACATTTCTTTTGCCTGTCCTTTCCTCAACTAACTTGCATGGTGACAACCAACCAGTATGGCTACTCTGTTCATTTCCCATTCTCGATTGTTAGCTTTGTTTTCCTGGTCACTCTTCAATTCACGTAGTTTATCAACAGTCAGAAATGAGGATAGACCTATATCTATCGTGTCCTATGTTACCACGACAATAAAGCGTCTTGTCCTCCCCCCTCCCCTATATTCCAAATATAGGACTCTGCTAGAAAGGTGTAGCTAGCACCTCTCCGTCGCGCAGTATATATATCCTACAGGGTTACCTGTTCCTACTAGATATATATATTCTTATGAGTTCCTAATAGATACGCCTAATGCATCATCTATCCCAGTACCCACAAAAACTCCTCAACCGGTAATCAAACTATATTTCAATCAGAGATATATCGCGTCCTACTACTAAGCTTGTGATCGCCTGTTGACTGTTAGGAAAGTCCTAGTACCAGGTATGCGCCTATTTCATCACATCACCTGTTACCGCGCTGGAGATAGCTAACCAGGTACACGCCACTTGTTATCACAGGTTCGCGATAATCTCTCTGATTAACAACCAAAATATAAATTCTATCAGGAAAAATGCTGTCAATACAAAGAATCGTGAACAGACACGTACAAACAAGCAGACAACTGGCATGCAGTCGTGGGTCAGTATAACGGGCACCTGGGCAAAGTTAAATAAAACCCCACTTTTGATGCTTTTCCCAAGTGTCACACTGGGGTTTTCCGGGGTAGGATCACAAACCAGAACACATCACCGATAAGATATCAAAAGGTATCTTACCTGTGAGGGTACGAAGTTGATCAGGCTCCTGTTCTGGTGTGGTCCAGCCAGGAAATCCTCGTCAGTGACACACTGGATAAAGCGTAACCCAGGGCCCCACGGTGGGCGTCAAATTGCAGTGGACAATGGAGTCCGTCCTCGGATGCCAGTCTCTGTTCTAATTCGGTGGAGAAATCAGATATATGCGCGCATAAAGAAATCACACAGACAAGGAATACGTCTATGTGGCTTTCAAGCCAATGACTTCTCTGCCCTTTATTGATAATTTACAAGGCTTTTTATGCTACTTCGCATGTAACGAAAACAGGCTGTTGCCCAACATTCTATTCGTCATTAATATTGTGAAATTACAGACTTTGTTTAATAACAGCGTCTCCGGTTGTCCCTTTAGCCGTCAAGGACGTTTGTTACAGGACGTTCCAAGATGTTCCAAAACATTCTCCAAGATGTTCCAAAACATTCTCTTCTTGATACTTGGAAAAGAAACTACATGTGCGTACAAAACAATCAGCTAAGATAGCGTGTTAAACAATAATATGCATTTGATTCATAAATCCTGATTAACCATTTAAACTACTCAAATGAGCATTTTTCTAGGCCTCTTTCTAAGCCTTTGAATATTATGAAAGCGAATATATACATTTCTGTCCACAACAATACAGTCATGGCCGAAATTGTTGGCCCCCCCAGAAATTTTTCCAGAAAATCAAGTATTTCTCACAGAAAAGTATTGCAGTAACAAATGTTTTGCTATACACATGTTTATTCCCTTTGTGTGTATTGGAACAAAACAAAAAAAGGGAGGAAAAAAATCTAATTGGACATAATGTCACACAAAACTCCAAAAATGGGCTGGACAAAAATCTTGGCACCCTTAACTTAATATTTGGTTGCACACCCTTTGGAAAAAAATAACTGAAATCAGTCGCTTCCTATAACCATCAATAAGCTTCTTACACCTCTCACCCAGAATTTTGGACCACTCTTCCTTTGCAAACTGCTCCAGGTCTCTCTTATTGGAAGGGCGCCTTTTCCCAATAGCAATTTTAAGATCTCTCCACAGGTGTTCAATGGGATTTACATCTGGACTCATTGCTGGCCACTTCAGAACTCTCCAGCGCTTTGTTGTCATCCATTTCTGGGTGTTTTTTGATGTATGTTTGTGGTCATTGTCATGCTGGAAGACCCAAGATCTCGGATGCAAACCCAGCTTTCTGACACTGGGCTCTACAGTGCGACCCAAAATCCTTTGGTAATCCTCAGATTTCATGATGCCTTGCACACATTCAAGGCACCCAGTGCCAGAGGCAGTTAAACAACCCCAAAAACATCATTGAACCTCCACCATATTTCACTGTAGGTACTGTGTTCTTTTCTTTGTAGGCCTCATTCCGTTTTCGGTAAACAGTAGAATGATGTGCTTTACCAAAAACATAGAAACATAGAAAAATTTCGGCAGATAAGAACCTTTTGGCCCATCTAGTCTGCCCAATTACATGGATACTTTACCTGGATTTATCTTTTGTTTAGGATAGCCTTATGCCTATCCCATGCCTGCTTAAATTCAATTACTGTTTTGGCCTCTACCTCTTCAACTGGAAGGCTGTTCCATGTATCCACCACCCTCTCAGTAAAATAATGCTTCCTGATGTTACTTTTAATCCTTTGCCCCTCTAATCTAAGACTATGTCCTCTTGTTTTGCTACCTTGTTTCCTTTTAAATATACTCCCTTCCTCTACCTTGAGGATTCCCTTTACGTATTTAAATGTTTCTATCATATCTCCTCTGTCTCGTCTTTTTTCCAAGCTGTACATGTTAAGATCATTAAGCCTTTCCTGGTAACTTTTCTCTTTCAAGCCGTACACCATTTTAGTAGCCCTTCTCTAAACTCACTCTAAGATGTCTATATCCTTCTGGAGATACGGTCTCCAGTACTGCACACAGTACTCCAAGTGAGGTCTCACCAGTAGGGATGAGCCGAACACCCCCCGAGTTTGGTTCGAGCCCGAACACGAACTTCCCATATGTTCGGGTCCGAACCCGAACTCGAACTCAATACAAGTCAATGGGGCTGAAAATTCGTTTTTTAGAGTGCCCTCCAAGAGGGCATATATGTTACATATTTGCCATAAAAGGTGTATGGGGGTCCGGGTAGTGCCCTGGGGGACAGGAAAACAAGGACAAAAGTTTTAAAAAAACGTTTTTAAAAGGGACAGTGAGTTTTCCATGAAATAAGGGTTAAAAATAAAAACCAAAAATTCCTTCAAATATCGTGCCTAGGAGGTCCCCATAACCTGCCCATGAAGTGGCGGATTTCTAGGATGTATAGAAACACTTAAAAACAAAAAGATGACGTTTCATATGACGGTAAATGCTTTTCCTTTAATCTATCCATAAACAACTGCTTGGGGTGGCAGTCTGTATGAAAAGAGGAGACATTTACGTACACACAGAAAAAGTTTACTGATTTTTTGGGCTAAATTATTGTGAAACTTATGCAGGCTTTGGATGAAAGTAACAATAGGTGCTTTAAAATTGGTCCTTTAGCTTCCCCAACAGTGCCGTCACACCGTAACCCCTCTGAGGATATGAATCTGATACAGGCGTCAGTGGCAGTGCACCCAAATATTGTGCTTTTGGTGCCAGGCCTGCAAGTACTATCATACAGTAACCCCTTTGTGGTATTGTGGAAGAATGCAGGGGTGGACCATGTGGTCCTATATTGAAATGTTTTTGATCTGGTAATGGGTGTCAGTGCACCCAGATATTGTGCCTTTAATGCCAGGCCAGCAAGTATCATCATACAGTAACCCCTCTGTGGTATTGTGGAAGAATGCAGGGGTGGACTATGTGGTCCTATATTGAAAAGTTTTTGATCTGGTAATGGGTGTCAGTGCACCCAGATATTGTGCCTTTAATGCCAGGCCAGCAAGTATCATCATACAGTAACCTCTCTGTGGTATTGTGGAAGAATGCAGGGGTGGACCATGTGGTCCTATAGTGAAAAGATATGATTCTGGTCAAGGCGTCAGTGCACCCAGATATTGTGCCTTTAATGCCAGGCCAGCAAGTATCATCATACAGTAACCCCTCTGTAGTATTGTGGAAGAATGCAGGGGTGGACCATGTGGTCCTATATTGAAAAGTTTTTGATATGGTAATGGGCGTCAGTGCACCCAGATATTGTGCCTTTAATGCCAGGCCAGCAAGTATCATCATACAGTAACCCCTCTGTAGTATTGTGGAAGAATGCAGGGGTGAACCTTGTGGTCCTATATTGAAAAGTTTTTTATCTGGCAATGGGCATCAGTGCACCCAGATATTGTGCCTTTAATGCCAGGCCAGCAAGTATCATCATACAGTAACCCCTCTGTGGTATTGTGGAAGAATGTAGGGGTGGACCATGTGGTCCTATATTGAAAAGATATGATTCTGGTCAAGGTGTCAGTGCACCCAGATATTGTGCCTTTAATGCCAGGCCAGCAAGTATCATCATACAGTAACCCCTCTGTAGTATTGTGGAAGAATGCAGGGTTGGACCATGTGGTCCTATAGTGAAAAGTTTTTGATCTGGTAATGGGCGTCAGTGCACCCAGATATTGTGCCTTTAATGCCAGGCCAGCAAGTATCATCATACAGTAACCCCTCTGTAGTATTGTGGAAGAATGCAGGGGTGGACCATGTGGTCCTATATTGAAAAGATATGATTCTGGTCAAGGCGTCAGTGCACCCAGATATTCTGCCTTTGGTGCCAGGCCAGCAAGTATCATCATACAGTAACCCCTCTGTGGTATTGTGGAAGAACGCAGGGGTGGACGATGTGGTCCTATATTGAAAAGATATGATTCTGGTCAAGGTGTCAGTGCACCCAGATATTGTGCCTTTGGTGCCAGGCCAGCAAGTATCATCATACAGTAACCCCTCTGTGGTATTGTGGAAGAGTGCAGGGGTGGACCATGTGGTCCTATATTGAAAAGTGTTTTTTTTTATCTGTTAATGGGCGTCAGTGCACCCAGATATTGTGCCTTTAATGCCAGGCCAGCAAGTATCATCATACAGTAACCCCACTGTGGTATTGTGGAAGAATGCAGGGGTGGATCATGTGGTCCTATATTGAAAAGTTTTTTATCTGTTAATGGGCATCAGTGCACCCAGATATTGTGCCTTTAATGCCAGGCCAGCAAGTATCATCATACAGTAACCCCTCTGTGGTATGGTGGAAGAGTGCAGGGTTGGACCCTGCGGTTCAAAAATTTAAAATTATATAAATCTGGCACAGGCGTCAGTGCAACCAAATATTGTGCCTTTCATTGCAGCAAGTGCCTTCACACCGTAACCCTTTTGTGGTATTGTGGAAGAGTTCAGTGCTGGAGGTTTTGTGAATGCAGAGGAGGACATCCCCGATCTATTCCATTACTTCAGCATCAGGGGATTGATAGCTGCTGATCCAGGACTGATTAATTTTTATAAATGTCAGCCGGTCTACAGAGTCGGTGGACAGACGCACTCTTTTGTCTGTGACAAAACCTCCAGCGGCACTGAAAGTCCTTTCGGAAAGCACGCTAGATGAAGGGCAACCTAGTAGCTGCATAGCATATTGGCTAAGTTCTGGCCAGTGATCCAATCTCAACACCCAGTAAGCCAGTGGATCATCTGCTGGAAAGGTATCCAGGTCTGCCCTTGCCCCTAGGTAGTCCTGCACCATATTGTGAAGACGCTGGCAATGGGTGCCTACATTTGATGTCCCTGGGCGTCGAGGACTAAAAAAATTTAAAAAAGCATCAGTCAAGGGGGGGCGTGGCCGGCCATCAACGGGAGCGGACGTGTCTTGGTGGAGCTCCACACGTCTGCTGCCCTTAAGGTTCTATTAATTACTTTTTAAGCAGTGTTTTTTCGAGGTGGGGACCTGAACTGGCTGGCCATCGGAACCGAGCTGTCCGGAGGCCGTTTTGTCCCCCCCTCCGGACCTGAGACACCCTTTGCTGCGCAGATCTGTGGCTGGAGAGAAGTGCCGGCGGCCATCTTGAGGCCTTCGTCCTGGCTCCTGTTTCCCCCGTACTAGCTGACTCGACCCAGCTTGGGCACGCATTGGGGGCTATGGAGACGGAGGGCCCCCGTCTCCTGCCTGCCATGGGCGACCGTTTGGTGAGAGCGACAAATGGACCTGCAGGCGACCGGCTGGACGGATTCCCTGCCCCTATGGAGGTACTGATGCCTTTCTCACAGGCCTGGAGGCCTGTTTGCAGCTGTTGGCGGGGCAGGACTCGGACGGCCCGGTCACCAGAGGATTCTGGCGCCAGATGATGCATATGCTGCAGGGCGGCCGGGGAGAGAGGAGCCTGGGACAAGATGAGATCCGGTGCCCGGCAGAGACCTGTCCCTCTACTGCTGCAGGGAATTGTGCTGACATCAGCGTCCCGGCTGGGACGCTAACGCAGGACTCTGAGACCCAAAGTATACTTTTGAACCACTGGGATGGAGGAGCAGGGACACCCTGTGTGCCCAGACAGATGCCAGCTCCTGCTGCTCCGGTTGCGACGGATCCCTATCGGAGGCCTGAGATGATTGAGCCGCCCAGGCATGTTGACCGGCTGTCGAAGCGGCAGCGAGCGGTGGGTTCTCAAGCACAAAGGTGAAGCAGAGGAATCTGTTCAGTGCTCGAGGGACAGAGAGCTCTCTGTCCCATCAGCTGAGAGGTGGCCGCGACCTTGGAATCTTACCCCATCCTCTGGAACAGAGTTGCTAGTGACTTTCACCAACGATGCAAGCGAAACATGTTGGCCGCTGCTGGAGCTGGGAGCTTTGCCCATACTCGGAGGGCCTCTGCGTGCTGAGAATCCTGGCCTGCCCGGCGCTGCCCTACCTGCGATGCAAGAATCCCCGTTCCGAGATGCTGGCTGATGTGTCTTCCTTCTTTGCTTTTTATTTTACTCTTCTCCTTTAGCTGTTTTTCGGGACTTTTCTGATCTTTTTTCTCCCCATTTTGTGCCGAGTTCTCCCACTGGGGAAGTTCCCCCCCCCTTTTTTTTTTTTTTTTTTTTTTTTTTTTTTTCTCTCTTTGCTTAACCCTTTCGCTGCTGAGGCTTTTCCCGCCCCTGTGCTGAGGTCATTTTTTACCTGTTTTGCGCATCATGTTTAAACCTGTTTTGAAGGCTTATTTTAGTATATGACATCGACATATTATATATCGTTCTTTCCGTCAGACTCGGTAGATTCATAATATGTCATTATTATATGTATACGTTATGTCATGTTTGTATATTATAACAAAAAATGCAATAAAATATGTATTTTCAATAATTTACAGCGTGTAAAGTGTTTTTTTCCACATTTTAACATGCGAGCAATTGCGGTTATATTGTATGGGGTGCGCTTGTTAAAAAAATTAGAGATGGGGTCTCGTTACATTTTTTTTTGGGGAAAATGACACCATTTTTAACAAACGCACCGCATACAAAAATCGTTAATGCAGCATTATTGTTCACATTATAATTGAAATGGGAACAATATTGCTGCATTAACAAAACAAAAAAAACAAAAAAAAAAGTGTTTATTTTTTTTTTTTTTAATTTTTTTTTTAATTTTTTTTTATTTTTATTTTTATTTTTTTTTTACATTTTTTTTTACTTTCATGTTTGGTATCGTTGGAACGGCCATGCTCTGGCCGATCCAACGATATCAAAATTTAACCCCTAACTGCCACGGATCGGGAGATAGGGAGTTCATTGGAACTCCCTATCTCCACACTTCGTGGCAGTTAGGGGTTAATGCTAGGACTGGCGTCATCGTGCTGCGCACGATGACGCCAGTCCTCTGGGGGAGTTCCCGGAAGCTTGGCCGACATCCAAGATGTCGGCCAGCTCCCGGGAAGGATCGCAAATCGGCGCTTTTCAGCGCCGATTTGCGATCCAGCTCCCCAGGGGTTAATGCCAGGCATCATTTGGAAGGGCAGGCTGTGCCCTTCCAAATGATGCCTGGGTTAAGCCCCTGTGAGCCGCCGATCGGAGGGAGAGAGGTCCGAAGGACCTCCCCCCCCTCCCTTTCAGGCGCCTCCTCCGCACATGCGGGGGGGGCGCCTGAATTATGTGTCATCGCGGGGGCGCGATGACACATAACAATGGCGGCCACTGCTCCGGATGCCGGGCTGACATCCAGGATGTCAGCCCGCACCGGAGGGGCCAGCGATCGGCCGGAACCCGGCCGAACGCTGACCCCAATGCGAGGACGCGCTCAGCGCGTCCTCCGCATACCAGGGGCAATGCTGAGGACGCGCTGAGCGCGTCCTTAGCATTGAAGTGGTTAATTTGGCTACTCCGGGATAACTCGGGATGCAAACGTGGCCTGGTGCCCGGTTTGCCCCTGAGTGCCCGGGCCGGGTGCCATTTTACCCCCTTGGCCTCCCGGAGGTCTTTTAGACCGCCCGGGTACTTGCCAGGGCAGGCACAATTCTGGCCTTTGCCATATCCCCATCCCCCCCCCTTTTCCTTCTAATTTTTTTTTTTTTTTGAGTAACTATTTGCTGACTTCATACTGCCTATTGTTTTAGATTTATCACGACGTGCTTTTATTTATCGCATGTTTATAAGAGGAGACCCCCCTATTAGGGGATGTTTATTATTACTACTACATGACTACCATTAGATGGCTTTGCTTTTATTTATCGCATGTTCATAAGAGGAGACCCCCCTATTAGGGGATGTTTATTATTAATACTATATGACTACCATTAGATGGCTTCATTATTTGTTATACAATGCTGTGTTTTTTTTTTTTTTTATGCTGACGGTTCTTGGCCCTGCGAGGCCATTTATTTCTTTATCGTATGTTGTTAAGATGACTCTTTCCAAAATAAAAAACTTCAAATACAAAAAAAAAAAAGCATCAGTCAAGAGGCCCTGGCCTTCACCACTATTCCTCTGATCACCCGCAGCCTCAGAAGCACGTGTGTCAGCACTTGGTAATCTACCAGTGCCTGGAAAGGTATTACACAATTGTCGCTTTAGAGCGTCCTCAAGTTTTTTCATCCTGTGCTCCCTCTGTGCGGGCAGGATGAGGAGCTCTGCAACTTTCCCCTTGTATCGTGGATCAAGAAGGGTTGCCAACCAGTAATGATCACTCTCCTTGATAGCACGAATCCTGGGGTCCTTTGTCAGACCTTTTTAGATATGAAATTTCTAAAACGCAGGAATGTTTAAATTTGGGGCCAGGAATTGCGTCACGCAAACAACTTGTCTGCGTCGTTAATATATAACAAGAACAAGAGATAAGCTAAACTCGTTAGTGTTACGCATACAAGAAAGGACATTTAACATTGATCAAAGACGGTCTAATGGACTCTGTTTATTTTATTTATTTGTTACAACCAAACAGGGTTTAGATCAAATGGTTTAAAAGTAAGGGAACACAATGACAACTAAGATAGATATCTCAGTATTGTGTTTATTTCGTCAGATCGAAACTCTGAAAGCCACGTAAACATGGAACAATAGGTTGCCCAATAAAGAAAAAAACCCAAAGAAGGTTAAATGGCTTGGGTAAACCAGCTTGTAATGCTATGCTATTCGGCAATATGTACTATATGGTATGAGAATATTTATTAGTTAGAACTGATAATTTTAGCATCTTATAAAAACAGAGGCCCTACCACATTTAGTTGATCATCACGAATGTCTGGTGTACTAACCCGCATGAAGCCGATTAAGTCGGGTAACGTGTGAATGTTAAAAACGATACCACGAATGAATGATTGTATGGCCCCTCACATACACATCCCTGTGGATATAAGTAAAGGGGGATGAGATGCACACACGCCGTGGCAAAGTATGCTGGCGATGCCACAATAGAAATAAATTTTGATCTGTTAATAAAATCTATGGAGTCCCGGGATATAGGAATAAAAGACCCCAAACCAGTAAAAGATTGGCCAAGCACATAAATTAATTCCTGCAGAAGCTTGATGGATGATCTGAGAGCGCCATCTGCTGGCCAGGTAATATAACACCTGGACAGACCCCTGGAGTTGATGAATATATATATCCTCCAATCAAATGAGGCCACATAGTGATGGGCTAGATCTAAAACTGGGCGGAAGACCACTATATAGAGAGGACACTCCAGAGCAGAAGAACACACACTGAGAAAAGCTTGGGGAGAGACCTGAGGGACGCTTGGAGGGAAGAAAGGCAATCACCATCGGCCGCCCCTTTAAGACCGACCACACCCTAATCTTCCACCACTCTATCTTCACTAACCAGATGGTAAAGTATACCTGAATAATATGATATCTATTTTCTAATTGCATAGTCCTGACTTTAGATGTCCATCACAAACTAAAGGAATATAAATGAATTATTTTGCTGTTTGAGCCTAATAATCAGTAGAATAGAAATTCTGCCTTTACAGTCCACTGCAGAGGACTGCTAAGGGAGAAACCTATTACCGGCTGCATACTTGAGCCATAATTTAGTGAAATTATTTATATTCCAAGAATACTGTTTGTGGACATCTAAAGATCAATTATATACCTATAGTGAGATACGCTGGGACCGTGAAATAGCTTTTATATGTCAAGTACTGTCCGCCCCATTCGTAACCTAGCATAACTCCTTCCATATCCATCTTGCAGCCCTTCCGAATGAATGCATGCACTGTAAGTCATTAAGAAGCGTTAGGTTAACGTATATCGAATGAAGTGCTGTGATTGATCTGTGGAAGAGATAGTCTCCCTATCGAGTGTGTTATGTATCTCCCTGAAGGAAGTTGCATTTAGTGAATAGGCCCCCACAATAATAAATTGTGCTGCAGGTGATGCCCAGTAACTGAGTGTTTATCTTAGCCAGGTGGAGGATTGGTTTATAATGGGAAAGGTTTAAGTGAATAGAATAGAGTTTGGTGTTCAAGAATTGAGGCGTGTATATCTGTGGTGCGGTCTATAAACCTAAAATATCTGTCCATTAGATTATTACGTGTCGCAGTATCGCTACTAATCACAATCTATAATCACTTGTAAATTGTAGTTTGCTAATCCGTTGATAACATACGATTGTATGAAACTTGACGTGTGAATAAATTTTGGTTTGAATTGTTTTACCGTTACGCAGTCTCATATCTTTATTGATTTTATTGTGTTTAAAAATATCTAGAGAGCATCAAAAGAACTCGGGATAACGCGCCATATATTTGTTAAGACGTATATTCATTGATTGGTTATTAATCCCTATGTTAGGGGTTAAATACCAATTTATACCACTGGTATTGGAGGCACTGTCAATAATATATATATATCTATGTATATCAACAATAAGAAAAATATGCATCATAATTAATATATCCCTGACCTATTAAAGAAGTCACTAATCTCTAACACCTTTAGCAGGCTTTGCATCATTAGGGAGCCCATGCAGGGTAGGTTGGAGGTGGCATTAGCTTCTGAGTCTTCCTGGTCAATGAGGATGACCGTATCGTGCACTTCCTTCTCCCAACCACGCACTAGCCCTTGTTTCTGGGCACACAAAACCCTCCCTTGAGGAATCCCCACCTTCAATGCCCCCCCCACTTCAATATTCCTCCTCCTCCTCATCCTCCTCCTGTCTGATCTGAGTAGGACCCGCTGGAATGCTGTCTGTGGAAAGACTGGGGCCTTCAGAGCTAGGGAAGGCCTCCTCTTCCTCCCGCTGCTCTGCCTCTAGAGCCACATCTATAATTCCCCGCAGAGTGTGCTCCAGCAGGAACACTAAAGGAATTGTGTCACTGATGCATGCACTGTCCCTGCTCACCATCCTCGTTGCCTCCTCAAATGGTGACAGTACAGTGCATGCATCCTTGATCATCAGCCACTGTGCGGGGGGAAAAAAAACAAGTTGACCTGAACCTGTCCTTGTGCCATACTCACACAGATACTCGTTGATGGCCCTCTGCTGCATGTGCAGACGCTGCAGCATTGCTAATGTCGAGTTCCACCTGGTGGGCATGTCACAGATCAGACGGTTTGTGGGAATTCTCTTTGAATTTCTCCCAGGCGAACGCTTGCTGGGAATGACCATCTGAAGTGGCTGCAGACTTTTCTGGCCTGGATGAGAAGCTCTGGCAGCCATGGGTACTTGGTTAGGAAACGCTGTACCACCAGATTTAGGACGTGTGCTAGGCATGGTACAAGCGTCAATTTACCCTTGCGTAGGGCGGAGAGAAGGTTGCTGCCATTATCGCAGACGATCATTCCAAGCTCAAGCTGGCGTGGTGTTAACCATCTCTGCACCTGCCCCTGCAGAGCTGACAAAATTTCTGACCCGGTGTGCTCCTGTCCCCTAAACAAACCAGCTCAAGCACAGTATGGCATCTTTTTGCTTGAGCCATTGCGTAGACCCTCTCAGGCGTCAGTTTAACTGCCACTTCGCCAGAGAAAGAGAAGGAGGAGGAGGAAGAGGTGGTGGTGGTGGAGCAGACAGACCTCATACAAGCAGCTTTCTGGAGGCGTGGTGGATGAACAACCTCCAGCACAGAGCCCCATCTTGGATCCCTCCCAGCTGCAATCAGAGTTACCCAGTGTGCCGTGAAGGAAATGTAATGACCCTGTCCATGCTTGCTGGACCACGTGTCTAAAGTCACATGCACCTTTGCTTTTGACTGCCTTTCCCAATGACTGGATAACATTGTCTTCCACGTGCTGGTATAGTGCTGGAATGGCCTTGCGTGAAAAGTAATGGCGTTTTGGAACCTGCCACTGTGGTACAGCACATTCAGCAAATTAAGGGAAGGGAGCAGAGTCCACCAGCTGGAAAGGCAGCAGCTGCAATGCGAGTAATTTTGCTAAGCTGGCATTTAGACGCTGTGCTTGGGGATGGTTGGGACTATATTTTTTCTTTTGCTGCAGCAGCTGCGGCAACGTAATCTGACTGCGTAAATCTTCAGCTACTGGGATGATGTCACATTATGAGGAAGGACCTGGTACATCCATTACTGTAGCATCATCCCTGTCGGCGGAGGTTGTAGGCAATGACATGGCAGGACATACAGTGGGGGTAGAGACGGATGAGGAGGAGGCGGACCTACGCAAAGTTTTGCGCCAACGGGATGTGTGGCAGTTGTTCCTATGTCGCCTCAAGCACGTGGTACCCAAGTGTCCGGTGTTTATCCCACGCTTAAGCCTCATCTGACATAGATTACAAATAGCAACGCTGCGCTCTACTGCACATTCCTTAAAGAACTCCCAGACAACAGAGTTCCTGCGTGTGTTCTTTGAGACAACAGCGGTCTGCACCGGAGCAGCTCTGACATGTGATGCCTAGGACTGGCTAGTGCTATGGTTGGTCAAAGAGGATGTTGTGCCTCATGTTTGCTGTGCCTCCTCATCCCCCTCTTCCTCACTTAATTCCTGTGTTCGATCTGGCACCCAGGTGGAGTCAGTGACCTCATCATCATTGTCATCATCACCCCCTATCTCCTCGTCACTGGAGCCAACTTGGCAGTATGCTGCAGCTGCTGGGGCAACATGAGTGCCAGTTATTTGTGTGTCATCACTGGCACCCCCTTCCTCTAGGTTGATTATACTCCCTTCCTCAACCTCAGAGATTGAATCAGAGAACTGTACTTGCTGCGCATCCTCAAGCAGCATGTCACTGTCATTGTAGTCAAACAATTCAGCTGACTCCTCCGTGTGTGATAGCGAGGCTACGGCAGGAGTAGCTGTGGACATGGAGGCTGCATTAGATGCTTTGGCAGCTGAGGTGGACTGTAAAGCACTAGAAGCCTGGCTGGCAGAGGTCTCAGAGGATGAGGATGGCCTGGTTAGCCAATCCACCAAGTCCTCTGTATGTTGCTGCTGCTTAAGACGACCAGCACCGGCTAGAAAGGACAAGCATACCCCTGCAGAGGATGCACCACGTCCACCACGACCAGAGGCACAGTCTCCCGACACAGGGGCTGCTTGCCCTCTTATCTGTGTCTGGGAGCGTCTGCCTGTCCTTTTTGTTCTTTCACACATGGTGAGTGATATATAGATTAATATATACAGAACCCTGATTCAACTCTGGTATAAAGATTTAAAGAACTCTGGTATAACTCAGTGAGACACACTGATAGCTGGCAGCCAGTGACGAGACACAGATCACCTCAATTCACAAATGTTTTAAAGAAATTAGTGAGCCCCAAAATAATGCGTGGTACTGGTTATGTGACAAGACACATATCACATAAATTCACAAATGTTTTAAAGAAATTAGTGAGCCCCAAAATACTGCGTGGTACTGGATGTGTGACGAGACACAGATCACCTCAATTCACAAATGTTTTAAAGAAATTAGTGAGCCCCAAAATAATGCGTGGTACTGGTTGTGTGACAAGGCACAGATCACCTCAATTCACAAATGTTTTAAAGAAATTAGTGAGCCCCAAAATACTGTGTGGTACTGGATGTGTGACGAGACACAGATCACCTCAATTCACAAACGTTTTAAAGAAATTAGTGAGCCCCAAAATAATGCGTGGTACTGGTTGTGTGACAAGACACAGATCACCTCAATTCACAAATGTTTTAAAGAAATTAGTGAGCCCCAAAATAATGCGTGGTACTGGTTATGTGACAAGACACATATCACATCAATTCACAAATGTTTTAAAGAAATTAGTGAGCCCCAAAATAATGCGTGGTACTGTTTGTGTGACAAGACACAGATCACCTCAATTCACAAATGTTTTAAAGAAATTAGTGAGCCCCAAAATACTGCATGGTACTGGCTGTGTGACAAGACACAGAAGATCACCTCAATTCACAAATGTTTTGTAGAAATTAGTAAACCCCAAAATACTGTGTGGTACTGGATGTGTGACGAGACACAGATCACCTCAATTCACAAAAGTTTTAAAGAAATTAGTGAGCCCCAAAATAATGCGTGGTACTGGTTGTGTGACAAGACACAGATCACCTCAATTCACAAATGTTTTAAAGAAATTAGTGAGCCCCAAAATAATGCGTGGTACTGGATGTGTGACAAGACACAGATCACCTCAATTCACAAATGTTTTAAAGAAATTAGTGAGCCCCAAAATAATGCGTGGTACTGGTTGTGTGACAAGACACAGATCACCTCAATTCACAAACGTTTTAAAGAAATTAGTGAGCCCCAAAATAATGCGTGGTACTGGTTGTGTGACAAGACACAGATCACCTCAATTCACAAATGTTTTAAAGAAATTAGTGAGCCCCAAAATAATGCGTGGTACTGGTTATGTGACAAGACACATATCACATCAATTCACAAATGTTTTAAAGAAATTAGTGAGCCCCAAAATAATGCGTGGTACTGTTTGTGTGACAAGACACAGATCACCTCAATTCACAAATGTTTTAAAGAAATTAGTGAGCCCCAAAATACTGCATGGTACTGGCTGTGTGACAAGACACAGAAGATCACCTCAATTCACAAATGTTTTGTAGAAATTAGTAAACCCCAAAATACTGTGTGGTACTGGATGTGTGACGAGACACAGATCACCTCAATTCACAAAAGTTTTAAAGAAATTAGTGAGCCCCAAAATAATGCGTGGTACTGGTTGTGTGACAAGACACAGATCACCTCAATTCACAAATGTTTTAAAGAAATTAGTGAGCCCCAAAATAATGCGTGGTACTGGATGTGTGACAAGACACAGATCACCTCAATTCACAACTGTTTTAAAGAAATTAGTGAGCCCCAAAATAATGCGTGGTACTGGTTGTGTGACAAGACACAGATCACCTCAATTCACAAATGTTTTAAAGAAATTAGTGAGCCCCAAAAAGATTTGCTGGCACAGTGACAAGACAAAGAAGATCACCTCAATTCACAAATGTTTTAAAGAAAGTTGTAAACCCCAAAAAAACCTGCTGGCACAGTGACAAGACACACATCACCTAAATTCCCTGATATTTAGTAGAAATGAGACCCCCCCAGTAGCGTGGCAGACCGGCAGTAGCAACACACAACTATCTCCTTTGAAATCTCCTCTGAAATGCATGCAGAATCGGCGCGTGGAAACGTTATATATTGTGCTGCGGGACTTAGCTCTGTGAGCCCATGATTGGGCAAAATTTGCCCAATCAGGACTCTGAGCGGTGATTGGCATAGTGTTGAACCAGTCTTGCACCAGACCTGTGGTCAGGTGCAAGGCTGTAGCCAATTACGAGCTTCAGGCCAGTGGGAAAATGCATTGTGGTCCATTGTGGTCGAACATTCGGCAAACACCCGGAAATGTTCGGTGTTCGCGATCTAATCGAACAGGCTAAGTTCGGGTCGAACTCCGAACCGTCCGAACCGAACAGCTCATCCCTACTCACCAGTGCTCTGTACAGTGGCATGAGCGCTTCCCTTTTCCTACTCCTAATACCTCTCCCTACACAACCAAGCATTCTGCTAGCATTTCCTGCTGCTCTATTACATTGACTACTTACCCTTAGATCCTCTGAAATAATAACCCCTAAATCCCTTTCCTCTGATGTTGAGGTTAGGACTGTATCAAATATTCTATATTCAGCCTTTGGGTTTTTACGTCCCAGGTGCATTATCTTGCACTTATCCACATTAAAACTCAATTGTCACAGCTCCGACCATTTCTTTAGTTTACCTAAATCATTTGTCATTTGGCTGATCCCTCCAGGAACATCAACCCTGTTGCAAATCTTTGTGTCATCAGCAAAAAGACATACTTTTCCATTAATACCTTCTGCAATATCACTAATAAAAATATTAAAGAGAATGGGTCCAAGTACTGACCCCAGGTACCCCACTGGTAACAAGACCTTGCTGTAATGTTGGGAGCTTCCAGCCCTACCTGTGTGCTTGAGGGGAGCATGTCTGATGCTGCTCGCTGACCAATGCCCGGTTTAAATGGAGACAGGCAGGGAGGTGGTTGCATGAGGTGCGGCTTGAGTGGGGGGCGTGGTCTGGTGAAGGTCTTTAAAAACCCTCAGTGTATTCTCAGCAGTTGCCAGATCGTGGTTATCCATACCTGAGCTCCGTGTACCTGACTGCTATATTGAATTAACCCGTTATTGACCTCTGCTTGTTTCTGACTATTCTGCCTTCTGTTGCCCTAGACCATTTTCTTGTACTACGCCACTGCTCTGATATCGACCCGGCTATTCCATTTGACCATTCTGAACTCTGTATTCCTGATTCTGGCTCGGCTGACTACTCCCCGTGTTGTTAACCCTTTCTGTCTAGCTAGTTTACCTGGCCAATTCTAAGGACCAGACAGTTAGAGATCTTTCACGGCTACTCTGTTGGTAGCTTCTGGGCTCTGTGGAGTGTGGGGTGTTAAGTACTGGGTGGTGGGATCTGGGAACCGTGACACTTGCGCCGAATAAACTCCATTTACCACAATCCTCTGTTGCCTGTCACTCAGCCACTGCCTAATCCATTCAATAATATTGGAATCCAAGCTCAAAGATTGCAATTTATTGATAATCCTTCTGTGCGGAACAGTATCAAAAGCCTTACTGAAATCTAAATAAGCATAATCATAAGATTGCACCACCTATGTCTATTATTTTTGTTACCCAATCAAAAAAATCAATAAGATTAGTTTGGCATGATCTCCCTGAGGTAAACCCATGTTATTTCTGGTCCTGTAATCTATGTGTTTTTAGATGTTCTACAATCCTTTCCTTTAACATGGTTTCCATTAATTTCCCCACTACTGACGTAAGACTAACTGGCCTATAGTTCCCCGATTCCTCCCTACTACCCTTCTTGTAAATGGGCACAACATTTGCTAATTTCCAGTCTTCTGGGATGACTCCCATTAACAAGGATTGGTTAAATAAATCTGTTAACGGTTTTGCTATTACACCACTGAGCTCTTTTAATAATTTAGGGTGGATCCCATCAGGCCCCATTGACTTATTTGTCTTTACTTTAGACAGCTGCTGTAGAACCTCCTCCTCTGTAAACTCATATGTAAATGTCTCGTTAGTGTTTCCTCCTAACTGAGGTCCCTTTCCTTCTTTTTCTTCTGCAAAGACTGAACAAAAATATTCATTGAGGCAGTTAGCGAGACTTTTATCCTCTTCTACATACCTTCCTTCCTTTGTTTTTAATCTAACTAATCCTTGTTTTACGTTTCTTTTCTCATTTATGTATCTAAAAAATGTTTTCTCCCCCTTTTTTACTGAGTGAGCTATTTTCTCTTCTGCGTGTGCTTTGGAAGTTCTTATAAATTGCTTTGCCTCTTTCTGCCTAATCTTATAGGTTTGCCTATCTTCTTCACTCCGAGTTTTTTTTATAATTATTGAATGCTATCTTTTTGTTCTTCACTATTTTGGCCACTTCTGCAGAGTACCACAGTGGTTTCTTCCCTTTTTTGTTTTTGCTAACAAGCCGAATGCAATTGCCTTTGGCCTTCAATAATGCCTCCTTTAAATAATCCCATTTCTCCTGGACTCCCTTTAAACTCCTCCAGTCTGATAATGACTCATTCACACAAAATCTCATTTTAGACAAATCTGTTTTTTTAAAGTCTAAAATTTTTTTTTTGGTGTTGCGGCTCCATCCCCTGTTCTTATATTAAACCACACTGACTGGTGATCACTAGATCCCAAATTTTCACCTACAACAATGTACAATACCAAACCTCCATTTGTGAGTATTAAATCCAATATGGCCTCTTTACGGGTCGGCTCCTCAACTACTTGTGTTAGAGATAATCCCAGTAGGGAGTTTAGAATATTTGTACTCCTGGTGCACCCAGCTATTTTGGTTTTCCAGTTCACATCAGGAAGATTAAAGTCCCCCATTATAATAACTTCCCCCTTCATTGCCATTTTGGCCATTTCCTCAAACAGCAGATTATCTAGCTCTTCTACTTGTCCAGGGGGTCTATAGATCACACCTACACGAGCTACTGTATGATTGCCAGATGTTAGTGTAACCCAAACTGACTCTATGTTCACCTCGCTCACTTTTATTTGGTTCGTTTTTATGTTGCTTTTCACATACAGGGCCACTCCTCCTCCTTTCCTACCTTCTCTGTCTTTTCTATATAAAGAGTACCCCGGTATTGTTATGTCCCAGTTATTTTTCTCAGTGAACCATGTCTCAGTAACCGCCACTAAATCTACTTTTTCCGCTGCCATCATTGCCTCCAGTTCATTGATTTTATTGACTAAACTGCGTGCATTTAAAGACACGACTCTGAGCTTGTCATTTTTTACCCTGCATGTTGCTTGCACCCTCCGATTTAGTTTTTGGGGGACAATCGGGCAGATTGTTTTTTACCCTTTCCCCCCCTCCTAGTTTAAATATTCCTTTGTGAAACCTTTGAACTTCTCACTGAGAACATATGTTCCCCTATGACTAAGATGCAAACCATCTTTTTTATACAGTTCCTTTCTGCTCCAATTAGAGCTATCATGGGACACAAAGCCAAATCCTTGC
This sequence comes from Leptobrachium leishanense, assembly GCA_009667805.1. Classification (NCBI taxonomy): domain Eukaryota; kingdom Metazoa; phylum Chordata; class Amphibia; order Anura; family Megophryidae; genus Leptobrachium; species Leptobrachium leishanense. The sequence continues at coordinate 314,123,666 of CM019067.1, forward strand.
TCCCGACACCATTCCCGAAGCCACAAATTAAATTCCCTATTGCGCATCTGCCTATCCTGAATGTTAGGCACCGGCAGAACTTCAGAGAATGTCATAGTGGACGCAATCTGCTGTATTTCACATCCAAGAACACAAAAATCTTCCTTAATCTCAGAAACCTCATTGCTAGCCAAGTCATTTGTCCCTAGATGGACTAGAACGTCCACTTCCCCTTGCTGCTTTGCTTGTTTGACAATATTGAGAATACGTCTCTTGTCTCTACGAGCAGTAGCCCCAGGAAGAGATCTCACCAAACCACTACTCTCCAGCTCAACACCTCTTATGATAGAATCACCCAGCAACAATTGCCTTCTATCAAGTCCCCCCTTTTCCATTTTGTCCTTGGTTGCAGTCCTGCATACCTTAGGCATAGGGGATGGTGGTTCCTCAACTATGGCGTCTGAGCCTACATCCGTCTTACCACTACACTCTGAAAGTGCCTCAAAAGAATTAAGAAGAGCCACATACTGTGGGACATGCCTTCTATCCACAACTCTAAGTCTACCAGATCCTACAGTAGTCCATCTGCCGCTCCTAGACGGCCTCTGTGGCAGTGGCTTTGTGACAGTCATAGCCTGAGTTTGTCTAACAGATAATTTACAAATCTCGGCGACTTCCTTCTTCGCTTGGCCGCTCATTGAGAACCACGTTGCCGGAGGAGCCTGGCAGTGTAGGAGGAGCCTGGCAGCGCCGGAGGAGCCTGGCTGGGTGAGCGCGGGGGCAAAAAGAGCTGGGGCAATATGTGAGTGGGGCAATACGAGCTGGGGCACTATGAGCGGGGGCACTATGAGTGGAGGGCACTATGAGCTGGGGCAATATAAGCTGGGGCACTATGAGCTGGAGGCAATATGAGCTGGGGCACAATGAGCTGGAGACAATATGAGCTGCGGCACTATGAGCTGGAGGCAATATGAGCTGGGGCACTATGAGCTGGAGGCAATGTGAGCTGGGGCACTATTTGCTGGGGCACTTTGAGCTGGAGGCAATATCAGCTGGGGCACTATGAGCTGGGGCACTATGAGCTGGAGGCACTATGAGCTGGAGGCACTATGAGCTGGAGGCACTATGAGCTGGGGCACTATGAGCTGGAGGCAATGTGAGCTGGGGCGCTATAAGCTGGAGGCAATATGAGCTGGGACACTGAGCTGGGGGCAATATGAGCTGGGGCAATATGAGCTGGGGGCACTATGAGCTGGGGCACTATGAGCTGGAGGCAATATGAGCTGGGGCACTATGAGCTGGAGTTAATATAAGCTGGGGGCACTATGAGTTGGGGCACTATGAGCTGGGGCAATGTGTGAGCTTGGGGAAATATGTGAGCTGGGGCATTTTATATGAGGTCTGTTATTATTGAAATGCGGTCACATGACATTAAATAAAAGTATCGTACTCGGTATCGGTGAGTACTCTTTAAAAGTATTGGTATTTGTACTCGGTCTTAAAAAAATGGTATCGGTGCATCCCTAATATATATATACAGTATATATATACAGTGGCAAGAAAAAAATATGTGAACCCTTTGGGATTATGTGGAGTTTTGCATGAATTGGTCATAAAATGTGCTCTGATCTTCATCTAAGTCACAACAATTTGAAAAACACAGTCTGCTTAAAATAATACAAAACAAACATTATATGTTTTCATGTTTTTATTGAATAGAACGTGTAAACATTCACAGTGCAGGGTGGAAAAAGTATGTGAACCTTTGGACTTAATAACTGGTTGACCCTCCTTTGGCAGCAATAACCTCAACCAAACGTTTCCTGTAGTTGCAGATCAGACCTGCACAACGATCTGGAGTAATTTTGGACCACTCCTCTTCACAAAACTGTTTCAGTGTAGCAATATTCTTGGGATGTCTGGTGTGAATCGCTCTCTTAAGGTCATGCCACAGCATTTCAATCGGGTTGAGGTCAGGACTCTGACTGGGCCACTCCAAAAGGCGTATTTTGTTTTGTTGAAGCCATTTTTTTGTTGAATTACTTGTATGCTCTGGGTGATTGTCCTGTTGCATCACCCATCCTCTGCGGAGCTTCAGCTGGCGGACAGATGGTCTTACGTTTTCCTTCAAAATGTCTTGATAAACTCTGGAATTCATTTTTCCATCAATGACAACAATCCGTCCAGACCCTGAGGCAGCAAAGCAGCCCCAAACCATGATGCTCCCTCCCCCATGTTTTACAGTGGCGATGAGGTTTTGATGTTGGTGTGCTGTGCCTTTTTTTCTCCACACATAGTGTTGTGTGTTTTTTCCAAACAACTCAATTTTGGTTTCATCTGTCCACAGAATATTTTGCCAGTAGTGCTGTGGAACATCCAGGTGCTCTTTTAGCAAACTTCAAACGTGCTGAAATATTCTTTTTGGACAGCAATGGCTTCCTACGTGGTGTCCTCCCATGTACTCCATTCTTGTTGAATGTTTTTCTTATTGTAGATGTGTCAACAAAAATGTTAGCATGTGCCAGAGATTTCTGTAAGTCTTTAGCTGACACTCTAGGATTCTTCTTTACCTCATTAAGCATTCTGCACTGTGCTCTTGCAGTCATCTTTACAGGATAATCACGCCTAGGGAGAGTAGCAACAGTGCTGAACTTTCTCCATTTGTAGACAGTCTGTCTTACCATGGACACATGAACATCAAGGCTTTTGGAGATACTTTTGTAACCCTTCCCAGCTTCATGCAAGTCAACAATTCTTGATCGTAGGTCTTCTGAGAGCTCTTTTCTGCGAGGCATGGTTCACATCAGGCAGTGCTTCTTGAAACCAGTAAACCCAAAACTGGTGTGTGTTTTTAAAGGGAAGGACAGCTTTCAGCAACACATCCAATAATATCCCACTAATTGGACTCAAGGTTGGCTCACTCCTGGCTCCAATTAGCTCTTGGAGAAGTCATTAGGCTAGGGGTTCACATACTTCTTCCACCCTGCACTGTGAATGTTTACATGTTCTCTTCAATAAACACATGAAAACATATAATGTTTGTGTTGTATTATTTTAAGCAGACTGTATTTTTCAAATTGTTGTGACTTAGGCTAGGGCCAGACGAAAGCATTTTTCCACGCGAACGTGAAAAAGTGCGTCCGAACGCATTGACGTATTTTTTCACGGAATGCGCAAAAACGGTCAGACAACGTGCATTTTCGTGCGTGATTTTGTATGGATCGTCAATAAAACACTTTTTGCGTCTGGACGTTATGTAGGCTGGACATTAGCAGCGTCTGACATCTCCTAATCACGCAAACACGCCGCTATGCCGCAGCTGCGCACTCAGTACGTCAGTACTAGCGGTTCAGCGTTCTCAGAAAAATGCATGCAAATTCCACTTGCGTTGCACGGCCGGACTTTTGTGCGGCCATACATCGTATATTGTCCGTCATTGCCCATCATCTGCTGCTAGTGCGGCTGTAATTATGTGTGCCAGAACGCACGTTAAAAGTACGCTGGTCTGAGATGAAGATCAGAGCACATTTTATGACCAATTCATGCAAAACTCCACGTAATCCCAAAGGGTTCACATACTTTTTCTTGCCACTGTATATACATGTATATATATATAAAAATCACGAGTATAGCACTCTGTAGTGATACATTTTCTATTGGACTAATGTTACATTTAAAATACAAGCTTTCGTAAGTGTTCCTCTCTTCTTCAGGTCTGGAAGCAATATTGAGCAAAATAATTGAATTAAAAATTAGGGGCTTAATTACAATCCCCATGTTAAAACGGGAGCAGAAGAGAGAAAAAACTGCGCCCGCAGTTTTCCCCCTACCGCCCCCGTTTTAATAAGGGATTACAATGCAGGTGCAAAAAATGTTGCCTGCATTGGTAGCGAGCGCTACGCCCCGGGATGCTCCAAGCACAAATACTCCATCAAGAACCAACAGGAAAAAACATATTGTACCTCGGTGGGACATCACTTCAATCTAACAGGCCACTCCATCCAAAACCTCAGAATTAAAATCCTCAAAGGACATTTTAAAGACCACTGTGAAAGCAAAACATATGAAATGAAAATGATCACATATTTCAACACTATTAAAAAAGGACTTAATGTAGATTCAGTTTTTTTAACCCATTATCATAACATCACATAAAATTCAGAATTCTGGTTGGGGTTTCGTTTTCTTTTTCCTTTTTTTATCTTGTTTTTTTTTCTTCTTCTGTGTCTTCTTCAGACTTCACTGTTTGTTTTTTTTCTTTTCACTTTCTCTTTGAAGTGGTCATGATCTTATCACTGTTGTCTTATGGGCCTGAGATCCCTCAATGGCTTTTTTTTTCTCCCGTTTTTCTTTCCCCACTCTGTCCATGCCATTTGGTGATTTACAACACCCCCACCCGTGTGTCCGATTAATGTCTTAATGTTTAATTCTATTATTTTGCTCAGTATAGCTTCCAGACCTGAAGAAGAGAGGAACACTCTCAAAAGATTGCATTTTAGATGTAACGTTAGTCCAATAAAAAAGGTATCAGTACATACTGCTGTACTCGTGATTTTGGCATCTGGACTAACAAGGCGAAATCAAAACTATATACTGTATATATAATTAATAACAAAATGAATGAGGTCACATTGGGGCATTGTCAGTATATATAGAGACAGTGCGTCCAATGTGACCTCATTCATAAAATGTATTTGATGTCAGGAAAAGTTCTGTCGAAATGTAAAACTCAATTAATTTAATATTGTATTAATAATATAGAAGAATTTATGGTTTCAAGAAATGTTCAGGGAATTATTTAAATTATTATTATTAATTCATGAGAGATTTAGAGCCAATACTTTCATATCTCAGTTCATTTCTGGGAGAATTTAATTGTGTTATTTAGATTTTTAGTAATTATTGTAAAATGTCAGCATGTTCTAGCTGGGCAGGTTTGCACTGTCTCCTTTAGTAAAATAAATAATTAAGTGCTCTCTACTCTTCTTTTGCATAAGGGTGCACTGAAAATATTATTATTCTGCGCTACTAGAGCTATTGTATTATTTACCAAATAGAATAAAGATTATAACGTAAAAGTATCAAGTGACAAGTTAAACAAATGAGACACAACACACAAACTTTCAGTTTAGTAATAATCTTGTGTATACAAAGTCACAGCAAATCCTGAACCAGCTAACAAATATCAAAAAAGTGCAAACACTGATTGAGATAGAAGGCAGGTAGAGCCGATTTGCCCCTGTTTTGGTGTTTCTAGGGGCCATTCATTTGTCTTTTGGTACGTTTGAGTTCGTGCTCCGAGAGGGGAGTCGGTGTTTGATTCATTGATCGATTTTTCCATTTTTCTTGCACATCGAGTTGTCTGGATCTTACTGGTTTTACGCAGTGAATTACTTGAACACCCCCCCCACCCGTTAGGCTTGTAAAATAAACAGTGGATGACCGAGTTGCATTACCTCCCCACAGAGAGTAAGGGTTTTTGATGACATGGCTCCTGAAGTAATAGAGCATGATCCCGCAATCTGTCCTTCTATTTCACAACATTTCTTAGTGTATATTATGCAGCCAAATAAATTCCTTACATAAACATAGACATTCATTCTCCCAAGAAAGGGAATAACAAAATATGAGGATGCAGAGGGGAAGACTTAGAGATCCTTGAATTAGAGAGATAATTTAGGCTCTCATTTATTGCTTAACCCTTTCGCTGCTGAGGCTTTTCCCGCCTCTGTGCTAAGGTCATTTTTACCAGTTTCGCTCATCATGTTTAAACGTGTTTTGAAGGCTTATTTTAGTATATGACCCAGACATATTATATATCGTTCTTTCCGTCAGACTCGGCAGATTCATAATATGTCATTATTATATGTATACGTCATGACCTGTCTGTTTTATAAACAAAAAATGCAATAAAATATGAATTTTCAATAATTTACAACGTGTAAAGTGTTTTTTTTTCACATTTTAACATGCAAGCAATTGCGGTTATATTTTGTATGGGGTGCGCTTGTTAAAAAAATTAGAGATGGGGTCTCGTTACATTTTTTTTTGGGGAAAATTACACGATTTTTAACAAACGCACCGCATACAAAAATCGTTAGTGCAGCATCATTGTTCACATTATAATTGAAATGGGAACAATATTGCTGCATTAACAAAACAAAAAAAAGAAAAAAAAATTGTTTATTTTTTTTTTATAATTTTTTTTTAAATTTGTTTTTATTTTTTTTTACAAAATTTTTCACAGTAGTCTTTGGTATCATTGGAACGGCCATGCTCTGGCCGATCCAACAGTACCAAACTTTAACCCCTAGCTGCCACGGATCGGGAGATAGGGAGTTCATTGGAACCCCCTATCTCCACCGTTGGTGGCAGCTAGGGGTTAACTCTAGGACTGGCGTCATCGTGCTATGCACGATGACGCCAGTCCTCAGGGGGAGTTCCCGGAGGCTTGGCCGACATCCAAGATGTCGGCCAGCTCCAGGAAAGGATCACGAACCGGCGTTTTTCAGCGCCGATTCGTGATCCGGCACCCCAGGGGTTAATGACAGCCACCGTTTGGAAGGGCAGGCTGTGCCCTTCCAAGCGGTGTCTGTTTTAACCCCCTGCTCCCTGGCGATCGGGAGGGAGAGAGGTCCGAAGTACCCCCCCCCTCCCTTTCAGGCGCCTCCTCCGCACATGCGGGGGGGGGCGCCTGAATTAGGTGTCATCGCGTCGCCGCGATTACACCTAATGTCCCCGCCGGGCTCCCGAGTGCTGGGCTGACATCCAAGATGTCAGCCCGCACCTGGGGGGGCGCAGCAATCCGCCGGAATCCGGCGGATTGCTGCCTCCTGTGCTCGGACGCACTGAGCGCATCTGTAGCACAGGAGAACCACTTGGCTGGACGCGCTGAGCGCGTCCTTAGCAGCCAAGTGGTTAAAGGGCCATGACCACCATAAAATAAAATGTCCTTATTGTGTTTCTTTGATGTTGCTGATATCTTACATGTGTTTTGTTTTACTCTTGTATGTATAGTTAAGAAAATATTTTCCTCTATACGTGTCACTGGGTGCATCCATTGTGTGATCTTTTGTGTTGTAAACTGCTCCCCCATCACAGTATCTTTCTGTGACTCACTGTGTGGCTTTGGCCATAGAATGGATTGAATGCGTCAGATTCCCCCCACCGAAAAATGTATCATAAGTATTGCATGTGTGTGGAATGCATGCAAACGACATTACAAGGGGGTAGCATAATGTGTTGTTAACCTACTATAATTTATCATTCAGCTGCCACTGCATATCTCAGGTAGCCTAGACAGCACAATAGATGCCCTGCAGCCTAGTCTAAAAATTCCTCCATTGTCTCTTCACTACAGCTTTATCCTATAAAACAGCTGTAAGGTGAGACTTGACCTATTGGTTAATGGTTCATCATGGGAAAAATCCACAAAATGGAAACAGGATATAAATAACAAACTTTATTTTTCCTTTTTGCATGAAATTACTGTAATTCAAAAAAAAAAACAGCAGCATGTGTTTTAAAATGGGTTTATAATGGGTTTTTGTTGGTATTGGACAGGTAATCTAGATACAATTTATGTTAGTACACCTGATTAAAGTAACTGCATATAAAAAGGAAAAATAAAAATAATAATCTCATGTTTCCAATTTGTGGATTTTTCCCATGATGCAATATTTACCAAAATCTGTGCAAAAGTTTTACTTTGTGACTGCAATCTATTTTATACATTATTTAACAGTTAATGAGAAGGTAATGTTTAGATAAGGCTGCAGGGGGCTATTGTTCTTCAGATAAGAGCTGGCAGCTGAATGGGATATGACAAGAAGCTTAACAGACTTCTATTTTACCCCCTGGTGATGTCCTTTGACTACATCCCACACAATACAATGATGTTAGTTGGTGACTGAGCCATCCACTCCATTCTATGGCCAAAGCCACACAGTGAGGAGCAAGTGATGGAAATATCCTGTGTGAGAGGACAGTTTACAACATAAAATATCACACAATGGATGCACCCAGTGACACATATAGAAGAAAATATTTTCTTAACTAAACATACAAGAGAAAAACAAAGCACATGTAAGATATCAGCAACATCAAATAAACACAACAAGGACATTGCATTTTTGGTTGTAGTGGCTCTTTAAATGTACTCTTCAAGTAACAAATTCACATATGCAGAAAAAAACCGTTAAATGGATCTTTGACATTTATGCTGTTGCTGTGATTCGCCAGCCATCCCTGCCTATGTCACATAAAGTATACTGTACCAAATTCTGAACACTTCATGAAAAAAGGAAACATATTTTTCCCCACATTTTATAAACTTAAAAGGAGATTATTGATCACAGCCTGGAAACTGAAAATGAATAATGTATCAAATCTATTTTGTGTTTAATATCCTCCGGTTATTTTAAATGATTGAATATCCCCCAGAGGACTGTGGTTTGTTCTTGTTGGCAGAGAAAAGAAACAAATAGCTTCTTCCTGTGTTAGTCTTGTCTTGTGTAAAGAGGATTTGTAGAACCGAATCCCTGGTGTAAACAATATTGGAAATTTGTTCGAAAAGGATTAAGGTTCCTCTAATGATTTGACCTAGGCAGCGTGCCTCGTGGCAGTCACCTGAGATGTAGTTAATGAAGGTCATTTTTAATACTAATAAGGGCAGGGGAAAAAACTAAATATAATATATAGAAATATTTCTCAACAATGTATCAGTCTCTTGTGTATCATTGTTTAAATTGAAATGGTGACTTTAATTCATTATAATCGACAAAGGTTCCATACATATATATGTGGTAGCATAAAAAGATCTACCACCTGTGATAAGAGGATGAAAAATCTTACAACTGTATTTGAATTGTTTTTCAATCTAGAGGTCGGGTCGGTGGTTGGTAGGAGAAGTGCCAGATTAACATAGGTCAAGGCCCCACAATAGATCCACTGAAAAGTTAGAACCACCTGTAACCAAGATAATGAGATCAAGAGGGATGAAGCAATGGCACAATGGACGTGTGTTTGTGTGTGTGTGTGTAGAATTGAACAGGAACGCAATGGGAGGTGAGAAGAGTGGGACAGAGAAACGATGGAAAATTAGATGAATTGGATAGAAAGACAATCACAGGTGATACTAATGTGATAGGAACACAATGGAAGGTGAGACGAATTGGATAGAGAAACAATGAGAGTTGAGAAGAATAGATCAGGAAAACAATGGTAAATGGAAGGCAAGACATATGGGAAAGGTACACAATGGAAGGTGAGATGTATGGGACAGGAACACAATGGAAGACGAGACATATGGGAAAGGAACACAATGGCAGGTGAGATGTATGGGACAGGACACATTGGAAGGTGAGATGTATGGGACAGGAATACGATGGAAGGTTTGATGTATGGGACAGGAATACAATGGAAGGTGAGTCATATGGCAAAGGAACACAATGGAAGGTGAAACATATGAGACAGGAATACAATGGAAGACGAGACATATGGAAAAGGAACACAATGGAAGGTGAGATGTATGAGGAAGGAACACATTGGAAGGTGAGAAGAATGAAAAAAAATATAGAACAATGGAAGATGATATAAACGGAGCCGGCAAGTGGCAACTCCTGGCTGCAAAATGGGACTAATATCATAAATCATTCATTATTTATATATTGGGACTATTCCCACTTTAAAATTAATGGAAACTAATTACTCCAAAATCTACTGGCTCCTGGCAAAGGAAATCTGGAAAATCGCTTGTTTGTGAAGGGGTTAAGCCTTTGCCCCCACTCAGATTAATGACAGGGGGTAGTTTTATTTTCCTTCTGTCTATACAGCCAATTGTACTTTTCATTTTAAGGTTGCATTATTTTTATTATGCACTAGTAACCATTGGGGTGACTTGCGTGTAGTGGGTTATTACACTACAATTAACAATCGTCAGATGTTATCGCTTTAATAAAAAAAATGAATAAAAAGGCCGCCTCTAACAGTAAGGAGTGAGTGGTGAAGCTTGTTTACAGGTTGTGTGGGCTATTTTATATTTGTTTTGTTGATGCATTCCATTCATCACTTTAATATCACCATTTTGTAACTCTAACTTCTTTATATGTTTTGTTCTGTTTTTCTCTTTTTTTCGCATACTGTACTGTGCGCGTCATCCAGAATCAATGAGAATTATCCACTAAACTAGAAACCAAAATATTAACCCCTTCATATCGAGATCAAATATACTCACAGGGTTATCCAAAGAGATTCGAAAAGTCACCGCACGTTCGGTAACTTTTCGTTCTCTTCAATTCGGTTCCTTTTGCCGATTGCATTTCGGTGACCCTGCGGTGTATTCAGCAAGCACCACAGGGTCCCCGAATTGCAGGGAAAAGCTACCGCAAACCTGACGAAAACTAACCGAATGCAGGCTGAAAACAAGCAAAAACATCTGGATTAACCTTCGAAAAAGCCGAACAGGAGCCGAACAGGAGCCGAATCACACAGAGCCGAAGCAGCTGTGAGGTAGAGGAGGCAGTGAATAAATTAGAAAAACCATCTGTATGAATCTGGGAAAATGAAACACTGTTTGCAAAGAAACTACTGAGCGAAAATATCTGAAATTTTCACAGGAGGTCCAGGGAATGATAATAAACAGGGCTGTTACAAAAAAATAAGTAAACTGAAAAAAAAAAGAAAAAAAAATCGGACTTTTAAAAAAAAAAAAAAAAAAACAGAAAAATGCTTAAAGTATCCTAAAAAATCTATAAATAAAGAGACTTTTTACTGCAGAATTTTATAATGAACGGTTTATTAGATATTGAATTAAAACGGGAATATTTTTAACATTGAAGTCTATGGGATTCTCCTGAATTAATTTGCCGAATTAAACCACCGAATGGCAGGGCATTAGGGGAACCTTTCACTGCTGGTTTGTGTTCTCTGAATAGCCGAAGCAGTGCTTTTTCATGGGGATTTCACTGCCCTCGAACAGGGACCGAACAGGCACCGTATGTGCAGGCAATTCGCCAGGATTTGGCGAATTGCCTGCTCTCTGGATAGCCGAATGGCCAGGAAAGGGAACCGAACGCTGATTTTCAGCGTTCGGTTACCTTTCTCAAGCAATTCGATCTCTTTGAATAACCCCCTCAGTCTTCAAAAACACCTGTGGGTGCAATGAGATCGAGTATACTCGATTTAGTCCAGTTTCTTTAGCAATGGAAAGAAATCCTGTTTGTTGCAACGTGTACCTGAAATTTCAACACCTTGGATATGACAGCCAATGTATTGAAATTATTTGAAAAGCTTTGAGATCTGTTTCTTCTACACTGAACCACAGAGCTCAGGCTAAACTGTACATGTAGTAACACTTTTTGGCCAGCAGAGGGAGCACTCTGCCTCTCAAAAAGGGCTTGCTTATAGTGAACCTATGCAGTTGGACGCCTCTCTATATAGTTACTGTGTGGGTAATGGAACAACATTTCCCATGAGACCATCGGGTCCTGCCAGAGGATTTATGGAAAATCTCTTGGTAGTGAAGGGGTTAACTAGACTGTTGCAACTTTTAGACAGAACGTAGTGAACAGATCAAATCAAACAATCTTCAAAACAGCAATTTATCCGGCTTGTCTATTAAGATCTAAAACTCCCAATTCCCCTGTCAGTCGTTCGCCATACGAGGTTTAGTCGATAATCAGAGGGAAATTGCTGTTTCCTTACTAATCTGATCCAATTTATAGGAGTAGCAGCGCAAATAGAATTACTATACGGCTTCTGCTGCTAGAATTAATACATTTAAATAAACAAATAAACCCAATTATAGCAAGTCATGTAGAATAAAGGCTTCTTTAGAGGGTCTGTGAAGTAGCTTCCGTGCATAAAGGAGCAGGTGAAGCTGCACTGAGCCTTAATGGAGATATCACCGCCTGCGTTAAGAACAACGGCAGCAGGAGTACCGTAACTGTTAGTATAGTCGTTATAATGGCCTTAAATGTTCAATTATTGCACACTATTAAATTAAAGGAACACTATATTTAAAAAAACAGAGTTATTTAACCCCTTCACTACCAAGCGATTTTCCAAAAAAAGACATTGTTAGAAACCGGTGTTTTTTTGTAAAATCATTTTTGATTAATTATAAAGTAATAAATATTTGAGCTTACATCCATTATATGTCTTACTGTAAACAACCTAATTTTTGGCCAGTAGATGGCGCCATCTACTGCCAAATTGAGTTTTGAGGTTTGTGCGGCAGGTCTATTTTCTTCTATTTCTCTCTGCATCGGCTGCTGAAAGCCCGATATTTCAGAGCACTCATCAGCTGATTTTACACAGTTTTAGCTCTTTGGGCATTATGCCCACAGGGCTAAAATTTGGGGGACACCTTATACAGCCCAAAAGCAAACGAAGTTCGTTTGTGGCAAACAAATTTAATTAGCTTTTGTGCTGCAGATCAGCAGATCAAGATATCTCGATAATGGGGCCTTTGAAGCCAGAGATATCGCGATATCAGCAGTGAAGGGGTTAAATAATTGGGCTGATGATGCAGACATCCTCTTCACAATATTTATTTATTTTCTTTTTTCTTTTCAGCTGTTTTTTTACTCGGAAATCCATGAAGCTTTTTTGCTCGATTTGCACTCCTACGCAACTTCCATAGCTTAGGAGCCGCAAACTGTGCAACCCTACAGGACTTGCACACTCTACGTATGCAGGTTCCATACAGGGGCTCCTGTACAGAGTTGCACGCGCATGCACAGAACGACGAATTGGCCGCCTCTTTGAGACTAACAACAATTGGTCTCAGAGAGGGTGAAATTGGCACACGGAAACTCCTCCACTTCACCCAGCTATTTCTCTAGATCGGGGCAGCAAGGAGGGATGGGAGGGGGGCATGCCTCCCATCCCGACCACTTTATAAAGTGATTAAACTGTCTCCAGGCTGAGAGAAAGACACAGAGAATTATTGCTCGTACAGCCCCTTTACATTTTAGAGACACATTATCTATCACGTTAGATAAGTCTACATTTAACTGAAAATAATGAATGATAATGCTTGTGGCGATTTATTTATCGAAGAAATTGGATCAATAGACGGAGACAATGGTTGTAATAGAGATTAATCACATTAATGCACAATCCAATACAATTATTAAAAGCTGAAAAAGAAACATAATATCCCTCATTAATCTCAGATACTTAAAGGGCAGGTGATTTGGAGTATTAATAAAACACAAATACACACTGGTTTAGGGACATACATAAAGATTAGTTCATAAAAATGCGCATGTACGTTCATAGGAAATAAATCTGGAAAATAGTCATAGTGACCGGAACACCAAAATAATAAAGAGAACAGTAACTTAACAGATCTCAGTACCCCGACCAGCTCACATCTGTCAATGCCGCTTTCTTGCTGGACCCCCGTGTTCTTCCCAGCAGACTCTTGTGCCTTTCTCTAGTCCTTAGAAGAAGCTTAAGGACTGGGACACGTAAAGAGCCTTGCTAGCATCCCCCAGAAATAAAACGACGCTGTATATCTGTGAGGTTTTGAACAGCTTTGTTGAGGTAAATATATACAGTCCCAGGAGGGGCCTAAAACCAAATTTAACATAACACCCTGGCATGTTACAGTACTACATGATAATCCTTCCCCTAGAAAATGTTGTGTTTCCCATGTTCTGATTTTGTGAAGTTTCTTCAGTATGCTTCTCAGTGTGTGAGATATAATCAGACCAGGAACAGACAGTGACATAAACATTGCGTCAACATTTCTAGACAGAACAATGACCGTTGTTAATGGTAAACAGGATTACAGCCTAAAACAGCAAATAATGGGGTAGTGTTTGCCCGACAAAGCAGATTAACAAACACCCCTGAAATGCACACAGATATTAACACATTCCTGAGAGGTGATGCTGTTAAAGACTAACATAACCCAGCCAGCAATCATATCAGCAGATAGCAACTGATATCCTAACACCTTTCTATCATGGCCAGCATTAGGTTTTTCAGCAATATGAGCTACAGTAGCTCTTCTATGTGATCGGACCAGATGAACTAGCCTTCACTCCCCATGTGCATCAATGAGCCTACTACCAAAAGACTACTTTTGGTAGGTACTAACTATTGCACACCAAGAACACCCCACAAGACTTGCCGTGTTGGTCAAAAATGCTTTGACCCAGTAGTCTTGCCGTCACTATTTGGCACTGGTCAAAGTCACTCAGATCTTTTTACCCATTTTTTATGCTTCCAACACATGAAGTTTAAGAACTGACTGTTCTTAATAGCTCCTAATATATCCCACCTTGTGACAATATATCCCACCTTGTGACAATATATCCCACCCCGTGACAATATATCCCACCCCGTGACAACATGTCCCACCTCATGATAATATATCCCACCCCGTAACAATATATCCCACCTCGTGACAATATATCCCAACTTGTGACTATATATCCCACCCCGTGATAATATATCCCACCCCGTAGCAATATATCCCACCTTGTGACAATATATCCCACCCGTGACAATACATCCCACTTTGTGACAATATATCACACCCCATAACAATATATCCCACCCCGTGACAATATATCCCACCTCAAGACAATATATCCCACCCATGACAATATATCCCACCTCGCAGCATTATATCCCACCCGTGACAATATATCCCACCTTGTGACAATATATCCCACCCCGTGACAATATATCCCACCTTGTGACAATATATCCCACCCCATGACAATATATCCCACCTTGTGACAATATATCCCACCCAATGACAATATATCCCACCTCGTAACAGGCGCCATTGTAACCATACAATTTTATTCGCTACACCTGTCAGGGGGTTTAATGTTGTGACTGACCAGTGTATATACTTAAATAATAACTATGTAACTATATTGAGATGTTGTAGCTGTTAATATTTTATTGTTTTAATGTGATTATCTCTATTTATACCTATGAATGTCCATATCATCAATAGAGTTTAAAAGCCTATACCACGCCTTCAATCTATCAGGGTTATCCAAAGAGATCCGAATTGCTTGAGAAAGGTAACCGAATGCTGAAAATCAGCGTTCGGTTACCTTTCCTGGCTATTCGGCTATCCAGAGAGCAGGCAATTCGCCAAATCCTGGCGAATTGCCTGCACATACGGTGCCTGTTCGAGGGCAGTGAAAACCCCATGAAAAAGCACTGCTTCGGCTATTCAGAGAACACAAACCAGCAGTGAAAGGTTCCCGAAATGCCCTGCCATTCGGTGGTTTAATTCGGCAAGTTAATTCAGGAGAATCCCATAGGCTTCAATGTTAAAAATATTCCCGTTTTAATTCAATATCTAATAAACCGGTCATTATAAAATTCTGCAGCAAAAAGTCTCTTTATTTATAGATATTTTAAAAGTCCGATTTTTTTTTTTTTTTAAAGTTTACTTATTTTTTCTGTAACAGCCCTTTTAATTATCATTCCCTGGACCTCCTGTGTAAATTTCAGACATTTTCGCTCAGTAGTTTCTTTGCAAACAGCGTTTCATTTTCACATTCATACAAACGGTTTTGCTAATTTATTCACCTCCCTCGTCTGCGGTCTCAGCTGCTTCGGCTGCTCGGCTTTTTCCGTGGTTTTCGCAGGTTAATCCAGATGTTTTTGAGGGTTTTCGGCGTGCATTCGGTGGGTTTTGCGGTTAGTTTTCGTCAGGTTTGCGGCAGCTTTTCCCTGCAATTCGGGGACCCTGTGCTGTTTGCTGAATATACCGCAGGGTCACCAAAATGGGATCGGCAACACCAACCGAATTGAAGAGAACGAAAAGTCACCGAACGTGCTGTGACTTTTCGAATCTCTTTGGATAACCCTGTATATCTGTTGCTATTCAGTTCTCAGTAGACACAGCCATTCTGTCCTCTGTCCTCTGTACTCAACAATAACCCTTGCATATCAGATTAAAGCGTGCGCCGCAGCTGACGAACCTTGATCAGCGCCAAATATCTAATAAAATAAATAGTTCCTTATAAAATGCGTAACCCTGTTTTATAGTTATACGAGTTGAAATGATCACTTTAAAAGCGGTTGTAAACGGCTGTTATTTTCAATAAACCCTGGATGAATATAGCAAGATATTATACTATACAATCACCTGTAAAGTCATTTACTTAAAAATGTCTTCACAAACGCATCTTGACAGAAAAAAAATAACACGGCAGATGAAACGGAAGAATCTGTATATAATTTTCCCTCTTCATGGAACTGTGTTTGGAAAACCAGTAATTTCTTAACCTGCAATTTTACCTGTGCATAAAATGACAGTAAAAGTTAAGCACAATACATAAAATAAAAACAGTAACAAATTGATTGCATGCTGGAAGGAAACGGTGTCAGGAGGGAAATGAATCTGAGTTCTTACAATAAAGCATTTCCTCGTATAGAGATGCTTACACTATAATTACTGCTTCATTTAGTGTTTATGTGAATCTGGCTGCCGGAGGCGCTCAGTAAACAGACGTACACAGATTATAAAATGCTACTGATAATGGCTGATGGAACGCATGCAGGGTAGACAGATACAGACAAACGGACAGGATTGGCAAGCAGAAAGATAGATAGATGATAGATAGGATAGAAACATAAATGACCCCACCCCCACGCACCTTATTCGTTCTGTCCTACCAGTCATTGTCCCTGCTTTGACTCATATTTTTAACTTCTATCTCTCTCCTCTGGAGTCTTCCCCTCAGTATTCAATCGTTGTCTGATCACCCTCATTCTACAGAAGCCATCTCTTGATCCCACCTCCCTTTCAAACTACCATCCCATCTCTCTGCTCCCCGTTGACTTCAAAATCTTAGAATGTCTGGTCTATAACCAGCTCACCGATTTTCACGCTGCTAAATCTCGACTCAATCCATACCAGTCCGTCTTTC
The DNA here is from genome assembly GCA_009667805.1 of Leptobrachium leishanense. Classification (NCBI taxonomy): domain Eukaryota; kingdom Metazoa; phylum Chordata; class Amphibia; order Anura; family Megophryidae; genus Leptobrachium; species Leptobrachium leishanense. Next base: position 314,140,561 of record CM019067.1, read on the forward strand.
CAGCACTCCACTGAAACTGCTCTGACCAAGGTGACTAATGATTTAGTTGCTGCTAAAACCAAAGGTCACTTCTTTCTGTTTATTATTCTTGACCTTTCCGCTGCATACGACATTGTTGACCACCCTCTCCTGCTCCTCAGGCTACATCAACTTTGCCTCAGTGGCACCGCTCTCTCCCGGCTCTCTTCCTATTTCTCTCTTCACTCCTTCAGTGTCTCCTTTGCTGGTAACTCTTCACCCCCAGTTCCTCTCTCAGTTGTGGTACCTCATGGCTCTGTTCTGGGTCCCCTACTCTTCTCAAGTTATACCGCCTCAATGGGAAACCTCATTTCTTCCTATGGTTTCCAAAATCATCTCTATGCTGACATACCCAAATCTTCCTTTCCTCCAACGGGTCTTTATCCTCCTGTGCTGAGCCGTGTTACAGCCTTCCTGTCAGCTGTCTTCGACTGGGTGGCAATTCATTTCCTAAAGCTCAACCTCTCTAAAACTGAGCTTCTCGTCTTCCCTCCCTCTAAAACATTATTCCTGCACCCATTTACCTTCAAGGTGAATGGTACCACCATTACTTCTAACTCTCAGGCTTGTTGCCTTTGGGTCCTCTTCAAACCGTATCTCTTTTTCACTCCTCACATTCAGTCGTTAACCAAATCTTGCTACTTCCACTTAAAAAACATTGAACGAGTCCGTCTCTGTCTTAATCAGGACTCTGCTAAAATGCTCATCCAAGCCTTTATTAACTCCCGCCTTGACTACTGTAACCTCCTTCACTCTGGCCTTAAGAGATCCCAGATTCTCCCTCTGCAGTCTGTAATGAATGCCTGTGCCATGCTCATCCACCTCACCTCCCACACCTCTCACACCTCACCCCCCGCACCTCTCACACCTCACCCCCCCCCGCACCTCTCACATGTCGCCCCTTTGTCAATCTCTACACTGGCTCCATTTCCTTTAGAATAAAATTTGAAATACTGGTGCTCACCTACAAAGCTCTCCATAACCGCAACCCTACCTGCATCTCCTCCCTTATGAACAGGTACATCCCATGACGACCATTTCACTCGGCCAATGATCTGATGCTATCAGTTCCTCATACCCGCACCCCCAACTCTTGCTTCAGGACTTCTCCCAAGCTGCCCCCTTTCTATGGAACTCCCTCCCCCTCAACATTAGGCTCTCTCTGTCTCTCCAGTCCTTCAAGACGTCTCTGAAAACACATTACTTTAGAGAATCCTATCATCTCACCCCATGATTCCCCACTGAACATTTCTTGCACCATCTTCTCACCCAGCCCACATGCACCCCGCTACTTCAGGTTCTCTATTTACCCTCACCTAGTGTGTCACCCCTCTCCTCTTAGATTCTAAGCTCACAAGCAGGGTCCTCTCTCCTCCTGTTCTATGTTTATCTTATAGGTGCCATTGTTATTCTGTCTCACCCATTGTACAATGCTATGGAACTTGTTAGCGCTTTACAAATACTTGCAACTGTAACTGATAGATAAATACAGAGAGATAGTAGATACACACAGATTGATTCAAATAGATACATATAGATAGACAGATAGTTACATAGAAAGTACCCGCAGTAGTTCAGGTTTTCCAGATATGTGAAGCACAGCACGGGTGATACGATATGCTGCTCAGTGATTGCAGGATTCAGTCTGCATTTCCCCAAGGTGATCCTTAAAACCTGGCCTGTTAGGGCTACTTGAGGACTGTGGTTGGGAACCACTGGAATAGACCCATAGCTTGATACAGATAGATAAATAAATGGAGATACTGTATCTCACAGAAGTGAGCACACACCTCACATTTTTGTAAATATTTTATTATCAGGGTTATTCAAAGAGATTCGAAAAGTCACCGCACGTTCAGTGACTTTTCGTTCTCTTCAATTCGGTGCAAATCGGCTTTCCCATTTCGGCCACCCTGCATTCAGCGAGCGCCACAGGGCTGTCGAAGTGCAGGGAAAAGCTGCCGAAAACCCGGCAAATGCACACCGAAAACCCGCAAAAACATCTGGATTAACCCGCCGAAAACCACGGAAAAACCCAAGCAGGATCACACGCAGTGAAGCCGCCGGAAAAAGCCGACACCGCAGAAGAAGGCAGTGAACAAATTAGCAAAACAGTTTGCATGAATGTTTGAAAAGTGAAACGCTGTTTGCAAAGAAACTACTGAGCGAAAATGTCTGAAATTTACATATGAGGTCCAGGGAAGGATAATAAAAAGGTCTGTTACAGAAAAAAGAAGTAAACTTAAAAAAAACAAAAAAAAACAGACTTTTTAAAAAAAATTTTTTACAGAAAAATGCTTAACATATCCTAAAAATTCTATAAATAAAGAGACTCTTTACAGCAGAATATTCTAATGAGCGGTTTATTAGATATTGAATTAAAATGGGAATATTTTTAACATTGAAGCCTATGGGATTCTCCTGAATAAACCTGTCGAATTAAACCACCGAATGACAGGGCATTTCACTGCTGGTTTGTGTTTTCTGAATAGCCGAAGCAGTACTTTTTAATGGGGGATTTCACTGCCCTCGAACAGGCACCGTATGTTCAGGCAATTCGCCAGGATTTGGCGAATTGCCTGCTCTCTGGATAGCCGAATGACCATCTCCAGCCATTCGGATCTCTTTGAATAACCCTGTATATCTTTTCATGTGACAACACTGAAGAAATGACACTTTTTTACTATGTAAAGTAGTGAATGTACAGCTTGTATAACAGTGTGAATTTACTGTCCCCTCATAATAACTCAACACACAGCCATTAATGTCGAAACCGCTGCCAACAAAAGTGACTACACCCTTAAGTGAAAATGTCCAAATCGGGCATGAAGAAAGTGATATATTAGCAATACAGATTATCCATTTACCAAAACACATAACATGCCTCAAATAATCGATGAGTCAAAAACACAGAAGAAAGCAGGATATCATGTGAAATAGGGGCATCAATTTTAATAATCTTTTGCAACGACATTTATGATTGTTATTCATGCACTTATAATAATAAATAATAATTAAGTTTTATTATTTGTACTGCAGACTGCCGTAAAAAACAACTTTATTTGACAGAAAATGAAAAATTTGCATTTAGAGCTACGATAATATTTTAAAGGATATACATAACAAGTACTATATTATTACTGCAGTTTATTATTTTTCATGCAATTGAAATATGAGCAAATCTTCAGTGAAATATAAAAAGGACCAGGTTCCTGATGTGTTGTAATTTAACATGATGTAAGTTTAAGTTCAGGTCTGTTTTTTTTTTTTTTTTTAATTGCTATATCATCAATTCCTTCGCTCCTTCGCTAGCAAGTGTTTTTTGTTTGGAAAATGTATTTGAATCAACGCTAACAATTAAATATGGGGTAAAAGAGAACTTTTTTGCACAGAAATTGTTGTTTTGAGAAAGTAAACATTTTTAAATAATGTAAATATGCTCATTTCCCATGTATTTGTTTCTCCGTTGCAGAAATATTACTGGGATGATAGATTCTAAACTCTAGATGGCGTCCCTTGGCTGACACAATGTTGCATGGGGTCTGCTTTATCAGCATACAGGCAGAAATGGCCCTTGTGTCAGATCCAGTAAATGTGATGCAGACAGATAATAACTGTCACGGGGCACCTGGCTTGAGCCAAGGTGGGGCCCATATTTGAGGTTGATATCCCAGAGGCAGGATTGCTGCTGGTTGCATAACAGACAGACAGACAAAACACTAAACAGCAGGAAGGGTAAGGCTTAAGGAGAGAACCAATACACAGGCATCCATCAGCATACAAGGAAACCCTAATCTGAACACTGGACCTTAGATGGCCATCTCTGAACTAATGGTGGGTACATAACTGTTGGACGAAGCACATAGAACAAGAGGGGCAAACCCAGAGACGTGGTAAAATAACAAGAGACGAAGTTTAGGGACCAGATCAGATTATCAGACAAAGCCAGGGGTCAGAACAAAACGAGGTAATAATACACAAGTCAACACACAATAGGAGCAGAGAGCATAAAGGATAACACGATTGAACAGTCAGGAAGCAAAGCCAGGGGCTGATACAATAAATCAGTTATCACAGAAACACACTGATCAGGATAAACCAAAAATAAAGAAACGGCAAAGACAAGGCAAACAGAGGGACTACCAGACAAAGGAAATAGGGAACCAGAAATAAACTGGCAGCAGATAGACCCTTATGACAGAGCCCTGCTGAATGGGAGAGACTGACTTACAAAGGGAGTAGGCCAGTGCTATGGATCAGGTGGTAAAGGACCTACCAGGCTGCAGGGAAATCCTTGAGCGGAAGGTGGAGAGGGGTGTACTAGACAGGGGTAAGACCCAGCCTGGATCACCTCTCCTATAGGACTCAGGGCTGGACAAGTGGTAATAAAATGTTCAGATCTCCTGCTTATGGGGGTTTGTAGTGATCATAATGAGATTATTAGCAATGCAATATCTGTATGTGCTGCATAATGCCTGTGTATGGCAATTACAGCAACACCTTGTATCTGTATGTGCTGCATAATGCCTGTGTATGGCAATTACAGCAACACCTTATATCTGTATGTGCTGCATAATGCCTGTGTATGGAAATTACAGCAACACCTTGTATCTGTATGTGCTGCATAATGCCTGTGTATGGCAATTACAGCAACACCTTATATCTGTATGTGCTGCATAATGCCTGTGTATGGAAATTACAGCAACACCTTGTATCTGTATGTGCTGCATAATGCCTGTGTATGAAAATTACAGCAACACCTTGTATCTGTATGTGCTGCATAATGCCTGTGTATGGCAATTACAGCAACACCTTATATCTGTATGTGCTGCATAATGCCTGTGTATGGAAATACAGCAACACCTTGTATCTGTATGTGCTGCATAATGCCTGTGTATGAAAATTACAGCAACACCTTGTATCTGTATGTGCTGCATAATGGCTGTGTATGGCAATTACAGCAACACCTTGTATCTGTATGTGCTGCATAATGCCTGTGTATGGCAATTACAGTAACACCTTGTATCTGTATGTGCTGCATAATGCCTGTGTATGGCAATTACAGCAACACCTTGTATCTGTGTGTGCTGCATAATGCCTGTGTATGGCAATTACAGCAACACCTTGTATCTGTACTGTACAGGGATTTTACACTCGTTATAACCCACTGAATCTTATCCCTGTACAGCAGTGACTGACCTCACAGCTCTCCATGGATTCTGCCCTCTTCCTGGCTGCTGTAACACAGCAACAAAGTTTTTGAATTTTTTGTTATAGAGAGAGGTTCGGGGCTGCTATTTGTAGTTTGTTTACCATAATGCAAGGTAACTGGAGAGATAAAACAATGAATTTCAGTTCTCCACAGGGGGCGCACTAATCTTGCTTTAAATAGATATGCAAATGAGCTTTGATATGCTAATGATTTCTTTTCAATGCATTACAATGCAAAATCAAGTTAACTCGATTTTGACAGTGCATGGGGTTAATCCATTACCCTGTTCGAGTTTTAATGGCACCATTCTACGCAGGAAAATATCTAGGAATTACAAAAAAAACTGTAAAAAGATGTGTAGATAACGAAAAAGCAGGTTTTTGTGTAAAACGTTCTAGTTACAAAGGAAAATCGCACAAAGCTGTAATATTATATTTACCACTAATCTCCGAGCGATTAGTGAAATTAAATCAAATTCTTCTGACAAGAGGTCAGCACACTTGTCAATGTGATAACTTCCACGCAATCCAATTACATAGTTTATCCTGAAATTGGAACAACTACTGCCACAGCTTGGTGGGATGTAATTAAGTGAGTCATTGTCGATGCGTTGAGATAATTTGCAACGTTAACGTTCTAAATGTAAAAGGTATCATTAGCTCCTGTGTTTCCAACACTGTAGACTTTATAGCTTTATTTGATACTTTTACTTTATCATACAGATAATATTTGGCGCTGTGCCAACCCTGAGGGCCGTATTCCCTTCCTAACGTTTAAATGGGGATGCTAATGGGGAAAACCTGCGTCCGCAAGTTTCCCCGTAGCATCCCCATTTTAGCGTGATATTCGGGACCTTGGCACCTTGCCCTGGAACGCAACGCTACCTGCAGTGATACTCGTGGTAGCGCTTCCACACCGCCGCAAGTATCACCTCTTGGAGTCCTATGAACTCCGTGAAGGGTTGCGTTTCCAGGCCGCTAACCCTGCGAGATCGTGCAGTGCCGCGGAGTGATCGCGGAGGGAAACTGGGGGCTATTTCTCACCAGTCTCACTCTGCTCCCGGGGACAAGAAGCAGTGGATCGGGCCACTGTTCTCACCGTGGGATGAGAGGCAAGTATCTGATTTATTGGGGAAGGGGTTAAGGCGGTGCTAAATGATTTTGGAAAATCAGACTCAATTAGCACCAGTTTTTAGGTATCGCTAAAATTTTGGTTTGCACATCTGAGCTGTAATTAGCGCTAGGACTTTGTAATACCTTATTTATCGAAAAGCTAATTACTGATTACCCTCCCAATGTTAAGTATATGATGCGCAATGTACAGTAAGCTCACGCAAGCTCGCACAATTACCAATGCGCTAACAGAATTTTCAAGGGTTGAGCGTCAGGAATGTAATATTGGGGGCATGAGTTAATATTTTTTAAGACATCTCGGGCCCTATTACATTCTTCACGCAAAAACGCTCGCGCAAAGTGTGAATTTTTGCGCGAAGTGTTAAACGTTAACGCGCGTAAAACAACGCTAGTATTACAATCCTCACGCATTTTTTCATCCGTCAAAAAATAACGAGCGTAAAACAGATACGCACAAACGCGCGCAGCAACGTTGCGCGCAGAAATCAGTGTGCGGACTGTTTTTTCACGTGATTCAGCCAATCAGAATTAAGAACCACAATTGTCTCGCGTTAAGTTTTTGTGCCTGTCAAAGTCAATGCGCATATATGCTGCATCAATAAAAAAAACACGCACAACTTCTCCATTTTATTGGTTTGGGTATGTGTAGAATGTGTAACTATACTTTGCTGCGTATTATTTTTTTGTGCTGGTGTATTTGGTTTTGGCCAGGTTGATAGAATTTGCCATTAACACCAGCTGTTAGGAGTTGCTAAAATGATGCGCGCAAAGGCTGTGCGTTACAAACTGCGCATAAATTGTAATACCATCCGCGTAGCAGCACACAAACGCATTTGCGCGCACAATATTAAGTTTAGAACGCTCGCAGTAAAGTACACTTGCGCAGCGTTTGCGCAGGTTCACCCGCGATAGACGTATACGCACATTTCTTGCGCTGACATTGTAATGCGACGTTCAGCGCAAATGGTTTTGCCCCTCGTGTTAATGCATTTTTCCGCACGCGCTGACGTTTGCGCGAAGATTGTAATAGGGCCCCTCATGTCTGTTTTCAAACATTTCTATTCGTGCTTGCAAAAAGCACATACAATTTTTTCATTTTCTTCTGCTGAGGTTAGGCAGCGCAAAACATGCATCGTCACTCCCTCTGAGTTTACGTGAATGGATTAAAAAATCCCCAACAACTCAAGTCAATATTTAACTATCTGCCCTAGAAAATAGTTCTATTGTGCACTACATTCAAAAAGTTTAATTATAGGGTCATTCATGAAAAATAAGTAGATATGAATTAACATACCGGCTGGGTGGAGTAGAGGTAACATCACTGCTCTGCGTGGAGAGAGCATGTGGAGACATGGGTTCGATCCCAGCAAGACCACCTCTCCAGTAAGTGTCCTTGGGTAAGACACCTAACGGTACATGCTCGCCACCCAGGACATACTTGAAAATGAGAGAAATCTCAATGTATCCTTCCTGGTAAAATCCTTTCTCAAAAAAAAATGCTTATTTGTGAAATGACCAATGACAATAGCAATGCGCTTATATACTGTACATCCATATTACTGAATACTGCTCCTAACTGTAAAAAATACATAAAAACACTATCATTATTGTTGTTATTATCATTGTGGAATGTCAGTTTTGGATTACCAGCATTTATTTGGAATATTCTCTGATAAAAATCATCATCCTTTCATGTCAAGCAATTCAATCTCTCCTGAAAACACCATTCTGCTATTTACATAATATGCGGATTTTAGAGTAACTGCGCCATTTAAATCAGATTCAAATTACTATTTACTTGGTAGATTATTTTTTTCGAAGGCTTTTGAGATGTTAAATTGTACATTAAATAATGGATATTTTGAAGCATCTAAAAATACTAGCGCCAGTAAGTGCTCCATACAAATACGTCCAGCGCAACAGAAAAGGGACACAGAAAATAGGTAGAGACACAGAACAAATAAAACCTACATTTCATACAGATACATACATAAATACATTTGTTCTGAAATGTCCTTATTTACAGTGCATTCAGAAAGTATTCAGACACCTTCATTTCTTTCACATGGCTTATATGGAAGCTGTATGCTAAACCTATACTATTTTTCCACATCAGTCAACTCTCAATTACTCCATAACGTCAACATAAAAAGAGATTAATATCTTTGTTTTTGCAACATTGCAAATTTGTTAAAATGAAAAAAATAAAAAATGAAACATGACGTTAAAGGGCCACTACCACCAAAAAATGAAATGTCCTTATAGTGTTTATATATGTTGCTGATATCTTACTTGTGCTTTGTTTTTCTCTTGTATGTTTAGAAAATAATATACTCTATGGGCTAAATTACAATCCTCACGTTAAAACGGAGGCACTAGGGAGAAAAAAACTAAGCGCCGCCGCCAGTGGCGTAGCGTGGGGGGGCCAACAGGGCGGTGGCCCCGGGTGCAATTTTCTTAGGTGAACCAACTCAGGTGAACGGTGTAGGACTTACAGCAGTTTGCAGATGTGCCTCCCACTTGTTAAGGGACCAAAGGTAATGGGACAGAATAATAATCATAAATCAAACTTTCCCTTCTTAATACTTGGTTGCAAATCCTTTGCAGTCAATCACAGCCTGAAGTCTGGAACGCATAGACATCACCAGACGCTGGGTTTCATCCCTGGTGATGCTCTGCCAGGCCTCTACTGCAACGGTCTTCAGTTCCTGCTTGTTCTTGGGGCATTTTCCCTTCAGTTTTGTCTTCAGCAAGTGAAATGCATGCTCAATGGGATTCAGGTCCGGTGATTGACTTGGCCATTGCATAACATTCCACTTCTGTCCCTTCAAAAACTCTTTGGTTGCTTTTGCAGTATGCTTTGGGTCATTGTCCATCTGCACTGTGAAGCGCTGTCCAATGAGTTCTGCAGCATTTGGCTGAATGTGAGCAGATAATATTGCCCGAAACACTTCAGAATTCATCCTGCTGCTTTTGTCAGCAGTCACATCATCAATAAATACAAGAGAACCAGTTCCATTGGCAGCCATACATGCCCACGCCATGATACTACCACCACCATGCTTCACTGATGAGGTGGTATGCTTATGATCATGAGCAGTTCCTTTCCTTCTCCATACTCTTCTCTTCCCATCACTCTGGTACAAGTTGATCTTGGTCTCATCTGTCCATAGGATCAGGGCCGGCGCTAATGTAAGGCAGCTCAGGCGGCTGCCTTACTGTCCTGGCCTGGTGCCAAACTAGGGGGCGCCACAATCTAGTTCCCTGGCCACTGCTGGCCGGGGGTTTCTAGTGCCGCCCATTAGAAAAAGTATCCTCCTCCTCCTCCTTGTGACTGGAGCAGCTCCTTCACTTCCGGGCTGATGAGGGGGAGGGCGCTCCCGAGATGCAGCAGAGCTGTGGGCCAAGTGCTGCCTCGTGCTGCAGTGGTGCTCCTCTTCCAGCTGACAGGTGAGGAGGTGTGACCAGCCCTGCTCCGCAGCAGAGATCCCCCAGGGCAGGAGGTGAGTGATCCCACTTCCTGCTCTCCCTCCCTCTGCCCCGAGATTGTGGCACTCCTCCTCCTCTATACACACACACAATTGCTCCTGCTGTGAAGGAGAAGCTTGTGTTTTTAATTCATGTTGGACCAGGTATCTGAGCTGAGCACTGTGCATCAGCTGTGCTTTTTAATGTGGAGCTCAAATACCTGGTCCAGCAAGAGTTAAAAACACAACTTCTCCTTCACAGCAGGGGAGATCTCTCTTATATCATTGTTACATGGAATAGCCTCCCAGTGGGGGCAGTAACAGTAATATTGAAAGGGCAGTATATAGATGGAATAGCCTCCCAGTGGGGGCAGTAACAGTAATATTGAAAGGGCAGTATATAGATGGAATAGCCTCCCAGTGGGGGCAGTAACAATGATATAGAAAGGGTAGTAGATACATGGAATAGCCTCCCAGTGGGGGCAGTAACAGTGATGGAGGCTATTCCATGTATCTACTACCCTTTCTATATCACTGTTACTGCTCCCACTGGGAGGCTATTCCATGTATCTACTACCCTTTCTATATCACTGTTACTGCTCCCACTTGGAGGCTATTCCATGTATCTACTACCCTTTCTATATCACTGTTACTGCTCCCACTTGGAGGCTATTCCATGTATCTACTACACTTTCTATATCACTGTTACATGGAATAGCCTCCCAGTGGGAGCAGAATCTACTACCCATTCTATATCACTGTTACTGCCCCCACTGGGAGGCTATTCCATCTATATACTGCCCTTTCAATATCACTGTTACTGCCCCCACTGGGAGGATATTCCATGTATCTACTACCCATTCTATATCACTGTTACTGACCCCACTGGGAGGCTATTCCATGTATCTACTACCCATTCTATATCACTGTTACTGACCCCACTGGGAGATTATTCCATGTATCTACTACCCTTTCTATATCACTGTTACATGGAATAGCCTCCCAGTGGGAGCAGTAACAGTGATATAGAAAGGGTAGTAGATACATGGAATGTCCTCCCAGTGGGGGCAGTGATAGTGATATAGAAAGGGTAGTAGATACATGGAATATCCTCCCAGTGGGGGCAGTAACAGTGATATAGAATGGGTAGTAGATACATGGAATATCCTCCCAGTGGGGGCAGTAACAGTGATATTGAAAGGGCAGTATATAGATGGAATAGCCTCCCAGTGGGGGCAGTAACAGTGATATAGAATGGGTAGTAGATACTGCTTCCACTGGGAGGCTATTCCATGTATCTACTACCCTTTCTATATCACTGTTACATGGAATAACCTCCCAGTGGGAGCAGTATCTACTACCCTTTCTATATCGCTGTTACTGCTCCCACTGGGAGTTTATTCCAAGTCTCTACTACCCTTTCTATATCACTGTTAAATAGAATAGTCTCCAGTGGGAGCAGTATCTACAGACTGACACCCTGAGGAGGACCCTGCTGGACAGTGGACTGTACGTCAGTGGCCCGAATGAGAAAGGCAGCCACAGGCCCACCACAGAAAGTGGTAAGGTACGGAAGCTGTGACACTGGTATTATATTGTGGGTATTGGCAATGTAGCACAGAAGCGGCACCACCAGGCACAGCATAGTTTTGGTGACACTCCTGTGCCACAGTGCCAATCAATTAGTGACTCAGACCACTGCTAGAGGTTGTCCTTGCAAGAGCAACATTCAGCGTCCTTTACTTTTGGTGAGAAGACACTAAATACTCCTGATAGAGACTATTATTATGCATCTCTATGCCGATATTGGAGGGGGGGCACCAAAACGCACCTTTGCCTGAGTAGACAAAAATGCTTGCACCGGCCCTGCATAGGATCTTGTTCCAGAACTGTGAAGGCTTTGTTAGGTGTTGTTTGGCAAACTCTAATCTGGCCTTCCTGTTTTTAAAGCTCACCAATGGTTTACATCTTGTGGTGAACCCTCTGTATTCACTCTGGTGAAGTCTTCTCTTGATTGTTGACTTTGACACACATACACCTACCTCCTGGAGAGTGTTCTTGATCTGGCCAACTGTTGTGAAGGGTGTTATCTTCACCAGGGAAAGAATTCTTTGGTCATCCACCACAGTTGTTTTCCGTGGTCTCCCGGGTCTTTTGGTGTTGCTGAGCTCACCGGTTACATTCCTTCTTTTTGAGAATGTTCCAAACAGTTGTTTTGGCCTTGTCTAATGTTCTTTCTATCTCTCTGATGGATTTGTTTTGTTTCTTCAGCCTAATGATGGCTTGCTTCACTGATAGTGACAGCTCTTTGGATCTCATCTTGAGAGTTGACAGCAACAGATTCCAATTGCAAATAGCACACTTGAAATGAACTCTGGGCCTTTTATCTGCACATTGTAATTGGGGTAATGAGGGAATATCACACAACTGGCCATGGAGCAGCTGAGAAGCCAATTGTCCCATTACTTTTGGTCCCTTAACAAGTGGGAGGCACATCTGCAACTGCTGTAAGTCCTACACCATTCACCTGAGTTGGATGTACATACCCTCAAATTAAAGCTGACAGTCTGCAGTTAAAGCACATTGTGTTTGTTTCATTCCAACTCCATTGTGGTGGTGTATAGAGCCAAAGATGTTAGAATTGTGTCGATGTCCCAATATTTCTGGACCTGACTGTATATGATTATGTATGTGAACGTATGGCTGTGTGTGTATATGCATGTATTTGTCTTTAAAAAGGCTGCTGTGCGTAAAATTCTGCGCTTGTGTCCTTGTCGCAGTCCGGCTCGCTGCCTGTCACTTTATGACGCTTCATGGTGAATACCTCCACCTATTTTCCTAGAAGAAAGCACTGTATACTGCTAAGATATTTTCTTTAATTAGGTGCGTGTGTGTGTGTGTGTGTGTGTAATATGCTCATACACACTGCACATTACTGTGAGATTTATTGCTAAGCAGCTCTGTGATACTCTCATACACACCGCACATTACTGTGAGTTTTATTGCTGTAGAGTCGACATTGTGGACCTGGAGGGGTCCAGTGCGTGGGGGGGTGCAATTTTTTACTTGCCCCGGGCGCTGACAACCCACGCTATGCCACTGGCCGCCACACTCATCCTCCCCATGAAGTCCATAGGACTCCATTGAAGAAGACCTCGCCAGTCACATGACCTGCCGGATCCCACGAGGCGTAGTAATCCGCAGGGGGAAACTGGGGCACTTTTTCCCCCAGTCTCTCCCTGCTCCCACTGGACGGAGGATGCAGTTGGAGCCGTGGTCCACGCCACAGGAGAGGAGGGGAGTATCTGATTTATTTTGGGGGGTTTCTGACTGGTGCTAATGGATTCTGCACCAGCGGAATCCATTTGCACCAATCCTGGCTGTGGTTAACTTTTTGCTAACCACAGCCAGACGCTAATCGGCGCTGATTAACCCCATGTCAAGTACAAGGAGCGCAAAGTACAGTAACCTCACGCAGTATAGCGCAAGATTCCAAACGGTAACGGGTTTTTCAACCCATTAGCGTTTGGGTTGTGATATGGGTGGCCCGTGTTAGGGCGACCAGGGCTAACGTTAACGCTCACACAGGTGAGCACTAATGTTAGCACCAAGTATGTAATGTAGTCCGATGAGTATAAAATGGTCAAAATGAGCTCAGCATAAAGAGGTGACAGAAAACGATAAAATTGCCTGGTCACTATGGGGTTAAAAAGGGGTTTGAATACTTACTGAATGGACTGTAAATACCTTGAGAACGTCATAAACAATTTTACAAGCCAATTAAATAATCCTCAATGTTAATGCTCTGTAAAACCCTCCATTTTACAGAAAAAAACTATCAATTTTCTCCCCGCTGTGCAGCAGATATATCAACTAAGCGAATTACTGCTGTATAGGCAGCTTCTTTGTGCTTGACGTCTGGCATCAAACACATCTAAGGCTTTCAAGCTCTTTGTTCTTGTTTAGATATTGTAACCTGGTGTTTTTAAATGAGTAACAGTATCTAAAGTGGAATACCAAATAACTGTACATATGTTAACCCCTTAACAACAGGCGGGCGAAGCCCGTCAGCCTTTCTGGCATTAACCTACCCTAACGGTACATCCCGCTGACAGCTGCTGCGTGGGGGGCTGATTTTGGCCTGCCCAGTCAGCTGACGCATGTCACGCGTCATTGGCTGCAGGGTAACAGCTTAAGCTCAAGGGGAGGGGGCGTGGCGACCCATTGAAGACAGCTGCGTTTTCAAAGCCTCCCCGCCACCATGACGGCACAGAACATCCTGGGGCGTTAAAGGTTTTTTTGTGTTGCTTTTGGCTATAATATGGTGACAATCGAGAGGGTTATAGAAAGAGATTTTTATGTACACTCTCACTTAAGGCTTTATTCAAAGAGCACTGAAATTTCGGCGCACTGTGGTGCGATTCGGCGAGTTCGATTTGCTGACACTGCGATGAATTCAGCATTTATAAACCCGCCGATAAACTTGCCGAACGCAGCCGCAAACCGACAAATGCAGTCCATGAACCCACCGAATGGTGCCGATAAACCACCGACTGAAGCCAATGACCCGTTGAGTAGACCGCCGAACACAGCCGCAATCCACCAACGACCTGCCGAACAGACCGTCGAACACCGCCGAAAATAGTCAACCAGCAGCCTAACAGAGAAACAAAAAAACCCCCACAATTTTAACAGGGTTTTAAACAAAAATAATGCATGAAAAATAACATATAAGGTCCTTTGAATAACAATAAAAAGTTCTGTTACAGAATAAAAAAAAGACGCCATTTAAAAAAATCAGAAAAGAAGAATGTCACTGGAAAATCCATAAAAATGCCTAAAAAAATTCTAAAAATTAAAATAAATAGACGTTTTGCTACAAATGAAAAGAACAAAAACTTAGCGGATCCACTAACCTCCGAAAAGGTGGTGGAGAAACAGAGAGCTCCCCAAACGAATTGGGATTAAACCCTACTATATAAGAACACTAAAGAACAAAAGAATAAATGAAGAGTGAAAGAACTCTCCCAAACCTTTAAGTCGTCAGGGAGATTAAAACATATATTTATTAATGAACATTGTCAAACAAAACAACAAAATACACTGAGAACACAAAATTTCCAATAGTTAAACCGGTATGGTTAAAATACAGTTGTGTTCAAAATTATTCAACCCCCACTGAAATTGAGTGTTTTGGCCAGTTTGACATTGATTTTGATCATTCAGTCATCTTGCTTACAATTAAATCAAAGAGGCACGTGTAGGTCAGACAAATATAACATAACATTTATAATGAAATAACCACAAATGTCTTTTCTGTGCTCACATCATTATCAGTTTTATTCAACCCCCAAGTGACATTCAATCTTAGTACTTAGTACAACATCCTTTTACAGTTATAACAGCTTTTAAACGTGAAGCATAGCTTGACACAAGTGTCTTGCAGCGATCTACGGGTATCTTTGCCCATTCGTCATGGGCAAAAGCCTCCAGTTCAGTCACATTCTTAGGCTTGCGCACTGCAACTGCTTTCTTTAAGTCCCACCAGAGGTTCTCAATCGGATTTAAGTCAGGTGACTGCGATGGCCACTCCAAAATGTTCCAGCCTTTAATCTGCAACCATGCTCTAGTGGACTTGGAGTTATGCTTGGGATCATTGTCCTGTTGTAAGGTGCTGGTTCCGGGGCGGTAGGTACGAGCCAATATGCAATGAATACTAGTAAACCAGATATATTTATATATAAAGGATTTATTGAGAAAAGGCACAAAAGGGATAGGCCGGAGGCAACAACAGAATCTAGGAGGGGTAAACGAGAGAAGTGGGAGAAAGCTAAGTAATAGGGGAGGAGAAATTGTATATATATATGTATATACACAGGTTACAGGGCTAGAGAGAACTAGAGCAGAATATACACAGGTTACAGGGCTAGAGAGAACTAGAGCAGAATACAGGTTACAGGGCTAGAGAGAACTAGAGCAGAATATATACAGGTTACAGGACTAGAGCAGAATATATACAGGTTACAGGGCTAGAGCAGAATATATACAGGTTACAGGACTAGAGAGAACTAGAGCAGAATATATACAGGTTACAGGACTAGAGCAGAATATATACAGGTTACAGGGCTAGAGCAGAATATATACAGGTTACAGGGCTAGAGAGAACTAGAGCAGAATATATACAGGTTACAGGGCTAGAGCAGAATATATACAGGTTACAGGCTAGAGAGAACTAGAGCAGAATATATACAGGTTACAGGGCTAGAGGAACTAGAGCAGAATATATACAGGTTACAGGGCTAGAGGGAACTAGAGCAGAATATATATATGTATATACACAGGTTACAGGCTAGAGCAGAATATATACAGGTTACAGGGCTAGAGGGAACTAGAGCAGAATATATACAGGTTACAGGGCTAGAGGGAACTAGAGCAGAATATATACAGGTTACAGGGCTAGAGCAGAATATATACAGGTTACAGGGCTAGAGGGAACTAGAGCAGAATATATACAGGTTACAGGGCTAGAGGGAACTAGAGCAGAATATATACAGGTTACAGGGCTAGAGGGAACTAGAGCAGAATATATATATGTATACACAGATTACAGGGAACTGCAGATAACAAATGGGAAAACAGAAACAGTATACTTAAGGTTATATATATGAATATATCAGTACTAGAGACGTGGGCAAGTCCTTGTGATCCAGGTAAGGAAAACTTGGGAGATCCAGGAAGATGACAAGTCCAGAGGTCTGTAGTAAACAGAAGATCCAGGAGGTTTGTAAATAATAGGTCCAGGTGGAACTGTAACAGGGGTAGTCTTGAGAGGGTAGGATCCAGCAGAGTATGGGTCATAGGTTTCTTGGAGGAATCGCAGGTAGCTCCTAACAGCTTGGATATTTCCAAGGCAATGTGGAAGCGTTGGGTTTCAGGTGTGGCCTGGTTTTATGCAGGAGTAGTAGGTGATCTAGGCAACACCTGAGCGATGCACAGGCAGAGGTGAGTAGTGGTACTGCTATATGAAAGTCTCACTACTATGAGCCAGCACTGGGTTTAGGCTTTTTATTACGCCGGCGGCGCTGATCCTTACACCTGTTGAAAGGTCCAACGTCTCCCAAGCCTCAGGTTTGTGACGGACTGCATCACATTGTCATCCAATATCTCCTGGTACTGAAGAGAATTCATGGTACCTTGCACACGCTGAAGCTTCCCTGTACCTGCAGAAGCCAAACAGCCCCAAAGCATGATTGACCCCCCCGCCATGCTTCACAGTAGGCAAGGTGTTCTTTTCTTCATAGGCCTTGTTCTTCCTCCTCCAAACATAGCGTTGATCCATGGGCCCAAACAGTTCTAATTTTGTTTCATCAGTCCACAGAACATTATCCCAAAACTTCTGTGGTTGGTCCACATGACTTTTGGCATACTGCAGTCGACTCTTCTTATTCTTTGGAGACAGCAAGGGGGTGCGCCTGGGAGTTCTGGCATGGAGGCCTTCATTACGCAGTGTGCGCCGTATTGTCTGAGCTGAAACTTCAGTACCCACATCTGACAAATCTTTTCTCAGTTCCTCAGCAGTCACACAGGACTTTTCTCCACTCTACGCTTCAGGTAGCGCACAGCAGTCGAAGTCAGCATCTTCTTTCTGCCACGACCAGGTAGCGTTTCAACAGTGCCCTTTGCCTTGAATTTGCGAATGATGCTTCCTATGGTCTCTCTTGGTATGTTTAACATCTTTGCAATCTTCTTATAGCCATTGCCCTTCCTGTGAAGAGTAATCACCTCTTCTCTTGTCTTCCTGGACCATTCTCTTGACTTCACCATGTTTGTAACCACACCAGTAAATGTCTAGAAGGAGCTGAGTATCACAGTCATTTTAAAGCTGCCTAATTGGTGCTTATTATGCTTTATTGCTGCTCTGTGACATCCACAGGTGTTTTCAATACCTGATTGAAAACACTTGAATGAACCTCTGTTCTTCAGAGTGGTAGTCTTTAAGGGGTTGAATAATTGTGTCAATGAAGAATTCACAAAAGAAACATTTACTACTGTATTACAAAACCAATTGATGTCATTTTAGTTGCATATGGTTCTTTAAAAAATCCTTGTAGGATTTCATTCTGAATACAATTACAAATGTACACTAAATTCCCTAAAACCCTTTACAGCATTGGGGGTTGAATAATTTTGAACACAACTGTAGTTGTCTATTGTAAGCTCAGCATATGTTAGCTGCTGAAAGTAAGATGTTATAACGCAAATAAATCTGAAAAAATAGAGATTTATATTTATATTTTTGAATGTGTTATAACATCTTACTTTCAGCAGCTAACATATGCTGAGCTTACAATAGACAACTATTTCAACCATACCGGTTTAACTATTGGAAATTTTGTGTTCTCAGTGTATTTTGTTGTTTTGTTTGATAATGTTCATTAACCCTTTCACTGCTGAGGCATTTCACCGCTGTGTGCTGAGCTCATTTTTACCGCTTTTGCTCATCATGTTTAAACGCGATTTGAAGCCACATTTTATTATGCGACCCAGACATATTATATATCGTTCTTTCCGGCAGACTCGGCAGATTCATAATATATCATTATTATATGTATACGTCATGTCCTGCCTGTATATTATAAAAAAGAAATGCAATAAAATTTGAATTTTTAATCATCTGCAGTGTGTAAAGTGTTTTTTTTTCACCTTTTATCACTTGAACATTTGCGTTTATTTTCTATGGGATGCGCTTGTACAAAAATTAGAAATGGGGACTTGTTAAATTTTTTGGGGGGAATTACGTAATTTTTAGCAAACGCACACCATAGAAAAAAATCATTAGTGCAGTATCATTGTTCACATTATAATTGAAATGTGAACAATATTGCTGCATTAATAAAAACAACACACAAGGGAGTCTGGACGCCAACCGAGCCGGACGCATGGTGTAGGAGCTCCTGCACCTAGCCGTCAAAACGGAGCATAGCAGCAGCACACAGATCAATTTGACCCACCATTTCGATTCCCCCTTACCGGGAACATGCCGGGAACCACCCGAGGGGGCAAAAAAACGGATCCACCGACCCCTGTAGTGGCACCAATTTTCCAGCGCCGCGGCCTGGATGACAGCCAAGATGGCGGCCGGATCCGCGGCGAGGACACAGGGATAGACTCGGTCCCGGGAGGGTCCCAACCAGCGTCTAGAGCTGATATATCGCAGATTCTGGCCAGGATGGGGGACATGCAAGCGAGTCTGGCGATGGACATTGCTAAAATAGCCACGGAGGTACGTGCTGAAGTGGGGGCCTTGGGCCTACGCATTGGAGAATTGGAGGAAGGCACGGGGGACCTCGTGGCGGCTCACAATGCGCTGGCGCGCACTACTGACACGTTATCTCACCGCATGGACCGTATGGAACTTGCTCTAGAGGATGTCGCCAATAGATCCCGCCGCAACAACATCCGCCTGCGGGGATTGCCCGAATCTGTACAAACACGGGAGCTACACGAGACGGTGCTGGGCCTTCTCAAACGCTTGGTACAGAGGTGCCCCCGGCGAGGTTACTCATGGACAGGATTCACAGAGCCCTGAGAGCTCCCCGGGCTGACTCCCAACAGCCTCGTGATGTCATATTCCGCCTTCATTATTACACAGTTAAGGAGGAAGTCATGCGTAAAAGCAGAGACGTGGATCTGGTGTATGAAGATGTGAAGCTCGCTCTGTTTCAAGACCTGGCACCGGAGACCTTGCAGCGTCGAAGGGCCTGGCGCCCCATCACAGCCCACCTGGGCCGTCATAACATCCGCTATGCCTGGGGCTTCCCGTTCAAGCTCTTGGCCTTCGCTGGTGGTAAAACCTCTACTCTCACCCTACAGTCAGACCCGCAGCAATTCTTCACCCGCCTGGATTGCCCCCCTTTACCGGACGCGGGTAACCTGCTCTCGTCCCTCTCCCCGGCACCTCAGCTTACACCGCGCTGGGAGAAGGTGCCCTCCCGGATTCGAGAGGAGGGGGACAGGGATCCCGGCTGAGATGAAGGGGAAACCTCGGTGGTGATATTGTTTTTTCTCTTTTTGTTTACTTGCCCAATGGTATCAGGTGGTTGCATTAGCTGAGTTGTAAATGTTCCCCAAGTGATATATAACCCTGTAATGTTCGGCTGTTAATGTTCATGATAATGGTGGGGATACTGTCGTTATTGTAAAGTTGTCAGGCACGCTCACGTACCTGAGGGTGGACGAACGGTAGCCCTAAGTGAAAACAGGAGCCTCGAGTACGTAGAAGAGAAACCAGTCCTTGTAGTGGCTGGGTTAACACAAATAATGAGGGCTGCCCTGTCTTCAGGCCAACACCAACCAAGGGTACGTAACGGCAGTGCCGGTAAAGCAAGATAGAGTCACAATGCGGTACCAGTCCTTATAGTGTGGGTTTCGCACAAACAGGAGGTGAACCTATAAGGCAGGGACACAAGGAGGACAGGAACCAGTCCTTAGAGTGGCTGGTGTAAACGCTGGTAAGCCAGGAACGTATATCAGAAAGCCAAAGGGTATAGGCGAAAACAGAGTCGAGTAACAAGCCGGGTCAAGGGGTATAGAGGTACAAAGTCGAGAGAGATAGCCAGGTCATACACAGTAAGTCAAATAGTGAAATAAACGAGCACTTAAGGGTCAGACAGGCAAAACCACGAAAGGGCCCTGAGGAATGGGAAAAGCAGGTTTAAATCTGGCGCCTTGCCTGCTGATTGGTCCGTCGCGGTCACATGGGGATAGGTGACGTCGCGCCGCCGGGGCTAAATCCGGAACCGCCGGCGCGCGCGCTCGCATACAGCGCACGCACAGGATGCGAAGAGGACGCCGACCCCGGAGCCGGGAAGGAGGACGCCGGGTCGGCGGCCTGGCAGGACGCCGGGTCGGCGGCGCCCGCTGAGCCCTGACAGCACCCCCGCCTCGAGGAACGCCCACCGGGCGGCTAGGAGCCGGGCGATCAGGAAAACGACGATGAAAGGCGGAGACCAATCGAGGAGCATGAACGTCACGTGACGAAACCCTGGCGATGCGATCCGCGGGGCCATAGCCAGTCCAATGAACCAAATACTGCAACCGATTGCGGACATAACGGGAATCCAAAATGGACTCAATTTCATACTCGGGAGTCCCATCAACCACCACAGGGGGAGGAGGAGAGTCAGGGCGAGTAAAACGGTTGCAGGAGAGCGGCTTCAATAAAGAGACATGAAAGGAGTTCGGAATACGCAAAGAGACGGGCAATTGCAGTGCGTATACTACGGGATTGATACATCGGAGTATTCTATACGGACCGATAAAACGAGGCGCGAATTTCATAGACGGAACCTTCAGACGAATGTGGCGTGTGCTGAGCCAAACCCTGTCACCCACATGGTACACTGGTGGAGGTCTGCGCCTCCGATCAGCCGCCCGCTTCTGGCTCAAGGAAGCGGATTCTAGATTCAACCTGGTCTTCTCCCAAATAACCCGGAGCTTATCTAGGTGTTCCTCCAGAGGAATGTTCTGGGGGAGAACGAGGATGGAAAAATAGTGGGATGCATACCCGTGACTATTTCGAAAGGAGAAAATTTTGTCGACTGTGATGTGGCGTTGTTATACGCAAATTCTGCCCATGGTAACAGAGTAACCCAATCATCCTGTGCGTCAGAAATAAAACACCTTAAATAAGTCTCAAGCGTTTGGTTGGTTCTTTCGGCTAAACCGTTCGTTTGCGGGTGATACGCGGACGAAAAGGACAGTTTAACGCCCAACTGGTGACAGAAGCCTCTCCAGAACTTAGAGATAAACTGAGAACCCCGATCCGAGACGAGAACATTAGGAACACCATGTAGTCTGAATATTTCTTTGGTGAAAATCTGTACTAGCTCGCTGGAGGAGGGGAGCTTCTTTAACGGAATAAAATGTGCCATTTTAGAGAAGCGATCGACAACCACAAAAATCACAGTATGACCAAGTGAAGGGGTTAGTTCCACTAGGAAGTCCATAGCTAAATGAGACCAAGGGCGCTCAGGGATCGGTAGGGGTTGGAGGAGGCCAGCAGGACAAAGGCGGGAGGATTTGGAACGGGTACAAACAAAACAGGTGGTTACGTAATCTTTTACATCCTTAGTAAGTGTCGGCCACCAAAGGTGTCGTTTAATCAAGTCAAGAGTTTTATTTACCCCAAAATGTCCAGCGAATTTGGATTCGTGAAAGAGCTGTAAAGCAGTGGGTACCTCTACAGCAGAACGAATAGCTTATTCTGTGGTTTAGACGGGGGAGCCAGAGCCTGTTTAGAGAGTAAGAGGTTCCAGAAAGGAGACTCGACTCGTGTACTCAGAGAGGCTAAAATTTTCCTTTCGGGAACTATGGACACAGGTACAGACACTGGAGTTGCTAGGGGTTCATATTGTCTGGAGAGTGCGTCGGCCTTAACATTTTTAGACCCGGGTCTGTACGTAATGAGGAAGTCAAATCTGGTGAGGAAAAGGGCCCATCGTGAGCTTGTCTAGGGTTCAACCTTTTAGCCTCGGACAGGTAAATCTAATTTTTGTGGTCAGTGAGAATGGAAAACGGACAGGTGGAGCCCTCCAAGAGATGGCGCCATTCTTTTAAGGCCAAAATAATGGCTAACAATTCCCTGTCCCCAATGTCATAACGGGCCTCGGTAGGGGACAATTTCCTAGAATAAAAACCACAGGGTTGCATAGGCTTGTCATCGGCTGGACGTTGTGACAAGACGGCTCCTACCCCGGTTTCTGATGCGCGTCAACCTCTAAAACGAAGGGTCTATTGGGATCAGGGTGGTGTAGAATGGGAGCAGTGGAAAAGGCCTCCTTTAACCGTTCGAAAGCCTCCAGGGCACTGGAGGACCAATTCTGAGTGTCACCTCCTTTCTCGTCAATGCTGTAATGGGTGCAATAATGGACGAAAAGCCCTTGATAAACCGTCTATAGTAATTAGAGAAGCCAATAAACCTTTGAATGGCCTTGAGGCCCTTGGGAAGAGGCCAGTGACTGATGGCCTCCAGTTTTTTGGGATCCATCATGAAACCAGAGGAGGATATAACATAACCCAAAAACTGTACCTGTTGGACATCGAATAGGCATTTTTCTAGCTTGCAGTAGAGGCCGTTGGCCAAGAGCTTAGATAAGACGAGTCGTACATGTACGTGGTGGGTGTTCAGATCAGGGGAATGTATTAACACATCATCAAGGTAAACCACGACAAAACAAGGGGTGTACTCTCGTAACACATCATTAATAAACGCCTGAAACACTGCTGGAGCGTTACATAAACCGAAGGGCATAACCAAGTACTCGTAATGCCCTAACCTGGTGTTAAACGCAGTCTTCCACTCATCCCCGTGTTTGATTCTTATTAAATTGTACGCTCCTCTGAGATCCAGTTTCGAAAAGATTTTGGAATGTTTCAGGCGGTCAAACAGCTCGGGGATGAGTGGAATGGGGTAGGCATTTTTAACGGTGATCTTGTTCAACCCTCGAAAATCGATACAGGGTCTAAGATCACCCTCCTTTTTCTGCACAAAGAAAAACCCTGCCCCAGCGGGTGAGGAGGAAGGACGAATAAACCTTTTTTAAGGGAATCTTTAATGTACTCCTCCAAAACCTTATGTTCTTTCACGGACAAAGGATAGACAGCCCCTTTGGGAGGCATGGTACCAAGAAGAAGGTCGATGGCACAATCGTAAGAACGATGGGGGGGTAATCTATCGGCCTCTCTTTTGTCAAACACAGGTGCCAAGTCCGAGTAGGGGACAGGAATGGAAGTCGTCAGAGGAGGGGCCGTGGGCAAATTCAAGACATTAATGGATAGTGGAATCTCAATACAAGAAGCCATACAATCATTATCCCACTTCGCGATCTGACGAGCTCGCCAGTCAATAACAGGGTTATGGCGGGTTAACCAGGGGTAACCCAGTACGATAGGATAGGAAGGGGACGAAATAGCATGGAAGAACATACTTTCCTTATGACACAGTCCTATCCCAACAGTAATATTGCGAGATTCAAACAAAACAAAAGGGGTTTCGAGAGGTGCCATCGATGGCCTGTACAAGTAAGTTGGGGTTTCTTTTTCAACCAGGGGTATGGCATGTTTGCGAGCAAAATTTATGTCAATAAAGTTATCGGCAGCACCAGAGTCTACTAAGGCATAGAGTTGTACCGGGTTACGGGAACTCTCCCAGGATAGAGTAACCGGAACCCGGAGTCTATTTTCCAGTTTGGGGGACGAAGGAAAAGCGCCTAAGAGCTGTCCCCTAGAGGCACTTAGGCATGAGAGTTTCCCGCTGGACCCTGGGGGCGTTTGGAACAGCCCTTAAGGAAATGACCCCCCAAACCACAGTACAGGCATAAACCCTCACGTCGTCTGCGTTGTTTTTCACTATCAGGGATCTTGGTGCTATCTAATTGCATGGGTTCGGGGGGTGAATGAGACTCGGGAAGCAAAGGTACAGAAAACCGGGGAGGCTGCCTAACCGGTGGTCTTTTAGACCTCTCCTTAGTAAGTCGACGATGGCGAAGGCGTTCATCGATAAAGGACAGGTAAGTAATCAAGTCTTCCAGGTCCCCTGGGAGATCTCTGGCCGCTATCTCATCTTGCAACTCATCGTTCAGACCCTCAGAAAACACGGCTATCAAAGCCTCATTGTTCCAGTTCAATTCAGAAGCCAATGATCTAAACTCCAGAGCATATTCACCCAGATGATCTCGCACCCTGGCGCAAGCGTAACAAGGATTTTGCGGCATTGGTTTTACGCCCGGGAGGGTCAAACACCCTACGAAAGGCCGACATAAAGTCACGATAATTATAGACAATCGGTTTATCGGTATCCCAAAGAGGGTTAGCCCAACTCAACGCTTTGTCGGTAAGATCGTTGATGACAAAAGCGATTTTGGCACGATCTGTAGGGTAAGACCACGGGGTTAATTCGAAATGAATGGAAATCTGGTACAGAAAACCTCGACAGGCGGTAGGATCGCCCCCATAACGTACTGGAGGTAGCAAGTTAGGGTATGAGGTGGACACAGAGAACGGTTCGGAAGGGAGAGGATTCACGGGAGGGGAAACCTCTACCTGGGTAGGGGCGGTACGGGTGAGCAGCGTTTGGAGGGCCTGGGCGAACTGATCAAGACGGTGATCTTGCTCCTCCAAACGGCTTTCTAGACCAGAGAATTGCTGAGCAGTCCCTGCAAGGTCCATGGCCCTTTCGTGATGTCAGGCACGCTCACGTACCTGAGGGTGGACGAACGGTAGCCCTAAGTGAAAACAGGAGCCTCGAGTACGTAGAAGAGAAACCAGTCCTTGTAGTGGCTGGGTTAACACAAATAATGAGGGCTGCCCTGTCTTCAGGCCAACACCAACCAAGGGTACGTAACGGCAGTGCCGGTAAAGCAAGATAGAGTCACAATGCGGTACCAGTCCTTATAGTGGCTGGGTTTCGCACAAACAGGAGGTGAACCTATAAGGCAGGGACACAAGGAGGACAGGAACCAGTCCTTAGAGTGGCTGGTGTAAACGCTGGTAAGCCAGGAACGTATATCAGAAAGCCAAAGGGTATAGGCGAAAACAGAGTCGAGTAACAAGCCGGGTCAAGGGGTATAGAGGTACACAAGTCGAGAGAGATAGCCAGGTCATACACAGTAAGTCAAATAGTGAAATAAACGAGCACTTAAGGGTCAGACAGGCAAAACCACGAAAGGGCCCTGAGGAATGGGAAAAGCAGGTTTAAATCTGGCGCCTTGCCTGCTGATTGGTCCGTCGCGGTCACATGGGGATAGGTGACGTCGCGCCGCCGGGAGGGCTAAATCCGGAACCGCCGGCGGCGCGCTCGCATACAGCGCACGCACAGGATGCGAAGAGGACGCCGACCCCGGAGCCGGGAAGGAGGACGCCGGGTCGGCGGCCTGGCGGGACGCCGGGTCGGCGGCGCCCGCTGAGCCCTGACAAAAGTATTGTAATGCTGTTTTTAGATAGTTTTTTCATGCTCCGTTACTTGCTCGGTGACGTCCGTTCTGCGATCCTACTGGTCTTCAACCAGGGTCGCGTCTCCTTTCTGACCATCCCCATGGTCGTTCTGGCAATGCATAAGTCCGGAAGTTTTTCTCTCCTTTTTTCTTTTTTCTTTATGTGTCTTCTTTTCCTCTCTCATCTTTCTTCACCTCCCTCACCTCCCAGTCCTTTACCCCCTGGTCCCTCTGTCTCCTTTCCCCCCATTGGGGTCCTCAGGGGTGCCGCCCTGTCCTGTGTACCTGATCTGGCCTGCCCGTGGCGTTCCCCTCCACTCCGCCCATGATTCCGGAATGCCATATTTTGTCCCAGAATGTTAAGGGACTAAATTCCCCTACGAAGAGGAGATTGGTCCTCCGAGAATTAAAACGCGCACAATGTCAGATAGCATTCCTGCAGGAAACGCATTTTGCCCGGGCACGCCAGTTCAGTCTCACAGACCGACGCACCTTCCCACGCTCCTTTTTCGCTTCCAGCACCGGGAAACGCCGGGGGGTTGCGATTTTACTACATAAAGCATGCCAGATGACGGTTCAACATGTGGATAGAGATGATGAGGGCAGGTGTATCCTAATCCGGGGGACAATTAATAATGTGGCTATCTCTTTGTTGAATGTTTATGCCCCAACACCCCGGAAGATTCTTTCTGGGCCCATCTTACGACGCTCCTGCAGCTGACGGAAGGCTCCTTTCTGGTCATGGGGGGGGACTTTAACGCGGCCCCAGCACCAGCAATTGACAGGAAATCAGGGGCGTTAGGTGCCAGACTTACGGCGTCTCCTCAGGATGCGTTGCTAGCTCGGTTCATCCATGACGCGCAGCTTCTCGACATTTGGCGACTCCATCACCCAGGAGACCACGATTTCTCCTTTTATTCTCATCCCCACTCCTCATACTCAAGGATAGACCTGTTCTTATTGCCAACCAGAACGATCCCATTAACTACCCGCTCGGCGATAGGCTCCATTAGTTGGTCTGACCATGCGCCCGTCTCTGTATGGGTGAAACTGCCGGGTACTCGATCGGGTTGGTCCTGGCGCCTCAACTCTTCCATCTTACAATCGGCTGCAGTGCTGGAAGAAGTGTCTGCCCACCTGAACAGGTACTTTGAGGAGAATGACCTAGACGATATAGGTCCTGACTCCTTGTGGCTGGCCCATAAGGCGGTCATACGAGGTCACCTGATTCAGATTGGTAGCAGGCTGAAGAGGGAGAGGATGAGTCTGCTGGTGGAACTTCAGGAGAGGCTAGCAGACCGGAAGCAGCGCACAAATCCTCTCACTCTCAGGCTGATTTTGATGCCCTGACAACTGTACGTCGGGAGCTCCGGTCAGCCTTACTGACGGATGTGGCCCGGTCCTTAGCCTGGACCAGGCGGACCTTTTATGAATATTCTAACAAGGCGCATACTATGTTAGCGCGCAAATTGAGGAACCAAACTAGATCTAAACTGGTGACCTCGGCCCATACGCCCCAGGGTTCGATCACTACTATCCCCAGCGAGGTAAACCAGATTTTTACTGCGTACTTTAAGAAATTATATAACCACTCCCCGGCTCACTCCCTCCGCAATCCGGAACATGTGCGGGAGGTGCAGGAATTCCTGGCCACGTGGAAAGGCCCGGAGCTCCCCCCCCTCTTGCTGGAGGGGTTGGGGTCAGAAGTCTCAGAAGCCGAGGTGGCTTCAGTGATTAAACAAATGAAACCCCATAAGGCCCCGGGCCCGGACGGGTTTACGGCCTTTTATTATAAAAAATTCTCTCCTCACTTGAGCAAATATCTAGTTAAACTATATAATGGAATTCTGGAGGGTCGATCGGTGCCTCCGGATTTCCTCCGCTCTGATGTGATATTGATTCCTAAAGAGGGCAAAGATCCTTCCTTCCCCCACAATAATAGACCGATCTCTTTACTGAATGTTGATTATAAGATATTTACGAAAATCCTGGCCAACAGACTAGGAGCTCTCCTCCCCTCCATTATTCATCCGGACCAGGTCGGGTTCATTCCCACGAGACAGGCATACGAAAATACAAGGAGAAATGTGGTCCTGATCGAGAGAGCTCGCGCAACGGGGACGCCTTCTCTGCTCCTCTCCTTGGATGCGGAGAAGGCGTTCGATAGGGTGGGCTGGCCTTACTTATTTCACCTACTGGAGCACTGGGGATTTCCCCTGGCTTTTGCGCTGCTATCCGGGTCCTGTATAATTCCCCCCTTACGAAAATAATCACCACGGGGGCCTCCCCGGAATCTTTCCCCATAGGTAATGGAACGCGACAGGGTTGCCCCCTGTCACCCATGCTCTTCGCTCTAGCCCTTGAGCCCCTGCTGGATAAATTACGGTCCTCCACGTCTATCACGGGTTTACAGATTGGGGGGAGGAATTCCTGGTGTCAGCATATGCGGACGACCTTCTCCTGACCATCACGGACCCGGTCCATTCTGTGCCCCATTTGCTCTCCCTTCTTCGGGATTTCTCGGATATTTCCGGGTTTAAGATCAATATAGATAAATCTCGCGCGTTGCCGATAGGCATACCGAAACCGGAGGTCACCGGTTGCGTCTCCTCACGGGATTTCACTTCTCCACCTCCTCTCTCACGTATCTGGGAGTGAAGCTGACCAGTGATCCCGAAGCAATGATTAGAGCTAACTACGATGTACTGATCCAACGTCTTATAGCTGATATGGACACTTGGGATGCCTTTAATGTCTCCTGGGTGGGTCGCATTGCTAGCGTAAAAATGAATCTACTCCCCCGAATCCTGTACTTGTTCCAAACCCTCCCGGTGCCTGTCCCTCCAGCCTCGTTGGCGCATCTACAGTCCCATGTGGACCGGTTCATCTGGCATAATAAACGACATAGGGTGGCTAGAAGAGTGTTACATAGACCGAGGGTGGTGGGAGGCTTGGGAGTTCCGAGTTTGTTACAATATTATCATGCTGCCCAACTAGCACAGTTTGTTACCTTTCATGCACCACCTGGTACGCACCGTTGGGCGGACTTAGAGTCGCATCTCTTTGCTCCTGACTTGCCGCAATTCTATTTTTGGCTTCCCAAAACCTATCGTGCAATCCTTCGCTCCACCTGCACTGCCACCATTAACTCTCTCCAAATTTGGGACACCGTGAACCGTCGCTTCACTTTAGCCAAAGAACACTCAGCTATGATGCCTTTTCTCCGCAACCGAAAGTTTCAACCGGGCCTATGCCCTCGCCCTTTTGCAAATCTGGAGGACTTGGGCCTTCAGAGGCTCCACCACCTTTACTCAGCGGGGGCACCACTTCAGTTTGAGAACATCCGACAGAGAGGTCCGGTGGGACCAGCGGACTTCTTTCGCTACCTGCAGGTCATGGACTATGCGCGGACGCCTGAAGTCCGTACGGCTGCCACGTCTTCCTTGACGGCGTTTGAGGCTCGCTGTAATGACGCTCGCATCACGAAATCAATGATATCCTCGCTTTATGTCTCCCTCTGTTCAGGCTCTCCAATCTGGGGGGACCCAACTTATGTTGCACGCTGGGAGCGAGATGTGGGGGATGCCCTGCCCAGTGAAGAATGGGAGGATATTTGGGACAATGTGGCACACTGCTCCATCAATGTGGCCCATCAGGAACAGGCTTACAAGATGCTGTTTCGCTGGTATGTTACCCCCTCACAACTTTCTCACATGGACGGGTCTTCCTCTGACTTATGTTGGAGAGGTTGCGGCACTAAGGGCTCGTTCTACCACATGTGGTGGACATGCCCCCTGATCCGACGCTTCTGGCTTCAAATTCATGCTCTCATCCAAGAGGTCCTACAGTGTGGAGTGGCTCTCGACCCATGGACATTCCTTCTTCACCGCACCCAGGACGCCCTATCGAGACCGGAGAATAAGCTGTTGCATAAAATGGTCTTGGCGGCTAGAAGAGCGGTGGCCAAGGCTGGAGATCTGTGTCCCTTCCGTCTATGGCGCAGGTGTATCTTCGGATCAGAGATAATATGGACATGGATCGTTTATCGGCTCTTGTACATGACACCATGCCCCAACATAGTAAGATTTGGGACCCCTGGCTGGAGTTTGATGTGGGTTAAGAGCTGGACTGCTTGTTTTTCTGGCGGGTTATGATACCTGGGTTATGTACTCCTTTGGGGCGGCACCCTATTCCCTTCCCCCTCCTCCCCTCCCTATGAGGTCTCTTCCTCTCTCTTTTTCCTCCATGTTTGTGTTTCTTTGATCTTTTTCTAATTTCTTCTTTTACCCCCTCCTCGGGGTCTACCCCCTGCGGTCCTTTGGCAGGGGCTCCTCAGGGCTAACCAGTAGCAATCTCTAACATTGTGGTTTTGTGATAAGATGCCCTTTTTGTCTTTGAAAAATGGAAAATAAAGAATTATAAAAAAAAAAAAACAACACACAAAAAAAATTACTTTTTTTTTTTAAATTATAATTATTATTAATTCTTTACTTTATACCTGATCATGTTGGGTATCATTCGAAAGGCCAGGTTCAGGCCTTTCGAATGACACCCTCCATGACTCCCTAGCTGCCACGGTTCTGGAGATATCGGTGTTCGAACCCCCTATCTCCACCAGGGGATTTCCTTGGGAAATCCCTGGGGAGCTAGGGGTTCCCTGGCTATCTGACGTCATCACGCTATGCTTGATGACGTCAGGCAGCGAGGGGGGACCTGGGGGTGGAGTCTCTACCCTTTTAAGCAGCGCCTGGCTTTATGAGACCTCCTGGCCGGGAGGGAGAGGGATTCGAACGGATCCCCCCCTCCCTTCCAGGCGATCTCCCGCCATTGCCGGGGGGGTCGCCTGGAAATTACGTCATCGCGCATGGCGCGATGACGTCATTGACGTCGGGCGGGTTTTAACTTCAGCGTCTGAGGACGCTGAAGTCAGACCGCCGCGGGACCCAGGACAGAGAGGTGGGTATCTCCACCGGGGGTCCCGCAAAGCTGATGACGTGTGTGACACATGCTCAGCATACAGCGGGAGTAACTGAGGACGTGTCCCACACGTCGTCAGCTGTGAAGGGGTTAATAAATATATGTTTTAATCTCCCTGACGACTTAAGGGTTTGTGAGTGTTCTTTCACTCTTCATTTACTCTTTTGTTCTTTAGTGAAAAGAATAAAAGGTTGAATAAAAAAATTATAAAAACAGTAATTTTATTTTGCATTGAAACCTATGGGATTTGTCTATTTTAAACCGGTTGATTGAAAGCAATGGAAATCTGGGCATTTCTCCATCTTTTCAGTGCTGTTCAGCGTTCTCTGAATAGATTAACCATTGCTTCTCTATGGGAGATTTCACTGCCATCAAATTGCACTGTATTTCACTGGCAGTCCGCCAATATTTGGCGAATTGACAGCTTTCTGAATAGCCGAATGGTCCCACATTTGCACCGTACGGGGAAATTCACCATTTAGTGAAGTTCAGTGGCATATTGAGCTCTCTTTGAATAACCCCTTTAATTATGTTCTAGCCCAGAGTCACTCAACTGAAGCTTAGACAAATAATAATTATTATTATTATAATTCTAGCATACGAAAATACTAATAACTCTATTTTGCAAAATAATAGAATAAAACACAGTAAAAACAGTAAACCACTGGCTCCTGAAAGTGGTTTAATGGACTACCACCTGGTAGTGAAAATGGTTAAAGGTAACAGTTAAGACATCAAATAACAGGGTTTCCACTAGGGCTGTGCATGACTTTTTTTTCCGTGTCGCTTCTTGTTTTTTTTTTTTCGGGTGTTTTTTTCATTTTGGATCATTTCGGACAGTTTTTCTTTCGTTTCGGATCATTTCGATTTGGTGATTCGGATCGATTCGGTGATTCGGATCGATTCGGTGATTTGGATCGATTTGGTGATTCGGATAATTTTGGTTGATTCGGATAATTTCGGATGATTCGGATTATTTCGGCGATCCAAATAATTTCGGAGATCCGGATGATTTTGGCAATTCGTATCATTTCAGGCGATTCGGATTAGTTGGTTTTTCGCTTTTTTATGAGTTATTTCGTATTTTATTGCTTATTAAAGAATGGGAAGTAGATTACTACCAATAGAATTACTTAATTAATTACTTAATTATTTTAGGATTTTTTGTAGGCATTTTTTGGGTGAAATTTTAGGTTTCCTAACTTTTTTTAATGCATCAAGGCTTTTTAACCAATAGGTTTTAATGCAGCATATGAATCCACACACTGCTGGGAAGTGCCTCTCAGCAGTACAATTAATCCAGCATCTCTCTGGAGATCGATTCATTGATTCGGATCGATTCATTTTTTGATCAGTTAGTTTTTTGTTTTTTTAGGGATTATAATGAATGCAGCATATGAATCCACACACGGCTATGGGTTAAAAAGCCTTGTTTCTTTAAAAAAAGTTAGGAAACCTAAAATTTCACCCAAAAAATGTCTAAAAAATCCTAAAAGAATAAGTAAGTAAAGAAATTTTCATTCTATTGGTAGTAATCTATTTCCCATTCTTAAATAAGTAATAAAAAACGAAATAACTCATAAAAAAGCGAAAAACCAACTGATCCGAATCACCTGAAATGATCCAGATCGCCGAAATTATCCGGATCGCCAAAACGATCCGAATCGATCCGAAATTTCGAATGGTCTGAATTTCAATTTGGAACGAAACAAATTGCACATCTCTAGTTAACACTAAGGCCCCGTCCACACTGTGCGATTTATCGGGCGGATTTTGCCACGATGTGGCAGCAAAATCCGAGCGACGTCACGCTGTGTAGCTTCTCCAATGCATTTCAATGGAGCTGTTCACATCTTGCCGCGCGATGTCGCGTGACGTCGCATGTCGCGCGACGTCGCATGTCGCACGTCGTGGTAGCGTGTCGCTGGTACATGACCCTTTTTTTGCTATTTGCTATCTGTGATTTTGCAATTTGCATTGGTGGTGCTCTGCAAAAATAGCACAAAATCGCGACGTTGCGCGACATTATCGCACTATGTCGCTAATATGAAAATTGCGCTGAAAATCGAGTGATTTTCAATTCGCACAGTGTGAACGGGGCCTAAGAATTGTAATTTTGAAGCAAGACAAACACCACGTTTAAGCCTAAATGATTGAAGGGCATTTTTTTGTACTCTAATTATTCGATGACATTAACACTGTTTGTACACTTGTTACATATACTTGTTTACCATTTCTAACAGTTATGGTTGGGGTTACAGATAGAGCAAACACAGTTTACAAAAAACAAATTAAAGAGATACTTTACTCAAATAGAGTTCCCTTTTTTGTCCTTAAATAATGGGGGAGATGCTGCTGACGGGCTCTGCCCTATATATATATATATATATATATTTGGTGATTTTGCTCACCTTTTCACTTTCACCTCACTCTGCTCCTCCTCCTCGGCTCATGGACACCTGAAATCACTGCTAGGCCCACACTTACAAAAAGCAGAAAGTATTCAGGCCCATCGAAAGTGCACGCCAGATTCTTATCCACACCAACAGGCAGCAGGTATATTTCCTTCTCTCCGGTGGGACAGCTGTTTTGGCAAACAACAGTAATTACCATACAGAAGTCTTTAGTGGTGGATCCGGCAGCCTTGGGCAGGATATATAGCAACCTCAGGGCTCCAGCAGCATTAGGATAAATTAGGACATAATTCGCAATGAATAAAAATTATAAGTGTGTTTATTAAAATAAAACACATCCAATATGTTTCATTAGTCTAAGCTAACTTCATCAGGGATATGTATACAAATAAAAACCAAGTACATTTATAATGTCCTTAATAGTCCAGTCAACCAGTCGATATCCTCCAGTGAAGATGTCCATCTGTTCTTAATTGTGTCTCAATTGCGAACACCAGCATCTTGCAATTGCCGTGTATTTACTTCCTTGATCCACTCAAAACAGAAAGCAGAATCCTTAGGCGCCATCTTTAAAAGTCCTTTTTTGCCCTTAAATCAGAACTTATGCCCAAAAAGAAAACAAAAATCAAAAATCGAACATAACACAAAACTAAATGCAATTAACGGGACGTAAAAACCCAAGGGCTGAATATAGAATATTTGATACAGTCCTAACCTCAACATCTGAGGGTTGGGATTTAGGGGTCATTATTTCAGAGGATCTAAGGGTAAGTAGTCAATGTAATAGAGCAGCAGGAAATGCTAGCAGAATGCTTGGTTGTGTAGGGAGAGGTATTAGCAGTAGGAAAAGGGAAGTGCTCATGCCACTGTACAGAGCACTGGTGAGACCTCATTGGAGTACTGTGTGCAGTACTGGAGACCGTATCTCCAGAAGGATATAGACATCTTAGAGAGAGTTCAGAGAATGGCTACTAAAATGGTGTACGGCTTGAAGGAGAAAAGTTACCAGGAAAGGCTTAATGATCTTAACATGTACAGCTTGGAAAAAAGACGAGACAGAGGAGATATGATAGAAACATTTAAATACGTAAAGGGAATCCACAAGGTAGAGGAAGGGAGTATATTTAAAAGGAAACAAAATAGCAAAACAAGAGGACATAGTCTTAGATTAGAGGGGCAAAGG
The DNA here is from genome assembly GCA_009667805.1 of Leptobrachium leishanense. NCBI lineage: Eukaryota > Metazoa > Chordata > Amphibia > Anura > Megophryidae > Leptobrachium > Leptobrachium leishanense. Next base: position 314,174,957 of record CM019067.1, read on the forward strand.
TTTAAAAGTAACATCAGGAAGCATTATTTTACTGAGAGGGTGGTGGATACATGGAACAGTCTTCCAGTAGAAGTGGTAGAGGCCAAAACAGTAATTGAATTTAAGCAAGCATGGGATAGGCATAAGGCTATCCTAAACAAAAGATAAATCCAGGTAAAGTATCCATGTAATTGGGCAGACTAGATGGGCCGAAAGGTTCTTATCTGCCGACATTTTTCTATGTTTCTATGTTTCTAACGTGATGAAATCTTTAATAATATAATCCTTCCCTGTGACTGTACATCTAAAGGAGGTGCTTTTCCTACCCAAATGTGTACAAGCCTTGCAGCCACCACATCTGTAAAAACCGGCATCTTTAGTTAAAAAAATTTTTTTAGAACCATCCTTTAGTTGTTTCTTAGGGAGTATTGTGGGAGCTAGAATACTCTTAAGGTTATTAGCTTTTCTACAAATAATAGATGGTTTATCTGGTAGAACATCTCTTAAAATATCATCATTCTTTAGGACATGCCAGTGTTTATTAATAATCTTCCGTATACCATGGGCGTGTGGATTGAATTGGGTAATAAAAGATATGTCTCTGGATCTATCATTAACTGCTTTTTGTTTATTCTTATCGAATAAAAGTCTACTTCTGTCCGTCAATAACAGCTGTTCCCTATGTCTCTCATATCTTTATTTATCGTAGTCCTTCTGTATATACTTGTCCATTCACTTTGATCGTAAAAGATCTTTACATCTGAGCAGTTTCTTCGGAGTCTCACTAATTGGCCTTTTGGGACATTGGTTAGCCAGTTTTTTGCATGTGAACTCTCCATATGGATGGCCGTGTTCAAATCTGTCTGCTTAAAAAAAGTTTTAGTTTCAATTTTGTTACTCTGGACATATACAGCAAGGTCCAAAAATTCTATAGTATTCCTGCTAATAGTGGAGGTAAATCTCAAACCATACTGATTATCTTCCAAGCAATGATGAAGTGAATTCTTTCAATGACTCAGAATCTCCCCTACAAACAATAAAAATATCATCAATGAAATGTCTCCAGAGGACGAAGCCCGCCCCCAGACCCACCCTAGGCCAAATATGCTCACACTCCCATTGGTGCAAGTACAGGTTGGCATATCTGGGGGCGAACCTCGTCCCCATGGCCATTCCACAAATCTGTAAATAAAACTTGGACTGAAACCAAAAAATGTTGTGTTCCAAAATAAACATGATCGATTCCAATAGGAACTCAATCTGCTCCTGAGGCAAGACACTGTCCTCTTCTAAACATTTTCTAATGGACTGAACTACTTTTTTATGGGGGATGGAGGTGTATAAAGATACAACGTCCACCGTTGCAAAACAAAATTCCGGTTCCCAGATTAAATTATCCAGTTCTCTCAGAATATGTCCAGTGTCTTTAAGATAAGATCTTGTTTTTTGAACTAAGGGCTGTAAAAAACAATCAATATATTGGGATAGATTATTGGTCTGGGAATTAATCCCACTTATTATAGATCTACCAGGAGGACAATCCAGACTTTTTTGCACCTTCGGTAAAAAATAAAATACTGCAATCTTGCTACTAGTATTGAATAAAAAGTCAAACTCCTTATCTGTTAAAATACCAGCTTCCTTCCCTTTAGACAACAAGGAGCCCAATTCTTCCTGAAAGGGCATAGTGGGGTTACTATCCAACAGTTTATACGTTTTAGTATCACCCAGCAGCCTATAGACTTCCTTCAGGTAATATTCAAGTGACATCACGACAGTCCCCCCCTGAAGCTTTTCTGCACAATTTGCGCTCCTAAGCAACCTATGTAGTGTAGGAAATGCAAATTCCATAGCGCCTGCGCAGGACAATGGATCTGAGCTTCATGCATGCACAGATCCAATCCATTGCTGCCTCTCTGAGACCGTTCGCTATGGTGGGTAGGTCTCATAGGGTGATGTCAACACGCCCTCTGCATTCTGATGTCACTAGTGACAGATCTGGCGATCGGCAGACGGAAAATTCAAAATCCCAGCTGCTGGTGATGCTGGGAGGGGTGAAGAAAACTCCTCCATTTCACCGCACAATTTCTCCAGATCGGGGGGGGGGGAACTACCCACACATCTCAAACACTTTAAAAGATAAAGTGGCCAGGAGGTGTTGAGTTACCCTTTAATATCACCCACAATATTACACTTCATGAAAACTGTAAAGCACTTAAGAAACTCTTGCAACATACACTCACTGGCCACTTTATTAGGTACACGTTGCTAGTACTGGGTTGGAACCCCTTTTACCTTAAGAACTGCCTTAATTCTTCATGCCATGGCATAAAATTCAACAAAGTTTTGGAAACATTCCGCAGAGATTTTGGTCCATATTGACATGATAGCATCATGCAGCTGCAGCAGATTTCTCGGCTGCACATTCATGATGCAAATCTCCCGTTCCACCACATCCCAAAGGTGCCCTATTGCAGCAGTCCTCAAGTAACCCCATCAGGTCAAGTTTTCCAGATATCTGAAGCACAGCACAGGTGATGTGATTTGCTTCCCAGTGATTGCAAGATTCAGTCTACATTTCCCCAAGGTGATCTGCAAAATCTGGACTGTTAGGGGGACTTGAGGACCGCGGTTGGGAACCACTGCTCTATTGGATTGAGATCTGGACACTGTGGAGGCTTTTGAAGTACAGTGAACACATTTAATCAGGACTCGTGAGAAAGGCTCATGAGTCGAAATGATCGTTGACGATTTTATTGATCCAAATAAAATTTTGAAGTTTCATATGACGACCCTGGAGTGCTGGCTTTTGATGATTGAATATGATTACGTTGAGCTGAGCGGCCGGGCATCAGTACTGAGAAAGGTTTATGAGTGCAAGAAGGTTTGACATTGTATATATTTATAGAATGCGTTTGCAAACCGAAAATAATGTTGCGTAGTGATTTCTAAGTTAAAAAATATATGTTTTTGAAAACTGCGCAGTCACGATTCCCAAGAATCCACATATGGAACACGAGCCTTTACATCAACTGTGTGGATTCTGCGATGTTGCGGGTTTCCTTTCATTTCCAACACATAGGGAAATGAACGTTCCCACGCGGGGATCAATGTGTTTCTGTTAAACTGTTTATAGACCTAGAAGAAATCACTGTCAATGTAAAAAAAAAACACCTTTGATTCTGAGTCTACCTTCTTCAGATGTGAACAGTAATACATAAATTACATGGCATGCCAGACATCAATCTAACACCGGCAATACCCATGTTTTAGAGACAAAGGTAGCTGTCATCTTTGTACTGACAAAGATAATATCTCTAAAGTAACTACACACCAGGAGGCCATGGAGAATTTCCATCAAGACTCAGGTAATAACACAGTATCTGAAGTCTGTCTGAATTTGCATGATATAGGGAGCATTTTTGTTGTTGCAGTCACCAATTAAATTTTAATTCATAAACTCCATAAAGTCCATGGATTGCATTTTATATTCCATGCATGTATACACTGTCATTTATTTAGAACCAAAGGAATCCTTATATCATTCCATATACAGGCAGGGATTTGCAAAAGTCACCACCTGGATGTAACTCAGGGACGTGCCGTCAGGGGTGGCAGGTGAGGCAGGGCCTGGTATAAGCACTGAGAGCAGCCAGTTCCTGGGGAGCACTGAGAGCAGCCAGATCCTGGGGAGCACTGAGAGCAGCCAGATCCTTGGGAGCACTGAAAGCAGCCAGTTCCTGGGGAGCACTGAAAGCAGCCAGTTCCTGGGGAGCATTGAGATCAGCCAGATACTGGGGAGCACTGAGAGCAGCCAGTTTCTGGGGAGCACTGAACAGCCAGACTTGGGGAGCACTGAGAGTAACAAGATCCTGGGGAGCACTAAGAGCAGCCAGATCCTTTCGAGCACTGAACCTGAACCTACGTAGCCTGTGTATCTCTGGCTCTGATACTAGCCAGTGCCTCACCAGCGACTGACCTCACCACACGTCACTGATGTAACTCAGCCAATAAGTGTGAGCCTTCCAATGGATAATTACTGCAGTGACTCCAAATGAGGTCATGTGACTCCCTGAATATACTGAACGAGCAGGTTTTTTCATGACAAAGGTAATAACACAGTATCTGAAGTCTGTCTGAATTTGCATGATATAGGGAGCATTTTTGTTGTTGCAGTCACCAATTAAATTTTAATTCATAAACTCCATAAAGTCCATGGATTGCATTTTATATTCCATGCATGTATACACTGTCATTTATTTAGAACCAAAGGAATCCTTATATCATTCCATATACAGGCAGGGATTTGCAAAAGTCACCACCTGGATGTAACTCAGGGACGTGCCGTCAGGGGTGGCAGGTGAGGCAGGGCCTGGTATAAGCACTGAGAGCAGCCAGTTCCTGGGGAGCACTGAGAGCAGCCAGATCCTGGGGAGCACTGAGAGCAGCCAGATCCTTGGGAGCACTGAAAGCAGCCAGTTCCTGGGGAGCACTGAAAGCAGCCAGTTCCTGGGGAGCATTGAGATCAGCCAGATACTGGGGAGCACTGAGAGCAGCCAGTTTCTGGGGAGCACTGAACAGCCAGACTTGGGGAGCACTGAGAGTAACAAGATCCTGGGGAGCACTAAGAGCAGCCAGATCCTTTCGAGCACTGAACCTGAACCTACGTAGCCTGTGTATCTCTGGCTCTGATACTAGCCAGTGCCTCACCAGCGACTGACCTCACCACACGTCACTGATGTAACTCAGCCAATAAGTGTGAGCCTTCCAATGGATAATTACTGCAGTGACTCCAAATGAGGTCATGTGACTCCCTGAATATACTGAACGAGCAGGTTTTTTCATCAATGGGTTTTTTCTTCCCTGATGGCACAGCGGGCATATTCCAAGATGGCAATGCTAGGATTCAATTGTGCAAGAGTGGTTCAGGGATCACGAAACATCATTTTCACACATGGATTGGCCACCGCACAGTCCAGACCTTAACCCCATTGAGAATCTTTGGGATAATGTGCTGGAGAAGACTTTATGCAGCGCTGGGATTCTCTCATCATCAATACAAGATCTTGGCCACAAATTAATGCCATTCTGGATGCAAATAAATGCTGTGACATTGCATGAGCTTATTGAAACGAATGCGTGCTGCAATCACAGCAAAAGACGACACAACCAAATATTACAGGGTACTTTTTTTGGCCAGGTAGGTTAGTACCAAAGTAATCTAGGTCAACAGATAGCTGAGCTAGCTATACCCTTTCTGCGCTGAGGGTGGACAGATATTAAAGCAAATGCAGGAATCCAAGGACCAAAATCACAATCCTGGCCTCGAGAATAGTCCTTTTCCTGTCCGGCATCTGATGCTATACATGAATGTCTACACTGTAAGTGTCAAGGCTGGACATCTTTATTCACCCTTATAGAACTTTACAAATTAACCCCTTCACTAGTGTGATCATGAATACACGATCACCGGTACAGACACAGCAGGCCAAGATCATGTTAACACAATCTGGGGCTGTGTTGTATCAGTGCAAACTAAATTAATTTGTTGTAAACTAATTTTGTTTGCTTTTTGCTCAAGAAGGTGCCCTAAATCAGCTAAGGAATGTAATTTATCAGACATTCTCAAGCTGACGAGGCACGGAGCTATGAGCTGCAGTTCTAACTGCAGTAACTCCATTTGGCCAATAGATGGCGACATCTCCATGCCAAATAGGTTATTACAGTAGGGAATACATTGGGAATATTCCCAAATATTTCTGACTGTATAATTAACCCCTTAGTGACCGGGCGGTTTTACACAAATCCGTCTTTTAGTGACCGCTGCTGTTTTTACGTTTCTGCGCTGTTAGTGTCTATGTGCGCTGCGCTCATTCTGACCATTTTGTGCTAATTATTTTTAGATGACAGCCTAGGTCCTATTTAATTAAACTCCCCCCAGACAAAAAAAACTTTAAAAAAAACTCATTTTTTTATTTAATTTAATTTTTTTCTTATTTTTTTTTAATTTAATTTTTTATTTTTTATTTTTTTTTAAAACCAAACCTGGTCATGTTTAGTATCATTGGAAAGGCCATAATCAGGCCTTTCAAATTATGTAAAATATGACCATCTAGCTGCCATGGATCGGGAGATAAAGGGATCCTTAGGATCCCTTTATCTCTACATGGCAGCTAGAGGGTTAACTGGCCCACTGACATCCTCACACATATGGTGAGGTTGTCAGTGGGTGGGGGGGACCTGGAGGCTTGGCTGACATCCAAGATGTCAGCCCCCTCCAGGTTTGAATCGCGTTTTGGCGCCAATTGGCGCCGCAACGTGATCCGGTGGCGAAACTGTTAATGCCATACACCACTGAAAAGGGGAGGCTCTCCCCTCTCCAGCAGTGTAAACGGCATCTCCCTAGCTTCAATGGTTGGCGAGATAGAGGGCTCCAAAGGAGCCCCCCCTCCCCTCCATTGAAATGCATGGGGACGCCTGCTGATGATGTCACCACGCAGCGTGGCGACGTCATCAGCCTCGCCTGCCCATGTAAATCACATGGGCAGGCTTCCTCCCTGCCAGATCGCCGTGGGATCCAGCGAGGGAGGTGAGTATCGGGCGGGAGGGGGATTAGGCGCCACTGACGTACCCTGTACGTCCGCGGGTCTAAGAGAGACCCGAGGACAGGACGTACAGGGTACGTCAGCGGCCTTTAAGGGGTTAATTAAAATGATTTTCCAAAAACCACTGGTTCGTGCCAGTGGATTTCTGGAAAATCACTTGGTAGTGAAGGGATAATGGCAGAAGTCTCATGTGAAAGAACAAAAACAGGGTAAAAACACAATATATTCATTACAGATTTGCAACCTCCTTGTTTTATTACCTTGAAATGACAAAGTGACATAGACATTTCTCTTGGCGAGGCTTCAAAGATTATTCTTGCCTCTCATACATGCACGTGAGGATATTCGAAAACCTTTGGAAGAGCCAGGAATCCTTTATCATCTTCCATAAAGGCCTTGAGATCTTTATGTCTGCATCATCTGCCTAAAAACTGACGAGGGGGATCCGGCGGTACTAATGAGGGATGGCATGAGATAATTGAATCTCCCCATTCCATTTTTTATTCAAAGTGCTAGAATTCATCAGAGAGCAAGAGGAAAAAAATTACCCACAAGTGGAATGTCTGCTTTAATTTGTGTTTTGAAGGAACACCCAGCATTGTCAAATTATGTATATTAAGAATTTAACACGGATTTAGGGGTTATAAGCAAATCTTTGCAGTTTACCTTTATTGCCAAAAAACATCAAATGTTGCTGTTGTTGCAACGACAATAAACCTCAGCATTTCCCAAATGGGAAAATCAAACAGAAGCAGGAGAAGATTCATTGATGAAGCTGTCTAGATAACTTAAATTTTAAAAAAAATGAGTCTTTGTGTAAATAATGCGATTATTTAGAAAATTGTATATTATTGCTCTAGGTATATTTATATGTAGATATAACGCATAATCATAATTTACTGAACTCTATAATGCAAAATGCAGATACCGGTTGAGCACCTGCAATTTTCGAAATATTCAAAAAAATTCAGAATTACTTTCCTACCCGACACTCCGGATCAGTCCTGCTGCTTGCCAATGCTTCTCCTACCGCAGAAGCACCGCGAGGAACACGCTGGGAGTCTCTGTGCGGCTCCAGCGTGTGACATGCTGCACATAGATATGCTGGCACTGCGCAGCATGTCCCTTGAAACGGGCTGCACAGCATTTTCCAGTGGGTACACACGCAGGTGCTCCAGCAAGAAGTGGATCGGGGCTCCCTTGCAGCGTGCCCCGCCCCCCGCCTTCGGATTCTCCTGGATTCCAAAGTACGATAGAATCTGAAATATGGAATGTTCGTGGTCCTGGAGATTCCAGATAAGGGGTGCTCAACACGTATAAAAAAAAAAGCAGAACAAATACCCAAGATTAAGGTGAACAGTAACAGAAAATGATCAATATTTAAAAAATATATATTTCTTAAAGATTTATTAAAAAAAAAACTGTAAACGCAATTTCCGGCAAGAAGCTTGGAATAACTAAAAAATATTTTCCCTTCTAGAGAACAGATGTTTCTTTTTTCCCCCTTTATTTTGTGATACCGCACCAAAAAATTAAAACCTGTGTTTTTCCAAATTTTATTAAAAAAAATGTAAATGCAATTTCCAGCAAGAAGCCTAGAATAACCAAAAATCTTTTCCCTTCTAGAGAAAAGACGGTTCTTTTTTCTCTCCTTTATTTTGTGATACCACACCAAATATGGCTGTTTTATTTGTTTTTTATTTATTTTTTTTACATACCGAAGCTTGCCTTTAAATTTCAGCCTCAACTAAAAGGATATTAAACTGCATGTGCGAGACATAAGAAACCCTAAATTGTTGGGAATACACAGATTCTCTGTTTCATCACTTTGCTTCTTTGGTATCTGCTCTGTTCTAATTGAATGCCCTGACTTAATCATAATAATTTCCTCCAGCATTTGCCTTGGCGCTCTATCTGGGACCATTGATTTATGGCTATTGATCCATGCAGCTGTTTCTGACCACTAATACTTCTTTGCAAAGTGACAGTAGGGTCATTAAGTACATTATATGAGGCTATTCTGGTAATCAAAGGTTGTTAGCGACCCTTCATCTGTGAAGAAAAGTATGAAAGGGCCATTCAGCATTCTTGTGCTCAGATCTCCTCTTCTGCCATTGTTTCCTATCAATTTACCCTGCATTTCCCTAGCTTTAAAATTTATCTCACCATAATGGTAAGGACCGCAGATCTATCAAGCGGCACAGGGCTCTGAACATTATCATTCTATTTGAAATCAACGCTCATTACGAAAAAGCAAGGCTTCGGACCCGACGTCACTCGATAGGTCATTACTTCCGATCTTTGAGAAGACCTTCGTGTTTCCGACATATTCATTCTGGAACCTGTCATTAAATCATTGACTCCAAGGAAGGAAGTGGGAGCTGGAATAGTATTTTTGGATTGGTTACACCTTAAAAAAGTACTGGATGTGTACTTCTATTATATTTTCGTGCTTACAGGTCTATAAAGAACATGTTCACATTAATTAAAACTATCATGTTCATGGTTCATTATGCTATGGGAGTGCCGTCTCCCGATTCTTTCTGATTTGTTTAGTGCCCACCATGGATGAAAGAAGGGGAGTGCCATCCTGTATATGGCCAGAAGCTTTTTTCCTAGAGCCGGGACCCTTGTAGGCTCTTATAAATGTGAGTGGTCTATACTCTTATTACAGTATTTCGACCAACTCTGCTATGATTATCAGCACTATTATTATTCTTTATGTTCCTTGTCTTTCTGAGAAACACTGACGAACAAACGGATTCGACATCAGCACTTCAGAGAAGACCAACCTTTTCCATTGAGTATTGGACAATTACGCACTCAAGCACTTTTTTAATGGTCTACTTTACATTGGACTTTTTGGGATAACTTTATGCATATGCACTTTGAAATAATGATGAAATGATAATAAGCACTGTTGCACTTTTCTGCATTATCGACACGAATATATGCATGTTCACTCATTAGCCATTTCACCATTGATGCACCATATGGTTCTGTCTACTACATTCTCATCTATTTGAAATCAACGCTCATTACGAAAAAGCGAGGCTTCGGACCCGGCGTCACTCGATAGGTCATTACTTCCAATCTTTGAGAAGACCTTCGTGTTTCCGACATATTCATTCTGGAACCTGTCATTAAATCATTGACTCCAAGGAAGAAAATGGGAGCTGGAATAGTAATTTTGTATTGGTTACACCTTAAAAAAATACTGGATGTGTACTTCTATTATATTTTCGTGCTTACAGGTCTATAAAGAGCATGTTCACATTAATTAAAACTATCATGTTCATGCATTCTAAGTAAATGCATATGTTTTGTGCACAATACGAATTTTTCACCAAACCAGGGGTTGAAAAGTAAATTTGGTCTTGCCCAGTAAGTGTCCTTGGGCAAGACACCCAACGGTACATACTTGCTACCACACAATATCAGCTGTGGAGTCCAGTGGTAACGTCTCTACCCTCCGACCGTGGAGAAGCAAGTCAAAATCTCGTTCAACACATCCCTCCAATACAACTGTGGAGAAGTCTCGAATTTACGAGATCAAACCAGGTCGCTGCTCCACAATCATGGTAAAGAATACCTGATCCCACTCAGAAGATGCCACCAGCGAGTGTCCTTGGGAAAGACACTTAATGATATGGAGGCGCCTACCTCACAAAATACTTGTACATCTCATAGATTGTAAGTTCCCTTGGGAGCAGGGTCCCCCTGAATGAGGCCGTATTATCCATGTGTGATATTCCAATGTATCAACCCCTTGTACACTGATCTTGTAAAGCGCTGCAGAATATGTGGTGCTGTATAAATAAAGGATAATAATAAAAAATAATAAGACAATAAAGTAACACTTATCCGAATAACCAAGTTCATTCTTTTCACCAGTTTCTAATAGGCACCTAATTTAACTTTTTCCATCCAGGTCCCTCTTTCACGGCAATAGGCCTGTGTGTTGTCTGGGGGTATTGACCAAATATCAACACGTGGGGCAAAGTGAGCATATCGTTCAAGGCTGTCATCAAAAACATTGGAGCCTTTAATGAAATACTGTTTGGTGCCCCATTCAACCGCTTTCAACTTCCCTCCCAACTGCCGCCACACAAATATAGAGACACACACAATCAGACACACACAGATATGCATCTCAAGCCCCAAAACAGGGTCTGCATGCCCCAGGCTCCAGACAAAGGTCCCCAGGCCACTCTTCCAGGTTCCAAGACAGAGGTCCTCATTCCCCTCAGCCTAAACCAGAGATTCACATGCTCCCTCCTGACCTTAAACAGGGTTACCCAAGCTCCTAGGCCCAAGTAAGGGGGATTCATCTCCCCAGGATCCTAGTTAGAGTCCGTCAACCCCAGGCTCAATGAAAAAGGTATCCAAACCATCGGGCACCAACAGTGCTGCCTCTTTTACTAATATCTCCTTCTGATCAGGAGGGAGAGGGATTAAAGCGGGGGCATCGCTGGAAAGGGGCAGACTCTCTCTTTTACTTAATCTCCAAAGGACCCCCCTCCTTTCAGGCTCTCTTCTGCTTTGCCAGAGGGCGTCTGAAACTGACATCATCGCGCCCGCTGGGATGATGTCAGTGCGCCGGGCGGGGGTATAAAAGTGGGGACTGACTTCAAGGAAGTCGGACCACCGTGGGACCCCAGAGGGAGAGGTAAGTATAAGGAAGGAAAGCCCCCTTAGCGGCTGAAGTGTGGGGAACCTCCTCCTCATATAGCGGGTAATCCCCATGACGTTCCCCACATGTCGTCCGTATCCAAGGGATTAAAAAATAAAAAGGGTTTTTGCTGAAAATGAAAAAAATAATTAAAATATGTTACTTTTTTACATTGAAACCTATGGGATTTGTCTGTTTAAACCTATTGAATTGAAACACCGAAAATCTGAGCATTTCGCTGGAATTTCGGTGCAGTTCGGTGTTCTGTGAATAGAAGACACGTTAGTATTTAATGAGGCAATTTCTGTGCCACCGATCCCTGCCGAACGCCGTGAATTGCAATGAACTGCACCATATTTTGAATGTCATTTCGCCACTACATTGGTTTATTGAATAGACCAATTGGCCCAAAATTCAACATCCGGAGCAATTCGGGGCCAATTCAGTGGTTAGTGAATAACCAAAGTGTCCTAATATGTACTTACAGGTTTATTCAAAGAAAAGTGAAACTCGGGAGAATGACTGGAGAAGTGAAAATTCTAGGTCAAAATAGCCAAACCAGAAAAATTCTCCCATTTATCTCACTTTCCTAATCAGCAATTTGGTCTAGATTGTTCTCTCCTCCTGCCAGTTCTCCTGGTTTTCACCTTTCTCTGAATAACCCTGTTAATACCCACTTTACCTTCGTACCTCCTCATTGGATGATATTAAGAGGTCCTTTGTAGAAAGGGATTGAAATGAAGAATACATTCCACAGCTGGATGAGGACCACCTCTTTGGAGCAGGTGTAACACAAATGGGACACATCCTCATATATTGCGAAAAACAAAACAATACCATCAACATGTCTGCAAGTTCTTGGCAGCGAACGAGTGAATCCACTTGAAGCAATTAGCCATTTTTAGGGATATCGTGTGCAGAATAGATTTTTATTCCGTGCGTTCATGTTTGGAAAGGGAGGAAGTTATTAAGAAAGTACAAAAAAGGAGACATCACTCAGCTCCCTGATAATGAAATGAAACACAATGTAAAATGCGCTAATCTGTGATTGACAACTTAATTGAGAACGCAAACACTTCTTAAATAGTTGTTTTTGCGTAGTCAAGGGAAAGTAATGGATTATCACAATTTCCCCATAGTTCTGCTGATAAATACAATGTGTCTATTACTTGCGAATCTCAGGCTCTTTTTAGCTCGTTCCAGCTGGCGGGCGTTCAGTACGTCCCATACATTTTACTTTGGCGAGTGACTGGATGGGCGGAATGTATGAAGAATTCTGCATTCTCTAAAAAACACATTAGGGGTTATTCAGAGAGCGCCGAAATGGCACCGACATGTCAGTGCTCTCTCGTTTCCCGCATTTCGGGGAATCAAATTCCCTGTCCCTGCGCTTAATTCAGCATTCACCGCAGGGTCCCAGAAGTGCAGGGAAAAGAGGCCGAACGGATGCGAATAATCACAAAAAAAATTGTCAAAAATCTGGCAATAACACGAGGATCGATCCAAACGCTGCAGAAAACCCGTCGAAAGTACCCGTCGATCTGCCGCGAACCCGTCGAACACATCCAAAAAAATCCGATGATCTGCCGAACACAGCGCCGAGCAGCCGTTGGAAAACACGAACAAGCCGACGAACGGGGAAAAAAAACCAAAAAACCAATTGAAACTCGAACAATTTCAAACACTGTTTGCAAAAAAACTACTGGATGTAAATGTCTGGAATTAAGATATAAGGTCCTATGTATAATAATAAAAAGGTCTGTTACAGGAATAAAAACAATATAAGAAAATAAATAATAATAAAAAATAATCGGAAAAATACTTTGCCGAAATAATTCCAAAAAAATCCCAAAAATTCCAAAAAATAAATCAAGAGACTTTTGTTGCAGATTAAAAGAATAAACGGTTTATTAGATATTGAGTAAAACTGGATTTTTTTTACATTGAAACCAATGAGATTCGCCTGATTAAACCTTGCTGAATGAAACCACCGAACATCAGGGTATTTCGGCAACTTTTCTCTGCTGTTCGGTGTCTGTGAATAGATTAACCATTGCTTCTCTATGGGGGATTTCACTGCCGTCGAACAGGCACCGTATTTCGACTGGCAGTTCACCAATATTTGACAAATTGCCATATTAATTTTGAATAGCCAAATGTCCACGAAATTGCACCATTCTGTGCCAGTCCAGCTCTCTCTGAATAACCCTAATTATTTCAGAGCACAGTTGCCAGATCGGCAATGTTTTTCTGGACACCTATAATTTATACCACTATGGTGATTCTATGTGCTGAAGTGAAGGGCATGAAAAATGCCACCCTGCAGCATGTAGAATCCATACGCTGCAGATTATTATTAAAAAAAAAAGGAATCCTAGGTGCCCTTCCTTTATTTCCTTCCTGCAGCATATATAATATATATATATATAGCTGCAGGAAGGAATGCAGAATGTAGCACAGGAGCTCTGTGATGCAGTTCTTTGAATTGCTGTGATGTGCAAATGGCTTCTGCAATAATAAACTTTATTAGCCATAGTGTGGAGGCTTTTTATCAAATTTTTTGCCCTCCAACACAACCCAAGTAAGTACTGATTTGCCCTACGGGTCCAAGCATCCACTGCAAGTGGTCATGCCTAGCTCCTGCTGATGAGGGTCCAATAAAGCATCTACAAGCTGCTGAGAGCCCAGGACATGGAGGAGTTGGTCCGCGGGTCACCTGTGGCCATAGGTCGCCTGGTATGGCAGAATGTGGCTTCCGACAGGCTAACCAACCGACACATTCAGGGTTATCCAAAGAGATTCGAAAAGTCACCGCACATTCGGTGACTTTTCGTTCTCTTCAATTCGGTTCCTTTTGCCGATTGCATTTCGGTGACCCTGCGGTGTATTCAGCGAGCACCACAGGGTCCCCGAATTGCAGGGAAAAGCTGCCGAAAACCTGACGAAAACTAACCGAATGCATGCTGAAAACAAGCAAAAACATCTGGATTAACCTTCGAAGAGGAGCCGAACAGGAGCCGAAAAGGAGCCGAATCACACAGAGCCGAAGCAGCTGTGACGTAGAGGAGGCAGTGAATAAATTAGAAAAACCATTTGTATGAATCTGGGAAAAAGAAACGCTGTTTGCAAAGAAACTACTGAGCGAAAATGTCTGAAATTTTCACAGGAGGTCCAGGGAATGATAATAAAGAGGGCTGTTACAAAAAAAATAAGCAAACTGAAAAAAAAAATAAAAAAAAAATCGGACTTTTTTTTTTTTTTTTAAAAATTCAGAAAAATGCTTAAAGTATCCTAAAAAATCTATAAGTAAAGAGACTTTTTTGCTGCAGAATTTTATAATGAACGGTTTATTAGATATTGAATTAAAACGGGAATATTTTTAACATTGAAGTCTATGGGATTCTCCTGAATAAATTTGCCGAATTAAACCACCGAATGGCAGGGCATTAGGGGAACCTTTCACTGCTGGTTTGTGTTCTCTGAATAGCCGAAGCAGTGCTTTTTGATGGGGATTTCACTGCCCTCGAACAGGGACCGAACAGGCACCGTATGTGCAGGCAATTCGACAGGATTTGGCGAATTGCCTGCTCTCTGGATAGCCGAATGTCCAGGAAAGGTAACCGTACCCTGATTTTCAGCGTTCGGTTACCTTTCTCAAGCAATTCGAATCTCTTTGGATAACCCTGAAAGACTTGGCTTGGATGGCGATCCAGGGAGGTTTGTCCCTCAGGATTTTCATGCACTCGAGGGGCCTGTGCAGGTACAGACATTGCCCGCACTGTGTGGTGCACGAGGAGACGGCGATGCATGCCTTCTGGGACTGTCGCTTCGCTCGGGCACTACTGGCCGCCCTGGAATCGGACTTCAGAGACTCTGTGCTAGTTGGGACTATAATGTATCACGCGTCACTCTACGGGCTCTTCCAGGGGACACACACCGAGGCCACCATTGTGCGTGTGTGGCGCCTGGTTTGCTGTTTCACGGATGCCCTGTGGTTCGCCCGGAACCTCATGGTATTGCAGCACGAGAACGTCACCATCGCGGACTGCGTTTTCGAAGCATGCTAGGCGAGTATGCTATCATCGACAAGTTCGGCAGGAGAAGACATGACAATGAGGAAGAAGAAGACAGTGACTAAAGAAGAAGAAGAGGAGGAAGAAGAGGATCCCTTACTTATTCATTTTACTGTACTGTATTTTATGTGCCTCTTTCAGCTCACCCCATAACCTCCCCATTGCACCTTTCCTGATCTCCCACACAGCCCCCATGCACCCCATTAATTCTCATGCTATTTACCCTCACCTCTGTCTGTCACCCCACTCCAAATAGAATTTAAGCTTTTGAGCTTCTCTATGTGTCCAACCTCTTTGTTATTTTCCCTTTTTATTGTCCTACCCATTGTACAGCGCTGCGGAACGTGTTGGCGCATTATAAATAATTTTCAATGTAACGGCAATTTATTAAAATGAGCATTGATCACACATTTTACACATTTGTTATAAGGTATCCTATACTTATATATATTGCATTTTCATACAAATACGTAATACATTATAATGCCTTTACATCAGTGGTTTCCAGCCCTGGTCCTCAGGTCCCTCTAACAGGTCAGGTTTTAAGGATCACCTTGGGGAAATGCAGACTGAATCCTGCAATCACTGAGGAGCAAATCATATCACCTGTGCTGCGCTTCACATATCCTGCAAACCTGTCCTGTTAGGGGGACCTGAGGAACAGGGTTGGGAATCACTACACTAGATACATAGAAACAATGCTCAACATTTCCTTCAACCAAAAGTTGTATTATTTCTGTGGTTTCAGTTCTCCACTAGAGGTTGCTGTGCTATACAGACTCTGTGGTCATCCAGATCCGAAGAAATGTGTTTTATTGAGGAATCTTGCTTCAGCTTCATATATATTATAAAAGTATTATACATATGTACATATACAGTATATATATATATTTTATTATTATTCTATAAACATTTTTGTCCACAATTTACATAATGAATGCAGACTCAACTACACCAGCCATCACAATTCTGTAGCCTGTGTAAACAATACATTGAATTTAATATTATCTGCAGACACACAATAAAGTCACCCCCTGTAATATTTGGTTGTGTTGCCTTTTGCTGTGATTGCGGCACGCATTCGCCGTGGCATCGTGTCGATAAGCTCATGCAATGTCACAGCATTTATTTGCATCCAGAGTGTCATTAATTTGTGGCCAAGATCTTGTATTGATGATGGGGAAGTCGCGGCGCTGCGTAAAGTCTTCTCCAGCACATTATCCCAAAGATTCTCAATGGGGTTAAGGTCTGGACTGTGCGGTGGCCAATCCATGTGTGAAAATGATGTCTCATGCTCCCTGAACCACTCTTGCACAATTTGAGCCCGATGAATCCTGGCATTGCCATCTTGGAATATGCCCGCTGTGCCATCAGGGGAGAAAAAACCCATTGATGGAAAAACCTGCTCATTCAGTATATTCAGGGAGTCACATGACCTAATTTTATGACGAAACATATTAATCACTGCAGTAATTATCCAATGGAAGGCTCACACCTATTGGCTGAGTTATATCCAGGTGGGGACTTTTTTCTTGGTCAGGCAGTGTATGTTGAGACTAGAGTAAGTTGACTGTCAAATAGTAAATTTTATTCCAAAAGATTGTTCTTTTAAAAATTAAATCTTAGAGTTTTGAAATTAAACACAATCACATATTCTCTTGTCCGATCTCCTCATTACTAGAGTAGTGAATAACCCCAAGCCATAAATAGAGTTTCCATTCACAGTCATCCTACTGCTTATAGACTTAGATACTGATTTATTTTTTGTAGGTAATATTATTAGTTTAATATGATTAGGCAATTATATTATTCATTATTTGAATCAAAAATATGAATTATGCAAATCAAAAGGATTCTACTAATGTGTCTAATAAATCTTCTGGGCGTCTCCCCAGTGTCTTTGAAATTGGTGACTATGTTCTCCTCTAAAAAAACTGTTCGTGGCATAGGTCTTCAGGGTGTTCCACTCTATTGGTTTAATAGATCGATAGATAGATAGATAGATAGATAGATAGATAGATAGATAGATAGATAGATAGATAAATAGATAAATAAGTGATAGATAGATGATAGACAAATAAGTGATAGATAGATGATAGATAAATAAGTGATAGATAGATGATAGATAAATAAATAAGTGATAGATAGATAAATAAGTGATAGATGATAGACAAATAAGTGATAGATAGATGATAGACAAATAAGTGATAGATAGATGATAGATAAATAAGTGATAGATGATAGATAGATGATAGATAAATAAGTGATAGATGATAGATAGATGATAGATAAATAAGTGATAGATAAATGATAGATACAGTAAATAAGTGATAGATAAATGATAGATAAATAAGTGATAGATAGATGATAGATAAATAAGTGATAGATAAATAAGTGATAGATGATAGATAAATAAGTGATAGATAGATGATAGATAAATAAGTGATAGATAAATAAGTGATAGATGATAGATAAATAAGTGATAGATAGATGATAGATAAATAAGTGATAGATGATAGATAGATGATAGATAAATAAATAAGTGATAGATAAATAAGTGATAGATGATAGATAAATAAGTGATAGATAGATGATAGATAAATAAGTGATAGATGATAGATAAATAAGTGATAGATAAATAAGTGATAGATAAATAAGTGATAGATGATAGATAAATAAGTGATAGATAAATAAGTGATAGATGATAGACAAATAAAGTGATAGATCGATGATAGACAAATAAGTGATAGGTAGATGATAGATAAAAAAGTGATAGATAAATAAGTGATAGATAAAAAAGTGATAGATAAATAAGTGATAGATAGATGATAGATAATTAAGTGATAGATGATAGATAGATGATAGATAAATAAGTGATAGATAGATAAATAAGTGATAGATGATATATAAATAAGTTATGGATAGATAAATAGATAGATAAATAGATAGATATGGGATAAATAGATAAATAGATAAATAGCTAGATGGATAGATAGATAGATATGGGATAAATAGATAGATAGATAGATATGGGATAAATAGATAGATAGATAGATAGATAGATAGATAGATAGATAGATAGATAGATAGATAAATAGATAAATAAGTGATAGATAGATGATAGACAAATAAGTGATAGATAGATGATAGATAAATAAGTGATAGATAGATGATAGATAAATAAATAAGTGATAGATAGATAAATAAGTGATAGATGATAGACAAATAAGTGATAGATAGATGATAGACAAATAAGTGATAGATAGATGATAGATAAATAAGTGATAGATGATAGATAGATGATAGATAAATAAGTGATAGATGATAGATAGATGATAGATAAATAAGTGATAGATAAATGATAGATACAGTAAATAAGTGATAGATAAATGATAGATAAATAAGTGATAGATAGATGATAGATAAATAAGTGATAGATAAATAAGTGATAGATGATAGATAAATAAGTGATAGATAGATGATAGATAAATAAGTGATAGATAAATAAGTGATAGATGATAGATAAATAAGTGATAGATAGATGATAGATAAATAAGTGATAGATAGATGATAGATAAATAAATAAGTGATAGATAAATAAGTGATAGATGATAGATAAATAAGTGATAGATAGATGATAGATAAATAAGTGATAGATGATAGATAAATAAGTGATAGATAAATAAGTGATAGATAAATAAGTGATAGATGATAGATAAATAAGTGATAGATAAATAAGTGATAGATGATAGACAAATAAAGTGATAGATCGATGATAGACAAATAAGTGATAGGTAGATGATAGATAAAAAAGTGATAGATAAATAAGTGATAGATAAAAAAGTGATAGATAAATAAGTGATAGATAGATGATAGATAATTAAGTGATAGATGATAGATAGATGATAGATAAATAAGTGATAGATAGATAAATAAGTGATAGATGATATATAAATAAGTTATGGATAGATAAATAGATAGATAAATAGATAGATATGGGATAAATAGATAAATAGATAAATAGCTAGATGGATAGATAGATAGATATGGGATAAATAGATAGATAGATAGATAGATATGGGATAAATAGATAGATAGATAGATAGATAGATAGATAGATAGATAGATAGATAGATAGATATGAGAGATAGATAGATAGATAAATAGATAGATATATAGATAGATAGATAGATAGATAGATAGATAGATAGATAGATAGATAGATATGAGAGATAGATAGATAGATAAATAGATAGATAGATAGATAGATAGATAGATAGATAGATATATAGATAGATAGATAGATAGATATAGATACTATAGCGGTTATTCAAAGAGTGTCGAACTTGCCTCCGAGTTAAACTGAACTGTGAATTTCCCCGTACGATGCAATTTCGTTGCAATTCGACTATTCAAAAAGCTGGCAAATTGCCAGTGAAATACGGTGAGCTTCGGTGGCTGTGAAACTTCCCCATGAGAAGTCATTGTTAATCTATTCAGAGAATACCTAGAAGACCTCTGTGAGGTCGAAACGTCTGTTCTGTTGGTGATGGAATAAACCTATTTCTAATATACCACGTTGTGCTGGATTTCTTCAACATTTTGCAGCAAGAAGAAGCGTCGGCTTGGGCCACCCTTTTCACCGAGAGATGAGAGGTGAATATGGTGTTTAGTGGGTGGGGTTTTTGGAGTGTTATAAATGATTTTGTATTTGCAGACTCATTTAGTACCAACTTTTAGGAGGTGGAAAATCTGTTATTTCATGCCCCGATGGTAATTTGTGCCATCACCTAGGAATACAGGGAATGGACTAAATCCCGGGTGGTCTAGCAAGGGGATACAAATTCTTCCCTGGAGGGAGATCAATTGGTCTCGTCCTCTGCCTGGTGCAGACTGTACTAATAGCTCCCACATTGACTCTGAGTGCTTTTACCGGCCCGAGATGCTGCGACCCAACGGGAAATTGGTTGGTATCTTGGTGGGCCAGTCCTGGGTTGCATGGTGGGGCCTTTACGTCTCTGGCACATAGACAAGCTGCACAAGGTTTGACAAGGGTCAGGGTCCCCTGGACCCTCTGGGCTCCTGAACATGTCATGGGCTGTCAACCCCTGATGGCTGCCCTCACCCTATAGAAGTATCTCAAGTGGCTGAAAATAACAAATCCTTTGCAAAATTGCAAAAAGTGACTTGAAGAAATTGAATTATTTAGGATGTGGAAATTTTCTTTAATTTATTGAATTGGCTTCGCTGCGGATCAAGTTTATTTTCGTTTTTCCATTTGCAGTTTATTACATTTTAAGAAAAAAAAAAACGGAAATTATACCTAAAATAAGTCGTGCAAAATTCTTCCACCCTGACCAAAAAAAAAAAAGAAGGTGTTTGATATGTAACTGGTGCCGCAACGAGATAAGCCGGAGTTTGTTTAGTTAGGTTCTATCTTTATAACTTGCTCCACGTAGCCAATATCCCTGTTTATTCTAATACTTTGGATTATGCAAATCTTCTCAGTCGACCCAGACTTTAGTAGCTCGTATTTTTCCACTATCCACCAAGTTACACGCGGCTAAAATATACAAGTATGTTGATCTCGACCGATGATCAGTGTTGTGGAAAATCCTGTTTAAATTGATCGACCTTTACCATTTTTTTCGCAGACATGACAGGTTCTGCGCAAACCAATATTTATGTGTGATATCACCATATTACATAATATCTCATGAAAATTTAAGCACTTTTGATCCTCTTGATTTTTTGCTTTCTACGTACACATACTTTCCAAGCATAACATCATTGCAAACAGATCATCAAATTTAGATTTTGTTCTTAACCCCTTCACTACTAACTGATTTTCCAAAAAAACACAGTAAGGAGCCAGGCATTTTTTTTTTGGAAAAAAACACATTTTAATCAATTATACAATACGAAATATTTGGGAATATTTCCAATGTATCCCTTACTGTAATAACCTATTGGACGGGAGATGTCGCCATCTGTTGGCCAAAGTAACTTACTACACTTGCAACTGCAGCTCGCGGCTCTATATTTTGCCAGCTGGGAAAGGTCTATTAGATACATCCCTAGCGGATTTTAAACAGGTTAAGCACCTCGGGACAGCATGCCCATGGTGTTAAAATTTTATGGGCATGTACCAGAGCCCAAAAGTTAACAAATTTAATTAGCTTTTGTCCTGCTCGGCTGCAGATTGAGATACCTTGATATTGGGCACCTAATGGTTCCTTTGAAGACCCAAGTTATCTTGATCTCAAGAGTGAAGGGGTGAACTAATCTGCAGTTTATAAATCCATTTTTATTTTTCAATACATTGCTTCCATCTCTTTAGGTGTTTGCCACACTTTGTTAACCCGCGGTCCTTTATTGGTCTTGAAATATAGGCTATCCACAGTTTGTGACTGTAATCCACAGGCTTGTAAGACCTATGTGGTTAATTTTTTTAGAAAGTGTTTTACCAGGAAGGATACATTGAGATTTCTCTCATTTTCAAATATGTCCTGGGTGGCGAGTATGTACCGTTAGGTGTCTTGCCCAAGGACACTTACTGGAGAGGCGCTCTTGCCGGGATTTGAACCTGTGTCTCCAAATTCTCCACGGTTTACAGCAGTGATGTTATCTCTACTCCATCCGGCCTGTTCGAGGAATGTGCTCAATGAACAGAGTCTAGAGAATGTTCAAACATATCTCCAAGGTGCATGGCAGTTTCATTTGCCAAATAACTACTTGTAGCAAAGCCATGATGTGGTACAAAGCACTATGTTGAATGTTCATCTACTCAACTCTAACCATACCACATAGTATGTCAAGCACCTTTCACATGTAGGGTTAATCAGATATCTGAAAGCCTAAAAAATGGAAGGCTCCATTCCAGAGCGACCTTTAAGAATAATAAGCGTGGGGTTAACTCTACCCTCTCAACTTATAATGACAATGTCTACTCTACGATTCCAAGCCAAGCCTCAACATCAAAAGAAACAACAAATAAATAGTTCCCCAGTATTCTTCCATGAAACGCAAGATTGGATGACTTTCAGTGGACTCCTATACCAGCAGTGGTGTGCATCTATGCCGACGTTAAGGGAATTATTCAGAGAGCACCAAAATTTCACAGAAAGTTCAGTGCTCTCTTGTTCGTCGCACTTCGGTGCTGTTCGCCAATTTCAATTCCACGCAGAGTCCCCGAAGTGGGCCGATCAGCCCGCAGAAGACAGCTGATGATACACCGAACTGACCGCCGCATGCTGCCGAACGCCACCGATCAGCAGCCAAATGCTGCCGAAAATAGCTGATCAGCCGGCAGCTGATCACCGCAGGGTCCCCAGAGTGCAGGGAAAACTCGTCTCAAGCCCACCGCAATCCCACCGAACACCCGCCGAAACCCGCTGGAACCAGCCCAAAAAACACACCGGAAACAGCCGACGACCCCCGATCACAGCACAGACAAGTGGCCGGAAAAAGACAACAAGCTGATGAACGGGGTAAAAAAATAACAGAAAACAATACGCTTGAAAGTTTCAAAATTGAAACGCTGTTTGCAAAAAAATACTGGACGTAAATGTCTGGAATTTACACATAAGATCCAATGAAAGATAATAAAAAGGTCTGTTGCAGAAAAAAGGCTTTTCTTTTAAAAAAAAACCAGGAAAAAAATCCCAGAAAATGCCTAAAAGATCCTAAAAAATCAATAAATAGACTTTTTGCTGCAGATTAAAATAATAAACTGTTTATTAGATATTGAGTTAAAACGGGAATATTTTTAAAATTGAAGCCTATGGGATTCGCCTGATTAAAACTGCCGAATGAAAACACCGAACAGCAGGGAACTTTGGCAACTTTTCACTGCTGTTCGGTGTCTGTGAATAGGTTAACCATTGCTTCTCTATGGGGGATTTCACTGCCTTCGAACAGGCACCGTACTTGCTGACAGTTCGCCAAAATTAGGCAGACTGCCTGGTCTCTGAATAGCAGAATGGCCCCGAAATGTCACCGTACGAGGGAATTCACTGTTCGTGACATTTCGGGGCCAGATCGGCTCTCTCTGAATAACTCCTTAAATCAGGGGTGGGCAAACTACGACCCGCGGACCCACATGTGGCCGGCCACTGAGTTTTTTGCAGCCCGCCAAGCTGCACTGCAGTTCCTGGTCAGCCCCGGCTCTCTAATCGGCCACTTCTGTAATGGCCGCTCCTGAAGGGGTCCTCTGGAGGTCCGAGTGGGCGGCCCTCTACAGTGCCTGTTTAGAGGGCCGCGCCTGCCTGATCCAGTCAGTATACGATTCGGACTGGCTGGATCAGGCAGACTCAGCCCTCTAAACAGGCACTGTAGAGGGCCGCCAGCGGGGGCCTCCAGAGCACCCACTTAAGGAGCGGCGGCGGCCGGGGATTACAGAGGTGGCCCATTAGAGAGCCGGGGCTGAGCGGGAACTGCAGTGCAGGTCAGTGCTCCCAGAGCAGGCGTTGAGTGCAGATGGCAGAGGAATGGAGCAGCTGTATGGGGACAATAAATTGAGGGACCACCTGTCTGCTGTATGGGACAATAAATTGAGGGACCACTGTCTGATTTATGGGGACAATAAATTGAGGGACCACCTGTCTGCTGTATGGGGACAATAAATTGAGGGACCACCTGTCTGCTGTATGGGGACAATAAATTGAGGGACCACCTGTCTTCTTTATGGGGACAATAAATTGAGGGACCACCTGTCTTCTTTATGGGGACAATAAATTGAGGGACCACCTGTCTGCTGTATGGGGACAATAAATTGAGGGACCCCCTGTCTTCTTTATGGGGACAATAAATTGAGGGACCCCCTGTCTGCTTTATGGGGACAATAAATTGAGGGACCCCCTGTCTGCTGTATGGGGACAATAAATTGAGGGACCACTTGTCTGCTGTATAAGGACAATAAATTGAGGGACCACCTGCTTGCTGTATGGGGACAATAAATTGAGGGACCACCTGTCTGCTGTATGGGGACAATAAATTGAGGGACCACTTGTCTGCTGTATAAGGACAATAAATTGAGGGACCACCTGCTTGCTGTATGGGGACAATAAATTGAGGGACCCCCTGTCTGCTTTATGGGGACAATAAATTGAGGGACCACCTGTCTGCTTTATGGGGACAATAAATTGAGGGACCCCCTGTCTGCTGTATGGGGACAATAAATTGAGGGACCACCTGTCTGCTGTATGGGGACAATAAATTGAGGGACCACCTGCTTGCTGTATGGGGACAATAAATTGAGGGACCACCTGTCGGCTGTATGGGGACAATAAATTGAGGGACCACCTGTCTGCTGTATGGGGACAATAAATTGAGGGACCACCTACTTGCTGTATGGGGACAATAAATTGAGGGACCACCTGTCTGCTGTATGGGTTCAATAAATTGAGGGACCACCTGTCTGCTGTATGGGACAATAAATTGAGGGACCACCTGTCTGCTGTATGGGGATAATAAATTGAGGGACCACCTGTCTGCTGTATGGGGACAATAAATTGAGGGACCACTTGTCTGCTGTATAAGGACAATAAATTGAGGGACCACCTGTCTGCTTTATGGGGACAATAAACTGAGGGACCACCTGCTTGCTGTATGGGGACAATAAATTGAGGGACCCCCTGTCTGCTTTATGGGGACAATAAATTGAGGGACCCCCTGTCTGCTGTATGGGGACAATAAATTGAGGGACCACTTGTCTGCTGTATAAGGACAATAAATTGAGGGACCACCTGTCTGCTGTATGGGGACAATAAATTGAGGGACCACCTGCTTGCTGTATGGGGACAATAAATTGAGGGACCATCTGCTTGCTGTTGGGGACAATAAATTGAGGGACCATCTGCTTGCTGTTGGGGACAATAAATTGAGGGATCACCCGCTTGCTGTATGGGGACAATAAATTGAGGGACCACCTGCTGGCTGTATGGGGACAATAAATTGAGGGACCACCTGTCTGCTGTATGGGGACAATAAATTGAGGGACCACCTGTCTGCTGTATGGGGACAATAAATTGAGGGACCACCTACTTGCTGTATGGGGACAATAAATTGAGGGACCACCTGTCTGCTGTATGGGGACAATAAATTGAGGGACCACCTACTTGCTGTATGGGGACAATAAATTGAGGGACCACCTGTCTGCTGTATGGGTTCAATAAATTGAGGGACCACCTGTCTGCTGTATGGGACAATAAATTGAGGGACCACCTGTCTGCTGTATGGGGATAATAAATTGAGGACCACCTGTCTGCTGTATGGGGACAATAAATTGAGGGACCACTTGTCTGCTGTATAAGGACAATAAATTGAGGGACCACCTGTCTGCTTTATGGGGACAATAAACTGAGGGACCACCTGCTTGCTGTATGGGGACAATAAATTGAGGGACCCCCTGTCTGCTTTATGGGGACAATAAATTGAGGGACCCCCTGTCTGCTGTATGGGGACAATAAATTGAGGGACCACTTGTCTGCTGTATAAGGACAATAAATTGAGGGACCACCTGTCTGCTGTATGGGGACAATAAATTGAGGGATCACCTGCTTGCTGTATGGGGACAATAAATTGAGGGACCATCTGCTTGCTGTTGGGGACAATAAATTGAGGGATCACCCGCTTGCTGTATGGGGACAATAAATTGAGGGACCACCTGCTTGCTGTATGGGGACAATAAATTGAGGGACCACCTGTCTGCTGTATGGGTTCAATAAATTGAGGGACCACCTGTCTGCTGCTTCCAAAAACAGCTCGGCTGCAGATTGAGATACCTTTGATATTGAGCACCTAATGGTTCCTTTGAAGACCCAAGTTATCTTGATCTCAAGAGTGAAGGGGTGAACTAATCTGCAGTTTATAAATCCATTTTTATTTTTCAATACATTGCTTCCATCTCATTCGGTGTTTGCCACACTTTGTTAACCAGCGGTCCTTTATTGGTCTTGAAATATAGCTATCCACAGTTTGTGACTGTAATCCACAGGCTTGTAAGACCTATGTGGTTAATTTTTTTAGAAAGTGTTTTACCAGGATGGATACATTGAGATTTCTCTGATTTTCAAATATGTCCTGGGTGGTGAGTATGTACCGTTAGGTGTCTTGCCCAAGGACACTTACTGGAGAGGCGCTCTTGCCGGGATTGAACCTGTGTCTCCAAATTCTCCACGGTTTACAGCAGTGATGTTATCTCTACTCCATCCGGCCTGTTCGAGGAATGTGCTCAATGAACAGAGTCTAGAGAATGTTCAAACATATCTCCAAGGTGCATGGCAGTTTCATTTGCCAAATAACTACTTGTAGCAAAGCCATGATGTGGTACAAAGCACTATGTTGAATGTTTATCTACTCAACTCTAACCATACCACATAGTATGTCAAGCACCTTTCACATGTAGGGTTAATCAGATATCTGAAAGCCTAAAAAATGGAAGGCTCCATTCCAGAGCGACCTTTAAGAATAATAAGCGTGGGGTTAACTCTACCCTCTCAACTTATAATGACAATGTCTACTCTACGATTCCAAGCCAAGCCTCAACATCAAAAGAAACAACAAATAAATAGTTCCCCAGTATTCTTCCATGAAACGCAAGATTGGATGACTTTCAGTGGACTCCTATACCAGCAGTGGTGTGCATCTATGCCGACGTTAAGGGAATTATTCAGAGAGCACCAAAATTTCACAGAAATTTCAGTGCTCTCTTGTTCGTCGCACTTCGGTGCCTTTCGCCAATTTCAATTCCACGCAGAGTCCCCGTAGTGGGACGAACGCTGCCGATCAGCCCGCAGAAGACAGCTGATGATACACCGAACTGACCGCCGCATGTTGCCGAACGCCACCGATCAGCAGCCAAATGCTGCCGAAAATAGCTGATCAGCCGGCAGCTGATCACCGCAGGGTCCCCAGAGTGCAGGGAAAACTAGTCTCAAGCCCGCCGCAATCCCACCGAACACCCGCCGAAACCCGCTGGAACCACCGCAAAAAACACACTGGAAACAGCCGACAACCCCCGATCACAGCACAGACAAGTGGCCGGAAAAAGACAACAAGCTGATGAACGGGGTAAAAAAATAAAAGAAAACAATACGCTTGAAAGTTTCAAAATTGAAACGCTGTTTGCAAAAAACAGCAGGGAACTTTGGAAACTTTTCACTGCTGTTCGGTGTCTGTGAATAGGTTAACCATTGCTTCTCTATGGGGGATTTCACTGCCTTCGAACAGGCACCGTACTTGCTGACAGTTCGCCAAAATTAGGCAGACTGCCTGGTCTCTGAATAGCAGAATGGCCCCGAAATGTCACCGTACGGGGGAATTCACTGTTCGTGACATTTCGGGGCCAGATCGGCTCTCTCTGAATAACTCCTTAAGTCAGGGGTGGGCAAACTACGACCCGCGGGCCACATGTGGCCAGCCACTGAGTTTTTTGCGGCCCGCCAAGCTGCACTGCAGTTCCCGGTCAGCCCCGGCTCTCTAATCGGCCACTTCTGTAATTGCCACTCCTGAAGGGGTCCTCGGGAGGTTCGAGTGGGCGATCCTCTACAGTGCCTGTTTAGAGGGCCGCGCCTGCCTGATCCAGTCAGTATACGATTCGGGCTGGCTGGATCAGGCAGACTCAGCCCTCTAAACAGGCACTGTAGAGGGCCGCCCGCGGGGGCCTCCAGAGCACCCACTTAAGGAGCGGCGGCGGCCGGCGATTACAGAGGTGGCCCATTAGAGAGCCGGGGCTGAGCGGGAGCTGCAGTGCAGGTCAGTGCGCCCAGAGCAGGCGTTGAGTGCAGATGGCAGAGGGATGGAGCAGCTGTATGGGGACAATAAATTGAGGGACCACCTGTCTGCTGTATGGGACAATAAATTGAGGGACCCCCTGTCTGCTTTATGGGGACAATAAATTGAGGGACCACCTGTCTGCTGTATGGGGACAATAAATTGAGGGACCACCTGCTTGCTGCATGGGGACAATAAATTGAGGGACCACCTGTCTGCTTTATGGGGACAATAAATTGAGGGACCACCTGTCTGCTGTATGGGACAATAAATTGAGGGACCACCTGCTTGCTGTATGGGGACAATAAATTGAGGGACCATCTGCTTGCTGTATGGGGACAATATATTGAGGGACCACCTGTCTGCTGTATGGGGACAATAAATTGAGGGACCACCTGCTTGCTGTATGGGTTCAATAAATTGAGGGACCACCTGTCTGCTGTATGGTGACAATATATTGAGGGATCACCTGCTTGTTGTATGGGGACAATAAGTTGAGGGACCACCTGCTTGCTGTATGGGGACAATAAATTGAGGGACCACTTGTCTCCTCTATGGGTTCAATAAATTGAGGGACCACCTGTCTGCTGTATGGGGACAATAAATTGAGGGACCACTTGTCTGGTCTATGGGTTCAATAAATTGAGGGATCACCTGCTTGCTGTATGGGGACAATAAATTGAGGGACCACTTGTCTGCTGTATAAGGACAATAAATTGAGGGACCATCTGCTTGCTGTATGGGGACAATAAATTGAGGGACCACTTGTCTGCAGTATGGGGTCAATAAATTGAGGGACCACCTGTCTGCTGTATGGGGACAATAAATTGAGGGACCACTTGTCTGCTGTATAAGGACAATAAATTGAGGGACCACCTGCTTGCTGTATGGGGACAATAAATTGAGGGACCACTTGTCGGCAGTTTGGGGTCAATAAATTGAGGGACCACCTGTCTGCTGTATGGGGACAATAAATTGAGGGACCACCTGTCTGCTGTATGGGTTCAATAAATTGAGGGACCACCTGTCTGCTGTATGGGACAATAAATTGAGGGACCACCTGTCTGCTGTATGGGGATAATAAATTGAGGGACCACCTGTCTGCTGTATGGGGACAATAAATTGAGGGACCACTTGTCTGCTGTATAAGGACAATAAATTGAGGGACCACCTGTCTGCTTTATGGGGACAATAAACTGAGGGACCACCTGCTTGCTGTATGGGGACAATAAATTGAGGGACCCCTGTCTGCTTTATGGGGACAATAAATTGAGGGACCCCCTGTCTGCTGTATGGGACAATAAATTGAGGGACCACCTGTCTGCTGTATAAGGACAATAAATTGAGGGACCACCTGTCTGCTGTATGGGGACAATAAATTGAGGACCACCTGCTTGCTGTATGGGGACAATAAATTGAGGGACCATCTGCTTGCTGTTGGGGACAATAAATTGAGGGACCATCTGCTTGCTGTTGGGGACAATAAATTGAGGGATCACCCGCTTGCTGTATGGGGACAATAAATTGAGGGACCACCTGCTTGCTGTATGGGGACAATAAATTGAGGGACCACCTGTCTGCTGTATGGGGACAATAAATTGAGGGACCACCTGTCTGCTGTATGGGGACAATAAATTGAGGGACCACCTACTTGCTGTATGGGGACAATAAATTGAGGGACCACCTGTCTGCTGTATGGGGACAATAAATTGAGGGACCACCTACTTGCTGTATGGGGACAATAAATTGAGGGACACCTGTCTGCTGTATGGGGACAATAAATTGAGGGACCACCTACTTGCTGTATGGGGACAATAAATTGAGGGACCACCTGTCTGCTGTATGGGTTCAATAAATTGAGGGACCACCTGTCTGCTGTATGGGACAATAAATTGAGGGACCACCTGTCTGCTGTATGGGGATAATAAATTGAGGGACCACCTGTCTGCTGTATGGGGACAATAAATTGAGGGACCACTTGTCTGCTGTATAAGGACAATAAATTGAGGGACCACCTGTCTGCTTTATGGGGACATAAACTGAGGGACCACCTGCTTGCTGTATGGGGACAATAAATTGAGGGACCCCCTGTCTGCTTTATGGGGACAATAAATTGAGGACCCCCTGTCTGCTGTATGGGACAATAAATTGAGGGACCACTTGTCTGCTGTATAAGGACAATAAATTGAGGGACCACCTGTCTGCTGTATGGGGACAATAAATTGAGGGACCACCTGCTGCTGTATGGGGACAATAAATTGAGGGACCATCTGCTTGCTGTTGGGGACAATAAATTGAGGGATCACCGCTTGCTGTATGGGGACAATAAATTGAGGGACCACCTGCTTGCTGTATGGGGACAATAAATTGAGGGACCACCTGTCTGCTGTATGGGGACAATAAATTGAGGGACCATCTGCTGCTGTTGGGGACAATAATTGAGGGATCACCCGCTTGCTGTATGGGGACAATAAATTGAGGGACCACCTGCTTGCTGTATGGGGACAATAAATTGAGGGACCACCTGTCTGCTGTATGGGGACAATAAATTGAGGGACCACCTGTCTGCTGTATGGGGACAATAAATTGAGGGACCACCTACTTGCTGTATGGGGACAATAAATTGAGGGACCACCTGTCTGCTGTATGGGTTCAATAAATTGAGGGACCACCTGTCTGCTGCTTCCAAAAACAGCTCGGCTGCAGATTGAGATACCTTTGATATTGAGCACCTAATGGTTCCTTTGAAGACCCAAGTTATCTTGATCTCAAGAGTGAAGGGGTGAACTAATCTGCAGTTTATAAATCCATTTTTATTTTTCAATACATTGCTTCCATCTCATTCGGTGTTTGCCACACTTTGTTAACCAGCGGTCCTTTATTGGTCTTGAAATATAGGCTATCCACAGTTTGTGACTGTAATCCACAGGCTTGTAAGACCTATGTGGTAAATTGTTTTAGAAAGTGTTTTACCAGGATGGATACATTGAGATTTCTCTGATTTTCAAATATGTCCTGGGTGGCGAGTATGTACCGTTAGGTGTCTTGCCCAAGGACACTTACTGGAGAGGCGCTCTTGCCGGGATTTGAACCTGTGTCTCCAAATTCTCCACGGTTTACAGCAGTGATGTTATCTCTACTCCATCCGGCCTGTTCGAGGAATGTGCTCAATGAACAGAGTCTAGAGAATGTTCAAACATATCTCCAAGGTGCATGGCAGTTTCATTTGCCAAATAACTACTTGTAGCAAAGCCATGATGTGGTACAAAGCACTATGTTGAATGTTTATCTACTCAACTCTAACCATACCACATAGTATGTCAAGCACCTTTCACATGTAGGGTTAATCAGATATCTGAAAGCCTAAAAAATGGAAGGCTCCATTCCAGAGCGACCTTTAAGAATAATAAGCGTGGGGTTAACTCTACCCTCTCAACTTATAATGACAATGTCTACTCTACGATTCCAAGCCAAGCCTCAACATCAAAAGAAACAACAAATAAATAGTTCCCCAGTATTCTTCCATGAAACGCAAGATTGGATGACTTTCAGTGGACTCCTATACCAGCAGTGGTGTGCATCTATGCCGACGTTAAGGGAATTATTCAGAGAGCACCAAAATTTCACAGAAATTTCAGTGCTCTCTTGTTCGTCGCACTTCGGTGCTGTTCGCCAATTTCAATTCCACGCAGAGTCCCCGAAGTGGGACGAACGCTGCCGATCAGCCCGCAGAAGACAGCTGATGATACACCGAACTGACCGCCGCATGCTGCCGAACGCCACCGATCAGCAGCCAAATGCTGCCGAAAATAGCTGATCAGCCGGCAGCTGATCACCGCAGAGTCCCCAGAGTGCAGGGAAAACTCGTCTCAAGCCCACCGCAATCCCACCGAACACCCGCCGAAACCCGCTGGAACCAGCCCAAAAAACACACCGGAAACAGCCGACGACCCCCGATCACAGCACAGACAAGTGGCCGGAAAAAGACAACAAGCTGATGAACGGGGTAAAAAAATAACAGAAAACAATACGCTTGAAAGTTTCAAAATTGAAACGCTGTTTGCAAAAAAATACTGGACGTAAATGTCTGGAATTTACACATAAGATCCAATGAAAGATAATAAAAAGGTCTGTTGCAGAAAAAAGAAAAAACGTTTTTCTTTTAAAAAAAAAACAGGAAAAAAATCCCAGAAAATGCCTAAAAGATCCTAAAAAAATCAATAAATAGACTTTTTGCTGCAGATTAAAATAATAAACAGTTTATTAGATATTGAGTTAAAACGGGAATATTTTTAAAATTGAAGCCTATGGGATTCGCCTGATTAAAACTGCCGAATGAAAACACCGAAAAGCAGGGAACTTTGGCAACTTTTCACTGCTGTTCGGTGTCTGTGAATAGGTTAACCATTGCTTCTCTATGGGGGATTTCACTGCCTTCGAACAGGCACCGTCCTTGCTGACAGTTTGCCAAAATTAGGCAGACTGCCTGGTCTCTGAATTCTGAATAGCAGAATGGCCCCGAAATGTCACCGTACGGGGGAATTCACTGTTCGTGACATTTCGGGGCCAGATCGTCTCTCTCTGAATAACTCCTTAAGTCAGGTGTGGGCAAACTACGACCTGCGGGCCACATGTGGCCGGCCACTGAGTTTTTTGCGGCCCGCCAAGCTGCACTGCAGTTCCTGGTCTGCCCCGCCTCTCTAATCGGCCACTTCTGTAATTGCCGGCCGCCGCTCCTGAAGGGGTCCTCGGGAGGTCCGAGTGGGCGGCCCTCTACAGTGCCTGTTTAGAGGGCCGCGCCTGCCTGATCCAGTCAGTATATGATTCGGGCTGGCTGGATCAGGCAGACTCAGCCCTCTAAACAGGCACTGTAGAGGGCCGCCCGCGGGGGCCTCCAGAGCACCCACTTAAGGAGCGGCGGCGGCCGGCGATTACAGAGGTGGCCCATTAGAGAGAGGGCGCTGAGCGGGAGCTGCAGTGCAGGTCAGTGCGCCAAGAGCAGGCGTTGAGTGCAGATGGCAGAGGGATGGAGCAGCTGTATGGGGACAATAAATTGAGGGACCACCTGTCTGCTGTATGGGACAATAAATTGAGGGACCCCCTGTCTGCTTTATGGGGACAATAAATTGAGGGACCACCTGTCTGCTGTATGGGGACAGTAAACTGAAGGACCACCTGCTTGCTGTATGGGGACAATAAATTGAGGGACAACCTGCTTGCTGTATGGGGACAATAAATTGAGGGACCACAAGGTAGAGGAAGGGAGTATATTTAAAAGGAAACAAAATAGCAAAACAAGAGGACATAGTCTTAGATTAGAGGGGCAAAGGTTTAAAAGTAACATCAGGAAGCATTATTTTACTGAGAGGGTGGTGGATACATGGAACAGTCTTCCAGTTGAAGAGGTAGAGGCCAAAACAGTAATTGAATTTAAGCAGGCATGGGATAGGCATAAGGCTATCCTAAACAAAAGATAAATCCAAGTAAAGTATCCATGTAATTGGGCAGACTAGATGGGCCGAAAGGTTCTTATCTGCCAACATTTTTCTATGTTTCTATGTTTCACCTGCTTGCTGTATGGGGACAATAAATTGAGGGACCACCTGCTTGCTGTATGGGGACAATAAATTGAGGGACCACTTGTCTGCTGTATGGGGACAATAAATTGAGGGACCATCTGCTTGCTGTATGAGGACAATAAATTGAGGGACCACCTGCTTGCTGTATGGGGACAATAATTTGAGGGACCACTTGTCTGCTGTATAAGGACAATAAATTGAGGGACCATCTGCTTGCTGTATGGGGACAATAAATTGAGGGACCACCTGCTTGCTGTATGGGGACAATAAATTGAGGGACCACCTGCTTGCTGTATGGGGACAATAAATTGAGGGATCACCTGCTTGCTGTATGGGGACAATAAATTGAGGGACCACCTGTCTGCTGTATGGGGACAATAAATTGAGGGACCACCTGTCTGCTGTATGGGGACAATAAATTGAGGGACCACCTGTCTGCAGTATGGGGACAATAAATTGAGGGACCATCTGCTTGCTGTTGGGGACAATAAATTGAGGGACCATCTGCTTCCTGTATGGGGACAATAAATTGAGGGACCACCTGTCTGCTGTATGGGGACAATAAATTGAGGTACCACCTGTTTGCTGTATGGGGACAATAAATTGAGGGACCACCTACTTGCTGTATGGGGACAATAAATTGAGGGACCACCTGTCTGCTGTATGGGGTCAATAAATTGAGGGACCACCTACTTCTGGACCACCTACTAGTGGGCGGCCCTCTACAGTGCCTGTTTAGAGGGCCGCGCCTGCCTGATCCAGTCAGTATACGATTCGGGCTGGCTGGATCAGGCAGACTCGGCCCTCTAAACAGGCACTGTAGAGGGCCGCCCGCGGGGGCCTCCAGAGCACCCACTTAAGGAGCGGCGGCAGCCGGCGATTACAGAGGTGGCCCATTAGAGAGAGGGCGCTGAGCGGGAGCTGCAGTGCAGGTCAGTGCGCCCAGAGCAGGCGTTGAGTGCAGATGGCAGAGGGATGGAGCAGCTGTATGGGGACAATAAATTGAGGGACCACCTGTCTGCTGTATGGGACAATAAATTGAGGGACCCCCTGTCTGCTTTATGGGGACAATAAATTGAGGGACCACCTGTCTGCTGTATGGGGACAATAAATTGAGGGACCATCTGCTTGCTGTATGGGGACAATAAATTGAGGGACAACCTGCTTGCTGTATGGGGACAATAAATTGAGGGACCACAAGGTAGAGGAAGGGAGTATATTTAAAAGGAAACAAAATAGCAAAACAAGAGGACATAGTCTTAGATTAGAGGGGCAAAGGTTTAAAAGTAACATCAGGAAGCATTATTTTACTGAGAGGGTGGTGGATACATGGAACAGTCTTCCAGTTGAAGTGGTAGAGGCCAAAACAGTGATTGAATTTAAGCAGGCATGGGATAGGCATAAGGCTATCCTAAACAAAAGATAAATCCAGGTAAAGTATCCATGTAATTGGGCAGACTAGATGGGCCGAAAGGTTCTTATCTGCCGACATTTTTCTATGTTTCTATGTTTCACCTGTCTGCTGTATGGGGACAATAAATTGAGGGACCTCCTGCTTGCTGTATGGGGACAATAAATTGAGGGACCCCCTGTCTGCTTTATGGGGACAATAAATTGAGGGACCCCCTGTCTGCTTTATGGGGACAATAAATTGAGGGGCCACCTGTCTGCTTTATGGGGACAATAAATTGAGGGACCACCTACTTGCTGTATGGGGACAATAAATTGAGAGACCACCTGCTTGCTGTATGGTGACAATAAATTGAGGGATCACCTGCTTGCTGTATGGGAACAATAAATTGAGGGACTACTTGTCTGCTCTATGGGTTCAATAAATTGAGGGACCACCTGTCTGCTGTATGGGGACAATAAATTGAGGGACCACCTGTCTGCTTTATGGGGATAATAAATTGAGGGACCACCTGTCTGCTTTATGGGGATAATAAATTGAGGGACCACCTGTCTGCTGTATGGGGACAATAAATTGAGGGACCACCTGTTTGCTGTATGGGGACAATAAATTGAGGGACCACCTTTCTGCTGTATGGGGATAATAAATTGAGGGACCACCTGTCTGCTGTATGGGGACAATAAATTGAGGGACCACCTTTCTGCTGTATGGGGACAATAAATTGAAGGAAATTTCATACGTTGTAAATTGTAATTGAAGTAGACAAAATATATATGCGGCCCCCCGATAACAATAAAGTTTTCAATGTGGCCCTCCGTAGAAAATGTTTGCCCACCCCTGCCTTAAGTCATGCCCGAATAACGACAGACCCAGGTGGAGAGTGAGCTGGTTGGAATAGCTTGTTCTGCATGTGCTGGGGGCTCTCGAGCAGGGTCCTCCCTCCTACTGTCCTACTGGTCGGTTTGTTGAGCTTGTTTGTATTTCTGTTGTTCTGTCTCACCCATTGTACAGCGCTATGGAATCTGTTGATTCTTTATAAATACTTGTAACTGTAACATTAACACCTCCCAAGCAAAGTATAGGAGACATTAATGTACAGCAATCAGCGGCTACATCCGAGATGCAAGCTCAGCTCCAATATGCTGTATGGCTCAGAGCCCTGTGCTTAACGTCACGGTTGTGATCTGGCCCATAGTTTCTTTTTTCAGGCTTTATTTGCTTCATTTCAGCCGCACTTGGCTACTTTCATTTTTGTAGCTTATTTAGACATGTGCATGGACAAGATTTTCGTTTCGTGTTGGTTCGAATTTTTTTTTCCGGACTGTAAAATTTTGTTTCGGATCGATTTGTTAGCGACATTAGGACGATTCGTTAATTTCGGATGATTCGTTTTCCGTTTTATAATAATTAAATACAAAAAGTAAGTGTAAAAAAAAAAGATACAGGGGACCCTGTGAGATGCCCAATGCCCATTAACCCTTTGCTGGGACATATGCTGTGCCCTGTGAGATGCCCAGTGCCCATTAACCCTTTGCTGGGACACACGCTGTGCCCTGTGAGATGCCCAATGCCCATTAACCCATTGCATTCTCTTGCATTTTTTTTTTTGTCGTTTCTGATCAAGCTAGTTTTTCGTTCATACCGCAATTCTGATTTTCGTATCGATTTGGATTTTCGGACGGCCGATAATCATTTTCGGAAATGCTTCCAAAAACAAATAATGGTGGATTTTCGGACGAATTTGAGCGAAACGCACATGACTATTGGTTTAACCACAACTCCACTTTGGGTGGCATGTAGGTGAACTTACACCTACTGGGTGAGTGCGTCCTCCTATACTTAAAAAAGTTGAAGAGATCAAAGTCCGCCATACAGTCGCAGGTCATAGCGGCGTTTGGGTTTTTCGAGCAGTGATTTACAGCTGGAAACTCGCAGAACAATCATCTTTACAATTTCGAGGCCGAGTGATTCTATGCCATAGAATTCCTCAAAGCTTCCATGGCTTGGTTGTTTGAACGCGGTGACGATACATACCTAATAAAGATTTTACATTGTATTTCATGTACCTTATTAACAAAAATATACGTCTGCGTTACTTTGTTTCAACCCAATTAATCTGTTATTGTCTGCCACTTTTAAATCTACTCATTGTCCTTCCTATAGACCAGACCTTGCCGAGATTAAATATTTACTTTCACAAATAATGTTTTCCTCCTCTCTCTTTCTTTCTCTAGATGCTATAATTACTCCTGCATTTAACAATTGACCAGAGATTACTTAACCACTGATTACTGTATTTGACGAAACAATGTAATGATTTCTTAGTGTGTGTAACCTTAATTAACAGATATAACTCACTTTACTTCTCACTCCTTGGGATGAGAGGGCGATAGTGTTGTTTCATATTTAAAGAACACGGCTCTGTGAGCAGACACGTTGAGAAATAGATGGATCGTTGGGAATTGTATTTTTAACCCTTTGAATGTGGTTACAAACTATCTACTTATTTCATTTCGATGATGAATTGCAATTTCGGAAGATGAGAATAGGGATGGACTGCCGGTTCGATTCGAACGTGAGTTTGAATCGAGCATCGGCCGTTCGAGCGTTCGGCGTACGCCGAACATTAGGGGATGTTCGCTGTCTGTTCGACCGCGGACATTCCATAATAAAAAAATGCCTGCAAAATTCATTCACAGTTCTCCTAAATGTACCAGCAGCTGCCGGTACGTTTAGGAGACCTGTGGCTACAGCCCCCGGCCTCTGTGCCTTCAGTCCTCCTGTTCCTCCGTCCGGCCACAGCTCCTCTGTCCCACGTCTCGTCTTCATGCTGACTGAGCCCTGATTGGGCAAAGTCCAGGTCAGGTGCAGAACTTTGCCCAATCAGGGCTCAGTATTGAATTAGAGCCATGATTGGGCAAAGTCCAGGTCAGGCGCAGGACTTTGCCCAATCAGGGCTCAGCATGAAGACGAGGCGTGGGGCCGAGGAACCACGGACGGACGGAGGACCAGACGGACCGGAGGAACAGGAGGCCGGGACAGCAGCAGGACAGGTGAGTTACGGGGGCCGGGGGCTGCAGCCACAGGTCTCCTAAATGTACCGGCAGCTGCCGGTACATTTAGGAGAACTGTGAACACATTTTGCAGGTTCAACCCCCATTGGGTTGCATTGTGTTCGAGTTCGTATTCGAAAATTTGGGCTGTTCTAATGTTCGAATACGAACCAAACACAGGGGTGTTCAGCCCATCACTAGATGAGAACTAGAAGACAACATTTTTCAGCAGACTAAACATGTATACAAGTGTGACGTAAATCCCTTTGGACTTGGCGTGCGTGGATCTGGAGGCATATTTGTAGGATGCAGGCCTCATAATCCATATTATTTGATTGGCCTCTCTTGTGTGCAGAATGTTTATGTAATCTGTGTTACGCAAGTATAATGTTATTGTCTGTCTATTGTATGGATCATGTGTATTTTGTTATCTTTCTGATAGGATTAGCCTTCTAGCATACCTCGTCTCAGGAATGTGTTAATAGCTGTTTATATTTGAATAGTTTGTAAATCTGCTTTGTCAGGCAAACACTGCCTCTTTATCTGTTTTCAATCACTATGACCATTGTCTGGCCTCGTTTAGACATGTTATGCAATGTGTATTTCACTGTCTGTGACTAATCTAATTATGTTTCGCATTCCAAGAAGCAGAAGAAACAGAAACATGAGAATCCCTCACAACAGTTTCTAGGGAAGGTTTCGTATATGTAAATGACCCATGTGTGACCGTAAATATGTGTGTCTGTCCCTGATTAAAGGAGTTCCATTCTGACCATACATGCAGTCACGGCT
The DNA here is from genome assembly GCA_009667805.1 of Leptobrachium leishanense. NCBI lineage: Eukaryota > Metazoa > Chordata > Amphibia > Anura > Megophryidae > Leptobrachium > Leptobrachium leishanense. Next base: position 314,213,895 of record CM019067.1, read on the forward strand.
CATGGTGTGAGTAGCAACTATATATAGTGGTAGCTGTTCCACCAAAAACCTCTAGATCCACAGCCATGGCTTATTTCTGGGGGATGCTAGCAAGGCTCTCTACGTGTACCCACCTTTTAAACTGCGGCTAAGGACTGGAGAAAGGCACGAGAGTCATGAGGGGAACACGGGGGTCCAGCAAGGAAGCGTCATTGACAGATGTTACCCTGTCCAGGTACGGAGATCTGCTACAACAAGAAAATAGACACCAATACTAGTAGGAGACCTCACAAATGGAATTTTGGCAATTCCCACATAAAATAAGAATAATTATAAGACAATAAGGAAAATAGCCAATAAAGCCACCAATATCGTTTATTAGCTTAATACACAAAGGGCCATATTACATTGATCATGCTAAAACGGGGATGCTAAGGAAGAAAACCTGCGCCTGCAGGTTTCTCCTTAGCATCCCAGTTTTAGCGTGTAATTACGGTGCAGGCGCTAATACAGCAACCTGCACCGTAACACGGCGGCAAAGCTCCGAAATGCTTTCGGCAGCGCTAAACGCCGACGCGGGCATCCTCTCCATGGAGTCCATAGGAGTCCATTGAGGCTTCCGCTGCCGGTCACATGACCTGCAGGATCTTGCCTTACGAGAGGCGTTTTTTAACCCTTTAGCATTTGGATTGTAATATGGTTCGCCCGTGCTAGGGCAACTAAGACTAACGTTAACTCTCACACAGGTGAGCGCTAACGTTAGCGTTTTGAATGTAATATGGCCCAGAGAAGGGAGGAAAAAATAGGGAATATTATTGTCACCACCTCCCAGTCGATCTCCTTCCATGGATGGTACACGTTACACCTCCGTCAAATCATGGATCAATCAGGCAGGAAACAGGAATTCCCAAAAACATATTATTTTAACAAAAAAATATAGAGATATATACAATGCACCAGTAATCAAAAAAAATCTACCAACGATAAGAAATGCTCAATGCGTTTTGTTTGTCTAGCAAACTTCTTCAGCAGCAGGGATTTAAAACACATAAAAACAGTGAACTGATGCACCTCTAACAGCTCTGTCCACTAAAGGTGAAAATCTGGAGAACTGGCAGGAGAAGAAAACAATCTTCTACACCAAATAGCCGATTTGGAAAGTGAGATAAATTGGAGAATTTTTCTGGTTTAGCTATTTTGACCTAGATTTTTCACTTCTGCCAATTCTCCGGACTTCACCCTTTACTGAATAGACTGTATGACTTGAGTTCATCTCACATCTCAGAGGGTACCATTCAGTGTTGATAGCTCACTATCAGATCTCATTCAGCTGCTATCTCTTATTTCTAGTAGGTATGGACTGCCGGTTCGAATCGGTTAGAAGTTCGATTCGAACATCGGCTGTTCAAAAATTCGCGAACTTCGAACTCTTCGGGACGGAAAGTTTGAAAAAAAAATCAAAAAAATACTTAAAATATCCTACAAAATCTAAAAATAAAGAGACTCTTTACTGCAGAATATATTAATAAACGGTTTATTAGATATTAAATTAAAACGGGAACATTTCCCACTCATTGTTGGTCAAACATTTCCCACTCATTGCTGGTCAAACATTTCCCACTCATTGTTGCTCAAACATTTCCCACTCGTTGGTGCTAAAACATTTCCCATGGCTTCAAATCGCCTTTAAACATGAGCAAAAGCAGTAAAAATTAGCTCAGCGCACAGCGGTGAAATGGCTCAGCACTCAGCAGTGAAATGGTTAAAAACATTTTTTTTTTTAAAAAAAATTGTTTTTCATTGTTTCCTGTCCCCCATGGCAGTACCCCGACCCCATACACCTTTTATGGCCAATATCTTGCATATATGCCCTCTTGGAGGGGTCCTTAATTTTCAAACGTTTGAGCCCCATTGACTTGCATGGTGTTTGAATTGTGTTCGAGTTTGCGGTCAAACTTTTTTGGATGTTCGAGTTCGAATGCGAACTGAACATGGGGGTGTTCAGCCCATCACTATTCTCTAGTAACTTAGACAACACAATAGATCCCTTGCCTTGCAGCCTTGTCTAAATGTTCCTTTCTCCACCCCATTGCTGGTTCACTACTGCTTTATCCTATACCACAGTGGTTCCCAACCCTGGTCATCAGGTCCCCCTAACAGGCCAGGTTTGCAGTATATGTGAAGCACAGCACAGGTGATATGATTTGCTGCTCAGTCATTGCAGTATTCAGTCTGCATTTCCCCCAAGGGAATCCTTAAAACCTGGCCTGTTAGTGGGCCCTGAGGACCAGGGTTGGGGAGCATTGATAAACCAAAACTGTGAGACTTGCCATGAGATATTGGTATATGTTGCATGATGTGAAAAATCCACAAAATGGTAACAGGGTATAAAAACCTTTATTTTCCCTTTTTACGTGCATTTACTTCAAACAAAGAAGAAAAAACAGCAGCATGTGTTTCATAAAGTGTTTTATAAGGTGGTTTTGTTTGTAACGCACACATAATCCAGTTACAGTTTATGTTTGTGGTGGTGTCCCTTTAATACTGACACAAAGCTTTAGGAATAGGTCCCATGTTAAACCACATCTATAAGGTGAATAAAAGAAAGAAAGAGGTATTTTCTGCAGCGTTCCGTTCTATAAGCCGAGCCGCATGCATCTCATTATCACAGCGCTGATTACAAGATCCCATTGACCACAAGCAGACGGGCTGCCTGTCTAGATGCTGTGATTAGTATATAATCAATCTTTAATCCAATCAGGGAACTCACTGCTAGCTACAGATAAAGGTCTCGGCATGGAACTGATGAGGCCACAACCTTCCAGTCTCTAGGGAGCACCGAGAGAATGTTAGGTGCAGCGAGTGAACTGGCTGCTCCGGGAGAAAGCAATTAAGAGGGTTTGAGCCGAATTCTTATAAACATAAGATCTCCGAGGACACCACGGACTCCCAATCTTTGGCTCATAAACTTTACTGTGCTTTTATACTTCTTCTCGGGGGGCGAAGAATGATGCCCAAGAGATCCCGGCAAGCTTTTACCTCTAGATTGTAAACTCATCTGAGCAGGGCCCTCTGGTTTCTGTTCCTATAGGGGTCGGAAAAAGCTCCTCAAATCTCGTATTTCTTTGATTCACCTAAAGGACAATGGGAATACCTCCGGGAGGAGCTGATCCAACACTAAAAGTTAAGTACCCTGCAACAATTTTTCTCACCAATAGGGGTTATTCACAGAGAACCGAAGTTGCCCTCGAAAATGCACCGAACAGTGAATTTCCCCATACGGTGCATTTTCGTGGCCACTTGGCTATTCACGAAGCAGGCAGTTCGCCAAAATTTTTCAAATTGCCAGCGAAATACGTTGCCTGGTCGGCAGCAGTGAAATCCCCATAGATGACACTGTAATCCATACCAGCAAACCAGATCTCCCGCAGCCGGAGGCCGTGCTGCAAGAACAATTCACAGAGGTAGAAAAGTGGATCAAACACAACAAACGTTTTCTAAATGCTGACAAAACTGTTACAATGCTCTTTGGAACAGCACCTAAACTACACAAATTGCAAACACCCCATCCATGTGTCAGGACAAAATCAAATGGCACGCTGACCACAGTCACTTCTCTCAATGTCTAGGTATGTGGTTAGACCCAAATCTATCCTTTGGCCCCACATCGAAAAACTCTCCTCTAAAATGTACCCCAAACTAGGTGCCCTGTACAGAAACAAATCCTGCCTGAGCCCCGCGGTAAGAAAGCAGATTGTACAGCAAATGCTTATGCCAGCTTTTGAATACAGAGATGTAGTATATGCAGCCGCCCCACAAACACACCTCCAGAAACATACTACATTGTATAACTCATTCTGTCACTTTGTGCTACAATGAAACTACATCACCCACCATTGTGACATGTTAAAAGAACTAAACTGGCCATCGCTGGAATCTAGACGCACCCTTCACCTTTCCAACCTGGTGTTTAAGAGCTTTTCTGGGAAGCTACCACCCTACCTGAATAGACTGCTTCCCCCAGCAGTTCCCTCATCCTATAACCTCAGATCCAGGACCAGCACCTTACTTGCAATACCACAATACAAAAAGAAAGTGGCTCGATCCTCATTTTCCTACAGAGCACCGTAAATATGGAATAACCTCCCAGACGCCATCAAATCTTCCCCCAGTCTAAAGTCCCTTAAGAGCTCCCTATTATTATACCTCGATACAGAATGCACCTGTAAACATGTAACACAGTGACTATATACAGAATGAACCTGTAAACATGTAACATAGTGACTATATAATGCACCTGTAAACATGTAACATAGTGACTATATACAGAATGAACCTGTAAACATGTAACATAGTGACTATATAATGCACCTGTAAACATGTAACACAGTGACTATATACAGAATGAACCTGTAAACATGTAACATAGTGACTATATAATGCACCTGTAAACATGTAACATAGTGACTATATACAGAATGAACCTGTAAACATGTAACATACAGGGTTATTGAAAGAGATCCGAATTGCTGGAGAAAGGTAACCGAACGCTGAAAATCCTGGCGAATTGCCTGAACATACGATGCCTGTTCGAGGGCAGTGAAATCCCCATAAAAAAGCATTGCTTCGGCTATTCGGAGAACACAAAACAGCAGTGAAAGGTTCCCAAAATGCCCTGCCGTTCGGTGGTTTAATTTGGCAGGTTTATTCAGGAGAATCCCATAGGCTTCAATGTTAAAAATATTCCTGTTTTAATTCAATATCTAATAAACCGTTCATTATAAAATTCTGCAGTAAAGAGTCTCTTTATTTATAGATTTTTTAGGATATTTTAAGCATTTTTCTGGATTTTTTTTCAAGTTTACTTATTTTTTCTTTAACAGCCCTTTTTATTATCATTCATTGGACCTCATATGTAAATTTCAGACATTTTCGCTCAGTAGTTTCTTTGCAAACAGCGTTTCACTTTTCAATCATTCAAGCAAACTGTTTTTCTAATTTATTCACTGCCTTCTTCTATGGTCTCGGCTTTTTCCGGAGGCTTCGCTGCGTGTGAACGGCTCCTGCTCGGGTTTTTCCGGCGTCTTCGACGGGTTAATCCAGATGTTTTTGCGGGTTTTCCGGGGGTATTCCCCCGGTTTTCGGCAGGCTTTTGGCAGATTTTCCCTGCACTTCGACAGCCCTGTGGCGCTTGCTGAATACATCGCAGGGTGGCCGAAACGGGAAAGCCGATTTGCACCGAATTGAAGAGAACGAAAAGTCACTGAACGTGAGGTGACTTTACGAATCTCTTTGAATAACCCTGATAGTGACTATATGCGGAATGCACCTGTAAACATGTAACACAGTGACTATATACAGAATGCACCTGTAAACATGTAACATAGTGACTATATACAGAATGCACCTGTAAACATGTAACACAGTGACTATATACAGAATGCACCTGTAAACATGTAACATAGTGACTATATACAGAATGCACCTGTAAACATGTAACATAGTGACTATATACAGAATGCACCTGTAAACATGTAACATAGTGTCTATATACAGAATGCACCTGTAAACATGTAACTTAGTGACTATATACAGAATGCACCTGTAAACATGTAACATAGTGACTATATAATGCACCTGTAAACATGTAACATAGTGACTATATACAGAATGAACCTGTAAACATGTAACATACAGGGTTATTGAAAGAGATCCGAATTGCTGGAGAAAGGTAACCGAACGCTGAAAATCCTGGCGAATTGCCTGAACATACGATGCCTGTTCGAGGGCAGTGAAATCCCCATAAAAAAGCATTGCTTCGGCTATTCGGAGAACACAAAACAGCAGTGAAAGGTTCCCAAAATGCCCTGCCGTTCGGTGGTTTAATTTGGCAGGTTTATTCAGGAGAATCCCATAGGCTTCAATGTTAAAAATATTCCTGTTTTAATTCAATATCTAATAAACCGTTCATTATAAAATTCTGCAGTAAAGAGTCTCTTTATTTATAGATTTTTTAGGATATTTTAAGCATTTTTCTGGATTTTTTTTCAAGTTTACTTATTTTTTCTTTAACAGCCCTTTTTATTATCATTCATTGGACCTCATATGTAAATTTCAGACATTTTCGCTCAGTAGTTTCTTTGCAAACAGCGTTTCACTTTTCAATCATTCAAGCAAACTGTTTTTCTAATTTATTCACTGCCTTCTTCTATGGTCTCGGCTTTTTCCGGAGGCTTCGCTGCGTGTGAACGGCTCCTGCTCGGGTTTTTCCGGCGTCTTCGACGGGTTAATCCAGATGTTTTTGCGGGTTTTCCGGGGGTATTCCCCAGGTTTTCGGCAGGCTTTTGGCAGATTTTCCCTGCACTTCGACAGCCCTGTGGCGCTTGCTGAATACATCGCAGGGTGGCCGAAACGGGAAAGCCGATTTGCACCGAATTGAAGAGAACGAAAAGTCACTGAACGTGAGGTGACTTTACGAATCTCTTTGAATAACCCTGATAGTGACTATATGCGGAATGCACCTGTAAACATGTAACACAGTGACTATATACAGAATGCACCTGTAAACATGTAACATAGTGACTATATACAGAATGCACCTGTAAACATGTAACACAGTGACTATATACAGAATGCACCTGTAAACATGTAACATAGTGACTATATACAGAATGCACCTGTAAACATGTAACATAGTGACTATATACAGAATGCACCTGTAAACATGTAACATAGTGTCTATATACAGAATGCACCTGTAAACATGTAACTTAGTGACTATATACAGAATGCACCTGTAAACATGTAACTTAGTGACTATATACAGAATGCACCTGTAAACATGTAACTTAGTGACTATATACAGAATGCACCTGTAAACATGTAACATAGTGACTATATACAGAATGCACCTGTAAACATGTAACATAGTGACTATATACAGAATGCACCTGTAAACATGTAACTTAGTGACTATATACAGAATGCACCTGTAAACATGTAACTTAGTGACTATATACAGAATGCACCTGTAAACATGTAACTTAGTGACTATATACAGAATGCACCTGTAAACATGTAACATAGTGACTATATACAGAATGCACCTGTAAACATGTAACACAGTGACTGTATACAGAATGTGCACCGATTTTTTTTTCGGTTCGATTTGTTCGGATGTTTAAAATTTTCGATTCGGCTCGTTTCAACCGATTTCTGTTTCGATTCGGTTCGGTTCGGCTCGTTTTTCGTGTACATTTTTTTTCGGAATATCGACCATTTTTCGTGTTTTCGGGTCACTTTGCTGGTTTTCTGTATCGACTTTTCGGAAATTTCAGAAATTTTCGTTTTTTGAGAACGTCTGTTCTCCTCGTTTCAAAGTGTCTACGATAATTCTGTCGATTCTATCGTGTTTTTTTTTATTAAATAAAGATCCTTTTTTTCTTATGAATAATTGAATATACATTTCACAACTTTATTTAATCATATTAAAATGGTATGAAAGCCAAGGAACAAAAAAAATGAACAAAACGATTGAAAAAACGCTAAACTGATCCAAATGCCACAAGAAACAAGTGATACGCATTTACAAATACAAAATTTACAGAATCAGCGATATAACCGATAATAGTTAAATATACGATGTCCAGAATTACCGAAATGGAACCGAAATCACGATTGGAACCGAAATCACGAATAGAGCAAAAATAAATTTTGATTTAACACATTTCAAGTCCATTCGAAAAATCCGAAAATTTTTCGTTTCGGCTCCGAAAACTTTTCGGATCTATCGGTTTTCGGGTCCGACCCGATTCGGAAATTCAGCCGAATCCGAAAACACGAACCGGGAAATTTCGTGAAAATTCCGAAATTCCGAAACCCGAAACGCACATCCCTACAGAATGCACCTGTAAACATGTAACACAGTGACTATATACAGAATGCACCTGTAAACATGTAACATAGTGACTATATACAGAATGCACCTGTAAACATGTAACATAGTGACTATATTTCCTACATATTTATTTTTCTGTTAATCTGTATATATGTTTTGCGTTAATATCTTACATTTTACTATTTTGTATTTCTGTAACAATTCAATGTTCTTGAACCCAGGACAAACTTGAAAACGAGAGAAATCTCAGTGTATCCTTCCTGGTAAAATCCTTTATAAATAAATAGAGACGGAAAGGTTAATCTATTCAGAGAACACTGAACAGCAGAGAAATGTCAGAGAAATGCCCTGATTTTCAGTGGTTTCGTTCGACAGGTTTAAACAGGCGGATCCCATAGGCTTCAATGTAAAAAGATTCCTGTTTTTATCCAATATCGAATAAACCATTTATTTTTTTAATCTGCAGCAAAAGGTCTCTTTATTTATTTACTTTTTAGGATCCTTTAGGCATTTTTTCCCGATTTTTTTTTTTTTTTTTAATAGTGTTTTTTTTCTGTAACAGACCTTTTTATTATTATTCATAGGACCTTAGACATTAATTCCAGATATTTTCATCCAGTAGTTTTTTTTGCAAGCAGCGTTTCAAATTTGACACTTTCAATCATTTTTTTTTTTACCCACCCAATGGCTTGACGACCTTTTTCTGCGGCTGGTCGGCGCTGTGTTCAGAGGATCATCGGATGCATTTGTCGGCTGTCCGGCGGGTTTGTGGCAGGTTATCGGCGGTATTCGGAGGCCGGTTCACTGCACTTCAGGGACCTGCGGTGAATGCGGAATTCACCGCAGGGTCAGCGAATCGGACTCGCTAAAGTTCGGCGAATCGGGAGGATGACATTTCGGAGCTCTCTGAATAACCCTGTATGGTTGCTTATATGTGTCTTGTTCCAATTGGTTTTTGTAAAGCGCTGGGGAAACGGCGCTATAAAGATAATAATAATTATTATTTTATTCTTTAAAATGGTCAGTATTCTTTCAGAAATAACTAATATACATTGTACAAAACAAACAAAAGTAATCCCGGCGCTTAAGTGATACTGTGTTGCCTTTTCATAGTGAGAAATAATTGTGTTTACAACAAAATAACCAGAGAATCAAATAAATAAATAAATAAAGCAAACTGCAAGTGCCCAAACAACCAGTAATTAAAGTGAATGCACGTGTGTAGGTAAATAGCAGTAATGTGCACCCTGCTGCAAAACAACACATCCAAATGATTATGTACAATGTAATCTCACAAAAATGCATCGTGGGTGAACTTTCATAAAATGATACACAGCAATCAAACTTTGGACGACAATAGCCCCATGGCAAACATACTCACAAAACAAATCTGTACATTCCGTGGGTGTAATGAGTGAAGCGTATTGCTTTATTGCATGTGATACTGCTTGAAAAAAGTATAGCCCAGTGATGGTGAACCTTGGCACCCCAGGGGCACTATTACATTCTTCGCGCAAAAAGGTTGGCGCAGCGCCATTTTTTTGCACGCAACGTTAAACGTTAACACGCGTAAATTAACGCTGGTATTACAATCCGAGCGCATTTTTTAATCTGTCAAAAAATACCGCCCGTAAAAAAGCACTAACGCTGCGTGCAGAAATCGGTGGGCGGTCTGTTTTTTCACGCGATTCAGACAATCAGAATTAAGAACCACAATTGTCTCCCGTTCAGTTTTTGCACCTGTCAAAATCAATCTGAGTATACATGCTGCAGCAATAATATAAACACGCACAACTTCTCAATTTTTTGTTTGGGTATGTGTAGAATGTGTAACTATACTGTGCTGTATTTTTTTTTTTCAGGCTGGTGGATTTGGTTTCGGCTAGAACGTTCAGATTTGCCGTTAACACCAGCTTTTAAAAGACGTTAAAATTATGCGCGCAAACGCTGTCCGTTAAATTTTGCGCTAAGATTGTAATACCTTGCGCGCATCAGTGCACAAACGCATTTGCGCTCACTATGTTAAGTATAGGATGCGCAAAGTACATTACGCTCGCAAAGGGTTCGCGCAGGTTCACCCACGTTAGACGTTAATGCACATTTTTGCGCGGACATTGTAATACGAGGTTCTGCGCGAAGGATTTTGACCCTCGCGTTAATGCGTTTTTGAGCACGCGTTAACGTTTGCGCGAAGAATGTAATAGTGACCCAGATGTTTTGGAACTACGTGTCTCATGATGCTTAATCCTACATTAGGCTGGCTCAGCATCATGGGAATTGTAGTTCAGGAACACCTGGGGTGCCAAAGTTCACCATCGCTGCTATATTATATCTTTGTGCACATGTGGTTTGTTAAAATTGCCAATTAGGTTGTGCTTTAAAGTAGATTTTTTTTTCTAACCATGAATATAAGATGTTTTCAATAGTTAGTAGTCTTATTTATGTTCAGCAAACACATAATATAGCATACTTACATAGGGCGATTCCTATAGACCTGAATCCAAAGTTTTCTTATACATTGAATGGATATTAATGAGAGTTTCGGGAAATGTACCTCCTTTTATGTTGGGCACAGCTCATCACAGCATGTGCTGGAAGCAGCCACTAGGTGGCAGTACAGGCATGGGAACACCACTGCAGATTTCTACAGAGTTTGTTGAACAACATGATGATGTGGAACTGACACTGGGTTAGTTCCAGCAAGATGATGCGACATGCAGCACATCACGTGAGTCAATGGTGACTGTCCAGAGTGTTTTTGAGGACTGTGGCCACCCTGGTCTCCCTATTTTACTAGCTTGGTCTTCTTTTCATGTGGCTATCCCACATGACTGACCCCCTAGCAGATAACCTTAGGAATGAGATACAAAACAGTTTTGATGCAATAGTGAGACACATTGGCAAGAACATGCATGTCGACATGTGCCTAACAGAAAATGCCAGTCACTTCCAGCAGAAGGAACATGCTCAACATAAGAGGAGATACGTTTCCTGAAACTTTCATTAATTAATTTTGTCACAAAAACCTTGGGTTCGGGTGTATATGTATCACCCAGTAGTATAGTACGGTTGTCCATGATTGTTTACAAGACCATAATGCAATCTGTCTAATGTAAAATACTTTCAGATTTCCTCCAAATAATAGTGTCATCCTCACTTCTGGTCCCCCCTCGAAACATCACAATTTTAACCTCCCATCAAGTGTATCGTATCCTCACCATCCATTCATTGTCATTTTATCTCACACCCTGATCTGTGTCACCACTAACCATAACTCAGTGTCACCGTCTCCGCCATCACAGATCAGGTGCACTAATTCCTCAATCCCCATAATACTAAATGTCGTGGCATTGTTTAAGTGATGTCACAGCATTTATTTGCGTCCAGAGTGGCATTAATTCGTGGCCAAGATCTTGTATTGATGATGGGAGAGTCGCAGCGCTGCGTAAAGTCTTCTCCAGCACATTATCCCAAAGATTCTCAATGGGGTTGAGGTCTGGACTGTGTGGTGGCCAATCCATGTGTGAAAATGATGTCTCATGCTCCCTCAACCACTCTTGCACAATTTGAGCCTGATGAATCCTGGCATTGCCATCTTGGAATATGCCCACTGTGCCATCAGGGGAGAAGAAACCCATTGATGGAAAAACCTGCTCATTCAATATATTCAGGGAGTCACATGACCTCATTTTATACTGAAACATTTTAATCACTGCAGTAATTATCCAATGGAAGGAGAGCACCTATTGACTGAGTAACATCAAGGTGGTGGCTTTATTTTTGGCCAGGCAGTGTGTTTTTTGCATCAGTCTGCTCCAACATTTAATGCCCCATTCTCTATAGTAAAAATAAACACTACAGAAACTGTTGGCGCTACATAAATTATGATAATAATATTAATAAATATTATGGTTAATTATTCGGTGCAGTCCGTACTCTGTTCTGATAATCACGAGACATGTAACAGTAGGGGCATCCTTTGAAAAAAGTGGACAAGCAAGCAGCAGAGGTCGTTTTGCAAGCAATGCAGAACGCAACTGTCCCTTTCGGCATCCTCACTGTGGCCACCAGTAATATGATGACAGAAGTGGAAAAATGCCGCTGGTGGACGAGTCCTGCCATGTTGAGTCATTAAAGGATGTTAGATATCCATCAACATTACACATCGATTTAGAATTCTCAGAAGAACCGCTCGTGATGTTTCCCTAATATCCTATCCTGTGTACATTCCTGCAGTACGAGTCCACTTTGTGACTTCATCTTCATCCAACTTCATTTTATGAGATCATACTTTATATCTTACCGTGATTATTAAATTATATTCAGCGCAGGTCTCTGTAACATTTCTGTCTTCAAGCGTATTTCTACAACATCCCATTTTTTTCCTCAGGGTAATTCCTTTATACTAGTGACATTTCTTTCCTGATCCTCCACACGGAATGAATTGTGACAGCCAAAATGAACATTAGAGATTTTCCGTAACTCGCCGTGATTTGATCTGTGACGTAGATAAACACGACAGATAAAAAAATGTGTCGTTCAAACAACATCATCTTCCTTTCATGAAACAAAAAATAAACCTACTTTTGGTTTTACTGTAAGTGTTTTTATTTAAAAATTGACAGAGACAGTTGGTCACGTTGCGATTTTTTTAAACTAAAAATGTGCATTTGTGTTAGATAAATGAATGTACAGGTTCACTTACCTGAAACATTTAGGGCCATTGTAAGGCCTCACCTCTGTGCAGAGGAGGACCTGGCAGCTGGTCTCCGGCCCGTTGGCTCTTGCCGGTGACTGTGTGGCACTCGTTGTTCTCCAGGAGCAGTGGGATGTCGGGCCCGAGCTCCTCTTGTCAGCTGGCTGGGTAGAAGACCACGGCGCCCAGCAAGGACTCAAACATGACGTCGGCTGCACGGTCTCAGAATGGGGGAGAGGACTCTAGCACTAGAGGCCAGCGGTAGCCGAGGGAGGCGTCTCCTGTCCTGTGGGGTGAGGCTCCTGCCGGGATAGGCCAGGAGAGGTTGCTATTTACAACCTGATGCTCCCTTAGCCTATGGAGGCTCCTGCTGGACGATGGGTCTCCTTCCCGGGGGGCTTCTAAATGGCTCCCTATTTAAATTCGCACCTTCATTGCTGAGGTGCTCATTTGTCTTCAGTTTGTTCCCTGAAGCTGAGGGCCTTTCCAGTGAGTGATTCCAATGTACCAGATCCTTTGGCTTTCCCTTAGACTCTGCTGGCTATCTACCTGCCCTCGACCTTTGGCCTGCCCCTGATTTCACTTGGATTGCCCTTTTGGATACTTCACCTTGGTTCCCCAGTACCCCTTCCGCTGCTACGGCACGTCTAGCGCACAGGCCTGTTTACGGCGACGGGTATGGCAGCCATGAGTATTTTGGATTATGGATACGTTCAGTCTTTGGAATTCTGACAGGATTCTGCTCGGCAGGAGGGTCGTTGCGCAATGAGAGGATGGGACAAAGGCATAATTATTTTTTTCTTTTGAGAAAGGATTTTTACCAGGAAGGATACATTGAGATTTCTCTCGTTTTCAAGTATGTCCTGGATGGCAAGTATGTACCGTTAGGTGTCTTGCCCAAGGACACTTACTGGAGAGGTTGCTCGCTGGGATCAGCGCCGGATTAACATAGGGGCAGATGGAGCAGCAGCTCCAGGCCCATGCCTCAGAATAGGCCCAGAGAGAAAGGATAACTATCAGGGTTATCCAAAGAGATTCGAAAAGTCACCGCACGTTCGGTGACTTTTCGTTCTCTTCAATTCGGTTCCTTTTGCTGATTGCATTTCGGTGACCCTGCGGTGTATTCAGCAAACAGCACAGGGTCCCCGAATTGCAGGGAAAAGCTGCCGCAAACCTGATGAAAACTAACCGAATGCACGCTGAAAACAAGCAAAAACATCTGGATTAACCTTCGAAAAGTCGAACAGGAGCCGAACAGGAGCCGAACATGAGCCGAATCACACAGAGCCGAAGCAGCTGTGACGTAGAGGAGGCAGTGAATAAATTAGCAAAACCATTTGTATGAATCTGGGAAAAAGAAACGCTGTTTGCAAAGAAACTACTGAGCGAAAATGTCTGAAATTTTCACAGGAGGTCCAGGGAATGATAATAAAGAGGGCTGTTACAAAAAAAATAAGTAAACTGAAAAAAAAAATTTAAAAAAATCGGACTTTTAAAAAAAAAAAAAAAATCTGAAAAATGCTTAAAGTATCCTAAAAAAATCTATAAATAAAGAGACTTTTTGCTGCAGAATTTTATAATGAACGGTTTATTAGATATTGAATTAAAACGGGAATATTTTTAACATTGAAGCCTATGGGATTCTCCTGAATAAATTTGCCGAATTAACCCCTTAAGGACCGAGGACGTACCATGTACGTCATTGCAGCGGGTCTCTCTTAGACCCGCTGACGTACATGGTACGTCCTGCCGTTTTTTGAGCGCTGGAAGCGATCGGATCGCTTCCAGCAGCTCAAACGCCATTGCAGGCTGCCTGGGAGTCCAGGCAGCCGTGCAATGGCGGTTAGAAGTGCAGGGGCACCATGTGATCGCTCCCCGGGAGCGATCAACATCCGGTTTCACCGGAGAGGTGCCCGGCACTTCTAGAGAGCGCTGGAAGCGATCAGATCGCTTCCAGCTGCTCTGAGTATATTACAAGGATGCCTCGACATCGAGGCATCCTTGCAATATGCTTACCTGCCGCCGGTCCGTCCGTGATCGCTCCCCCCGAGCGATCACTTCCGGTAGCGGCAGGAAGTACTGAGTGCCACGAGGTATCGTGGCACTCAGTACAAAAACAGCCACATCAGTGATCAGGTGCTCTGCTGGGTGCCTCGAGGGATCAAGGCACCCAGCAGAGTAAAAAAAAGTGTAAAAAAAAGTGAAAAAAAAGTAAAATAAAAAGTAAAATAAAAATAAATAAAATAAACTGACGGTTAGGGGTAGGGTTAGGGTTAGGGTTAGGGGTAGGGTTAGGGTTAGGGTTAGGGGTAGGGTTAGGGTTAGGGTTAGGGGTAGGGTTAGGGTTAGGGTTAGGGGTAGGGGTAGGGTTAGGGTTAGGGTTAGGGGTAGGGTTAGGGGTAGGGGTAGGGTTGGGGTAGGGTTAGGGTTAGGTTAGGGTTAGGGGTAGGGTTAGGGTTAGGGGTAGGGTTAGGGGTAGGGTTAGGGTTAGGGGTAGGGGTAGGGTTAGGGTTAGGATTAGGGGTAGGGTTAGGGTTAGGGGTAGGGGTAGGGTTAGGGCTAGGGTTAGGGTTCTAAGGGCAGGGTCATCTTGGGGCTGTGTGGGATGTTCCTAGCCTGCCTCATCAGAGAGGCAGGCTAGCAACATCCAATCAGAAGTTAGAAAAAATCAAAATAAAATTTCTAATTTGTCAGGTCAGGTCAATATTTTGTAAATATTGGCTCTGACCTCTGTGATTCTCCCTCCCTCTCCTCACTTGTGTTTTGGTGAGCGAGAGAGAGAGATCAGATTTGACAGGTTAGAGATTTTGTGAGATTTAGTGAGATTAGAAAAATTGAGGCAGATTTAGAGAGATTTTAGGGAGATTTAGAAGAATTGAGGCAGGTTTAGAGGGATTTAGAGAGATTTAGGTGTTTATTTGTTTTCTTGTGAAACCCAACGGTTCTTCCTAAGAACCAACAATCCGCTTATATATATATAATAATTATAAAATTTTATAATCTATTATATATAATGTCTGAGAGGGTGTACAGCGCCGAGGAGGCATATGCCATCCTGGCGTCAGAATCTGAGGCATCTGCGTCAGACTCAGACCCTCATTTCGACCCCGCTAACTGCTCAGAGACGTCGCTAGATACATTATCTACGCTGGCTGATGTATCTAGTGATGTTTCTGATGCAGATCCTGGGTCACCACCTGCCAGCAGGAGACGCACAGCTCCAGCTGAGGAGTGGGTAGTGCCTCATCGCCAGAGGCCAGATATCCCTCCTTTCACGGCAAATCCTGGCATCAATATTGATGTTGCAGGATTTACCGCCACACAGTTTTTGCAGGTGTTTATGGGGGATGATTTGTTGGGCCACATCGTGGCCCAATCAAATCTGTATGCCCATCAGCATTGTGCTGCGAAGCCAGACTCCTACTTGGCAAGGCAGCAATGGACCCCGCTAGATGTGCCAGAATTTCTGAAATTCTGGGCACTTACTATGCTGAGGGCATCATAAAGAAGCCCTCAATTCGCTCCTACTGGAGCAGTAGCCCCATCTGCTCTACCCCCATTTACCCCCAATCAATGTCACGTAGAAGGTATGAAAACATTTTGCGTTTCATGCACTTCAGTGACAACAGCCTGTGCCCCCTAGAGAGCATCCCCAGTTGACAGCACCAGACTTTTACATTTTATTCGTACATTTTTATGTTCTACAATTGGTGCTGTATTTTGGCAAAATCTTTGCACACCTATGCATGGGGGGCATGGGTGTACTCAGGAGATCTTGCAGAAAACAACCTGGAGAGTTTTCATGCAGTAACAAACAACAGTGTCTCCTAAATCACAGTCCAAAACTACTGTGGGCGTAAAAATCTGAAAATTGAAAAATTACACCACACACCTTCTCAAATGTTTTGGGCTAAAACCGTTGCATCCATGGCATCAAAGCACTCCATATGCAATACCTTGGGGTGTCAACATAACAAATATAAACAATTTTCTGGCAATAATTCAAACTGGGGTATGCGGTAGACCCAAAACCAAAGAATAGGCCTAGCTGAAGAAATAATCTCAATTTCAACTCCAATGACAAAGTCATAAAAATTTTATTTGAACCTTCCCAAAATCCTGGCAAACCTATGCATGGGGGGCATGGTGTACTCAGGAGATCTTGCAGAAAACAACCTGGAGAGTTTTCATGCAGTAACAAACAACAGTGTCTCCTAAATCACAGTCCAAAACTACTGTGGGCGTAAAAATCTGAAAATTGAAAAATTACACCACACACCTTCTCAAATGTTTTGGGCTAAAACCGTTGCATCCATGGCATCAAAGCACTCCATATGCAATACCTTGGGGTGTCAACATAACAAATATAAACAATTTTCTGGCAATAATTCAAACTGGGGTATGCGGTAGACCCAAAACCAAAGATAGGCCTAGCTGAAGAAATAATCTCAATTTCAACTCCAATGACAAAGTCATAAAAATTGTATTTGAACCTTCCCAAAATCCTGGCAAACCGATGCATGGGGGGCATGGGTGTACTCAGGAGATCTTGCAGAAAACAACCTGGAGAGTTTTCATGCAGTAACAAACAACAGTGTCTCCTAAATCACAGTCCAAAACTGATGTGGGTGTGAAAATGAAAAATGACCACCAAACTGTATCCAATTTGTTTGGAGCAAACGGATGCATCCATAGCATAAAAACACTCCATTTACAATACTTTGGGGTGTTAGCTTACCAAATATATGCACGTTCATAAAACTGGGGTAATGTAAAAGGCCCCTAAAAAGAAGATAAGCAAAGAAGATACTGTATGTCAAATTAGAAAATTGACAAGCACATGTCAAAGATTGGCGTAGCTACCCCAAAAACAACAGAACAAATCTATATATGGGTGGTATCAATTTACTCAGAAGATGTTGCTGAACATATTTTGGGGTGTTTTTTGGCAGTAACCCATAACTGGATTTGACAATTCATGCCTAAAGTACAATGTGTGTGAAAAAATAACACAAAAAGTGACTACCTGAAAGTTTGACATAGAGCTAGTGCATGGAAAGTGTTAAAATACAACTCTTTGAAGCACCCTAGGGTGTGCCCTTTCTAAAAATATATGGTTTGATGGGGGTAAATTACTTTGGCCGGCTTCAAAAATGTCCAAATAGGACATGGGTGCATGATGACGAAATGTGAAAATTCCAAGTTGGAAAACTGAAATGCGCACCCCCAAATAAGGCCTATTAGCCCCCAAATGACCCGACATACCTATACATGGGTGGTATCAATTTACTCAGAAGATGTTGCTGAACATATTTTGGGGTGTTTTTTGGCAGTAACCCATAACTGGATTTGACAATTCATGCCTAAAGTACAATGTGTGTGAAAAAATAACACAAAAAGTGACTACCTGAAAGTTTGACATAGAGCTAGTGCATGGAAAGTGTTAAAATACAACTCTTTTAAGCACCCTAGGGTGTGCCCTTTCTAAAAATATATGGTTTGATGGGGGTAAATTACTTTGGCCGGCTTCAAAAATGTCCCAAATAGGACATGGGTGCATGATGACGAAATGTGAAAATTCCAAGTTGGAAAACTGAAATGCGCACCCCCCAAATAAGGCCTATTAGCCCCCAAATGACCCGACATACCTATACATGGGTGGTATCAATTTACTCAGAAGATGTTGCTGAACATATTTTGGGGTGTTTTTTGGCAGTAACCCATAACTGGATTTGACAATTCATGCCTAAAGTACAATGTGTGTGAAAAAATAACACAAAAAGTGACTACCTGAAAGTTTGACATAGAGCTAGTGCATGGAAAGTGTTAAAATACAACTCTTTGAAGCACCCTAGGGTGTGCCCTTTCTAAAAATATATGGTTTGATGGGGGTAAATTACTTTGGCCGGCTTCAAAAATGTCCCAAATAGGACATGGGTGCATGATGACGAAATGTGAAAATTCAAGTTGGAAAACTGAAATGCGCACCCCCCAAATAAGGCCTATTAGCCCCCAAATGACCCGACATACCTATACATGGGTGGTATCAATTTACTCAGAAGATGTTGCTGAACATATTTTGGGGTGTTTTTTGGCAGTAACCCATAACTGGATTTGACAATTCATGCCTAAAGTACAATGTGTGTGAAAAAATAACACAAAAAGTGACTACCTGAAAGTTTGACATAGAGCTAGTGCATGGAAAGTGTTAAAATACAACTCTTTGAAGCACCCTAGGGTGTGCCCTTTCTAAAAATATATGGTTTGATGGGGGTAAATTACTTTGGCCGGCTTCAAAAATGTCCCAAATAGGACATGGGTGCATGATGACGAAATGTGAAAATTCCAAGTTGGAAAACTGAAATGCGCACCCCCCAAATAAGGCCTATTAGCCCCCAAATGACCCGACATACCTATACATGGGTGGTATCAATTTACTCAGAAGATGTTGCTGAACATATTTTGGGGTGTTTTTTGGCAGTAACCCATAACTGGATTTGACAATTCATGCCTAAAGTACAATGTGTGTGAAAAAATAACACAAAAAGTGACTACCTGAAAGTTTGACATAGAGCTAGTGCATGGAAAGTGTTAAAATACAACTCTTTGAAGCACCCTAGGGTGTGCCCTTTCTAAAAATATATGGTTTGATGGGGGTAAATTACTTTGGCCGGCTTCAAAAATGTCCCAAATAGGACATGGGTGCATGATGACGAAATGTGAAAATTCCAAGTTGGAAAACTGAAATGCGCACCCCCCAAATAAGGCCTATTAGCCCCCAAATGACCCGACATACCTATACATGGGTGGTATCAATTTACTCAGAAGATGTTGCTGAACATATTTTGGGGTGTTTTTTGGCAGTAACCCATAACTGGATTTGACAATTCATGCCTAAAGTACAATGTGTGTGAAAAAATAACACAAAAAGTGACTACCTGAAAGTTTGACATAGAGCTAGTGCATGGAAAGTGTTAAAATACAACTCTTTGAAGCACCCTAGGGTGTGCCCTTTCTAAAAATTTATGGTTTGATGGGGGTAAATTACTTTGGCCGGCTTCAAAAATGTCCCAAATAGGACATGGGTGCATGATGACGAAATGTGAAAATTCCAAGTTGGAAAACTGAAATGCGCACCCCCCAAATAAGGCCTATTAGCCCCCAAATGACCCGACATACCTATACATGGGTGGTATCAATTTACTCAGAAGATGTTGCTGAACATATTTTGGGGTGTTTTTTTGCAGTAACCCATAACTGGATTTGACAATTCATGCCTAAAGTACAATGTGTGTAAAAAAATAACACAAAAAGTGACTACCTGAAAGTTTGACATAGAGCTAGTGCATGGAAAGTGTTAAAATATCAACTCTTTGAAGCACCCCAGGGTGTGCCCTTTCTAAAAATATATGGTTTGATGGGGGTAAATTACTTTGGCCGGCTTCAAAAATGTCCCAAATAGGACATGGGTGCATGATGACGAAATGTGAAAATTCCAAGTTGGAAAACTGAAATGCGCACCCCCCAATAAGGCCTTTAGCCCCCAAATGAGCCGACATACCTATACTTGGGTGGTATCAATTTACTCAGAAGATGTTGCTGAACATATTTTGGGGTGCTTTTTGGCAGTAAACCTTAAAGTTCACAGTACATGTATTCTTAAATTGCGTTCAAAAAAAAAAAATCACCAAATTTTTTTTTTTTTTCAAACTTTGGCATAGATTTGTGGTAAAATGGTTTGCATGGAAAGAGTCAAAATACCCCAAGTTTAATACCTTGATTTGTGTACTTTAAAAATATGTATATGTGGAGGGTTATTCAGGAATTAGTGACAGATATCAGTGTTACAATGTCACTATCACTAGTTTTGAAAATAAACTCTTTGGAAATGGCAAAGTGCTACTTGCACTTATTGTTGCATAAAATAAGGAAAAAAGCGAGGAATATGTAAACATTGGGTATTGCTAAACTCAGTACTAAATTTAGAAAACTACTAAAGAATAAAATTTTTGACGGTTGTTGATACATAAGAAAATTTTGGGGGTCAAAGTTCGAAAAAGTGGTGTTTTTTTCAATTTTTGTGTCATATTTCACAATATTTTTTATAGTAAATTATATGAAATGATGAAAAAAAATGGTATCTTTATAAAGTCCATTTAGTGACGAGAAAAACAGTGTAAAATATGTGTGGGTTACATAAACGAGTAAGAGGAAAATTTGACGTAAACACTAAGAGCGCAGAAACGTAAAAACAGCAGCGGTCACGAACGGACGGATTCGTGTAAAACCGCCCGGTCACTAAGGGGTTAAACCACCGAATGGCAGGGCATTTCGGGAACCTTTCACTGCTGGTTTGTGTTCTCTGAATAGCCGAAGCAGTGCTTTTTCATGGGGATTTCACTGCCCTTGAACAGGCACCGAACAGGCACCGTATGTGCAGGCAATTCTCCAGGATTTGGCGAATTGCCTGCTCTCTGGATAGCCGAATGGTCAGGAAAGGGAACCGAACACTGATTTTCAGCGTTCGGTTACCTTTCTCAAGCAATTCGGATCTCTTTGGATAACCCTGTATGTCTGCATTTGGACCCCTGTATCTCCAACTCCATAGCAGCTACAGGGTCAAGCCAGGTATCACTGGAAAGGCCAGAACATGACCTTTTCAATGATTCCAAACATGACCAGGTTTTAAGTAAAACAAATAAAATAATAAATATTTACGTTTTCTTACCAACAGTAATATTTTTCACTTTCAATTATAAAGTAAATAATGATGCTGCACTAACTAACCATCACATTTCTCATGTCACCAACAAGTGTGGAGGGGATGGGTGATGGTACTATCCATTGTTACGAATTGTTACATCACAAACCTTTGGACCCCTGCGTCACTAATCTTTACACCTCACAAGGTCAAGTGAGGTGTCATTGGACAGGGCAGAGTCTGGCCTTTGCATTAATACCAAACCATGTAAAATCTAAAAGGAAAGAATTTTTTTTTTTTTAATTATTTTTAGTTCCAAAGCGATGTCCATTTGTCACGTTTAAAATGAGCAATACCACTGACATTACTCACCTTTTCATTTCCCACGCTGGGACCAAGTTCAGTGTTTTATACATAGTTATATTATTCGTAAAAAAAAAAACATATTCCAAAACACAAGGGAAATATTTCAAATATTTTGGATAAAATTGTATATTTTTTTCACAAAAATGCAGTAACAGGTTCATATTTCACATTTTTTTTAACAAGAATGCCTTATACAATATATAACTACAAAGGTTTGGCTGATAAAATGTTAAAAAAATTACACTCTTTAAATGACTGAAATCTGAATGAACAATTTATCACACAGTATCTGCCTGGTTAGATATACCTGTATCTGTACTATTAGATAACCTAAAATATGTTTTCATTTCACTAAATTACAAAAAAAAGCCCACTAAAAAATTCAGCTCCAGGCCCATAGAGATCTTAATCCGGCCCTGGCTGGGATTGAGCCCATGACTCCACAGGCTCTCTCCATGCAGAGCAGTGATGTTACCTCTACTCCACCCAGCCAGTAATGGGAGTAACAGAAATACGACATCACCAAAATCCACAGCTCCAGGTACACGTAGAGAGCAGTCAGTTTTGTGAAAGTATTGGCACTGCAATTGGAGGTTCAATCAGAGCTGCCGATGTGTTCCGGTGAAATCAGGAGAGATGGCCTATAGGAGACAGGTGAAGGTGGCACCCACCAGGATCGCACAGGGACAGCGGAAAAACACCGGGGACTGTTTGTTCCCAGTCTTCCACTGTTTGGAGACAGAGGAGTGGGCAGATCAAGGTGCCCTCTGCACTGCTACATAAATGGAAATTAAGGGATTATTTGGCGTCTTTAACTCCTTCGCTACCAATGGATTTTCCAAAAAATACTATCAAGAACCAGTGGTATTTTTGGAAAAATCATTTCTAATATATTATACAGTAAGAAATATTTGGGAATATTTCCAATATATTTCTTACCATAATAACATATTTGAAAGGCAGACGGGGCCACCTGCTGATCAGATGGAGTTACTATAATTCAGGGCTCTGTGAAGGATCAGCTGGGGAAGAGTCTATCAGAGATATCCCCAGCTGGTTTTAAAAGGTATTAGCACCTTGGCCATCATGCCCACAGTGCGAAACCTTTGGGGGTACCCTTTGGAGTCCAAAAGCAAACACAATTCAGTGCAACAACCAAATATCATTTGCAATGATACAGCATAGCTCCAGATTGTGTTAACAGCCCTCAGGCTGCTGTGTCTGCTAGCAGTGAATGAATAAAAAGAAATGTTAAGTGATTTTGCAAAAGTAAAATCACTTAGCACCAGGTTTTATGAGACACTATTCTTAGCGGAATAACAGTTCGAGGTAATAAGCAAGGTTGGAACAGCTCATTCTTCTTTGGCTAGTAGTAGAGATGTGCATTTGTTTCGTAATGAATCTCAATTCATCGGAAATTTCGTTAATTCGTATTTCAGAAGTACCTAACAAATTAGTTTCATCCGAATTGAAACGAAAACGAAGCGAAACAGTATATAACAAAATTGATTTGTTATACTGTTTCACAAGAGAACCATACTCTGGCGCCCTCTGCTGGTAGTTTACGGGTACTGCATGACACCTGCACTGGAGATCCTCGTATGCCCCCAATTAACCTATCAAGTACTCAGGTATCCCAGCTTCACCTACGAGTCCCAGGTGAACGGTGTTCTTATGATCCTCTGAACCCTATTTAAACCTGCCGCCTTTCTCAGTTCATTAACCAGGTTATATTGTGGTTCACCTCTTCAGTTATCCAGTGTTCCCTCTTCATTCCTGTTCCAAGTGAATCCTGATTTCCAAATCCTCTACCCCGGCTTGCTTCCACGTCCACAGTACCAGTTCCAGATCCTGCATCCAGGCTTGCTTCCGCTACCACGGTACCAGCTCCAGATCCTGCATCCAGGCTTATTTCACGACCACGGTACCAGTTCCAGATCCTGTATCCAGGCTTGCTTCCACTAACACGGTACCAGCTCCACACCCTGCATCCAGGCTTACTCCACGACCACGGTACCAGCTCCAGATCCTGCATCCAGGCTTACTCCACGACCATGGTACCAGCTCCACATCCTGCATCCAGGCTTGCTTCCGCTACCACGGTACCAGCTCCAGATCCTGCATCCAGGCTTACTTCACGACCACGGTACCAGCTCCAGATCCTGCATCCAGGCTTACTCCATGACCACGGTACCTGCTTCAGATCCTGCATCCAGGCTTACTCCACGACCACGGTACCAGTTCCAGATCCTATATACAGGCTTGTTCCCACGACCACGGTACCAGCTCCAGATCCATAACCCAGGCTTGTCTCAAAGGCCACAGTCCACGTTACCCTCTTCTACTACCCTTTGTTCTGGACTTTGTTTGTATCACTTCTAAACCCGAAGACCCTTACTCGCAATCCTCCGTTCTGGACTTTGTACTAACCAAGAATACCTTTTGACTAATAGCATTTTGTTCTGGACTTATATTTCATTTCATCTCAGTAAATATTCAATTGCTTATATACACCTCCTGTCTCCTTCTTCGACGGCTTGCCATTGGGTTCCATACGCACAACATTATACAGGGGTCACAGCCCCTGCCCTTACATACAGTGAGGTTTAGGACTGCTATTTGCAGCGGTTATATGTCTTTCCAGGGTGCTTGGAGAGACATAAAACAAAGGATTTTACTTCTCCACAGGGGTCACACTAATCTTGCTCTAAAAATGTGTGAAAATGGTCTTTTGATGTGATAATGAGTGCTTTTCAATGCATTGCAATGAAAAATCGAGATAACTTGTATATATTGGGAAGTAGCAGAAGTAGTTATACTACTGTTCTTTCTCTCAGATTTAATTCCTACACTATGAAACGCTTAATGCCTCTAGTGAAATATATTTGCATGAGCATATTTGTGATTTTTTTTACTTAATTAATTTATTATTTTCCAGGATTTTCCTTGGACATAAAAAAAAAAACAAATGTTGGAATTCCACGTTCACAGATCCCAGCTTACACGCTCGTGCCTTATTGCAAATACAGTATAAAAGGATAAATCGCCGCCATTGCCTTTCCAAATAAAACACGCAACCCCTCAATGAATAAACGCTCTATCCCTGTGCCTGTGACTTGCCGGCCTTAGAACAATGGCATCCGCCACATAATGGTATGTTTCGCTGGCCGTTTTGTAGCAGATTAGAGTTCCCCTAAACTCTTCAGACAGCACCGACTTCATTTTATACAAAATCAATGAGATCTGTAAGTGTTCGTGCTTTCCCCGAGGAGCTTTTTACACAGAAAGGAAGCCAGTAAATAGGTTTCATTATACACAGCAGCACAGGGCAATCATTATTTGATTTTCTGCAAATTGTGTCTGTGGATTTCCTTTTATGTTCCAGACACCGATAGATGTATTTTAAAACTGTATCAGTGTTTAAACAAAAAAAAAGAGCATGGCGTTATCTCTTCACTGCTACATCGCCTTCCTGACTTATGTCTGCTGACCTACTAACAGACATATTAACTAGCCCTTCTTTGTTTTAATAACTGTAGAATAACCCTCCAAAGCGTTATAGTGCTTGATCTTCATTTAAAGGGACGCTCCAAGCAATATAGCTACAACAGCTTATTTCTGAGGCTACATGCGGCTGCCGTCCCAGTTGTACATACCGTATATATATCAATCCGTTTAAAGCCTGTTTGATGTAGAAGTCTGAGTTGGTGCTTAACGATTAGGGATGAGCCGAAAACTCCCATGTTCGGTTCGCATTCGAACTTGAACAATTTCAAAAGTTCGAGTTCGAACTCGAACTCGAACGGAACTCAATGCAAGTCAATGGGACTCAAAAGTTCGATTTTTAGATATTTGCCATAAAAGTTGTATGGGGGTCCTGGTAGTGCCATGGGGGACAGGAAACAAGGACAAAAAGTTTTAAAAAAATAAGTTTTTAAAGGAACAGTGAGTTTTCCATAAAATAAGGGTTAAAAATAAAAACAAAAAATTCCTTCAAATATCGTACCTAGGAGGTCCCCATAACCTGTCCGTGAAGTGGCGGATTTGTAGGATGTATAGAAACATTGCCATCAGAGACCCACACAAGACACCTAGCCACCCTTAAGGGGTTATAATGCACAAGGACTGGCTACTATCCTGTTAGATGAGGGAATGTATTAGGCCCCGTTCACACTGTGCGATTTATCGCGCGGATTTTGCCACGACGTCGCAGCAAAATCCACGCGACGTCGGACTGTGGAGCTTCTCCAATGCATTTCAATGGAGCTGTTCACAGTTTTTTTGAGATTTGCTATCTGTGATTTTGCGATTTGCATTGGTGGTGCTTTGCAAAAATCGCACAAAACTGCGACGTCAATGTCACGGTTCCGGGATCCCACCACACAGTGCTTAAAGCCCAACACTCCACAGAGCCCAAAAGCTACCAACAGGGTAGCCGTAGAAGAATCCCTAACTGTCTGGTCCTTAGAATTGGCCAGGTATACTAGCTAGACAGAAAGGGTTAATCAAAGACAATGTCGTAATACAAAACCAGGTCAGCAACACGGGGTAGTCAGACTAGCCAGAATCAGGAATACAGAGCATAGAATAGTCAAATGGAATACCCGGGTCAATATCAGTGCAGAAGCGTAGTACAAGAAAATAGTCTAGGGCAACAGAAGGCAGAATAGTCAGAAAACAAGCAGAGGTCAATAACAGGTTAAATCACAAGAGAATTCAGGTACAAGGAGCTCAGGTATGGATAACCACGATTTGGCACTGCTTAGAAGGAACTGTTGGTTTTTAAAAGACCTTCACCAGACCGCGCCCCCTCTCAAGCCGCACCTCATGCAGCCACCTCCCTGCCAGTTTCAATTTAAACCGGGTGTTGGTGAGCGAGCAGCATCAGACATGCTGCCCTCAAGCACACCGCTGGAAGCCCCCACCGTTACAGTCGCGCGACATCGTGCGACATTATCGCACTATGTCGCGAATATGAAAATCGCGCGGAAAATCACGTGACTTTCAAATCGCACAGTGTGAACGGGGCTTTATATGTATAAAGCAAGGTATATATGACAATGGATAGTCAGAGACTCTAGGGACTCAGCTTGTACACTTTATGATAGACTTTTCTAACACAATAATAATTGTATGCTCACATAGGCCCTTCGGGAGAGGTACATGACATACAAATACTGGAATATTACGTTTAAATCTAAGGAGTGTGATAAAGATTTTATTAAGCCCTTGATGACAAATGACGTAACATCTACATCATTAATGATTGGCTTTACAGAGCCCTGGTCCTTAAGAAATGCACACTTCTTAGAATTAAAAAAAAACAGTGTTTGTTCATACATGTGCAGGCCACATCCAGTATGCAGGTAATGTATCAAATTCTAATTGCTAATTAGAAGCACGTGTTATTTCCAAACACTAATTAAACACCTGTTGTTTACGCCGTTTGAGAGCACAGGTCATTTAGAGGTGAGAATCTTTGCACCTATAGTAGACAACATTAGGTATTTTTTTAATTCAATATCTAATAAACCGTTGCTTATACTACTCTGCAGTAAAGAGTCTCTTTATTTATAGATTTTTTAGTATTTTTTAAGCATTTTTTATACTTTTTTCAAAATGTTTTTTTTCTTTCGAACCTGAACCGAACACGCCCAAAAGTTCAAAGTTCGCGAACTTTCGAACTGCCAATGTTCGAGTCGAACTCCGAACTGATCAAACCGAACAGCTCATCCCTATTAACGATTTTGGAAAAACCAAATTCCCAAATCTGTATACATCCATTTCATGACTACAAAATAAAAATGGCACTTCTGGGTTACACTATATTCTGCAAAATGAGGTGTCACGTGATGCCAGGAAAACTATTAGTAATGCAAAGAGAGTCCCCGCGCATACGTGCAGGTCCAAAAGGTGGTCTTGATTAGGGATGAGTTTTCAGTTTGATCTGTTCGGAGTTCGATTCGAACATCGCCCGTTCGGCTGGTCGTCGAACTCCGAACATTTCCACGTGTTCACCGCATGTTCACCCACAATGCACCACAATGGGCCACAATGCACTTTTCCTCTGGCCTGAAGCTTGTAATTGGCTTCAGCCTGCACCTGACCACAGTTTAGGTGCAAGACAGGTGCAAGGCTTAGGCCAATCACGGCTCAGAACCCTCACAGAGCTAAGTCCCGCAGCACACTATATAAGGCTTCACTCAGCCACAGCGCGTGTTTTTTCAGAGGAGATTGTTGTGTTAGTGTGTGTTCTCACTTCCAGCAGCTATTGGAGGGGGGGGTCTAACTTCTACAAAATACCTGGGAATTGTTGTAATCCGTGTGTTCTCACTGCCAGCAGCTATTGTGGGGGTCTCATTTCTACAAAATATCTGGGAATTGTTGTAATCTTTGTGTTCTCACTGCCAGCAGCAAATGTGATCTCACTGCCACCCATCAGGGGGTGTCACTGATTTATAGGAGGTTCCTTGGAATTGCAATCTGTGTCTTGTCACTGCCACCCATTAGGGGGTCTCACTGATTTATAGGAGGTTCCTGGGAATTGCAATCTGTGTCTTGTCACTGCCACATATCAGGGGGTCTCACTGATTTATAGGAGGTTCCTGGAAATTGCAATATGTGTCTTGTCACTGCCACCCAACAGGGGGTCTCACTGATTTATAGGAGGTCCCTGGGAATTGCAATCTGTGTCTTGTCACTGCCACCCATCAGGGGGTCTCACAGACTTGTAGCAGATATCTGGGAATTATAACCTGTGTCGTCACTGCCACCCATCAGGGGGTCTCACTGATTTATAGGTGGTTTCTGGGAATTTTAATCTGTGTCTTGTCACTGGCTGCCAGCTATCAGGGTGTCTCACTGAGTTATACCAGAGTTCTGGAAATCTTTAATCTAGATAACACAGTTGAATCAGAGTTCTGCATATCTCCAATTTTTATAACAGAGTTGAATCAGAGTTCTGTAATCTGTATATCTTTAATCTATATATCACTCACCATGTCAGAAAGACCAAAAAGGACAGGCAGACGCTCCCAGACACAGATAAGAGGGCAAGCAGCCTCTGTGTCAGGAGGCTGTGCCTCTGGTCGTCATGGACGTGGTGCATCTTCTGCAGGGGCACGCTTGTCCTTTCTAACTGGTGCTGGCCGTCTTAAGCAGCAGCAATATACTGAGGATTTGGTGGATTGGCTAACCAGGCCATCCTCAACCTCCAAGTCATCTGCCAGCCAGGCTTGTAGTGGTTTACAGTCCACCTCAGCTGACAAATCATCTAATGCAGCCTCCATGTCCACAGCTACTCCTGCCATAGCCTCACTATCACACACGGAGGAGTCAGCTGAATTGTTTGACTACAATGACAGTGACATGCTGCTTGAGGATGCACAGCAACTACAGTGCTCTGATTCAATCTCTGAGGTTGAGGAAGGGAGTATAATCAACCTAGAGGAAGGGGGTGCCAGTGACACACAAATAACTGGCACTCATGTTCCCCCAACAGCTGCAGCATATTGCGAGGTTGGCTCCAGTGATGAGGAGATAGGGGGTGATGACGATGATGAGGTCACTGACTCCACCTGGGTGCCTGATCGAACAGAGGAGTCAAGTGAGGAGGAGGCACAACAAACACGAGGCACAACATCCTCTATGACCAACCGTAGCCAGTCCAAGGCATCAGATGTCAGAACTGCTCAGGTGCAGAGCGCTGTTGTATCAAAGCACACATCCAGGAACTCTGCTGTCTGGGAGTTCTTTAAGAAATGTGCAGCAGACCACACCGTTGCTATTTGTAATCTATGTCAGATGAGGATCAAGCGTGGGAAAGACATCCCACGCTTGGGTACCACGTGCTTGAAGCGACATATGACCACCTGCCACGCATCCCGTTGGCACAACACTTTGCATAGGCCCTCCTCCTCCTCATCTGTCTCTACCCCACTATATGTCCTGCCATGTCATTGCCTACAACCTCCACTGACAGGGATGATGCTACAGTAATGGATGTACCAGGTCCTTCCTCACAATGTGACAGCATCCCATCAGCTGAAGATTTATGCAGTCAGATTACGTTGCCCCAGCTGCTGCAGCGTAAGAAAAAATATAGTCCCAACCATCCCCAAGCACAGCGTCTAAATGCCAGCTTAGCAGAATTACTCGCATTACAGCTGCTGCCTTTCCAGCTGGTGGACTCTGCTTCCTTCTATGAATTTGCTGAATGTGCTGTACCACAGTGGCAGGTTCCAAAACGCCATTTCTTTTCACGGAAGGCCATTTCAGCACTATACCAGCACGTGGAAGACAATGTTATGGAGTCATTGGGAAAGGCAGTCAGCAGCAAGGTGCACATGACTTTAGACACGTGGTCCATCAAGCATGGACAGGGCCGTTACATTTCCTTCACGGCACACTGGGTAACTCTGATTTGAAACTGGGAGGGAACCAAGACAGGGCTCTGTGCTGGAGCTTGTTCATCCACCACGCCTCCAGATAGCTGCTGTATGAAGTCTGTCTGCTCCACCACCACCTCTTCCTCTTCCTCCTTCTCCTCCTTCTCTGTCTCTGGCGAAGTGGCAGTTAAACCGACACGTGACAGGGGCTACGCAATGGCTCAAGCAAAAGATGCCATACTGTGCTTGAGCTGGTTTGTTTAGGGGAAAGGAGCCACACCGGGCCAGAAATTCTGTCAGTTCTGCAGGGGCAGGTGCAGAGATGGTTAACATCACACCAGCTTCAGCTGGGAATGGTCGTCTGGGATAATGGCAGCAACCTTCTCTCCGCCCTATGCCAGGGTAAGTTGACGCATGTACCATGCCTAGCACACATCCTAAATCTGGTGGTACAGCGTTTCCTAACCAGGTACCCGGGGCTGGCAGAGCTTCTCAGCCAGGCCAGAAAAGTCTGCAGCCACTTCAGACAGTCATTCCCAGCAAGTGTTCGCCTGGCAGAAATTCGAAGAGAATTCCACCTTCCCACAAACCGTCTGATCTGTGACATGCCCACCAGGTGGAACTTGACATTAGCAATGCTGCAGCATCTTCACAAGCAGCAGAGGGCCATCAATGAGTACCTGTGTGAGTATGGCACAAGGACAGGTTCAGGTCAACTTGTTCCCCCCCCGCAGTGGCTGATGATCAAGGATGCATGCACTGTACTGTCACCATTTGAGGAGGCAACGAGGATGGTGAGCAGGGACAGTGCATGCATCAGTGACACAATTCCTTTAGTGTTCCTGCTGGAGCACACTGTGCAGGGAATTATAGATGTGGCACTAGAGGCAGAGCAGCAGGAGGAAGAGGAGGCCTTCCCTAGCTCTCAAGGCCCCAGTCTTTACACAGACAGCATTCCTGCGGGTCCTCAGATCAGACAGGAGGAGGATGAGGAGGAGGAGGAATATTTAAGTAGTGGGGGCATTGAAGGTGGGGATTCCTCAAGGGAGGGTTTTGTGTGCCCAGAAACCCAAGGACTGACTAGTACGTGGCTGGGAGGAGGAAGTGCACGATGGGGTCATCCTCATTGACCAGTGGATTGTCACAGATAATGGTGCCCAATTCACAAGTCAGGAGTTCCAGAGTTTTGTTACGGTCCATAATATCAAGCACAAATTAACCGCCCCCTATCACCCAGCCACAAATGGTCAAGCCGAGCGGTTTGTACAAACTTTCAAGAACTATTTCAAGGCCTCAGTAGCTGTGACTAGCCAGAGGTCCATATCGCCTCAGCAGTTGGACTCTTTCCTGTTTACTTACAGAACTACAGCACATGCCACCACTAGTACAACACCAGCTGAGCTTATGTTGGGAAGACAGCCATGGACTGCTATTGACATGCTACGCCCTCAGACTGTTCTTGAACATGTATTACAATCCCAAGAAAAGATGGTGAAGTCCAAAGAGTCTCCTGTTTTTGCAGCCCACCAGGAGGTCTGGACTCGATCGTATGGATCTGCCAACACTCGGTGGCTACCTGCTACCGTTGCAGAATCTTTGGGACCCAAGATGTACAGAGTCCACCTGGAAGATGGTTCTATTACCAGACGACATGTAGACCAGCAATGGTCTCGTTCACTGGTGCCTGAACCCTTGACGTCCCCAACCCTCCGGGGTCCGGTGTCCACATCTAATGCGTCAAAGGACATCTGGAATGGTGTCTGGGTTGACTCGGAAACTTTGGACTCGTCTCCTGTGGGTATTTGTGACTCTGGTTCAGAGGTTCCCCCTGACCCCTCTGTACCCTCCTTGACCCCACCAGTTGATCTTTCATCCAATCCTACCACCTCCAACACCCCGCCTGCTAGTGGGCATCCCCAACGTCCTCCTGACTGCTTACTTCTTCAAGAACGGATAAGAGACTTCCGTCAGTCCTCGCGTAGGGCCCGGAAAGATATGGATGATGATTTGGCCCCGCAATTTTCTTCAGAAGACTAGTCATCAGTTTTTCAGTGACACTTTCCAAGTTCCTCAGATGAACTGTATTCGATTGTTATGGTTGTTGATTTGTTACTAGGTTTTTGTTATGTTGTTCTGGTTTTGCTTTTGGGGTGGGGAGGAAGGTGTTATAGCTGACTGTACTATACCTGTGCTATCACTTTAACTAGCGGCTCCGCCCCAGGATGACACAGGTCAGAGGGCACGGCAGCCATCTTCAGGAGTCAGGTAGTGTGATGCAGTTATGAAGGCAGATGCATGATCCTGTGTTCCTGTAGTTATCTAAGCCTGTATATAACAGTAAGTGTCCTGCAATAAAGCAATGGTGAACCTGACAGCCCAGCCTCATATCTGAACAAGCAGAGAGCATAACAACCAGGAATACTCGGAAGCTAATGCCACCTCCAACCTACGCTGCATGGGCTCCCTTATCCTGCAAAGCCTGGTAAAGGACCCCAGGATTCGTGCTACCAAGGAGAGGGATCATTACTGGTTGGCAAGCCTTCTTGATCCACGATACAAGGGTAAAGTTGCAGAGCTCATCCTGCCCGCACAGAGGGAGCACAGGATGAAACAACTTGAGGATGCTCTAAAGCAACACTTGTGTAACACCTTTCCAGGCACTGGTAGGTTACCAAGTGATGGTACAGGTGCTTTTGAGGCTGCGGATGATCAGAGGAAGAGCGGTGAAGGCCGGGGCCACTTGACTGATGCCCTTTTAATTTTTTTTAGTCCATGACGCCCAGGGACGTCAAATGTAGGCACCCATTGCCAGCGTCTTCACCATATGGTGCAGGACTACCTAGGGGCAAGGGCAGACCTGGTACCTTTACAGCAGATGATCCACTGGCTTACTGGGTGTTGAGATTGGATCACTGGCCAGAACTTAGCCAATATGCTATGCAGCTACTAGGTTGCCCTTCATCCAGCATGCTTTCTGAAAGGACATTCAGTGCCGCTGGAGGTTTTGTCACAGATAAAAGAGTGCGTATGTCCACCGACTCTGTAGACCGGCTGACATTTATAAAAATGAATCAGTTCTGGATCAGCAACTATCAATCCCCTGATGCTGACATAACTGAATAGATCGGGGATCTCTTCTGCATTCTCAAAACCTCCACCACTGCACTCTTCCACAATACCACAAAGGGGTTACGGTGTGAAGGCACTTGCTGCCACCAAAGGCACAATATTTGGGTGCACTGCCACTGACACCTATATTACCAGATTCATATCATTTTAATATTGGACCGCAGGGTCCAACCCTGCACTCTTCCACAATACCACAGAGGGGTTATGGTGTGACGGCACTGTTGCCGACACTAAAGGCCCAATTTTAAAGAACCTATTGTTACTTTCATCGAAAGCCTGCATAAGTTTCACCATAATTTAGCCAAAAAAATCACTAAACTTGTTCTGCGTGTCCTAAAATGTCTCCTCTTTTTATACAGACTGCCACCCCAAGCAGTTGTTTATGAATAGATTAAAGGAAAACCATTTACTGTCATTTGAGATGTCTTTTTTTGTTCTTAAATGTTTCTATACATCCTACAAATCTGCCACTTCACAGGTTATGTGGACCTCCTAGGCACGATATTTGAAGGAATTTTTCGTTTTTATTCTTAACCTTTATTTCATGGAAAACTCTCTGTTCCTTTAAAAACTTTTTTTAAAAAACTTTTTGTCCTTGTTTCCTGTCCCCCAGGGCACTACCCGGACCCCCATACACCATTTATGGCAAATATCTTGCATATAGGGGGGCGTGTCCAGACGTAACAGCGCGTGGTCGCATGGCTGAATAGCTCCCGCGGCCAGCGCTGAATTTTTCAATCCCGCAGCTTCCAAGGGGCAACCCGAGGCAATTTTTTCACAGCACCAGGCGGGGGAACTTAACCTGCACCCCCGATGGCACCTCCCAAGGCACAACGAGTGTTGTCCCCCAAAATCGGCCCGGAAAGACCGCAGTAAGGAGGCCCAAGATGGCGGATCCCGCAGCATTAGCTGGCCCATGACCCAGACGCATCACCCTCAGCATTGCTCAGCCTGTCTGACTCCTTGCCCCCCTCAGAGAGCAGGTTACATGCCATGCTGCAGGACCTGCGAACAACAATACAGGCAGATATCAAAGGAGCGCTGCAGGAGCTGAGCCGGGACATTCTGGATTTAGGTGAGCGTACTGACACATTGGAAACCAAAGCGGATGACTTATGTTTGGCCCACAATGATCTGGTAGACAGGAATCAGGCCTTACAAGCAGCCCATGACTCCTTAGCACTTAAAGTGGCTGACATCGAAGATCGCTCACGGCGTAATAATATTAGAATTAGGGGCATTGCAGAAGCGGTCACCCTAGCGGACTTACATAGAAACATAGAAACATAGAAAAATGTCGGCAGATAAGAACCTTTCGGTCCATCTAGTCTGCCCAATTACATGGATACTTTACCTGGATTTATCTTTTGTTTAGGATAGCCTTATGCCTATCCCATGCCTGCTTAAATTCAATTACTGTTTTGGCCTCTACCACTTCAACTGGAAGACTGTTCCATGTATCCACCACCCTCTCAGTAAAATAATGCTTTCTGATGTTACTTTTAAACCTTTGCCCCTCTAATCTAAGACTATGTCCTCTTGTTTTGCTACTTTGTTTCCTTTTAAATATACTCCCTTCCTCTACCTTGTGGATTCCCTTTACGTATTTAAATGTTTCTATCATATCTCCTCTGTCTCGTCTTTTTTCCAAGCTGTACATGTTAAGGTCATTAAGCCTTTCCTGGTAACTTTTCTCCTTCAAGTCGTACATCATTTTAGTAGCCCTTCTCTGAACTCTCTCTAAGATGTCTATATCCTTCTGGAGATACTGTCTCCAGTACTGCACACAGTACTCCAAGTGAGGTCTCACCAGTGCTCTGTACAGTGGCATGAGCACTTCCCTTTTCCTACATCCATATCTGCTGGAGTTGTTTCAAACTTTGCTGCCTGAGGCTACACCACAAGACCTATTACTGGATCGAGCGCACCGTCTCCCACGAGCGAAAAATCTGCCTACATCGGTGGCCCGTGATGTTATTATACGGGTGCACTTTTTTCATATTAAAGAGGCTTTAATGTCTGCGTCACGGAAGTCTATGCCTTTACCTGCCCCGTATGCTGATATCTCTTTCTTCGCTGACTTGTCGGCTTCGACCATGTCCAAACGACGTGAGTTCTCCTCTCTTACCAAGCTTCTTCGTACTCACAAGTTGGCGTACAGATTTGGGTTCCCTACGAAGCTCTTGATATGGAAGGATGGAACCCTGCATGTTGTTCCCGATGTTGCCACTGGATTACAATTTTTGAAGATTGGAATATTCTTGCTGATTTCTCATCTCCACGCGAGCCTTCTTCATCACCGATCAAAGTCTCCCCAGAATGGCACAGAGTCCGGCCTAAATGATGGGTGTCTCCTTTCCTGTGTTGCTTCTAAAGCTGTCTGGATTTCTGGACAGTTAACCCCATGGAGGGAGTGGTTCCTCTCCTTGAACGCCTCGGGACCCTATGCTTATAGATGCAGCACTTGGTACTTGCGCTGAGTTCTGAGTAGCGAGCGTCCACTCGTCACCCGTTTGAGTCTCCTTAGCCGATTTTTTTTTTTGCATTTTTTCTTGCCACCTGGAATAACTCATTTTTGCTGCATTTTTGTGATGCAGCACTGTTTGTTATGTGTTTTTTTATTTTTCGTCCTTTTCTTTTCTTTTTTCCTTCTCATTTTGTTTGTTGATATGCTCTCATGGTCCTGGCCTTCATGATCCCCATGCCTCCCCTCTGTTGTTTTTAATCCTACCATGCATATTATATCGTTGTGGTTACTTAATCATGAGTAAACCTCAGTTCCGAATTTTCTCAATGAATGTTAGGGGGCTGAATGTCCCGTTTAAACGACATGCTCTGTTTCGTGACTTACATAAAAATAAGCCGGCGGTAGTCTGCGTGCAGGAGACGCATTTTAGTGCTCTGCGCACCCCACACTTAAAATCCGCTATGTACCCTGTTTCTTATCATTCTTCTGCCCAGACGAAGTCCAGGGGCGTCTCGATTCTTTTTCACAATGATTGGGTCTTTAAATGTTCGAACCAATACGCAGATCCGATGGGTCGCCTTTTGATTTTGGTGGGCACCATGAATGAACTGCCAATAACTGTTGCTAATTTGTATTTGCCCAATGTTAACCCGGTATGTTTTCTTAAAAAAGCTTATGGTAAGATTAAGAATATGATGGAGGGTTCCCTTTCCTTGTGTGGAGATTTTAACTGTGTGCCTGACTCGACTATGGATACACGGCCGGGCCAGTCATGCACACAGTCTCGTAAACAGCCCCCCTCTAGCCGCCACCTAAATGATTTTTTACGCTCCTCTGACTTTTATGATGCATGGAGAATTATCAACCCCTCGACCAGGGACTTCACCTTTTTCTCCCCGGGCCACTTGTCTTACAGTCGCATTGACTTATGTCTGATACATGGTTCTACAGTCCCTCGCCTCCTAGCCGCCCGTATCGGCTCTATAACATGGTCTGACCACGCCCCTCTAACGATTGATTTCGAAGCGGACTACCCTGCTAGGGGAATGGGGACCTGGCGACTAAATGATTCCCTTATTGTAAGTGACACTGATGTCTCTGATACCTCGGCGGTATTACAGGAATATTTTGCACTAAATGAGACAGGAGAGGTGGCCATTTTGTCAGCTTGGTTGGCGCATAAAGCAGTGGTGAGGGGCCATTTGATTCAGAGAGGGGCTAAACGGAAAAGGGAACTAGGTGCCCAGACGATCTCGATACAGCAGCAACTCACTGACTTGGAGTCCCAACATAAAACAAGTCCTACACCTGACCTCTTGTCTCGGTTAACAACCCTCCGACGGGATTTAATTCGCTTGACCTTACAGTCCTCTGAACGGGCCATAAGACGCTTAAATTACACTCATTATACCCAGGGCAATAAGGCTGGCCGCTTACTAGCATCCAAACTAAAATCTAAAAGACTTCAAACCAAAATATCTTACCTATTAGATAAGGGGGGGAACAGGATTTACAACCCGCTAAAAATCACGGAGGAATTTGCTGACTACTACGCCTCTTTATATAACTTAAAGTCGGACCATATGACCCATGACCCAAACCCAGATGAGATAACTCTATTCCTCCAGGATGCAGACCTCCCCTCATTATCCAGCTCACAAGCGGCAGATTTATTGGCTCCATTTAAGGAGAAGGAGGTGCGCAAGGCCATTAAGGCTCTCCCAAAGAATAAAGCTCCTGGGCCAGATGGTTTTTCTAATTTATATTATCAGAATTTCGCAGATATTCTAATACCGACACTTACGAGATTTTTCAATCAAATCAAAACCACAGGTGTTATACCCCCAGAAATGCTGCAAGCTACTATTATAACGCTGCCCAAACCTGGCAAACCCCCAACAAGCTGTGTGAATTTCCGTCCTATCTCATTATTAAATGTAGATGCTAAGCTGTACGCCAAGTTATTGGCGTCTAGGGTAGCACCTCTGCTTCCCCTTCTGATCTCAGCAGAACAGACTGGTTTCATACCCGGTAGACAAACATGTGACAATACCTGCCGCTTTTATAATATTATTGACATTGCCTATAGAACCAATACGCCTGGGCTCCTCTTAGCGCTGGATGCCGAGAAGGCATTTGATCGCCTGCACTGGGGCTATATGCGTAAGGCATTAGAATCCTTTGGCTTCCCTGCTCTATTTATTAATAGTCTCATGAGTCTATATTCATTCCCGACAGCAAAAGTCCTGGCGTCTGGGTTTCTTTCCTCCTCATTCTCCATTACCAACGGTACCAGACAGGGATGTCCCCTCTCCCCACTAATCTTTGTTTTGGCCCTGGAGCCTTTGGCCTCGCGGATTAGGCAAGACCCTTCTATCTCTGGCATCTCTACCCCAGATGGAATCCATAAATTAGCTATGTTTGCTGATGATATTTTGATTTTCCTTACCTCCCCTGAAACCTCTCTGCCATCTCTAATGCGCCAGCTTACCTCCTATGGCCTGATCTCCTACTACAAAAATAATGTGAGCAAGACACAGGCACTACCCCTACATGTTGATGATTTTTCGCTTTCCTCCTTACGTGCCTTGTACCCCTTCGACTGGAGAACGGCCTCTTTAAAATACTTAGGTATCTCTCTCACCAAATCCAGGGGCTCTATCCTTAAACTCAATTATAACCCCTTGATGACCTCTATCTCCTCCCAATTGACCTCTTGGCAGGGCCTGGAGGTCTCTTGGATGGGACGCATGGCGGCTCTGAAAATGTGTGTTCTACCCCAGATTCTCTATTTTTTCAGGAATATTCCAGTTTTTATCCCGGCTCATATGTTGCTTTGCATGCAAAAAATGCATCAGGCACACATATTGAAGGGGAAGCCTCCGCGCATTTCAGCTCCCACACTCAATGCGACTAGGCGCAGGGAGGGCCTAGGCTTTATAAATATTACAGCGTATTACAGGGCGGCTTTATTGGCTCAGCTCTTGTCCTCTATGTCCCAGCGAGAAACTCCTTTATGGCTACGGATGGAGAATGCTTATATTGCCCCTTTTCGGGTCCATGACCTGCTGTGGTTTGCGACGATCCCACATCGTACATTAGAAGGTATTCTACCGTCTACTTCTCTTTCCCTTATGTCATGGTGCTTATGGGGTAGACAGCTCTTACGGCCCTTCCCGTTGCTAAGCTTGGCCCCGCTGCGCTTCCTATGCCGTACTATCCAGGACCTGAATCTTGACCAATGGTTCCAGTTAGGTCTTACTCATATAAATCAGCTTTTCACGGCCTCCTCAATAAAAACCTTCCCGGACCTAACACGAGAGTTTGCCCTTCCCGCCAGCGACTGTTTCACGTACATTAGAGTAAAACATGCACTGACTCAATGTGGTATCTCTTCCTTTGCACCGACGGACATTACGGCCTTTCATAGACTGTGCTTAGGTAAAAAAGTTATGAAAAAACCTTTGTCTTTGTGCTATGACAGTTTGTTAAATGTGAACTCTAATAAGAAACTGCCTTATATGATCATTTGGGA
The DNA here is from genome assembly GCA_009667805.1 of Leptobrachium leishanense. Taxonomy (NCBI): domain Eukaryota; kingdom Metazoa; phylum Chordata; class Amphibia; order Anura; family Megophryidae; genus Leptobrachium; species Leptobrachium leishanense. The sequence goes on from CM019067.1 coordinate 314,253,052, forward strand.
CAAAGATTTGTCACTCGACTCTTCTAGGGAGGACTGGTTCTATGCCACTGAAACAGTATATAAAAACACTGGGAGCACTAACTTACGGGAAGCACACCTTAAACTTCTATATAGATGGTATCTGACCCCAAATCGTTTGGCTCATATACCCGGACACTCTGGTATGTGTTGGCACTGTGGTACCAGTGTCGGATCTATTCTTCATATCTTTTGGCAATGTCCGCTCCTTGCTACCTTCTGGGGAAAAATTTGTAGATTGATATCTCACTGTACCGGCCTGTCTTTGCCTTTATGCCCCAAACAATACCTACTGCATATGCTTCCGATTACTATACAACAACGGCATAGAGGTATAATATCGATTATACTTAGCGTAGCTAAATCAACTATAGCACGTGCTTTTTGGTTGTTTCTTTTCCCTGGGTGGCTGGTGACTTGCTAATTGGGGGCGTGTAGCCTGTCAGGTGATTTCACTTGTATGGCTACATAATCTCAGGGGCAACTCACTGAGCTTGCTTACAGGGGCTTGAGGTGGTCTACTTTTAAGTGGGCTATTTTCAAGTGGAGTTAAAAACAGGAATTCTACCTGTACTGGTCTGGTTTGTATCTTTAGAGGAGAGAAACCTCTGGTTTATTTGTCAATTTAATTTTCTTTTTTTTTTTTTCTGCTGGTTTTTTTTTTTCTCTGTTGTGCTTTTTGGTTGTTTCTTTTCCCTGGGTGGCTGGTGACTTGCTAATTGGGGGCGTGTAGCGTAGCCTGTCAGGTGATTTCACTTGTATGGCTACATAATCTCAGGGGCAACTCACTGAGCTTGCTTACAGGGGCTTGAGGTGGTCTACTTTTAAGTGGGCTATTTTCAAGTGGAGTTAAAAACAGGAGTTTAAATAACAGGTATCAATTGTTATTTATATATTTGTTATCTTGTTTTGGGTATGAGTGTTAGCAAGCTTGAAGGTTTGACCCAGTGCACATCCTGCTGCATGTATGCATGTCTGGAGGAATCCTTCCAGGGTCCATATCTCTGTAGCAAGTGTGAACGTGTAGCTCTTCTGGAAGCTCGTATTGGAGATCTGGAAGGGCACATCGTAACGCTGAGGCAGATTGACAATCTTGAAAGGAGCCTGCTTCTCACGGAGCAAAGTATAGTTGAGGAATCTAGGGGTGTGGGAGGAGTGGAGTTAACCGGGGAACAGGTTGGTAGCTGGGTGTCAGTGACACGTGGTAGCAGGGGGGGAGGGAAGAGGAAAAGGTTGGCTAGTCCTGATCTTGCGCACACCAACAGATTTGCCCCTTGAGCGAAGATGTTGGGTGCAGCAGCCCAGGTGTAGCAGTACTGGAGGCTGCTCCCTCTAACAGCCGGGGGATCAGCCCACCAAGTAAGGGAGGGATAAAGAGGGCAAGTAAGCCTAGACAGGTTGTGGTGGTAGGGGACTCTATTATTAAGAGAGTAGACAGGGTAATCTGTCGCGCTGATCGCCTTAACCGGACAGTTTGCTGTCTGCCGGGTGCCCGTGTTAGGCATGTGGTTGACAGAGTTGATAGATTATTGGGAGGGGCTGGAGATGACCCAGCTGTCATGGTCCATATTGGTACCAATGACAAAGTAAGCGGAAGATGGAAGGACCTGAAGAATGATTTCAGGGAATTAGGAAGTAAACTGAAGAAGAGGTCCTCCAAGGTAGTATTTTCTGAGATCCTACCTGTGCCACGTGCTACAGTGGAAAGGCAGCGGGAGATTAGGGAGGTCAATGCGTGGCTTAAAGCTTGGTGCAGGAAGGAGGGCTTTGGGTTTTTAGAGCACTGGGCTCATTTTGCACTGGGGTACAATCTGTATAGTTGTGATAGATTGCACCTGAATGGAAGAGGGTCTGCTGTGCTAGGGGAGAGGATGGTTAAAAGGTTGGAGGAGACTTTAAACTAGTGGAAGGGGGGAGGGATACAGTATCTTACAAAATGGAGACAGAACAGATAGCAGAAGGGTTTCAGTTCAGACTAAGGGGGGTGGAGCCGGGGGGATGGGTAATGTAAGAACAGTGGAGGCATGTAATGTAAAGTCGCATTCAGCATGTGTGGGTAGAGACAACATTAAATGTATGCTTGCTAATGCAAGGAGCCTCAATAACAAGATGGGGGAACTAGAGGTAATAGCATACACTAAGCAATACGACATTATAGGAATAACAGAAACATGGTGGGACGAAACGCATGACTGGGCTGTAAACTTAAACGGTTATACATTGTTTAGAAAGGATAGGAAACATAAGAAGGGGGTGGAGTGTGTTTATATGTAAATCAGGATTTAAAGCCTAATATTACACAACTGGAAAGCGATGAGGGAAATGTGGAATCCTTATGGGTAAATATTTCGTTGGGGAATAAACAGGAAGTCAATTATTGGTTGGCATATGTTATAAACCACCTAATATAGATATGATGAGGAAGAACAACTGTTAGAGCAAATTAGGAAGGCTGCACATCATGGTAGCACTTTAATTATTGGAGATTTTAATTACCCGGACATAAATTGGGATAGTGGGACTAGTAATTCAGCAAAGGAATCCGGTTCCTGAACATTTTAAATGATACCTTCATGTCACAACTGGTAGAAACACCAACTAGAGAGGATAACTGTCTGGACCTGGTTATAACAAATAATGTGGATCTTTTCTCAAATATTAATGTAAAAGAACAGTTGGAAATAGCGACCATAACATGGTGACTTTTGAAATAAACTCAAAAAACACATTCATAAGGGGCATGCTAAAATATATAATTTTAAAAAGGCCAACTTTATTAAAATAAAGGAAGCTCTCAATGTCATTGACTGGCAGAAACTCTTTCACGGGAAAAACACTGAGGATAAGTGGAATATCTTTAAACTAACACTAGAAAAGTACACGTCACAATATATTCCACTGGTTAATAAATATAAAAGAAACAGACTGAAACCAATGTGGCTTAGTAGGAAGGTAACTAAGGAAATGGAAAACAAAAATAAGGCATTTAAAGCTTTTAAATCTGATAAATCTGAGGCATCCTATAAAGCATATAGGGCAGCCAATAAAGCATGTAAAAATGCGATTAGATGGGCTAAACTAGAAAATGAAAAAGAAATAGCCAAAGAGAGCAAGACCAACCCTAAAAGATTCTTTAGGTACATAAATTCTAAAAAACCCAAGAGTGAAAATGTAGGTTCACTAAAATCTGAGTCAGGGTTATTGTTAACTGAAGATCAGGATAAGGCAGAAATTTTAAATGATTATTTTCTCTTCAGTATTTATCAAAGAGAAACCTATAACAGGAGACATGAAATTCATTAATAAAAACTTACTAATACAAAGTGACTGGTTGACTCAGGACAAGGTTTTACACAAATTAAACAATGTGAATGTGAATAAAGCCCCAGGGCCAGATGGAATTCACCCGCGAGTACTAAGAGAGCTATGTGTTGAAATATGTAAACCTCTGTTCTTAATCTTTCAAGATTCTTTTCTTTCAGGATAGTACCAGAGGATTGGAGAAAAGCTGACGTGATCCCTATATTTAAGAAAAGTTTTAAAATTTGTGCCTGGGAATTATAGACCTGTGAGCTTAACATCTGTGGCTGGGAAAGTATTTGAGGGGTTACTAAGGGATAATATTCAGGAATTTATTGGGAGGTATAATGTAATTGGCAAAAATCAGCATGGTTTCATGAAACACAGATCATGTCAGACTAACCTAATTACGTTCTATGAGGAAGTAAGTAGAAGTATAGATCAGGGGGTCGCAGTGGATGTGATTTACTTAGATTTTGCCAAAGCTTTCGACACAGTTCCACACAAAAGGTTACTACTTAAATTAAGAAAAAATGGTCTAGATGAAAATACTTGTTCTTGGATAGAAAACTGGCTAAAAGATAGGGTACAGAGAGTGGTCATAAATGGTACATTTTCAAGATGGACACCAGTGGTAAGTGGTGTCCCTCAGGGGTCTGTTATAGGACCAATACTATTCAATTTATTTATAAATGACCTTGAGATAGGCATTGAAAGTCATGTATCAGTGTTTGCAGATGACACAAAGCTAGGAAAAGTAATACAATGTGAGCAGGATGTTACTTCGCTGCAGAGGGATTTAGATATATTTGGGGACTGGGCACTTAAATGGCAGATGAGATTTAATCTAGATAAATGTAAAGTTATGCACTTTGGAGTGAAGAACACACAAGCAATTTATACCCTAAATGGTACGGAGTTAGGGAAATCCAAGCAGGAGAAGGATTTGGGAATAATCATAGACTTCAAACTAAGTAACAATGTGCAATGTCAAACAGCAGCCGCCAAGGCCAGCAAAGTACTGGCATGCATTAAAAGGGGAGTTCACTCACGGGATGAAAACATAATTTTGCCTCTGTATAAATCAATGGTCAGGCCGCACCTTGAATATGCCGTGCAATTTTGGGCACCTGTCTTAAAAAAAGATATTATATCATTAGAAAAAGTGCAGAGACGGGCAACTAAATTAATAAGGGGGATGGAAGGGTTAAGTTATGAGGAAAGACTAACAAGCTTAAACCTGTTTAGTTTAGAGAAAAGGCGCCTTAGAGGGGATCTGATAACCTTATATAAATATATACGGGGCCATTATCAACCATTGTCTGATAACCTATTCATTAACAGGACTATACATAGGACAAGGGGTCATCCATTTAGACTGGAAGAAAGAAAATTTAGCTTAAAGCATAGGAAGGGTTATTTTACGGTGAGAACAATAAAGCTGTGGAATTCTCTGCCTGTTGAGGTGGTTGGGTCAGAGTCTGTACAGACTTTTAAAAAACGACTGGATGACTTCCTGCAGACACAGAATATTAAGGGTTATAATATTTAATATGTGGGTAAAAGCTTCTTGATCCAAGGAGAAATCTGACTGCCATTCTGGGGTCAAGAAGGAATTTTTTCCCAGTATGTTGCATATTGGCAAGCATTCAGACTGGGTTTTTTGCCTTCTTTTGGATCAACAGCAGTAGGTTATGTGGGAGAGGCTGAACCCGATGGACGCATGTCTTTTTTCAGCCTATATAACTATGTAACTATGTAACTATGTAACGTCACTGGCTCTCTAAAGTCAGTCTCCCTCTATGAGAGAAGACATGTTATCACTGGAGAATGTTTTCCATTATGATGGAATGTACCACAGGGCCGCTAACTCTCTATTCTTGTTTCAAGGTGTATGGGAAGGTTGGGAGGTTTTTGTAGCTTCCGGGGACTTGATATAATTGATGGGGATGTTGATATATGTGTTGCTGATGTTGGACCTACCTGAGCATATTTTTTCTTTTCTCTTTCTTTTCCTTTTTCCTTTTTTAATCTATTTTTAAGTATTTATAATTTTGTGTGTTTTTTGTTATGCCTTATCATTTTATGTATTTTAGTTTAGACTGAAAATGTTGGTTCAACCGATTTGTTACAAGCAAACTTTATGTTGCTGCTAGAATTATTTCGTTGTAGGATCCTGCGCGATCCTTTCTTTTCTCAATATTTGTGTTTTATTTCTGGCATTTGTTCTTTACGTGTGAACCTCAATAAAAAACTTTTATATGGAAAAAAAATATCTTGCATATATGCCCTCTTGGAGGGCACTCTAAAATTCGAACTTTCGAGTCCCATTGACTTGCATGGAGTTCGGTTCGTGTTTGAGTTCGAACTCGAACTTTTGAACACGGGGGTGTTCGGCTCATCACTAGTCTTGATATTCAGTTGTCCTAAAGAATAAAAAACAGGATATACATTGCGCAGTACGCCCTGAATTCAGGAAAATCACACAAAAAGTGATCTATATCAAACTCACATTTTTATGAGCCAATGTAAGCCGGCTCTGACCACATATACAGTATGCATTCGGTGGCTGGTAGAAATCCTCACCACCACCATCAGGTATGTCGCTCATTTCTAGATCCTTTCCAGATCCCCTTGTAGAAATCCAATGCTTGTGAAAATCTCCAAAGAAGGTGTCAGTAAAGATCGCCACACAACGGGTCCATATTTTTTTTTTTTTTAAAAAAACATACATAAAACACACACTAACGTGTTTCGACCAAAGATGCACTTTGATAAAGACATTGATCGAAACGCATTAATGCGTGTTTTATGTATTCTTTTAATACATTTTTGTGTGTTTGTCCTGAATTCAGGACGTACTGCGCAATGTATGTCCTGTTTTTTATTCTTTAGGACACCTGAATAACAAGACCACTTTTTGGACCTGCACGTATACGCGAGGACTCTCTTTGTATTACTATCTGTTGACTTTTTGTGTGCACATTGGGAGTGAATACACACGGGACCTTGCTGCTACGTATTGAAAATTTATACATATTACTGATCTACGCCCATTACTATTTGACTTTGCAGGAAAACTATTGCTGAGGTCAAATTTAGCTCCAAGTTGTCAATTGGACTGTGGTGCTGAAACAGTTAGATTCAGCAATACAGGCCAATTGACAGAGAAATACGATACAGTTCGACCACAGTGAAATTGTCCCATAGAGAACCATTGAATGATTCCTCTATATACAGATCGCCGAAGTGCACCGAAGTGTGGTTAAATGCACTGTAATTCACTGTCCATTGCCTGTGGTGCTGAAAATTTATTTGAATTGCCCAGAAATATGAAACAAAATTTTGGACGAAACAAGACCCAGGTATGAATCCCAGTCAGAGGTATTCTTGGGCAAAGCACCTAACGAAACATAACTTGACTACTGCACAATATTGGTCTGCATAGGTAATTGGAACGTCTAAGAACATCCCTCCTCTACAACCATGGAGAAGCAATCCTTGACTTACAACCATGAAGAAGCAGTTTCAACCTCACCGCCATGTTGCTGCTCTATGAACATGGTAAGCTGTCTCAGATCCTACTCAGATGACCTCAACAGTAATTGTCCTTGGGCAAGACACCTAACAGTATGAACATTTCTACCTCAAAATATGTGTGAAATTCTCATAGAGATTGTAACTAGTTCCCTTGGGAACGGGGAATTCCCTCCTCAATCAGGCCATATCATCCATGTGTAGTGTGATATCTGTGGCGCTGTATAAATAAAGTATAGTAATAAAAACTTGTTTTAATGCATGCATCCGTATTAAAATTCCTTTTTTTTTTCTTACATTTTTGGTTTATTTATCTTAGCAACATTTGACAGTGTTAAACTGGAAGCATGGAAAATCCGTTACCCTATTATAATTTAGGCAATAAATAGAACGTTTGACCACTTAATTTCCTTCTTTTCCAGAAGGAGAACAATGCGTCGTTCCTATTTCAGATAATTGTCTGTAATATAATTTATGCATATACTGTCAGATGAAGGAAAAAAATATTAAACAAAAGCTTTCACATCATTTCATGAGTAATTTTGTCCCAATAATATTATCTTTGTTATTTTTAACTTTAATTTCTTTAACAAAAGACGTTGCATTTTCTTTCCCTGAATTTCTCTGATAAGCGAATATATGAAAATGAATACAATGAATCCATTGTTGCAAATTACTCTGCCGATAATGTTGTATGACATTAAGTTCAATAGTGTTATTTCCAAGAGAGAAGTTAGTTAAATTTAAATAAAAGATGGCTCATATAAGAGAGACCCTAACTTACTACAGAATAGAGAAGGTTAAATTCATAAATATGCTAATAAAACGTTCATTAGACATGTGCATTCGTTTAAGTACTAAAATGATTTAGTCCGAATTTTAGGATAATTTAGTTTTCGTATGACTCAAGAGAAACGAAACTGCTCAGTACAAAAAACGAAAGAAACTAAAATAAAATGCACTACATTTTAGTTTCAGTCCTTTTTGTGATATTACATTGATGAGTGAAGGAGACCAGCAATGAAGAGCGCAACATCCGAAGTTCTGCACCCTCCACATGCCAATGCAGTAGGATGTTCTATACAGAGAGGGGCATTAATTAATGCAGGAGGATGTTCTATACATTATACAGAGAGGGGTATATACATTATACAGAGAAAGGTATAAATTGAGGAGGATGTTCTATACAGAGAGGGACATTAATTCAGGAGGATGTTCTATATATTATACAGAGAGGGGTATTAATTAATGCAGGTGGATGTTGTATACATTATACAGAGAGGGGTATTAATTAATGCAGGAGGATGTTCTAAACATTATATAGAAAGGAGCCTTTTTTTGTAGCCCTTTAAATCCAGTGGCTGTGAGCGCTGAGATCGGCTGCTTGTTACATTCTCTCTCAGTACAATGTATCAGGCTCAGCTGTTACAGTAACTGACTGTAACAGCACTCAGAGTTTCGGTAAAACAAGGAAATAATATTGTTCTAACCTCTTATATATAAAAATATTATTTACTAGTTTTACTGAAACTCTGATCGCTGTGATGAGCAGCAATCAGTTACTGTAACAGCTTTGCCTGACACGGGGCAGTATTACAATGTCGGTGCTAACTTAACCAGAGCTGTTGTAAACTGAAAACCTCCATAGGCTATAATGGCTCTGGGAAGTTTACAACAGCTCTGGTTAAGTTAGCACCAACTATGTAATATGGCCCACATTGTGCTGAGAGTGAGAGATACTGTAACAAGCAGCAATCTCAGCCCTCTGAGGAGCCACTACAATAGTAATTGTATCCACTGGTTTTCGGATGAATGAAATTAATTTTCATACTAAAGAACTGAAAACAAATTTCTTTAGCAACTAAATAAATTGCATTTTTAGGACTAATCCATTAGTTCAAAACGAAATTTTGTGCTGTGCACATGTCTAACGTTCATTCGTAATAAACTAGTTTGGGGTTTTTAATAATAGAAAAAAACAGTAAAATCATATTTTAAAAATGGATCTAATAATAAACCTGAAGAGATACACCATCAAACAAAGTGTCTCGTTAACGAAGGATTTAAAAAAACATGACTTTTATCCAAAAAACATTATAAATATAATTTAAATGTGTTTATTTTTATGTGAGTGTTTAAGTGTAACTGCAAGTTTGTATGTCTTTGCCGTGCAACCAGTGCAGTTACAGAAAATCATTTCAAGGTAGATATGCTTTTTTATACTCCTGAATGTGGAAATGCCTCAGACTTTATTTGATCTGTTATAATATAGTTTGGCAGTTGAAGGTCAAATATTACAACAAGGGCCTCCCTCGACACCAGACTAGAGGTAAGGGAATTAAGTTAATTTCCCTTTTAAGTGTTCAGTGATTTTACAAAAGACCCTAGAGACAAATATCTGCCACCTGGGTCGTCTTTCTCTCTGGTCAGCTCTGCCCAGCAGCCCCCTCGAGATCTTGGGAAGCATGAGTCAACACAGTACACGGATTTGTGGGTACACTACCAGCTTCAGAGGCTGCATGTTTACTGACTTGATTATATGACTTGATTAATAAAGTCTATTCTTAAGCAGTAGATGGTGATATCCAAGAACAGGTATGTAATTGTTGTCCCAATTTATTAAAGTCCCTGTCTAATAATTAGATGTAACATAGTGGAGGATAATATGTATGCCATGGTCAGCCTGTATCGAGCAAAACATGCTATGCTAAGAGTTGTTTCATTATTTTTCCATCAACCATTCAGCGGAGATTAAATCAATATGTATTGTGTACCAGTGTTTATAAACATACTGTGAAGATTGGCAACGGTTTCTATTAAGAAAATAACTTTAGGCTAACTAGTTATTAGGGATGAGCTGTTCGGTTCAGACGGTTCGGAGTTCGAACCGAACTTAGCCTGTTCGGTCTGCTCGCGAACTCCGAACATTTCCGGGTGTTCGGCGCATGTTCGACCACAATGCATTACAATGGACCACAATGCACTTTCCCTCTGGCCTGAAGCTCGTAATTGGCTACAGCCTTGCACCTGACCACAGGTCTGGTGCAAGACAGGTTCAACAGTATGCCAATCACGGCTCAGAGTCCTGATTGGGCAAATTTTGCCCAATCATGGGCTCACAGAGCTAAGTCCCGCAGCACACTATATAAGGTTTCCACGCACCGCTTCTGCACGCATTTGAGAGGAGATTTCATAGGAGATTGTTGTTGTGTGTTCTTACTGCCGGTCTGCCACGCTACTGGGGGGCTCTGAGGGGGTCTCATTTCTACAAAACATTTGGGAATTGAGGTGGTCTGTGTCTTGTCACTGGTGCCAGCAAGTATTTTGGGGGTCTCACAAATTTCCACAAAACATTTGGGAATTGAGGTGATCTGTGTCTTGCACTGCCAGCAAGTATTTTGGGGGTCTCACAAATTTCTACAAAACATTTGGGAATTGAGGTGATCTTCTGTGTCTTGTCACTGCCAGCAAGTATTTTGAGGGTCTCACAAATTTCCACAAAACATTTGGGAATTGAGGTGATCTGTGTCTTGTCACTGCCAGCAAGTATTTTGGGGGTCTCACAAATTTCTACAAAACATTTGGGAATTGAGGTGATCTGTGTCTTGTCACTGGTGCCAGCAAGTATTTTGGGGGTCTCACAAATTTCCACAAAACATTTGGGAATTGAGGTGATCTGTGTCTTGTCACTGGTGCCAGCAAGTATTTTGGGGGTCTCACAAATTTCTACAAAACATTTGGGAATTGAGGTGATCTTCTGTGTCTTGTCACTGCCAGCAAGTATTTTGGGGGTCTCACAAATTTCTACAAAACATTTGGGAATTGAGGTGATCTGTGTCTTGTCACTGCCAGCAAGTATTTTGGGGGTCTCACAAATTTCTACAAAACATTTGGGAATTGAGGTGATCTGTGTCTTGTCACTGGCTGCAGCAAGTATTTTGGGGGTCTCACAAATTTCTACAAAACATTTGGGAATTGAGGTGATCTGTGTCTTGTCACTGGCTGCCAGCAAGTATTTTGGGGGTCTCACAAATTTCTACAAAACATTTGGGAATTGAGGTGATCTGTGTCTTGTCACTGGCTGCCAGCAAGTATTTTGGGGGTCTCACAAATTTCTACAAAACATTTGGGAATTGAGGTGATCTGTGTCTTGTCACTGAAGCCAGCAAGTATTTTGGGGGTCTCACAAATTTCCACAAAACATTTGGGAATTGGGGTGATCTGTGTCTTGTCACTGGCTGCCAGCAAGTATTTTGGGGGTCTCACAAATTTCCACAAAACATTTGTGAATTGAGGTGATCTGTGTCTTGTCACTGGCTGCCAGCAAGTATTTTGGGGGTCTCACAAATTTCCACAAAACATTTGGAAATTGAGGTGATCTTCTGTGTCTTGTCACTACCAGCAAGTATTTTGGAGGTCTCACAAATTTCTACAAAACATTTGGGAATTGAGGTGATCTTCTGTGTCTTGTCACTGCCAACAAGTATTTTGGGGGTCTCACAAATTTCTACAAAACATTTGGGAATTGAGGTGATCTTCTGTGTCTTGTCACTGCCAGCAAGTATTTTGGGGGTCTCACAAATTTCTACAAAACATTTGGGAATTGAGGTGATCTGTGTCTTGTCACACAGCCAGTGCCATACAGTATTTTGGGGGTCACTAATTTTTACAAAATATCTGGGAATTGAGGTGATCTGTCTCTTGTCACTGCCAGCAAGTATTTTGGGGGTCACTAATTTCTACAAAATATTTGGGAATTGTTATAATCAGTGTGTTCTCACTGGCTGCCACCCATCAGGGGGTCTCACTGATTTATAGGAGGTTTCTGAGATTTGTAATCTGTGGCTTCTCACTGCCACCCATCAGGGGGTCACACTGATTTATAGGTTTCTGAGATTTGTAATCTGTGGCTTCTCACTGCCACCCATCAAGGGGTCACACTGATTTATAGGAGGTTTCTGAGATTTGTAATCTGTGGCTTCTCACTGCCACCCATCAGGGGGTCACACTGATTTATAGGTTTCTGAGATTTGTAATCTGTGGCTTCTCACTGCCACCCATCAAGGGGTCACACTGATTTATAGGAGGTTTCTGAGATTTGTAATCTGTGGCTTCTCACTGCCACCCATCAGGGGGTCCCACATACTTCTAGCAGAGTTATGCAAATTGTAATTTGTGTCTTCTCACTGCCACCCATCAGGGGGGTCTCACTGATTTATAGGAGGGAATTGTAATATGTGTCTTGTCACTGGCTGCCAGCTATCAGGGTGTCTCACTGAGTTATACCAGAGTTCTGTAAATCTTTAATCTTTATACCAGAGTTGAATCAGAGTTCTGTATATATTTAATCTATATATCACTCACCATGTCTGAAAGAACAAAAAGGACAGGCAGACACTCCCAGACACAGATAAGAGGGCAAGCAGCCCCTGTGTCGGGAGGCTGTGCCTCTGGTCGTGGTGGACATGGTGCATCCTCTGCAGGGGCACGCTTGTCCTTTCTTACTGGTGCTGGCCGTCTTAAGCAGCAGCAACATACTGAGGATTTGGTGGATTGGCTAACCAGGCCATCCTCATCCTCCGAGTCCTCTGCCAGCCAGGCTTGTAGTGCTTTATAGTCTACCTCAGCTGACAAAACATCTAATCCAGCCTCCATGTCCACAGCTACTCCTGCCGTAGCCTCACTATCACACACACAGGAGTCAGCTGAATTGTTTGACTACAATGACAGTGACATGCTGCCTGAGGATGCGCAGCAAGTACAGTGCTCTGATTCAATCTCTGAGGTTGAGGAAGGAAGTATAATCAACCTAGAGGAAGGGGGTGCCAGTGATGACACACAAATAACTGGCACTCATGTTGCCCCAGCAGCTGCAGCATACTGCCAAGTTGGCTCCAGTGACGAGGAGATAGGGGGTGAAGATGACATTGATGATGAGGTCACTGACTCCACCTGGGTGCCAGATCGAACTGGGGAATCAAGTGAGGAGGAGGGGGAGGAGGAGGCACAGCAAACACGAGGCACAACATCCTCTATGACCAACCGTAGCACTGGCCAGTCCAAGGCATCAGATGTCAGAGCTGCTCCGGTGCAGAGCGCTGTTGTCTCAAAGCACAGATGCAGGAACTCTGTTGTCTGGGAGTTCTTTAAAAAATGTGCAGCAGAGCGCACCATTGCTATTTGTAATCTAGGTCAGATGAGGCTGAAGCGTGGGAAAGACACCGGACACTTGGGTACCACGTGCTTAGGGCGACATATGAACACCTGCCACACATCCCATTGGTGCAAAACTTTGCGTAAGTCCTCCTCCTCATCTGTCTTTACCCCCACTGTATGTCCTGCCATGTCATTGCCTACAACCTCCACTGACAGGGATGATGCTACAGTAATGGATGTACCAGCTCCTTCCTCACAATGTGACATCATCCCAGTAGCTGAAGATTTATGCAGTCAGATTACGTTGCCGCAGTTGCTGCAGCGTAAGAAAAAATATAGTCCCAACCATCCCCAAGCACAGCGTCTAAATGACAGCTTAGCAAAATTACTTGCATTGCAGCTGCTGCCTTTCCAGCTGGTGGACTCTGCTCCCTTCCGTGAATTTGCTGAATGTGCTGTACCACAGTGGCAGGTTCCAAAACGCCATTACGTTTCACACAAGGCCATTCCAGCACTATAGCACCACAGCTGGGAGGGATCCAAGGTGGGGCTCTGTGCTGGAGCTTGTTCATCACCACGCCTCCAGAAAGCTTGTATGAGGTCTGTCTGCTCCACCACATCTTCCTCCTAGTCCTTCTCTGTCTCTGGCAAAGTGGCAGTTAAACCGACGCATGGCAGGGGCTACCCAATGGCTCAAGCAAAAAGATGCCATACTGTGCTTGAGCTGGTTTGTCTAGGGGAAAGGAGCCACACCGGGCCAGAAATTCTGGCAGCTCTGCAGGGGCAGGTGCAGAGATGGTTAACACCACGCCAGCTTCAGCTGGGAATGATCGTCTGCGATAATGGCAGCAACCTTCTCTCCGCCCTACGCAAGGGTAAGTTGATGCATGTACCATGCCTAGCACACGTCCTAAATCTAGTGGTACAGCGTTTCCTAACCAAGTACCCAGGGCTGCCAGAGCTTCTCAGCCAGGCCAGAAAAGTCTGCAGCCACTTCAGACAGTCATTCCCAGCAAAGCATTCGCCTGGCAGAAATTCAAAGAGAGTTCCACCTTCCCACAAACTGTCTGATCTGTGACATGCCCACCAGGTGGAACTCAACATTAGCAATGCTGCAGCCTCTGCACAAGCAGCAGAGGGCCATCAACGAGTACCTGTGTGAGTATGGCACAAGGACAGGTTCAGCTCAACTTGGTTCCCCCCCCGCAGTGGCTGATGATCAAGGATGCATGCACTGTACTGTCACCATTTGAGGAGACAACGAGGATGGTGAGCAGGGACAGTGCATGCATCAGTGACACAATTCCTTTAGTGTTCCTGCTGGAGCACACTCTGCAGGGAATTATAGATGTGGCTCCAGAGGCAGAGCAGCAGAAGGAAGAGGAGGCCTTCCCTAGCTCTTAAGGCCCCAGTCTTTCCGCAGACAGCATTCCAGTGGGTCCTACTCAGATCAGACAGGAGGATGAGGAGGAGGAATATTTACAGTTGTGTTCAAAATTATTCAACCCCCACTGAAATTGAGTGTTTTGGCCAGTTTGACATTGATTTTGATCATTCAGTCATCTTGCTTACAATTAAATCGAAGAGGCACGTGTAGGTCAGACAAATATAACATAACATTTATAATGAAATAACCACAAATGTCTTTTCTGTGCTCACATCATTATCAGTTTTATTCAACCCCAAGTGACATTCAATCTTAGTACTTAGTACAACATCCTTTTACAGTTATAACAGCTTTTAAACGTGAAGCATAGCTTGACACAAGTGTCTTGCAGCGATCTACGGGTATCTTCGCCCATTCGTCATGGGCAAAAGCCTCCAGTTCAGTCACATTCTTAGGCTTGCACACTGCAACTGCTTTCTTTAAGTCCCACCAGAGGTTCTCAATCGGGTTTAAGTCAGGTGACTGCGATGGCCACTCCAAAATGTTCCAGCCTTTAATCTGCAACCATGCTCTAGTGGACTTGGAGGTATGCTTGGGATCATTGTCCTGTTGAAAGGTCCAACGTCTCACAAGCCTCAGGTTTGTGACGGACTGCATCACATTGTCATCCAATATCTCCTGGTACTGAAGAGAATTCATGGTACCTTGCACACGCTGAAGCTTCCCTGTACCTGCAGAAGCAAAACAGCCCCAAAGCATGATTGACCCCCCGCCATGCTTCACAGTAGGCAAGGTGTTCTTTTCTTCATAGGCTTTGTTCTTCCTCCTCCAAACATAGCGTTGATCCATGGGCCCAAACAGTTCTAATTTTGTTTCATCAGTCCACAGAACACTATCCCAAAACTTCTGTGGTTTGTCCACATGACTTTTGGCATACTGCAGTCGACTCTTCTTATTCTTTGGAGACAGCAAGGGGGTGCGCCTGGGAGTTCTGGAATGGAGGCCTTCATTACTAAGTGTGCGCCGCATTGTCTGAGCTGAAACTTCAGTACCCACATCTGACATATCTTTTCTCCGTTCCTCAGCAGTCACACGGGGACTTTTCTCCACTCTACGCTTCAGGTAGCGCACAGCAGTCGAAGTCAGCATCTTCTTTATGCCACGACCAGGTAGCGTTTCAACAGTGCCCTTTGCCTTGAATTTGCGAATGATGCTTCCTATGGTCTCTCTTGGTATGTTTAACATCTTTGCAATCTTCTTATAGCCATTGCCCTTCCTGTGAAGAGTAATCACCTCTTCTCTTGTCTTCCTGGACCATTCTCTTGACTTCACCATGTTTGTAACCACACCAGTAAATGTCTAGAAGGAGCTGAGTATCACAGTCATTTTAAAGCTGCCTAATTGGTGCTTATTATGCTTTATTGCTGCTCCGTGACATCCACAGGTGTTTTCAATACCTGATTGAAAACACTTGAATGAACCTCTGTTCTTCAGAGTGGTAGTCTTTAAGGGGTTGAATAATTGTGTCAATGAAGAATTCACAAAAGAAACATTTACTACTGTATTACAAAACCAATTGATGTCATTTTAGTTGCATATGCTTCTTTAAAAAGTCCTTGTAGGATTTCATTCTGAATACAATTACAAATGTACACTAAATTCCCTAAAACCCTTTACAGCATTGGGGGTTGAATAATTTTGAACACAACTGTAAGTAGTGGGGGCATTGAAGGTGGGGATTCCTCAAGGGAGGGTTTCGTGTGCACAGAAACACAAGGGCTAGTGCATGGCTGGGAGGAGGAAGTGCACGATACGGTCATCCTCATTGACCAGGAAGACTCAGAAGCTAATGCCACCTCCAACCTACGCTGCATGGGTTCCCTAATGATGCAAAGCCTGTTAAAGGACCCCAGGATTCGTGCTATCAAGGAGAGGGATCATTACTGGTTGGCAACCCTTCTTGATCCACGATACAAGGGTAAAGTTGCAGAGATCATCCTGCCCACACAGAGGGAGCACAGGATGAAAAAACTTGAGGACGCTCTAAAGCGACACTTGTGTAACACCTTTCCAGGCACTGGTAGGTTACCAAGTGATGACACACATGCTTCTGAGGCTGCAGATGATAAGAGGAATAGTGGTGAAGGCCAGGGTCACTTGACTGATGCATTTTTTTAATTTTTTAGTCCACGGCGCCCAGGGACGTCAAATGTAGGCACCCATTGCCAGCGTCTTCACCATATGGTGCAGAACTACCTAGGGGCAAGGGCAGACCTGGATACCTTTCCAGCAGATGATCCACTGGCTTACTGGGTGTTGAGATTGGATCACTGGCCAGAACTTAGCCAATATGCTATGCAGCTACTAGGTTGCCCTTCATCCAGCGTGCTTTCTGAAAGGACGTTCAGTGCTGCTGGAGGTTTTGTCACAGACAAAAAAGTGCGTCTGTCCACCGACTCTGTAGACCGGCTGACATTTATAAAACTGAATCAGTCCTGGATCAGCAGTTATCAATCCCCTGATGCTGACGTAACGGAATAGATCGGGGATGCCTACTGCATGCTCAAAACCTCCAGCACTGAACTCTTCCACAATACCACAAAATGGTTACGGTGTGAAGGCACTTGCTGCCATGAAAGGCACAATATTTGGCTGCACTGACGCCTGTGCCAGATTTATATCATTTAAATTTTTTGAATGGCAGGGTCCAACCTTGCACTCTTCCACAATACCACAAAAGGGTTACGGTATGAATGCAGTTGCTGCCATGAAAGGCGCAATATTTTCTGCAATGACGCCTGTGCCACATCTATATCATTGAAATTTTTTGAACCGCAGGGTCCAACCCTGCACTCTTCCACAATACTACAGAGGGGTTACTGTATGATAGTACTTGCTGGCAGTCTGGCACCAAAAGCACAATATCTGGGTGCACTGACTCCTTTACCAGATTCATATCTTTTTAATATAGGACCACATGGTCCACCCCTGCATTCTTCCACAATACTACAGAGGGGTTACTGTATGATGATACTTGCTGACCTGGCAGTCTGGCACCAAAGGCACAATATCTGGGTGCACTGACGCCTTGACCAGAATCATATCTTTTTAATATAGGACCACGTGGTCCACCCCTGCATTCTTCCACAATACTACAGAGGGGTTACTGTATGATAGTACTTGCTGGCCTGGCAGTCTGGCACCAAAAGCACAATATCCGGGTGCGCTGACGCCTTTACCAGATTCATATCTTTTTAATATAGGACCGCAAGGTCCACCCCTGCATTCTTTTACAATACTACAGAGGGGATACTGTATGATAGTACTTGCAGGCCTGGCACCAAAAGCACAATATTTGGGTGCACTGCCACTGACGCCTGTATCAGATTCATATCTTCAGAGGGGTTACGGTGTGACGGCACTGTTGCCGACGCTAAAGGCCCAATTTTAAAGCACCTATTGTTACTTTCATCCAAAGCCTGCATAAGTTTCACAATAATTTAGCCAAAAAATCACTAAACTTTTTCTGCGTATCTGAAAATGTCTCCTCTTTTCATACAGACTGCCGCCCCAAGCAGTTGTTTATGGATAGATTAATGGAAAAGCATTTACCGTCATTTGAAACATAGTTTTTTGTTTTTAAGTGTTTCTATACGTCCTAGAAATCCGCCACTTCACGGCAGGTTATGGGGACCTCCTAGGCATGATATTTGAAGGAATTTTTCGTTTTTATTTTTTACCCTTATTTCATGGAAAACTCTTTGTCCCTTTAAAATTTTTTTTTTTAACTTTTTGTCCTTGTTTCCTGTCCACCAGGGCACTACCCGGACCCCCATACACCTTTTATGGCAAATATCTAGCATATCTTGGAGGGCACTCTAAAAACCGAATTCTCAGCCCCATTGACTTGTATTGAGTTCGGGTTCAGATTCGGATTCGGATTCGAACATTTGGAAAGCTGGAGATCTTATACTATATACTTGGAGACCCAGTATAGCTAGGTATATTCAGAATTATATCTTTCTGCTGCAGCCAGTCATATTAAGCACTTTTATGACTCTTTCAGCTATAGAACCTTTATGTTCTCAACATTATGCTCTCTAGCCACCACACCAAGGCTTATTGATATTGAAGATAAGTAGTAGAGTTCAATTATTTATTGGCTGTCCAGCCTTTTGTTATTTACACATTGCCTCTATACCAGTGTTTCTCAAGTGATGGGTCGCGACCCAAAAGTGGGTCGCGACCAGGGGCGAACTGGGTCACGGAGCAAGTGCCCCCAGGCCAATCTAATGGCTGGGACCCGCTGTTGCATCTTACCTGCAGCAGGGAGTCCCAGGTGGCACGGCTGCCTCTGAATGTTCCTGTCACGGTTCCCGGATCCCACCACGCAGTACTTAACCCCCAACACTCCACAAAACCCAGAAGCTACCAACAGTGTAGCTGTGAATGATCCCTATCTGTCTGGTCCTTAGAATTGGCCAGGTAAACTAGCTAGACAGAAAAGGGTTAACAATACGGAGAGGAGTCAGCCGAGCCAGAATCAGGAATACAGAGTTCAGAATGGTCAAATGGAATAGCCGGGTCGGTATCAGACCAGTAGCGTAGTACAAGCAAATAGTCTAGGGCAACAGAAGGCAGAATGGTCAGAACACAAGCAGAGGTCAGTAACAGGTTAAATCAATATAGCAGTCAGGTACAAGGAGCTCAGGATGGATAACCACGATCTGGCAACTTCTGAAACTAACTGAGGGTTTTTAAAGACCTTCACCAGGCCATGCCCCCCACTCAAGCCACACCTCATGCAATCACCTCCCTGCCTGTCTCCATTTAAACCAGGCAGTGGTCAGCGAGCAGCATCAGACTTGCTGTCCTCAAGCACACAGGTAGGGCTGGAAGCCCCCAACGTTACAGTACCCCCCTCTCCACGAGCAGACGCCGGATGCTCAAAAGAGGACAACAAGAAAAATGACAAGAAAAAGTCAATGGGTCTTGTAGGCACGTAGAGCCCTCGCGTACACCAGTCACCAAAGTCCCCTGAGGTCCCAATCAGAGTCGTCATCCTCCTCAAGACGCCCCCGTCTATGAGGGTGGGAGCCAAAACTGGGTCCAGGTTTGAAGACACTGGCACCAGTCCTTTTGCGTCTCCTACCCCTGGTACAGGACGCGGAATGGACAGCAACAGTGTCCTCTCTGCACTGCGGCAACATGAACACGGCACCAGTGGTACGGATCTGCGGGTCAGTGACCCCGGCACGGCTCTGCGGCGACTGGACTGGAACCACTGGGCTCGAAGACGCCGGGACAGCTGGGCTCGAAGACGCCGGGACAGCTGGGCTCGAAGACGCCGGGACAGCTGGGCTCGAAGACGCCGGGACAGCTGGGCTCGGTGGGGCAGCGCCCTTGGTGTGGACCGGTTGGGTAGCACCCTTGGCAAGGACAGGAGGGGCAGCGCCTTTAGCACGACTCTGTGGTGACTTGGACACGGCAGCAACAGCACGGCTCTGCGGCGACTCGGACATGGCGGCAGCAGCACGGCTCTGTGGGTCAGCGACCTCATCACGGCTCTGCGGCGACTCTGTCATGGCGGCAACAGCCGGCTCGGGTGAGCGTGGCTTGGCAACAGCCGGCTCGGGTGAGCGTGGCTTGGCAACAGCCGGCTCGGGTGAGCGTGGCTTGGCAACAGCCGGCTCGGGTGAGCGTGGCTTGGCAACAGCCGGCTCGGGTGAGCGTGGCTTGGCAACAGCCGGCTCGGGTGAGCGTGACTGGGCAGCTACCGGCTCGGGTGAGCGTGGCTGGGCAGCTACCGGCTCTGCAACAATCTTGATCTCACAGTGCTTTGCAACCACCTTGGCTTGGCACTGTGGAGCGGTGACCCCAGCTTGGCACTGTCTCTTGAACTGCTGTGCAGTGGACTGGCTCTCAAACTGGTTAGCGGTGGACCAGATCTCGCACTGCGAGGCAGTGGACTTGATTTGTTCGTGCTGCAGGGCAGCACTCTTGACTGTAACTGCTAGCTTAGGCACAGTAGACATGGACAGGACTTGAAGCTGACAAACAGCAGACTCAGATTCTTTGTGCTGCTGAGCAGCCACCTTAGATTGTTCATGCTGCAGGGCAGCACTCTTGACTTCCCACTGCTGGGCATTACACCTGGTCTCTCCCTGTTGGGCAGTGGATTTTGGACATCCTGCGACATGCAGGGCAGTGGACTCTGGGGCCTGGTAAGGCTGGAACATGGAGGGTAACTTCTGGGGGCGCAATTGACAGTCCATTCTTTTATGCAGGAAAGAACCGCAATAAAAGCATAAGCCCTGAGTCTTCCTCCATACCCTTTCCTCCAGGGTCAGGGGTCCTCTGGAACCTTTAACTGGAACTGGAACAGGCTCCTTTGGGAAGACGTCCCTAGGAGGTTGCAGCAAACCTGCATACAGGATATCCAGGTGCTGAGTAATGAGCTTGTTAGCCCCTCTCAGGATCTCCAGCACCTCTAGAATTACTGCTTGCTCACTATGTACTGGCTGCCTCATTATGTGTTCCTGGGATGTCTGAACGACAGGGGGCACAGGTATAGCAGGCAGGGGTGCAACCCCAACTGGTTCCAGGTGTGCAGTACGATTCAGGATAGTTTGTAAGGCAATGGCAAACTGATCCATCCTATGATCCTGCTCATCCTGTCTGGATACAAAGGTAGCCAAGTGCGGTGTTAAATCTGCGGGATCCATATTGGCCAGATCGTAATGTCACGGTTCCCGGATCCCACCACGCAGTACTTAACCCCCAACACTCCACAAAACCCAGAAGCTACCAACAGTGTAGCTGTGAATGATCCCTATCTGTCTGGTCCTTAGAATTGGCCAGGTAAACTAGCTAGACAGAAAAGGGTTAACAATACGGAGAGGAGTCAGCCGAGCCAGAATCAGGAATACAGAGTTCAGAATGGTCAAATGGAATAGCCGGGTCGGTATCAGACCAGTAGCGTAGTACAAGCAAATAGTCTAGGGCAACAGAAGGCAGAATGGTCAGAACACAAGCAGAGGTCAGTAACAGGTTAAATCAATATAGCAGTCAGGTACAAGGAGCTCAGGATGGATAACCACGATCTGGCAACTTCTGAAACTAACTGAGGGTTTTTAAAGACCTTCACCAGGCCATGCCCCCCACTCAAGCCACACCTCATGCAATCACCTCCCTGCCTGTCTCCATTTAAACCAGGCAGTGGTCAGCGAGCAGGATCAGACTTGCTGTCCTCAAGCACACAGGTAGGGCTGGAAGCCCCCAACGTTACAGTTCCCAGGCGCCACCTGGGACCCGCTGCATTAGGTAAGATTCTCTGTAATGGCAAGATGGGGGGGATCTGAAATGGGAGGTGTGGGGTGGGACTCAGTGACTGATGGCACGCTCTGTACTCCCAACACCAGGAGCCACTGTGCACAATCCACACCTCAGTGAAGCAAAGTATATTTATATAGGCTAGCCTCTCATGGAGGTGTTTTTTGAATGGCTTGAACCAATGGTGCTTTCCCATTGGTCCAAGCTATTCCATTGCTCTTCAGTGTCTGTCTGAGGCACTGAAGAGTGTAGGTTCGGGACGTTGGCAGCGCCAGACGCGCACTGCAGACTTCTCAATCTCTTGGCCAGCTTGAGCTTATGCGATTAGCGTAGCGTTCAGCTACGCAAATTGCGTAGGCTTAGGGAAGGCATGCTGCTGCGAAAAAATGTGCGCAGAGACAGACGGCGGGGGAGCGCGGAGCAGGTGAGTTTAACTTTTTTTATAATATTTTATTATTCATGCAGTAGCGATTTCAAATTAGAGTTGTTTTGTCTATCATCACCCCAGACTTTGAGACAGTTAAGAGCAAGAAGCATCCTCAGTTTTCCCTTAAATTCTAATTAATTTCATATGTTTCAATTACAGTTTATTTTATTTTGAGTTTTTGCCTCAACAGCACTTTTTGTTTTCACTAGTGCTGTGATTACTGCACTATCCATTTTGGAAAGAATCACTGTTTGTTTACAAAATTGTTTAAAAATTGCATACATTGTAGAATATTACACACGTTGTTTTGTGGAATAAATTCTAATGTTTCAGAAATTCAATTATTTTTGGGTCGCGACAAGTTGAGAAACACTGCTCTATACTATACCTTACATATAGAACAGTCATTTTAAATGGTGTCTGAACAGTGCACTGTTGGTATGTTGTTTGTTATTTCTTTTTCAATCTTTTTATGAGAATTTAATAAATGTTGGCCCCTATTACACTCTTCGTGCGAATGCGCTCGCGCAGCGCAATTTTTTTTGTGCACGCAAAAAACGTTAGCGCACATAAATTAACGCAGTAGTATGCTCAGATCGCAGTTTTTCAGCCTTCAACTTTGAATGTGCGCAAATCCGACGCGCAAATTCGTGCGCAAATGAACGTTGCGTGCAGGAATCGGTGGGCAGACTGTTTTTTCACGGGATTCAGCCAATCAGAATTAAGAACCATCATTTTCTAAAGTTAGGTTGTTGCGGCTGTCAAAGTCAATCTGCGTATATGTGCTGCAGCAAAAAAAATTTTTTACAAATTATTAATTTTTGATGTCTGGGTATGTGTAGAATGTGTAACTGTACTGTGCTGTATTTTTTTTATTGCTGAGTTATTTAGTTTCGGCCACAACGATCATATTTGCAGTTAACACCAAGTTTTCAAAGACGTTACGAAAATTCGCGCAAACGTTGCTCGTACGACTTTGCGCAAAGATTAATACCATCCGCACTAACGCATTTGCGCTTACAATGTTAAGTATAGGATGCGCGCAGGAACTTGCGCTCGCGCTGGGTTTACGCAGCGTCACTCACGTTGGACGTTAACACGCATCGTTTGCGCGAACATCGTACTACAATGTTCCGCGCAAATGGTTTTGTCCTCGCGCAAAAGCGCATTTGCACGCGCGCAAATGCACTGTGCCAAGCGTGTAATAGGGGCCGTTATGTTTTAACTGATCTTTGACACTCCTTGGTATACCTTCGAATAGAAGATTTGGTGTAAAGAATCTTTATAACGGTTTAACTCCGAAACGAGTGTCATACAGAGAATTCTTTATGGTCATTCAATCTACTCCCTCTCAACATCCTTAGGGTGTTTTATCTTAAGTGTGTCAAGCAAAAGTTTTAGACCTTATCAGTGAGCTCCGTGGGATTGATGAGAGTGGAAGAAAAAAATTGCGAAAATCTGGGAACATGAAAACTAAATGGGTGAGTGTCCAAGTTGATCATGCAACATTCATTCGGCATTCAATCCGCATACTTCAAAAATGAGCATCTGTGTTATTCTTAAAGGGATACTCGATTAAAAATACAGCCTCCTTTTTCTGGCCTTAAATAACTGGGCAGATGCAGCCCAATAATTCTTTTTTTTATTTTTTATTTTAGGTTATTTCATCTTTTGTCGTTTGATCAGCTCCTCCTCTTTAGGACGTCCCTGCAGTTTTGCTGTGCGATTTGAGTGGCTACGCAATTAGCATAGGATCCAAATATGGTGTTTATCACTTGAGACTTGCCCACTTTCTGTATGCAAGTTTCGTAGCCCCTGTGCAGAATGATGGGTCTGAGCAGCGCGCATGCGCAGGACCAATCGACTGCCTCTCTGAGAACACTTGCTATCACGGGCAGTCTCAGGGAGGGTGATGTCAGCACAGGTTACAGAGAGCATGCTGACAACACTAGTGACTGATTTGGTGACCAGGAGCCGGGAAATTAAAAACCCAGACTGCTGATGATGTTGGGTAAGTGAAGGAAACATCTCGACTTCACCCAGCATTTTAAGCAGACTGGGGCTGCAGTGATGGGGAAGGGAGAATGGGGGAGACTCTATACATCCTGGGCACTGTAGAAAGCTAAAGTCATCAGGATGTGTAGAGTGTCCCTTTAAGATTCTAGAATGTCCAGAATTTAATTGTATATGTATATCATGAAGCTACAACCCAGCGATGACTTTGAATTTTAGCTGCTATACAATAAATGGTATTTTCTACATCCATCTTAGTCAAAGCAGCTACATGTAAGTCTTCACACATCTTTACTCTCACGTGACAGATGAATGATTGATGTAATGCCTTGTTCACTTGATAAGTTGCTGTTAAAGCATTTTCTTTCTCTTTTATCGGGCATTACACGCTTATTTATTAAATAGATCCGACAGGCTAATCACCCACCATCACTAGCTTCACTAATCCAATAAAAAGTAAGCAAAAAAGAATTAACTCGTAAGGTTTTAAAAAAAGAAAATGCCCTGGACAGAGAACATTGGTTAGAAATAACATTAAAATCCATCCAAAGGGGGCTTTGTGGGTAATTTACTCACCACAATGCTTTAATCCAATTATTTTCGAGAGCACAAGGGGGTACACTTCAGGATTTACAATTCAAGGTGTGCCAAGTACGTTTGCGCTTCTCGACTGAATAAGTCTTCAGTTAATTTTAACCAGGTGGTTTTTATTTTTTCAGCCAGAAGAATAAGGAGAATGGAATTTCTAGCCACCGTAATATAATAAAAGGCAAAACATTTTAATTTATTAATGAAGTCTACTCTTCTGGAAAAAGATTAAATAGACAACCGAACAACAGTTCACTAAAATACATTAACATCAGGTCAACTATTTTGCATTTCTAACAATATGCTCACATTTCCATGGTGGGTGATCTAAAACTGTATTTTCTTTTTCAGACGTTCCGTGCGTCTTTATCTTAACATTCCAAATGTTTCAACAATGGGAAATTGTTAAGAAGTAGACAATTATTTTTTCAGCATCAATTGATTAATGACTTGAGTCTTGACACAGAGAAAGTACAGAACAAAGGAACCCATTCTAACAATACATAGGCATGAGCCGTCTTCATTAATTGGGTCTTCTGACTTTTGCTTTTTATGAAAACTAGCAGGGTTATTCAAAGAGAAACGAAAAGTCACCGCGTGTTCGGTGACTTTTCGTTCTCTTCAGTTCGGCACGATTTGGCAATCCCATTTCGGCGACCCTGTGGTGTATTCAGCAAGCACAACAGGGCCCCCGTAATGCAGGGAAAAGTTGCCGCAAAGCCGACGAACACTCACCGCAAAACCCGGCGAAGGCACACCAGAACCCGCAAAAACATCTGGATTAACCACGCCGAACACGAGCAGGAGCTGATCACACGCAGCGCAGCCGCAGACGACACCGCAGACGACACCGCAGATGAATGGAGTTAAAAAAAATCATTTGCTTGAATGTTTGAAAAGTGAAATGCTGTTTGCAAAGAAACTAATGAGTGAAAATGTCTGAAATTTACATATGAGGTCCAGGGAATGATAATAAAAAGGGCTGTTACAGAAAAAAGAACAAACGTTTAAAAAGAAAATAAAAAAATAAAAAAAAATCGGCAAAAATTTTTGGCAAACAAATCCCGAAAAATGCTTAAAATATCCCAAAAAAAATCTATAAATAAAGAGACTTTTTACTGCAGACTATTATAATCAACGGTTTATTAGATATTGGATTAAAACGGGAATATTTTTAACATTGAAGCCTATGGGATTCGCCTGAATAAATCTGTCGCATGAAACCACCGAATGGCAGGGCAATTCGGCAACTTTTCACTGCTGTGTTTTGCTCTCTGAATAGACGAAGCTATGGGCATTTCACTGCCCTGGAACAGGCACCGTATGTGCAGGCAATTCGCCAGCATTTGGCGAACTGCCTGCTCTCTGGATAGCTGAATTGCCAAGAAAGGTAACCGAACGCTGATTTTCACTTTCACTTTCGGCAGCCATTCGGATCTCTTTGAATAACCCTGTAAATATGAAACAGGGAGGAACAGTAACTTGTGGCCATATTCTAAAACGCCTGTAGCAAAATGCGCAGGCGATAAACAAGCAGGATATTAGTTGGAAACCATATCGCATTTAAACCCTTCACTACTGAAAAGGTACTTTTTGGATAAGAGTCATTCAACAACGATTCTTGGTTGTAAAGCTGTATATGGTTTATTCATTTCAACGAAGCGTTGGACCACAATGCTGGATGGTAGCAAAGTGATAATAAGTATCGAAATACAGACACATTATATACAGGAGTTACTTCATTGCTTCCTATCTCAGGCACATAGCCAGGAAAAAAAGGGGAATACCTATCTAACATGATAACTCGGGCATCACATGGCACAAGTAATAACAAGGTTATTCAGAGAAAGGTGAAAACCAGGAGAAGAGAACAATCTAGACCAAATAGCCAATTTGTAAACTGAGATAAATGGGAGAATTTTTCTGGTTTGGCTATTTTGACCTAGAATTTGCGCTTCTCCAGTCATTCTCCTGGTTTTCACCTCTCTCTGAATAACCCTGTTAGTGTGATTGTGTTTCTGCTCAGACTATAAGCAAGCAGAAAATTAGTTAAACCATTTCACATATAACCCTTTCACTATCATAATCATCACACAGTGATTTACACGAACACGAGTTTACACGATCAGCGGTCGCAGACACAGCAGTCTGAGATCGTGTTACCTCAATCTAGAGCTACGCTGTATCATTGCAAATTAAATTACTTTGTTGCAAAGAATTTCCTTTGCATTTGGGCTCCAGAACATGCCTCTAAGGTTTAAGCAGCGTGGGCATGATACCCGAAGTGCTAACACTTTTAAAAACCAGCTGGGGATTTTCTCTATCGGACTCTTCCCTAGCTGATCCTGCACGGAGCCCAGAACTGCAGTAACTTCTTTTGGTCAGTAGATGATGACATCTGCCTGCCAAATAGGTTATTACAGTAAAGAATACAGTGAGAATATTCCTAAATATTTATTACTGTTTAATAAATTTAAAATGATTTTCCAAAAAAACTATAATTCCTGGCAGTGTTTGTTTCTGAAAATCCCTTGGTAGTGATGGAGTTAAGCTCTACAATAAAGGAAGGTGATACGATGTCAATTTACCAGTAATAGAGAGCCCTCCCAGATTGTGAGTTCCTACGGGAATAGGGCCCTCAGCTCCTCCTGTACTGTTTGTCAAATGTTGTTCAATGTATTGTAACCCTGTCTATACTGTGCTTATTGTACAGCGCTGCGGAATATGCTGGCGCTTTATAAATAAAGAATAATAATAATAATAAAGAGCAGCCTATGATATAAACCTTTCACTACCAACATCACAGTAATTGAGTTAACTCAATCTGGTCTTAATCTGGAGCAATGCACACAGATTCCATTTATTGCAAAAAACAATTAACTGGCAAAATTGGCACCAGGCTGCTCCTAAACTAGTAGCTAAGTGGATATAGCAGCAAGTGTACTAGAATTGTTAGGATAATGAGGCATTTCACAGGGTTTCTATCAGAGATACAGTAGTCTCAGTGGCACTGCAGCGGCAGTAGCACATTTTGGCCATCAGGAGGAGCCCTCTGCCTCTTAAATCTACCATACAGCATAAATGTGCTGTAGGAATTCTACAGCACATTTTTATAGTATGGATTTTGTAAAGTGGACTTCCATAAAACCACTGGTTCCTGCCAAGTGTTTTATGGAAAACAACTTGGTACTGAAAGGGTTATAAATGTCCGCAAAACTCAGATGACCTAGTAAGCAAGTAATACTTTGTAAATGAGGTTTACACAGACCTAATTTGCATATCTTTACTATGTAGAAACCCATTTAACTTCCCACAAATAAACATTTACATTAAATAACATTTCAAGCCGTAGTCAATGATCCAAAGAGAAATTATTCAGTTTTAGCAGATCTCTATGACACCTTCTTTCTCAGCTTCAGATGTTAAAAAAAAGTGAATTGCGCCGAAACAGTTAAGTGAGTACCAAAGAACTCCACGTGTACTCCAAAAATACATGTATTCTCAATTCTCTGTTGGTTTCATTCCGTTCCATGTGTTTTCTTTCTCATTAGAAGCTCATGTCTGCGGGCTAAAAGAGTTCATTTCAAAGCTGTACCTATAAGAAAGAAAAGGTGGTTCGAAATATTAAAGTAAGTAAGAAAAAAATATATATTTTTTGCCCTAACTGTAAAAAAAAAAATGGTGTCATAAAAAAGTAACAACAATATCTGGGGGGATTAAGGGACATAAAATGATGCAAAGACACAGCATGCCCACATGGTCAGCAAACAGAGTAATACCTGGAAATCACTGAAGATCGACAGGGGCTTTTTTCTTGTATTTTTAAAAACATAAATGTCATAATATGATTTACAGATTTTGTCTCTTGGGAGTGATTTTATTTTAAAGCACTACGGGCTCTATTCCATAGTCGGGGGTCAATGTAGCGTTTTGATATGTAATCGTTAGCGCTACGATTAGTGAGTTTAACGTCTGGCATTGATATTCCGCTCTTGATACTGCAGTCAGGTTTAAAAGTTTTGCGCCTACCAGCTTGCGCGAGCTTTACTGTACTTTGCGTCTCCTTTACTTAACAAGGAGAGCGCGATCTATTGTTAGTATCTCGACAAGTGAGGTATTACAAAGTGCTGGTGCAATTTACTGTCGGGACGCGCGAGCAAAGATTTTTCCCCTCCTAAAAGCTGATGTTAAATGTTTCTGTAAATGCAATCTCATTTAACACGGTCTAAGGGCGACACAATCCGCCGCTTCTTCTACCCGGGAGAAGAGTGTGACTGGAAACAAATAGTTCCTAGTCTCCCTCCGTGTTCACTCTGCGGTGCTGCGCGATCTCGTGAGAGATGGCTGTTCTTGCAGAAAAGAAGGGAAGCCAAGCTGTTTAACCCCTTCACTAACAAGATATCTCAGGCTTCAAAGGCACCACCAGGTGCCCCGATATCGAGATATCTCGATATGCTGATCTGCAGCCCAAAAGCAAATTAATTTTGTTTGCTTTTGGGCTGCCAAAGGTGCCCCCAATGTTTTAGCACTGTGGGCATAATGCCCAAAGAGCTAAAACTGTAAAATCGGCTGAAGAATGCCGAGAAACATCGAGCTTTCAGAGCTGTCAGCAACCGATGCAGCGAGAAATGGAAGATAGATAAAGCTGCTGTTAAAACCTCTGTAACTCAATTTGGCAGTAGATAGCGCCATCTACTGACGAAATAGGTTATTACAGCAGTAGATATGTATTACTGTATAATTTATTAAAAAAAAGATTTTTCAAAAAACCACTGGTTTCTGACAATGTTTTTTTGGAAAATCACTTGGCAGTGAAGGGGTTAAAAGAAGTGAAGCCACGTTTTTTAAACTAGGTACCATGGATACTGGGTACCATGCCCTTAAACTTTGGGGATACTCTAGAGGCAATTTGCAAAGGCATTTTATTTGCAAAAATATAATAAGTTCAATATTCCTTTGCATTCCTCCAGCATTAGCTCACATAGAATATATTCAAAAATAGGCACCTTGGTTCCTTAGGTTCCTTGGTTCCAAAAATAGGTTCCTTGCAGATCGGTTATACTTGATCTTGGCATTGAAAGGGTTAAATAAAAATATACAAAATAATATATAAATAGGTAAAAATATACAAACGGTACCAAATATTTCTTTAGCTCTTTAAGATGCCTTAACAGATACTGTCATTTAAAAAATCTATATTTTTAGTTGAAGGATAGTGATGCTTCACTTGATGCTTCTTCATGCTGGCATTCCTCTATCACTCTGTAACCTGAACTCAATCCCCCCACACCATCCTCTTCAGCACTAAACACAACCTGGGCTGCCATCAGAAACTTACATAGTGCAGGAGGGGTCTGGTCGCGCCTATTCCCCGAAGGGTTGGCTGCAACCACCAAATGCATCCAGCCCAACAACATGTGTAGAACATAACAAAGAAAAAATTGTAATCTGCGCTTACTCCAATTATACCGTTTGAAACTAAACACAATTAGAGGTTTGGTTTCTTATTAATGGCCATTATAAGACTAGCTCGCCCACCAACGTCACGGCACCTCTATAAGGGCGAGTCCTAACCAAAATGAAACCACAGGCTGCTACATAGCAAACCATACCTGCTCATGCTGCTTGTCAAACATGAGGTAGACTGGTGGGCCTTTATTTATGCTCCCACAGAAACAAAATCCCCTTTGGGATCAAAACAAAGACACAGAGCGGAGTCTTGCTGCAGGGATGACCTGGCTGGAAGTACATTGAAACATACATAGTGCAGGAGGGGTGGGGTCGCGCCTATTCCCCGAAGGGTTGGCTGCAACCACCAAATGCATCCAGCCCAACAAAATGTGTAGAACACAACAAAGAAAAAAATGTCATCTGCGTTTACGCCAATTATACCGTGTGAAACTAAACACAATTAGAGGTTTGGTTTCTTATTAATGATCATTATAAGGCTAGCTCGCTCGCCAACGTCACGGCACCTCTATAAGGGCGAGACCTAACCAAAATGAAACCACAGGCTGCTACATAGTCTTATAATGGCCATTAATAAGAAACCAAACCTCTAATTGTGTTTTTATTTTCACACGGTATAATTGGAGTAAGCGCAGATGACAATTTTTCTTTGTTATGTTCTACACATGTTGTTGGGCTGCATGCATTTGGTGGTTGCAGCCAACCCTTCGGGGAATAGGCGCGACCCCACCCCTCCTGCACTATGTATGTTTCAATGTACTTCCAGCCAGGTCATCCCTGCAGCAAGACTCCGCTCCGTGTCTTTGTTTTGATCCCAAAGTGGATTTTGTTTCTGGGGGAGCATAAATAAAGGCCCACCAGTCTACCTCATGTTTAACAAGCAGCATGAGCAGGTACGGTTTGCTATGTAGCAGCCTGTGGTTTCATTTTGGTTAGGTCTCACCCTTATAGAGGTGCCGTGACGTTGGCAGGCGAGCTAGTCTTATAATGGCCATTAATAAGAAACCAAACCTCTAATTGTGTTTAGTTTCACATGGTATAATTGGAGTAAGCGCAGATGACATTTTTTTCTTTGCCATCAGAAACTGTGTGGCCCTTTACTGAATAACTAATCGGGGCCCCACCTTCCCTCAGCTGCTCATTTCAATAAAATTAATTAAGAATAAAACATCTTGTCTCCTCTTCTGCGTATCTTATTTTATCTGCAATAGGCTAAATTCCTGGTAGTCCACAAAGGGGGTAAAGAGGTTTCCCTGGTGGCGGATCACTTGGTCGGCATCTCTACCTGGTACAGACATACTAATCGCTCCTTCAGTGATGCATTAGAGTGTTCTTACCAGCCGCAGATGCCACAGCCCACCGGGAAGTTTACCGGTATCACGCTGGGAAAGATATGGGTGACGCGAATGGGCCCTTACATCTGTGTCACCTCGACAAGCCGCATGTGGTTTGGCGAGGACCAGGGCCCCCTGGAGTCACAGGACTCCTGAACATATTATGGGCTGTCACCCCACTGATGGCAGCCCTGGCCACAACAGCAGATATTCCCACCCTCTGCTGTGAACAAGGACAGCATAGATCACAGAGCCAAATTCTGTGCACCACGTGCGGCTCCTGAAGAAATGAGATGTGCTCCTTGTTAGATGAAAATTTCAGTTTCTCTTGGTAAAATACTCAATAAAGTTCTGTTACTTTTTAGACTTTTTTAACCCTTTCCCGCCACTGGACGTTCTATGCCATCCGTGCAGAGGGTGGGCTTTGAAGACACAGGGTGTACTGCTACGCCCCGCTGACATCAATGGTCCACCTCAGCTCCTCCCTGCAGTGGGGACGGCCTGAACTCAGACCGTCCCCCTGCAGCTGATGATGCTCGTCGCATGTTGCCCGGCAGGGGTGGGCCTAATCAGAGGCCTGCAGCAGCACCTGTCGGCAAGGCATACCAGTCACCTTGCCAGCGTTAACCCCCTCCCGATGGTTCGTGAAGGGGTTAAGTTCAGCAAGTTTTTTTTAATCAAGCTCAACCAGAAAAAAAAATAACGATTTCATTGCCTCCGCATTAGGGTTTGGCCTTAAGCAGAAAATGTTGGATGTTGGGCGGTCTAGCAATAAAGTAGGTAAGAAAAAAAAAAAAGAGAGGAAAGGGCTTTATTTCCTTTATAAAATATAATTTTTTTCCAGATTGCTCCGGCCTTCTATTAATGAACTTCGGCTTCAACAATACACTCGACAAAACTCTTTCATGGATAATAAATAGTGTCAAGTTGAAATGCAGAGTGTGACATAAAAGAAAATTATACTTTATTGATTTCAAATAAGATTGATGGCAGAATATATAATGTACAATAAAAAAAATTCTGTTCCTCTGATTTTTTTTTTCTCTCCAAAACAGCATTTTGCAATTAAAGAGGACTTAAAAGCAGGATGTGATGCAGATTAGTGCCGCATTCTACGTCTACGTTGCCCGATGGCTCAAATATCAATGTAAAGAAATATAATGCACCATTTAAAAAAAATTACAAAATCAGATTTCATTGATTGTCTCCAAAGTCTAAAAAAGCAAAATCGCAATAAAAATGCAATATCTAATTAATAGGAATCAATCTGATACTCGTGGGCTTATTTCCTACGCTGGGATTTTGGGAGAATTAATGAGTGTTTTGCAACTTTGAAGCCAAAAGGCTGAACTGGAGTGGTCAGTTTCGTCGTCAGCTCTTCACAAGCTGCAACCTACTACATAATACCATAGGGATTATTCAAAGAACTCCGAATTGGCTAAGAAATTGCACAGATTGGTGATCTTCCCCATACGGTGTAATTTCATGGCCATTCGGCTATTCAAAAAGCTGGTAATTCACCAAATATTGGCGAATTGCTAACGACTGAGATATGGTGATCTTCAACGGCAGCGAAATCCCCATACAGAAGCAATGGTTAATCTATTCACAGACACCGAACAGCACCGAAATGTCAGTGAAATGCCCTGTTGTTCGGTGGTTTGATGCGACAGGTTTAATCAGGCGAATCCCACAGGTTTCAATGTAAATAAGATCCCCAGTTTTTATTAAATATTTATTCAACCCTTTCTTCTTCTCACAACAGACACCTAAAAATAGGTCTTTGGGAGCGCAAAAAAGTCAATATATAAAGTTCCATCTGAAATCGAAAGTCTTTGATAGAATAGGAAAGAAGAAGAAATCTTCTAGTTGGCTTCTCCCATCAGTTGGGCGAGATATATCTTTTCCAGAAATACCCAAGCAGTGTCTCAAAAAGAAAGAGAATCACAACATAGCGCAACTCCGTATGTCAATGAAAGGATCATACGTGGATAGAATGTATCACTCACGCATAAATGAGCCTACGATAGTGGGTGGCTCAGTAAATCAGCGTAGGACCTCTTGGGTCAGAGGGGGTCCTACCTCGTACCTCTCGATTGCTGCAGGTCTCTGCGTTGGAAATCCTCACGATGGAATGACTCCCGATTGCTGCAGTTCTCTGCGTTTAGAAATCCTCACGAAGGAAGGACTGCTTAAAATATCCCACAAACAGGAATAATTAAATTAAAACAATTTATTCGGTATAAAAGTCCGAGATGTGTTTCGCCCACTAACTGCCTGCCTTATCAATCGTATAAAAAACCTTTTTTTTTCCTTTCTTCTTCTCATTTGCAGCAAAAAGTTTCTTTGTTTATTTATTTTTTAGGATCTTGTAGACATATTTCGTGATTTTTTGGGCAATTATTTTCAATTTTTTTTTTTTTAAATGCCGTTTTTTTTTATTCCGGAACAGACCATTTTATTATTCCTAGGACCCTAATATTTCCAGGCATTTTCTTTCAGTAATTTTTTTGCAAACACAATTTAAAAGTTGCAGGGTTTTTGTACCCTTGTTCGGCGGCTTGTCGGCTTTTTCCGGTGGCTGGTCGGCGCTCTGTTCAGCAGGTCGACAGCTTTTTCAGATCGATTAGGCAGAACCAGTAACCAGTAACCCTATTCCTATTCATAGAGCAATCACAAACATTAACCCTAACAGTAACTCTAACCCTAATCATAAAACAAGCAGAAGCAGTAATCCTAATCTTATAAAACAAGCAGAAACATTAACTCTAACAGTAACCCTAACCATAAAACAAGCAGAAGCATAAACCTAACCCTAGTCAGTTCTTTAAAGTTTTGACCTTTATGCAAATGCACATAACATTATCATTATTATTCCTTATTTACATAGCGCCAGCATATTCCACAGCGCTGAACAATGGGCCCAATATAAGGCCATATTACATAGTTGGTGCTAACTTAACCAGAGCTGTTGTACAGTGGCAAGAAAAAGTATGTGAACCCTTTGGGATTACGTGGAGTTTTGCATGAATTGGTCATAAAATGTGCTCTGATCTTCATCTAAGTCACAACAATTTGAAAAACACAGTCTGCTTAAAATAATACAACACAAACATTATATGTTTTCATGTGTTTATTGAACAGAACATGTAACCATTCACAGTGCAGGGTGGAAAAAGTATGTGAACCCCTAGCCTAATGACTTCTTCAAGAGCTAATTGGAGCCAGGAGTGAGCCAACCTTGAGTCCAATCAGTGTGATATTATTGGATGTGTTGCTGAAAGCTGTCCTGCCCTTTAAAAACACACACCAGTTTTGGGTTTACTGGTTTCAAGAAGCACTGCCTGACGTGAACCATGCCTCGCAGAAAAGAGCTCTCAGAAGACCTACGATCAAGAATTGTTGACTTGCATGAAGCTGGAAAGGGTTACAAAAGTATCTCCAAAAGCCTTGATGTTCATGTATCCACGGTAAGACAGACGGTCTACAAATGGAGAAAGGTCTGCACTGTTGCTACTCTCCCTAGGCGTGGTCATCCTGTAAAGATGACTGCAAGAGCACAGCGCAGAATACTTAATGAGGTAAAGAAGAATCCTAGAGTGTCAGCTAAAGACTTACAGAAATCTCTGGCACATGCTAACATTTTTGTTGACACATCTACAATAAGGAAAACATTAAACAAGAATGGAGTACATTGGAGGACACCACAGAGGAAGCCATTGCTGTCCAAAACTAATATTTCAGCACGTTTGAAGTTTGCAAAAGAGCACCTGGATGTTCCACAGCACTACTGGCAAAATATTCTGTGGACAGATGAAACCAAAATTGAGTTGTTTGGAAAAAACACACAACACTATGTGTGGAGAAAAAAAGGCACAGCACACCAACATCAAAACCTCATCCCCACTGTAAAACCTGGCGGAGGGAGCATCATGGTTTGGGGCTGCTTTGCTGCCTCTGGGCCTGGACGGATTGTTGTCATTGATGGAAAAATGAATTCCAGAGTTTATCAAGACATTTTGCAGGAAAACGTAAGACCATCTGTCCGCCTACTGAAGCTCTGCAGAGGATGGGTGATGCAACAGGACAATGACCCAAAGCATACAAGTAATTCAACAAAATAATGGCTTCAACAAAACAAAATACGCTTTCTGGAGTGTCCCAGTCAGAGTCCTGACCTCAACCCGATTGAAATGCTGTGGCATGACCTTAAGAGAGCGATTCACACCAGACATCCCAAGAATATTGCTACACTGAAACAGTTTTGTGAAGAGGAGTGGTCCAAAATTACTCCAGATCGTTGTGCTGGTCTGATCTGCAACTACAGGAAACGTTTGGTTGAGGTTATTGCTGCCAAAGGAGGGTCAACCAGTTATTAAGTCCAAAGGTTCACATACTTTTTGCACCCTGCACTGTGAATGTTTACATGTTCTGTTCAATAAAAACATGAAAACATATAATGTTTGTGGTGTATATTTTAAGCAGACTCAAATTGTTGTGACTTAGATGAAGATCAGAGCACATTTTATGATCAATTCATGAAAACCTCCACGTAATCCCAAAGGGTTCACATACTTTTTCTTGCCACTGTAAACTTCCCAGAGCCATTATAGCCCATGTAGGTTTTAAGTTTACAACAGCTCTGGTTAAGTTAGTACCAACTATGTAATATGGTTTTAAGTTTACAACTGCTCTGGTTAAGTTAGCACCAACTATGTAATATGGCCCATAGACAGGGTTACAATGCATTGAGACTGAACTACAGAGACACTGTATAACAGAGAAATTCAGTTTTAGACCAGTGCCTGTCAATGTCATTACTGAACTTCTCCAAAATCAAAACATGAAATGCCAGTCTGGACCTTATCAAATACCAGCAATGCTGCTGAAAATCAGTGCAGGGTTAACCAGAGACCTCTGCACAGCAATACCCAAAGAATCCCTATACTGAAAGGCTGGTCTTTGAAGTAGCCGAATCTGCGCTATAGGAAAAGTTACCAAAAAGCCGTGCAGTGTCATTAGACGGCAATTGCAAAACATGTAGCAACCATAATCAATGAATCACTGGCAGCTGGATACATACCCAAACTCTGGAAGACTGCGAGAGTGGTACCTATCCATAAGAATGGAGATAATACTTTGGTATCCAACTACTGCCCGATATCATTGCTCCCTGTATTGTCGAAAATTCTGGAAAAATGTGTCTACACTCAATTACGTGATTATTATCAGTATTGGAACTACTTAACCCGCAGATCAATCAGGCTTTCGTCCAAATCACTCAACTACAACTGCCCTTTTAAAAGTCTGCAATGATATCCAAGCTGGCATGGAACAAGGTAACCTAACTGGAGCATCTTCCTTGATTTTGCCAAGGCGTTTGACACAGTAGACTATGGCATCTTGTTAAAAAAACTTAAAAACTCTGGTATTGGTGATCGCACGCTAACCTGGTTTCAATCATATGTATCTGATCGGTCACAATATGTGTCTATTTCTGACAGCGCTTCCCTCCCTCTGCCAGTCACGTGCGGTGGGTGTACCCCAAGGCTCGATACTCGGCCCTCTGCTATTCACAATATTCATACACGATCTGCCCAACATCTGCAAAGCCTCAACTGTACATATGTACGCAGACGACACTGTAGTCTATACCAGCAAACCAAATCTCCTGCAGCTGGAGGCTGTGCTGCAAGAACAATTCACAGAGGTAGAAAAGTGGATCAAAGATAACAAACTTTTTCTAAATACTGACAAAACTGTTACAATACTCTTTGGAACAGCACCTAAACTACACAAGTTGCAAACACCCCATCTATGTGTCAGGACAAGATCAGATCAAATGACACGCTGACCACAGTCACTTCTCTCAAATATCTTGGTATGTGGTTAGACCCAAATCTATCCTTTGGCCCCACATTGAAAACTCTCATCTAAACTTTACCCCAAACTAGGTGCCCTGTACAGAAACAAATCCTGCCTGAGCCCTATGGTAAGAAAGCAAATTGTACAACAAATGTTTATACCGACTATTGAATACGGAGATATAGTGTATGCAGCTGCCCGCAAACACACCTTCATAAACTTACTACATTGTATAACTCATTCTGCCGCTTTGTGCTACAATGTAACTACATGACCCACCATTGTGACATGTTAAAAGAGCTAAACTGGCCGTCGCTGGGAATCTAGAAGCACTCTTCACCTTTCCAACCTGGTGTTTAAGAGCTTTTCAGGGAAGCTGCCACCCTACCTGAATAGGCTGCTTCCCCCAGCAGTTTCCTCATCCTATAACCTCCGATCCAGGAAGTGCACCTTACTTGCAATACCACAATTCAAAAAGAAAGTGTCTCGATCCTCATTCTCCTACAGAGCACCGCAATTATGGAATAACCTCCCAGACGCCATCAAATCTTCCCCAGTCTAAAGTCCCTTAAGAGCTCCCTATTAACACATCTCGATACAGAATGCACCTGTAAACATGTAACATAGTTAATATATTTAATTTTCGGTGTAAATCTGTTTATTTGTGGTTTTTTTAAATATCTTGCATTTTACTACTTTGTATTTCTGTAACAACTGTAACAATTCAATATTCTTGAACCCAGGACATACTTGAAAACGAGAGAAATCTCAATGTATCCTTCCTGGTAAAATCCTTTAGAAATATAAATTTTGATAAACCAGTACAGGAGGAAACGAGGGCCCTATTCCCATGGGAAGTTACAATCTAGAAGGGTTGGAAACAGGAGAGGGCTGCATGGTGAGAGTGACGAACTGCAAGGTGAGAGTGATGGACTGCAAGGTGGGAGTGATGGACTGCAAGGTGGGAGTGATGGACTGCAAGGTGAGAGTGATGGACTGCAAGGTGGGAGTGACGGACTGGTGAGAGTGATGGACTGGTTGGGGCAGTGAGGTGTATTAGTGAGTCTGGTGGTAGACTTCCCTAAATAAGAATGTCTTAAGGGAGCGTTTGAAGGAAGGGAAACTAGGGGAAAGTCCGAAAGTAAGACGAGAGCGTTCCAGAGGATGGGGGCAGTGCATGAGAAATCCTGCAGTCTATCATGGGAAGAGGTGATGTGGGGAGAAATTAGGCATGAAAATGCTGCCCCTGCACTTTACATCTTATGTCATTTGCTGATTTTTTTTTTCTTTTAATGCATAACGGTTCTGAATATTAGAAACGGTCATATACATTGGATGCTTCTGATATTCAGAATCAGTCTGATACCAAAACCTGGGAAGTTTCTGATATTCCAATTATTTTGAAATTCAAAATGTTTTCAATTAAGAAATATTAAGAACTGAAATTCTTGTCTGTGCAGATGTTTAATATTAACCCCTTACCGTAGGGTGGGTTGTGCCTGACTGGTGAGTATTAATGCTGACAAGGCGTACTAGTCCACCCCTATGTCCGGCTGCCACTCTGGACCCCTCCTCCGGCCCGCCTATGCAGTTGACGCAACGCACGTCATTGGCCGCAGGGGAATGGCTTGAGTCCAATCTGTCCTGCAGCAGTAGTGAATGATGTGCGGTGCACGCTAGCTGGTGGGTGGGCCAGCTCATAGACTCCAGGGGGACTCCAGGGGGGTGTACTATTCCATCCCGTGGCATTCAATCCCACCTGCCGCGGAGGCGGCATAGTATACCCCATGGTGTCAAACAGTTAACTTTGATTCAAAAATGAGCGTCACTTCTCTCAAATATCTAGGTGTGTGGTTTGACCCAAATCTATCCTTTGCCCCTCATATCGAAAAACTCTCATCTAAACTTTACCCCAAACATAGTGCCCTGTACAGAAACAAATCCTGTCTGAGCCCCGCGGTAAGAAAGCAGATTGTACAACAAATGCTTATGCCGGCTATTGAATACGGAGATGTAGAGTATGCAGTGGCCCCGCAAACACACTTTCAGAAGGTTACTACATTGTATAACTCATTCTGCCGCTTTGCACAACAGTGTAACTACATGACCCACCATTGTGACATGTTGAAAGAGCTAAACTGGCCATCGCTGGAATCTAGACGCACCCTTCACCTTTCCAACCTGGTGTTTAAGAGGTTTTCTGGGAAGCTACCACCCTACCTGAATAGACTGCTTCTCCCAGCAGTTCCTCATCCTTTAACCTCCAGTCCAGGACCTGCACCTTACTTGCAATACCACAATACAAAAGGAAGTGGCTCAATGCTCATTTTCCTATAGAGCACCGCAATTATGGAATAACCCCTCCCAGACGCCACCAAATCTTCCCCCAGTGTTAAGTCACTCAAGAGCTCCCTATTAACTTACCTCAATACAGAATGCACCTGTAAAAATGTAACATAGTGACTATATACAGAATGCACCTTAAACATGTAACATAGTGACTATATACAGAATGCACCTGTAAACATGTAACTTAGTGACTATATACAGAATGCACCTGCAAACATGTAACATAGTGACTATATACAGAATGCACCTGTAAACATGTAACATAGTGACTATATACAGAATGCACCTGCAAACATGTAACATAGTGACTATATACAGAATGCACCTGTAAACATGTAACATAGTGACTATATACAGAATGCACCTGTAAACATGCAACATAGTGACTATATACAGAATGCACCTAAACATGTAACATAGTGACTATATACAGAATGCACCTGTAAACATGTAACATAGTGACTATATACAGAATGCACCTGCAAACATGTAACATAGTGACTATACACAGAATGCACCTGCAAACATGTAACACAGTGACTATATACAGAATGCACCTTGCAAACATGTAACAGTGACTATATACAGAATGCACTTGTAAACATGTAACATAGTGACTATATACAGAATGCACCTGTAAACATGTAACATAGTGACTATATTATTTACATATTTATTTTCTGTGTTAATCTGTATATGTGTTTCGTTCTTAATATCTTGCATTAATTACTTCGTGTTTCTGTAACAACTGTAAAATTTCAATGTTCTTGAACCCAGGACATACTTGAAAACGAGAAAAATCTCAGTGTATCCTTCCTGGTAAAATACTTTGCAAATAAATAAATAAATAATACTGTAGTAAAATTCTATTTTTAAGTAACAAATAAACGAATAAATAAACTACAATATATAAACTTTACTATGCACAGGCTCCTACATTTCTGAAACGATGGGTTATAATTGTAATAATATGCATTTGGACATGCAGTACAAATCATACAAACGCAGACTTATAAACGGTACATGCACAGAGTACAGATACACTTGTTTACTTTGTTGCTCTTTCCTCAGTTACAATTTACCATTGCTGCATTTAATCCGGGAATCTTGTTCTGCTTCAGCACTAGCAAACAAGCCTTAAAATATCTCTCAGCAACAACATAACAATTTCATTGCTATGACCCCCGGTGTCTTACAAAATACAGTCCAGCCATAATTGTCAATTCTTTCTATGCAATGTGTTACAGCTGACAGAGGTCAGTATTAGCCACGTGAACTTTGGCTGGTACTGAAAGAGGTAATATTTCTTCTCTAGTACAGTGGATAAAATGTTAACTGAAATCAATGCTGATCACATCTTGTGAGAATATAAAAAAAAAAAAAAAAAGTTTTTTGCACTGTTAAAATGATTAGAAATATTCCAGAAGATCTGAATTCTTCATGATGTTCATAATATGTTGCGATTTATAAAACACACCCCATGATTCTTCGTGTTAAAGAGCAGCTTTCATATTTTTCTTTATTTTTTATGTGTTTAATGGAGTGAAAAATGCAGTTGTTGCAGTATTTGCTGGGGCGAAACTATATCTGAAGGAATAATAACCTGTTTATTCTCACAGAACCAGTGCAAAAAAAATACAAAGAAATGTTCTTGATGCAAATGAGGTCTGATGCCATTTTCTTTGCACACAGAGAATAAAGGGGCAATCTAAACATCATAAACAATAATTAACCCCTATAATTTTCTTCCCCTCTGTTTGTTCTTATAGAGAAAGAAAGGGAGAGAAGCTGAAAGAGAGAGAGAAAAAGGCAGAGAGAGAGGGACAGATAGACAGATAAACTAAAAAACACAAAGAGAGAGAATGAGAAAGACAGAGAGAATGTAAGAGAGAGAAATAATGAAGAAATGATGGAGGGAAGTAAATAAAGAGCATGAGAGAAAGAATGAAAGAAAGAGAAATAATTAATGAAAGACAGAAAAAGAAAGGAAGAAAGAGAGAAGAAAGAACAAGAGTAAGAAAGAGGATATACAAAGAGAGAAAGAAAGAGAAAAAAGAGAGAACAAAAGACAGAGAGAATGAGTGAGAGAGAAAGAAGGAATGAAAGAGAGAAATAATGAGAGAATGAAAGAGAAAGAATGAAGAGTGAATGAAAGAGGGGATGAAACAAAGAGCATGAGAGAAAGAATGAAACAAAGAGAGAAAGAATGAAACAAAGAGAAAGAATTAATGAAAGACAGAAAAGAAAGAAAGAACAAGAGAAAGAGAAGAAAGAAAGAAAGAAAGAAAGAAAGAAAGAAAGAAAAAAGCAGAAAGGATCAGTGACAGAGAGAGAAAGAATGAAAGAAAGAGAGAGAAATAATGAGAGAATGAAAGAGAAAGAATGAAGAGAGAATGAAATAAAGAGTGTGAGAGAATGAAAAAAGAGAGAAAGAATTAATGAAAGACAGAAAAGAAAGGAAGAAAGAATGAGAAAAAGAAGACTGAAAGAGACAACTACAAATTAGAGAGAAAGAAAGCAATAAAGAAAGAAAGATGACATACAAAGAAAGACAGTGAGAAAATGAAAGTGAGAGAAATAATGAAGAGAGAATGAAAGAGGGAATGAAATAAAGAGTGTGAGAGAAAGAAAGAGACTGAAAGAGAGAAAGAATGAAGAGCAAATGAAATAAAGAGTGAGAGAGAAAGAAAGACAGTCTGAAGAGAGAGAATGAAAGAAAGAGAAAGAATTAATAAAAAACAGAAAAGAAAGGAAGATTAGAGAAAAGAAAGAATGAGAGAAAGAAAGAGACTGAAAGAGAGAAAGAGAGAAAGAATGAAGAGCAAATGAAATAAAGAGTGCGAGAGAAAGAAAGACAGTCTGAAGAGAGAGAATGAAAGAGAAAAAATTTATAAAAGACAGAAAAGAAAGGAAGAAAGAATGAGAAAAAGAAGAATGAAAGAGAAAACTACAAATGAGAGAGAAAGAACGCAATAAAGAAAGATGATATACTAAGAAAGAAAGTCAGAGAGAAAATGAAAGTGAGAGAAATAATGAAGAGAGAATGAAAGAGGGAATAAAATAAAGAGAGTGAGAGAAAGAAAGAGACTGAAAGAGA
The DNA here is from genome assembly GCA_009667805.1 of Leptobrachium leishanense. NCBI lineage: Eukaryota > Metazoa > Chordata > Amphibia > Anura > Megophryidae > Leptobrachium > Leptobrachium leishanense. The sequence continues at coordinate 314,295,924 of CM019067.1, forward strand.
GAAAGAGAGAAAGAATGAAGAGCAAATGAAATAAAGAGTGCGAGAGAAAGAAAGACAGTCTGAAGAGAGAGAATGAAAGAAAGAGAAAGAATTAATAAAAAACAGAAAAGAAAGGAAGAAAGAGAAAAGAAAGAATGAGAGAAAGAAAGAAAAGAAACAATGAAAGAGAGAATATACAAAGAAAGAAATCAATAATGAAAGAAAGATTGCGTCCATCACCAAATACACAGTTTTTCTCAGCTCCATTATACATTTCACTCTAGAAAACAGGATATTTTGGGCTGAATTAATAGGAAGGTCCATAAACAGACGCATGGTGATTCTTCTAATGCAGATTTCTATGTGTAAGTACATTACTGCCTGTATCAGTGTTTCTATGTCCTACATACTTTTTTTCTGCATGGATAGTTAAAAATATTATTGATGACCTACCAGGAATCAGGGCTGAATGTACCTCTGAGGCACACTGAGGCACAAGGTTTCCAAGATTAATTGAATGGATATTAGTATGGAGGTCAATTGTCAAGGAAACCCAGTCCTCTTTCACAATGCAGGCTATTAACCATTAAATGTGCTTTCTGACGGCACCAAGCTTGCATTTGTACAGAAGCTGCTGCATTGTGCTGACATTCTCTGGAAGTAATTTGTGAAATAAAATGTGGGTGTTTGCATGTGTTTGTGTAGCTAATAATATATTAATGTAAACACAATAACAATATATCAACTTTATTGCATAAGCAGTGACTCCTGTACTACATCTATAGCTACAAACGTATTTATTGAGAACAGGGTTCTAAAACTCTATGCCCCCCCAAGATATTTCTGGCCTACAATTCCCAGAATTCTCTGAATGCAATAGATGGGGAGAGAATTATTATTTTTCAAGCTCTTGCGCATTCCGCAACGCTGCACAAAAAGGCACAATGGGTAAAGACAATACAATTCTACAATAAACCAAAAAGGCAATATTTCAACAACAGATGAAGGAGTAATTGAGGGAGTTGTAGTTCAGAAGTGACTTGGGGGTGGGGGGGGACAGAGTCTGAGGACCCTAGTTTACTATTTGATTCATGAAATCATTTCCTTTGACGTTGCAAATGAATGTTATCGTTACATAAATGCGGAAAAATAAAAATATATAAAACCAGAATGAATTTGAATACGTTCTCACTCCCGATCTAAATCTATATGGATCATCCAGAATATAACTGTCCAAGGAATAGCTTCCACACCGCATCGTGAATTTTTACAGGTTGTCCTCTGGCATCATTGACAGCTCGCTTGCTTCTTGGGTTACTGCTCTTCTTACATGGACACAATTTTGCTGGATTGTCTTTTTTAGGTATATATACAGACAGTTGTGCTGCTCAAGAAAGATAATGTTCAAGTGCTTTTTTTTACAGTCCGTCCTTGCCTGGCTTCATGATGTTTTATGATTCTGCTATTGGACTGTTTATTTAAAATTTTAATAAGATTTTTTCTGTCAAAATACTTTATTTGTATGTATTTTGTCTCTGTTTTTGCTTCTATCGGCTCAGTAAAGAAAAGAATAGTATAATATTCGCCTCCGTGGCCTTACTATAAACACGATTGCTCGTCAATCTAATAGGAGAATCTGGGAATTCTCCCTGTTAAATTCTGTCTCCACCTTATTGATTAATCCGAAATGAAGATTTAACAAATCTTTAACACACGGGGATGGTTTTTATTCATGGCATTCCTTTTGGATTGTTCCACTGTGCCCCAAAATATACATTTGTGGATGCTTTAGATGCACTTCATTTACAACAACTCTTCATCCCCTGAGCTTCATGAATGATGGAGGCATAGTAAACCACGGTGGACTCTAGTCCCCCAAAAACCTCTCTACCCAAGGATATTAGTTGAGTGGTTGAAAATCAGAGTTTTTCGTAACCCCCTCTGAGGTATTGTGGAAGAGTGCAGTGGTGGAGGTTTTGGTAATGCAGAAGAGAACCCCGATCTATTCAGTTACATCAGCAGCTATAACAAAACCGGGTCAGCAATGTTTAGGAACTTGTACTGCGCTACTGTATATGGTGAGAATTGGCGCACACCAGTAGCAACAGGAAGCAAACAGAACAGGCAGGGAATACACAGAGTGAATAGTCAAATGGCAGGCAAAGTCGGCAACAGATCGGGTCCTCAGAACAAGCAGGGTCAGTAACAAGTATACAAACTGATTCGGTAAGCTAGCGATGCGGGAATAAAGGCTGAGACCCGCTGAACGTGTAGCGACGCACAGCGTAGCGAAGAGAAGCGAAGCAAACATTTTGCAGGCTTGACTTCACTCCGCTCCGCCTCACAGCGTGTCTACACTACATTGCGTTTGCTTCTCACTGCACAAATGTACACACAAAAACGTTTTATTTTCACAAAGCACATGTTATATAGGCAAAAAAAAGTTTCTACTGAATAAAATACATAAAAAATTACTGTTAATTTAATAGGAATAGTATAAAAATATAAAAAAAGGTAACCCCTGATCATATATATTATAGGGACATGGAGCACTGTGTATAGAGTAGGGATGCATTGATACCACACACAGAAATATACGTATATATATCAACACGCAGACCTATATATACGTATATATCAACACGCAGATATATATATACACCCACCCACAGACCTCAGACCATATATACACATACGCACATGGGGGGGTGGCATGTGGACAATCTCAACTAAATGCGCCCCCCCCCCATTTGGCTGATCCCTTCAGAAGAAATGCTGAACCCGACAGAGCAGAGAATATCGGGGTTATCCAAAGAGATCCGAATTGCTTGAGAAAGGTAACCGAACGCTGAAAATCAGCGTTCGGTTACCTTTCTTGGCCATTCGGCTATCCAGAGAGCAGGCAATACGCCAAATCCTGGCGAATTGCCTGCACATACGGTGCCTGTTCGAGGGCAGTGAAATCCCCATGAAAAGCACTGCTTCAGCTATTCAGAGAACGAAAACCAGCAGTGAAAGGTTCCCCTAATGCCCTGTCATTCGGGGGTTTAATTCGGCAAGTTTATTCAGGAGAATCCCATAGGCTTCAATGTTAAAAATATTCCCGTTTTAATTCAATATCTAATAAACCATTCATTATAAAATTCTGCAGTAAAGAGTCTCTTTATTTATAGATTTTTTTAGGCTACTTTAAGCATTTTTCTGAATTTTTTTCTTTTTCTTAAAAGTCCGATTTTTTTTTTTTTTTAAAGTTTACTTATTTTTTCTGTAACAGCCCTCTTTATTATCATTCCCTGGACCTCCTGTGAAAATTTCAGACATTTTTGCTCAGTAGTTTCTTTGCAAACAGTGTTTCATTTTCACAGATTCACACAAACTATTTTGCTAATTTATTCACCTCCCTCGTCTGCGTCTCAGCTGCTTCAGCTGCTTCGGGCTGTGTTCGATCGGTTCCTGCTCTGGCTTTTTCCGTGTTTTTCGGCAGGTTAATCCAGATGTTTTTGTGGCTTTTCTGCGTGCATTCGGCAGGTATTGTGATTAGTTTTCGTCGGGTTTGCAGCAGCTTTTTCCTGTAATTCGGGGACCCTGTGGTGTTTGCTGAATACACCGCAGGGTCACCGAAATGGGATCGGCAAAAGTAACCGAATTGAAGAGAACGAAAAGTCACCGAAGGTGCGGTGACTTTTCGACTCTCTTTGAATAACCCTGTATATATATTATTCTCTTCTATCGGGTTCAACATTTCTTCTGGAGGGATCAGCCAAATGGGGGGGGGGCAATTAGTTGCCAAAATGTGTGTGTAATACAAGTCTGGATATATATATTTATAAGATTATAGATATATATCTTATCTATATATATATATATCATACCTGCCCTTACCTTCCCCTATAAATTTGCTAAAAATACACACACAAAAAAACCAAACCACTGCCTGAGACCCCGCGCAGCCCACATGCCACCCCCCTCTACCTGGCTGAATGTATCTAATATATATAATTAAATACATTCAGCCAGGTAGAGAAAGAAAAAAAAAGTTTTATTTTATGTTCCCGGGGACATTTAAAAATGTCCTCGTTTTTTTTTTTTTAGAACTGTGTCACCTTACCTTAGCCTGGTGGTCAGTGGGGGCTCCCTGGATCCTGGTTGTGGGGGGGGTCTGCCGTGGCCGCAGGTGCAGTGGCTCCCTCCCTGCGCTGCCACATGCACCCGGGCGGCTAGCCCGCACAGTCGCAGCTCTGTCATCCGGCGGCCGCATGCTCCTCAAGGGGATCCTTGGGAGGCCCCGGCAGGCTGCCCTCTACAGTGCCTGATTAGAGGGCCGTGTCTGCCTGATGTTTTAGTAACAAGAATGTTTTATCCCATAGGCTTCAATGTTAAAAATATTCCCGCTTTAACCACTTCGATGCGGAGGACACGCTCAGCGCGTCCTCCGCATTGCTGCTGGTGTGCTGAGGACGCGCTCAGCGCGTCCTCACTTTGGGGTCAGCGTTCGGCCGAGTTCCGGCCGATCGCTGGCCCCCCCGGTGCGGGCTGACATCCTCGATGTCAGCCCGGCATCCGGAACCGCCGCCGGTGAAATTAGGTGTCATCGCGGCAGCGCGATGACACCTAATTCAGGCGCCCCCCCCGCATGTGCGGAGGAGGCGCCTAAAAGGGAGGGGGGGAGGTCCTTCGGTCGGACCTCTCTCCCTCCCGATCAGCGGCGTTGCGGGGGTTAACCCAGGCACCATTTGGAAGGGCACAGCCTGCCCTTCCAAATGGTGCCTGGCATTAACCCCTGGGGAGCTGGATCGCGAATCGGCGCTGAAAAGCGCCGGTTCGTGATCCTTTCCCGGAGCTGGCCGACATCTTGGATGTTGGCCAAGCCTCCGGGAACTCCCCCTGAGGAATGACGCCAGTCCTAGAGTTAACCCCTAACTGCCACCAACGGTGGAGATAGGGAGCTCCAATGAACTCCCTATCTCCCGATCCGAGGCAGCTAGGGGTTAATGTTTGGTATGGTTGGATCGGCCAGAGCATGGCCGTTCCAACGATACCAAACACAAAAGTGAAAAAAGTTTTTTAAAAAAAAATATATATATATATATATATATATTTAAAAAAAAATATAAAAAAAATAAACATTTTTTTTTTGGTTCGTTAATGCAGCAATATTGTTCCCATTTCAATTATAATGTGAACAATGATGCTGCACTAACGATTTTTGTATGCGGTGCGTTTGTTAAAAATCGTGTAATTTTCCCCAAAAAAAAATGTAACGAGACCCCATCTCTAATTTTTTTAACAAGCGCACCCCATACAAAATATAACCGCAATTGCTCGCATGTTAAAATGTGAAAAAAAACACTTTACACGTTGTAAATTATTGAAAATACATATTTTATTGCATTTTTTGTTATAATATACAGACATGACATAACGTATACATATAATAATGACATATTATGAATCTACCGCGTCTGACGGAAAGAACGATATATAATATGTCTGGGTAATATACTAAAATAAGCCTTCAAAACACGTTTAAACATGATGAGCAAAACCGGTAAAAATGACCTCAGCACAGAGGCGGGAAAAGCCTCAGCAGCGAAAGGGTTAATATTCCGATATAAGGCGGAGCTAGCAGCAGCAGTGAGCGGCCGTGTTTTGGAGGAGCTCTGCATCGACACAGCGATTTTCTGCCTTTTTCCTCCTTTTACTCGGCCGTTCGCAGTGCCCGATTGCTCTGGGGTGGTCCGGGGATTGCCGCGCTTCTTATCAGCTTCTAGACCGAGAGAACTGAGGAGCCCCGCAGCGTCTTCCCGGGCTTGGGCCTAGTGACGGCGGCCATCTTTGAAGCCTCAAGCTGGTAACAGACCTACACCTCTACATCTGCGGGGACTGAGGAGACATGCCAAGCAGCCGGACAGCGAAAGGGGGCTCCCGCCAGCAGGATATCAGGGAAACGCTGACAGGTGGGTCTGCCACTCTCTGCGGCGGCGAAGAAGCGGGCGCAGACAAAATGCAAAACCTCGCTGGCGGCGTCCTCGCTGGTCCTGGAAACCTCTCAGGCCCTGACTGGTGAGGATTCAGCTGACGACTCCCAGTTTTCCGCTTCCAGCAGTGGGGCCCCTAAAAGACACCCGGATCCGGGACATGTGCTACCGGCGAAGATGGCTGTGGCGAAGGTGACCACGCCAGGGACGAACTCTGCTGCCTCAGCAACAAAAGGAGAAGATGACCATCTTCCCGCTACAAAAGGCGACTTTTGCAGAATTCTGAACGAACAACGGGAGATACGAGAAATCTGGAAACCAGAAGTGGCTGCGGTTCGAGAAGAGGTCGCTACAGTGCGGGCGCAGGTGGTGGAGGTACAGACGGCGATATCCGAGGTGAAGCTGGACCAAGCACGTCTCTCTGCCCAGGTTGTTGCACTTCAAACACAAGTGGAGGTCCTGACCCACTCAGGGGAAACGTTAGAATCTCGACACAGGCGCTGTAATATACGAGTCAGAGGCATCCCTGATTCGGTTTCAGCTGAGCAGCTCTTGCCCTACGTTACTCGCTTGGCCCTCCAGGTCGTTGGGCTCCTATTAGATAAGCCGGATATCGTTGGCTCAGTGTTCCGGGTCCGGAGACCTGCGTTGTCCCTTACGGGGCACCGAGGCATGTTGTGGTGGCTTTTCGTGATGTGGCTCTCAAGGCGAAAATTATGACTACCCCGGGTGCTCGAGATCCAGTGCACTTTGAGGGCTCCACCTTGGCCCTCTACCATGACCTCCCGTTCCAGACCTTGATGGCCCGCCGCCGTTTTAAAGATGTGACATCTACCCTACGCAGGAAAGGAATTCGCTACCGGTGGGGTCTGGCAGGTACACTGGTGGTAACACACGGTAACGTGCCGTATACGATTACAGACCCCGACTTAGCTTGGTCTGACCTTGCTACGGTCGGTATTTCCCTGGACTCACCGGAGATACAACCGGGCTGAGAATTATCCTGTCCCTACATAAGCCTTCTGTTTTAATTGCTTTTCCGATGAATTCCCCGGATTGTTTTTGTTGTTTTTGATATTTTGATATACGGTTTTGACACGGTTTACTTGCTCCTTGTATGGACTATCCTTTATAACGAGGTTAACCTCCACCGCATTGTTTATCACCCGAGTTTTCCCAATTTTCGCAGGACTATGATACCGGACTTTTCGTCTTCGGTTTTGCTGTCCATATGTGGCCATATATTCGTTTGATTTCATGATCTTCCTTTGTATTTTTATTCCTTAAATAAAGAATTTAAAAAAAAAATATTCCTGTTTTAATTCAATATCTAATAAACCGTTGCTTATAATATTCTGCAGTGAAGAGTCTCTTTATTTTTGGATTTTTTAAGCATTTTTTTAAAAAAATTCAATTATTTTTTTTCGAACTTTTTGCGAACGGCCTGAAAAGTTTGAAGTTCGTCGAACGGGCAATGTTCGAATCAAACTCATGTTCGAATCGAACCGAATGCCCATCCCTAGTCATTGAAGCCACATGGTGGTGGTCATCTTAAGACTCACTGAAGCAACATGTCCGTGGCCATCTTGCATTTTATTACTTTGTATTTCTGTAACGACTGTAAAAAAATTCAATGTTCTTGAACCCAGAACATACTTGAAAACGAGAGAAATCTCAATGTATCCTTCCTGGTAAAATACTTTATAAATAAATAAATAAATAAATCTTAGTGCTCACTGTAGGCACATGGTAATGACATAGCTGTAATTGTACAACCTTCTGCGAAATAATTCATAATTCAATAATTCAAAGCGACGCAAACTATTTTAAAAGGCATATCACACATGATTATAACCTGAAGCGATATCGGACCCAAAACACACATATGACCTACTACTCTTCTATTAAGGTATAACTAATCAGTGGTACTAAAATATATTAAGCCATGCTAGTGAAGTGATGGTCAGTTCATGTAGCCCTTTGCCAATGAAGGTCAGATTTCAGGTGATGATATGTATTCCAGGATACAACCTATGACTCAGCCATGATGCAGATGGACTGGAAAATAGCATGGTACGCCAATATATGCAAGTCCCCAAAGTAGCAGAAGGTTGATATTAACTCCTTCACTGCCAATCTGTAGCACCCAGCAGATTTATGGAAAACACATTTGCATTTTCCATCATATCATACATACATTGAAACTGTGTTTCAAATACAGCTTCAAATATCTAAAGCACATTTTCAAATGTATGCATTATTTGACAGGCAGATGGCACCACCTGCTGGCCAAATAGCACTGCAACATCTCCATAGTACAGCTTGGGAACAGCCCTTCCTTTTCTGATGGGTAAAAAATAAATCCAATCTTTTTAAGTTACTTTGGCATGTTGGGTATGATGCCTGATGTCCTAAAACATTTGAGGCACATTCTGGAGCCCATTTGACAATTCATTTAGTTTGCAAATTAAATTAAATCCCTTTGCATTGCTGCAGTATAAGCCCACAACGAGTATACTCAATATCAGGGCACTAGCAGGCGTTTTGTATGCACAATCTTGGTATTGATGGGTTAAAACTAGAACGACTTTGGCCCTCCTACATTGCACGCACACTGATGGTAGGCGGGCCAATAGCATCTATAGGCATGCAGTGAGGCGTGCTATGCCAGCCTGCAGCATTTAGAGCCACCCACCGCAGGGAGTGCATAGTACGACCCTTTCCATTAAAGGATTATGAAGATTGCAATCCTAATTTTATGATAAAATGCAATTTTCAAGTTTAGAACTTTGATTTTCATATACGCTTCATGTTTGTTTAACATTTATTTATTTACATTTTTAATGAAAATTCTTATTAGCGATGGATTTCTTGAAGAGTCTGAAAGGTTGATCATAACGTTGATATCAAACATTTATTTTGCCGCTCGACATAGAAAGTTGCGATGACAATCAAAAACTGTATTCGTTCTCATTTTGCTGCCAAATGTTACAAATGTTAAAATGCCCTCTGTATCTGTTATCAGTTTCTGAAACACTTTGTTACATTACTTCTAATGCAGCAGAAATTGGGTTCCAGAGGGTTGCAATTCCCAGTAAATGTCAAAAATGCAATAGGTAGAAGAAGAAAGAAAAGAAATGATTTAGCAGCATAAAAAAAAGTGTAAAATGACTTTAAAAATTGGATTAAAATCTTTCCAAATCCTCAAAGAATATTAACAAGAAACAAACACGATAAATGCATAAACCTGACACATGTCCCTGTCTTCCACGTAAAATAATGGACAAACTAACATTTAGCTAGTAAAACAAATGCACAACTAAAAATATCTGCGACATACAGGGTTATTCAGAGAGTGTGAAAAGCAGGAGAATGACTGGAGAATGAAAAATTCGAGGTCAAAATAGCCAATTTGGAAAGTGAGATGAAAGGGAGAATTTTTCTGGTTTGGCTATTTTGACCTAGAATTTTTCATTCTCCAGTCATTCTCCTGCTTTTCACCCCTCTCTGAATAACCCTGATAGTGTTTTATAGCTCAACCAAAAAATTTGGCTCATTCAGATCAGCAAATTTACCAATGCTAATATAGTTTGGAAAAAGAGTGGTACCATGGCAGATGATATTTGCCAGAAAAAAATTATAAATATATACAGTATATATTCATATATTATGTGAGTCTCAGACACTGACCGAGACTTTCCAAAAAGGTACAGAAAAGGTTTTTATTGATGCATAGATCGACGTTTCAGTCACTAAAGGGACTTTCCTCAGGATAACATACATAAATATTGGACATATATATATATTTATATACACATACACAGGGTGTCCATAAAGTCTCTTTACAATTTCAAAAATTTATTACAAAGGCAAATAAGACAAATAAGTGAAAATTATTACAAAATGAGACGTATATATTTAAGATTTTTTTGCCTCATTTAATACACCTCTATATGGGCGCCATTAGTTGCACGAAGCACATCAAGACGGTACTGGATTTTTTGCCATGTTGGCTGTAGCATACCCTCATCAATGGTGGCAATGGTATCAGTGATCCTCTGGTTTAGATTAGTGATGTCCCTTTGTACCTTCGTTCCATACACCATATCTTTAACATAACCCCATAGAAAGAAGTGGAGGGGAGTGATATCTGGTGAACGAGGTGGCCAGGGAATTGGGTCACCCCTTCCTATCTACTGGCATGGAAATGTTTCATTTAGGAACCCACGAACATGCAGTCCCCAATGTGGTGGTGCACCATCTTGCTGGAAAATGATGGTTGGCTGAAGGTCATGTAGTTGTGGTGCCACGTATTCAGTCAAGAGGTCAAGGTAAACATTTGCAGTAATTGATGTCTTGCCAAAGAAAAACGACCAATGATTGGATTGCACATGATCCCACACCACACATTCATCTAAAGCAGAGGATCACTGATACCATTGCCACCATTGATGAGGGGATGCTACAGCCAACATGGCTGTCACGGTGGCCCATGTCCAGGGAAGTGTTGCACCTTCGACCCATGTCCGGGGAAATGTTGTGTCTTCAAACCATGGCCGGGGAAATGTTGCGCCTTCGACCCATGTCCAGGGAAATGTTGCACCTTTGACCCATGTCCGGGGAAATCTTGCACCTTCGACCCATGTCCGGGGAAATGTTGCACCTTCGACCCATGTCCGGAGAAATGTTGCGGCCGTCACAGCAGCTGATATCCAGAAAGCCTTATTCCAGGGTACTGTGTACTACAGGACAGAGAATGGTGCTGCCCGCGAATCAGACGCAGCATGCAGGAAGGACAACCAATCGCAGCACATGACCAGCGATCCTATAGCAGAGCAGGGCGTCTCCTCTGAGCACCAATAGGAAGTGCTGTGGCTCTATTTAAAGGGCTTCCTTTCCCTTAGCAAGTTGCCCTAGCGTGGTTACAGTTACGCCTAGTGCCTTGTTGTTATTTCTGAATTCCTATCTGACTGATTTCCTGGTTAATACGATCCCGGCTTGTCTCGACTTCCCTGTATTCTGGCGCCCTGAATTCTATAACGGACCTCTATTTCCTTAACCACTGCCTATGTGTGTTTTTGTTTGTTTGCTCTGCTTAACCCGGCCATTATTAAGGACCGGCTAGCTAGAGCATTGTGGGTTACTTTATTCTGCAGGTTGTTTTACTTTGCACTCTGCCACTTTCTTAGTGTTCGTCGTTCTCAGTATTACTGACCATAACCCGGCCATTACTAAGGACCGGTTGGTCAGGGTCTGTTGGCTTACAGTCTGCAAGCGGGGTTACCCGATCCTGACATTACGCTAGGGCCATGGACCTTGCAGACGTGGGTCAGCAGCTCACTGCATGTGCCTCTCGTGTCGATGAATTAGACCACCGCATGGATGCCTTTGCTCAGGCTATACAAACTATTCTTGTCCCTACTGCCTATTTGCAGCCTGAACCACAGGTGGCGACCCCTGCCCCAGTCCTGCAATCCCACACACCTGAGGTTGCTTTACTTACCTCCCATGTATCCATGACTTCTCCAATTTCGTTTTGGTGGGGAACAGACTGGGTGTCGTGGCTTTTTGACTCAGGTCAGCATTCATTTTGAACTAAACCCTAGAATATATGTTTCAGATCGTGCCCGTGTGGGATTTATGATAAATCATATGTCTGGTAGAGCCCTAGCATGGGCTAGCCCATTGTGGGAAAATGATGATGCCGTGGTCTATAACTACCACAACTTTGTACGTGCTCTCAGACACACCTTTGATCCTCCTGGTCATTCCAAGAGGGCTGGGAGATCCCTTCTCAGAATTAAGGAAGGTTCCAGGTCTGTTGCAGATTATGCCATAGGCTTCAAAACCCTAGTAGCAGAGGTTGATTGGACTAATGATTGCCTTGTATTGCTTTTCCAGGAGGACCTTTCTGATACTATCCTAGATGAGATAGCAGCAAAGAATTTGCCTGAGGAGTTTTATTTATTTATTTTTATTTATAAAGGATTTTACCAGGAAGGATACATTGAGATTTCTCTCGTTTTCAAGTATGTCCTGGGTTCGAGAAGATATGATCGATTACGTGATTGATATTGATAACAGAATCAGGGATAGAGCTAAACACAGAGAGAGACCCAGAAAAAGCGTTGCTAGGGTTCCTACACGATGTTCCGTTAGCCCACCATCTCGCACTTCACAGGTCTCTGATACCGAACCCATGCAATTGGGTCACACCAAATTGACAGAAGAAAAGAAATCCTATAGGCGTAGAGAGGGTCTTTGCCTGTATTGCGGACTTAGGGGGCACCAACGCCTTAAGTGCCCATCACGCCCGGAAAAGGCTCGCACCTAAGTCCTAGGAGGGGACCGGCCTTAGGTGTTCTCACTTTGTGTCCCAAACCGACCTCACTACAATTACTTCTTGCTGTCTGTCTAACATGGGGTTCTGTCAAATTCGATTGTGATGCATTGCTGGATTCAGGGGCTGCTGATAATCTTATGGATGAGTCCTTTGCCTCAGGTCATCTTGTTCCTCTGTCCCCTAGATCCAAACCCTTAATGGTACAGGCCATTGATGGTAGGCCCCTTGCCTCTCCTGTTATAACCCAAGAGACTAAAGCTATTTCCATGTGTCTTGGGGATCATCATACCGAATCCATAGTGTTTCAAATCATATCATCACCGTCTTGTTCAGTCGTTTTAGGTCTCACATGGTTACAAAAACATAATCCTCACATTGACTGGGTAAAGGGAAAGGTCGTCGCATGGGGTTCCACCTGTTCCTCCTCTTGTTTTCCCTCTATGTTACCTATCAGGTTACTCAATACTCCTACTGCAAAACCTTTGTCTTCTACCGTTCCGGAGCAATATCTGTCTGTGAAACAAGTGTTTGACAAAAAAGAGGCCGTGCAACTAATGTGCTTCGTGCAACTAATGGTGCCCATATAGAGGTGTATTAAATGAGGCAAAAAAAACACCACCTTAAATATATACGTCTCATTTTGTAATAACTTTCACTTATCTGTCTTTTCATTTGCCTTTGTAATAAAATTTTGAAATTGTAAAGAGACTTTATGGACACCCTGTATATATTATACACAACTAGTAATCAGGACTTCACAGGTGCACGTACATCACGCCGGAAACCGATGAGTTGACCGTGTATTGCATGCTGTATAGCCACGATAACCACCAAACACATTGAGCGTACGGCACACTCTATATAACCGTAACAACCAATAACTCCACCACATAAACTAGGTGTATCAACTAGTGCAATTTAAACCAAAAAGAAACATGTTCAGGCTCTAAAGTACAGTAATCTATAATTTGGTTAAGTCCCATCATACACAGTAACTATGGTCACCACAGTGAGTCTATCTATTGCCCGTGTCCATTGTGGACCACTGGGAACTTGTCCGGCTTGCTTGATGGCCAGCTCAGGTTTATGCAAGACCCTCACGAAGACACAAATTTTAGGCAAAAACACTGTTTCTTCTCCACTTCTTCTGGCATTGAAGGGATGAAAGAAATATATACACTCTATTTTGTGAGCTGCTACAGTACATGTGTTTGGAACCTCAAAAGCCCTTTCCAATTATTGCTATAAAATTGCAAAATATATAATATTATTAATTTAATAACTCAAGTTTAATTTAAAAGAATGTTCTTAAACATAAAGAATATTGGTTTATTAGGAACGACCCCGGCTTTTGAATTATTATCTAACGCACTTTTATTTTATTTTCGTGCAGAAAACTAAACTTATTATTGTATACAGCTCGGGAAGAGGGAAAATATGTTTTTGACATTTCTGTTCAAAATAATAAATGGCAGGACATATTGATCAGAAGTAATGAAATATCAGCTAAGTCCACAGAGTCCTCTTTTGTTATGATCATGTGCAAATGCTAACGTTAATCTGTAAACCAATAAGTAGAGCTCAAACAAAGATCATAAAGGCTTGGGGGTTTAGAAAATAATTGCAGGCACTTAATTCAAATGCCAAAACAAAATTGCAGGAAGGATCTGAGTCTGCAAAGAAATATAAGATCAATAAGGGCAGCTTTTTTCTCTCATTGAAGCTTTTGTAATGATTGAAATGAGGGAGGGGAACACAAATTCACAAAAAAATAATCAAAAAATAAATTTCAATACGAAACTGCTACAGCAGCATTATTGGACTGTGCGTCTGGTATGTCGGTGGTGGCAATTTTCATATATTTGTTTTACTTTGAAAGTTTATGCTTTAAATAGTTAACCCATTCACTTCCAGAGGGATTTAAAAAGAAAAATAACTACACCATCAGGAACCAGTAGATATGTGCGTTTCATTTCGTTCCAAATCGCGATTCGCACAAAGTAATACCGATTTGTATTTCGGAAGCACTTACGAAATGACGAATCGGTTCACTCTGAAACGGAGCAAAAATGAAATGGAACAAAACGGAATATAACAAATTGAAATTGTTTTCACAAATCGATTCGTTATCCCTTTTAACTTGTTTCACAAATTCAGCACCTTGTTCCTGTCTATTGGCTGTAGTGCTGAATCTGTTGTATTCAGCACCAGAGGCCATGGACAGCGCCATGGTGCCATTCGGTGTGATTCGGCGGCAGTGAAATTCCCCATAGACAAGTAATGATTAATCTATTCAGAGAATGCCGAACAGCACCAAAATGTCAATGAAATGCCCTGATTTTCGGTGGTTTGTTCAAGAGGTTTAAACAGGTGAATCCCATAGGTTTCAATGTAAAAAAATCCCCGTTTTTATTAAATATTTATTCAACCGTTTATTATTTTCATTTCATGCAAAAAGCCTTTTTATTTATTGAGGTTTTAAGAATTTTTGAGTATTTTTTTTTATTTTATAGGTGAAACTTTTGGATTCCCAATTATTTTGAAATGACAAGGCTTTTTTTTCTTTCCATCGGTCTGGCTGTGTTCGGCGGGTACTGTACTTGGTGCTGAAACCTTTTTCAGCAACAAAGACAGGGGGATCTTTTGTTCCGGAGCCCCGTGGAGCTGCTGTTCTTGGTGCTGAAACATCTTTCAGCACCAAGGAGAGGGGTATTTTTTACTCCAGAGCCCCGGGCACTGCTGTCCATGGTGCTGAAACATATTTCAGCACCAAGAACAGGGGCATTACGTATCTTTTTTTAATCCTAATCTAAGTAATTAATTCATCAGTTTCACATTCCAAATTGAAGAATCAAACCAAAATAGAAAAATAAAAACAAAATAACAAATAAAAACAAAATAACTAATTGAATCGAAATATGAATTGCTAACCTTCTAAAATAACGAATCAATGTGAAATATGTGTCACGGTAACATAACGAATGCACCGAAACAAACTTTATTTTGCCATTTTTTGGATCAACAGCAGTAGGTGATGTGAGAAAGGCTGATCTGGATGGACGTATGCCTTTTTTCAACCTATATAACGATGTAAAACTAAAAACGTAACGAATCGATCCAAAAATATTTTTTTTTTCGTTGTGCACATGTAATTTTTAATTAATTATACGGCATTTTCCTCCAATGTATTCCTTACTGTAATAACCTCTTTGGCAGGCGCATGTTGCCATCTGCTGGCCAAATGGAGTTACTGCAGTTCTAAGGTCTATGCAGGATCAGCTGTGGAAATGTAATTAAGACACATTCCCAGCTGGTTTTAAAAGTGTTACCACCTCAGCATTATGCTCATGGTGCTGAAACCTTACGGATATGTTCTGGGGACCAAATGCAAATTAATTTAATTTGCAATAAACAAAATTTCATTTCATTCTGACTCTGGAACACCATGTAGATTAAACTCGATATCGGGGCACCATACCATTGCCGATCTTGGTGGTGAAGGGGTTAAGGAATTTAATAACAAAATATTTTCTTATAGGTAGATTTAATATGCTGGTGGATTGCATTTTTAAGGGAAGAAATAAGAAAAAGTTAGAAATTTATACATATCTATATACTGTATTCATTATTGACTAATACTTTATATGATTACATGCACAAATAATATGGAGTATTAACCTTACCATGCTCTATTCACCTGCAAAATTTGTTTACTGGGCAGCGTCCTGCAATCCAGCAGTTTACGACATCCTAGAGGTCCCTCCAGGCCAGGGTCTTCATCTGGAATGAACTATGGAGCTCCTCTCATTGGCTGACATAGTTCAATTGAGTACACATGTCCACACTACGTCAAAGCGATCATTGAAGAGGTGAATAGTGTCCATTCACGAAGACGCAGGATAAGTAACACTGTGAAGCTTCTGTCAATGTTTAGATTATTTTGTCGCAACAACCGGTGATTTTCGTCAGTGTTTGCAATTTTGTCAAACACTGTTTTTTTTTTAATAACCCTCCAAATAAAGTCACATAATTGGAGGTGAATGAGTTAAAGAAAAGGCTCTCATTGGTTTATTTGTGTAAGACTTGGCTGGGACTAATCACATAAAACATGTTCTTTTTTCTACAATATTTTTTATAAATATAAACGTTCTATTTTTACTCTTTAAACTGAATTAAACAAATGAATTACAGGTGTTTCTAACATCGTTAGCCTGGCAAAAAATATGAAATAAAAGAGACTGAAAGCTTTTGTTTATGTCTTTCATTATATAGTAAAACATGTATTCATTTTGTGATGACACATACTGTGATGTTAACAGCACTTTCCCCAGGTGGGACTAAGATCAAAGAAATAATTCCATTGCTGCCTTTATATGGTGGATCTCCCTGCACTTATATATTTAAAACAGTAGTTATGATGATGCTTAGAGATAAGGAGATAAGGATAGGTTTGATGGGATTAGGATTTATAAGAATGTGTTATTAGAGGGACCTTTGGTTCAGCGACATTAGGCTAGCTTGAAGTCTTAGGGTAAGGGATGCTGCAGCCTTTTACCCTATGAGAGCGTATGGGAAGAGCTAAGAATAGGCAGAGCCTTCCTTACAGCTTCCTAGACTATTTGTTCCATTATTTGTCCCATTAACCACTTCAGCCTTTTAAACTGGTCAAGCTGTGTGTAGTGCCCTCTAAGGATGTGCCCGCATTTTTTTTCATTTAGTTTAGTTTCGGCACATTCGGTTTTTCAAAAATTTAGTTTCGGATCGTTTCAGCCCATTTTTGTTTCAGCTCATTTCGTTTCGGCTCGGTGTTTTGTATCACATTTTTTTTTCCTCTAATCGGGGAATTTTGGTCTTTTGGATCATCTGTTCTCTTCGTTTCAAAGGGTCCATCCTTGGATTCTCGTTTTGACTTTAGACATATGGTATTACGGATGCTCCGATATTTCGGTTGATACGGTAATCCTGTCGATTCGTTCCTTCAGACGTATCGTTTTTTATGAAAGATCCTTTTTTTTTCTTATGAATACATTTTACAACAAATCCCCATTTTTAAGTGTTTATTAAATATTTCTAAAACAATTTATTATTTTCAATTGCAGCAAATAGCCATTTCTTTTACTATTTTTTTTAGGATTATTTTTGCATTATTCGGGAATTTTATGGTTAATATTTATTTAGGGTTCTTCCTAACTTATTTTAAATGTATAACAAGGTCTGTTTTTTGCTTTGCAGATGCAGAACATATACAGCTGGATTATCTTCTGACAGTCTGTCTGTATGTGTTCTGTTCGGCAACGTATTTTGATATACAATACATTTTGTCAGTATCAGTACCATGGATAGTAGGAGATAATCCCGTTGTATGTGTTCTGCATCTGCAAAGAAATAAACAGACCTCGGTATACATTTAAAATAAGTTAGAAAGAACCCTAAATATTAACTCAAAAATTCTAGAAAAATGGGAGGGGGCGTGGCTAGCCGTGGAGAGGAGAAGATGTGCTTGGCGGAGCTCCGCTTCAGATTCCCATGAAAAGGGAGTTTTTGGCCGGATTTCTTTGCCATTTTTCCTTGCTGAGGTCCCTCCGTGGCTGGCCATAGGATACATCTGTCCGGAGCCTGTTAAGTTCCCCCCTCCGGACCGCAGACTAGCATCTCAGAAGCTGCCGTTGTCCGAAGAACTTTGCCGGCGGCCATCTTGCGGCCTGGCTCCAGGGGGATCCCTTTGCTGGTGCTCCTCACCCTTCTTGATGACTCTGTTCCCGGTGGGGAACTCGGATACGGGCTGACGAGATGGTGGGCCCACATCTCCCAGGCGACGCTAATGGCTCTGAAGAGGAAGCAGCGGGGGAGCATGCGGGGAGCCTGCGGTGCGGTTTAGGTCCTCGTGGTGGAGAGGGGGAGGCTGTGCTGCGGGGCCTGGACGCATGCCTCGAGATCCTGTCAGGGGACGATGACAGCATACTTACCAGAGGTACTTGGTGCAAAATGATGGCAGTGCTGCGAACTTGCAGGATGCCGCAGATGGTGAGTGACATCGAACCCGCGTTGTCCCGGTGTCCTGGTTTCATGGAGGCCGGGCAGCACCCTGAAGAGGAGGGAAGATGCGATGCTGACCCTAGCGACCCGGCTGAGGAGACGTCCCTGGATCCCTGGACTGATGGGGTGATCGGTGGTCCATGTGAGGGTGATGTTCCGGCGGTCTGCGGGGTCTGGAAGGCTGCAGGATTCGCTGGTCTGGCACCGTTTTCCCTCGAGGGCTTACCGTTTTTGGAGGCTTCGGGCCTACCACATGCTGTACCGCGCTTAGGAGCTTCTCGAGGTCAGCTAACATGCCAGGGATACGGGACTGTTATTGCCTACTGCGCTGTCTTATGGCTCGATACGGGCTGAAGCGGACTACCCCATAAGAGATATATTGCTCCCCTTCCTGTTTTGTACTGCGGTGACCTAGTCTCGGTAGACCGGTGCTCTCGAGATGCTTTATGTGGTTACTGATTCTTGCTGAGATTTTTGCGGACTCCGTTTTCAAGACATTTTTCTTTCTCCCCCCTTTTTATGTACTCCTGAACGATGTTATGGTCCTGCTTGCTGAATTTTTGGGTTTAATGTTGTTCGTCTGCTGGAGCACTGGGACTCCCTATCCCGCCCCTTTTTTTTTTTTTTTTTTTGTGTGGGACATTGGGAACTAGCCTGGGTGAGCCGCTAGGGTGGCTACCTAGGCTCTGTCCACCCTTTTGGCCCCAGGTCTCCCGGCCACGTGGCCCCTTCCATGGCCCTCGGTTCCCCTTTGGTTACCGGGGTGAGCCAGGAATGCCACGAATATTTGGCAGTCCTTCACTACCTTCTTTTTTATTACTTTTTTTTTTTTTTTTTTTTTTTTTTTTATTTTTCTGTTTTCCTGGTGCCCCCTCAGCGAACTCCATCGCTCCCTTTTGTTTTTGCTGGATCGACCCTCCTGATGAGTTTCTGCACCCCCCTGTTATTATATACCCCCCTCCCCCAATTTTTGATATTCTTCAGTTTCCCATGAGATCCCCCCTTATGTTTTATGTGATTTCTCTGTATTTTATCTGGCCCTGTGAGGCCACCTGGCTGGTCGGTCTGTGACCCTTTGTTTATTGCAAAATAAAAAATTTGAAATACAAAAAAAAAATTCTAGAAAAATGCAAAAATAATCCTAACAAATAAATAAATGCAGACACTTCTTGCTGTAAGTGAAAAAAATAAATGCTTTAAGATATATTTAATAAAAACAGGAGCTTTGAACAGGAACAAGTGAAAAAAGTGACGGACAATACGAAATTACGAAATCAGCAACGGAACCGAAATGGAACCAAAACGATCCGAAAATACATTGTCCGAAATTAACCGAAACGGAACCGAAATCGTGAATAGAACGAAAATGACACGATTTTACAAATTTCATGTCCATACGACATAATAAAAAAATTTCGTTTCGGATCGGAATTTTTTTTCGGATGGTGTGTATTTCGTTGCCGGTCCAGTTCGGAACATCGGACGAATCTGGAGCACCGAATCGTCCCGTTTCGTGAGAAAATGAATCAGTATGAAACGAAACGCACATCCCCAGTGCCCTCCATCCTGACACATTTGGCAGAAAAACACTGTATAAAGCAGAGGAGTTTCCTCTACTTAGCGCGCATCACCAGGAAGTCAGAATTTTGAATTTCCTGGCTGCCGGTCACCAAATCGAACACTGATGATGTCAACACATTCTGCACCTTGACATCATCTTCTCTCAGAGCATCTTGAGAGAGGGTGGCCAATGGATTGGTGCTGTGTGTGCGTGGTACCCCAGTCCATCAGTTGGCGCAGAAGCTACAGACCTGCGTACATAAATACGCAAGTGCCAAGCGATACGCAACTGTATCATACACTATGCAGGTTGCATGGGTACAGAAATTGCGTAAAAAAAGCTCAAGGAGCTGCTACATTTCGGAATCCCTGAGCTGAAGGGGAGGAGCAGTGCACTGAGGGAGTAAACGGGAGTATGTCCTCCTAACATAAAAAGAAGAGAAAAGAAAATGATTGGGCAGATACTGTCAATACCATTCTCTTGGGATTTCATTAAGACTCTGAGTGAAGATATTTTTCATTATCCTCTTCACTACCACAATTGTGTTTACACAACCATCATCAGCAGACACAGCAGCCCAGGATACTATTAACACGATCTGGGGCTATGCTGTATGACTGCTAATTAAATGATGTTCTTGCAAAAGATTTTAGTTTGCATTTGGGCTCCAAAAGGTGCCCCCAAAGTTTTAGCACTGTGGGCATGGTGCCCGAGGTGCTTACACTTCCTAAAACCAGCTGGGGAGTGTCTCTAATGACTTATCCCCAGTTGATCCTCCACGTAGCTCAGAGCTGAGGTAACTCCATTTGGCCAGCAGGTGGCGACATCTGTCTGACACATAGGTAATTACAGTAAGGCAGTTTCCCAAATGTTTCTTACTGGATAATGAAAAACTAAACTATAATACAGCAAATGGAGAAACGTCACTGTTAAAGGGACACTCTAGGCAACATGACCACCTAAGCTTTTTTAGGTGGTCATGATGCCCAGAGTATGCCCCACTCTGTCCCCCCTCCCTCCGCTCAGCCGATCAGCTGAAAATGCTGAAAACAGCTGAGAGAGGTGGAGAAGTTTACTCCGCCCTCCCAGCTGTCAGTCAGCAGAGCGGGAATCATATTTCCCGCTTCTGCCGACTTTTGCCGAGTAGGAGACGTCATCGCACTTTCAGCGCGATGACGTCTCCAACTCACTGTAGAAGCTGGCGGCTCTCTCTGAGGGTTAGTGTTGCGCGCATCCTCTTGCGCGCAACACTAATCCTCAGAGGGAGCCGGGAGGAAGCCTGCCAATTGGCTGTCTTACGTGAGAGGCGCGCATGCGCGCCTCTCACGTAAACCAGAAGCCAAGAAGCAAGAAGAAGGACGGGAGCGCAAGAGGAGGGAGGTGAGTACGAAAAAAAAAAACACCGCTGGAAACAAGAGGATTTTAGGGTAAGTATTACAGTTACAAAAAAACAAAAAAAAAACGAACGATTTATTAAGGGAGTAGGGATAGATTAAGATTAAAAAACGGGGGGTGATTTTTTATTAGAGTGTCCCTTTAAGCTTCTCCTTCTACGTTTTGAATTTAATGGGGACACATCACTCAGCATGACCACTTTAGCTGGTAATGTGGTCTGGGTGTGCAGAATGTTCCATTAATGAACTACAAAATCATGTCTACCGTAGATACTCGAGTATACCGAAAGATTTTTGTGAAAAAAATTTAAGTAAAAATTGGAGGGGTCGCGGTATATTCGAGACAACTGCAAAAAATCTGTAAAACAAAACTTGACTTGCACAGCTGCGGTCAGACAAGCGCACTAAGTGCGCACATACTGACCCGCCTCTCTGTGTTTCGACGGGGCAGGCCACAAGCTATCACGCGTGTTCGGCGGGGCTACAAAGCACAATCCTCCATAGGAGGATCGAGCTTTGTAGCACTGAGAGCACTAACGTCAGAGCGGAAGGAACTAGACATGTGCATGGCCCAAATTTTCATTTCGCTCAGTTTTGGATTTTTTCGTTACGGTTTGTTTTAGTTTCGGATCGATTCGTTAAGGTATTTTGGGCTGATTCATTAATTCGGACGATCTGTATTTCGCTTTCGGATCGATTCGCTTTTACTCGTTATTTCGTGTTTCGGATCGATTCGTTTTTACTCGTTATTTCGTGTTTTTCAGATCCATTCGTATTTCATTTTTATTACCAATTTCGTTTTTTATTTTGTATTTTATAATGATTAAAAACAAAAAGAAAAAGATACGGGGGACCCTTTCCTTGCTGCTGAAACCTATTCAGCACCATGGAGAGCAGAAATTAACCCCTGACTGGGATATAAACTGTGCCCTGTGAGATGCCATTAACCCATTGCTGTGTTTTGAATTGCATTGATTTTTGTATTTTTCGTCTCTGATCAATTTCGTTTAGTTTTTTCGTTGTTAATGTGATTCGTTTTTTTGGACCAATTTGGAATTTCGGATATGCTTCCGAAAACTAAAATTGGTGGATTTTCGCCCGAATCTCGAATCGGATTAAATGAAACGCACATGTCTAGAATGAACTTCCACTCTCATGGATGTTCCTTCCGCTCTAGAGTACGCTTGTGTGACCCCGACATCTATTTACTTAGACCAGGGTCAAACGAGCGCACTTGAGAGCGGAAGGAACATCCGTGAGGGTGGACGTTCCTTCCACTCTGACGCCCATGTGGACACCTCGCTGAGCGCAGTTGGTGCACTCAACGCTACAAAGCTCGATCCAGTTCTGCGCCTCGCGTTATATTCGAGGCTCAAGATCCTCACATCTCAAGATAAATTTCTATCCATCGCGTATCTACGGTAATCCTTCAAGCAACAAGAACCCAGAGGTTTACAATACAGAATAACAGGATTGCGAAGGGTTAAACGTATTCCTCAGATGCTCAGCAACTGCTAGTTAAAAGCAGAAAAAGACAAAAACGGATGAACTCTAGCGTCAGAATAATAATACAACCTGAAAACCACCGTCCATTTTCACCGCACCTGTTCCTTAAAGTGCTGCCCTGTAATTTCCCAGAACCATTTGTTACCTGTTAGTCATTTCTACCATCAAACCTTCATTATGTCCTCACTCGCCGTCATTTCCCGCCCGTGACATCTATAGATTGCCCGCGGTCTTCAATTTACATTGAATTTATTTTTCTCCAGTCGTCTTCGGGTGGGGGAGAATAATATCCGAAGAGACGCGCTCGGTCTGGCTTCCGAGAAGCTGCGTGACTAGTTGACTTGAAGCGCAGCCTTTAGCGTGGAAACCAACGATCGTCAAATTCTCGGCAACTTTCTTTCCCCGGTAAATGTCAGAGTGCCACTCTTTTTTCCCTCGTGTTTCTTATATTAATTGTGATGTTGCCAGGGGTCTCTAAAACCCAGCAAGGTGATCAAAAATACCTCTCACTCGCTGTATTTCCTAATACCGTTGCTACAGTAACCTCCGCAAAGATTTTTTATTATTTTTGACTGAAACCTGAAGTGGCCCATTATTCCTACGGTTTGTTATATCTAGCGAGAGAATAAAAATCCTGGAAAAAAGTCACAAAATCATTCTGTTCTTCAAATGATTAAAAACATGGATAGAGTAAAACCTTTCACTTTGCCTACGTGTGCAACCGGCCCGAAGTGTATCGGTGTCGGATATACGGTCCCCTGTCTAATTTGGGTTTGTGGAACCATCACCGCTCGTTGACTTATAATGGATGAAACAGAAAGTCCAGGGTCTTCGTCAGAGGACAAAAACCAGGACTATGACCAGGGGTTAAGTCCTAAAAAGTGCAAGGACTATTATTTACATTGGTGGAACTGTGTCTTCGCCTAGATATTTGTAGACTGACTAGTCGTCTTTTGATTTTCCCTCTGTTCCCTCCCCATCCCCCTGTCACTGCCCTCGCTGCCATCGGCAGAGAAAAGGCAAATCAGGCACTGCCACACCCTGTATACTACCTAGACAGTGCATGAAAGGTGCTGCCCTATACTGAACTGACGTTTCCTGCTACTCCACAACAAACTCAGGTGGACATAATCAGCTGGCCAGTGTGCTTCTACTAAAGAAGGCCGCAACCTTCCCAGGGTGCTTCAGCAGTGAGGCTCTATTCTCAGTGAGATCCTGTTCTTCTGTTTAGCCGTATCTGCCTACCTGTGCATCAGACCCCTGCTTTGCCTACTGGATTGCCGCTCTCTGCCAGTCCTTGACCCACGGATCGCCAGCTGACTACTCTTCTGGATTACCCTTCTATTTGATATTGGATAACCCCACAGCCTGCTGTGACCCTCATTTACCTTGCAAACCTATTGCTTCATCATCTGAGACCCTTCTTCATCTGAGACCCTCCTTCATCCGATACCCTGCTTCATCCGAGACCCTTCATCATCCGAGACGCTCCTTCATCCGAGACCCTCCTTCATCTGAGACCCTTCGTCATCTGAGAGACCCTTCATCATCCGAGACCCTCCTTCATCTGAGACCCTTCATCATCCGAGACCCTCCTTCATCTCAGACCCTTCATCATCCGAGACCCTCCTTCATCAGAGACCCTTCATCATCCGAGACCCTCCATCATCTGAGACCTCCTTCATCCAAGACCCTCCTTCATCTGAGACCCTCATTCATCTGAGACCCTTCATCATCCGAGACCCTTCATCATCCGAGACCCTCCTTCATCCGAGACCCTCCTTCATCCAATACCCTCCTTCATCCGATACCCTGCTTCATCTGAGACCCTTCATCATCCGAGACGCTCCTTCATCCGAGACACTCCTTCATCCGAGACCCTCCTTCATCTGTGACCCTTCGTCATCCGAGAGACCCTTCATCATCCGAGACCCTCCTTCATCTGAGACCCTTCATCATTCGATACCCTCCTTCATCTCAGACCCTTCATCATCCGAGACCCTCCTTCATCTGAGACCTCCTTCATCCGAGACAGCCTGTTGTGACCCTCATTTACCTTGCAAACCTATTGCTTCATCATCTGAGACCCTTCTTCATCTGAGACCCTCCTTCATCCGATATCCTGCTTCATCCGAGACCCTTCATCATCCGAGACGCTCCTTCACCCGAGACCCTCCTTCATCTGAGACCCTCCTTCATCCAATACCCTCCTTCATCCAACACCCTCCTTCATCCAATACCCTCCTTCATCTGAAACCCTTCATCATCCGAGACCCTCCTTCATACCATCATCAGAGACTCTCACTGTGTGTATCACAGACCCTCATCATTTGCCAATTCCATACCCTGTGTCAGGGTGGCACCTGGCATATGCCGTGGTGGGACCCAAGTTCAAGGGGTTTGAGCCTTTAGTGTAGGGATATGCAAGTTGTACCTTAGGATAGGCTGGCTGATGCAGGGACTAATCCATGGCGTGGTACATAAGCATATAGAGATAGAGTGGTTTGGACAGTCCGTAGATCAAGGGCTGGCGGCAAGTAGGCAAAGTCAGTAGGTAAATGCAGGTGGTCTGGTACATGGTATAACTTAAGCAATAGGACAGGTCTGCACAGCATCAGAGATGGACTTGTAATGCAAAGTCAAGTTGCATAGGGGGGAGTGACTCTTTTATTCACAGACAGGGGGTGTGGTGTGTGTTTGTGCTTCACTGTTAACCCACTTCAGTGCTGGATTGGACTGAGGCAGCACTTTTCATGTATACACACCTGCAGGTATGGTTTATTGCACATGCACAGGTACTGATACCTGACACCCTGCTGCCTGATTCCCTGTGCCTTGGACTCTCCCTCTCACCACTAGGGATGAGCTGTTCGGGTTCGGACGGTTCGGAGTTCGACCCGAACTTTGGCAGTTCGAAAGTTCGCGAATTTCGAACTTTTTGGGCGTGTTCGGTTCGGGTTCGAAAAAAAAAAAAAATTGAAAAAAGTATAGAAAATGCTTAAAAAAATACTAAAAAAACTAGAAATAAAGAGACTCTTTACTGCAGAATATTATAAGCAACGGTTTATTAGATATTGAATTAAAAACTAATGTGTACGTGGAAAGATTATCAACTCTAAATGACCTCTGTTCACAAATGGGCATAACACCAGGTGGTTTTAGTCTGGTAATCAATTTGATACATTGTACAATATACTGAGGGTGGGGTGATGTCTGCTTCTGATTGAGATTTGAGAATTAATTTCCTTAAAACATCCTAATATGCTGCAATTAACTGGTGTTTGAAAAAAATCTAAAGCAATGTTGTTTTTCACCTCGGGATTAAACATTCACAGGGTTATTCAGAGAGCGGTGAAAAGCAGGAGAATAACTGGAGAAGTGAAAATTCTAGGTCAAAATAGCCAAACCAGAAAAATTCTCCCATTTATCTCACTTTCTAAATCGGCTATTTGGTCTAGATTGTTCTCTTCTCTTGCCAGTTCTCCTGGCTTTCACCTCTCTCTCAGGGTTGTTCAGAGAAAGGTGAAAACCAGGAGAATGGCAGGAAAAGAGAACAATCTGGACCAAATAGCCGATTAGGAAAGTGAGATAAGGCTAGGGTCAGACTAACGCATTTTTCGCAGCGACCGTCAAAAAGTGCGTCCGAACGCATTGCTGTATTTTTTCACAGATTGTGCGAAAACGGTCATACGATGCGCATTTTTGTGCGTGATTTTTTACGGATCCAAACCAGGAAACTTTGGGTGTCTGGACGTTATGTTGGCCGGACATGAGCAGGGACTGACGTCTCCAAATCACGCACACACGTCGCTAGTGGACGCAGCGCACTCTGTATGTCTGTACTAGCGGTTCTGCGTTCTCGAAAAAATGCGTTCACTTTCCACTTGCGTTGCGCAGCCGGACTTTCGTGCGACTGTACTTCGTATATTGGCCGTCATTGCCCGTCATTTGCTGCTAGTGTGGCCGTGATTAAGTGCGCCTAAACGCACGTTAAAAATTCGCTAGTCTGACCGTAGCCTAAATGGGAGAATTTTTCTGGTTTGGCTATTTTGACCTAGATTTTTCCATTCTCCAGTCATTCTCCTGCTCTTCACCGCTCTCTGAATAACCCTGACAGGGTTATTCAGAGAAAGGTGAAACTCAGGAGAATTACTGGAGAATGGAAAATTCTAGGTCAAAATAGCCGAACCAGAAAAATTCTCCTATTTATCTCACTTTCCAAATCGGCTTTTTGGTCTAGAAGTTTCCATTCTCCTGCTTTTGACCGCCAAAAAATCAGTAAACTTTTTCTGCGTGTCCGAAAATGTCTCCTCTTTTCATACAGACTGCCGCCCCAAGCAGTTGTTTATGGATAGATTAAAGGAAAAGCATTTACCGTCATTTGAAATGTCATTTTTTGGTTTTTACATATTTCTATACATCCTAGAAATCCGCCACTTCACGGGCAGGTTATGGGGACCTCCTAGGCACGATATTTGAAGGAATTTTTCATTTTTATTTTTAACCATTATTTCATGGAAAACTCACTGTCCCTTTAAAAACTTTTTTTTAAAACTTTTTGTCCTTGTTTCCTGTCCCCCAGGGCACTACCCGGACCCCCATACACCTTGTATGGCAAATATGTAGCATATATGCCCTCTTGGAGGGCACTCTAAAAAAACGAATTTTCAGCCCCATTGACTTGCATGGGGGTTCGGGTTCGGTCCCGAACAAATGGGAAGTTCGGGCTCGAACCGAACTCGGGGAGTGTTCGGCTCATCCCTACTCACCACCCTGGACTTCCACCTTCATACTAGTGATTCGATCTTCAGCCCCGATCCTACCCCGTCCCTTTGTCTGTTAACCTCTTCCCTCTCCTGTCTCTGTGTATTCCCCTTGTATCTGTCAGCACTGTTCCAGTGCAGTCCACCTATCTAGTTAACCCCTTCCTGTCCTGTTTCTCATTTTCCCCTATGTCTGCTAGTCAGCCCTTTTCCAACCTTGCCCCTCATCTGTATTGTGCTACCCTCAATAAACTACCTTATTTGCCATATTACTGTCTCCAGCGTGTCACTGCACCCCTGGGCTCGTGCCCCTTGCCCTCCTGGGTTGGCTGACCATTGACACCCCCGATGTCATAAATACCTCCCATACACAGCCCAAACTCCTTAACTCTGTCTCTTTCTTCATACAGCTTCCCATCCACAGCCATTACCCTTTCCTCCAGCTGCATTTTCACTCTGCAGTCCCTCCCACTTGCCCCATCCACCCTCCCACCTAGTCCTAGACCTAAACTCATAGCTCTCCCTACCAGTTGCTTCCACTTTTCTTTCTAATTACCCTAACAAAAATGCAAAAAGGTCTTTAATAAGTAAAAAAAATAAGATTTAGCAAAAAATTAAAAGAATACAAGGTCTTTAAAAATTTATTTTTAAAAAAAATATATTTATTTATTTTTGCATTGAAACCTGAGGGATTGTACTGTTTAAATCTGTTTAATTGAAACACCAAAAATCAGGGTATTTGCAGAAATTTCAGTACAAACTGGCATTCTGTGAATAGAAGACACGTTAGTCTTCTATAGGACAATTTCGGTGCTGCCGAATGATTGTAATTTGCTGTCAATTCACCAGTATTTGGCAAATTGACAGCTTAGTGAAAAGGAGAATTGACCATATTTGGGTCAATTATTCTCAATGTATTCCTTACTGTAATAACCTATTAGCGGGCAGATATTGCCATCTCCTGGCCAAATGGAGTTACTGTAAATAGAACTAAAGTTCAAGGCTCCGTACATTGGCTGGGGCAGCCTGAACTAACAGGACATTTCATAGCGGATTTTACATAGTTTTAGCACCTTGGGCACAATGTCCATGGGGTTAAAACTTTGAGGGCACCTTCTGGAACCCCTAAGCAATTTTTTTTTAATATAAATGTTTATTTATGCAAATTCAATACAGGGGAAAGGCATTCGTTCATAAAGCAGTATTAAACATTGCAAAGTCAGGGACAGAAAACTGGCATCAGCAACTCACACAAGCCAGTATCCTGACCACATATGAAAGGCAGACAATTTTAGAACTATAAAGATATCCAACAAAGGAATATAATTTGCTTTTACCCTGCTCACCGGCAGATCAATATAACTCGGTATCAGGCGCCT
This sequence comes from Leptobrachium leishanense, assembly GCA_009667805.1. NCBI lineage: Eukaryota > Metazoa > Chordata > Amphibia > Anura > Megophryidae > Leptobrachium > Leptobrachium leishanense. Next base: position 314,324,863 of record CM019067.1, read on the forward strand.
GTTGGTGCTTTTTGAAGCCCTGCTCTGTGCATCTCAATCTCAGGAGTGAAGGGGTTAAGCACAAAATCGTACAAATGGTACTTATCTTGATCACAATAGTGTAGGGGTTAATTCAGGTCTTCAAAAGCACCATCTCTCGCCTGATATTGAGTTGTCTCTATCTGCAGCTGTGCAGGACAATAGGAAACAAATTTTGTTTGCCTTTGGGCTGCAGAAGGTGCCCCCAAAGATTAGGTGCTAAAACTGGTTAAAATCAGCTAACTGATTTAACAACTTGGTTATTTTTATATTTTATTGATGCTATTTATCCCTATTGTTGGTTGCCCGCTGTTATATTTTAGTATCCAATAAATTTCATTTAAAAAAAAAAAATCAGCTAACTGAATGTCCTTATCAGACATTCAGCAGCCGATGCAGGGAACCATGAGCTGCAATTCTATATGCAGTAACTCCTTTTGGCCAGTAGATGGCGACACCTCCCTGCCAAATAGGTTATTATAGTAAGAATTACACTGGGAATATTCCCAAATATTTCTTACTTTATAATTAATTAAAATGATTTAAAAAAAAGCCACTATTTCCTGACAATAGTTTTTGGAATATCACTTGGTCGTGAAGGGGGTTAATGTATCTAGAAATAAGTATATATTGTAATACGTCTTTTAAATAATAAATAAGATACAGCAGTGCAATAATTTACCCCCGTTATGTACAGATCCCATTATCCCATTGCAGGTGTCAATTTAGGCTGGCGGCACACGAGCAGAGGAAGGAACATCCGTAAAAGTGGACGTTCCTTCCACCCTCTGCGCTCAGCGTACAAAGCGCGATCCTCCTATGGAGAATCGCGCTTTGTATCCTTTCAGCGTCCGTTAAGGCTAGGGTCAAACGAAAGCATTTTTACACGCGAACGTAAAAAAGTGCGTCCGAACGAATTGACGTATTTTTTCACGGAATACGCGAAAACGGTCATACGATGCGCATTTTTCGTGCGTGATTTTTTCAGATCGTCAATAAAACTCTTTTTGCGTCTGGACGTTATGTAGGCTGGACATTAGCAGCATCTGACATCTCCTAATCACGCACACATGCCGCTATGCCGCAGCTGCGCACTCTGTACGTCCGTACTAGCGGTTCGGCGTTCTCGAAAAAATGCGTTCGTTTTCCACTTGCGTTGCGCGGCCGGACTTTCGTGCGACCGTACTTCGTATATTGGCTGTCATTGCCCGTCATCTGCTGCTAGTGCGGCCGTAATTATGTGCGCCAGAACGCACGTTAAAAGTGCGCTGGTCTGACCCCAGCCTTAGCTTTTTGACGGGGAGGGCTTTTTCACGTCCGGTGGAGGGCTTTCCCCGTCAAAAACACACGGACGCAGGGAATTTGAGCCATAAATACGCTCGTGTGCCGGGGGCCTAAAGGTACCAGCTTGTGTTGTGAGTTTGATGGATTCTCACACCTGACTTTAGAAATCTGTAAACTCAGCAATTATTGTCTACTATTAAATGGCACATCACATGAAATGACATCTGTCAGGGCTGCGTCTAGATAAATCCTGTATGATATGAACGCCTCTACCGCAAAAAAACTTGTGGTGCTGTTCAGATTTTTTTAATTATTATTTTTGATTATTATTATTATTATTCATTTAATTTTTTTTTTAGAATGGCGATCAGGCTGGATATCGAGGGATGCTAAAAAAAAAAGCTTCATTAGAAATGTTTTGATTGCGATTACGCCCAGTCATTAGGTATAACCTTTTAGCCCAAATGGAAATTTCTTCACAGAGCCCCCCAGCCCCATCCTCCGGAGGCCAAGTGCAAGGTTAGCATAGCCATAAAACCACCGGACACTTGTTTCTCACTCTTCTCAGCAAATTAAAGTTTTATGGTATTGTATTAAAATTTACAGTGGAGGTCAAGGCAGGAGCAGATTGGGATGAAGCGATACATCTAATGAAGGATTTACAGTGATGGCTTAAATGTGACTCTTTTATTACATCACTGATTTGGAAGAACAGATAAATAAATACAATCAGGTCTGCAGTCTAATTCAACAGGAACAACAACTTTTTTTTTCTGGATAAAACGATGTTTTAAAACAATGTTTTAAAACATTGAAACATCTGCTTAACTCCTTCACTACCATGATTGTGTGTATAGGATCAGTGGTAACAGACGCATCAGCCCGAAATCATGTTAACACGTTCTGGGGCTGTGCTGTGCGATTACAAATGAAATTTTGTTTGCTTTTGGGCTTCTGAAGGTGTCCCCATAGTTTTAGCTTCGTGGACACTATTTCCAAGGTGCTAAAACGGTTTACAATCGGCTAAGGAATGTCCTGTATTGGACTTTGCCCAGCCGATGCACAGAGCCTTGAACTGCAATTCTAACTGCAGTAACTCCATTTGGCCAGTAGGTGGCGATTTCTGCCTGCCAAATAGGCCAGTAAGGAACAAATCGTGAATATTCCAAAATATTTCCTACTTTATAAATAATTAACCTCCCTGGCGGTCTATTTCTTCAGCAAAATCTTTGCTGAAAGCAGTCTATTTTTTTTTGCCCCCCCTAGCGACATCCCGAGTGTAGCTTGGGGTTAAATTCCTATGTTGGAAGCGGTAACCTTGAGCAACACTCGGGATGCCGCTGGATACATTACCTCTCCCTGCGCTCCCTCGATGTCCCCAGCTGCCTCCTCCGGCGACAAAGACCTTATACTTCCTGGTTTCCTCCTCACGAGAAGGAATCCAGGAAGTAGGAGGTCACGATCGCCGGGGGAGGCTGTAGATATCATCGAGGGAGCGCACAGAGAGGCAATGTATACAACCCGAGTGTGTCTCGTGGGGTTACCGGTCTCAGCAGTGAAATTTAACCCCGAGACACACTCGGGATCACCGCCAGGGAGGTTAAATATGATTTTCCAAAAAAAAACCTCTGGTTCCTGTTAGTGGGTTTTTGAAAACTCATTTGGTTGTGAAGGGGCCGGGATACTGTTAACATAGAAACATAGAAAAATGTCGGCAGATAAGAACCTTTCGGCCCATCTAGTCTGCCCAATTACATGGATACTTTACCTGGATTTATCTTTTGTTTAGGATAGCCTTATGCCTATTAGGCTTGTGCACCGATTTTTTTTTCGGTTCGATTCGGTTCGATTTTTCGGATTTTTAAACTTTTCGATTCGGCTCGTTTCGACCGATTTCGGTTTCGATTCGATTCGGTTCGACCTGTTTTTCGGGTACATTTTTTTTTCGGAATTTCGACCATTTTTCGTATTTTCGTGTCACTGTGCTCGTTTTTTGTATCGACTTTTCTTTTTTTCGAAAAATTTTCGTTTTTCAGAAAATTTTCGTTTTTACAAAATTTCGTTTTTCGGAACATCTGTTCTCATTTGCCACATTTCAAGCCCATTCGAAAAATCCGAAAATATTTCGTTTCGGCTCGGAAAACATTTCGGATCTGAACTTTTCGGATCTAAAATTTTTCGGAAATTCGGCCGCATCCGAAAACACGAATCGGGAAATTTCGTGAAAATTCCGAAATTCCGAAACCCGAAACGCACATCCCTAATGCCTATCCCATGCTTGATTAAATTCAATCACTGTTTTGGCCTCTACCACTTCAACTGGAAGGCTGTTCCATGTATCCACCACCCTCTTAACACGATCTGGGACTATGCTGTATCACTGCAAATTAAAATTATTTTCTTGCATACTATTTTCATTTGCATTTGAACTCCAGTAGGTATCCCCAAAGTTTTAGCACCGTGGGCATGCTGCCCGAGGTGCTTACACTGCTTAAAACCAGCTGGGAAATGTCCCTAATGGACTTTTCCCCATCTGATCCTGCATAGAGCTCAGAACTGCAGTAACTCCATTTGACCAGCAGGTGGCGACATCTACCTGCCAAATAGGTTATTACAGTAAGGAATAAATTGGGAATATTTGCAAATATTTCCTACTTTATAATTAGTTAAATATGAATTTCCAAAAAAAAATAAACACAGGTTCCTGACAGTGGATTTTTGGAAACTCATTTGGTGGTGAAGGGTTAAATTTGATAGTTCTCATAACTAATTATATTTCTATAGATGTATCAGATTTTTAAACAAAGACGACGAACAGGAAGCCTACACAGCACAACAAAAGGCAATAATACAATATGATTTTTCTTAACCCCTCCACTACCTAGTGATCAGCCATAAAACCACTGGCAGGATCCAGTGGTTTTATGGAAAACTACTTTCTATTATCCAAACTGTATACATAATGTAGCTTCTATCCATACATTTCTACAATACAATCTACTACAAGATGTTCAATTGACAGGCAAATGGATCCCCCTGCTGGTCACGTTTTGCTACTGCAGCATTTGTAAGTGAGACAGGCAGATAGGCACTGTGTCTGTTAGGGGCTCAGACAGCAGGTCCAAGAGCTGCAGCACAACAGATGTGATTTCCAGTGTGCTGGAGCTTTAGAAAGATGTTCTGGAGATCATATGCAAATTAATTTTGCTTGGGAAAAAAAAATCAACAAAATTCTTGTACACTGCTCCATTAAAACACCAGATCGAGTTTACTCCACGCTGGGCTGCTGCAGCAACTTTTGAAGATTGAGTATACTCATTCATGGTACTGAAGGGGTTAAATTAACTAGTAGAAGTTTTGGATAAAAAAGCAGAAATTGCATGAATAAAGAATATCCAATAAAACAGCAACTCCTGTTTTCTATAATTTCGGACTAATGAAACCTGAATAATTTGGCCATGCAACTTCATTTTGCATTGGAGACAAAAGTGGTTATTCAGAGAGCACTCAAATGTCACCGACGTTTCGGTGCTCTCTTGTACCCCGCGTTTGGAGTGCAGGGAACGGAGTGCAGGGAACGGACCTGAAAATCTGTGGCAAAACTGCCAAAAAAATCACCAGAAATCGATTATCGATCCGATAAAATCCCGAACGCACCCGACAATCTGCCACAAACCCACCGAACGAGTCCGAAAAAAAACGTTATTTAAAAAAAAAAAAGGAAAAACTAATTCGCAGAAAAAATCCCAAAAAATGCTTAAAAGATCTTTAAAAAAATTATAAATAAAGAGACTTTTTGCTGCATATTATAGAAATAAACGGTTTAATAGATATTGCGTTAAAACGGGAATATTTTTAACATTGAAACCTATGGGGTTTGCCTAAATAAACCTGCCGAATGAAAACACCGAACAGCAGGGCATTTCCCTGACATTCACTGCTGTTCTGTGTTCTCTGAATAGAGTAACCATTGCTTCTCTATGGGGGATTTGCTGCCGAACAGGCACTATATTTTGCTGTTAAGTAACCAAATACTTAACGGCCACAAAACGTGGAAATTCACTGTTCAGTGCATTTTTGGGGCAAGTTCGGATCTTTGTGAATAACCCTGATAGCCCTCATTTCGTTTTTCCTACATCCCATGATGAGGACATTGAAAGCGTAACAAAAGCTGTTCTAGATAAAGGTGTAAATTAGGGATGTGCATGGCTGAAAAATTTGTCTAGTTTAGTTTCATTACGTTTTTAAATAATTTTGTTTTCAGAATTTCGGAACTAATTTTGTTTTGTTTCGGATCGATTTGAAATTTCGTTTCGATTTTGTATTTCATATATCGATTCGATAGTTGATATCAATTCGAATTTTGGATCACTAAATAAAATCCCAATTAATCAATAGTTGCTGTTAAAAGAAAAGCTAGGGTTACATTTTAAGCTGTGTCACAGATTTAAACAGTGAAACAAAATTAATTTGTTTCATAAAGTCCTTTGCTGACTATTACTTGTATTTTCAGCTAAGATCGATTCGATAGTTGATATCAATTGGATAGTTCATTTCAAATTCGATAGTTGATATCAATTATTAAAAAATTTTCTTTTATGATGATGACACAGTGTAAAACGAAATAAATTCGTTATATACCATTTCGTTTCATTTCGAATTCGTATCGTATCGATTCGTTATTCAGAAGTACTTCCGAACTATGAATTATCAGATTTCGTTACAAATTCTGAATTTTTCCGAAATTAATGCACATCTCTAGAGTAAATGTGACGACATATTGAACCTACAAATGATATCTATCAGTTACAGGGGTTATTCACAAAGCACCGAAATGTTGGTGCTTTGCACTTCGTCAACCAGTTGGCGAATTCACTATTCACCGCAGGGTCACTGTAGTGCACCAAAGATGGAGTCGCCGAAGACCGCCAAACTTCAGGAAATAATAAAAAAAAAGGAACTCTCCTATTCTCCTAATAGGTGTTTAAACTGATAAAAAATTCAATAAAATGTGTCTAAATAATATAGAAGGTCATTTAAAAAATAACATAAATGTCTGTTACAGAATTTTAAAAAAAAGCATTTTAAAAAAATTGGGAATCAAAAATTTCTTCAAAAAAATGCAAGACAATGTTCTAGAAAAATAAATAAATAGATGTTTTGCTGAAAATGAAAAGAATAAAATTTTAAAAAATAATTAAAAACGATAATATTTTTATACATTGATTCCTATGGGATTCTCCTGTTTAATAGGATTGCGCGCCCTCAATAAATTAGTTTTGTTTCGTATTTCGTGTCTGAAACTGAATTCGGATTCGCACGAAATACGAATTTTCGTTAGATTCGTTCACTTTTCGTAACAATTACGACCATTCGTTATGATGAATTTAAAAAGCAAAAATACATTTCTTAATATGGCAGTCGATGGTAGTTTTTTTTTTTATACGAAATTTGAAGAATTTCGGTGAAACGTAAACTAATCTAATATATATTCGTTTAGTACCTCTGTCTCTGACTGAAGTTGAACAACATAAATTAAATTTTATTTTTTTTTAAATCAGAAATACGAAATTGCGTTAACGAATTTAGGTTCTGAATTTCGTAACAACGGGAACGTGACTGGTGGATGACCTTTCCACCACTCCTGTGCTGTGCTGACTTCCTGGGTCTGTGCTTCTGCTGTGCTCATTATGAGGGGTTCCCACCATCCCTGTGCTCTGCTGACTTCCTGGGTCTGTACACCTGCTGTGCTCATTATCAGGGGTTCCCACAATGGTCGAACGAACAATGTTCAATTCGTACTCATGTTCAAATCGTACCTGCGGACCCTACTGGTGACTCCCATTTCAAATATTAAAAAAGGTAATTTAATTTCATCATAACGAATAATCGTAATTATTATGATAATAGAATGATATTAACAAACATTCTTATTTCATCCGATTCTGAATCTCCCATCGACTACCAGTCTCCCACTCCCATATTAAAAAAAGGTAATTTTCCCAACCCTCCCTCAGCAGCAGAAGAAAACCTCTGATTGGTCAAACAGTCACTTTTCTGTTGTAACGAAATTCGGATTCGGAGCCAAAATTCGTTAACGGAATTTCGGATTTCGGATAAATTCAGAAGCATAGCAATTCGTATTTCAGATGCTTCCGAATCTACGAATTTTAGGAAATTCGTACGAATTTAGATTCGTAACGAAACGAATCACACATGTCTAGTGTTTAATCCTGTTGAACTGAAACTCTGAAAATATTGGCATTTCACTGACACTTCGGTGCAGTTCGGCGTTCTGTGAATAGATTAGCCATTACTTCTCTAGAAGAACTGCCACGAAACTGCACCGTATGGTTAAATTCACCATTCGGTGCAATTCGGTGGCAAGTTTGCCGCTTTGTGAATATCCCCTTGTATGTTTCTTCTTTTGGGGAGCTTCCGTGCAATGTGGTTGTGCTAGCTGTCCACACTTCATGTAACCCACATCCGTTCATCACTATTTACATGATTCTTCCCGCAAAGAGCATGATGGAGCAACATGGATATGAAATCGTGTGGGATTTTAGAAATATCGGATTTTCCGTGCCTGCAGTACAAATTAAACCTCCAATAACTGGTTTCATTATTTGTTTTTGTTTATTTAGTGTTTTTTTGTCCTATACGTATTAATTATACAATCGGGAAGCTCTGGTAATACACGTACGTACGTCTCAGGAAACACATGAAAAAAAGAGAGAAATTTCAATATATCCTTCCAGGTACAACATTTCTCTAAATAAATAATGAATAATGTGTGCTGGCGCTGGCAAACCTAGTCAGGTGTGAGAGCTAAGCATAATACTGACAAAATCCAAGCTCTAGGGTTTTCAGCGTATTAAAAATGCATGTTGTTTGAGTCATGTTCCCTTATTATATCAATGAAATAATGTAGCTGTTCTCCAGTAATGTGGCTGGTCTTCAGCATACAACAATCAATATTCAACCTTGTTAAATAATTAACACATTCCTCAACAAGTAATAGATTGAAAGCTTGTGTATATGTGTGTGTGTATATGTATATACACGGCCTACCTAATCTATATGTATATATATATGTATATAAATATATATAAAAATTGTAGATACTGGCTGCACATGCTTAAAATAAAATAACAAACTTTATTAAAGCATTAAAATAATGACCGACGTCAGTCATTATTTTAATGCTTTAATAAAGTTTGTTAGTTTATTTTAAGCGTGTGCAGCCAGCATCTACAATTTTTCTATATTATCATGTTTTTGGCTTGCACCGCTCTGTGATATCAAGATATAATTACTTTGGCGTTGAAGTTGGAGAAGGAGCTGAGGGAATATAGGATTTCTTATATATATATATATATATATATATTGCTGTGATGTGCGAGTGGCTTCTGCAATATTAAACATAACAAATTATAGCGTGGAGACTTTTTATCTCACTTTTTGTCCTCCACCACAACCTATGTACAACACATATGTGACAGCAGCACTGCACAGCACAACAATGCCACACACAACATCAAGGGCTCACACCTTTGCACGTCTACCACTGTGATATACATTATCCAGTGCATGACGTGTGATAAGGGCTGCTATATTGGTGAATCCAGCCTTAAACTAAATCTCAGGATGAACCAGCACAGACACTCCTTCAAGAACCACCAGGAAAATACATATTGTATCCCGGTGGAACATCACTTCAATCTAATCGGCCACTCCATCCAAAACCTCAAAATTAAAATGCTCAAAGGACATTTTAAAAACCACCGTGAACGCAAAACATATGAAATGAAAATGATCACATATTTTAACACCATAAATGCTGGACTCAATATCGATTCTGGGTTTTTAACCCATTATCATAACGTCACATAACATTCTAAATTCTGGCTGATGTTTTGTTTTTTCTTGATTTCCTTTTTTTTTTTCCCATGTCTCTTTCAGCCTTCACTGTTTTGTGTTTTTGTTTTTTTCCATTTTTTTTTCCTTGTATGATCTTATCTCTGTTGTTTTATTATGGGCCCAAGATCCCTCATGCGTTTATTGTCCCATTTTGAACATACCATTTGACTCTCACTTTTTACGACATCTAACACCCCCACCCATGTGACCCTTAATGTCCTAATGTTCAATTCTAGGAACTGATCAGTAAGCATCCAGACCTGAGGAAGAGAGGATATACTCTCGAAAGCTGGTCTTTTAAATGTAACGTTAGTCCAATAAAAAAGATATCACTACGTACTGCTATACTCGTGATTTTATATATATATATATATATATATATATAAATATCTCAAGTATAGCAGTGCGTAGCGATACCTTTTTTATTGGACTAACGTTACAAAAAAAGGTATCACTACGTACTGCTATACTTGTGATTTTGGCACCTGGACTAACACGGTCTATCCAATCTATATATATCTATATATATATATATCTATATATAGATATATACACACTGTCTGGCAAAAAAGTCCCCATCTGTATTCATCTATGCCGATAGGTGCAAGTCTTCCATTGGATAATTACTGCAGTGATTAATAGGTTTCAGCTGCAAAAAATGAGGTCAGCTGACACAATCCATTTATCTCCAGGTACTACAAGAAATATATCACCTTTCTTAAAAAATTAAACAGGTTATTCAAAGAGCACTGAATTGGTCACGAAATTGCAACAAACGGTGAATTTCCCCCGTATGGTGCAATTTCGTGGCCATTTGGCTATTTGAAAAGCTAACAATACGCCAAATATTGGCAAAATACGGTGCAGTTCAGCGGCAGCGAAATCCCCACAGGGAAGCAATGGTTAATCTATTCAGGGAAGACAGAAACGCACCGAAATGGCAGAGAAATTAGCTGATTTTCAGTGGTTTCGTTCATCAAGTTTAAAAAGGTGAATCTCATAGATTTAAATGTAAAAAAAATCCCTGTTTTTATTACATATTTATTCAATCATTGATTCTTTTAATTTGCAGCAAGAAAAGCATTTTTGGGGATTTTTTTGGGTGAAACTTTTAATTCCGAATTTTTTTCTTTTAAAGGCATTTTTCTATTCTGTAACAGGCCTTTTTATTGTTATTCATAGGACCTTATATATTATTTCCAGGCATTTTCATGCACTCCTAAAACTCATGAAACATTCTTATTTTTCATCTAAAGTCCTTGAGTGCACTCTTCAATATATATGTACGCTGCCTGGCCACAAACATGTCACCACAGCCAATAGGTGCTCGCCTTCCATTGGATAATTACTGCAATGATTAATATGTTTAGGCATAAAATTAGGTCATGTGACTCCCTGAATATACTGAATGAGCAGGTTTTTCCATCAATGTTTTTTTTCTCACCCTGATGGCACAGCGGGCATATTCCAAGATGGCAATGCCAGGATTCATCGGGATCAAATTGTGCAAGAGTGGTTCAGGGAGCATGAGACATCATTTTCACACAAGGATTGGCCACCGCTAGGGAAGGATGAGTCAAACACCCCCCGAGTTCGGTTCACATTCGAACTCGAACTTTTCAGAAGTTCGAATTCAAACTCGAACTCAAGCTCAATACAAGTCAAAGGGACTCAAAATTCGATTTTTAGAGTGCCCTCCAAGAGGGCACATATGCTAGATATTTGCCATAAAAGGTGTATGGGGGTCCGGGTAGTGCCCTGGGGGACAGGAAACAAGGAGAAAACGTAAAAAAAAAAAAGGTTTTAAAGGGACAGTGAGTTTTCCATGAAATAAGGGTTAAAAATAAAAACGAAAAATTCCTTCAAATATCGTGCCTAGGAGGTCCCCATAACCTGCCCGTGAAGTGGCGGATTTCTAGGATGTATAGAAATATGTAAAAACAATATCCGGGTCCGGGTAGTGCCCTGGGGGACAGGAAACAAGGACAAAAAGTTAAAAAAAAAGCCGTTTTTAACCCCTTTACTGCTGACGACGTGTGGACTCAGTTATTCCCGCTGTATGCTGAGGAGGACGTGTCCCACACGTCATCAGCTTTGCGGGACCCCCGGCGGAGATACTCACCTCTCTGTCCGGGGTCCCGCGGCGTTCTGACTTCAGCGTCCTCAGATGCTGAAGTCAAGCTCCTCCCGACGTAAATGACATCATCGCGTCATGCGCGATGACGTCATTTCCAGGCGACCCCCCGGCAATGCCGGGAGATCGCCTGGAAGGGAGGGGGGATCCGTTCGGATCCCTCTCCCTCCCGACCGGGAGTTCCCACAAAAAAAAGCCATGCACCGCTTAAAATTAGAGAGTCTCCCCTTTTAAGCAGTGCCTGGCTTTAACCCCTTAGGCACCGGGTCACACTTCGGTGCCTTGCGGTGCCGAAGTGTGGCCTAGCTCCGGTGGGGGCCACCATCTTGGATGGCGGCTCCACCCCCGGGTCCCCCCTCACTGCCTGACATTCTCACGCGTAGCGTGATGACATCAGATAGCCAGGGAACCCCTAGCTGCCCGGAATCCCCTGGTGGAGATAGGGGGTTCATTTGAGGGTTCACAGAGATGCTGTGAGGTTGTGTATAGGGATGCTGTGAGGTTGTGTATAGAGATGCTGATGGGGTTGTGTATAGAGATGCTGTGTTGCTGTGTATAGAGATGCTGTGTATAGAGATGCTGAATGGGGTTGTGTATAGAGATGCTGTGAGGTTGTGTATAGAGATGCTGTGAGGTTGTGTATAGAGATGCTGTGAGGTTGTGTATAGAGATGCTGATGGGGCTGTATATAGAGATGCCTCGCGGCGCCGAAGTGCGGCCTAGCTCCGGAGGGGGCCGCCATCTTGGATGGCGGCTCCACCCCGGGTCCCCCCTCACTGCCTGACGTCCTCACACATAGCGTGATGACGTCAGATAGCCAGGGAAGCCCTAGCTGCCCGGAATCCCCTGGTGGAGATAGGGGGTTCATTTGAGGGTTCACAGAGATGCTGTGAGGTTGTGTATAGCGATGCTGTGAGGTTGCGTATAGAGATGCTGTGAGGTTGTGTATAGAGATGCTGATGGGGTTGTGTATAGAGATGCTGTTTGTGTATAGAGATGCTGGGAGGTTGTGTATAGAGATGCTGTGAGGTTGTGAATAGAGATGCTGATGGGGCTGTGTATAGAGATGCCTTGCGGCACCAAAGTGCGGCCTAGCTCCGGTGGGGGCTGCCATCTTGGATGGTGGCTCCACCCCGGTCCCCCCTCACTGCCTGACGTCCTCACACATAGCGTGATGACGTCAGATAGCCAGGGAAGCCCTAGCTGCCCGGAATCCCCTGGTGGAGATAGGGGGTTCATTTGAGGGTTCACAGAGATGCTGTGAGGTTGTGTATAGCGATGCTGTGAGGTTGCGTATAGAGATGCTGTGAGGTTGTGTATAGAGATGCTGATGGGGTTGTGTATAGAGATGCTGTTTGTGTATAGAGATGCTGGGAGGTTGTGTATAGAGATGCTGTGAGGTTGTGAATAGAGATGCTGATGGGGCTGTGTATAGAGATGCCTTGCGGCACCAAAGTGCGGCCTAGCTCCGGTGGGGGCTGCCATCTTGGATGGTGGCTCCACCCCGGGTCCCCCCTCACTGCCTGATGTCCTCACGCATAGCGTGAGGACGTCAGATAGCTGGGGAACCCCTAGCTGCCCGGAATCCCCTGGTGGAGATAGGGGTTCATTTGAACCCCGATATCTCCAGGCAGCTAGGGGGTCATGGAGGGTGTCAATCGAAAGGCCTGAGCATGGCCTTTCGAATGATACCCAACATGACCAGGTATAAAGTTAAAAAAAAATAAAAACCTGTATTTTTTTGTGTGTTATTTTTATTAATGCAACAATATTGTTCACATTTCAATTATAATGTGAACAATGATGCTGCACTAATGATTTTTTTCTATGGGGTGTGTTTGCTATAAATCACGTAATTCCCCCCCCCAAAATGTAACAAGTCCCCATTTCTAATTTTTGTACAAGCGCACCCCATAGAAAACATAACCGCAAATGTTTTAAAATGTGTTAAATGTGTTAAAATGTGAAAAAAAAACACTTTACACACTGCAGATGATTAAAAATTCTATTTTTATTGCATTTTTTGTCATAATATACAGGCAGGACATGATGTATACATATAAAAATGATATATTATGAATCTGCGGAGTCTGCCGGAAAGAACGATATCTAATATGTCTGGGTTATTTAATAAAATGTGGATTCAAATTTTAAACATGATGAGCGAAAGCGGTAAAAATGAGCTGAGCACATGGCAGTGAAATGCAGCATATTAGAGGAAGATTTAGTAGACAAATTAACACTTCTCAGAAGCAGACACCACACCCTCAGTATAGTCTACATACATACAATGTATCAAATTCATTAGACCAGACTAAAAACACCTGTTGTTTACCGTTTGAGAACACAGGTCATTTAGAGGTGAGAATCTTTGCACGTACACATTAGTTTTTAATTAAATACCTAATAAACCGTTGCTTATAATATTCTGCAGCAAAGAGTCTCTTCATTTCTAGATTTTTTTGTATTTTTTAAGCATTTTTTATCCTTTTTTTAAAAAAAAAAAATGTTGCCAACTCGAACGGAGCACGCCAAAAAGTTCGAAGTTCGCGAACTCGTGAACGGCCAAAGTTAGAATCGAACTCCAAACTGATCGAACCGAACAGCTCATCCCTACCCACCATACAGTCCAGACCTTAACCCCATTGGGAATCTTTGGGATAATGTGCTGGAGAAGACTTTACGCAGCGCTGCGACTCTCCCATCATCAATACAAGATCTTGGCCACAAATTAATGCCACTCTGGATGCAAATAAATGCTGTGACATTGCATGAGCTTATCGAAACGATGCCACGGCGAATGCGTGCCGCAATCACAGCAAAATGCAACACAACCAAATAGTAGAGGGAGTGACTTTTTTTTGGTTAGGCCATGTATATAAATAAATATAAATAAATTAGATACAAGTTTTTTATATAATTTATTTATTTTATTTATTATTTTTTTCTAGATACTGGATAGACTGTAAACTAAATCACTTGAAATATGTCTCAAGTACAAGGCTGAGGTTGTCAAGCCATTTTTTATGTGACTCTTGGATATTCGGCCTTCACTGTCATCCTCAAACTTAATTATCTGGGTTGCATTAAATGTAAAGCTTAAAGAATGAATCCAGCCCTTCTCTTGTCAACAGTGATAATCAATAAAATGGTTTGCTTTAAAGATGCGGTGTGTGAAAAATAATCCGCTATGTTTTAGAAATGTAACAGTACTTTTTATAATTATTATATTTAAATCAAGTTACATGTATAAAGTATTATAAAGAGATGGGTAAAACAAGTTAAGTTAAAAAGGTGCAATTAACAACAGACACGTGTACATCGAAAAACGTAGTTTTGTTTCGGATCGATTCGTTACATTTTTTAGTTTCCTTTTGGTCCGTTCGTTATGTTAACGTGATTTGTTTTTCGGATTTATTCGTTATTTCAGGAGATTAGTAATTAGCATCGATTAGTTTATTTGTTTTTATTCGTTATTTAGTTTTGATTTGTTATTTCGGAATGTGAGACGGATGAATTAATAACTTGGATTAGAGTTTAAAAAAAACTTAATACCCCTGTCTTTGGTGCTGAAATATGTTTCAGTACCAAGGAAAGCAGCTTCGAGGAGCTTCGGAGAAAAAAATCCCTGTGTCCTTGGTGCTGAAAGAAAGAAAAAAAAAACTGCTACGTTCAAAGAAAAAAAGCATTGTCCTTTTAAAAAAATTGGGAATCCAAAATTTCACCTAAAAAAATACAAAAAATCTCAAAAAATTCTAGAAAAATCAATAAAAAAATCAATAAATAAAAAGACTTTTTGCTGCAAATGAAAATAATAGACAGTTAAATAAATATTTAATAAGAAACAGGGCTTTTTTTTTACATTGAAACCTATAGGATTCGCATGTTTAAACCTGTTGAACAAACCACCGAAAATCAGGGCATTTCACTGACGTTTCAGTGCTGTTCGGCTTTCTCTGATTAAATTTCACCAGAAAAATAACAAAAATGCCTAATAGATATTTTGGTGCAAATTAAAATAATCGATGATTGAATAAATATGTAATAAAAACAGGGATTTTTTTTACATTGAAATCTATGAGATTCACCTTTTTAAACTTGATGAACGAAACCACTGAAAATCAGCTAATTTCTCTGCAATTTCGGTGCGTTTCTGTCTTCCCTGAATAGATTAACCATTGCTTCCCTGTGGGAATTTCACTGCCGCTGAACTGCACCGTATTTTGCCAATATTTGGTTTGTTGCTAGCTTTTCAAATAGCCAAATGGCCACGAAATTGCACCATATGGGGAAATTCACCGTTTGTTGCAATTTCGGGACCAATTCAGTGCTCTTTGAATAACCCATGGTGCTGTCCATGGCCTGTGGCGCTGAATGCAACAGATTCAGCACCACGGCCAATGGACATGAAAGCGGTGGAAAATCTGTGAAACGGTATAACGAATCGATTTGTGAAAACAATCACAATTCATTATACACCGTTTAGTTTCGGACGGAACTGATTCATTATTTCAGAAGTGCTTACAAAATACGAATTGGTATAATTTCATCCGAATTCCGATTCGGAATGAAACGAAACGACATACATCAAATTAAAAATAAAACATACAATAATGGTTTTCACTGGGATTTCGCCAAACTATGCCACCAGGAATGTTGTTGGGTCAAAAATGGATGTAATTTCTCATTTGCCCCGTCACTACCACGATTGAGTTATCATGATCTTCAGAAGCACATTCAGGTGCCTGAGGTTGAGTTAACTCAGATTGTACATAATCTGGGGGAATGGAAATTATTTTTAAAGGGTTCCAGAGCCAGCCTGTAAAGTTCCAGTGCATCAGACATGACAGCAGACGTACTGGACCACTTGAAAGCGCTGGGATTCCCTTGTCTTTGCAGCCACAGTGGCATAATTTGGTCAGCAGAGGGAGTCCTGTGTCTGTCAAACGAGGCAAACTGCCTGTAAATGCATTGTCTTAACTGTAACAGTGCATTTTCGGGGTGTCTGGTTAGTACAAGGTGGTTTTCCATAAAACCACTGGTTCCTAGCAGTTGAACGCTGACCATTTTCATTCCACATGCTGCTTTTTTTCTAACACCTCATTTAATTACATTAAACATTACATTATTAGCTCACTGGCCGTCTCGTTATATGATGACAAACATGTTTCTCCAATCCTCTTTTAGGTATAACTGTACGTTGTAGACATGTGCATTCGTTTTAGTACTAAAACGATTTAGTCAGAATTTTGGGATAATTTAGTTTTAGTATGACTCAAGAGAAACGAAACTGCTCAGTACAAAAAACGAAAGAAACTAAAATAAAAAGCACTACATTTTAGTTTCAGTCCTTTTTATGATATTACATTGATGAGTGAAGGAGACCAGCAATGAAGAGCACAACATCGCAACATCCGAAGTTCTGCACCCTCCACATCCCAATGCAGTAGGATGTTCTATACAGAGATGGGCACTAATTAATGCAGGAGGATGTTCTATACATTATACAGAGAGGGGTATTAATGCAGGAGGATGTTATATACATTATACAGAAAAAGGTATAAATTGAGGAGGATGTTCTATACAGAGAGGGACATTAATTAATTCAGGAGGATGTTCTATATATTATACAGAGAGGGGTATTAATGCAGGTGGATGTTGTATACATTATACAGAGAGGGGTATTAATTAATGGAGGAGGATGTTCTAAACATTATACAGAGAGGATCCTTTTCTTCAGCCCTTTAAATCCAGTGGCTGTGAGCGCTGAGATCGGCTGCTTGTTACATTATCTCTCAGTACAATGTATCAGGCTCAGTTGTTACAGTAACTGACTGTAACAGCGCTCAGAGTTTCATTAAAACAAGGAAATAATATTGTTCTAACCTCTTATATATAAAAATATTATTTACTAGTTTTACTGAAACTCTGAGCGCTGTGATGAGCAGCAGTCAGTTACTGTAAAAGCTTTGCCTGACACGGGGCAGTATTACAATGTTGGTAATAACTTAACCAGAGCTGTTGTAAACTGAAAACCTCCATAGGCTATAATGGCTCTGGGAAGTTTACAACAGCTCTGGTTATGTTAGCACCAACTATGTAATATGGCCCACATTGTGCTGAGAGTGAGAGATACTGTAACAAGCAGCGATTTCAGCCCTCTGAGGAGCCGCTACAATAGTAATTGTATCCATTGGTTTTCGGATGAATGAAATTAGTTTTCATACTAAAGAACTGAAAACGAATTTATTTAGTAACTAAATAAATTGCATTTTAGGACTAATGCATTAGTTCAAAACGAAATTTTGTGCTGTGCACATGTCTAGTACGTTGTACTGTCTGATGCTTACCAGTGCATTGTAACTAACACTTGGCCTATATAGCTTTATATAATAAAATAACAACAAGTCATTTCTTCTTTTTAACTGTGGATGTGATAGAATGAGCAGAACTGAAACCCAGACTCAACGAATGAATGGGGGAAAAATCCTTTCTTGATAACAGTAACTTTGTTCCTAGTAACATCACATTTTCACATGTTCAAGCCTGTTCACACTGTTCTGTGTTTTCTATTAAAAGAGCAGAAGGGAAAACCAGAGAACTAAATCAGTGTTTCCAATGTTGAGATTAATCTAGGGACCCTGGTGGTCGTCTGGTACCGGCAAAATCATTTTATGTCTCTTGAGGAAAACGGCAACACTGTACAGACGTATAAACGTGTGGGTAACACGGACATCGTAAAAAGATATTTTACTCATTATTGATCCAAAACAAACAGTAGAATATGTTCTAATTGTTTGACTCCATTTATCTCCAGGTACAAGATGGAATAGGTTTCCTTCCTTAAAATAAATACATGAAAAAAATATATATATACACATCTATACAGTATCTGACAGAAGTGAGTACACCCCTCATATTTTTGGAAATATTTATTATATCTTTTCACGTGACAACACTGAAGAAATGACACTTTGCTATGTTACGTCTAAGTCCTGAAGAAGGTCCCAAGTTGGGACCGAAACGTTGATGTTTTTATAGCATATGAATCAATAAATTTTGGATTTTGGAGAAAACCCTGGAGTGCTGGCGATTTTTCAATTGATTATATATATATATATATGTATATATACTGTATATATGATAAAAAAAACATTAAGAGTACAAATCTGTTTTAATAACGCGACTATTCCTATATTATAAATGGTCACTTACGTTTTTCAGATCCCATGTATAATAATTCCAATTATAATAACAATAATAAAAAATTCCAATTATACATAGGCTTTGAAACACGTAACTGAAACGTCGATTCATCAATAAAGCCTTTAACCCTTTCGCTGCTGAGGCATTTCACACCTCTGTGCTGAGGTCATTTTTACCGGTTTCGCTCATCATGTTTAACCGCATTTTGAAGCCTTATTTTAACATATGACCCAGACATATTATATATTGTTCTTTCCGGCAGACTCGGCAGATTCATAATATATCATTATTATATGTATACGTCATGTCCTGTCTGTATATTATAACAATAAAATGCAATAAAATTTGAATTTTCAATAATTTACAACGTGTAAAGTGTTTTTTTTTTAACATTTTAACATCCGAGCATTTGCGGTTATATTTTTTATGGGGTGCGCTTGTTAAAAAAATTAGAAATGGGGTCTCGTTACATTTTTTTGGGGGGAAATTTTGCTATTTTTAACAAACGCACCGCATACAAAAATCGTTAGTGCAGCATCATTGTTCACATTATAATTGAAATGGGAACAATATTGCTGCATTAACAAAAAAAAACTTGTTTATTTTTTTTTAGAATTTTTTTTAAAATATTTTTTTATTTTAATTTTTTTTTTTTTTTAAAAAAACTTTTTACATCTTCAAGTTTGGTATCGTTGGAAAGGCCATGCTCTGGCCGATCCAATGATAGATATCAAACATTAACCCCTAGCTGCCACGGATCGGAAGATAGGGAGTGCATTGGAACCCCCTATCTCCATTTTGCTGGGTTAATTAACTCCAGGACTGGCGTCATCGTGCTATGCACGTGCACTCCTCGTGCACTCCTCAGGGGGAGTTCCTGGAGGCTTGGCTGACATCCAAGATGTCGGCCAGCTCCGGGAGAGGATCACGATCCTGCGCTTTTCAGCGCCGAATCGTGATCCGGCTCCCCAGGGGTTAATGTCAGCCACCATTTGGAAGGGCAGGCTGTGCCCTTCCAAACGGTGCATGCCTTAACTCTGTGCCCCCTGGCGATCGGGAGGGAGAGAGGTCCGAAGGACCACCCCCTCCTTTTCAGGCGCCTCCTCCGCACACGTGGGGGGGCACCTGAATTAGATGTCATCATGCCGCCGCGATGACATCTAATGGCCCCGCCGGGGTCCCGGAGTGCCGGGCTGACATCCAAGATGTCAGCCCGCACCGGGGGACGCAGCAATCGGCCGGAATCCTGGCCGATTGCTGCCTCCTGTGCATGGACACGCTCAGCACGTCCATAGCACAGGAGAACCACTTGGCTGGACACGCTGAGCGCGTCCATAGCAGCCAAGTGGTTAAGTATTGAAAAAAGAAGACTATCATTGATGAAGCGTCTCCTGTTCTTTTGATTTTTCACTCTCACGATCATCAAAGATCATTGCGGCTGCGTCAACTATAATTTTTGCCATTTTAGGGGTGTGCACAGCTGAAAAATTTGTTTGAAAACTGAACCTTTTCGTAATTTAGTTTCATAATTTCAACTCGTAATTTTGATTCGATACGTATTTTCGGATTATTAAAAAAAAACAACAACAATAAAACAAATCCTGCTCAATTACTGTTAGACTAGGATTAAACATGAGGGTTAAAAGGCAAGCTAGGGTTAAATATCGAGCTGTCTATTGGCCTGTGGAGCTGAATACAACAGATTCAGCACCACGGTCAACTGACAGGGACGAGGTGCTTTGTGAAACAGTAAAACGAAACTGATTGGTTTTCAAAATTTCGGTTGTAATTTGGGATCAATTCGTAGTTTAGGATCACCAACAAAAAAACCACAACAAATCCTCCTCAATTACTGTTAGATTATTGTTAAACATGAGGGTTAAAAGGCAAGCTAGGGTTAAATTACCATTTCGCTGCAGAGGAATCTTTAAATCAATGGTTCTCTTAGTATAATGAATCAATTTCGTTATACACTGTTTTGTTTTCGTTTAAATTTGGATGAAACTAATTCGTTATTTCGGAAGAACTTGCGAAATACGAAATAATAAAAATTTCAGACTAACTGAAATTCGTCACGAAATGAATACACACCTCTCTACTATTGATTGTAACAACGGTAAACAATGGCATTTAGTGAATAAACCCTAAAGTATATCCAGTGCAAGTTTCACATTAGGAGCAATTTAGCTCTTCCAATTAACTGATTTGGTGCCGAGCAAGTGCAACACTCACTGTAGAGCAGTGTTTCCCAACCCTGGTCCTCTAGTCTCCTAACAGGCCAGGTTTGCAGGATATGTAAAGCACCGCACAGGTCATATGATTTGCTGCTCAGTGGTTGCAGGATTCAGTCTGCATTTCCCCCAAAATAATCCTTAAAACCTGGCCTCTTAGGAGACCTTAGGACCAGGGTTGCGAACCACTGCTTTATAGACTAGCTCCCAACATATTGTCTCCAAACCATCAGAAGTCTCCTAAAAATTCCATGAGATCAAAGGCAATGCGGCAATCTGTTTGGATGTAAAAGTAATTCGACCATCACTGCTTCAGCCGATTCCATTCTAATTGACTTTACAGACCCCAAGGCTTAGAAATAAATTTAAACTTTACCTGTTCATTCTGATTTCAAAAATAATGAAGGAATCAAATGCTTGGTCTCTGTTAGAGATGTGCATTCGTTTCGGAAAAATTCAGAATTTGTAACGAAATTTGATAATTCGTAGTTCAGAAGTACTTCCGAATAACGAATCAATATGATATGAATTCGAAATGAAACGGTATATAACGAATTTATTTTGTTTTACACTGTGTCATCTTCGTAAAAGAAAAATTTGAATAATTGATATCAACTATCGAATTTGAAATGAACTATCAAATTGATATCAACTATCGAATTGATCTTAACTTACAATACAAGTAATAGTAAGCAAAGGACTTCAGCTTAATTTTGTTTCACTATTTAATTTGGCTCAAATACTAAATCTGTGACACAGCTTAAAATTTAACCCTAGCTTTTCTTTTAACAGCAAAATTTGATCAATTGGGGTTTTATTTAGTGATCCAAAATTCAAATTGATATCAGCTATCGACTTGCTATATGAAATTCAAATCAATACGAAATCGATACAAAAAACAAAACAAAACTA
Source organism: Leptobrachium leishanense (assembly GCA_009667805.1). Taxonomy (NCBI): domain Eukaryota; kingdom Metazoa; phylum Chordata; class Amphibia; order Anura; family Megophryidae; genus Leptobrachium; species Leptobrachium leishanense. The sequence continues at coordinate 314,346,568 of CM019067.1, forward strand.
AATTAGTTATGAAATTTTGAAAACAAAATTATTTAAAAACGTAACATAACAAAACTAAATTAAACAAATTTTTCAGCCATGCACAGATTCCCTAGTCTCCGTCAGAACCATAATGACTATGACGTGCTCCATTATAACTGATGGACACCAATACGCAGCACGGTTGCATTCCACTCTTTATATGGCCAAAGGTTACAATGATAATAAGAGGGCATAACGTGTCCAGAGTTTGCCTGTAAATGGGAAGACATGTTTTTGTAATGGGAAAAATAACATAAAAAGGTATGTCCATAAAATCCCACTTATTTACCCTTTAACTGCAGGACTAATGTTCCCCATGGGGAGTCCAGTGATTTTTATTGCTGCAGAGGAGCTGGAAGCAGCGGTCCCCCTCCCTACTTGTAAGATGAAAGCTCAAGAAACGTACTGCTGTGTTACAGGCAAGGAGAAGAACGCAAACAATATGTGATTACAACTGAGAAATCTCGTCTGTGGTGTCACCTTACTCGATGTACAGGAATATATTTCCACTTTAAAATATTATTCGGACATTCTGTTGACATTTTTTGGAAAAACTACTTTGCTAATGAGCTCATCCACGTTACTAGTAATACAGATGAGCAGGGCATTTGAGCACTGCATTTAGATGTCCCTCTCATTTACTAAAAAAGTGAGTGAAAAAAGCACTTTTCATCCCAGGCCTGCCCTTTGGGTGGGCCGAGCAGGATGCACGCCCTGAGCCTCGCACCGTGGGAGGGCCCACACCACTGCCAACACCTTCCGTGCAAATGCATAGAGCCAATGAAATGACAATAGCCACCTTGCGCTACCTGGACTTGGCATTACTGTTTTGAGGTGTGGGACTGTGGGCTCTGAGAGGTTTGACATGTCATTTTATTCCCCAACCCTCTCCAATGTCCAGGTCACCCTGTGCCTATAAGATAGAACGTGTCTGTGTTATGTGTGAATATTGTTATTGTCAATAACGTTATTGTCTAGGTTTATAGGTTACGGTTATTATTTCTGATATCATTACTGTTTGTCACTGCAGCCCTTTCTAACCCCTCAACCATGTATAGGATGTATTAGAGCTGTGAAAGCTTTGAGTGGTCTTTGTTGCCACACATTGCCGTTCTATCAGACTGTCGTGTGTTTGTGCTGTTATCTAATTTATTCATGTCCACCTTGTGATTGCAATCTTCCCTATTGTTTCAGATCTGGATGGACATGAAAATAGGGTATGGCTAGGGACTGGCTCACTTGACGAGGGGGGGGTGCAGGGTATCATCTTCCATTGGTCTTCAGATCCGTCCTTGCACTGTATATATTTGCTTGGGGTTCCTTAAACTCTGTCTGCCTGTCTGTTTCAACTTTTTTCTAAAAAAAAAAGCCTTTGTATTCAAGGCTCAACTAAAATAGGGCCAGACATTTCTGTACAAGACCAAATATATTATAAATTCAAATTCTGTATAGTCAAAGGGTGGGATGTTTGGAACCGAATAGCACTGGCATAATAAAGGGTCCAAGATGCGGCACAAAGGGTCAATCCAGAAGGGCATGTTGATAACATCTGGGTCAGGGGCTGACAGCATGGAGAAGAAGTCAGACCAACTAAGGAACTGGTACATGGGAGGTCAGGTAAGAGTACTATGGTACACAGAGAGAAATCTAATGTGTGTAACGACGCTGTAGCAAGATGAGAGTGACCTGTTGGTCATTATATAAGAGATCTTCTCCTCATCTAGCCCAGGAGTTCCCCTGCAGAAACATGTCACGATCACGATGTGTCATATGGAGTCCATAGCCCTTGACGCCATCTTGGCTCCATGCCCCTCCAGCCAGGCAGAGAAACGCCTCAACCACAAAACCTGGCAGCTGAAGAGGAGACCCAGCGATTGGGTCCACAGTGTGGAGCACCCACCGCCACCCAGGAAGAGAGAACCGACCTATGCCGTGACCCACGGACCCTCAGCGGTCAGGTCAGTGTAACCGGTGCCATCCGGTTGCCCTCCAGGCCATGGGTGAGTCGGTGGCTTGCAGCTAAAAGCCATGACACATAGATTACACGACTTTAAGGCTTCTATTCATAAGGAGTAGCGAACAATACTCAAAATTGCTTTTTTTTTCATCTTACGTGTAAGTGTTAATTTTGTTACTCTGGCAGAAGATGGAAGTTTGTTAGAAACATAGTTATAAACGGAGTACAACAAAAACAGTATAATTACATTGAGATTAAGGGCAGACAGGAGAGTCAGGGCTTTGTTTATTTTCATAATATCATTAGAAGGTCGTAAGAATCAGTGCTTTATGTCTACAGCAAGAAACCACAGCCCATGAAAAGAGACATTAACCACTTGAAAGATTTTCACCGCAGTCTCAGTCATTTATCGGACTGCTGATTCAGAAGGCCAGTACATTCCTAGATGAAAATCGCCAAGACAACACAACTCTTGACCACAGCCTTGCTAAAGTAGAACACGTCTTCGCTTATTCTGTTAAAAGAAATCAGCAGCTGCTTTGTTGTAAAAGTGTCCAGATTTATAAGAATATTTCGGAATTTGAATTGAACTGGTTTGGGACATGTACAGGTTTCACCCTCTCACTAATCCAAGAAAAGTAAAAATAATTAAGACATGGACCAAAACAAAAATTCTGGGCCAAAACCTATAATCAAGGATGCACTTGATGGAAAATTGAAAAATAAACCAGAATATTACTTTTTTTCTTTCTTCAACTTATTTAGGCAACAGATACTGCCCCTTATTTGGATGCAACAGCAAGCCGGCTGTAATGTTTCCAGCCCTGCCCCTTGGTGGTGAGAGCGATCGAGCCAGCTCTTACTTTGTGTGGTCAATTCCATTCCACTCTCTCTACTCCTGGATTCCCCTGCAGCTGGTCTGGGATGAGGTCACATGCTCTGTCAAGACCTCCATAAACACCCAGCACTTCAATAGGCTCAGGGCTCTTGTATGAGTCATTTCTCCCTAGGGTCTTCTGGTATATGCTCTGCTATGATTCCTTGTGTATGACGTTGACCTGGTTTTGACTACTCTGCGGTGTGATCCCTCTACACTGTATATTGCTCTTCTGTGTACCGACCTATAGCTTGTCTGACTTCCCTCTTTGGTTGCGGATTCCTGGCTTGTATGACTACTCACTCTGGTTTTGTATTCAACTACGTCTCTGGATTTATCCTGTGTGTCCTGTATCTTGTTTAGTGTATCACCCAACAGCATTGTGTTCCTTAGAATAGAAGGCCATTCTAAGGACCATATCCCAGATTAGGGTTTCCTTGTGTGTATTGCTGGATGCCAGTATATTGTTGTTCTCTTCCTTAACCCAGACTGGGTTTTTTCCTTCTTTTGGATCAACAGCAGTAGGTGATGTGTGAAAGGCTGAACTCGATGGACGCATGTCTTTTTTCAGCCTATGTAAATATGTAACCCTCACCCTTCCTGTTCTCTTGTTCTGTGTATCTTGTGAGGTTCCCTTCCCTAGATAGATGGCCATCCCAAGGACCGTATCCAGATTCAAGGTTCCCTTTAGTGTTCTGTTATTTTCTCCTTTTACTAAAGCCGATCCTGTTGTCCTGTTGTCTGTTATCTGTGCTGTTCTGTGTAATATGCTCCTAGCAGAAAACCTGCCTAAAGGGCTAAACAATGCACATAAAGGGCCCACCTTGGCTCACGCCGGGTGCCCCCATGACACCAGCAATAGGTATCATCTATTATGATTTCCTGATACCAGCTTTCCCATTCCTCTTTTTTTTCCTCCCTTCTGCTTCCTATTGTAATCTGCTTTACCAGGTAGCGACAATGTTAAAGCAACAGTATACTCATCCTGACCACTTTACAGTTATAAAGTGGTCAGGACGTGAGGAGTGCCAACCCTTCTCCCCCATTACTGTGTGAGTCACTGTAGCCTTTTCAAACTCCCCCTATCCGGAGTGGTCTTTGTCTGTCTTGTTTGTCAAACACTGCCCCATTATCTGATACTCTATAAACTGAATACCATGTTTATCCCCCACCATCTACTAATCAATATCATATTGATCTGTTTTGTTGGTATGTTGTGCGATGCCTCTTGGTGACCAGAGTTAATTCCATTATCTGTCCCTGGTCTAATTATGTCCCAGACACCAAGACTCCAGGCACGGATTCCTGAAGAAGCACAGCAATACGCAAGGGAGAGATTTCCTATTGGCCTCTGATGGCACTGTATATATTTAGCACATTAAAGGCTCAGTTCGAGTCTGACTCTAACTCCAAGATGATTTACTAGGATGCTGGGCAGCCGGCCACGAGAGCCCATAGTATGCTCCAGCCAAGGATGGCTGAGGGAGATTAAAAGTCTGGATTTCGTTGGGCCAGTCATGGACCCTATGGTTGCAGGAGAAACTGATGCCATCCACACTGCACATGGTAGATGTGAGGCAGATGGCCCAGATCCCCTGCTCAAGATGGCAGACGTCCCAGAAGTAGATTACCACATTTTGTTAGTGGAGGAGTCTGAGGAGCCCCAGCAGAAGACCTGGCATCAGGGCAGAGAGTATCTGACCTCTGTCCTCAACCTGATGCTCTATAGGTCAGGCGAAAGGAGAAGAGCCACACGCTGACATAGGAGTCCTGCCAGATCAGGGCAGAAATGAGTAGAGTGCCCCTTCAATTCCCCATCATGCAAGACCCACGAAAAGTTCAATTTCTAGGTATGGCAACGGAAAGCAGGCAACACATGTTGGCCTACACAGACATGTATGATTAAGACTCTTTGACCCGAAGCATCACATGTAACCTCACTGCACTCTCCTATTAATCTTCCTGTACAGGTTGATGTGTGTTGCCTATTTTCCAATCTCATACATGCAATTATTGGAGGCTATAGCATCCTGAAGCAGACATCATTTGCTACCCTAATGAATCCCATCTGCAGATGACTATGCTTGGTGTTTTCTGTGTGACAAGTTTAATTTCTAGTGACGAAGAAATGAGGATGTAGCCAATGATTGTCCAAGACGATCGTAAGCGATTGACCGATTCCCAGGCTCGCCAATCACTGGCTGTGTCCTGAAGCTCTAAAGGACAGGGTTGGGCCATGAATTCAGGATTCCCCTTAAAATATGAATATTTACCACGACCTACAACGCACTGGCTGAATTTATAACGATTCAAACGTAAAACACATTCAACGTGTTTGATGACGTTGCAATATTGTATAAACAAAAAAATGTAATGCCTGGCAAGGTGGCACATACTGGATTTCTCCAGCTCCACTCATTAATAAATTATTTAACCGCTCCTATCAACGTTCTATTTTTGGAAAGCTTAGGCAGGGACGTTTCCTAATTAAATAGCTCTGGTTTACTTCTGTACAGAGGAGTTTGTGGGTGTAAAGCTTCCTGGGAGACACAGAGACACTCTGCTGATACGTTCGTTCGAGCAGGAACCTTCACCTCTCGTTTCCTTTCACTTATAATTAATTTTATGTGTTGTTTACACATTGTATTCAGTCGAGACTTACACCACGAATAACAGTAATAGTATAAACATTGATGTGCACACATGTCTTTTTTATTTTTTTCACATGACCACAAGTTGGATATGTTCTTGAGGATTAGCTGTGTGTTACAGTGTCATCTGGGGGTTTAATCCTTCCAATATTTATAATTAATGGATAAATATTCAGTGTTTTTTCAGATCTCTAGGGAATGGATGCTAAGTCACTTAATGGTCTCATGGATTCGTGTAGCCAAAATATATATATATTTTTAAAGTCTCTTTCAATTTTTCCAATTCAAGCCAAAGCAAAGAAGTTTTAAATCAAAAGGTACAAGAGTGTTGTAAGTTATGGGTCAAAAACAGCTACATTTCATAGTTTTTCCCCCCAATCTCTGTATTCATTTGGCTCAACCAAATTGTGCCACTCCCCACCTCTTCACTTGTTGGGGCACAGCTGTCAAACTCTGTCCTCCCCCTCCCTGATGTTAATTCCTACAATTCCCAGAATTCTTTGACTGAAATAGATAGTTATGGAATTATGGGAATTGTAGTTCAGAAACATCTTGGGGGCTGAAGTTTGACAGTCATGTGTTAGGGCAGGGATCTCAAACTCAGGAAAAGTCTGGAAATCTCAGTCTTGCTTCTTCTTCTTGTTCTTCTTTCCACCCATTATCGATTTTCAGATTCTGGAAACACTGCGCCCCTGCCACATTTTGGCATTCCCCAAATGCTAAGCCCCATGAAATCTACCTATAAGCCAGGGTTGGCAAAGTCTGGCCCATCCCAGAGGTTTCTTCTGAATTACAACTCCCATGATTCCCTGGCCATCTATTGCATTGAAGGAATTTTTGGATTTGTAGGCAGCGCCAGCGACATTCGGTGGGCCGTGAGTTTGACAGCCCTGACCTAAGCTATAACCCGGGGTCAGCAACCTTCGCCCTCCAGATGTTTTGGAACTACATCTGCCATGAAACCATTCATTAGTTTGGCAAAGACCCATACAAACCAATTGGAGGGCCAACTTTGCTGACCCCTGCTTCAACCCTCTGGCTGCTATGATACTTTTTGAATTTGTGCCTCTTGGAGCCAGCCCAATTTCTTTTAGTATTTAATCATCATGTACTTTTAAGTCACTTTCTATAGACTGTATTAGGCCTAAACTAGCTACATAGACTGATGTACAATCCAGGTTTTCTCATCAAAAAGGCAAGGTTGGATTTAATTGAGCTTGATCCCCAATATTTACTGCGTTTTTGACTGCAATTTGGCCATATGTTCGGGAGTTAACCCATAGCTGCAACCTGTGGTGGAGATAGGGGCTCCAATGACCCCCTATCTCCCTATCTGTGGCAATTAGGGACTAATGTTCAGTATCATTTGAAAGGCCAGATCACGGCCTTTCCAATGATATCAAACATGACCATGCAAACTGTAAAAAAGAAAAAACAATTAAAAAATAATAAATAATAAAAAAAAATTGAAAAAAGAAGAAACGGTCTTTTTTATTTTTTTTTATTAATGCAGCACTATTGTTCCCATTTCAATTATAATGTGAACAATGATGCTGCACTAACGATTTTTTCTATGGGGTGGGTCTGCTAAAAATCTCATAATTTTCCCCCCAAACAAAATGTAGCGAGTCCCCATTTCTAATTTATTAACAAGCGCACCTCATAGAAAATATAACCGCAAAGGCTCGGATGATGAAATATGGGAAAAAAACACTTTACACGCTGTAGATAATTGAAAATTCTAATTTTATTGCATTTTTGTTATAATATTCAGGCAGGACATGAGTTATACATATATTAATGATATATTATGAATCTGCCGAGTCTGCCGGAAAGAACGATATATAATATGACTGGGTCTTATAATAAAATGTGACTTCAAATCCCATTTAAACATGATGAGCGAAACCGGTAAAAATTATCTCAGCACAGAGGGGTGAAATGGCGCAGCAGGGTTAAAAAATTCTGCCAAAAAAATCCCGAAAAAAATAATAAATTTACTATTTGCAGCAAATGAAAAGAAGAAACGGTTGAGTATTAAAGAAAAATGGGGATTATTTTTCATGAATTTAAAATTTTCTGAATAAATTTTGAAAAAATAAAACTTCTGTTTATTCCGTTATACATTATTCAATTGTTTTTGTGCAAACTAACTAGTAATATAATATAAAATAGGTTTATAAAAAAAAATCTATCTATCTATATATATATATTTTTCTTTTTTCTGTTTTTTTTTTTTCTCCCAGATTATCAAATAAAGAGCTCCAAAACATTAACAAGCTTAAATGTGAGTCATACACTTCTCATAATAATATTAAAAGATGCTTAAACCAGATTAGAATCTTGGATTAGAATGACATTATCCAAAATGTCAGATTGCTTTCTGCCGTGGCAATCTGACATGCCATTTAACTATCAGTGGTTAAGGACGTTTTAGTATTCTCCTTCTCACCCTGTAACACATGGAAAACAAATACCCTATGCCTGGCCAACAAAGTCACACCCTGTAATATTTCGTTGGCGCTCTTTTTTGCTGTGATTGCAGCACACATTCGTGTCGATAAACTCATGCAATGTCACAGCATTTATTTGCATCCAGAGTCGCATTAATTTGTGGCCAAGATCTTGTGTTGATGATGGGAGAGTCGCAGCGCTGCGTAAAGTCTTCTCCAGCACATTATCCCAAAGATTAACCTCAATGGGGTTAAGGTCTGGACTGTGCGGTGGCCAATCCATGTGTGAAAATGATGTCTGATGCTCCCTGAACCACTCTTGTACAGTTTGAGCCTGATGAATCCTGGCATTGCCATCTTGGAATATGCCCGCTGTGCCATCGGGGAGAAAAACCCATTGATGGAAAAACCTGCTCATTCAGTATATTCAGGGAGTCACATGTCATAATGTTTTTGGACTCATAACGTTGCTGAACGTAGACCTGGCAAACTGAAGCAACTCCAGTTGGTAACAGACCTGTATGGTAGGTAGTGACCTTTTTTTTGGCCAGGCAGTGTGTATTGATTTCTTTTGTACAAGATTGCACAAACAGCGGTTTCGCGCACTAATCCCTACCTAGCATCCAGACCGCTTCACGTATAAAACATAACAAGGAAAAAAAGAGCTGTCACTTGCGCTTACCCTTTTGACTCCATGCGAAACAAAACAAGAGATTTTAGTTTACTGTAATGGCCATTAAAGTGTAAGCGTACGCGCCACGTCACGGCAACCTCTTAAGGTGGGTTTTAACCCTTTCGCTGCTGAGGCTTTTCCCGCCCCTGTGCTGAGGTCATTTTTACCGGTTTTGCTCATCATGTTTAAACGTGTTTTGAAGCTTATTTTAGTATATGACCCAGACATATTATATATCGTTCTTTCCGTCAGACTCGGTAGATTCATAATATGTCATTATTATATGTATACGTTATGTCATGTCTGTATATTATAACAAAAAATGCAATAAAATATGTATTTTCAATAATTTACAACGTGTAAAGTGTTTTTTTCCACATTTTAACATGCGAGCAATTGCGGTTATATTTTGTATGGGGTGCGCTTGTTAAAAAAATTAGAGATGGGGTCTCGTTACATTTTTTTTGGGGGAAAATGACACTATTTTTAACAAACGCACCGCATACAAAAATCGTTAGTGCAGCATCATTGTTCACATTATAATTGAAATGGGAACAATATTGCTGCATTAACAAACCAAAAAAAAAAAAAAAAAAAGTGTTTATTTTTTTTTTTTCATTTTTTTTTTAATTTCTTTTTATTTTATTTTTTCTTTTTTACAAAATTTTTCACTTTCATGTTTGGTATCGTTGGAACGGCCATGCTCTGGCCGATCCAACCATACCAAAATTTAACCCCTAGCTGCCACGGATCGGGAGATAGGGAGTTCATTGGAACTCCCTATCTCCACCGTTGGTGGCAGTCAAGGGTTAAGTCCAGGACTGGCGTCATCGTGCTACGCACGATGACGCCAGTCCTCAGGGGGAGTTCCCGGAGGCTTGGCCGACATCCAAGATGTTGGCCAGCTCCGGGAAAGGATTGCGAACCGGCGCTTTTCAGCGCCGATTCGCGATCCAGCTCCCCAGGGGTTAATGCCAGGCATCATTTGGAAGGGCAGGCTGTGCCCTTCCAAATGATGCCTGGGTTAACCCCCGCAGAGCCGCGATCGGGAGGGAGAGAGGTCCGAAGGACCTCCCCCCCTCCCTTTCAGACGCCTCCTCCGCACATGCGGGGGGGCGCCTGAATTAGGTGTCATCGCGCCCCCGCGATGACACCTAATTCTGGCGGCTGCTGTTCCGGATGCCGGGCTGACATCCAGGATGTCAGCCCGCACCGGAGGGGCCAGCGATCGGCCGGAACCCGGCCGAACGCTGACCCCAATGGGAGGACGCGCTCAGCGCGTCCTCAGCACACCAGCGGGAATGCTGAGGACGCGCTGAGCGCGTCCTCAGCAGCGAAGTGGTTAACCTAATGAAACCAAAAATTTCCAACCGGCAACCGCAGCTTCTCAGCCAAGATACAGAATGGTTTGTTTATTTTTATACCCTCACCAAAATATTTCCAAAAAAACATTTCCATTTTGGGATTGGAAAAGAAAACACGGAACGGGACAGCAGCAAAAAATTACCTGGCTGGGGGATACACCAAAATATACAAATTTGCACAAAAAGCAGTTTCGTGCACTAATCCCTACCAGGGCACCTGCGTAAACCAGAAGCAACCAGCCCACTTTGGGCACTAGCAGCTACCCCTCGCTAAAAACGGGACGCAAAGCAGAAAAATTAGCTTCCCCTTTGCGTCCCGGTTTCCCCAGCAGATCGTGGGGCAGGCGTCATGTCTGGCAGCCTGATCCTTAGTGATCGCTAAGCTCGCGGGTGCTGGGGCAGCGCTACAGCGCCATCCCCAGCATCCCCTCCATGGCATCCATAGGACTCCAAAGAGAATCGTGCTTCCGGGTCACATGACCTGCAGTATCTCGCCTGACGCGAGTTGCTGCTGGTCGGCGAAGAGATCGCAGAGTGAGACTGGGGACTTTCTTCCCCCAGTCTCCCTCTGCTCCCAGAGGCCAGAAGCAGCGGATCGTGCCGCCATTCTCGCTGCGGGATGAGAGATGAGTATGTGATTTTTGTGGGGGTTTTGAGCTGCAGGTAACGGATTCTGCAGCAGCGCAATCCATTACCTGCACCTCTGAGCTGGTGGTCACTTTTTCGTTAGGACCAAGTGATCCTAACGCTAGTTACTCGGTGCTTTAACTCTGCGTTCCCTATAGCTAACATGGGGAGCGCAACGTACAGTAAACTCGCGCTACGAATCACAAATTAACGAACAGGTTTTTTAAATTGTTAGCCATTCGAAGGAGATGTGGTCGCAGCGCTATGACCTCCTTTAAACTAGCGCTAACACTGATGCTAGTGTGAGCTTGAAGGAGGTGATAGAGCCCTACATGTATAAAACATAACAAGGAAAAAAGGGTCGACCTTTGAGCTTACCCCTATTTTTGGTTTCATTAGGCTTAGGACCAAAGAGGTTGCGGTGATGTGGCGGGGGGCTTAACACTTTAATGGCCAATTAAGTAAATTAAACCTCTATTTTGTTTCACATGGAGTCATAGCGTTAAGCGCAAATGACAAGCTTTTATTTCTTTTGTACATTTGTTTTTTTAAGAATTTTTTTCTGTTAAAAAATGTCATCAGGATTAACATATAATCTGCACATTTAATAAATGCTATGTAAGGATTTCAAGGCATTTAGCAATTTATAAAACATTTTTGCATAGTAAATTATGTTGGCAATTAAAAAGTATCTAAGAATGTGGAAGTCAATCAATGTCCTTGTTGCTTGGCTACCGACAAAGGTAGTAACTACAGCCAGGTCTGCGGATGGAACAGATGCTTGCACGCTAGTCAAGAAGTTCAAGGCACGGAACTTTGTTCACGTTGGCAGCCAGCTGGTGAAATCGTTCCCAAATAGGTCATCAGAAGATTGGATAGGACCAAAATAACAGCAAAACTAGGGATGTGGCACGACTTTTTTTTTCGTTTCGTTCTTTTTTAATAGTTTCGGACAGTTTTTCTTCCGTTTCGGTAAGGATCGCTTCGTTGATTTGGCGATTCGGATAATTTCGGATGATTCGGATCAGTTTGTTTTTCATTTTTTATGAGTTATTTAATATTTTAAATGCTTATTTAAGAATGAGAAGTAGATTACTACCAATAAAATGAAAGTTTCTTTAATTATTTTAGGATTTTTTAGGCATTTTTTGGGTGAAATTTTAGGATTCCTAACTTTTTTAAAAGAAATAAGGCTTTTTAACCCATAGGTTTCAATGCAGCATGTGAATCCGCACACTGCTGGGAAGCGCCTCTCTGCGGTATAATTAATGCAGCATATGAATCCGCACACTGCTGGGAAGCGCCTATCTGCGGTATAATTAATGCAGCATATGAATCCACACACTGCTGTGAAGCACCTCTCTGCGATATAATTAATGAAGCATAAGAATCCACACACTGCTGTGAAGCGTCTCTCTGCGGTATAATTAATGCAGCATATGAATCCGCACACTGCTGGGAAGCGCCTCTCTGTGCCTCTCTGCAGTATAATTAATGCGGCATATGAATACGCACACTGCTGTGAAGCACCTCTCTGCGATATAATTAATGAAGCATAAGAATCCACACACTGCTGGGAAGCGCCTCTCTGCAGTATAATTAATGCAGCATATGAATCCGCACACTGCTGGGAAGCGCCTCTCTGTGCCTCTCTGCAGTATAATTAATGCGGCATATGAATACGCACACTGCTGGGAAGTGCCTCTCTGTGCCTCTCTGCGGTATAATTAATGCAGCATATGAATCCACACACTGCTGGGAAGTGCCTCTCTGCGGTATAATTAATGCAGCATATGAATCCGCACACTGCCGGGCAGCGCCTCTCTGCGGTATAATTAATGCAGCATATGAATCCGCACACTGCCGGGCAGCGCCTCTCTGCGGTATAATTAATGCAGCATATGAATCCGCACACTGCTGTGAAGCGCCTCTCTGCGGTATAATTAATGAAGCATAAGAATCCACACACTGCTGTGAAGCGCCTCTCTGCAGTATAATTAATGCAGCATATGAATCCACACACTGCTGGGAAGCGCCTCTCTGCGATATAATTAATGCGGCATATGAATACGCACACTGCTGGGAAGTGCCTCTCTGCGGTATAATTAATGCAGCATATGAATCCGCACACTGCTGTGAAGCGCCTCTCTGCGGTATAATTAATGAAGCATAAGAATCCACACACTGCTGTGAAGCGCCTCTCTGCAGTATAATTAATGCAGCATATGAATCCACACACTGCTGGGAAGCGCCTCTCTGCGATATAATTAATGCGGCATATGAATACGCACACTGCTGGGAAGTGCCTCTCTGCGGTATAATTAATGCAGCATATGAATCCGCACACTGCTGGGAAGCGCCTCTCTGCAGTATAATTAATGCGGCATATGAATACGCACACTGCTGGGAAGTGCCTCTCTGTGCCTCTCTGCGGTATAATTAATGCAGCATATGAATCCACACACTGCTGGGAAGCGCCTCTCTGCAGTATAATTAATGCAGCATATGAATCCACACACTGCTGGGCAGCGCCTCTCTGCGGTATAATTAATGCAGCATATGAATCCACACACTGCTGGGCAGCGCCTCTCTGCGGTATAATTAATGCAGCATATGAATCCACACACTGCTGGGAAGCGCCTCTCTGCGATATAATTAATGCGGCATATGAATACGCACACTGCTGGGAAGCGCCTCTCTGCAGTATAATTAATGCAGCATATGAATCCACACACTGCTGGGAAGTGCCTCCCTGCAGTATTATTAATGCAGCATATGAATCCACACACTGCTGGGAAGCGCCTCTCTGCTGTATAATTAATGCAGCATATGAATCCACACACTGCCGGGCAGCACCTCTCTGTGGTATAATTAATGCAGCATAAGAATCCACACACTGCTGTGAAGCGTCTCTCTGCGGTATAATTAATGCAGCATATGAATCCACACACTGCTGTGAAGCGCCTCTCTGCGGTATAATTAATGTAGCATATGAATCCACACACTGCTGGGAAGCGCCTCTCTGCGGTATAATTAATGCCAGTCCGTCGTTCTGCAGCTGTTCCTCTTTCCATGTTTTTGTTTTTAATCCCAAATGGGAAGTGTTTGGTGCGTGTATAAATAAAACCCACCATATCTTTGCCTCTCCTTGGCTGAAAAGCAGCAGGAGGGGCTTGGAGCTGCTCAGTAGAGCGGCCTTTTGGTACATTTGTTAGGTACTCACTCTGTAAAGAGGTGCCGTGAAGTGGCGAGTGAGTTTACGTTGCAATGGCCATTGAAACAAACAAAAACCTCAGTTTTGTTGTACATGGAACACATAGAAACGAGCGCAGATGACACCTTTTTTCCTTGTTATGTTTTATACATTGACTGGGCTGTTACTCCTGGCAGTTGCTGCCGCTCCGGTGAGTATGGGCGCAACGCCATTTTTTCTGTATTTATGTACATCATGCTTGTAACACCAGTCCATCGTTCTGCAGCTGTTCCTCTTTCCATGGTTTTTGTTTTTAATCCCAAATGGGAAGTGTTTGTGCGTGTATAAATAAAACCCACCATATCTTTGCCTCTCCTTTATGAATCCACACTGCTGGGAAGTGCCTCTCTGTGCCTCTCTGCGTATAATTAATGCAGCATATGAATCCACACACTGCTGTGAAGCGCCTCTCTGCGGTATAATTAATGTAGCATATGAATCCACACACTGCTGGGAAGCGCCTCTCTGCGGATATAATTAATGCCAGTCCGTCGTTCTGCAGCTGTTCCTCTTTCCATGTTTTTGTTTTTAATCCCAAATGGGAAGTGTTTGGTGCGTGTATAAATAAAACCCACCATATCTTTGCCTCTCCTTGGCTGAAAAGCAGCAGGAGGGGCTTGGAGCTGCTCAGTAGAGCGGCCTTTTGGTACATTTGTTAGGTACTCACTCTGTAAAGAGGTGCCGTGAAGTGGCGAGTGAGTTTACGTTGCAATGGCCATTGAAACAAACAAAAACCTCAGTTTTGTTGTACATGGAACACATAGAAACGAGCGCAGATGACACCTTTTTTCCTTGTTATGTTTTATACATTGACTGGGCTGTTACTCCTGGCAGTTGCTGCCGCTCCGGTGAGTATGGGCGCAACGCCATTTTTTCTGTATTTATGTACATCATGCTTGTAACACCAGTCCATCGTTCTGCAGCTGTTCCTCTTTCCATGTTTTTGTTTTTAATCCCAAATGGGAAGTGTTTGGTGCGTGTATAAATAAAACCCACCATATCTTTGCCTCTCCTTTATGAATCCACACTGCTGGGAAGTGCCTCTCTGTGCCTCTCTGCGGTATAATTAATGCAGCATATGAATCCACACACTGCTGTGAAGCGTCTCTCTGCAGTATAATTAATGCAGCATATGAATCCACACACTGCTGTGAAGCGTCTCCCTGCGGTATAATTAATGCAGCATATGAATCCACACACTGCTGGGAAGCGCCTCTCTGCAGTATAATTAATGCAGCATATGAATCCACACACTGCTGTGAAGCGTCTCTCTGCGGTATAATTAATGCAGCATATGAATCCACACACTGCTGGGAAGCGCCTCTCTGCAGTATAATTAATGCAGCACATGAATCCACACACTGCTGTGAAGCGTCTCTCTGCGGTATAATTAATGCAGCATATGAATCCACACACTGCTGGAAGCGCCTCTCTGCGGTATAATTAATGCAGCATATGAATCCACACACTGCTGTGAAGCGTCTCTCTGCGGTATAATTAATGCAGCATATGAATCCACACACTGCCGGGCAGCGCCTCTGCAGTATAATTAATGCAGCATATGAATCCACACACTGCTGTGAAGCGTCTCTCTGCGGTATAATTAATGCAGCATATGAATCCACACACTGCTGGGAAGCGCCTCTCTGCAGTATAATTAATGCAGCATATGAATCCACACACTGCTGGGAAGCGCCTCTCTGCGGTATAATTAATAGTGAAGTGCTGCTACACTGTATATACTTACATGCATGATACAGAGGATGCGCATATCAAAGTGTGTGTGTGTGTGTGTGTGTGTGAAGACAATGCATTACTAGTTTTACAGGGTGAGAAAAAAATATGTTATACAGTATGGGATCACTGGAGGATAAAGGAAAGACGGAGAAATAATATAATATATACAGTATATTCTCAGGCATCTTTGGGTAAGAAAGCAAACATCGGGCTTTATCTGGGTAATCCGAGGTTTATACGGACTTCCATTGGGCTTCACCCAGGTAAACCCAGATCTACCAAAAAACAATGGGTTTTCAGAGACTTTGAAGTTGCTTATGGTTGACTCCGAACTTACGGTCACCCATATCCATGGCCAACCATAACCTTAAGCCCATCCTTCCTAACCCTAACCCTATCCTTAAGCCTAAAAATAACATAACCAAGGGAGAGTTGGTTATTCTGCAGGCTACCTGGGTAAGCCAGATGCAAGACTTAATTTTGGTCTTTACCCAAAGCTACCTGGGTAATGTCAGATTTACCCAGATAATCCTAGAATTATCCAGATTTTGGACTTTACCCCTAACACACACACACGTATAGATATATAGATACGCAAGTAAATGCAGACGTGAAGGTCAAAGTGGGTCTTATACCTAAAGACGAAGTAGTAGAGATGTGTAACGCAGATTCCTGTGTGTTACCGCACACGCAAGGTCAGTGTGTTAAACCAGGAGCGTGACTATGACTATACTATATATATTTATGACATTCAGAGTGTGATTATATACATGCAAATGTAAGGGCAAGTGTGTGTATACATACATTAAGAGTGTGCAAAGTATGTAATGTCAGAGGATGGCAGGGAGAAGGCAAAGGGGGTTTTGGAATTTAAGACTAGAAAACAGGACAGAAATTATATAAAGAGAGGTGGAGAATATGTAATATTGCAATTAAAACATACACTATATTGCCAAAAGTATTCGCTCACCTGTCTTGACTCGCATATGAACTTAAGTGACATCCCATTCCTAATCCATAGGGTTCAATATGACGTCGGTCCACCCTTTGTAGCTATAACAGCTTCAACTCATCTGGGAAGGCTGTCCACAAGGTTTAGGTGTGTGTTTATGGGAATTTTTGACCATTCTTCCAGAAGCGCATTGTGAGGTCACACACTGATGTTGGACGAGAAGGCCTGGCTCTCAGTCTCCGCTCTAATTCATCCCAAAGGTGTTCTAGCGGGTTGAGGTCAGGACTCTGTGCAGGCCAGTCAAGTTCATCCACACCAGACTCTGTCTTCCATGTCTTTATGGACCTTGCTTTGTGCACTGGTGCACAGTCATGTTGGAAGAGGAAGGGGCCAGCTCCAAACTGTTGCCACAAAGTTGGGAGCATGGAATTGTCCAAAATGTTTTGGTATGCTGAAGCATTCAGAGTTCCTTTCACTGGAACTAAGGGGCCAAGCCCAGCTCCTGAAAAACAACCCCACACCATAATCCCCCCTCCACCAAACGTTACACTTGGCGCAATGCAGTCAGACAAGTACCGTTCTCCTGGCAACCGCCAAACCCACACTCGTTCATAAGATTGCCAGATGGAGAAGCGCGATTCATCACTCCAGAGAATTAATCTCCACTGCTCTAGAGTACAGTGGCAGCGTGCTTTACACCACTGCATCCGACGCTTTGCATTGCACTTGGTGATGTATGGCTTGGATACAGCTGCTCGGCCATGGAAACCCATTCCATGAAGCTCTCTGCGCACTGTTCTTGAGCTAATCTGAAGGCCACGTGAAGTTTGGAGGTCTGTAGTGATTGACTCTGCAGAAAGTTGGCGACCTCTTCGCACTATGCGCCTCAGCATCCGCTGACCCCGCTCCATCAGTTTACGTGGCCTACCACTTCATGGCTGAGTTGCTGCCGTCGTTCCCAAACACTTCCACGTTCTTATAATACAGCTGACAGGTGACTGTGGAATATTTAGGAGCGAGGAAATTTCACGACTGGATTTGTTGCACAGGTGGCATCCTATCACAGTTCCACGCTGGAATTCACTGAGCTCCTGAGAGCGACCCATTCTTTCACAAATGTTTGTAAAAACCGTCTGCATGTCTAGGTGCTTGCTTTTATATACCTGTGTGGCCATGGAAGTGACTGGAACACCTGATTCTGATTATTTGGATGGGCGAGCGAATACTTTTGGCAAAATAGTGTATGTTACCGCCAATAAAACGATAAAAAAAATATAGGTTCCTCTATTTTATTTTTCAATTGGATTCTTTTTCATAAATTTCAACTTTTTTTATGTCCCTTAATGAGAATTGGATTTAGAATTTGTTACTTTTGATTGCTGCTAGTAACAGAGTGCTAATAAAGCAGGGCTGTCAAACTTTGCCCCCCCCCTCGGAAAAGGGACATTATGGGTCAAGGTGATAACTCTTAGAGTGGTGCTTTCAAACTGTGCCCCCCCACCCCCAATGTTAACGGCCTACAATTCACACAACTCTTTGACTGTGAGAGGTAGACAGGGAATCATGGGAGTTGTAGTTCAGAAACATCGAGGGGGCCTGAGTTTGACAGCCCTGTCTTAGACCCTCCCTTAAACGAGCCAGTCCCTATGTTAGCAGCTTGACTTGTAAAAGGAGGGTGGCACTAAAAGGTGCTGACCGTGGTGCATGTGCACGTCTGTTGGCATCATCTCCTGAAGACCTTAGAACTCCATGGAGACAACTGAAAACCTGCACGAGCTCACATGAGCGGGTCACACTGACTCTGCGGAAGAACTCTGTGAACTATTAGTTGCCAGAATTCTACTCCATAAGGCCAGAAGAGGCTGAGGATCGCACTATCCCCTGCTTTGTGGGACCAGAGGTAAGTGCGCATTTTTTTTATTTATTTACCTTTATATGTTAAGTGATTTGGCAAAAGAAAAGGGTCGGATTAGGGCCCTTGTTTTATGACCATGTCCTTTGTTCCACCAGGTCTATTTTGTTCTTTTACAAAACAAGTTGCTTGTCATTTCAATACATGTCGTGTTTGCAGAAACCACATTAGTTTATTATTACAATGAATGTTAATTAATGCGAACATGTCAAAACAAAAACCCTGAATGTTTCTAGTGTGGAAAGTGACTAATATTTACAGTAATTGCACTTGTGACCCTGACCAGGAAATAATGCGCTGATAGTTTATCTAGCGAGATAATTACATTCAATAAAATGGAAAATGCACTCTTTATCTCCAAATACAAACCTATAGAACAGATGAAAATGAAAAATAAAGTAGGAAAATTCAAGGCCATACACAATTCAATGTAACTGTAGCTAAACGGCATTGTTATGCTTAACCCTTTAAAATCGATTTTGCACTCCTGACGAGCCTAGACAGGCAAAATGTGCATCGGTTGCGATGAGAGAAGGGAATGTATCAAAAATTGTCACTCTAGCAGATTAGTACTTAGTGAATCAAGATTTTTTTTTATATGCCGCCTTTTGGGACATTTTTTGCATTTTTTTACCGATATGGGGGCAATGTTTCTGCGACTGATACGGTATATCTAGGGTCTGAAAATACTCATTGAGATTGCAAATTGGGTTGTTTCATTCTCCTACTCTTTCTTAAACTTGTTTCTCTCCGCGTATGTGAATATAAAGTTTTGGCTACTGCATAATGTTACCTTTGGTTCTAAAGGAATTTAAAGGAGTTAAGCATCAGGGCCGTTGAGAAATATACAATAGAATGATTTTAGTATGTGTGTCTGTTGTTGTCTTTTTGTGTTTGTGAGTTATGATCATAACCATATTTTAGGTTTTAATAACCACTCAGTTTGAATAAAAAATATGTTTAATTTTATTGCGGGTAGAACCTATGGCCCATCCGGTTATCCGGTGGACCAGAGAATACCCAATTTTGCAATGTGATACATTGAAAGGCAATATTTAGCATATCAAACCTCATTTGCATCAATTTTTAAAGCAGGATTAGTGCGCTCCCTGTGGAGAAAAAAATATATTTGTTTTATCTCTCCCAGATCATCCTGTATTAGTGTAAAAATAAGTTCCAAGGAGCTGCCGCAAACCTTACTGTAAAAAAATGCTCAACAAACTGTATACTGCTGCAGTATAGCAACCAGGGAAGGGTAAAATACAGGGGGATCTCTGGGGTCACTCACTGCTGTACAGGGATAAGATTCAGGGGGTTATAATAATTGTAACTGGATGTACAGTACAAATACAAGGTGTTACTGTAATTGCCATACACAGGCATTATGCAGCACATACAGATACAAGGCATTGCTGTAATTGCCATACACAGGCATTATGCAGCACATATAGATACAAGGTGTTGCTGTAATTGCCATACACAGGCATTATGCGGCACATACAGATACAAGGTGTTGCTGTAATTGCCATACACAGGCATTATGCGGCACATACAGATACAAGGTGTTGCTGTAATTGCCATACACAGGCATTATGCAGCACATACAGATACAAGGTGTTGCTGTAATTGCCATACACAGGCATTATGCGGCACATACAGATACAAGGTGTTGCTGTAATTGCCATACACAGGCATTATGCAGCACATACAGTTACAAGGTGTTCCTGTAATTGTCATACAGAGGCATCATGCAGCACATACAGATACAAGGTGTTGCTGTAATTGCCATATTACACAGGCATTATACAGCACATACAGAGACAAGGTGTTGCTGTAATTGCCATACACAGGCATTATGTGGCACATACAGATACAAGGTGTTGCTGTAATTGCCATACACAGGCATTATGCAGCACATACAGTTACAAGGTGTTCCTGTAATTGTCATACAGAGGCATCATGCAGCACATACAGATACAAGGTGTTGCTGTAATTGCCATACACAGGCATTATACAGCACATACAGAGACAAGGTGTTGCTGTAATTGCCATACACAGGCATTATACAGCACATACAGAGACAAGGTGTTGCTGTAATTGCCATACACAGGCATTATGCGGCACATACAGATACAAGGTGTTGCTGTAATTGCCATACACAGGCATTATGCAGCACATACAGTTACAAGGTGTTCCTGTAATTGTCATACAGAGGCATCATGCAGCACATACAGATACAAGGTGTTACTGTAATTGCCATATTACACAGGCATTATACAGCACATACAGAGACAAGGTGTTGCTGTAATTGCCATACACAGGCATTATGTGGCACATACAGATACAAGGTGTTGCTGTAATTGCCATACACAGGCATTATGCAGCACATACAGTTACAAGGTGTTCCTGTAATTGTCATACAGAGGCATCATGCAGCACATACAGATACAAGGTGTTGCTGTAATTGCCATACACAGGCATTATACAGCACATACAGAGACAAGGTGTTGCTGTAATTGCCATACACAGGCATTATGCAGCACATACAGATACAAGGTGTTGCTGTAATTGCCATACACAGGCATTATGCAGCACATACAGATATTGCATTGCTACTAATCTCATTATGATCACTATAAACCCCCATAAGCAGGAGATCTCACCATTTATTATCTGTCTGCAGCACATTTACTGCATCTGACACAAAGGCCATTTCTGCCTGAATGTTGATAATAACGCAGACCCCCTGTGACATTGTGCGAGTCAAGGGATGCCATCTAGATGTTATTAACCTCTCATCCCAGCAATCGTTTGATAAAGGACTACATGAAAATTAAAATCATCCTTTTCTTTTTTTACTATATCAGAACAACAATGTCTAAGCAAAATTTATATTTTACCCTAAATTTAATCACTTGGCTGCTAAGGATGCGCTCAGCGCGTCCAGCCAAGTGGTTCTCCTGTGCTATGGACGCGTTGAGCTGGGATTCCGGCCGATTGCTGTGCCCCCCCTGGTGCGGGCTGACATCTTGGATGTCAGCCAGCACTTCAGGACCCCAGCGGGGACAATAGATGTCATTGCAATGACATCTATTACAGGCACCCCACCGCTCGAGTGTGGCGAAGGTGACTGAAAGGGAGGGGAGAGGTCCTTTGGACCACTCTCCCTCCCCTTCTGTAAGGGGCAGTGGTAAAAGTCAGGCACCGTTTGGAAGGGCACAGCCTGCCCATCCAAACGGTGGCTGGCTTTAACCTCTTGGGGGCTGGATCGCGATTCGGTGCCAATAGGCGTCAGAACGTGATCCTCTCCTGGAGCTGGCCGACATCCTGGGTGTTGGCCAAGCTTCCGAGATCTCGCCCTGACGACTGGCGTCATCGTGGCTAGTGCGATGACGTCAGTTCTGGAGTTAACCCCTAGCTGCCACCAATGGCAGCTAGGGGTTAATGTTTGGTATCGTTGGATCGGCCAACATGGTCTTTCCAACGATACCAAACATGACCATATTAAACGTTAAGAAAAAATAAATAAATAAAAATTAAAATAAAAAAATATAAAAAAATAAATAAATAAGGTTTTTTTTGTTTTGTTAATGCAGCAATATTGTTCCCATTTCAATTATAATGTGAACAATGATGCTGCACTAACGATTTTTATATGGGGTGCGTTTGTTAAAACTCGCAAAATTTTCCCCCCATAAAAATGCCCCCATTTCAAATTTTTTTAACAAGCGCAACTCAGAAAATAGAACCGCAAACACTCGCATGTTAAAATGTGAAAAAAAAACATTTAACACGTTGTACATTATTGAAAATTTGAATTTTTATTGCATTTTTTGTTATAATATACAGACAGGACATGACGTATACATATAATAATGATAAATTATGAATCTGCCGAGTCTGCCGGAAAGAATAATATATAATATGTCTGGGTTGTATAAAAAAATATGGCTTCAAAACGCGGTTAAACATGATGAGCGAAACCGGTAAAAATTAGCTCACCACACAGACGTGAAATGGCTCAGCAGTGAAGGGGTTAATTAACTTTGCATCACGTGTTTCAAATAAATGTTGTGATAAAACAGTTTTCAAGAAAAAGTCCTTGATAGTGAACGGGTTAATATTGCATTTATTTCAATGAAAAACATTATTAAAACAATGTTCTACTCCGTGCTTTTCACGCCACTTTATCCATAAATTCAATATATTAAAAATAATAATAAAGTGCATCGCCCACGAATAACGCTGTTCCATAAACATGGTGTAACTCTAATCTAGCAATATCTGAGAAGGCAAATCCTCGAGGAAGATCATTCGCGCTCACAACACAGGGAAGATGCTCACAAAAGGATTTTCTATCCCACTTGTGACTGTGTCAGACATAATAAACTTGTTAGAGAGATTCTCCACATTTGACCAGAGCCGCGAGAACGTCACGTTCGTGAGAGAAGAGAGGAAAAGTAAAGTAAAAAAAGGTGAGATGATGGTTTAAGATCAATAACTTAACATATGCAGTTATAACGGGAGCGAGCTTTGACTGCGCCTGTAACGGCCTCCGCGGCTTGTTACAAACCACATCTCAAACCTCCAGCTGATAGAAAAAAGAAAAAGGAGGCTTTGACAGAACCAGGTTAAAGCATATTGGCCCCTATCACATGCTTCGCGCAAATGCGCTCGCGCAGCGCATTTTTTTTGTGCACGCAAAAAAACTTTAGCACGCGCAAATTAACGCAGTAGTACGCTCCGAGCGCAGTTTTTCAGCCTTCAACTTTTTTACGTGCGCAAATCCGACGCGCAAATTTGTGCGCAAATGAACGTTGCGTGCAGGAATCGGTGGGCAGACAGTTTTTTCACGGGATTCAGCCAATCAGAATTAAAAACCACCATTTTCTAAAGTTAGGTTGTTGCGCCTGTCAAAGTCAATCTGCGTATATGTGCTGCAGCAAAAAAACTTTTTTGACAAATCATGAATTTTTTAGGTCTGGGTATGTGTAGAATGTGTAACTGTTATGTGCTGGATTTTTTTTATTGCTGAGTTATTTAGTTTCGGCCACAACGATCATATTTGCAGTTAACACCAAGTTTTCAAAGACGTTACGAAAATTCACGCAAACGTCGCTCGTACGACTTTGCGCGAAGATTAATACCATCCGCACTAACGCATTTGCGCTCACAATGTTAAGTATAGGATGCGCGCAAGAACTTGCGCTCGCGCTGGGTTCGCGCAGGGTCAATCGCGGTAGACGATAACGCGCATCGTTTGCGCGAACGTCGTACTACGACGTTCCGCACAAATGGTTTTGTCCTCGCGCAAAAGCAAATTTGCGCGCACACAAATGCGCTGCGCGAAGCGTGTAATAGGGGCCTGTGTCTTTTTAAGGAATAGTTTGTTGTTTGTTTAACCTTTTGTGCTACTGATGCCCTGGGGGTTTGCTTCATACATGGGGCTCTATTACATTCAACGCGCAAATTCATACTCATAGCGCAATTTTTTTGCGCTCAGCATTAAACGTTAACGCGCGTAAATTAATGCTGGTATTACGATCCGAGCGCATTTTTTCATCCGTCAAAAAATATTGCGCGTAAAAAAGGCGCACAAAAATGCACGTTCATTAACGATGCACGCAGAAATCGGTGGGCGGTCTGTTTTTTCACGCGATTCAGCCAATCGGAATTAAGAACCACAATTGTCTCCCGTTCAGTTTTTGCGCCTGTCAAAATTAATCTGTGTATATAAGCTGCAGCAATAATAAAAACAAGCACAACTTCTCCATTTTATTGTTTGGGTATGTGTAAAATGTGTAACTATACTGTGCTGTATTTTTTTTTCGTGCTGGTGTATTTCGTTTCGTTAAAATTATGAGCACAAACATCGTTCGTGAAAAGATGCGCATCGATTGCAATACCATCCGCTTACCAGCGCACAAACGTGTTTGCACTCACAATGTTAAGTATGGGATGCGCGCACGAACTTGTGTTCGCGCAGGGTCACTCGCGTTAGACGTTAACGTGCATCGTATGTGCGAACGTCGTTATACGACGTTCAGCGCGAAGGGTTTTGCCCCTCGTGTTAATGCGTTTTTGCGCAGGCGCACATTTTTGCGCGACCAGCGTAATAGTGCCCATACAGTTTTATGCAAGAAATGCATTATTATTATTATTATTTTTACAAATAAAATAAAAATATCAAAGAACAATGAAAATAATGGAGACTTTAAGAGGGAATTGGGAAACATAAGTCAAAGTAGACGATTTGCAAAATTCTTCCAAGTTTGGTTACTTCTGACAAAAAAAAAGAATTTTCCTGCTCACGTCTGCACAATTCCACTCGCTACAAAACACCAAGGGCTATATTACAATCTTCGCGCAAAAACCCTCGCGCAAAGCGTTAATTTTGGCGCCAAGCGTTAAACTTTAACGCGCGCAAATCACCGCTGCAATTACAATCCTCGTGCGTCTTTTCATCCGGCGATCAATAACGTGCGCAAACAGGACGCGGCCAAATGCTCGCGCAGTATCGATGCGCGCAAAAATCAGTGTGTGCACACACACAATTATTACACGTTAAGAAATTGCACCTGTCAAAGTCAATCTGAGTATATATGCTGCAGCAATAATAAATGCACACAACTTCTCCATTTTATTGTTTGGGTATGTGTAGAATGTGTAACTATACTTTGCTGCATTATTTTTTTTTGGGCTGATGTATTTGGTTTCGGCCAGGACGTTCAGATTTGCCATTAACACCAGCTTTTTGGAGTTACTAAAATTATGCGCGCAAATGCTATGCTGTAATTACCACGAAATAGATTGTAATACCATCCGCATACCAGCGCACAAACGCATTTGCGCTCACAATGTTAAGTATAGGACGCGCGCAGTACAGTAAGTTCGAGCAGATTCATCCGCGGCAGACGATTTTGCGCGGTTGTTGCGTTGACTATGTAATACGGGATTCAGCGCAAATGGTTTTACCCCCCGCGTTAATGTTTTTTCGCGCCGGCGCAAACGTTTGAGTGAAGATTGTAATTTAGCCCCAAATATACAAAGTATCCAGAGAGGGTACGAGTATTCACACACGTGCTTTGTGTGATGAGTGTGCCTATGATGGTTTTAGGACATAATCTGATCAGCCACAACATTAAACCCACTGACAGGTGACGTGAATAACATTGATTATATGGTTACAATGGCGCATGTCATGGGGTGGGATATACGGTCATGGGTTGGGATATATTGTCATGGGCTGGGATGTATTAGGAGAAAGTGAACAGTCAGTTCTTGAATTTCAGGTGTTGGAAGAAGAAAAAATGGCTGAAAAGAATGGAGGGTCTGTGACAAAAGCCAAATAGTGGGCCCTATGCCCTAGTTGACGCTAACATGGAGACGGTAAGCAGGATAATGTGCGCTTGCAGATTTTCCCTTACTGTCTCCATGTTAACATCCTACTCCAGGGAAGGTGTTATCTCATCACCAAACCTAGTCACATTTGGTATCATTGGCCATGATCAGGCCTTTCCAATGATACCTAACATGACCCTCTAGCAGCCACGGATCGGGAGATACAGGGATCCAAATGATCCCCCTAACTCCACTTTGCTGCTAGGGGGTTAACTGACCCACTGATATCATCGCACATATGGCGACAATGTCAGTGCATAGGAGGTGACCTGGAGGCTTGGTTGACATCCAAGATGTCAGCCACTTCTGAGTGCAAATTGTGTACTGGCACCTAAGAGGTTAAAGAGAGGCACTGCTGAACAGGGCAGACTCTGCCCTGTTAAGCGGTGCCACTCTTTTTTTTTCTATGTTGCATAGTTTGGGAGGGAGAGGGCTCCAAAGGAGCCCCCTCCTCTTCCACATTAATCATCGGAGGCACCCGGCGATGATATCATTGCGACGGCTGGGCCCCATTAACATGTGGGGCAGGCCTCAAACTTGACAGTCCAGCGTGGGAGCCCGGCCAGAGAGGTGAGTATAGGGAGGGAGGGGGGGTTAAAGGACCATGGCGTACATAGTACATCCTTGGTCTTTAAAGGGAATTTTCCCCAGGATGTACTATGTACCTCAGTGGTCCTTAAGGGGTTAAGCATTCTGTCTCTGTGATTCTTTTGTTTTGATGATAGTCCATAATGGCCTACAATGGGAAGACAATCTCATTTATTTATCTATCTACATCTCTACCCTAACGTCATGGAATTTTGGTGGATTGATACAACCAGGCACGTCTACAATGGTTGATAGGTGGGTGAATGCCACGGAGTAGGAAAAAAAATGATATATACAAAACACACACAAACACGTGGCCTGGCCAAAAAAAGTCACACATTGATATTTTGTTGGACTCATTATGCTGTGATTGCGGCACACATTCGCCGCGGCATCGTTTGGATAAGCTCATGCAATGTCACAGCATTTATTTGCATCCAGAGTGGCATTAATTTGTGGCAAGATCTTGTATTGATGATGGGAGAGTCACAGCGCTGCGTAAAGTCTTCTCCAGCACGTTATCCCAAAGATTCTCAATGGGGTTAAGGTCTGGACTGTGCGGTGGCCAATCCATGTGTGAAAATTATGTCTCATGCTCCCTCAACCACTCTTGCACAATTTGAGCCCGATGAATCCTGGCATTGCACTCTTGGAATATGCCTGCTGTGCCATCAGGGGAGAAAAAACCCATTGATGGAAAAACCTGCTCGTTCAGTATATTCAGGGAGTCACATGACCTCATTCTTTTGCTGAACCTAGACCTGACCGACTGAAACAACCTCAGGATCCTATCAGATCTAATACGCATGTGCATTCTCCTTGTAGCAGACTGCGATGGTAATCACGTCTCCCTCGCCGCACGGTGGGATCTCTCTCAGGGCTGTGTAAATGAATATATTTATATTCACTCCAAACCTGATTTTTGGAGAGAGACGTATTATCATCATCTATTGACCATTTCCCAAACTGGCAGCTGGAATGACCTTTTCACTGCAACATTTCCCTTAAAAACATGTTGGCGTGCCAAATTTTCATTTAGACCTGCTAGAAAATCTGACACTAGACGGCAGGTGGCAATGACGATACAGAGACAATACCGCCTTTATCTAATTATGTGTCTACAATAACCTATTGTTCCTAATGGTGTTTTTTGACTTGGAAATGGTCATTAGATCGATTGCAGATGGTTCCACCCACTAACCACACAGATTCAAGGGACCATCTGACCAATGGGGTTGTAATGTATATCATTCAAGCATCATAGCAGTGTGGGTAGCAGGTGTACTACTACACGATGCTCAATGGTGCGTCTCTGAGTGATACACTTGCACAGTATGTTGTCACCAGCTATTTGCAACTATTCAGTGAGCTAATGACAACACTCCGTATGCACCAATAAGAGCTGCATCTTGCATGTATTGCATGGTGTGATGGATAGTCACAAGTCCAAAGCACAGGCAGAGGTCTAACAGGGTCATTCAAAGAGAATCGAAAAGTCACAGCACGTTCGGTGACTTTTCATTTTCTTCAATTCAGTGCGATTTGGCGATCCCATTTCGGCCACCCTGCTGTGTATTCAGCAAGCACCACAGGGCCGTCGTAATGCAGGGAAAAGTCGCTGCAAACCCGACGAACACTCACCGCAAAACCTGGCGAACGCACACTGAAACCCGCAAAAACATCTGGATTAACCCCGCCAAACACGCCAGAGAAACCCGAGCAGCCGCCGATCACAGCGCAGAGCAGCCGCCGGAAAAAGCCGACACGCAGATGAATGGAGTGAAAAAAAAAATATAAGATATAAGATCCAATGAATGATAATAAAAAGGGCTGTTACAGAAATAGAAAAAACGATTTAAAAAAGAAAAGGAGAAAAGATTTTCGCTAAAAAATCCCCAAAAATGCCTAAAAGATCCTAAAAAAAATCTATAAATAAAGAGACTTTTTACTGCAGAATTTTATAATGAACGGTTTATTAGATATTGAATTAAAACGGAAATATTTTTAACATTGAAGCCTATGAGATTCGCCTGAATAAACCTGCCGAATTAAACCACAGAACAGCAGGGAAATTCTGCAACTTTTCACTGCTGGTTTTGTTCTCTGAATAGACGAAGCAATGCTTCTCTATGGGGATTTCACTGCCCTTGAACAGGCACCGTATGTGCAGGCAATTCGTCAACATTTTGCGAACTGCCTGCTCTCTGAATAGCCGAATGGCCAGGAAAGGTAACCGAACGCTGAATTTCACTGTTCGGTTACCTTTCGGCCACAATTCAAATCTCTTTGAATAACGCTGTAAGTCTTAGGAGGTTATTCGCTAACGTCTGAATTTGCCACCGATTGAGTAATCTCAGGGCAATTCGTCTATTCACTAAACTGTCAATTTGCCAAATACAGGCAAATTGGCAGCGAAATACGGAGCATTTCGCCTTAATCTGATGGCACCGAAATTGTCCAATAGAGAATTAATGATTTGTCTATCACAAAACGTGCATTTACACCAAAATTGCGGCAAAATGACCGGCCTCCGGTGATTTCCATTTGACAGGTTTGACAAGACAAATCTAATAAAAGGTATTAATATAATGAATGTACCGGTAATATCTTTTTTTTTTAAAAAAATTAAAATTAAAATCATTATTTAAGAAAAAACTTTTTTTTTTAAAAACAAGACAACTTTTAAAAATTAAAAAAAATAATAATAGTCTATTAACAAATGTTTAATTTATCTTTGTATTATTTTATAAAGGACATTTTTTATTATTTTTTTATTTAGACACATTTTTACTACATTCTTATTGATTTAAACTCCTATTGGAAGAATAGGAGATGTACAACTTTTTTTTTTTTGTTGCAATACGGTGAACATTTAATAAATAGTGAATTCACAGAATTTGCGAGGAAATGGAAATCACCGAAGTGCACCCTAATGGGTCGAAATGAAAAGCACCAAAACTAAACTCGATTTCAGTGCTTTGTGAATAGAGCCCTTACAGGGTAATTCAAAGAGCCTTAAAATTCCCTACACGTCGGGGAGTAAAATTTCCCGACCCTGCGTCAAATTCAGCATTTCCCACAGGGTCACCGAAGTGCAGGGAACAAACCGCCGAACGCATCAGAAAAACAACCGAATCGAATGGAAAAACTGCCAGAAAAAAGCCGAATGCACACGACGATCTGATGAAAAACTGCCAAACGCATCCGAAAAAGCTGACGATCCGCCAACCAGCCGCTGGTAAAAGCCGACGAACAGGGGAAAAAAAATAAAATAAATCTACAGCAACTTTTAAAACTTGTTCCCAACAAAAAACTACTGCACGAAAATTACAAATAAGGTCATAGAAATAATAATAAAAAGGTCTGTTACAGAAAAAAGAAAAACTCTTTTTTAAAAAAAAAATAAACAAGAATAAATAAATAAATTCGGAAAGAAAATGTAATCGAAAAAATCCCGAAAAATGTCTAAAAAAAATCCTAAAACCTGAATAAAGAGTCTTTTTTTCTGCAGATTAAAATAATAAACAGTTTAATAAATATTTAGTAAAAATGGGAATATTTAATCTATCGGATTCGTCTGATTAAATGTGCTGAATGAAACCACCCAAAATCAGGGCATTTCACTATTTCTCTGCTGTTCGGTGTTCTCTGAATAGATTAACCATTGCTTCTCTACGGGGATTTCACTGCTGCTGAAGAACACCGTTGCTCCCAATCACAGGCAGCCAGTGATTGGGAGCAGCTACCCTACTAGCACGACTGATCAGGACCTTGCAGGAAATGTGCTGCCATGGTTTTCAAGGCGGAGAAGCACCTGTTTGTGCCTTCCTGCGGCGGCGAAGTGAGCCAAGACAGACCTATTCCCTGATAGCTCATTTTTTTCACCTGCAGCCGGTATTTCAGGTATTAAAGAAATAACGAGTCCCAGAACCTGGTGTTAAATCACTTAACACGTGAAGACAAACCACTCAAAAATCCTGACTTAACTCTGATTCCGCAAGTTGCAAAGGGTGGTACAACACGCTGCTTCCTCTGGCCGCGAGCAGCAAAGACCAATAGGTCCTAGTGTCCCTCCATGGTTCCTTTGAGCTCATAACAATGTTGCTGCTGGTACCGGTTTGATGCTCCATAATATTCTGACACCAGCTGTTAATGCAGCGGCTAGGTTGAAAGAGGTTCAGTAAGAGCGAGCCGGTTAGAGATATGCAGATTTTCTCCCTAGTTACCACCTCCCTGTTAGTGGCAGCAATGGAATTGGGTCCAGGATGTCTTATTTTGGCAACGATATATAGAAAAAAATAATAATATATTTATATATATATATAAATAAACATATTTGGGTTGTGCTGGAGCACAAAATAAGGCTTCACGTAATAACTAATAAAGTTTAATATTGCAGAAGACATTTGCACATCACAGCAATTCAAAGAACAGCATTACAGAACCCCTGTGCTACATTCCCCATATGCAGCAAGGAACTCTGGGTAAGACATGCAAATTACATCTGTCTCACTTTTTTGCATCCTGGGTCTGTGATGCAGTTCTTTGAATTGCTGGGATGAGCAAATGGCTTCTGCAATAATAAACCATATATATATATATATATATATATATACTGTATATCTATTAACACACTGGAAAGTTGATATTATAAATGTGGACACTCTGAGTTCCTGGCAAAGCATGCCATACCATTAGATACCTTATAGGTGAATCAAACGCACCATGAGTATTAAAACAGACAAAAATGATATGCAAAAGGTGAACACGCATGACCTCTTAACAGCAAATCACTTTGATCCAATGTGTAACGTCCTATTCATGTCAAGACAGAATAAGTAGGACATTCCTCCTTGGCACGGGGTCTGTAGGGACCAGATGGTGGGAAACAGCAAAAAATGGCATTGGTTCTCCTGCATTATCAGCACGGCCTGTTATTACCAGCCAGGAAAACGTTCCTAAAGGTAAATGGAAATGGCGAACTCGCTGAAGAATTGGAAACAAATAGAACCATAATAATAATAAAGAATGGATCTAACAAACCATGAAACCCTAACGATAAAAGGATATTGTGAACCTCTAACTCCTTCTCAAAACCGCCCCACTCTGTCCCTCCATTTTCCATGTAAACCCTATGGGCTCTATCACCTCCTTCAAGCTAAAACTAGCGTCAGCATTAGCGCTAGCTTAGGCTAGGGTCAGACGAACGCATTTTTCACGTCTACCGTCAATAAGTGCGTTGATGCGTCCAAATACAATTTTTCACGGAAGACACGATAGGGGTCATACGATGCGCAATTTCGGCCATGATTCTTTACGGATCCAAACCAGGAAACTTTGGGTGTCTGGACGTTATGTTGGCCGGACATGAGCAGCGTCTGACGTCTCCTAATCATGCACACACACCGCTAGCGGACGCAGCGCACTCTGTACGTCAGTACTAGTGGTTTGACATTCTTGCAAAAATGCGTTCGTTTGCCACTTGCGTTGCGCGGCCGAACTTTCGTGCGGCCGTACTTTGTATGTTGGCCGTCATTTGCTGCTACCACAGCCGTAATAAAGTGCGGCTAAATGCACGTTCGGACTGCGTTCATCTGACCCCAGCCTTAAAGGAGGTTATAGTGCTGCGCCCACATTGCCTTTGAGTCGCTAATGTTAGCGCTCGTTAATTTGCGATTCGTTGTGCCAGTTTACTGTACTTTCGCTCCCTTTACCTAACATGAGGGGCGCAAAGAGAAAGCACAGAGTAACTAGCGTCAGGATCACTTGGTCCTAAAGCTAGTTACTAAGAGCTGGCGCTAAAGGAAAAAGTTACCACCAGCTCAGAGGTGCAGGTTACTGCTTCATAAAGAAGCGCTGCAGCTGCAGCGGCTCCCAGTAATCTGTGCTACCAGAATGGACAGATATGTTGGCGAGTTCCCACGCTTATTATTTTAGTACTTGACCCCTGTTTCAAGGATATAACTCAAACAAGGACATGAGGACATTCATTGATGAAGCTTCATCTGCAGCTGATAGCGAGCAAAACAAGGTCTAGGACAGGGCTGTCAATCTCTGCCCCTGCTCGGATGTTTCCGAACGACAACTCCCATGAGTACTTAGCCATTGAAAGAATTCTGGGAATTGTAGGAATCAACGGGAAGGCCGTGCGTTTGACAGCCCAGAGGCCTGTTCAATACCTCAGCAGCTGCTGAATTGCTGCAGCGCAGCAATTCAGTTTGCTGCAGCAGTGTCGTTGAACCCTTTGGATGCGAATTTTGAATCCAAAATGGCCGACAATTTCTTAATGAAAAATTCAGATTGTTTTTCGGATCACTCGGACAAAAAAATAATAAAGAGAAGCAGTCAGCACAATTCCGTTTTGTATGCACACACCACAAATGATAGTTTTTAATGAATAAACGTTATGTTTACTTCTGAAACAATATATAAATTGAACTGTAATATATGTCTATGTGCAGGGGGAAATAATAAAAAATATTTTGTGCTTTGGTGAACAAAAACCTCAAAATTAACATTGCTGTAGGGAATTATTACTTGCTTCGAGGCGGCGGCCATCTTGCTGTAGGGCATTGTTACTGGCTTCATGCGGCGGCCATCTTTAATACGTCACACGAAGCATCTCCTCGGGTCGCTGCAAGTGCTAGGTTAGCACTGCTGAGCGCTGAGCGGTTGAACGGCGTTCAATGCAAGTTGCTAACTTAGCACTTGCAGCGGCTGAGGTATTGAACAGGCCTCTAGTCTAGGAGATGACAGATCAGTCAGAAGCGCTAGTTCCCCACCTTTCAATGGGGCACGCTCAGGTCTAGAGGTTTTAGCTGATGGCACCATTAAAGAGAAGACATTACCATACAGAAATCAGACTGGTATCACCCAGAAAGGGCAGCCGGTACTGAGATGCCAAGGAAGTCTCCTCTGCTGAGAGGAACTGTAAGCCCAGAACAACCGCTTAGGCCGGAGTCAGACGTGCGGTTTTAAGAGTGGAGGAACGCCCGTGAGAGTGGACGTTCCTTCCACTCTGACGCCCGTCTGGCCACCTCGCTGAGCGCAGTTAGTGCGCTCAGCACTGCAAGGCTCCATCCATCTATGGAGACTCACTCTTTGCAGCCCCGTCGAAAGCGCATCGTAGCGCCTCGACAGGGAGGCTTTCAGCACAGCCACAGCACGTCCGTTATAGTGCGTGCAATACAACGTGTGGCAGGACCCGGGAGGCACGTCAGTACGGGCACACATAGTGTGCTCATCTGACCCCGGCATCAGTAGAGCACAGCTGGTGCTCTGTAAATAATTGCAATGGCATCAATACCTGCCAGGCAGCTCCATGTTAACTGGTGAAAAAAGACAGACAGACAGAAATATACACAGACAGACAAGTTCGAATATAACTCTTCCACACTTTTTTAACAGGAGTTACTAAGGTTGCCTGTTTCCATATGTGTAATTGTGCCATTGAATGCATAACATGATGCTGCAACTACTTATATTATTATTGTTGTTTAAACATCGCCAACAGTTTCTGTGGCGCTTTACAATAGCCAATGGGAGCGAGACAAAATTAAAAGATAGGAACAAATACAAGAGGCGTATAGGGCCCTGCTCAGAGGAGCTTACACTCTAGAGAATAAAAACTAAAAAAAAAGAACACAGTTATAAACAGTTATTTATTTTATTTATAAAGACTTTTACCAGGAAGGATACATTGAGATTTCGCTCGTTTTCAAGTATGTCCTGGGTTCAAGAACATTGAATTGTTACAGTTGTTAAAGAAATACAAAGTAATACAATGCAAGATATTAATAAAAACCAACACAAATATACAGATTAACAGAAAATAAATATGTAGGAAATAGTCATTATGTTACATGGTTACAGGTGCGTTCTGTATATAGTCACTATGTTACATGTTTACAGGTGCATTCTGTATATAGTCACTATGTTACATGTTTACAGGTGCATTCTGTATATAGTCACTATGTTACATGTTTACAGGTGCATTCTGTATATAGTCACTATGTTACATGTTTACAGGTGCATTCCGTATTGAGGTATGTTAGTAAGGAGCTCTTGAGTGACTTTAGACTGGGGGAAGATTTGATGGTGTCTGGGAGGTTATTCCATAACTGCGGTGCTCTGTAGGAAAATGAGGATCGAGCCACATACGCACATGGGGAGGTGGCATGTGGACAATCTCAACTAAATGCGCCCCCCCCCCCCATTTGGCTGATCCCTCCAGAAGAAATGTTGAACCCGACAGAGCAGAGAATATACTGTATATATTGTTCTCTGCTCTATTGGGTTCAACATTTCTTCTGGAGGGATCAGCCAAATGGGGGGGGGGGAATTAGTTGCCAAAATGTGTGTGTAATACAAGTCTGGATATACATATTTATAAGAATATAGATATATATCTTATCTATATATATTTATATCATACCTGCCGTTACCTTACCCTATAAATTTGCTAAAAATATACACACAAAAAAAACAAACCACTGCCTGAGACCCCGCGCAACCCACATCCCACCTCCCTCTACCTGGCTGAATGTATCTAATATATATAATTAAATACATTCAGCCAGGTAGAGAAAGAAAAAAAAAGTTTTATTTTATGTTCCCGGGGACATTTAAAAATGTCCTTGGATTTAATTTTTTTTTTAAATGTGTCGCCTTACCTTAGTCTGGTGGTCAGTGGGGGCTCCCTGGATCCTGGTGGGGGCTGGGGGGGTCTGCCGTGGCCGCAGGTGCAGTGGCTCCCTCCCTGCGCTGTCTGTCTCTGCCACATGTACCCGGGCGGCTAGCCCGCACAGTCGCAGCTCTGTCATCCGGCAGCCGCATGCTCCTTGCTCCTCAATGCTCCTCAAGGGGATCCTTGGGAGGCCCCTGCAGGCTGCCCTCTACAGTGCCTGATTAGAGGGCCGTGTCTGCCTGATGTTTTAGTAACAATAATGTTTTATCCCATAGGCTTCAATGTTAAAAATGTTCCCGTTTTAATTTGATATCTAATAAACCGTTGCTTATAATCTTCTGCAGTAAAGAGTCTCTTTATTTCTAGATTTTTTAAGCATTTTTTATACTTTTTCAATTATTTTTTTCAAACTTTTGGGGACATCCCAAAAAGTTCGAAGTTCGCGAACTTTTGAACTGCCAATGTTCGAATCGAACTCCGAACTGATCGAACTGAA
Organism: Leptobrachium leishanense; assembly: GCA_009667805.1. Taxonomy (NCBI): domain Eukaryota; kingdom Metazoa; phylum Chordata; class Amphibia; order Anura; family Megophryidae; genus Leptobrachium; species Leptobrachium leishanense. Next base: position 314,382,216 of record CM019067.1, read on the forward strand.
CAGCTCATCCCTATTAATCACCAGGTTGGAAAGGTGAAGAGTACGTTTAGACTCCAGCAACGGCCAGTTTAGCTCTTTTAGCATGTCACAATGGTGGGTCATGTAGTAACATTGTAGTGCAAAGAGGCAGAATGAGTTATACAATGTGGTAAGTTTCTGAAGGTGTGTTTGCGGGGCCGCTGCATACACTACATCTCCGTATTCAATAGCCGGCGTAAGCATTTGTTGTACAATTTGCTTTCTTACCGTGGGGTTCAGGCAGGATTTGTTTCTGTACAGGGCACATAGTTTGGGGTAAATTTTAGATGAGAGTTTTTCAATGTGGGGGCCAAAGGATAGTTTTGGGTCTAACCACATACCTAGATATTTGAGAGAAGTGACTGTGGTCAACGTGCCATTTGATTTTATCCCCACACATAGATGGGGATTTTGCAATTTATGTAGTTTTGGTGCTGTTCCAAAGAGCATCGTTACCGTTTTGTCAGTATTTAAAAACGTTTGTTGTTTTTGATCCACTTTTCTACCTCTGTGAATTGTTCTTGCAACACGGCCTCCAGCTGTGGTCGATTTGGTTTGCTGGTTACGGTGTCGTCTACGTACATGTGTACAGTTGAGGCTTTGCAGATGTTAGGCAGATCATTTATGAATATTGTAAATTTCAGGGGGCCAAATATTGAGCCTTGGGGTACACCGCAAGTGATTGGGAGGGGGAGGAGGAGCTGCCAGAAATGGACACATATTGCAACCGATCAGATACATATGATTGAAACCAGGTTAGCGTGCGATCACCAATACCAGAGTCTAAGTTTTTTTAACAAGATGCCATGGTCTACTGTGTCAAAGGCTTTGGCAAAATCAAGGAAGATGGCTACAGTTAGGTTTCCTTGTTCCATGCCAGCTTGGATATCATTGCAGACTTTTAAAAGGGCGGTTGTTGTTGAGTTATTTGGACGAAAGCCTGATTGATCTGAAATCACGTAATTGTGTGTAGATGCATTTTTCCAAAATTTTTGACATTACAGGGAGCAATGATATCGGGCGGAAGTTGGATACCAAAGTACTGTCACCACTTTTATGGATTGGTACCACTCTCGCAGTCTTCAAGAGTTTGGGTATGTATCCAGTCGCCAGTGATTCATTGATTAGGGTTGCGACAGGATTTGCAATTGCCGGTGCACTGATTTTCAGCAGCATTGCTGGTATTTGATCAGGTCCAGACTGGTATTTCATTTTTTGGTTACGGAGAAGTTTAGTAACGACACTGACAGGGACTGGTCTAAAACTGAATTCCTGTCTGATACAGGGTCTTTGCACAGTTGGAGGGGCCTGACCTGTGTGCGGCCTTTCTGATTGCATGTCATTTCCTATCTTAGAAATCAGGGTGGTGGCACATCCAACAAAATAATCATTAAAGGCATTTGCTACATCTAGGGGGTGTTGCAGGGTTTGGTTGTTTACTTTGACAGCAGCCGGCTGGGAGTGGACAGGGGGTGCTTATGTGTTACTTATGGTTTTCCAAAAGTTACTAGGGTTTGATATGTTATTGTTTAGATTTTCATTGAAGTACTGGGCTTTAGCCATTTTTGTTTGTTTTGTGCATGCATTCCGGCAGTTTCGGTATTCATAGTGATCGTTCATGGAACCAGTAGTCTTGAAATTTGACCACAGTGAATCTCTAAGCTGGTACATTAGTGTAAGATCAGCTGTAACCCAGGGGAGATGGGTCCCTCTTACTCGCACTTTACGCAGCGGGGCATGGGAATACCAGACTTGCAGGAGCTCGGACTGAAAGTATGCAATTGCACAGTCTAGGTCTGGGATTAGGTTTAGTCTGTACCATGGGAGCTGTTTGAGATCACTTAGGAAGGATTCAAGAATAAATTTATTGAAAGACCTGGTGGTTATTACCTTTGGGGGAGATTTGGTGGCCTTTATTTTACGCACGCAGTACACAAGACAGTGGTCACTAAAGCTATTAGCGAGAACTCCTGCCTCCTGTATTCTATCAGGAGATGAGAGAATCCAGTCCAGAAAGGTATGGTTAGGGCTTTTTATATTAATGCGAGTGGGGGAGATTAATTGAGTTAGCAGCAAAGTTTTAACCAGCGAGCAGTGTTTATTGTTTTTAGGATTTAGCCAATCTGTATTAAAATCGCCGAGGACCAGCAGTTCACTTTTTTGGTTTTGTGCAAGTAGGTTAAGGATTTGAGTTATGTCAGAGAGGGAGTGCACTGGGGAGCTCGGTGGGCGATAGAATCCAGCAACAATGATTGATTTACTGAATGGGATCTCAATTAAACCAGAGAGGAAATCAAAGGTGGCAGGGGAGCTAGAATTCTGTAAAGGGGTGAACTTTATTACATTGTAATACAGGTTGAAGAAAGACCAATTACATCTAGTCACTAAAGGTGAAACTCAGACGTGAAAATTCGATGGCAAAATAGCCAAACCAGAAAAATTCTCCCATTTATTTGTTTGTTTATTTATTTATTTATAAAGTGTTTTACCAGGAAGGATACATTGAGATTTCTCTCGTTTTCAAGTACGTCCTGGGTTCAAGAACATTAAAATGTTACAGTTGTTACAGAAATACAAAGTAATACAATGCAAGATATTAATTTTTTTTAAAAAAAACACAAATATACAGATTAACAGAAAATAAATATGTTTATCTCACTTTTCAAATCGGCTTTAAGGCCTAGATCGTTCTCTTCTGCCAATTCTCCTGATTTTCACCTTTACAGAGTTATTCAAAGAGCCTTTCATTCCCTACACTTTGGGGGAATCAATTTCCCCGACACTGCGTTAAATTCAACATTCAACAAAGGGTCCCCAAAGTGCAGGGAAAAAACACCGAAAGCATCCAAAAATCGCCGTATCGAACAGAAAAACCACTGCAAAATTGCAAAAAAAAAAAAAGAATGTACTCAAAAAAAGCCGATGATCCACCGAACAGAGCGCCAACCAGCCACTGGAAAAAGCCAAAGAACAGTGTAAAAAAAAAAAAAAAAAAAAATAATTCCACAAAAGCTGTTGGCAAAAAAAAATATTGTATGAAAATGCCTGGAATTAATATATAAGGTCCTATGAATAATAATAAAAAAGGACTGTTATAGAAAAAAAATGCTATTTAGAAATCGGTAAAAGCACATTCACCAAATACATGAAAAATCCAAATAAATTTACAAATAAAGAAGCTTTTTGCTGAAAATTAAAATAATGAATGCTTTATTAGATATTTAATAAAAATGGGAATATGTTTAACATTGAAACCTTTGGGATTCGCCTGATTAAACCTGCCGAATGAAACCTCTGAAAATCAGGTAATTTCTCTGACATTTCTCTGCTGTTCAGTGTCTCTAAATAGATTAACCATTGCTTTTCTATGGGGGATTCCACTGCCGAACCGGCACCGTATTTCGCTGGCAATTCGCCAATATTTGGCGAATTACCTTCTTTTGAATAGCCCCGAAATTGCACGGTATGGGGAAATTCACAATTCAGTGCAATTTCCGAGCCAGTTCTGCTATTTGAATAATCCCGACCTGATAGTCCATTATGTTCAACCTGCCACATGTCCAAGACTGCTGCTGATCCAAAAGAAGGCAAAGACCCTGTCATGGTGTATTTTGCACATGTGCCTAAAAGGGGGGATATCATCTTATCTCAAGTTTCCATAATTTCGTGTATGTTTCACATTACTATCCAAATCAAAACACAACAATATATAAACTTTGAAAGTAATAATAACACCAACATATTCTGCAGTGTGTTGCAACATAATGATATATACAGTATATAGAAAATATCTACCTATATCCACAGTGTACAAAAAATATCCAGATGCACACAAAGACTCTCAAAGAAGTTTCTTTATTAGGATCGACGTTTCAGTCCCATCAGGGACTTTTCTCAAGATCCACAGTATATATACACTATCCACAGTATACACTATCTATAAACATGCACACACATACAATGTGTAACTGTATACCTGACACCTGCAGCTGTCTCAAACATAAGCTAAATGTCTGGAAATAAAATAACATAAAATATCAGGATACTTTCTCTATTCCACAACATAGAAAAAATATATTTTTCTGCTGTTTTTAAATGATGTCTTTATTTAAGAGCTAAACTGGCCGTCACTGGAATCTAGACGCACCCTTCACCTTTCCAACCTGGTGTTTAAGAGCATTTCTGGGAAGCTGCCACCCTACCTGAATAGACTGCTTCCCCCAGCAGCTCCCTCATCCTATAACCTCCGATCCAGGACCTGCACCTTACTTGCAATACCACAATACAAAAAGAAAGTGTCTCAATCCTCATTTTCCTACAGAGCACCACAGTTATGGAATAATCTCCTAGACGCCATCAAATCTTCCCCCAGTCTAAAGTCCCGTAAGAGATTTCTATTAACATACCTCAATAAGGAATGCACCTTTAAACATGTAACATAGTGACTACATACAGAATGCACCTGTAAACATGTAACAGTAACTATATACAGAATGCACCTGTAAACATGTAACACAGTGACTATATACAGAATACGCCTGTAAACATGTAACATAGTGACTATATACAGAATGCACCTGTAAACATGTAACATAGTGACTATATACAGAATGCACCTGTAAACATGTAACAGTGACTATATACAGAATGCACCTGTAAACATGTACCATAGTGACTATATACAGAATGCACCTGTAAACATGTAACAGTGACTATATACAGAATGCACCTGTAAACATGTACCATAGTGACTATATAAAGAATGCACCTGTAAACATGTAACATAGTGACTATATACAGAATGCACCTGTAAACATGTAACATAGTGACTATATAAAGAATGCACCTGTAAACATGTAACACAGTGACTATATACAGAATGCGCCTGTAAACATGTAACATAGTGACTATATACAGAATGCACCTGTAAACATGTAACATAGTGACTATATACAGAATGCACCTGTAAACATGTAACAGTGACTATATACAGAATGCACCTGTAAACATGTAACATAGTGACTATATACAGAATGCGTCTGTAAACATGTAACACAGTGACTATATACAGAATGCACCTGTAAACATGTAACCGTGACTATACACAGAATGCACCTGTAAACATGTAACAGTGACTATATAAAGAATGTACCTGTAAACATGTAACATAGTGACTATATACAGAATGCACCTGTAAACATGTAACAGTGACTATATACAGAATGCACCTGTAGACATGTAACATAGTGACTATATTTTTTTTTTTTGAGAAAGGATTTTCCCACGAAGGATACATTGAGATTTCTCTCATTTTCAAGTATGTCCTGGGTGGAGAGTATGCACCGTTAGGTGTCTTGCCCAAGGACACTTACTGGATAGGTGCTCTTGCTGGAATTGAACCCCATGTCTCCACAGGCTCTCTCCACGCAGAGCAGGGATATTACCTCTACTCCACCCAGCCGGTACATTTTTCCTACATATTTATTTTCTGTGTTAATATGTATATTTGTTTTGTGTTAATATCTTGCATATTATTACTTTGTATTTCTGTAACGGCTGTAACAATTCAATGTTCTTGAACCCAGGACATACTGAAAACGAGAGAAATCTCCATGTATCCTTCCTGGTAATATACTTTATAAATAAATAAAATGTATATAATTAGAATGACGTCCTCCTCAGACAAAGCACTGAGATTAAAATCCTGTAAATCAGACACACGGACCTACAAAAACACAGCAATAAAATACCCTAAACTTGTCACCAAACCACACAGAGCCCAGTGTGTACAAGTTTCTAGGAATGTCAGCTACAATGTAACACTTGCAGTTCTGTTTTCCTTTGCTGCAGCAACACAGCAGACCCAGTTAACTCAACTCTTCTGCTCACAGAAACTGTTGCAACTGTTCACAAACAGAATGTTCAGCCCATGTGGCTGAATGGAAGAGGCTGAGAGATGCTTTTTTGTAGCATCCTTTCTTTTTAAAAGAATAAAAAAAACACATGCCCCTCAGGCTCCTGGTGGATAAACTGGCAGGTTTTCTACACCCTACAGCTCTCTGCTCTCCTCTTTTCCTTCCCAGGTCCTAAGCATATCTGTCAACCCAAATGGGAGCTGAATTTGCAAGCTGACAAGGAAAGGAGGGGGGTACACACATAGGACTGATGGTGCTGATGTCATTGCCAGGAGACAGTCCTGATTGGGTCTAATTAGACTTTGCCAGAGCAAATAGACAGACTCCCTGTATGATTGCTTTCAAAGTGGCTTGTGGCAAAGGACTAGCAGGGAGCAAAAAAAAGTAGAGGCAGAGCATTGAGCAGAGTCTGCTAGGAAGCAGAGACATCCTTACAGAGAGAGGGAGAGATCTGCACCAGCTGCTCAGCTCCCCCAGCAGCTCCACCAAGCATGCAAACAAGATAAAAGACACTTAACACAGCTAATAGAAAGTGACTTCATGCCAGTGCAACCTCCAGCAGGATAAACCATCATCATCAGCTCCAGAGGTGCACAAAGCAAGAGCAGGGATCACAGCAGCAGAAGCAACATTTGGTTCCTAATTTACAAACATTGCACCCTGTCCAACCTGCACTTTGATCCATGGCTTCAGTGCTGGGGACCAGCAGGACCTCAGGATGTCCAAGTGGCCAACTTAAATTCAAGTCCAAAAGAAGAAGGAGGAGATCCAAAAGGAAAGGTAAATCTGCATATATTTCTTACATCTGTTAGCTTTTCATTTTTAATAGCTTTTTTTTGCATTTGCATTTATTACATCTTGATGCCTAGCTGTGGTTTTTTTTTGGGGGGGGAGGTGGGGTAGCTATTGGTACTTTTGGGAGAGCACAGGGTGGCATGTATTTGTTTACTAGTAATCTGTACAGATCAGTGTCTCTTATTGGGAGCTGTTTCCTTTTATTCTCCAATGGGAAACATCAGCCCTGACACCGGTTAACCCTTTGTTGTCCTCTAGCATGTCTGGGGGGAGCACAAAGGGAGAGGGGAAATATTAAAAAGCTTTGTCGTTTTGAAGGGTTAAATGGTGCCTGGATCCTGTCTGTTAGAGACACTTAGCACATAATCAGTCTCCGTTGTAATGAAAAGCAAGTGGGGAGATGAGCATTTAACCATTAGAGGTCTTCCACTTCTTAACAATGGTAGTGTGGTTTAACCCCTTCAAGTCTGACCCCCCCCCAGCAGGATTGGGCTGGATTAGAATACATTTTTGGGGTGTGCAAAGGGCAGACGTGTCATTCAGTTGATGCTAGCATCGATTTGGAGGCTGGTAGTTTATTATTATTATTATTTAATCTCCCTTTTTTTTTTTCGCACCCAGAAATTTTCTCTTTTTTTTATTGAGGTTATCAGGGTAATAAATCGGAGGTCAGTCCAGCTAGTCTACATGACCTCATCGCGCACCAGATAGGCATCATAGGTTGCACTCTACAGAATGAAAAACATGTGCCAAATAATCAGGTACTGCTTTAAGGACATGGATAAACAGACAAGAAAAAGCAACTACCGGTATAGTCTCTACAGAACCATAACTCTACATTTAAAGGATTTAATCACATTACAAACTGCTCTACGTACCTTTTTCTGTGACTTTACAGGCTTCCAAGATGCCCTTTCCCTTTGTCAAGATATTCAAAAGAAGTAAATTTAGGTTTATACTTGCTCTAAACCTTATACTTTTTACACCCTGGCAAGGAAAGGGTTAACTGCATTCATACATCTTACTGATTTCATGTTTTCCAGTGATTTATTTTATTTCTGGGACCTAAAGAGATTTTTGTAGAATTTTTTTGTGTTTTTCTGTGCACCAGAGAGACTAAATTTGCATGGGATTCACAACGCGCAAAGGGTTAAGGGTAACAAAGCAAACTGTAGCAAGTACAGTGCTGTGACTTTCCACCGCTGAGTCTGTTTACACTGAATTTCTGCCTGGTTCTTCCACTTTAAGCCTTGACTTTCAGGTAACACATGAGCTATAGGTGGCTCGCTCCTTGGGTACCTATGGAATGCAAGACTTACTTTTTTGTTGTTGTTATTATTGTTACTTCTTTTTCCTCATTCTTTAATCCGCTGTGCGGAGTGGCGCTGCTCGTACAGACTCCGCCGGTTCCTCCTCACTTTATTCTTTTGTTAATCTGTTAGGAAATGGTAAATAATGTATTCCTACTCGTTTTGATTTGATTGGTTTTCACACCAATTAGGCGTGCCGTTTGTTTCCACGCCAACAATAATACCAAAAGGTGGATTACACTGAGTTTCCCTTCGAAGGATCAAAAAATAAATATTGCCCCCCCCCCTTTAAAAAGAAATCCAAAGCGATAAACATATAACATAAAATATCCTATAATAATAATAATAATCTATATTCTTTTAATATTAGCAATAATATAGGCCCATCCGGCATTCTGATAATCGAAACGGAAGCATCGCGATAAATATCCCTGTAATTGGGTCATCGTTTGTGATACTGGACCAGGACGCGTGTTCCTCGGAGAGCCGGCCTCACGTTACCTATTTTCATCAAAAAATTCAATTTTCAAATTGAGGAAATCGAGCTGTGTCACCTTTTTGTGAAACTCCATGTCTGAGGCCTTGGCGGTGTGAGGAGGGATAACACTTACAGAATTCAATGTTCTTTTAACTTCTCTTTTGGGTTGAATAGTGTTATATTTTGTATTAATGGTGTGACACATGCCGGGGAACCTATGGATCTCGGTGCTTCTATCATATATGGCTGAAAGTGCTAACCCGTCGTAATAAGTTTAAAAAAAAAAGTGTACGTTGTGTTCTTTAGGATTATTTCTGATCCCTTCTATAATATTACCCTTGGCGCTGTAATCTTTAATATCAGCAGGTGTAGCACAAAGCCTACTGTTCTGCCTGTCTGTATATGTCCAAGCGTGTGTGTGTGTGTGTGTGTGTGTGTGTGATTGTTATAACGGTAGAAGTACATACCTTGAGCCTTCAGAAATTTAATGTAATATATATACTTCTACCGTTATAACAATCACACACACACACACACTGCAATCGTGTGTGTGTGTGTGTCATTGTTATAACGGTAGAAGTACATACCTTGAGCCTTCAGATATATATATATAAAATTTCTGAAGGCTCAAGGTATGTAGTTCTACCGTTATAACAATGACACACACACACACACAGTTATAACAGTAGAAGTACATACCTTGATCTTTCAGAAAAAAAATATACTTTCTGAAGGCTCAAGGTATGTACTTCTACTGCTATAACTGTGTGTATGTACAGTATGTATATATGTGTATAAAGCCTATATTTTATATTATTTTTATTTATATACTATTATATTGGTGTATTTATTTATATACTATTATATTGGTGTATTTATTTATATACTATTATATTAGTGTATTTATTTATATACTATTATATTAGTGTATATTTTGGTTACAGGAGGTGTGTGTTTCTCACTTTATTTTGTGATACCAGAACCTATACCATTTATTTAAAAAATATATATATTTTATATATTTTTACGTCTACTAAACTCACCTTGTACTATGGTAAGGAAACTGGTCTTTTAAAATAAATATATATACTGAATTTAGGTGCGTGTACTTGCAGGATGCTTGGAGTGATGTGTTCAGCTGGGATAGAGGAATATTACTATTCTTATTATATATTTAATTTTCCTGTGCAGGCCTTCCTATAATAGAGAATTTTAAAGCGACTCCTTGTTTATTGTATTTTTGCTTACGAAAATTTTCATTGGAAATTGTAAAACTGCACGTTTGCTAAGTAAAGCGTGTAGAGCGTAATGCAAAGCCAGTACCTGTCCTGTGTCAGATTTACCGTCCCATCATTCCTGTCAGTTCCACCTAACCTATATAAAGCAGACAGCTCATGCAATAAAATAAATGCTGTAAAATTAGGAGAGGGCCTTTGTTACCGCTACTTTGTTTCTCATTGACCCATAGTATTCCAGAGAGGGCTAGTTTTTTCATCATTACTATTTTTTTATTTTTTTTTAATGCGGTCTGCCTCGTGGCACTTATTAGATTGAACCCTTTCCACAATAATAAAGTCATTTAGGTCAGTAGTTCTCCTTTAATGGATGACAGTCAAGGTTTATATTTTGCGTCATTCATAATGCGAATTAAATGAAAGCTGTTTTAATATTTATATTATTTGATGTATTTGTTACTTCTAGCACAAAAAGACATTCTATAAAGTGATATAATTTTAAACCTCTATTGAGTTTACTTTAGAGAACCCATTCACCATTTTGTAAGTTTCTTCATCTCTTGTTTACGTACGGTTAACGTTTACGGTATTATCTTATTTGGGCTTTTTTGTTTACCTTTCAGATAATAAAATGTTGTTAGTTCTATAGTCTCCCTAATATTACCAAATGTATTATTGTAGTGCGTTATGAAGGGTATCAACTCCGTCCATATTGTGAAGTCAACAAAATACTGTCAAAACCAGTGCAAAAATAAATAAATGAACGAACAAATCGTGGAAGAGGTTACTTATGCAACCTAGGTCAAGTCTTGAAATGACTTGGTTACAAGTAATCCTTACGTAGTTACAAGTATGCGTATATATGCTTGTACGTGTGTTACAGATATATAAATTCTCAGTGTATGTTTTATATGTACATAGAGTTTTCACACTTCCTAGAGAATATCAACATTCTATAAACATTCTTACAAGAATCTAGGTTTTTGGAATAAAATACATTAAAAAAAAGAACATAAATAAGGAAATAGCAGTTACTAAACGTATACAGGCTATAAAGCATGTAGTGTCACCGCTCAAGGCAAGCAGCCCTTGTCTGTAGAGCTAACAATCTAAAGTGAAGGCTGGCGGACGGTGTCTGGCAAAATGAACTATATTTGGGACTATACACCTGGAGAGAGACCATAGATTGACATGTGCTGCCTCTGCCTGATATATCGAATGTCAGATGTCCTTTACTTGGTGTGTGTGGGGGGGGGGGGACGATCAATAGTGTAATACCAAATCGACTGTCAGCCAAGAGCTCAGTACCTCCGTTTCCATGCAGTTAAGCATGCTAATTAGCCAGGTTATGATTTTACTGACTCTAGGGTCCGTTACAATTACTCAGTGGAGTCTTCTTGACATTTACGCATATAAATAGCCCAAATATATCATAGCTTTTTAAAAACATGTGATATGTATATATATGTCACATCACATCAATACGTAGTGATACCTTTTTTTTTACCAAAGTATCACTACGCAATGCTATACTCGTGATTTTGGCATCTGGACTAACACACATATACATATATATATATTATATATAAATTTAAAAGGTACATTCTAAGTCAAAAGTCCTCTTTTTTTTTTGTGTGTTAAAGGATATCATTTTGAATTTACACCTAATGTGGAGTCACACTGTGCCCGTAATCATCTCCCAACCATTTAATACACTATTTTCTAGCCATGAAATTATTAGTGGAAAATGAGACTCTGTGTCCCATAATCCCTATGGTACGTGTCATAATTTATAGGCTACCAAATCCGACTTTGGATCTGGAACACTGTGGATATTTTTATTTTAAATTCTATTTGTATAGTGGAAGTGTATGTGTATGTGTATGTGTGTGTGTGTGTGTGTGTGTGTGTACAATCCTTTAAAAAGCATGCTTTTTAGTTGAAATTGTGAAAAAATAATCTTACATACAGGGCTAACACTGTCTGTCATGTATTTTTTTAAGAGAAAATGTAATATATAATTATTCCAGTTGTGCGATTTAAACGTTTGGTGTTTGTGAATTCAAAACCATAAAGGAATAAAGTAAAAGATCTTTATTTTCCAAAGCGGCTTATTGGCTGTAATTTAAATTAGATTAATTGAAGTACTGCAGGCCTTTCCTTTACCTGCGTATTAACATCTCAATTAGTTTACATAAGCTTATTTCTAATATTTAAAAATTATTTTCTGCATGTCTTGGGAGATGTTAAAAAAAAAGTGCGTTTGGATATTATTTTCATGCAATAATCCAAATTTATTTCATAAAAGCTGCTTTTTATGTTTTTAAAATATTTTTTAATAAAACCTTAAGAGAAGAGTACATTATACAGTATATAAGATCTATCTTGCATGTGTGTAATAAATATGTAGTTGCACTAATATATATATATATATTTTTTTTATTTTTATTTTTTTGGGAAGATATAGTTGTTTCTCCAAATTGTTGGTAAAACTTTCATAATCTTAAATACTAGGAATTGTGATTTTTTTTTTTTTTTATTTTTTATTTATTTTATTTATTCTTTCATTATTGAAAGTCCTATGTTCCTATTGATTTTTATAAAGGAATATATAATTTATATATGAATAGTGGCATACAAATATAGCATTAAGGACAGACCTGCATTGGCACAGTTAACTTTTTTGCCGATTTATTAAGCATATGCAAAAATGAGCTCTAGCCTCCTATCACTGGCATACATAAACCTTGCTGTGTGTATATATATATATATATTATACTGACATTGTCTTTACATTATACAAAAACCTACATATCTAAAGAAGAGTTTACTAGCTCTTGGCATTCCTGGTTCGCTAAAACATGAAATGCAAATGATAAAGTGGGGAAATATCAATTCTACTTAAAAAAAAAAAAAAAAGCAAACATTGTGAATTAAAAAAAAAAAAAGAAATAATAAAGGAAAAAGAATAGAATTGTGAGTAAACAAGAAAACCGGATTATTTTAGCATGAAATCCAATGAAATTGAGAAAAGATTACGCGCACGTTGGAAATAAAGGGGGCAGGCTGATTTTTATATATATATATATTTTTTCTTCCCATCTTCTAACTCAGCCAAAGCAATAAATGAGATTGTTTCGTTGAGAGACGCCGCTTTTTATTTTTTTTTCCCAGACACAACTGTTTCCTATGGCAGGTTTGTGTCATGTCTGAAGATGTGCGCTCCTTATCTTGTCTGCTGACAGCTCAAGAGGCAGGGCTGGATTTGGTGATAAAATTAAATCGATTAATCCTTTATCCACCATCCGATTTCTAGTGATCCGTGTAATGACAGCAATTTAAGATTGCATCAAGGGCATTAGCTGTGATGGCTGAACTTTTAAATTTAGAATTAAAAATTCGCAATTCAAATACATATCTTAATAACAGATCCCCCTCCCCAAACATAAATGGTGGATGTACGTATACAAACCTACACACTTTTATATAAATATTAGTTTACTAATAAAATTACTGTATATACACTAATTAGTGAAGCAATTTGTTAATGTGTGTATGCTATATTATACATATTAATGTATGTGTGTGTATATATATTATATAGTGCTTACAAGGGTTGTGGTGGAGGACAAAAAGTGTGATTAAAAAGCCTCCACGCTATAATTAGTTATGCTTATTATTGCAGAAGCCACTTGCACATCATAGCAATTCAAAGAATTGCATCCCAGAGCTCCTGTGCTACATTTCCCATATGCAGCAAAGAATTCTGGGTAGGATATGCAAATGATATCTGTCTCACTTTTATGCATCCTGGGTCTGTTATTACACAGAACCCTAAAATCATTGCTATGCCACACTGTGGCTTTCTAGCAGAGATAAGGTATATGTAATAAATATATACACTTGTGCACCCAGTATATTATATGTGTGATATATACACATTCAAAAATATGCTGGCACTCTCGGATTTTCAACAATATCAAAATGTATCCATCCATTAAAAATGCCAACGATTCAGTTCCCACTTGGAACTTTCCTCAGTACAAAGACATATAAACCCCTCGTAAAAACCAAGCGGTTTAAATAGAGACAACGATCAAAACAGTAAAAATCACCAGCCACTCACCCTCCCGTGAGTGCAGACCCTTTTCAGCAGGGATGTGCGTTTCGGAATTTCGGAATTTTCACGAAATTTCCCGATTCGTGTTTTGGGATGCGGCCGATTTTCCGAAAATTTTTAGATCCGAAAACGGCAGATCCGAAAAGTATTCCGAGCCGAAACGAAATATTTTCGGAATTTTCGAATGGACTTGAAATGTGTCAAATCGAAATTTATTGCTTTGAAACGAGGAGAACAGACGTTCCGAAAAAACGTAAATTTCCGAAATCACGAAAAGGCGATACAAAAAACGAGCTAAGTGACACGAAAATACGAAAAATGGTCGATATGCCGAAAAAAAATGTACACGAAAAACGAGTCGAGCCGAACCGAATCGAAACAGAAATCGATCGAAACGAGCCGATTCGAAAAGTTTAAACATCCGAAAAATCGAATCGAACCGAAAAAAAATCGGTGCACAAGCCTACTTTTCAGTGTGTGTGTAAACGATGTGAGACTGACTCAGGGACTTCCAATAAAATAATAAACGTTATGGTTATTTTATTGGAAGTCCCTGAATGAGTCTCACATCATTTACATCAGAGACTGCTGCACTGGGCAAGCGAGGTGACACTTTGGAAAGTGCTGGACCAAGTGTGAAGGTATGTGTGTATAAATATATTACTAATTAGGTAATTTGTTTATGTATATAATCTTGCCATAATCCAGCCCTCTCCTTTACTAGTAGCCTGGTGCAACAAATCTCAAAACCTGTATTTACTTACTATAGAAGACACACTATGGGACTCTATGCAAATAAAACAACAAAGTTGAATATAACATTTTAAAATTGCATATAGCCCGACGTCTCGGCTCGCTCTGAGCCTTTTTCAAGCCGAAACGTCGGGCTATATGTAATTTTAAAATGTTATAATAAACCTACTTTTTTATTTGTTCTTTGCAACGAGTCTCAGAGTGTGTGATGAAAGAAATCTAAAATTACTGAAATGTTGACAAATTGTAGCACATGTAATAAATAGTTTTATTTGTTGAAAAGTCCCAGGAATGCCTTTTTTTTTTTTTTTTTTTTTTGGAAATACTGGATAATTGCTGACCAGAGCAAGTCCTCGAGTGCAAGAATATATATATAAATTACACACAAACCTGCCCTGTCTTCAGAAAAACAGTAGAGGTTTGCTTGCAAAATATTTTAGATTATATATTATAATATAGCTGCACCAATGTCAATGCAATGTGCCCCATCGCAGCAGGTCCTATCCTTCCAACCTAGTGACTGCTCCAATGAGATTAAACCGCTTTATTTGGGATATACGTCCTCCTTACCCACCTCTTTCAAGGATAAAATATAAAACCAACCAAAACCCAACATGTCGCTGGTATGCACGCAGCCAGTGAGTATTGATTCCTGGGAATGATGCACCTTCGTACACCTACAATGTGGCTCTATCTACTCATTACACAGGAAAACATCACCTTCCGCAACCTCCACATGGGTTAAAGGGATACTGTATAGACCATAGGTGTGCGCAGGGGCTGTTACTGGTGTGCCCACTGCCCAGGCCCTAATGTTGGGTGAAGAGGTCATATTTCACCTCCTAGATTCACATTTTAGGTGTCTCTTATCTGGTTCATGAAGAATAACATAAAAATCGGTATTAGTGATCACAGGCTTGTTATTTCTAATGAAAAATGAGCAATTTGTGCAAAATCTCCTAAACATAAGTTTCACTTATTAAACGTTCCATGGATGCGCACCCTAATGTAATGGGATGCGCACCCTAATGTAATGGGCTGCGCACTCTAATGTAATGGGCTGCGCACTCTAATGTAATGGGCTGCGCACTCTAATGTAATGGGCTGCGCACCCTAATGTAATGGGCTGCGCACTCTAATGTAATGGGCTGCGCACTCTAATGTAATGGGCTGCGCACCCTAATGTAATGGGCTGCGCACCCTAATACTCCAAGACTAGGGTTAACACGGGAGGGGAGAAACAGGGAGATAGTTACATTTTAACCCCTCTGGTTTTATCCTCCCTATAATGGGGATAAAATGTGCCTTTTGTTCCAACGATAAGCATCTGAGGTCTGGAACTGACAAGCTGCAGCATCTCACATGACAGGCTAGACACTCGCCAGTCCAATGGCTCGCAATGCAACGGCAAGATCTACAGGGTTATTCAGAGAGCGTGAAACTCAGGAGAATTACTGGAGAATGAAAATTCTAGGTCAAAATAGCCGATTTGGAAAGTGAGATGAAAGGGAGAATTTTTCTGGTTTGGCTATTTTGACCTAGAATTTTTCATTCTCCAGTCAGTCTCCAGCTTTTCGCCACTCTCTGAATAACCCTACTAGTTTGTGTTCCCGATCTACTGCCTGGAAGGCAGGTGGCTGCTCACTAATCAGTTTTCTGGTGGGGACGAATACCCCAAACTTTGATGGGCCGAATCAACACTTCTGGAATCTACCTGAGGATGAAGAGAAGGAAGGACACTCTGGTCACTGTGACTATTCAAATTGTATTGAGTGGTTGGATTGTCCGTTTTGAAGACGTACCACCGGGGTACGTCTTGGAAAGTAAGGCAGTAATAGGAACACCACTCCTTTATGTTATTTTTTTTAGGTTTTTATACACTTCGTTAAATTTGGGATCCCCCATCCAGTGGTGCAGAAAGGGGGGGGTCATTAGCTCATTAGCCTTACAGAAGTGTGTGATTCTTAAAGATTGTACTAGCACCAAAGTGGGTCGGGGGTTCTTTTTGTTTTCTAGCTATCACGGCTGACTAATGTGCACTTTTATAAAAAAATTTTTTTTTTTACAAATTAACAAAATGTAAAAGTAGAGAATTCTTTTCCAAATTTAGCTTTTTTTTTTAAAAAAAAAAAACCAAAACTTTAAAGAAAAGAACATGTTGTACTAGAATATATGTTGTGTGTTTGTGGTGAAGGGTTCTATATAGTATTGTACATATTCAATACAGTAAATGTTAAATAAGTATTAAAAAAATGAATCTTCATCTTCAACATTCTTCCCAAATTGAGTTTCCTTTGATTCAGTCGAAGAAAGTTGCGATATTAAATATCTGTCAGGAATAGTGGGCAAGCCCAACATACAGTCTAAACCCCAAAGCTCATAGACCGGTCCTTAGAGTGGCTGAATTTTTTTAATTATTTTTTTTGAGATAGTATTTTACCAGGAAGGATACATTGAGATTTCTCTCATTTTCAAGTATGTCCTGGGTGGCGAATTCGTACCGTTAGGTGTCTTGCCCAAGAACACTTACTGGAGAGGCGCTCTTGCTGGGATTCGAACCTCTGTCTCCATGGTTATAGAGCAGTGATGTTAACCCTGTCTATACTGTGTTTATTGTACAGCGCTGCGGAATATGCTGGCGCTTTATAAATAAAGAATAATAATAATAATAATAATCCAGCCACAATGGTGGCAAGGTAAAGAATGCGTACGTAAGACTATAAACACAAAAATAATATACAGTGCCACACAGGGACAAGAGCAAGATTAGAGTCCAAAATACATAGTAGAAGGCCGGTATATGGAAACAGAATATATAATAACCTGAATCCAGATAATAAACATACAGGGACCGGAGCAAAAACCAGAACCAAGAATGCTTAGCTAGAGGTCAAACCAAGGGATCAAAAACATTAGAGAATCAGGAACGCAGTGACTGGTCTAATGGAAACCCCAACGGGCAAAGAGCTCCGTCAGATGCGCCATTTAAACCCCTCCTACATATCAGATTAGATATAGCATTTATCATGGCGCCCTCCCTGTACAGGAGGTCTAACTGCAGTGCGACTAGGTACAGCTGCTATGACACTTTTATCAAAAAGAACGTGAAAAAGATTGGGTTACATATGGAAACTTGTAAAAAAAAAAATAATAATAAGAAAAAAATCCTGAAAGTGATTTGAAATGGTACATGGATTGAAGCTAAAACAATGCAATCATTTACGGCTGCTGTTCTATGCACATGTATTTGTATAACAGATACTTGGATAGGCTAACTTTATATCCAAGCAGACTTCTTTATTACACTGGTGTGCAACTTCCTCGGGCTCCTTGAAATGGTGCTCGCCCCTGCAGGGTGCCTGTTGACAGCCTGTGATGTGGCTTTAATTTCTATAATAAAAACAAAGCCTCCATGAGCAATCAATAGAGAAAAACAGATGCAGATTATATGCCGCTAACGACTAGATACTACAATGTGCACATAGCTTGAAGAAATCCTACCCGTCAACAGTCTTGGAGCGATGCATCAATGTGGCGAATTGGGCATTAAAACCCCTAGACTGTAGTTTAATATATATATATATATATATACAGAAAAAAATGAGTAGAGCTGGGCACTCAATGTCCTCAGGAGGTCGGTTCCGAAAAGACCCCC
Organism: Leptobrachium leishanense; assembly: GCA_009667805.1. Taxonomy (NCBI): domain Eukaryota; kingdom Metazoa; phylum Chordata; class Amphibia; order Anura; family Megophryidae; genus Leptobrachium; species Leptobrachium leishanense. The sequence goes on from CM019067.1 coordinate 314,400,495, forward strand.
AGATAAGGGGATGAAATGATTATTCACCCCCGTGCTAAACTCCCGTTGAGATTATGTAACAAAAAATGGTGATGGTGGAGGGGAGGCACACGAGGACTTGTCTAAAAAGTAGGATTTATTAGGTATGCATTAAAAAGCCAACGTTTCGGCCCCTTGATAAAGGCTTCTAGGGGCCGAAACGTTGGCTTTTTAATGCATACCTAATAAATCCTACTTTTTAGACAAGTCCTCGTGTGCCTCCTGTCACGGAGCTGACATCGGGCTCGCCTCAGCGAGCCACAAGGAACTGACTCTGCTCCAATTTTAAAGATAATTTTTACTTTTCCCTCGGTTTTGCGTTTCAAATTGTATGGACAATTTTATCTTATTACTATGTGGTTTTATTGAAGGGTGGCGTATTTTACAATGTATCCTTATTGTATGAATGTAGTTTCAAATGAAGAAAACTGTATGTATGTGGTTTTCCCCAGTCGCCATTTTGCCCAGCCCAGCATGGGTCCAAAGGACCTCATGGCCCCAAGATGGAGGATACAGCAAGACAGCTGATTGGAGGCTTTTCCAAGACCTCATCTGCCTAATCCCTGGCAATGGGGAAGCTGTAAGGGACGTGATAGGGACCAGGAGGCTGGGAAAGGAGCCAATCAGGGCTGGTTGTGTGGACGGGGGAATTGGTAATCCTTTGTGTGTGAATTGTATAAATGACCCTGTTCAAACCCTTAATAAAGCAGTTCAACTGAGATTTCTGTTTTAAAGCATACAGCCGCGTCTGGTGATTTATTTCAGGGCTTAGTCACATTTCTGCGGGAGGCACTCAGCGGTCTCCTGCATCACCACTCACCCCAGGAACGGGATCCCCAAGGCGGCACAGCATCTCGACTTGCCCTGCCGATTCGGAGCCTCGAATCGGTGCTCCGCTACCCCAACAAGGAAGACCGAATCGACCCCGGGTCTCCGCTTCAACGGAACCACTGCCGAATCGCTGCCAGCCCAGCAGCCATTCTTGTACCATCAAGAGGTCAGTAGATCAGGCTGCTCGAGACGCCGAGTGCCGTGAAACTCCATAGTTGGGCTGATCTCCAACGTGGGTGCCTCGTCTTCTCCGCAGACACCAAAGCAACGCCATCTCCCTACTCAGGCCTCTCGAGACGCCGAGTGCCATGCCACTCGGTAGTCGGGCCTGATGGCATCAAGGGGGTTAGATAGAGCAGGACCACAGACGGACTTCCATCCCGTCACACCTCCCCTCCACCATTTTTTGCTAATATATATATATATATAATTATTTTTTTGTCTTGATACTTGATCCGTTATTATCATACAAGAGCAAAATGGCAGACATGCTGACAATGTTATGTGCAAATGCAATTCTAACTTTCAAATCATAACCAGATATTCTCTAATGGTCATTATGGCCACTATGGGAGTCAAACTGGGTGAGAGTAGACTCTCCAAAATCACATTACATCGTATATAGTGAACATGCACTAATAGGCACAACTGCCGGGAAGAAGGCCACGCATGATGGCTGTGAGTTAGAACATATCCACAACAAACGTTTTGTGCACAAATTCCATCACTCATGGGCAGCACAGTGTAACGTGGGACCTGACCTGACATGGTACAGAAAGGGTGTGAGCTACTTGAGCAGTGGACAAACATGAACCGTGAATTGTATATAATAAAACAAGAAATTTATTTACAACAGCAAAGTATATACACCGCAAGGATCCAGAACAAACACACATGAAACTAAAGACCTGAGCACTAGAAATAAACCAAAATAGCTAATCAAGCTAATCAAAAAACAACATCATGAGAGGGCTAAACACTAGAGCAACATAAGCAAGAACATAAACCCAATTTAAACTAGAGAAAACATGAATATCAGACATGAACATGAACCAAGAACATAGACCTGAATACAGACAGAAGAACTGAGGAAAACCTGAAAACAGACCGGATATATTAAATGCAAACTGCACCTAAGCAAGACAGACCTGAACATGAATGCATGAGCTGGGTACACTGAAGCAGGATCAGGATGAAGCTAGAATCACAGTGAGGCTAGAATCAAGACTAGGAATACAGAACAAACTGAGAACATGAATCAGACTGAGAGAAAGAATTAACTGGAGGCTAGGATCAGAGTGAATACCAAAATGAGGCAGCACCCTTCTTTGGGCAATGCCTGCTTATATACAGAGTCCACTTAAACAATTGAGTCCAGGTGAGGTCCAGGCTTGAACATGAACCAAATGTCCAGAGCTTGGATGCAATATCCTTAGAAGCCAGAGGGGGCGCCAGATGCGCCAAATGTCCAGAACAGCACTGGCAATGTCCACCTCTGCCAGAGGGGGCGCCAGGGACCCATTACGTGACACACAGCCACATAGTATGCAACAATCAGAAGTGTCACCCATGCTCCAAGTCCTTTAAACCTACAAAAAAACATTTTGGTCTACTTAAATGGCCATCAACGTAATAGGTCCACCCACCACCACGTCACGGCATTCTCTATTGTGGCCCCTAACGTAGATTAGGATTCACCATAGAGATTCCCTTGACATGGCGGTGACCACATTACTTCCAAGGCCAGTTAAGTAGCCAAAAATCTCTTTTTGTAGGTTTAAAGGACTTGGAACATGGATGACACTTCTGATTGTTATGAGTTAAAATTTAGTCTGACATTGACCGGCAAGAGGGTGTGTCTTTGTTGATCTTCCAATGGGCCGAATGTAGGCGTTCCTCAGTATTCTAGAAGGAGGAAAAATGGTATGGACATTTACTATAGTGTTCCTTTGCCTTGCTAATGGGCTGGCCCCATGATAGAGGTTCGGCACTTTGGAGCTGACACATTTGTATTTCTAATATTTTGGTTTCCTTTTGATTCTGTCACACTAGGCTGATTGTGTTGGGAGGGTTTCACCATATTATTATTATCAACATAATTTATTATTATATTACTAGTTGGAAAGCCTGCCCAGAGGGCAGTCTATTGTTAATACTGCCCCAGCTCGTGGATATTGCCCCAGCTCGTGGATATTGCCCCAGCTCGTGGATACTGCCCCAGCTCGTGGATATTGCCCCAGCTCGTGGATATTGCCCCCAAGCTATCATGGATATTTGCCCCCAAGCTCTCATGGATATTTGCCCCCACACTCTCATGGATATTTGCCCCCATGCTCTCATGGATATTTGCCCCCACGCTCTCATGGATATTTGCCCCCAAGCTCTCATGGATATTTGCCCCCAAGCTCAGACCCCAGACCAGACATGGGGCGGCTGTTCGAATGCTCTATCGGCATTCAGACAGCCGCCCCTGGAGCTCCGTCTCCGCATACTTACCTGCCTGAGCGGCGCAGGGAAAGTTTCCTCGCTTCCGCTCGTTGAAGGACCCAAGCCGCGGTCACGTGGGACTCCCACGTGACCGCGGCTTGGGTCCTTCAAAGAGCGGAAGCGAGGAAACTTTCCCTTCGCCGCTCAGGGGTTGGATGCGCGCGGCAGCCGGGTAGAGGCTGCGAGCGCAGCCTCTACCCGGCTGCTGCGTGTGCATCTCCTAACCGCCGCGGCGAGCGCACAGCCGGCTCGTGCCACGGCGGTTGCATGCGCACGCAGCCAACCGCCGCTGGTTGCACGCGCATGCGCAGAGAAGGCTTGGCGACGGACACGCCAAGCCTTACTCTATTATAGTATAGGATTATTATTATTGTCATCATTTATATAGCGCCAGCAGTTTCCTCAGTGCTTTACAATAACCAAAGGGAACGAGATACAGATAAGCAATCTAGAGGTTGGTCATCTCACAGCTGCTCACAGGCGCCAGTTCATATACATATATTGGAAATCATGGCCCTGTTGGGTGGTTTCAGTTATAGGGGATTTTGCATGTTTACCGGCACATTTTACCAATGGAAACTCTTGAGGGGTTAGGCTAGGGTCAGACTAACGCATTTTTCACGTTGTCCGTGAAAATGTGCGTTCGAAGAATGGACGTATTTTTTTCACGGAATACGCAATAGCGGTCATACGATGCGCAGTTTCATCCGTGATTTTGTACGGATCATCAATAAAACACTTCTTGCATCTGGACGTTATGTTGGCCGGACATTAGCAGCGTCTGATGTCTCCAATTCACGCACACACGCCGCTAGCGGACGCAGCGCACTCTGTACGTCAGTACTAGTGGTTTAACGTTCTCGAAAAAATGCGTTCATTTTCCACTTGCGTTGCACGGCCGGACTTTTGTGCGACCGTACTTCGTATATTGGCCGTCATTGCCCGGCATCTGCTGCTAGTGCGGCCGTGATTAAGTGCGCCAGAACGCGCGTTCGCACTGCCTCAGTCTGACCCTAGCCTTATTCAGACATCACCGAAATTTCGGTGCTCTCTCTTTCGGTGACCTCACCGCAGGGTCCCAGAAGTGCACCGAATAGATTCACCGAACGCATCCTCAAACTGCTGCATCGAAGCAAAAAAAACTTTTTAAAGGTAGTTTTTTTACAGAAAAACAAATGCATTGAAGTAATATATTAATATAATTAAGTAATATATTAAGGTCCTATGAATAACAATAAAGAGGTCTGTTACAGAATAAAATAAAAACGCAACGCCATTTAAAAAGAAAGTGGAATAAAATGTTTTGCTGAAAATGCCCAAAAATTCTAAAATTTTCATGCTGCAAATGAAAAGAATAAAAGGTTGAATAAATAATTAATAAAAATGTTTTTTTTTTTATATTTATTACATTGAAACCTATGAGATTTGCCTGATTAAACCCCTTGAATGAAACCACCGAAAATCGGGTCATTTTTGACAACTCTTCACAACTGTTCGGCGTTCTGCAACCGAAGGTCACCGTTTTTCGCTGGCAATTCGGCAATATTTGCAGGGTTATTCAAAGAGATCCGAATTGTGGTAGAAAGGTAACCGAACAGTGAAATTCAGCGTACGGTTACCTTTCCTGCCCATTCGGCTATCCAGAGACCAGGCAGTTCCCAAATCTTGGCGAATTGCCTGCACATACGGTGCCTGTTCGGTGCCTGTTCGAGGGCAGTGAAACCCCCATAGAGAAGCAATGCTTCGTCTATTCAGAGAACAAAAACCAGCAGTGAAAAGTTGCCGAATTGCCCTGCTGTTCGGTGGTTTCATTCGACAGGTTTATTCAGGCGAATCCCATAGGCTTCAATGTTAAATATATTCCCGTTTTTTTAATTCAATATCTAATAAACCGTTTATTATTTTTAATTCTGCAGTAAAAAGTCTCTTTATTTATAGATTTTTTTTTAGGATCTTTTAGGCATTTTTCAGGATTTTTTTGCGAAACTTGTTTTCTGTTTTTTTGGGGGGTTTTTTAATCGTTTTTTCTTTTATCTGTAACAGCCCTTTTTTATTATCATTCATTGGATCTAATGTGTAAATTCCAGACATTTTCGTTCAGTAGTTTCTTTGAAAACAGCGTTTCACTTTTCAAGCGTACTGCTTTTTTTTCACTCCATTCGTCTGCAGTGTTGGGTTTTTCCGGCGGCTGCTCTGCGCTGTTATCGGCGGCTGCTCGGGTTTCTCCGGCATGTTCGGCAGGGTTAATCCAGATGTTTTTGCAGGTTTCGGTGTTCATTTGGCTGGGTTTTGCAGTGAGTGTTCGGCAGGTTTGAGGCGGCTTTTCCCTGTACTACGACGGCCCTGTGGTGCTTGCTGAATACACCGCAGGGTCGCCAAAATCACACCGAATTGAAGAGAATGAAAAGTCACCGAACGTGCGATGACTTTTCGATTCTGTTTGAATAACCCTGTTGGTGTTTTGCAGGCTTTTTGAATAGCCGACTGGAATCAAAATTGCACCATACGGGGAAATTCATCATCCGGTGGCCAATTCGGTGCTCTTTGAATAACCCCTTTTGTTTCATATGTGAGCATTGCCATGGTATTGGTAAAGTGGTAAGGCCTTTTAAAATGCTCTTCTGGTATGGGAAGTTGTTGTCTTGTTGGGTGTATCTTCATTGATTGCAATGATATTTTAGAATGATGTACGATAATTGCTCCCCCCCTTTTAATAACTTCCTTTGTGCTAGAACACATTTTGGTCATACATCTAGACCTCATATTTCCCTTACTTTCTGCATATAAGTTAAAAACATATACAGGGTTATCCAAAGAGATCCGAATTGCTTGAGAAAGGTAACCGAATGCTGAAAATCAGCGTTCGGTTACCTTTCCTGGCCATTCGGCTATCCAGAGAGCAGGCAATTCGCCAAATCCTGGCGAATTGCCTGCACATACGGTGCCTGTTCGGTGCCTGTTCAAGGGCAGTGAAATCCCCATGAAAATGCACTATTCAGAGAACAAAAACCAGCAGTGAAAGGTTCCCGAAATGCCCTGCCATTCGGTGGTTTAATTCGGCAAGTTAATTCAGGAGAATCCCATAGGCTTCAATGTTAAAAATATTCCCGTTTTAATTCAATATCTAATAAACCGTTCATTATAAAATTCTGCAGTAAAGAGTTTCTTTATCTATAGATTTTTTCGGATACTTTAAGCATTTTTCATATTTTTTCTTTTCTTTTTTTTTTAAGTTTACTTATTTTTTCTGTAACAGCCCTTTTTATTATCATTCCCTGGACCTCATGTGCAAATTTCAGACATTTTCGCTCAGTAGTTTCTTTGCAAACTGTTTTGCTAATTTATTCACCTCCCTCTGCGGTGTCGGCTTTTTCTCGGCTTTTTACGGCGGCTTCATTGCGTGTGATCGGCTCCTGCTCGTGTTTTTCCGGCGTCTTCGACGGGTTAATCCAGATGTTTTTGCGGGTTTTCGGCGTGCATTCGCTGGGTTTTGTGGTTCGTTTTCATCAGGTTTGCGGCAGCTTTTCCCTGCAATTCGGGGACCCTGTGGTGCTTGCTGAATACACCGCAGGGTCACCGAAATGGGATCGGCAAAAGGAACCGAATTGAAGAGAATGAAAATTCACCGAACGTGCGGTGACTTTTCGAATCTCTTTGGATAACCCTGATAGAAATCAACTCCATCAGGAGATAACCCGTAAAAAAACCGCAGGCAAAATGTATCCTTAGAACTTTCTTCCATGATTCTAAGGGGGTTTTCGAATCACTTACTTGAGAAATACAGCCAGTTATTTTTTAAGTGTTCTGGTACCGATGTAAGTGTTTTAGCTCCATGTGTATATATTTACTGCCCCTTATAATAATAATATGGCCTTTTTACTACAGATATATTGCCAGGATAACACCGTAATGTCCTATTCTTGTGTTAACCTTTACCACGGAGGAATGGAGCTCCACTTACATGTATATTTCAGGTTTATTAATAGCTATTGCAGTGGAAATGTAAAATACATAATGTGATAATTCATCACCGTGAACTACTTTTGAAAGCCAGTTGGAAACTGGAGAATCTCGGTGGTCAGATTCATATATCAGAGGCAAAGAATCTGCATTTGGTAATGGACATGAGACTCAGCAGAAAATGTGCTCATAATAATCCATGAGCGTAATTCTGGATTTAATGCTATGGAAAGGTGCTTCTCATGGACGCATGAGTGATGTTACTGGTCTATACATATAGCAAAAACATAATACTGACTCTTCTGTATGTTCAGTGAAAAAATGGTTTATTTCCTCAGCTGTAAAGGACAACGTTTCGACCTATACGGGTCTTTGTCAAGACTTGACAAAGACCCGTATAGGTCGAAATGTTGTCCTTTACAGCTGTGGGAGTAAACCAATTTTTCACTGAACACACCGAAGAGTCATTATTATGTTTTTGCTATATGGAGGATTTGGTAATTTTGATCCGTTCTGACTGATTGGTAAGAGTCTTTTGGTTGCAGCAATTGTGCTCCATAACTGGTCTCTTCATGTTGCAGAACACATGGTATCCCAACAGAATAGCTCTGTTTTGTACATGAGGGTATAAGTAAACCGTGGTCTATTGCAAAGGAATTCGAGTTACATGGATTATAAGGGTCGGTGCTCAAATGCACAGGTATTGCTGCCTTCCAAGGAGGCTTTACCCAAAGCGTCAGAATGTTATGACTCTACTAAAATATGTCTATATAATAAATATATTGGGCCCTATTCTAAAGTTGGTGCTAACTTAACCAGAGCTGTTGTAAATTTACCAGCGCCATTATAGACTATGGAGTTGTTAAGTTTACAACAGCTCTGGTTAAGTTGGCACCAACTTTGGTATATATCGCCCATTGTCTTAACCTTGGACTATATTTCTAATTGTATTTATCCCGAATGACTCGCTATATAATACAGCAGGGATCTCAAACTCTGTCCTCCTCCAGATGTTTCTGAACTACATCTCCCATGAATCTCTGGCCATTTATTGCATTCAAAGAATTATGGGATTTATAGGCAATAAACATCTGGGGGGAGCAGAGTTTGAGATCCCTGTAATACAGGATCGCTATAGCATCTAGCCAAAAAAGTCCATCCTCAAAAGTTGACCTTGTTTTACAAACCAGAATGTTCAGTAAACTAGAAAATGAATTGTAACTAGCATGACTGGCCATACGACAGAGGTCATGTTGAACGACTCATGTATCATTCAGGACATCTTACGTTAAAGACCCCTGTACATATTCCTTTGTGTAACGGACTATGAAACACAGTCCAACTTGGCCGAAACGTTGTCACTGCCACCAATGTTCATCCAATAAAATTTGCACTTGCACCGCTGTTTTGAGTTAGCGGATTCCCTTTCTTTTGACACAAATTGGAATTGGCCAACATGGGGCTCTATTCCAAAGTTAGTGTAAATTTTAACCAGTGTTGTTGTAAACTTAACAACTCCATAGAATATAATGGCTCTGATTAAGTTAACACCAACCTTGGAATAGGGCCGTAGGATTCTGATTGAGCACCCTTATGTTAGGTGCATAAATCCATAGAAGTTGTGAGTGGATTCTTCATAGTTCTTGCCTCCTTGTCTTGTCTTGATAGACTTAATGTATAACAAATTGTCCAGAATTCGCTATGTCCCATAATTCTATATGTTGTATTTTGTCATGGGAAAAACTTTGAATACCTGATCCATTGATTAAGTTGAGTAACGCATACAAGCCAGTATTTGTGTGTTTTTTTTTTGTTTGAATGATTGTGATGGCTGATATAGCTTATTGGTCTTCTACTGACCAATCCGTACAAAGTAATTCCACTAAAAAAGTCTCATTAGTCTATATAATCTCTAATCCGTCATGGGTCCTGGAACAAGAAGATAGCGATTATACTATGGAACGCTCATGTAATTAATTCATAACTATGGATTCTGGGAATGTTGATGGACATTTTATTTTTGTTCGAATGAAATTTACTCCGTAACTATGAGGTTTCCCATCATCGCGAAATCCCAACCCAATTTGAGTTTGTTCATGCATACGTGGGGGGATCATGGTTCGATGAAATAGAAATTTATTGGGATCTTTTCATGACCAATTTATTTTCTCAAACTATTATGGAGGTCTCTGAGTTATGTTTAAGATGCTATCCATAGGTCAATATTAAATATTTTAAGGGAAAAGAAAACACATTAGCATAAAATCCATTGGTTGCATGCTGATCACTCAACCTTCTACAGATTCTTCAAAATGGCGATGATCAGTAGTTTAAGCAAAATTCCTGATGTGCGATTTTTATTTCTATGAAGATGGGGATCCTGAAATGTATATTTAATGGCTTTAACATTTCGCAGAATGAGACCTATTTAAGCAATCATCGAACGCTATCCATGTAAGAAATGTATGTAAGAGTAAACATCTATTCAGAATACAATAAAGCATGGAAAGACTACTTCCTTTATGAATGAGTGGAGACTTTTTTTACCAAATCTGGTAAAAAGAAACCAATGGTATCGGCCAACATTTTCCAGTATAATCCTTCATGTCCCATTGGGCTTGCGTTGCTACAGAAGCCTATAGAGTTGGAGATTTGCCGATGGCCAGTTAAGGTTATCCATTTTGAATATCTAGAGAAAAGTGACTTAAGCAAGAAGACAGTGCTGGAGTAGTCCGCATATGCTTCATGCCATGGTTGTATGTGCTGAGGTGTTTTCACCCCCTCTGCCACGTCATCAATGGTGAAGGCATTGGATTGACCCTTTCAAATAGGGGAATGTTGGCTCTCAGGCTCAACTGGGTAAGGATATACTCTCTAAAGCAATAGCACCCAACCTTGATCCTCAAGTACCCCTAACAGGCCAGGTTTGCCAAATATCTGAAGCGCAGCACAGAAGATATCATTTGTTGCTCAGCGATTGCAGGATTCAGTCTGCATTTCCCTGAGATAATCCTTAAAATCTGGCATGTTAGGGGTACTTGAGGACGGGAGTTGGGAATCCACTGTTCTAAAGTCATTGAAGTAGAATGATTTTCTATGATCTTATATGTATACATTTTCCACATTGGCTTACCTTTTGTCACTTTTTGCCCCGAGACACATTCATTCTCCTCCTGCTAGGCACCCACTCCATCTCTCTGTTTTCAGATTGTTATTTGAGATCCTTATTGCCAACATGGCATTAAGACTAGAGTATGATTTCCAGCCATTACCTGAGCTCCAAAACAAAGAGCTGATCTTTGTTATCAACTGCCAGCGTGCTGACATTGATCTTCTGCAGGAAAGATCTTCAGTAGCACCGTGGCAGGTCATAGAGAGTGAGTTGGGAAGATGAGTATATGCCCATGTGAGTGCAGAATTTTAACCTGTGCCCTCCCTCCCCCCCATTTCAAACACTTACCTGAACTCATTTCCTCTTCACACAGGGAAACACACAGACCAGGATCCATTCACACACTCAGCAGTCCCACACTTCCTCCTCATCCACCCCCCCACCCAGGACCGGCCTCTATTTTCAGGCATCCTTTCCAGCTGTCTACACTTCTTTCTCTAATTACTCTTACTAATCCCAGGCTTCTAATTCCCAGGCAACCATCAATTACTCTCACCTTGCAGTCCTCTCCTCCTGTTTCCAACCCCAACCCTTCTAGATTGTAAATTCCTACGGGAATAGGGCCCTCATCTCCTCCTGTACTGTTTGTCAAATGTTGTTCAATGTATTGTAACCCTGTCTATACTGTGCCTATTGTACAGCGCTGCGGAATATGCTGGCGCTTTATAAATAAAGAATAATAATAATAAAATGAGGGAAAACCATGTCTGTGATCAGTTCTTGGGCAGCTGCAGGAAATCCTACCTGTGCTTCCACGACACCCAATGCTACAGTCCTTTTGACATGGTCAATACAGTAGCTGTGCAACTTTCAAATTTATTTGCCGTAAACATGTGTTTTTGTTTGCATTAGAAATCCTAAATATACAAAATTATGGACATTACATCTGTGGCTGCAATATGTTGGCAAGCATTGGGGATAAAAAAAGAAAAAACAAAGAGGACCGGGGCACACAGGATGGTCCATGAAGGAGCCTTATTGTATGGGTACCAGCACAACGATTCAGCTCAAGTCACATGCAATAAAGCTCTTTCGCGGTCCATCCTGAGTGCCGCGTTCTTTCTGCTTTTCTTTTCTGTATGATGTGGGAGGTTTGAACCATTCCAGTCTCTGTGACTTGGACCTTTTGGTAGGCGAGTGCTATTCTTCCTGTTTGCTTTGGGAATTAAATAAAGGCATACGAATAGGTAAATGCTGTGTGTGGCATCCTGTGATCAGGTACGCAAGGCTAACATGTACTGATCATTGGCATCTTTGTATGTGTGGCATGGGTTATGGTTGCTCATTATGTGGACGTACATACAAAGATCTTGTATCTTTACACTACTTAACAGACATGTTGTGAATGTGATTTCTCTTTTTTGACTGTTCTAGTTTGTTTTCTGTTCTTTTTTTTTTTTTACACAAAATCTAAGAGACATTGTCAAATTATTCATTTTTCATCTGAAAGTAACATGAAATGTTGTTATTTTAAAAAGATGACCATGTATTGGTTTTAAAGTCGATTGAACAATATCTGGGTGCATACCCTTGACATGCGCAGGACATATTTAGGGCTATGCACACATTGATGTCTTACAAACTGCAAATCACGAAATGTCAATTTTCATATTTTTTTTATCATGAACCAAATAAGAAAATTCCAACACTAGGGGCTATATTACAATCTTCGCGCAAAAACCCTCGTGCAAAGCGTGAATTTTTGCACCAAGCGTTAAACTTTTGCGCGCGCAAATCACCCCTGGAATTACAATCCTCACGCGTCTTTTCATCCGGCGATCAATAAAGCGCGCAAACAGGACGTGCCCAAATGCTCGGGCAGTAGCGTCGCGTGCAAAAATCAGCGTACACGTGTTTTTTTTCTCACGATTCAGCCAATCAGAATTAAGAACCACAATTATCTCACGTTGAGAAATTGCGCCTGTCAAAGTCAATCTGAGCATATATGCTGCAGCGATAATACATGCATACACAACTTCTCAATTTTATTGGTTTGGGTATGTGTAGAATGTGTAACTATACTTTGCTGCGTATTTTTTTTTGGGCTGGTGTATTTGGTTTCGGCCAGGACGTTCAGATTTGCCGTTACCACCAGCTTTTAGGAGTTGCTAAAATTATGCGCGCAAAGGCTGTGCGTTACAAACCGCGCATAGATTGTAATACCATCCGCATACCAGCGCACAAATGCATTTGCGCTCACAATGTTAAGTATACGACGCGCAAAGTACAGTAAGCTCGCGCAGGGTTCGCGCAAGTTCACCCGCGGTAGACGATTGCGCGCGGTTGTTGCGCTGACTAAGTAATATGGGATTCGACGCAAATGGTTTTACCCCACGCGTTAATGATTATTTGCGCCGGCGCAAACATTTGCGTGAAGATTGTAATTTAGCCCGAGACTGACACCAAAAGTTGAAAGCGGGAGTAATAAATGAGCGGGCAAACCCTTCTGCACAAGCCCATGGTCTGCAATCATGAACAACCTTGTGTACACAATTATGAACATGGTAAAAACACGAGACATGATGTGAGCAATAAATAGAACAGACGTTCCATGGAACCAACAACATTACTGTGTGTTTTTTATTTATTAGGAAACTCTATATAAAACCAGCACGTTCAGGGTGAACCAGCTTGTATGTTTTCCACCGTGGTGCACATCTCATTGCTTGAGTGCAAATGACAGAACTTGGGGATTTCTGTCCTTATCAGAAAATGAACTAACTCAGTATGTTTTCTGTTTGGCTAAGCAGGCTCAGGTAGACCAGGAAACAAAATCGAATTGGTGCCCCAAGCTTCAGTGGGTTTGATTGGAATGATTGGAAAAAAAAAAATCAGAAACTATCTCTGTTTCCCCCCGATGACTTATGCTTTTGGGTATTTTTCGTTGATATTGTTTTTTTGTCCCAGATGTATTTTTTTTCCCCAGTCCGTTGTGTCTGTAATTTATAGTTTACTCACTGGTGCCATTAATGCTTCCTTTTGGCCCCTTTTGTAGCATCACCGTGTTGTTGTTGCCAGGCAACGCATTTTGACCTACATGGGCCTTGAAAGTCTGGCCTGCCAGGCCTCGGGAGTCCTTAATAGTATGAATTATGAACTCTGTTGTGGAATAATTCATTCTTTCAGCAAAACAAATATCCATCCTAATCGCCAACTGGTCTGTAGTAGGGGGCAACCGGCTGAGCTCAATAATATCTAGTTTTTCAGCAACAACATGTCATTGCTCGTATGTTCGATCCCTAAACGTCCTGCAGGATGGATACCTGGAAATTTACCTGCGAACTGGTCTGGACCATTGTATCTTTCAATTTAAATAATGCAGTTGAGCACAAATAGGGGGGGGGGCGGCACTAACCTTTTAGATGTCACATGCAATGGGCGGGATTTATTTCTTTAAGTTGATTTTTCAAAAAAAGTAACGAAAAACTTTTTTTAAATCCTCAATTTTTGTCTTTTAACATTTTTTTAAATATTGGCTGATCCAGTTGGGGAAAAAAAAAAATCTTCCACAGCTGAAAATCTAAAAAGGATGCTGTTTCGAGCAAAAGGGTCTGGAATACCACCAAAAAAGCATATTTTTGGCCAGCATCATGCTACTATGCATGCCTATTGGAAAATCCAATGTTTAATTGAGGGTTCAGTCTGATTTTTTTTTTTTATGCGTCGCTGCCTGAAAATCCATTTATCACCCCTCTTCATAACTTTTTTTTAGAAAATCATCATAAAGGTAAATTTTAAATTTCTGTTGCTAAAGCAGAATTTTCCATTGGCGAGTTTGGACGCGAGTGGCAATAAGTGAGATTTTTTTATTTATTTTTTATTTATGGGAATCGAAATGCCATTATGCTCTTTAATTAAATCTGTCAAATCAAAATATGACCAAATCACGGTAGAAAAATCGGTAAAAAGTTGGGTGATCGGGCCAAAGTAAATGGAACCCAATGTATTTTATTTCTTTCAGATATCTTCAACCAATGCAAACACAAGGGGCCCTATTACATTCTTCGTGCACAATTGTGCGCGCGCGCAACAACGCATAAACACGAGGGGCAAAACCCTTTGCGCTGAACGTCGTATTACGACGGTCGAGCACAAAATGCGCGTTAACGTCTAACGCGAGTGACCCTGCGCGAACCCTTTGCGAGCGCAATTTAGTGCGTGCATCCTACACTTAACATTGTGAGCGCAAATGCGTTTGTGCGCTGGTACGCGCATGGTATTACAATCTTAGCGCAAAATTTAACGGACAAGGTATGCGCGCATAATTTTAACGTCTTAAGCTGGTGGTAACGGCAAATTGTAACAACCTGACCGTACCAAACTGCGGATTCACAACGGAGAACGTCGATGCGCACGTTTTTTTTTTTTTTTTTTTTACTAGATCCGTCAAAAAGGACGGCCACTACCTTGTCTTCCGTCAGAACGTACGTCTGTTGGTCTGTTGTGCGCAGTCCGCACAAAGTGCGTTCGTCTGACGAACTCGCGGTAAAAATTACATTGCGCTCACTGATTTCTGCGCGCAAACGGTACTTTGCGTGCATTTTTGAGCGTCGGTTTTACGAGCGCAATTTCCCGATGGATGAAAAAATGAGCGAGGAATGTAGTTCCAGCGGTGATTTTCATGCGTTAACGTTTAACGCTTCGCGCAAAAAAACACGTGTTTAGCGTGCGTTTTTGCGTTAAGAATGTAATAGGGCCCAAGATATTTTATTGACTCTGTGATTCATCAGTCCATCCTAATATAGGATCTCTGTATATTGTGTGTGTGTGTGCGCGTATTTTAATTTTCAGTATTTATTTTGGCACCAATATACACTTCAAGCTGCAGACTTTTTGTTTTGCGTATGTGTTATTTTAATGGAATCATTCTCGGTGTACAAACAATCCTGAACCATTCACTCCCATTCAACCCTCCCCCAGTTGCGGTTATTAATTTCATGGAACATTAGACGCAAGCCACTCTCATCTGTGGTACCAGCTGTCTATTGCAGGTTAGCTACTAAAAACCCATTGTAGGCTGATATATTGCACCACGCTGCCTTATAACCAAAGTGCACCAAATTATTATTACTTTTTGCGAATAAAATTAGATTACCCCTAATTATTTAGGGTTAAAAGTGTTTAAAAAATGCCTAAAGGGCTCATTTTGCAAGATTTGGAAAAGCAGTCCCTTATACGTTTCTTTTTATTTCATTCTTCTAACCTCTCAATGTATTACTGGATATTATAAATTCGTTGAATATCTATTGGTAGAACTTAAAGCTCAAAATATATATATCTTAATATTGCACTATTTTTATAATGCAGGTTTTTGAAACTTAAATTATAGGTTTTCAATGCCGAATCAAAAAGCTTCTTAGACTTTCTATTTGATAGATGTATTTTTTTCCTCCTGTAATTATTATACTTTTTATAGATGTCACTGCCGCAGTCCCGGTAGGGCTTTTTTATTGTCTTAATTAATTTGCCCAATATACCGAAATCTAACATTATTATGCTGTTAAGAGTAAAATAGAATACACGCTGGGTAGGGCTATGCCACATATCCTTATGCTGTGGGGACTTAATCTCCTGCTCTGTAATTTATAATCCACGCCTAGATGTCCTTGGGGTAGCTGATCAAAGAAAGAGTTGCTTATTTGGACAGGAATATTTTCCATAAAACATGCATATCCATCGTTCTAGCAAGTATGGAAACAGTGCCAAACTTACCGGATCACAACTGGACAGGCCATCTCTCTAGGGCAAGGTCAGCAAAGTTGATCCTACAGATACTTTGGAACTGCATATTCCATGTGGTTCTGACAATCTAATGAGCAACTGACCTTCATGGGAGATGTAGTGCCAAAATATCTGCAGGGTCAAGGTTGTCGACCCCTGCTCTAGGCTGAGCTCTGTCAGGCCCTCTGCTACCTGGAAACTCAGGCCCAGAGAGGTCTAGTTGCTCCTTGTAGGTACCTTATGTATAATGGGGACAGGTAAGAGGAAACCTCGAAAAGGTATTACAATTTACGTCACTGCGGACACATCTGCCTAAAAGTAGCTAAAGAATTTGGAAATTGGGCAAAGTGGACTGGCAGACTACTGATAATGACATGACTTGTCCAAGGATGCAGTGATGAATATCCAGAGTTGAGAAGACGGAATACAGAGAGGTTTATTGGAACTAAATAGGAAAGTCTAAGTAACGGATAAAACAAAACTAAAACCTGCACACTCTGACCCTCTCCTGGGTAATTATATTGACCGACTCCAGGAAAATATGGAGCGGAAAGCACTGGAAATCCTACACATTCTAGCTAGCATCACACTGTTAGTCACCATGGCCTTCATTGGCAACTTGTTTTACAGCCACATGCTTGTGTATACGAGCTGGCTCTCTTGATCTAGTCTTTATTATTCCATCCGGTACCATTTGTCATAGTTTACTGGCAACGTGATACACAAATTTGGAAGCATTGGTATCTACGGTTGGTCTTTGGGTCAGGTCCTGCTGCTTTTTCAGAGCAGCCTTTAGAATCCACGTAGCTATGACTATGTGCCGAATTGAAGTTTGGCCAGTGTTACTGTAGGCAGAGGCACAGTTTCATAGCAAGCCTTTATAATTTTGCTGTTTCCTAATGCTGACACAATTCCGAGTCAGCTGCTATAGTAGTTCGTAACTGTTCCAGGCCATGAAGTCATAACGGCATTGGTGGGTTGCAAAGCCATTGGAGTCCATGCAGAACTTATTGTATGGCAGAAGAACACAGGAGAACTATTTGGGGTCAATAAAATGGAATTTATTGGCTTTTTTGCTTTGGACAGTTGCAAAATTACCTAAGTAAGCCGCCAGCCAAGTTGAGTAGGAATAGCAGTAGAGTCATTAACTCTTGCTCATTTTTATTAATCTTTGCAAGTTAAGTCAAGTTACTAGCTCATCGGAAATGGACCCCATGTTTCTCTGTTCCACCATGCTCCACGGGGACCTGCTGTTGAATAGCAGTGGACTGGATACCCACCATGCCCAGGTGATACTTTAATTTTAACCAAAAACACACCTTACAAAAAAAACAAGGACATTTCCAACCAATTGTAATTTTGCTGCACTAATCAAGATATTATTCAGTAGCATCCCCCCCCCAATTGTACAGTACTCCCAATTATTCAAAAAAAAGCAATGCTGCGAGCTTACGGCCATTACCAACCACACCCTCCCTGCATATTACAGAACGTGGACCCCTTGGTTAGACCAGATGGGCTCGAATTGATGGAACGGAGAACAGAGGCTCGACAATCGCGAATGGGACATACTGTTGGCAATTTACGGGTCGGATTATACTTGCTGCTCTTTTAATACTGCGGTGCTGGTTAATGAATCAAACTCTGGTCTCGCTTTTCTCTCCTTTTTCTTTCTTCTTCTTCTCCTTTCTTCTGGGTCTGGGCAACCTTTTTTTTCTTTCTCACTTTACCCCCCTCTTTTTTCTGTATTTCCCCATTTTGATATTACTAAATGATTATCGTATGATCTTTATACTATGTTATATTCCATTTCCTGATAATAAAAATATATTTACAAGAAAAAAAAAAGAAGCCACGCTAAAAAACATTTCTATGGTCGAAGGTCCAGTGTCAATGTGGTTTATTCCAGTTCCTCTTACCTTCAATGGCCAGAAAGTGTATCTGTATAACCATCATCTTTGACAAGAACGTACAAAAAATATAAAAACAGACAGGGGAACTGGGGAAAAAAAGAGTAAGTGACTGCAGTGTGACATTTTTCAGTTCCTCAAATATGAAGTGCAATCACACTACGTCTTGTACGGAAAGTGGAGTGGATGTCTATTTCAGTGTCATATTACACAACGGGGACTGTTTTCAGGGGCTCGGGAGAAAGCGGCAATGAGTCAGTTAGGATGGAAACTGCGTACCTGTCACCGGTGAATTGTCTCCCTCTTATATGGCCATCTGCATTACGGACGTGATTCTGACTTCTGATATATTTATCTTCCCGCTGAGAATTCGGCTGTCACAGAAACACACAGAAATACTAATGCCGCTTCTTAAAGGTTAACAACGTTATTTATCCTTCAGAGGATTTTTTTTTCTTTTTAATAATGAAATATTTGTCAAGTGCACAAATTGGGAGAAAACAAACAAGAACGCTGATTCATTTGCAAATAAGGGTACACCAAAGGAAAAGTGTGTGTTAACACATAGGCACACGAATGCATAACCTGGTTGGTGAGATCCCTTCATCTCCTCCGTTGGCTTTTGGCCCCACTCACTGTAGCCTACCTGGCATTTGGCCAGGATGACCATTGACAAGGGGTCGAGTCCTAAAAATGTAAGCATAGAAAGTCTCCAAGATTTACCTTTCAGTTAATCATTGACATGTTGCACTTAACCCACCACTCCACATGCAAATCTAATGTCAATGTTTCAACCTAGAGATTGTCTTTGGTTTTAGGAAATCCTTATGATAATTGTATTAAATATCACTTTTTTGGTGCCCTGAAATGGAAACCTATAATTGGAACCTAAGAAGTTTCTTGGTGTGTGTGCCAAAAAGTAATGTTCATTATGAAAATATAGTGGAGGAACTGCGTTCCTACATGTTCCTGCTTAACTTGACCCTTTCCATTGACGATGCCAACAGTGATGCAAAGAAAACAGTGACCTCACATTAGCTATATTTATAGAGATGAGGCTTGAAAAGGATATTAATCCGAAACACTGCCATGTACACTTACAGGGTTATTCAGAGAGAGGTGAAAATCAGGAGAATGACTGGAGAAGTGAAAATTCTAGGTCAAAATAGCCAAACCAGAAAAATTCTCCCATTTCTCTCACTTTCAAAATCGGCTATTTGGTCTAGATTGTTCTCTTCTCCGGTCATTCTCCTGGTTTTCACCTCTCTCTGAATAACCTTGATAAAGTCAGTCACTGAGAGGATTGGACTGCTTGTTCCTTGGTGGATTCTTCCAGATTTCTGAGGTATTGGCCGACCTTGGTTTGTGGCGGCCCCCACTCTCGTCAGTTAATTCTTTAAAAAATTCACATTAAAAGTGAGTGCTACTCCTGTTTGGAATAAGTATTCCTATAGATCTAGGCCTGGACATGGTGAACATTTTGTAGATGCTGGTGGAAACCACAATATAGGCATCAGTGAACATCTCGTAATGCCTTCTGAAGCAATGTTGTTGATGTGTGATGATAATGACACGTTTTGAGTTAGAACATTGGATGTTATGGATTTTGTTGGTTCCATATTATGAAGATGTGCCCGCTGATTTCTATTTAATACATAGCCTGTTGTGATATTTCCAGTATCAAAGGGACAGACAAGCCACCATGTCCATTTAGAGTTTTATAAAAACAGTAGTACCAACTGATGAAGCTTTTTATGCGAAACGCGTTTTGGTAAGCTGTATATTTTATTAGTAATAAAATTTGCCTTATTTTACACCTATCCCGGGTCCTGGGTGCTTATATTCGCCAAGGAGGTGGCTGAGGCTGTTAGGTGATCCGGTGCACCTTCTGAAGTCACCAGCTGCCTACAAATCTGGTGTCTGATCGATAAGACACCAGCAAATGTGAGTATGACATTCTTCTCCTTTGTTTGCACTCCATTTTATACAATATTGCTCTATGCGAGTCGTTTTATATTTTGAGGGACACGGAGGATGGTAAACCCTGTAAGGAAACCACACTTCTGAGCCACGGGGTGCAACAGAAGGGACCACTAACAGGACAAGAAGTGCCAGCTCCAGCACATCTTTCTTTTATACTGACTTACAAGTTGGAAAAGGGATATACCACCAAGTGGTCTGGAGAGGCAGCTGACTCCACAAATACAAGATACTGTATGACTTTTAATTTTTATTCTTCCCTGCACTGATTATTAAGACTTTCACAATCATTAAGACTTTTACAACCTGGAGTATACAGGATAAGACTGTAAATGTTACATTACTTTCTTTTATCCTAGATTGTTTTATCCAATTTGCACTATTTTACTTACATTGTATTTTATTTGATTGTATTGAGGTTGTTTTAATTGCCATCACCACCGGTTGGTGCCAGTGGCACATATTATCCCCATTTTTATAAATGGTCATGGTGTGCTCAGTGTCGACCCATCATCCTCCCTGAGCATTGTGACAAATCTACAAAACAGAAGCCATCCTCCACCCCTGAAGGCTTTCAGTCAGAGGCAGCTTCTCCAGGAGTGTGGTTATTCCATAAACTCCCAGAATCCCCAATGCCTTTCAATGCTTCCACACTAAAAGGCATCTGGTTGGTTACGTGTACTCTAGACAAGTAACCTTCTTCCTGCGGCAAGGGCCGGTCCCTGAAAGCGTGCCGAGGGAGACCACAAAGCCTGAATAAATATGAGTTTTAGATCGGTACTCTAGGTTAAATCCCCATACAGTGTTCCCAGGGGTCTGGTGTGAGTATGTATGGTTTTATATAATTTTTTTACTTTTTTACAGGGGGGTTCACAACAGCGTTCCCTTTTTTAAATGGGTTATAGATCAGTTGAAAGTGAATCCCATTATGGTCCCTGTACTCTTATTACGGACAGGGCTGCCATCAGAAATCCTGGGGCCCCTTACTGAAGCTCTGATCGGGGCCCCACCACAGACGTATTATTTTTGTATTTAAAAAAATCTATACTCCTACACACTCCATTACTCCTACACACATACACATGGAGATCACACCCCATACATGCTGCGCAGTAACAACACACACACACACCCCATACATGCTGCGCAGTAACAGCACACACCCCATACATGATGCGCAGTCACAGCACACACAGACCCCATACATGCTGCGCAGTAACAGCACACACACACACCACACAGGCTACACACACCACAGGCTGCACACACACACACCACAGGCTGCACACACACACCACAGTCTGCACACACATATCACAGTCTGCACACACATCACAGTCTGCACACACATCACAGTCTGCACACACCACAGTCTGCACACACCACAGTCTGCACACACACACCACAGGCTGCACACACACCCCACAGGCTGCACACACACCCCACAGGCTGCACACACATCACAGTCTGCACACACATCACAGTCTGCACACACATCACAGTCTGCACACACCACAGGCTGCACACACACACACCACAGGCTGCACACACACACACCACAGGCTGCACACACACACCACACAGGCTGCACACACCACACAGGCTGCACACACCACACAGGCTGCACACACCACACAGGCTGCACACACACCACACAGGCTGCACACACACACACCACACAGGCTGCACACACACACCACACAGGCTGCACACACCACACAGGCTGCACACACACCACACAGGCTGCACAAACACACCACACAGGCTGCGCACACACCACACAGGCTGCGCACACACACCACACAGGCCACACACATCACAGGCTACACACACACACATACCACACAGGCTGCACATACATAATGAAGGCCTCCTCATTAAGCAGGGGGACCCTGGAGTACCCTCTCATTATCCACCAGCTTCCTGTGGGCGGGGCATGTCAATACAGGGCCGTTTTTTTCTCTCCCCCTCCCTCCCCTCTGGGAAAATCTGCAGCTAAGGAGGAGACCCAGGGCAGCCTAAGAGAAAATACTTACATTGCTGAGTGGAATCCTCTCTGCTGCCTCTGGGTCTGCCTGTGTCAGGGGGAGGGGAGCTCCATACTGGGTCCAGGTTCCCACTTCTACATCAGCTCACCGGCTCCAGGGCCTCTGCGAGCGGAGTCAGGGACATTTGGGGGCGGGGCCACAGCCAGCTTCCTGCTAGTGATGCAGTGTGTTACTCTTTACAAAGGCACGTGGTAGGGCCCTGCAAGGGGGAGGGGGAGGGGGCAGCTGTGCTGGCGACCCGGGCCCTCAGTGTCCATATTATTAGTTCGTCCATACCAGGAGCCCAGCAGCTTCAGGGTCCCCATGACAACTAGGCATAGCTAAGTTTGTCAGTGAACCTTCACGGCCCCCTGGAGGCACCGGGCCCCATACACCAGTAATACCTGTACCCCCCTGATGGCGGCCCTGATTACGGAGATAAAGCATTTCTTCTCCCTGGCGTAAGCGTTATGACCGTAAGAGCCACTCGACATGTAGGTAACATAAACGACATTGCGTAGCTTTGTATAAGCGTGGCCCTTCGTGTGTTCATTTTATGAAAAGGACGTGAAAGTTAAAGAAGCTGTTTGCTTGGAAAGAGTGGGAAGGAAAGTATTCGTATTTATTATAAAGAATTGGAAAAAAAATCAAAGAACTTGCAGATGGGTCTGACAAGCACTTTACAGCTTTATTATACGTTGGGTAGAAACCATGGAAGGACAAAGATTGGCCGTGGGAGGTTGCAGAATGGGAATATTCAATACTCCTTCTAGGTTCAGCTAGAAAGTTGGTCAACTATGATGCCCCTCCACCACAACTGAGCGCTGTAGGCAAAGCTGGATTTACAACTCAGGACTCTGTAGACACAGAAATCTGGAGCACCCCCCCCCCTTCTTCCAAAAAAAAGTGCCAATACCGGGGGAAATACTTCTACATTTTTTTTGTTTTGAGGGAAGCAAAAAACAATTATACTTTCTAAAAAATTTAAATACCGGCGTCATTGGAAATGTCAGAGTGTAACTCGACCTTGTGAGGTGTCTAAAAATAAGAGCTGCAGAGTCCCAAAGGCTTCCTGCCTCTCCACACTGCAGTGCGATGGTTTAGGTTTTCAATGAAACATTGTGTAATAATGCATTGTGCCTCCACACTTGCTGGCAGTATGGTAAGTAAAGGTGAGTTAGTGCAGTATCACTGGTCACTTTATAATTGAAAAGTGACCAATTGTGCTGTTATAGAAAAAAAAATCATATTTTATTGTTATTTTTACATAAAACTTATTATGATTGCTATCTTTGGAAAGGACATACTCTGGCCTTTCCAACAATACCTCATATGTCCCTCTGAAATGTACGGTTCCAGAGATACAGGGGTCCAAAGGATTTGAAATGGTAAATGTATTTATTTTTACACAGCAAGGTGCCCCCCTGTGGAAGACGCCTGTAGTTGCATGCCTACTTTGCCTAATTATAAATCCGGCCCTGGTTGTAGGCCACCCTTGACACTTTTGTGGTGACTTGAGAAAGACTATTTTGCCAGTCGAAACATTGCGAATCCTTCAATAACGTCACGTTACGGGTTGGAGTGCTGTTCCTCGTCTTTGAACAGTCGTCACTTCTGTCAAACATACACTCCATACAATGAGAATAAACTCTTACTTCTTCTTTGCCGACAACGGATACATCCCATAGTCAAGCACGTTTGCTGATTTGCAAATGAGCAGCGCTTAAAGCATCTGTAATCAAAAAATACATATAGGATTAAGGGTAATATGTTTTAGTGGGGGCGTTTAAACAGATTGCTTTCAATGCGATTCTCTGCTTCTTTTTTTTCTGATGACGCGGTGCTTTTAGCTTTCTGCTTTACACTTGCGACAGCTTGATCCCCCAATAACGCAGATTGAATCACTTTTCCCAATAACACAGATTAAATGATAATACAGTTTATGTTGCAGTAATGCAGCTTCATCAGATAAAAACCAAACAATTATTTTGATAGTTTTTTTTTTTTCTAGCAGGTGGAGATGGTTTGGGGATTTGATAGATGTGGGATTTAAAATACGTAAGCCCCAGGAACACGGATTATGTGATATACAAAAAGTGAGAATTTAAGTAGATTTTCTGAAGGTTTTTTTTATTTATATTGTTATTACTCCAATACAATATTCATTTAAACAAGATGCAGTCGGGCTTTTTTTTTTTTTTATCTTTTAAACAGTATTACTGTAGATTTTTGTTATATATATATATATATATATATATATATATATTATATATTTAACTTGGGCAATAAAATTATTTTCTTTTTTAACATTAAAAAAACCCTTAATTATAAGTGACTTTTTAGACTAGGACGGTTAAAAATTCTGAAGAACTGACTTGAGAATCGAAGTCTAAATAAACAAGCTATGAGACAAAGTGATAGCTTTTGTGAAGGTTTTGTTCATATTTTTTCCTATTTTGTTTTTGTGTTTTTTTTTTATTTTGAAGGTCATTTTGTTTGGGAGTGAAACACAAATAGGAAAAAAAAAAGAACAGAGCTTTTGGGCTGAAAATTAAGTAAAAATTGAGTAATATCTGTTGGTAGGGTTAACCATATTTTTAAATAACCCTAAAACCAGTACAACTACTAACCCTAACCCTGAATCTAACAGGATCATGGTTTTTAAAAAGTATTAGTTACATAGTTACATAGTTATATAGGCTGAAAAAAGACATGCGTCCATCGGGTTCAACCTCTCCCACATAACCTACTGCTGTTGATCCAAAAGAAGGCAAAAAAAACCCAGTCTGAAATATGCAACATACTGGGAAAAAATTCCTTCTTGACGCCAGAATGGCGTCAGATTTCTCCTTGGATCAAGAAGCTTTTACCCACATATTAAATATTATAACCCTTAATATTCTGTGTCTGCAGGAAGTCATCCAGTCGTTTTTTATAAGTCTGTACCGACTCTGACCCAACCACCTCAACAGGCAGAGAATTCCACAGCTTTATTGTTCTCACTGTAAAATAACCCTTCCTATGCTTTAAGCTAAATTTTCTTTCTTCCAGTCTAAATGGATGACCCCGTGTCCTGTGTATAGACCTGTTAATGAATAGGTTATCAGACAATGGTTGATAATGGCCCCGTATATATTTATATAAGGTTATCAGATCCCCTCTAAGGCGCCGTTTCTCTAAACTAAACAGGTTTAAGCTTGTTAGTCTTTCCTCATAACTTAACCCTTCCATTCCCCTTATTAATTTAGTTGCCAGTCTCTGCACTTTTTCTAACGCTATATCTTTTTTTATGACAGGTGCCCAAAATTGCACGGCATATTCAAGGTGCGGCCTGACCATTGATTTATACAGAGGCAAAATTATGTTTTCATCTCGTGAGTGAACTCCCCTTTAAATGCATGCCAATACCTTGCTGGCCTTGGCGGCTGCTGTTTGACATTGCATATTGTTACTTAGTTTGAAGTCTATGATTATTCCCAAATCCTTCTCCTGCTTGGATTTCCCTAACTCCGTACCATTTAGGCTAGGGTCAGACGAACGCATTTTCGCGTTGTCTGTGAAAAAGTGCGTTCGAACGAATGGACGCATTTTTTCACGGAATACGCGATAGCGGTCATACGATGCGCATTTGCATCCGTGATTTTGTACGGATCATCAATAAAACACTTTGTGCATCTGGACGTTATGTTGGCCGGACATTAGCAGTGTCTGACATCTCCAATTCACGCACACACGCCGCTAGCGGACGCAGCGCACTCTGTACAACCGTACTAGAGGTTTTACGTTCTCGACAAAATGCGTTCGTTTTCCACTTGCGTTGCGCAGCCGGACTTTTGTGCGACCGTACTTCGTATATTGGCCGTCATTGCCTGGCATTTGCTGCTACTACGGCTGTGATTAAGTGCGCCTGCACGCGCGTTCGCACTGCGCTCATCTGACCCTAGCCTTAGGGTATAAATTACTTGTGTGTTCTTCACTCCAAAGTGCATAACTTTACATTTATCTAGATTAAATTTCATCTGCCATTTAAGTGCCCAGTCCCCCAATCTATCTAAATCCCTCTGCAGCGAAGTAACATCCTGCTCACATTGTATTACTTTTCCTAGTTTTGTGTCATCTGCAAACACTGATACATGACTTTCAATGCCTATCTCAAGGTCATTTATAAATAAATTGAATAGTATTGGTCCTATAACAGACCCCTGAGGGACACCACTTACCACTGGTGTCCATCTTGAAAATGTGCCATTTATGACCACTCTCTGTACCCTGTTTTCTATCCAAGAACAAGTATTTTCATCTAGACCATTTTTTCTCAATTTAAATAGTAACCTTTTGTGTGGAACTGTGTCGAAAGCTTAGGCAAAATCTAAGTAAATCACATCCACTGCGACCCCCTGATCTATACTTCTACTTACTTCCTCATAGAACGTAATTAGGTTAGTCTGACATGATCTGTGTTTCATGAAACCATGCTGATTTTTGCCAATTCCATTATACCTCCCAATAAATTCAAGTCAGAAAACTGATGCAAGTAAGGTTGTGTCAAAAAACAATGCAAGGGTGGTCATTTAGTCATTTTTTTTATGACTAAAGCAACTTTTTTAGTGGCATCTAAATGTGCCCCTCTCTTTAGTATCAGAGTTTTTTTACCCGAGTATGGAAAAGAGCAAATTTTCCATGGTGTAGCAGAAAACGATGGCATCAAAATTCCACGCACTTCTATCTACTGTCAAATGCAGTGGCATAGCGTGGGGGGCCTCAGGGGCAGTCGCCACGGGCGCAATTTTCTTAGGGGTGCAAAATTTCTAAATAAATTTGAACCACTAATATTTTCTAGCAGGGATCAGCAAGGTGTCCGCTCACAGACACTGGTGTCCATGAGAGGCCCTTGCATGGGCAGCCTCGTTTTGTGGCACCGGCACTCAGCATCCAGAAAGGAGGACCAGGAGAGAAAATTCTGGTCCTGTCCTGACTCCTCCTTAATGCTGACATGAGTCACTTGAAGCAGTGCAGCATTATCCGGCGGAACACCCTGTACCACGCTCGTCAGCCCCCCTTGAAGCCCCTTGCCAGCCCCCGCCGCTGGCAGCCCTGCAGCCGCTGAACAGGAAGGAGGGAGGGAGGAGCCTACCCTGCAGTACATTTAAAATCCGGTCTCCACTAAGCCCCCTGGACAGCCCCCCCCCCAGGCCACTAGCAACTTCACGCAGCTAGGCGACACTGTGTGATACCAGAACAGTGTTACCAACACAGTGAGGGGGTACGGGGAGAGGGTGACTGGAGGTTCAGGGATAGAATGACTGGGGATACTGGGAGAGAGTGACTGGGAGTACTTTGAGAGAGAGACTGGAGGTACTTGGAGAGAGAGAGAGTGACTGGGGGTACAGGGAGAGAGTGACTGGGGTACTAGGAGAGAGTGACTGGGGGTACTGGGAGAGAGTGACTGGGGGTACTGGGAGAGAGTGACTGGGGATACTGGGAGAGAGTGACTGGGGTACTTGAGGGAGTGACTGGGTTACTGGGAGAGCGTGACTGGTTATAGTATTAGAGTGGAACTATGCTAGGGTATACTGGGACAGGGTGACTGGTAGCAGTGGTGTAGCGTGGGAGGGCATGTGTGTTTAATTTTTTTTATGATATCAATATTTTGTTAATATACAATACATGTGCTTGTGGGGTAAAGGGTGTCAATACTCTACTGGTAGAAGGGAATCCGGGTGTGTTACCGTGTCCACAGATTGGGGAGTCGCACAATTATTGCCTTGCCCCGGGCGCTGACCACCCACGCTACACCGCTGTTCAGATGGTATGAACTTCGAAGTGCACGCCACTTGCATTAATTGTTATTGCTAGCGGTATTCGGGCTTGTCATTAAATGCTAGACATTCAGCTTGCGTTTCATGCAGTTTCTTGCCATCCATAATGGCTTACCGACCGTTAGTGGTATTTCTACGTAGGATTCAGCTGCACTCTGCAAGCATACAGCTTACTAAAGGTGCACTCAGGTGCTCTCTTTGGATCATTGCACAGTTACAGTATTTCTATAGCAGCGAAAGATAAACAAAAGCAAGTTGTTTTGGAATACTGAAACAATCATTCTTCCCCTTTTTTCCATATATTTTTATGGTAAATTAAGTCATAAAGATATAATCAAAATTCCTAAAACACATAAATATTTAATTTGTGTCGGCATTTTGATGACCATCGTTTACTGGTTGTGGCATTTTATTGATGACATTTTTTTACGCTTCCTTTCGGACACGTCAGACTGAAAAAAACTATCGTCAACTGTCTAACGGTAATGTGAGTGGAAGAGCAAGTTAAAGTTTCCTGATTGCGCACAACCTGTTCTTGGCTATTAGATAAAGCATGTTCTTCCTGTCTAACAAAATCTCTTTTCTGAAGGGAAAAAAAAAGAAGAGATAATGGAAAAAAAATGTGATTCGTAGATTTAGGGCATGACCTTTTCAAAAATTCCATATAGTGCCCTGCAGGCCACAACCGAATTTATCAAGCCTTGCAGAAAATCTTCTTGTGCTAGCACGAGATAAAACAAAATTCAGACTTACAGAGGTGTTTTTATTTTTTTTTCTATTTCTCGGCAAGTAGAATCAATAGTTTAATTTGACATCCTGAGTTTAACAAAGATGGAGAGCAAGTGAATGTTGTTTGCAGCATTCGGCGCCGCTGCTTTCCTCGGTGATGATTGTATCTAGATAATTAAGGATTTCTAATTTTCAAATAGGTTAAAACGTATGGTTGTGTCTTTTATCTGTCTAAATTTTTTATAAAATGAAAATCCACGTAAAAGATCGGATAAGTGAAGCACAGTACTTGTAGTTTTTTTTTTTCCCCATATGCTCTTGTTTAATTGTGTCTCTCATGATAAGTGCATGTTGCTAAACAAATGTTTCTAGACTTCAGGAAGCAGACAGGCATATACTAGCAAGCCAACATGACTTCTACAAAACCTTCTTCTAAAATGTATGTATAGGTAATATTATGTATGTATGTTGTTGTCTTTGAATTTTCATACACTTTATTGGTAAAGTGTCACACTAAGTTCTATGCCATATTTGTGAAAATGAAAGTGTACCTGCTGACCGTTATAAGATATGTTGTTTGTTGTAATATGTAAATATTTTTATTTTACAACTTTCAACAGAGTTTTGTAGTTTCCATTCTGCTGCTCTTCTCATGGGGGCGGCCATGGTTTTTACATCAAAGCTATGTGATTGACAGCTCAGTATGGGATGGATCAGAAGTTGAGGCAGGTGTTTGGATAGCAAGGATGCTTGTACTTATTCCTCCCTCCAATGCCTCCCCACCTCCTGACTTCTCTATCACGGTGGAGGGTATCACCATTTCCCCATCAAACCAAGTTCGCTGTCTTGGAGTTACACTTGACTCTGCTCTTTCCTTCATCCCCCACATCAAGTCTCTTTCCTCCTCCTGCCGATACCAACTGCGTAATATTTCCAGAATTCGGCCATTTCTTACCGCTGTCACCACAAAACAACTCCTACACACCCTGGTAATCTCCCGACTCGACTATTGCAATAATCTCTTATCTGGCCTCCCTCTGTCCCGCCTCTCCCCCCTACAATCCATCCTGAACGCCTCCGCCATGCTAATTCACCTCACCCTCTGCTCTGTCTCTGCCGCTCCCCTCTGCGAGTCCCTTCACTGGCTCCCCATCCACTGCAGAATTAAGTTCAAAATCCTTATCCTTACCTACAAAACCCTCACTAACTCAGCTCCCCACTACCTGTCCTCACTAATCACCAAATACACCCCAGCCCGCTCCCTAAGGTCAAACAGTGACCTGCGCCTAGCTTCTCCCCGCATCACCTCTTCCCATGATAGACTGCAGGATTTCTCACGCGCAGCCCCCACTCTCTGGAACGCTCTCCCTCGTTCTGTCAGACTTTCCCCTAACTTCTCTTCCTTCAAACGCTCCCTTAAAACATTCCTATATAGGGAAGCCTACCACCCAACTCACTGACGCAACCATCAATCACTCTCACCTTACAGTCCTCTTCTCCTGTTTCCAACCCCAACCCTCCCAGATTGTGAGTTCCTACGGGAATAGGGCCCTCATCTCCTCCTGTACTGTTTGTCAGATGTTGTTCAATGTATTGTAACCCTGTCTATACTGTGCCTATTGTACAGCGCTGCGGAATATGCTGGCGCTTTATAAATAAAGAAGAATAATAATAATAATAATAATATTAACTCTCAAAGGCTCAGGGTTTTACCCCCATACCACTGTTTAGATGCAGTGCTAAAATATATATAATTGCCCTCTCCCCCCTCCCCAATAAACTATATTTAACTGACACCTGCAGGG
The DNA here is from genome assembly GCA_009667805.1 of Leptobrachium leishanense. Lineage (NCBI taxonomy): Eukaryota > Metazoa > Chordata > Amphibia > Anura > Megophryidae > Leptobrachium > Leptobrachium leishanense. Next base: position 314,430,954 of record CM019067.1, read on the forward strand.
GGAATCACAACATTGTAGTGAAGGATTAACAGTAGAATCTTACAGAGGATCTGTATCTGTCCGGGGAAGAGTAAGAGTATCCCAGTTATATGTAAATGCTCTCTGGGGAGTTTTATTTCAGACACCCGGTAGCTCTGGTGCGTGTCCTCCTGCTGTGCAGAGCCACAAATCATTTCCCAAGGGCATACCTCATGCGGCATGACACACGGGCACTACCTGAGGGCCCTCGCCTAGGAGGGTGCCCTATGAGGGTCCGCCTAAAACTTGATCAGGCCTACCCTTTCAATTTGGCCCCAATACCACTAAGGCTAGGGTCAGACGAAAGCATTTTTCCCCGCGAATGTGAAAAAGTGCGTCCGAACGCATTGACGTATTTTTTCACGGAATGTGCAAAAAACGGTCATACGATGCGCATTTTCGGGCGTGATTTTGTACGGATTGTCAATAAAACCCTTTTTGCGTCTGGACGTTATGTAGGCTGGACATTAGCAGTGTCTGACATCTCCTAATCACGCACACACGCCGCTATGCCGCAGCTGCGCACTCAGTACGTCAGTACTAGCGGTTCAGCGTTCTCAGAAAAATGCGTTCAAATTCCACTTGCGTTGCACGGCCGGACTTTTGTGCGGCCGTACATCGTATATTGGCCGTCATTGCCCGTCATCTGCTGCTAGTGCGGCCGTAATTATGTGCGCCAGAACGCACGTTAAAAGTGCGCTGGTCTGACCCCAGCCTTACATGTGAGAAGACATAATGGGGGCTCCATGATCTCTAATTGCTCGGAGGCCAAATGAGTTACCAGTCCGCCCCTGGATATTTAAATTACCGTAGATACTAGAGTATAGCGAGACCCGAATATAATGCGTTGGATAGAGATTTATTATGGAAATGAGAGAATGCTCAAGACTCGAATATAACGCGAGGAGCAAAATTATGAAAGTATACTGTACCGGTAAACAATTCAAATACTCTGAGGTTCTCTTAACATGGTCAGGCTACCCCTCAGGCAGGGTGCTTTGCTGTAGAATGATTGTAGTTGTTACTAAGTGTGAAGCCACCAGCCACCCATCATCTTACTTGTGATAAGCTGGCCGGTGGAGCGAAATGACCATCGCAGGGAATCATTCAACAATAGCCAGCATGCCGTCAGGTTTCATTCTCTGACCAGCAGATAAAAGGTTGTGAAGCTGTGGATCCTTGTTGTGCCTGGGTGGGATGAACCCAGTTGGAAGATGCGAATCAGACGTCTCCAAGGCTTAATTAAATGAATAATCGGGAAGGTATATAAATGAATTAAAAATTTATTGAATAATAACAAACTGCCCAACGCGTTTCGTCCTAAGACTTTCTCAAGGGCGATAAATCAAAATTAGAAGCATAAAAAATAATATTATTTTTTATGCTTTTAATTTTGATTTATCGCCCTTGAGAAAGTCTTAGGACGAAACGCGTTGGGCAGTTTGTTATTATTCAATAACTTTTTAATTCATTTATATACCTTCCCGATTATTCATTTAATTAAGCCTTGGAGACGTCTGATTCGCATCTTCCAACTGGGTTCATCCCACCCAGGCACAACAAGGATCCACAGCTTCTCAACCTTTCATCTGCTGCTTTATCTTGAGGAGAGTGGGAATACCTCCACGAGGAGCGGATCAAACTTAAAAAGCTAAGTACCTTGTACCACACATTTTTCTTTATTCTCTGACCTCCAGGTCCACCAGGCAGGCTCATCCACCGCTTCATCCGCCGATAGTCAGCCCCAACCCCGAAAGAACCCCTGATGTCACTGCAGAGGCGCTGCGCGTTTCTCCTCACATTCAGAATGTGAGGAGAATCGCACAGAGTGTCTTCAGTGACGTCGGGATGGGGAACAACGTGGTGGGGTTGACTTTTGGCGAACAATGCAGTGGAAGAGCCTGTCTGCTGGAGCCGGAGGTCAAAAAACTACACCTCTCAGCGTTCTGCGCGGAGCGTGGGTGCATGCTCGGTTCTAAGCCATTCATTCAAGAGTGGCTTAAATCCGAACACGCACCCATCTTGAATGATTGGCTTAAAGCGTGCCCTCTGGCGTGATGTATCCCACCTCTCCCGGGAGTTCCTGAAGTGATTACGGGCATCAGGGAGCCTGCATTCACTTCAGGGAGACTACTAGAACTTCCGGGACACTTGGGATCCCTGAGCAAGTCAAGTTTTTTTAACACACGATGCAGATGTCTCGAATATAACGCGACCCCTCAAATTTTAAGGTACATTTTTGGCACCAAAATCTAGCGGTATACTCGAGTATCTACAATAACAAGGGTATCTTAACCACTTAAATAAAAATAAATCTTCATAAATTTGGCCCTGGCAATAGTCCTTTGCTAGGCTGCAGGTTTTGCGCACAGAAAGGCCCTGTAAAACTAAGCTTCAAAGGACAAGAATACAACGGATACAAAAATATTAACACATTTCAGCGTATTGGCCACGATTTTTAAACGAGCGCGGCAATCCAAAAGTTAATGAAAGCCGTTTAGACGATGCTCTCGCCGTCTCCGAAAAGGATTTCTCTAATTTACGGTCACATCCTCTGATCGACTGTAACGTATCCCCAGGTTTAGGACACGGTGTCCTCCACCAGACGCTGAACGGGGGGGAAAAAAAAGGTTATTAACATTGAATAGAGACCGTTCCCTCAGGAGAGTTGCAGATAAAATGACCAAGGAAAGAAATAGCACAACTTCTCAAATTAGCATAATTAGTAATTATCTCTTAATAGCCCCACTTGGCTTTAGAGACTTGGCTCTTGAAATTCCGCTTAAAGTTCAGTCAGGAAAAACAAATTTCACGCTGAAATGTCTCAATAACCCAGCACAGCTGCTGAGGTAATCGCCTCATTTAGGTAAAGGGAAGGAAAAAAAGATAACATATGGATAGCTATGATCTGTGTTAGTTTTTTAATGTGGGGGGGGTAGACATGTCTCACACTGTGAGATTTCCGTGTGTGTGTGATGTGAATGTACTAGACTTTCCATGCCGCTGAAATGCTAGGCCTCAGTATGTCCGACCTAACCATGGGCTGTGATCTCCTCTTGTAAAACTGTACGGGCCAGATTTCCTCCTCGCAAATGCTGATGGGGGACGCTAACAGAGAAAACCCGCGCCTGCAGTTTTCCACCTAGCGTCCCCATTTTAGGTCAGGGTCAGACAAGCGCACTATGTGCGCCCATACTGACATGCCTCCCAGCGTCCGTTGCAGTGTTGTGAAGCTTCGATGGGGGCGGTCAAACGCTGTAGCATGCGCTACAAGTGTCCATGCAGAAAGCCTCCCCATCAAAACGTAGGCACGCGTTTGACGGGGCTGCAAAGCGCGATCCTCCATCCTTGCAGCACTGAGCGCACTAACTGCACTCAGAGAGGTGGCCAGACGGGCGTCAGAGTGGAAGGAACGTCCACTCTCACGGATGTTCTTTCAGCTCACAAACACACTCGTCTGACCCCGGCTTTAGGTATAGCTACATTTTTGGTTTGCGCTTCGGTACGGTAATTGGTGCTAGGACTTTGAAGAAATACCTTACTTATCCAAACGCTAATTACTGATTACGCTCCCCATGTTATGTATAGGATGCGCAAAGTACAGTAAGCTTGCAGAGCTAGCGCATCGATGATTGCGCTAGCTAACAGATTTTTCAAGGGTTTCACATTGGGAATGTAATCTGGGGGGCATGAGTTAATGTCACTTATCCTTACAATAACACCTATCCGAACGTTCGTCAGGAAATAGAGTCCTACGTCTAGTATTTAAAGAATAAACTACCTATCCACTGATCATTATTATTATCGTCATCATTTATATAGCGCCAACAGTTTCCACAGCGCTTTACAATAACCAAAGGGAAGGAGATAAACGGACATATGATGGAAACAAGAGGTGTAGAGGGCCCTGCTCTTGGGAGCTTTAAAAGTTTACAATCTAGAGGGATTGGGGTTGAGGAAAATGAGGAATATTACTGGACAGCAGGATCATTGGTGCCAGTGGTTGGGGAATAGTGGGGCCATAGAAGCAGCCTCAATCATGCGTGAGCAGAGGGATGAGTTGCATCAGGGATGTGGTACAATAATCTGAAGATATGGGTTTTGAGGGATTTCTTGAAGGCCTGAAGATCAGGGGAGAGTTTGATAGGGCGAGGCAAGTCAATCCAGTTTTCACCCGCATATCAACTGAGGAAGGCGCCTGAATAGCGCCAAAACGCTTCTCGATCACCCCCCCCTTATTTTATTGACCTATATTAACTGTAATATATTGCACTTTTAATGTATGGTAGTTATCACCAATAAATTTATTTTTTATAACAAAGAGTACCCAATTCTATAACTAAGCCCTTGTCAAGCCCACACAGCAGGCCACAGATGAGCAGGCGACCATCACCCAGGCACCGAGGAAGCAGCAAAACAGCAGGCCACAGATGAGCAGGCGACCATCACCCAGGTACCAAGGAAGCAGCCAAAGAGGTCAGGGTGCTCAAAAGTTGAGCCTGGAATGCTAAGGCTCCTTAATTGGTGAGTGTAAAAAAAATCCTTTCATTGCACTATAAAATTACCAGCTGATGCTGTGCTATGAGAGCGCTGTCTCTGTTCTGTTTCTCTGTCTGAGGTAACGAGGATGGTGTAAAGAAGGGTAGCGGCCACTCTATTTTTGACCCGAGGCATTCCAATCCAGAGCCTGGACATTTTGAGGCTCTGGAATTTGTAAGTGTGATATTACCACAATTTACGTTGTCTAGTGTGCACAGACAATATTGCACTATTTTCTTTCTTCTTTGTCTCCCATTTATTTCGGAGCCAATCCGGACCATAGGAAGAATTGTCTTATCGAGGAATAACCCCCAATTTATGCGGAAAGGGTAACATTGATAATTTTCTGAGCACATTGGATGCACAACCCTTCCACTTAGGAACTCCAGAAGTGAAAAATAAGGACACTAGGACTATAGTACGCCTTGGACTTTGCCATCTCGCCTAATTCATTTATATTGGACACCAGGATATGGTCTTTGGACACATTATTTTTAGTGGTATTGGCGAATTTGCACTATATTGTACTATATGCACTTTATCTTGCTGCATCTGCACTTTGTGTGACCGCACATATATGTTCTTGCAATAGCACTTTATATTTATTAAGAAGTTACAGTTGCACCATTTAAAGACGCACTTTATTTTATACGGTATATACAGTTGTGTTCAAAATTATTCAACCCCCACTGAAATTGAGTGTTTTGGCCAGTTTGACATTGATTTTGATCATTCAGTCATCTTGCTTACAATTTAAATCAAAGAGGCACGTGTAGGTCAGACAAATATAACATAACATTTATAATGAAATAACCACAAATGTCTTTTCTGTGCTCACATCATTATCAGTTTTATTCAACCCCCAAGTGACATTCAATCTTAGTACTTAGTACAACATCCTTTTATAGTTATAACAGCTTTTAAACGTGAAGCATAGCTTGACACAAGTGTCTTGCAGCCATCTACGGGTATCTTCGCCCATTCGTCATGGGCAAAAGCCTCCAGTTCAGTCACATTCTTAGGCTTGCGCACTGCAACTGCTTTCTTTAAGTCCCACCAGAGGTTCTCAATCGGATTTAAGTCAGGTGACTGCGATGGCCACTCCAAAATGTTCCAGCCTTTAATCTGCAACCATGCTCTAGTGGACTTGGAGGTATGCTTGGGATCATTATCCTGTTGAAAGGTCCAACGTCTCCCAAGCCTCAGGTTTGTGACGGACTGCATCACATTGTCATCCAATATCTCCTGGTACTGAAGGGAATTCATGGTACCTTGCACACGCTGAAGCTTCCCTGTACCTGCAGAAGCAAAACAGCCCCAAAGCATGATTAACCCCCCGCCATGCTTCACAGTAGGCAAGGTGTTCTTTTCTTCATAGGCCTTGTTCTTCCTCCTCCAAACATAGCGTTGATCCATGGGCCCAAACAGTTCTAATTTTGTTTAATCAGTCCACAGAACACTATCCCAAAACTTCTGTGGTTTGTCCACATGACTTTTGGCATACTGCAGTCGACTCTTCTTATTCTTTGGAGACAGCAAGGGGGTGCGCCTGGGAGTTCTGGCATGGAGGCCTTCATTACGCAGTGTGCGCCGTATTGTCTGAGCTGAAACTTCAGTACCCACATCTGACAAATCTTTTCTCAGTTCCTCAGCAGTCACACGGGGACTTTTCTCCACTCTACGCTTCAGGTAGCGCACAGCAGTCGAAGTCAGCATCTTCTTTCTGCCACGGCCAGGTAGCGTTTCAACAGTGCCCTTTGCCTTGAATTTGCGAATGATGCTTCCTATGGTCTCTCTTGGTATGTTTAACATCTTTACTCTTCACAGGAAGGGCAATGGCTATAAGAAGATTGCAATCACCTCTTCTCTTGTCTTCCTGGACCATTCTCTTGACTTCACCATGTTTGTAACCACACCAGTAAATGTCTAGAAGGAGCTGAGTATCACAGTCATTTTAAAGCTGCCTAATTGGTGCTTATTATGCTTTATTGCTGCTCCGTGACATGAAAAAGGTGTTTTCAATACCTGATTGAAAACACTTGAATGAACCTCTGTTCTTCAGAGTGGTAGTCTTTAAGGGGTTGAATAATTGTGTCAATGAAGAATTCACAAAAGAAACATTTACTACTGTATTACAAAACCAATTGATGTCATTTTAGTTGCATATGGTTCTTTAAAAAGTCCTTGTAGGATTTCATTCTGAATACAATTACAAATGTACACTAAATTCCCTAAAACCCTTTACAGCATTGGGGGTTGAATAATTTTGAACACAACTGTATATCCGAACAATTGGCATGCGTCAGCTCATGAAGCAATATCAGCAATTAATACTGCATAACTAATACCTATTGCGCCATTAGGATTTTTTTTCCTTTTTTCTCGATTGCACATTTGCACACCCCTTCGAGAGTCTGTGCCTTTTTCCTATTTGACAGCACCAGTCAGAACACAATATCCAGACAAGAGCACCCCCACGACCCTTCCCTTTTTCTCCAGTCAATCCACAGGACCGGAGCTGATAATTACTTATTATAGGTCTGAGAATGGGTTAAATAATTGCAAGCTCCTCGCTATTACAAGTTCGTTATGTGCATCAAGACCTGAAGAAAAAGACAACATGGAGGTATAGAGAATCAGAAACTATCATCTGCTTTGTCTTACTTTCCCACCGCAAAAAAAAAAGACAAAGCTGTTAAATTGCTGCTAAAACTGCCTAAATCCGTAGACTTATCGTGTGCATCCATTCACTCCGTCGAACCGGGATACAGAGGAAAAGGCTAAAGAGAAATGTGATTGAGCAATTTGCAACTGAATACTTTTCATACCTATATTAATAGATACAATCCATTTCGTACTTCAAACATCGTGTGAATGCAGAGCAACTGTAGCAGACGACGCCGGATCAAAAGGAACAGAGGACGAGGAAATGTATGTAAATGAGGGAGCTGTTCGGCTGAACTGACAGGAAAATCACAATGGTTCTAAGGATTCTTACTGCGCCAAGGAAACGCTGACAAACCTGACCTTGTCATACATGCTAACATGTAATTTCGTACGTCGCCGGCATGCAACAATTTTTTTTTTAAGTGGTATATTATCAAATAAGTGTAGCTATGCTTTGTTTGTGTGTTTTTTTTTTATCATAACAGATGGGTAAAAATTTACAAACAAATTGCGTTCGCTTAAAAACTGTAAACTTCCTAATTTCCTAGGGGCAATAAATCTAATAACAATTAATGTGTACTTTATAAATGAACACCGTTATAAAATAGAGTTCCCTGTTTAAGCCCTAAAATAATTGGAGTCTCTGTCCAATTATTTCTTTTTGGGTGATTTTTAATCACCTGTTCTCTCTCGCCGCACGTAGCTTCTCCTCTTCGGCTCAGGGACTCCTGAACCTTTTCTGAAGTCCCTGAAGCTTTTCTGCACTCCTACACAACTCTCTGAGCGTAGGAACCGCAAATTGCGCAGCTCTACTGGACGTCTGCACTTTACGTACACAAGTTCTGCAGTGCCTGCACAGAGCGATGGATTGAAGCTGAGCGCATGCACATATCTATCCATCGACTGACTCTGAGAACGCCTGCTGCCGCCATTGGTCTCAGAGAGGGTGACGTCGGCATGCTTTCTGCATATTGAGATCACTGGTGACCAGAAGCCGGGAAACTCAATATCCTGGCTGCTGGTGATGCTAGGTGAGTGGAGGAAACTCTTTCACTTCGCCCAGCTTTTCTGCCAAATCTGGGGAGAAGAGGGAACTCCTCACATCGACCGGCTGCGTGGAGTAGAGGTAACATCACTGCTCTGCATGGAGAGAGCCTGTGGAGTCATGGGTTCGATCCCAGCGAGCAACCTCTCCAGTAAGTGTCCTTGGGCAAGACACCTAACGTTACATACTCGCCACCCAGGACATACTTGAAAACGAGAGAAATCTCAATGTATCCTTCCTGGTAAAATACTTTCTCAAAAAAAATTATCTTTACCACTCTAAATGTAATGTAATAATGGTGGGTGTTAAAAGTAGGGCCGGGACATTCTGTGTATTTGCCAGTGGTTAGATCAAGACCCACCCTGCCTTGCCTTTGCATCACCCATAGTCCATGGATGCTCCACTCAGCTGGCCATTCTTCGATAGATGCCCAATGTGGATCTGCCTCGTGCCATTCAGATTACATAACAGCTATGTTTTATTCATCTTTTAAATTCTGCTATAAAGGACCAGCTTCAATAAACCAAGGCGTACATGAGGCTCAGACGCCAGAGTAGTTCCCGATTTCCTGTGCCGCTTCTCATTTGGATGGAGGTGCCAATAAAACTGGAAAACATAGAGATAATGTAAACTCTAAACATCATTCTAGTTTTAATTATATTCATTTATATATAAGTCATCTCCAGCCTGATATATTCCTTTTATTTGTTTTCTTATTAATATATATTCTTGTATAGGTCTGTGTGTGCTTGCCTTGTGTAGCTCGTATGTATCGGAGGGTTTGTGTTCTAAGTTCTTGTTTTCTCATTAATGGTTTGACTGATGTAACCTTCCTGTCCTCCATCAAAAATAAATTTCTCTAACACCCACTCTGCACCTCCTGTTTCACTTGCACCACTGTCATTCTAGATGGTAAGCTTTGGGGCCAAGGCCTCACAATCTGTTAATATATGTGTTTATATAGCTAATTTATATTAATTGATTTATATATATATTTCTAAATAAGAAAAGCGTGTTGACATGAGCTCATTATATAATAAAGTGACAGATGATGTGTTGGTCACATTATTCGTATGATCCATTGGTATTACCTGCATGAGTAGAAGGTTTAATTACATTTTTAAAAAGTGAACCAAGTGAATGAACAGCGCTTTTTCCTAATATACAATAGTGCGTCCCACGTAATAACACCAAGGTGCACCAATAAGCAGTAACTGTTAGGTTGTGCATCGATTTTTTTTTTTCGGTTCGGTTCGTTCGGATTTTGAAAATTTTCGTTTTGACTTGTTTCGGCCGATTTTCGTTTCGGTTCGTTTTGTTTTTCGTATCGACTTTTTTTTCATGGTTTCGGAAATTTTAGTGTTTTTCGGAACGTCTGTTCTCCTCGTTTTAAAGTGTCTATCTGTTTTGACGTAAACTAATGTTTTTTACGATACGATAATTATACGATACGATAATTCTGCCATTGAGATTTCTCATGTTTTACAAGAAGGATACATTGAGATTTCTCTGGTTTTCCAGGAAGGATACATTGAGATTTCTCTGGTTTTCCAGGAAGGATACATTGAGATTTCTCTGGTTTTCCAGGAAGGATACATTGAGATGGGAATGATACAAAATTTAATTACAGAATCAGCGATATATACGATGTCCGAAATTACTGAAATGGAACCGAAATCAGGAATGGAGCCGAAATCATGAATGGAACGAAAATGAATTTCGATTTTACACATTTCTAGTCCATTCGAAAAGTTTTCGTTTCGGCACGAAAATTCGTTCGGATCTGCCGTTTTTCGGATCTGAAATTTTTCGGAAAATTGGCCAAATCAGAATGCACGAATCGGGAAATTTCGGGAAAATTCCGGAAATCCGAAACCCTAAACGCACATCCCTAGTAACTGTCTTATGTTTCTGCAAATCTTGGGGGATAATACCTCCAAAGATATTCCTTCAGTGAGATTTAACAGATAAGTGAACAATCCAGACCTCCAATACACAAAGAAAAAAGGTACAATAGTGCAGATCAACCAATATTGGATAATACAAAATGTAACCAGAGTTCAGTGGTATATTAAACTCACACTCTTTGAGAGCTCCCTAGCTCTATTGTAGTCACGTCCCGGACTGTTATAGGCCAGTCCATCGGCCAGGCTCCTTTTTCGATATCACTTTTCTTTAAATCTCAGGAAAAGAGGGAGAACTCTCATGGCAAAGTACTGTATCCTTAATTAAAGACAGATATCTTCAGAGAAAGGAATATTACTCACCCTCTGGGGAGCTACACCGAGCTCTAGGGATCCAGTACCTACAAATTGTTTTGGCACAATTTTAGAAAGCCTCTTTCAGAATAAGAAATCTGCAGGATCGCCAGAATTTCGAACAAATGAAGGTTTATTCATAAAACCAGTAAAAACATATATCAGATTAAAACTGAGAGGCCAGACGCATTTCGCACATCAATGCGCTTCTTCAGTGGCAAAAAAAATTACATTTCATACATAGAGCACATATATATATATATATGTCCCTTTTGACTGCAATAGTGTTCATCATTGGTCCTTTGTTTCCGTGACATATTGCTCTTCCGCTTTCGGTTTATCCCGGTTTATCCCATCGCGGTGCATTAGCCAGGCTCCACTTCCGGAACGTTATCCCAGTCAAAAGGGACATATATATATATATATATATATATATATATGTGCTCTAGGTATGAAATGTAATTTTTTTTTGCCACTGAAGAAGCGCATTGATGCGCGAAATGCGTCTGGCCTCTCAGTTTTAATCTGATATATGTTTTTACTGGTTTTATGAATTAAACCTTCATTTGTTCGAAATTCTGGCGATCCTGCAGATTTCTTATTCTGAAAGAGGCTTTCTAAAATTGTGCCAAAACAATTTGAATGTGCTGGATCCCTAGATGTCGGTGTAGCTCCCCAGAGGGTGAGTAATATTCCTTTCTCTGAAGATATCTGTCTTTAATTAAGGATACAGTACTTTGCCATGAGAGTTCTCCCCTCTTTTCCTGAGATTTAAAGAAAAGTGATATCGAAAAAGGAGCCTGGCCGACGGACTGGCCTATAACAGTCCGGGACGCGACTACAATAGAGCTAGGGAGCTCTCAAAGAGTGTGAGTTTAATATACCACTGAACTCTGGTTACATTTTGTATAATCCAATATTGGTTGATCTGCACTATTGTACCTTTTTTCTTTGTGTATTGGAGGTCTGGATTGTTCACTTATCTGTTAAATCTCACTGAAGGAATATCTTTGGAGGTATTATCCCCCAGATTTGCAGAAAAGTAAGACAGTTACTGCTTACTGGTGCACCTTGGTGTTATTACGTGGGACACACTATTGTATACTAGGAAAGAGCGCTGTTCTTTCACTTGGTTCACTTTTTATTAACATTTGCCGTGGTGAAGGGAACACCACATTCGAAAGAACGTGTAGCAATCTGAGTTATCTTCAAAGCACCATTTATACATCCTGTTTCTTTTTTCTTAATTATATTTTTCCCAGCAGTTATTTTTATTTTTAAGGTATCTACATAATATTCATTAAGTTAAAAATTTGCAGTACAAAATGCAATATTTAATAAATAAGAATGAATTGAATATTTTAGTTTAGGTCAGTCCGCCAGTGAGTGAGTCACTAATGAATACTTCTACATAAGCCATTACCCATTTTTTTTTGTGGCTTTCTATTGCTGGATCAGTTTCTACTGAGCCGCTGTATCAGTGGCTTTGGGAAAGGCAAAAGGATAACGTCAGCGGCACCGGAGCTGGTATCGCCTGAGGAGTTCATAGGAACTCATGCAACCTTGTGTGAGTGGGGTCATGCCAGAGCCGTGGAAGAATAATGGGAACTATTAACACAAGGGCATCTGAGTCTGCATTCTTTGCGGAATCCTGTCTCGAGCCGAGAACAACAAGCTACACCGGAATAACTCATTCTTCTCTGGTTAGCTGCAAATTTAGTCGAAACACCTGAGCCACGAGAAAAGTGTGCGACTAAAGCTGATAATGTTACATCTACATGTAAAGAGATATCAGGTTTATGGCTTGGTTGACATAGAACTCCCTGTCCTCTATTTCCTCACAGTCATTTGTGACGGACCGCCTTTCACGCCAACTGTGTGCTTCCGTCAGACTCTAGCTTTCTCCAAGCGGGTACCCGAAATCCAGGAACCTCGGCCCAAACCTCCCTAACTTACCAGGCAGAACCAGTAACATATACGGCAGGAACACGAACTCCCAAAATAATAAAGATTTACCCCAAATCACTAGGCAAGACCAATGTTCAGAGTAACAGCAAAATAACTCACTCTTTACTCAAACAGGCATACAGATATATACAGTTAAGAGACAACCCATTCATGAATACAACACAGATTAGATCAACAGAACTCATTCTAAGAAGGGAAGGGACATTCAAACGATGGACAGTTTACATAGTCACTAGGCAACCCTTATCTTATTCTGGCTGCTAGACAAATCCCCCCCCCTCTCCTCAGTCTACATGATGGAAAACATGTCCACAATAAGTGAGGCGTGCCCACCAAGATGTCAAGACACAGTTAAACATAATCCTGGATTCTCTGGGCAATCCTTTTGGCAAACCACAGGTAGCACCTTGACCCTATAGTCAGTAAGAAGGAGGCTAGCCCCCAGACTCCTCCAACTGCCCCTGTGACTGCTGAGTCTGTCACAATCACCATGTAGAATGATCCTTCCACACCTTTGACATGACTCGCTTTACCTCCTTATTGTGTTCAGTATTGTGTATGCTGAGGCCATACCTTTGTGTATGTTGCCTCATTCTACCCTTACTGATGGAATGATGTTTTCCCACATTTTGTTTTCCAATGTTCTTTGTACTTTAGTCATCCGAACAAAGTCGTTGTTACTACAAAAATCCTAACGGTAACACCCCTCCCTGTCACAGATGCCTCATTGCAAATTTAACAGGAGCCCCAGGAGGATGTACTCTATGTCCTACGTAAGTGGATTTAGATCACAAGAGCAGTCATTAGGTTTGCACAGAGTAGGACCTGACGGGGTAGAGTACATTGGCATACCTAGCCAACATTTGATCATATTTTTGTAACCAAATCCCCGTCATTTATACCTGTGAGGTATTTTAAGGTCTCTAAACTATATTAACAAGGAGAGCTCTCAATTTTGTATGTTGTGCTTGGATATTTACATACACTGTCTAGCCCAAACAAAAAAAAGTCACCACCCGTACAAGCCTGTTAGGATCTGTGGTGGCTTCTGTTGCACAGGTCTAGGTTCAGCAACATTATATGCCCAAAAAATGAGGTCATGTGACTCCCTGAATATACTGAATGAGCAGGTTTTTCCATCAATGGGTTTTTTCTCCCCTGATGGCACAGCGGGCATATTCCAGGATGGCAATGCCAGGATTCATCGGGCTCAAATTGTGCAAGAGTGGTTCAAGGAGCACGAGACATCATTTTCACACATGGATTGGGCACCGCACAGTCCAGACCTTAACCCCATTGAGAATCTTTGGGATAATGTGCTGGAGAAGACTTTACGCAGCGCTGTGACTCTCCCATCATCAACACAAGATCTTGGCCACAAATTAATGCCACTCTGGTCGCAAATAAATGCTGTGACATTGCATGAGCGTATCGACACGATGCCGCGGCGAATGCGTGACACAATCACAGAAAAAGGAGGACCAACAAAATGTTACAGTGTGTGACTTTTGGCCAGGCTGTGTATAATTATACACCAGGAGGACGGCACTCAGTGTCTTTTTTTTCTGTAATAAAACATACCTTTTTATTCAGGTTCTCAGTAAAACTTTCATTTCTATTGAGGCAAGAAAGACTTTGAGCGTTGTCCTTTGGCTTCCTGTGTTGTCAGTGTTGAATAGAGCATCAGGCAGGAATCCCTGTTGGTCCTATATATATAATGTATGAAATGACATATGGGCTAAAGAAATGGACACCTGCCTTATTTTGCTCCTGTTATATATAGAGCCACGAACGTATGAATCCCTGGCAATGTTGGCACCTCTGCACAGACAAAAAGGATTAAAAATGTTGTGATACTGTTTTTTTGAGCAACGTTTTAACATTTCAGATTTTATTAGTAACTTTATTAATCTTCACTTCACATGACACTCGATCCGTGTCTTTGGATGGTGACATATAGGTATATTTTTTTTAAATAATTTTTTTATTCAACCGTCTATCCTTTTCGTCTGCAGCAAAAAGCCTTCTTTTTTTTATTGCATTTCTTGGGCATTTTATGAGGTTTTTTTTTTTTTAAGACGGAAGTTTTGATTCCCAATTTTTTTAAAAAATACAAGGGTTTCTTTTTTTTCCTCCTGGCATACCATGTCCGGCTGCGTTCGGTGGTGCTGTCCTTGGTGCGGAAAGCCCGTTTCAGCACCAGGGAGAGGTGTTTTTTTTTCTTCTTTTCTTTGTTCAGGGGCCTGTCTGTCGGTTGACCCGGGTCGCCCACAGACGCTTCTAGTGGATGACCCTAGTCGTGTTACGACGTGGTCTGTAGTCGGACAGCCAAGGCGTTCGTATGACTATGGACCCAGTGGACGTTCAGCTTTAGGGTTAGATAAATCAAATCTAATAGTAAAATTGAGCATTTCATTGCTACTTTTTTCCTGTTTCCGACCCAAAGAGCCGTTTATCACTTGATACCTTTTTTAAAATTGGGCATATTGATAAATTCAATTTGAATCAACAATGCCAAATTTTCCTTTTAGTGAGCATAGGTGCGAGTCCCATTAATTTAGCCAAATGTTTAACTGGACGCAAAATGTCAGTATGCCCTTAAATAAATCTAACTTAAAACATAAGTTGTGCTCAAAAAAAGCTTTTCCAATTCCAGTTCCATTGAACTGATTTAAACCAAGGCCAAACGTAGGAAGCAGAAACAAGAGGTTTAGAGAGACCTACTTACAGGTAGCTTACATTCTCGAGCACTGGTTCCATCCCAACCCTAGTCTTCAGGTACCCCTAATAGATCAGATTTTAAGGGTTCCCTTGGGGATATGCAGACTGAATCCTGCAATCACTGAGCAGCAAGTCATATCACCTGTGCTGTGCTTCACATATCCTGCAAACTTGGCATTTTAGGGGGACCTGAGGACCAGGGTTGGGGACCACGGCTCTAGAGTATGTAGGAAGTACATATTTGCAGTATCATCATGAAGAATAATTGAGAAGAGGTTCAGGCTCTTCCCAGTTAAACATCAGCATGTGGTTTATTCAGAAAAGTGTCATCATTTTAGCAACTTAAATGTGCGCATGTCCTGTGGATACAATTTGATGAAATCCCTGATCTGTCATGACCAGACAAAACTTTCATCTGGTGCTTGTTCACCGCAATTTCCATTTGTGCAGGAACAGGTCGCACATATGTTCCAGGCAATCCTCCTTTCGACGATATTTAATGAACAGCTTTATACTGAGCTGATACAGAGTCCGTAAGTTTGCGGTGATCAGCTTTTCCATGCAGTCTCCTTAATGATCCGCATCACAAGTCGGATGTAGTAACTACGGGTGACGTGGTTTATTTGAGAAATTTATGGGTAGCATAACGCTGCCAAACATTAAAAGGGAGACACGTAACGAAATTTATAATCTCCTTTATCAAAGTATACATATAAACCATTCCATCATCCAAAGATGTTACAGTCCATAAATCAACCAATGCAAAGGGGAGTGGGGAAAAAAAACCCCATCTGCATAATTATTATTTTTTTTTTAAATATTCATAATCTGAGAGATTAATTGCTTTCAAAATAATTTAATCTACTAATGTTGTAACAGGAGATTATTATTTTATTTATTTTTTGTTAAGCACGAATTGCATTTCATGGCGTCGTTATTATTTGACTTTAATATGGTCCAGAATTAGTAACTATTACGTGTTCTTATTTTATTTTCTTGTTGTTCTTGTGCTTTTGTTGTTGTCGTCTTTTTTCCTCCTCTTCATTTTCCTCTTTCTCTTCTTTTTAGTTTTTTCCTATTGCCAATATTTACAGATCTATCTGTCTATCCAAATTATGTTACTTTTCAATTCGGCAGGTGTATTGAAAGGCATACCGGCATTTCGATTCCCATAACAATTCAGCAGAATTTTCATCACTCTCGCCTATACTCGCTGGCGTAAATTTCAGTTTTAGCGAATCAATTAAAATGTATCGTTTTAGCCGCTATATATATATATATATATATATATTTTTTTTTAATATCAAGTACTGAAAGGGGTTGCAAAATGGATTTTCAGGCACAGAAAGAAAAAAAAAATCAGACTGCAGTCCTCAATTAAAACAATAGTTTTTCAAATAGGCAGGCTTAGTATTAAAAACCAATATGGTGCTGGCTGTATAGTTGCTTTTTCGGGCACTTTACTAGTCCACTTTTTTCAGAACCACATGACTATTAAAAAAAATTGTCAATATTCGTTTTTGTGTGTGTTTGTGTAAATTTAATATATAATATATTTTTTAAAAAAGTAATTAACCATTCAATAGGATTTAAAGCCCATAATCTCCCTGGAGGAGATGAATGGAAGGTGGTTCTTCTTGCCAGACGTTTGTCAATATTGCCGTGCTAGAGATGAGTCCATGGCGGTTTAAATCGGATGAGGCTGCAGGTCATTGATGGAGTGTTTATATGTGGGCTGGTTCAGATGGGGAGTTGACTGTAGGTAGGGCAATAGGATCCTGTAATGATTCAGCTAATAACTGCTGAAAGCCAGAGCTTGGCCTTTCGAGGGTGTCATTTGATCTCCCCACTATCCTATACAGTCATAGTGCTGTTCTAAATGAGCCAGCAAAGGCAATCTGTCATGTCACACGCCATCTTCAGTAGTCAGCACCCGGCAGCGCGTTCCTCAATGTTCGCTGGCCGGGCACCAACTGATATGGAAGCTCCTCACGTTCACGGGTCGGCCACGATGGCGGGGAGCGGCGTGATGACACGACGCCAGCGGTTTTTTTGGGGTTTTTTTTGGAGAAAGTATTTTACCAGGAAGGATATATTGAGATTTCTCTCGTTTGCAAATATGTCCCGGGTGGTAAGTATATAGAGTTAGGTGTCTTGCCCAAGGACACTTACTGGAGAGGTGCTTTTGCTGGAATCAAACTCATGTCTCCACAGGCTCTCTCCACGCAGATCAGTGATGTTACCTCGACTCCACCCAGCCGGTTTAAAACCAGGCGCCTGAAATCCACGCCTTGCCCTGCCGTGGTTTTCACATCCGCTCAGTGCTTATCCGCATTTTGTATTTTGACACTGTGTATGACCATTGCTTGTCTGACTACACTCCTGGTGATTAACCCCTTGGCTACTTTTGTGACTACCCACTCTGATTTCCTACTCTGACATACGACTGACAACCATTCTGGTTACCGACTCTGGCAAAAGGCTGACATTCCTTTTGGTGAAGGTTACTGGCGTATGGCTGACATTCCTTCCGGCAAACGATACTGGCGTATGGCTGACATTCCTTCCGGCAAACGATACTGGCGTATGGCTGACATTCCTTCCGGCAAACGATACAGGCGTATGGCTGACATTCCTTCTGGCAAACTTCACTGGCATATGGCTGACATTCCTTCTGACAAACGATACTGGCTTACGGCTGACATTCCTTCTGCAAACGATACTGGCGTATGGCTGACATTCCTTCTGGCAAATGATACTGGTGTACGGCTGACATTCCTTCTGGCAAACGATACTGGCGTACGGCTGACATTTCTTCTGGTGAATGATACTGGCGTATGGCTGACATTCCTTCGGGCGAATAATACTGGCATACGGCTGACATTCCTTCTGGTGAATGATACTGGCGTACAGCTGACATTCCTTCTTGTGAATGATACTGGCATATGGCTGACATTCCTTCTAGCGAATGATATTGGCAAACGGCTGACTTTTCTTCTGGCAAATGATACTGACATACGGCCAACTATCATTCTTGTTACCGACTCTGGTATTTCTATCCTTGAGATTCTAGTGGCTTAGTCTGTTGCCAATCACTTCAAGGATCGGAAGAGTAGGATGACTGTGCTGCGTACAGGAATTAGTGCCTTTGTTGTTAGGGAGGAACATAACACAATTCTTTTATTATGGCTGTTGCATTGCACTTTGCAAAATGGCAAGTCTGAACCTGGCTCCCAAGCATGAAAAGTCACAAGGCGGGGTATGGGAAAGTCAGGAGAGGCCAACTAGGAGAAGGTCACACAAAGCCGAATAAACCAATAGTGATCCAAATGAAACAATTAGATACGGTGTATTGATGACGTATACAATCATCGACTAATGCGATATGTATTCCTTAAACCGTTCACAACCAAGTGATTTCCAACAAACCCTGTCGTCAACTAGTGGTTTTTGAAAAGCATTTTTATTTAATTATACAGTAAGAAATATTCAGGAATATTCCTAATGTATTCCATACCGTAATAACCTATTTACAACACAAAGAAAAGCGTGGTATATCCACACAGGGAGAGCCCAATCAAGGTTTGCAGGATGACCTGGTGCCATGCCAAAGGAGGCCCACCCGAACTCCAGAACAGCCGAGATCCAACACTGAGTGCACCAGAGGTACAAAGATCTCACGGAATCAGTATTTTATTGGACAAAATGCAGCAGAATTTTTTTATGTCACCATCTGCTGGCCAAAAGGAGTCACCTGGGACGTAAAAACCCAAGGGCTGAATATAGAATATTTGATACAGTCCTAACCTCAACATCTGAGGAAAGGGATTTAGGGGTTATTATTTCAGAGGATCTAAGGGTAAGTAGTCAATGTAATAGAGCAGCAGGAAATGCTGGCAGAATGCTTGGTTGTGTAGGGAGAGGTATTAGCAGTAGGAAAAGGGAAGTGCTCATGCCACTGTACAGAGCACTGGTGAGACCTCACTTGGAGTACTGTGTGCAGTACTGGAGACCGTATCTCCAGAAAGATATAGACATCTTGGAGAGAGTTCAGAGAAGGGCTACTAAAATGGTGTACGGCTTGAAGGAGAAAAGTTACCAAGAAAGGCTTAATGATCTTAACATGTACAGCTTGGAAAAAAGACGAGACAGAGGAGATATGATAGAAACATTTAAATACGTAAAGGGAATCCACAAGGTAGAGGAAGGGAGTATATTTAAAAGGAAACAAAATAGCAAAACAAGAGGACATAGTCTTAGATTAGAGGGGCAAAGGTTTAAAAGTAACATCAGGAAGCATTATTTTACTGAGCGGGTGGTGGATACATGGAACAGTCTTCCAGTAGAAGTGGTAGAGGCCAAAACAGTAATTGAATTTAAGCAGGCATGGGATAGGCATAAGGCTATCCTAAACAAAAGATAAATCCAGGTAAAGTATCCATGTAATTGGGCAGACTAGATGGGCCGAAAGGTTCTTATCTGCCGACATTTTTTCTATGTTTTCTATGTTTCTACTGCAGTTCTGGACTCAGTGCAGGATCAAATGGGGAAAAGTTCAATAGAGACATTCCTCAGTAGGTTTTAAAAAGTGTTTAGCACCGTGGGCATCATGTAACGGGGCCAAAACTTTGGTGGCACCTTTGCCTTAAACACATTTAATTTGCAATGATGCAGCATAGCCCCAGAGTGTGTTAACATGCTTCTGTTTCTGCTACTGAAGATCGTGTATACATGATCAAGGTAGTGAAAGGGATTATTGAGGGAGTTTTATAAAAAAGTGAAAAAATGACAAGTCCCCTTTCGGAACCTTGACAATCTTCTCTTCCAGATTTTGGAAGCCTATACAAAGTATTATACATGCAGTCTGTTCAGTTATGACATAAATAGATAATTCCATGGAACATAAATAAAGGGGATTTCTATATTTGTTATTGCTCTCTCCCTCGGTCACACTAAGCTGTAGCACAGATTATTACACATGGAGTACCACTATAATTGGTTGAAAATTAGCCCTGTAGCAAGAAAATCCTCTTCCCTTGAAAAGCCTATCCCCAAGGGTGATTGATATGTTTCTGTTTAGTCCCTCTTTCTATAACCGTAACAAATTAAAGTGTTCTTTTGTTACATGAGTGGCGAAAACTTCTTGCAGGCGCCACCGAGCACAGATATGCTTTTGTGTTTTTCCGAGATTAATTCTCTTCTTAGAGCGGCCCTGACATCGTAGAGGATTAAAATAATTAACAATTGTAGTGTAAATCTTTATAGGGGAAATTATAAAGGGTAATGGAAGAATGAAGTGACATTATATAAATGTTAGAGCGCCTTGGGGTAAATATATTTAAATCACAGCGTGTCTGCAGTTCTTTAGAATAATGGGGGGGGGACACAAAGTGCCGCAAATTCCCTTTGTGGCTGGTTATCAAGTGCCGATTGCGGATTATTGGTGTTCGTCTGTAGGCAACGCAACCTCGCTCAGATTCCGGGAGAGCAGAGTTCAAAAAATAATGGTGTTTTGGTCTTACTGAACGCTTAAAATATGATAATTGTTACTGTGCTGGCATGCTCTAGGCCCTTCTCTGTGCTCTGCGTCGTCCTGTTTCTTGCCAGAGAAGCCAATGATATTCTACTTCAGAGCTTGTATCTTTTGTCGTTTATGGCAAAAAATATTAAGTGTTTTTAAATACTTCATATGGCAAAACTTTATTATTTAGTCCGTTTTCATGTCATAACCTAGAAGGTCCTATACTATAATTATATTTAAAATAAAAAAATAAAACTGTATGTTAAGCTGCATTTTATGGTACATCCTTCCTGCACATCACACACAATTGATACAATATTCTGTCCGAGCAGAAAGCCGAAGATTTTATTAAAGAAACATAGAAACATAGAAAATGTCGGCAGATAAGAACCTTTCGGCCCATCTAGTCTGCCCAATTACATGGATACTTTACCTGGATTTATCTTTTGTTTAGGATAGCCTTATGCCTATCCCATGCTTGCTTAAATTCAATCACTGTTTTGGCCTCTACCACTTCTACTGGAAGGCTGTTCCATGTATCCACCACCCTCTCAGTAAAATAATGCTTCCTGATGTTACTTTTAAACCTTTGCCCCTCTAATCTAAGACTATGTCCTCTTGTTTTGCTACTTTGTTTCCTTAAAGGAACACTCTTGTCATGTCCAGCGTCCCAGGGCCTGCCCGGAACTGGACAGTGCCATCCTCGCTGCTCACTGGCCGGATGCCAAATGATATGCGGCCACGTGGGTGGTCGGGAGGCAGGTCATGGCATGATTATGCATAGCCGCCGAGTTTAAAGTCAGTCTGCTTAGGCAGACTCACTGCCCTGACTTGGAGTTTGCTTCCCCAGTGCTTTTGTGTTTTCTGTTACTGTTATTGACTTTTGGCTATTCTGGGAACCCTCTGTGTACCAACCCAGCTATTACTGAGAACCCCGCTTTGTGTACCAACCCAGCTCTTACTGAGAACCCCGCTTTGTGTACTGACTCGGCTAATACTGAGAACCGCACTTTGTGTACCGTCCCGGCTATTACTGAGAGCCCCACTTTGTGTACCGACCCGGCTAATACTGAGAACCCCGCTTTGTGTCCTGACCCAGCTATTACTGAGAACCCTGCTCTGAAACTATCCTTAGCACAAGGCTGACCCTCTCACCTGGCATTAGGGTCTATGCTGCCAGGGCCTGCTGTGTAACACTATTCTGGGGCCTGTTAACCCTAATTTTACCGCCCCCTTCTGCCCCCCTCCCGAAGCTGCCCCGATTTAGCAGAAATTGCGTGGTGACATGGAGGAGTTACATCAACCCCACCCAGAATCAACAGCAGCCGGGATTTTTGAATTTCCCACCTGCCAAGTATCAGATTGGTCACTAGTGATGTCAGCAAGCAGAGAGCATGACGACGTCGCCGTCTGAGACCAATCGCTGTAGAACGTGGTCTCAGAGGCAGCTGATGGATGAGATCTTTGCAAGCGTGCAACTCCAATCCATCATTCTGCTCAGGCGCTACGGAACATGCATGTGTAAAATGCTCAAGTCCCATAGCGATGTGCAATTTGCGATTCCTACGCTTTGCAAGGTGCATAAGAGCACAAATTGCGTTAGATAACTTCAGGTACTTCTGTGTTCGGGAGTCCCTGAGTCAAAGAGGAGGAGCAGAGCACAATGAGGGACAATTTTTTTTAAAATAAATAAATAATCAAATAATTGGCCAGAGGCTGTCCGCATCCTCTGCCCAATTATTTAAAAGCAAATTTAAGGGAACTCAATTTTTCAATAGATTGTCCCTTTAACTGTGTTCTTGGCCATTATGGTATCCACCCATTGGATCTAAAGAACATTATTTAGTAGTCATATGGCAGGAGAGCCATTCCTGAGGGCTTATTCATGAACCACCCAACATGTGGCTCTGAAATTCACTGCAGGAGATGAAAACAACTGGGGAAAATCACCTCTTAAAGGTATCGTAAAATTAAATCTAAACACCCTCAACTCTACGTACGTCTAAATTTGCAGGACAGGACCTCTCTATCGGAGCTATTCACCAAGCACCATTGTTCACCAAACTTGACCGTAGTTGGAAAAAAAATCACTGTTTTTGCAGCTAGGGTGAGCTTCAGCTGTGCAGAGAAGGAAACTTCCATACACCGGCAGGCGTCGTTGATGAACCTCATTAGCATCTTCTGTAAAATACAAAAACTGCAGCTAGTCTCATTTTTAGTTCTAACGTGATTTGCAACACTATGTCGATATTTTTGATGAGAACCTTTTGTTTTGAAAGCTGTCAATATTATGTCTTCCCTTTGCGCCATTGGTCCATTAAGCCCCTTTTTTGTCACCATATTTCGCGGTACACCAGTTTGCCATGGCATTGTGGTTGAAAACCACTGGTTTATGCTCTTGAGAGTGCCATGGTACTCACTGTTTTGGAATAGCCCATCCTGTTTTTTACACAGTCATGGGTACTCAATAGATATTGGGCCCTTTTTCCAAACTAATCAGGAGCAGCGAAAGATATTTAAGAGAGCGAGACGATAATCCTTAGTGGCTCCTGTTATGGATCTAATACAACCGAACTGGCATATTGGCAGCTCGAATCGAAACAGGTGGGAGCAGTTGTGCGTCTCTACTGGCATCAGCTCCTGTAGTTCTTAGGACTCCGTGGAGACAAATGCGACGGTGTGCACGCTCATGTTTCTGGGGCTGTGCTAGGGCCAGGAGAGGACACTGGGAACTCTTTGATCTATTGCATATGGCCAGAAGAGGTGGTGAATTGTTCCACCCAAGAGGCCAGCAATAGGTGTAGGAGTATTTTAATTTTTTTTCAGCGTTTTTTATTTTTAACTGTCAAGTCAACAAGAAATTGACCTGGAAGAGTTTACAACACTTTAATTTATTTCAAACCAGAAACTGGAGTAGTTTTACTATTTTTTTTAACTTCTACTCTTTACTCCTTTTTCCTCTATACCATTGATCACTCGAATTATATCATCTTGATAACTATTTTAGATCTGAAATGCCAGCTCGTCAGCAGTAGTAGCTGCGTGATTAATTGAATCAATTTCTGGATGTTGAATATATTATTTAAGGTTATTTCCATGTGCATTGCTTTGTTGAGTCTTGAGTGTAAGCAATCCCGTCATACTATGAGACCGAGGCCGTTCGAAAGCCATTATCTTGCTTTTTATGTTAAGGAGAAGGTACGTTCGTCTCAGACTAGATGTTGGGATTCTCGGCAAGACTCATAATTCTCTTTTTCTTCTTTTTCACACTAAATTACACATTAGCTATAATTTCTTTGCAAACTATGAAATATCATTCTTTAACAGTCAAAATAAATTAGAAAACCTAATAGACCCTATAAGTCCCGCTTTCTTTATCCAATAAAACTAGGTGAATGTTTTATGCTTTCATATTAGTGTCATTCATTTCAGTTCAACTAATGGAAACTAACAGTTGGCTGGGCTTCAGCAAAGAACAATATTCCTGATAAGCAATGAAAAGAAAGGTACAGTTGAATTGCAAAAATAAATTGCTAAGCCTCCAGAAAGTGTTTGATATATTAATATCCATACATGGGTCTTTATATTGCTTTACCCCTATCCACTTATAAAAATAATAAAATATAAAACCTGCAAAACCAGTAAAAAGATATTAAACCTGTGATCATTCTAGTTGACAGCCAATGCAATTGATATCCATATGTATAAACACAGTCCGGGGCGAACTTAACTCCCATTTTTAATACCATATAGAACTGTTTTTGACCTTCCTTAATCTTATACAGAGTATTAAAAGGATAAATACATATTTTGGAACCTGCAAAATGATATTTTGGCTTGTGTAAAGTTGCTTTGACTTTTCACGTGTCCCGTGTTCTCTGTTGTTTCTCTGTAGCAGCCCTTGGAAAACATCAGTTGGCTTCTCCATTGACATGCCTGTAATGGAATTCCAACCTTGAGTTCTTCTTGGATCAACTGAGAACTAGAATAAAGCTTTCGGCCGACAGCAGCTTGAGCATCTGAGAAAATGGTAGCATGTGTGTCAAACACGTTTGATCACAGCTATGATTCATTTTGATTAGTGGTATTTCAGGATTCGAGTTGGGGTCGGTGAGAACACATGACGGTTTCATCAACATTACGAAGCCTTTGTGGAGCTTAAGGGATAACAACGTCATTAAAAAAAAGAACTAGTATAGCTACGAAGTAGAACTAGTGCGCCGTCTTTAGAAAATCAAGGGCAGCAGGTGCTCTAAGCTCTAGAGAGGCCAACTTCTACAACACCGGGTTTAGTGGACATTACTGACAATGTTTTAGGGTCTACAGTAGACTTGTGCACCGATTTTTTTTTTTCGGTTCGATTCGGTTCGCTCGTATTTTATAAATTTTCGTTTCGGCTCGTTTCGTTTTCGTTTCGTTTTTCGTATCGACTGGCAACTCTTGGAACCCCTGGGAAATAAATATAGAAACATAGAAAAATGTCGGCAGATAAGAACCTTTCGGCCCATCTAGTCTGCCCAATTACATGGATACTTTACCTGGATTTATCTTTTGTTTAGGATAGCCTTATGCCTATCCCATGCTTGCTTAAATTCAATTACTGTTTTGGCCTCTCCCACTTCTACTGGAAGACTGTTCCATGTATCCACCACCCTCTCAGTAAAATAATGCTTCCTGATGTTACTTTTAAACCTTTGCCCCTCTAATCTAAGACTATGTCCTCTTGTTTTGCTACTATGTTTCCTTTTAAATATACTCCCTTCCTCTACCTTGTGTATTCCCTTTACATATTTAAATGTTTCTATTATATCTCCTCTGTCTCGTCTTTTTTCCAAGCTGTACATGTTAAGATCATTAAGCCTTTCCTGGTAACTTTTCTCCTTCAAGCCGTACACCATTTTAGTAGCCCTTCTCTGAACTCTCTCTAAGATGTATATATCCTTCTGGAGATACGGTCTCCAGTACTGCACACAGTACTCCAAGTGAGGTCTCACCAGTGCTCTGTACAGTGGCATGAGCACTTCCCTTTTCCTACTGCTAATACCTCTCCCTACACAACCAAGCATTCTGCCAGCATTTCCTGCTGCTCTATTACATTGACTACTTACCCTTAGATCCTCTGAAATAATAACCCCTAAATCCCAACCCTCAGATGTTGAGGTTAGGACTGTATCAAATATTCTATATTCAGCCCTTGGTTTTTTACGCCCCAGGTGCATTATCTTGGACTTATCCACATTAAAACCCAATTGCCACAGCTCCCACCATTTTTTTAGTTTACCTAAATCATTTGTTGTCATTTGGCTGATCATGGAGGCCCGCATTATGCCTGTACACATGCAAGCGCCACCCATACGTATGTTGTTGAATTACAAACATTATTTCTCAACACTAATTTCAAAATTAAAATCTAACTGCTGTTGCTCTGCGTCAGCCAGCACTTACTCACTGGTAAAGTGGGGCTGATATAGTTGTATACAGGGACAGATACATATACAGTTACAGCTTGTGCTATTTCTTCATGACTTTCATCTATGGTGGTGTAGGTCCCCACTGAAAGTGCAAGCCTGACCAAGCCTTATGGGGGGCCTTCCTAAAGGTCTGGACCCATGGGAAGTTCCCTGTTGCCCTAATGGTCAGTTCAACCCTGCCCACGAACCTACTACACCTATTGACATGTTCCCTGTGATTGGACACACATCATTGTCCTGCTTCTTGAATTTATTATGAATGAAAATATGAGATAAACTTAATTTTCAAATTTTTGTGTGTGTGTGTTAACTCATACTTTTGCACTTCAGTGATACATTGCATTCCCAACAGGGTTATTCAGAGAGAGGTGAAAAGCAGGAGAATGACTGGAGAATGGAAAATTCTAGGTCAAAATAACCGATTTGGAAAGTGAGATTAATAGGAGAATTTTTCTGGTTTGGCTATTTTGACCTAGAATTTTCCATTCTCCAGTCATTCTCCTGCTTTTCACCTCTCTCTGAATAACCCTGCAAATGTTTTAAACCGAAGATTGATGAATCCCTGGACCACATGTGAAATAAGCCAAATATCCATATTGCATCATGTCGTCTAATAGAGTAAACAAAAAAAAAGTTATACAATTGATTCAAACTTAATGTGAAAGCCGCCTTAGATATGTTCTTGAAGGATGTGGGAATATGTATGTGTGTTGTGTTTAAAGTGCAAATACCTTGAAAAAATGTCACTTGAATGCCACATCAAGATCTTGACATGGACGTGTCAAAAAACTATCATGTGCAGGTACAATTTAGTTGCGATGACAAACATTTCTTTATTTCCCAAGAGACTATGCTTCACTCTGACGTGCTCTGCCGTGACCTCCTCATTTAAAAGGAGGAAAAAAAAGCCAATTTTAAAAAAAAAATGTCTTTGAGCTACAAAAAAAAATAGAGTGCTGAGTAAAAAGTCCGAAACCCTTCAGAATATTTGAATTATTGCACTAATCTGATCTAGGGATGTGCGTTTCGGGTTTCGGAATTTCTGAATTTTCACGAAATTTCCCGATTCGTGTTTTCGGATGCGGCCGATTTTCCTAAAATTTTTAGATCCGAAAATGGCAGATCCGAAAAGTTTTCCGAGCCGAAACTAAATATTTTCGGAATTTTCGAATGGACTTGAAATGTGTCAAATCGAAATTTATTGCTTTGAAACGAGGAGAACAGACGTTCCAAAAAAACAAAAATTTCCGAAATCACGAAAAGTCGATACAAAAAACGAGCAAAGTGACACGAAAATCCGAAAAATGGTCGATATTCCGAAAAAAAAAATGTACACGAAAAACGAGTCGAGCCGAACCGAATCGAAACAGAAATCGGTCGAAACGAGCCGAATCGAAAAGTTTGAAAATCCGAAAAATCGAATCGAACGAAAAAAAAATCGGTGCACAAGCCTAATCTGATCTAAAGTACGATGTGTTTAGAAGAATTGGAAAAAAATATGACTTTTTGTGTAATTTTTTCCATGTTTTTATTAATGGATACGGTGATCTGACATTAACATTCCAATTTGGAAGAACGTTGTGACCAAAATAAACATGTTTTTTTTAAACAGTTTGGCCCCTATTACATTCTTCGGGCAAATTCGTCCGCGCAATTTTTTTTGCGCAGCGTTAAGCGTTATCGCGTAAAAATTAACGGTGGTATATGATCCGAACGCATTTTCACATCCGTCCGAAAATAACGTTTGTAAAAACGACGCACAAAATGAAGAGTAATACGCGCGCAGTAGCGCACGCAAATCAGTGTGTGGAATGTTTGGCTGTTTCCCGCGAAAAAACCAATCAGAATGAAGAACCTTAATTGACATCAATTTACCTTAATTGTCTCCAGTTAAGTTTTTGCGCCTGTCAAAGTAAATCTGAGTATACATGCTGCAGCATTAAAAAAAATACGCACAAATTCACAATTTTATTGTTTGGGTATGTGTAGAATGTGTAACTATACTGTGCTGTATTTTTTTTTTTCGTGCTGGTGTTTTTCGTTTCGGCCAGAACGTTCCGATTTGCAGTTACCACCAAATTATGTGCGCAAACGTCGTTCGTAAAAAAAAAAAAAATGTGCATCGATTGAAATACCATCCGCATACCAGCACACGAACGCATTTGTGCTCATAATGTTAAGTATAGGACGCGCACAGTTCATCACGCTCGCGCAGGTCCATTCGCGGTAAACGATAACGCGCATCGTTTGCGCGAACGTTGTAATACGACGTTCAGCGCAAAGGGTTTTGCCCCTCGCGAAAATGCGTATTTGCGCACGCAAAACAAAATGCGCGAGGAATGTAATAGGGCCTTTCTGACTTCATGGTTTTAACCCGGTGACTACCAAGTGATTTACCCCCTCCCCCATAAAACCACTATCAGGACCCAGTAGTTTTATGGAAGACTAGCTTTTGCCCACAGATTTTGGGATCTGTTAAATTGGTTTTAAAAGAAACGTGAGGTTTTTTTGTCCAAACTGTACAAAATATAATTTACAGGTTGATGTCTTAATGTAATAAGTAATGTTTATTGCAGTCGTTAGTCAGGGCTTATTGGCTACAAAACAAAGTTGTTTCATTCATGTGCATCCATGATTTTTTTTTTTTGTATAGTAAAATTATTTTTTTTGGCATCTGGAACATAGAAAAAAAACTACATTAGTGGTTCTTCTTTCAGGTGCTCGGATCACCAGAGAGTTAGGCGAGCTCACTCTGGAACAGGCAACGTAAAACTGCCCATGCGAGAAGCAGACTTACCTTAGAACAATCCCCGCTACCTTCAAAGTCTGCCCCCGAGACTTGTTGAAGGTCATCGCAAAACAAACCTTTAGGGTGAACTGAAGCCTTTTGAATTGAAACCGATATTCTGAAGGTATAAGAGGTATTCGTGGTATGAACACAGTCTCCCCCGGCCAGGACCGTTTAGCACCGTGGCCTCAATCACATTTGTGTGGTGCTTTTACTTGCAATCTGGTGCAATTACAAAACTTAGGTGGGTTGAGGTTCCGCAATAATATCTCCTGTTCACGCTGGAGCATTGAGGTTGTGTGTGAGCCCTGTCTGTGAGAAGGAAGCAGACCTGCTGGAGCAGTGAAGGAGTGTGTGAGCCCTGTCTGTGAGAGGGAAGCAGACATGCTGGAGCAGTGAAGGAGTGTGCGAGCCATGGTCGTGAGAAGAGCTGCATAGAGACTCCATTCTGTGTGCAGTAACCACATCTCTCTGATCTGCTGATCCAGTGTATCTACTGGATTTTCAGAAAATGGTAAAACACGTGTTTTTTTATTTTTCAAGAAGATTCTAAATAAAAAATTTAAGCCTGTAACATCATTGGTTTTTGAAATCTAGGTATACTGATAAAAATATTCACCAACCTTTTTCACCACCCTTAACTGGATTTTTGGAAAATGGGAAAACACTTTGTACGTTTATTCTTCAAAAAGAATCGAAATACCAATTTTCACATTTGTAACATCTTCTGCTTTTGAGATATAGGTATCCTGTTTAAAATATTCACCCCCTTAGGGGGGGAATTTCCAAAAATTCTTCCTTAGTGGGTGCCTACGTCCTAAAAACAAATCCCCTTCAAAATTTCACGTTCCTAGGTTAAAAGGTTTGCGCTGGGCGTTGATGAGTCAGTCATCCTCTAGTCTTCTGTTTGCAATGCTTTCTTCTCATGGATTGTCTGTTCAGCCAATTAAACATATGGACTCTCCATCCTATGGTGTACAATAGAAGAACAAGTATCTAGATTTATGTAACCATATGTAACCTGTGATACATTTCTCTAGTTCTGTTATATCAGGTTTTTGCCACATTGCTGGTTTACAGTAATTAAACTATCCATTGCTTGCTTCCATGCACACAATGGACTTTTTTCAATTTACTTACAGGATTATTCAAAGAGATCTGAATTGCAGGCGAAAGGTAACTGAACGCTGAAATTCAGCGTACGGTTTCCTTTCCTGGCCATTTGGCTATTCAGAGAGCAGGCAGTTCGCCAAATGTTGGCGAATTGCCTGCACATACGGTGCCTATACGGTGCCTGTTCGGTGCCTGTTCGAAGGCAGTGAAATCCCCATAGAGAAGCAATGCTTCGGCTATTCAGAGAACAAAAACCCAGCTGTGAAAAGTTGCCGAAATGCCCTGCCATTCAGTGGTTTCATTCGACAAGTTTATTCAGGAGAATCCCATAGGCTTCAATGTTAAAAATATTCCCGTTTTAATACAACATCTAATAAACCGTTTATTATTCTGCAGTAAAAAGTCTCTTTATTTTTAGATTTTTTATAATCTTTCAGGCATTTTTTGGTATTTTTTTTCAAATATTTTTTTTTTCTTTTTAAATAGTTTTTTCTTTTTTCTGTAACAGCCCTTTTTATTATTTTCGTTCAGTAGTTTCTTTGCAAACAGCGTTTCACTTTTCAAATATTCAAGCGTACTGTTTTGGGTTTTTTTCCACTCCATTCGTCTGCGGTGTCGGCTTTTTCCGGTGGCTGCTCTGCGCTGTGATCGGCAGCTGCTCGGGTTTCTTCGGCATGTTCGGCGGGGTTAATCCAGATGTTTTTGCGGGTTTCGGTGTGCATTCTTCAGGTTTTGCAGTGAGTGTTCGTCGGGTTTGCGGCGGCTTTTCCCTTCACTACGACGGCCCTGTGGTGTTTGCTGAATACACCGCAGAACGATGGATCGGAGCTGCGCGTCCGCTCCGATCTGATCCATAGGCTGCCTCTCTGAGACTGCTCACTACCAGGAATGGTTTCAGACGTCACTAGTGACTGATCTGGTTATGGGCAGCTGGGAAATTCAAAAGTCCTGACTTCTGTTGACGCTGGGTGAGGTGGAAGAAAAGCCTTCACCTTCACCTAGCTTTTTAGCCACATCTGGGTGGGGGGCTGGAAGTGGGGGCACTCCTCACACATTCTTACCACTATTAATGTAGAGTGTCTCGTTAAAGTAAATGATATGTACCAGTAACTTCTTAAATACTCTGTATCAGTCTTTTGGCTTGATTCAATTTGCTCGATCGCAGAAATTCTGTGTGTTTTTTGTTGCCATTTGACCTTATTTTGGTTCTGGAGATTTAAGTATGGACGTACAGTCATTTCTACTCCCGATTTAAAAATTCAGCTCCATTGACAGCATTCATGCCTCGTCTTGTCTGTGAAACTTCAGCTTTAATTGGTTCAATTGGAAACTTTTAGAGGTGTGCATTCGTTTCATAACGAATCAAAATTCGTTTGAAAATTTGTATTTCAGAATTACTTTCAAAATAACAAATTGGTTTCATCCAAATCTGAATACAAAACGGTATACAAATTAAATTGATTCGTTATACTTTTTCACAAGAGAAGCATTGATTGAATGATTGATTTTTATTTTAGTGATCTGAGTCAATATCAAATTGATGCGAAATTATGAAAACAAATCAGTTTTGTTTTACTGTTTTACAAAGCACCCCGTCTCTGTCAATTGGCTGAGGTGCTGAATCTGTTGCATTCAGCACCACAGACCAATAAGCAGTTCAATATTTAACCCTCGCTTGACTTTTAACCCTCATGCTTAACCCTAATGTAACAGTAATTGAGCAGGATTTGATTTGGTCGTGGTTGGTTTTTTTTCTGGGGGGGGGTTTCGCGATTCGAATCGATTTCGAATTGATAACAGATTCTAAATGAAATTACAAAACAAATCAGTATTCAAACTAAACTAAACGAAACACATTTTTCAGCTGTGTACACCTCTAGAAATTATCAGTAAGTCGAATTTGGGGAAAAAAATATCACGTGCTGAAAAGTTTTAATAAAGGGCTCATGGGGGGGGCACGGAAATCACACTGAAACCTTCATTTATAATAGTAGCGAGGGCTAGGTTTTTAGTTCTAAACCATAATAGTTCTGGACACCAGGGGTTACTGTTCGGGTTATGGTATGGGTTAAAGTAATTTTTAAAGTTAGGGTTACTATCAGGGATTAACCCCTTAATGACCGCTTACGTACCATGTACGTCCTGCCCACGGGTCTCCCTTAGACCCACAGACGTCAGGTGCGGATCCAGAGACTAGTCTCGGGAGGGGCACTGACAGAAAATAAGGTGTTTTAGCAGAGAGCCTGACTCACGAGAATTTACAGAGGGCCCGGCTCACAGGAGCTTACAATCTAGAGGAGCAGAGAGTCCGGCTCACAGGAGTTTACAATCTAGAGGAGCAGAGCGCCCGGCTCACAGGAGTTTACAATCTAGAGGAGCAGAGGGCCCGGCTCACAGGAGTTTACAATCTAGAGGAGCAGAGGGCACACATGAGTTTACAATCTAGAGGAGCAGAGGACACCCAGGAGCTTACAATCTAGAGGAGCAGAGGGCACCCAGGAGCTTACAATCTAGAGGAGCAGAGGGCACCCAGGAGTTTACAATCTAGAGGACCAGAAGGCACCCAGGAGCTACAATCTAGAGGAGCAGAGAGCACCCAAGAGTTTACAATCTGGAGGAGCAGAGGACACCCAGGAGTTTACAATCTGGAGGAGCAGAGAGCACCCAGGAGTTTACAATCTGGAGGAGCAGAGAGCACCCAGGATTTCTCAATCTAGAGGAGCAGAGGACACCCAGGATTTTATAATCTAGAGGAGCAGAGAGCACCCAGGAGTTTACAATCTAGAAGAGCAGAGGACACCCAGGAGTTTACAATCTAGAGGAGCAGAGAGCACCCAGGAGTTTACAATCTGGAGGAGCAGAGGACACCCAGGAGTTTACAATCTAGAGGACCAGAAGGCACCCAGGAGCTTACAATCAAGAGGAGCAGAGGACACCCAGGAGTTTACAATCTAGAGGAGCAGTTTACAGACTCATATCTGAGAGGTTTATTACTGTGCAGCTCTAGCTTTGTTATACACCCTGGAGGAAGGATCAAACTCTCAGGGACCCATTACTTACCTCCCTGGTGTCCCTGCATGGAGGCTCCAGCCCCTCTCTCCTCTGATCCTGTTGCTCAGTGCAGCCTCAGATCCAGCCCTTTCCTGTGACTGTCAGGCAGGCATGGAAGGAGACAGGCTCAGCCACATGGTCACCGGGAAAAGGATCACCACGTGACACGCCCCTGACACATGACTGGGAGGGGCAATCCTCAGTGCTTCTGCGCAGTGTGTGCCTCTGCAAATCACCATGTCTGCATTCACTGCACACATCGTGATTTGAGTTCTGGAGGTCAGCCTGGCATCTGCACTGCTCGGGGGGGCAATTGCCCCGTTGCCCTCCCTGGATCCCCCCTGGCAGACGTACATAGTAGGTCAGCGGCTCCTAACCTCCCTCCCGCCCGATACTTACCTCCCTCGCTGGCTCCAGCGGAGTTCTGGCAGGGAGGAACCCTGCCCCTCTGCTTTAGAGGGGCCGGTGAGCACGTTGACATCACCATGCTGCGTGGTGATGTCATCGGCAGGCCCCCCCGTGCCGCATTGAAAACCAGGAAGTGGAGGGGGGCCCTTTGGAGCCCTCTATCTCTCCAACCCTGGCAGCTAGAAACTTACTTTATACACCGCTGGAAAGGGGAGAGTCTCCCCTTTTCAGTGGTTTATAAAGTTAACAGTTTTGCTGCAAGATCGCGACTCGGCGCAAATTGGCGCAGAGTCATAATTTAACCATGGAGGTGGCTGATATCTTGGATGTCAACCAGGCCTCCTGGTCACCCCCCACCCACTGACATCCCCACCATATGTGTGAGGATATCAGTGGGCCAGTTAACCCCGTA
Organism: Leptobrachium leishanense; assembly: GCA_009667805.1. Taxonomy (NCBI): domain Eukaryota; kingdom Metazoa; phylum Chordata; class Amphibia; order Anura; family Megophryidae; genus Leptobrachium; species Leptobrachium leishanense. The sequence continues at coordinate 314,464,934 of CM019067.1, forward strand.
GCTGCCAAGGGGTGACAGCAGGATTCTCCTGATCCGTGGCAGCTAGAGGGTCATGTTGGACATCAATGGGAAAAAAAATAATATATATATATATATAGAAAACAAAACGAGAGGAGAGCACACCAGACAATACAAAAGAAACCACAACAGCAGCTAAATACGTTTAAACAGAGTTTCAGATTTAACCCTTTCAGTGCTTAAGAACATTTCCTAAACCCCTTCAAACATTGCAGTTCTTAACCCTTGCATACATTTAATACACCCGCACTGAAAGCGTAGTTAAGGTTGAGTGCTGCCCCTCTCGTATATTTTGTATATTACAGGGTTGACAACCCTTTGTCACAGGTGCTCCACCCACAGGTTCTATTTAAACCTTGATCTGCAGGGAGCTTCAGAAAGGACTGGGTCCACAGTAAGTTTATCCCATAAGAGCAGACATTAGGTTAGTATGATAGGACCTGCCAGGGGTGGAATACATTGTCGCTGTTGGCAGGCTTACGCAATCCATGGCCATCTATTGCAAACTAAACTTCCACCATTATTCAACAGACCTCAGTATTATATGTATGCAAGGGTTAAGAACTGCAATGTTTGAAGGGGTTTAGGAAATGTTCTTAAGCGCTGAAAGGGTTAAATCTGAAACTCTGTATAAATGAATTTAGCTGCTGTTGTGGTTTCTTTTGTATTGCTTGGTGTGCTCTCCTCTCGTTTTGTTTTATATTTTGTTGTCTTGAGATGCACCCGCACTGAAAGCGTAGTTAAGGTTGAGTGCTGCCCCTCTCGTATATTATATTATATATATATATATATATATATATATATATATATATATTGTATATCATATTTTTTTTTTTTTTAAGGTTTTTGTCTGGGGGGGGGGGGTTAGTTAAATAGGACCTAGGCTGTAATCTAAAAATAATGAGCATAAAACGGTCAGGATGAGCTCAGCACACATAGGTGAACTGGCTCAGCAGTGTAGGGGTTAAAAATCAAAAACATGTAAAAATTTGGTATTTCTATTCTCGGGACAAAATTTTGAACTATTTAGCCGGGGTCTTTTTTGGTGGTTGTAGATTTTGGGGATTAAATTACGAAAAAGTGTGTTTTTACCAATTTTTTTTTCATCATATTTCAAATTTTTTTTAAAGTAAATTTATAGGATATGATGGAAATAATGGTATTTTTAGAAAGTCCATTTAATGACGGGAAAAAAGGTGTATAATATGTGTGGGTTGCATAAACGAGTAAAAGGAAAATTTGACCTAAAAACAGCAGCGTTCACTAAAGGGCGGATTTGTGTAAAACTGCCCGGTCACTAAGGGGTTAATTAGAGACACTTTCAAATACAAATCCTTTTTTTTTATGCCAGGCTTATCGACGAAATCTGTCTTCAAAAGGGACATTTTTTTTAAATTTAGCCGAATCTGTTCAATTGAATCAACTAGCCAATCGTTTTCCAAAATTCCAACCGATCTGAATAAATTGAGCCATTTGTTACATGCAAAGCTTTATTAACTTGTTTTGTTGTATACAAACATTTGAAGCCAGTCTCCTTTTTAGTGTGTTTTATGATTATATGGTCGTGACACTAGTCCTCTTCATAGATTCTCGGAATAACCCCAGCTGGTCTTTTTTTCTCCTTCAATTTACCACTGTTCATCATCTGTGTAAAGGAACAATTCAGTTTGATTTTACGCAAGCAATTTAAAGGAATTTGTGGCTGCATGCGGCCAGTCCTGGCAAAATGTGCTGAAATGTGAAAAAGAAAATAACTTATTGTTATCATGCGGACCTTGATAAAATGAAATGCCTTCTTCATTTTAGCGATATCGTGGGGCAAGTCTTAAACGGCTGTTATTCACAAATAGATCTCAAACATCGGGCAGAGCGCTGTACGGTTTTCTCGTATATTGTATAAAAAATCTGTTCTTTTGTATCTTCTGCTGTGTGATCTCGAGATACAGGAAATTATTGATGCTTTGACCTAATACTTTATATTTTCATTTCTAGAACACTTTCCTTGGAGAATATCAAACCTGCGTCTCCATTACATCATTCATCCTCGTTTAGGGTGGTTGTAAAGTCAATACAATGCTACAGTTGTAGGAAATAAAGGGCACGATTCCATAGTGAACGTTGGCGTTCGGATGTGTAAGCGTTACCTCCAGGATAAGTAACTTTTAACACATGCCCCCATATTACATTCCTGTTGCTAAACCTGCATAAATTCCCTTTGCGCATCCTATACTTAATTACTTACCGTAATTAGCGTTAGGATATGGAAGGTATTACAAAGTGCTAGCGCTAATTAACGCAGGGATGGCAAGCCCAAACTTTAGCTACACACAAAAGCTGGTGCTCACTGATTCTGCTTTTGCAAGATCATTTTGCACCCCCTAAAACCCCCAGTAAAGCTCATACTCGCCTCTCATCCCACTCAAGAACGGTGGTCCGATCTGCTGCTTCTGGGTGCCGGGAGCAGAGTGAGACTGGGAAGAAATGGTTCCCAGTCTACCTCTGCAAACACTCTGTGGCACAGCGTGATCTCGCAAGAGTGACATTGTGCAAGGCTCACGGCCCGTCAGTGCAACCCTCCATGGAGTCCTACGGACTCCGGGAGGTGATGCTCGCAGCAGCGCAGAAGCACAACCACGAGTATCTCTGTGGTTAGTGATGCGTTGCAAGGTGAGGTGCTCAGACAGCACCTGCCCCGAAATACCACGCTGAAATGGGGACGCTACAGGGAGGCCTGCAGGTACAGATTTTCCCAGTTAATGTCCTCATTTTAGCGTGAAGCATGGAATAGGGCCCCAAATCTTCAAAAATATGGAAACGTACGTCAATAGAATTTGACAAATCTAGAAAGTTTTTCAAAGGTTATTCACCGAAACTGAAAAGCGAAGCTACGCACTCTTCTTCTGGTTATTTTATGTATTCAACGTTTGAACCATTCAAGCAGTAAACTCGATCTGGTCGCATAACGAAGCGATGCAAAGGAATTTTGTGTACTGCAAATTAAATTCTTTTGCAATTGGGCTCCAGAATGCGCCCTCAAAATTTCAGCACCTTGGACAGGTAAAGATGATTGAGTAGATTCGAGATGCATTTTTCTTTTACAGAAAAAATGAAACTCCAGCTGTATTTTTATGCATGTAGGAACACTTTTTGGCCAGCAGGGGAGCCCTCTGCCTGTCAAATCGGCTTACTGGCTCTAAAATGTATTTTGTGAATGTATCAAAAGTTGTTGCACTGCTTGCAATGGAAAGTTGTTTTCCATGAATCCACTGGATCCTAGCAATGGTTTTATGGAAAACAATTTGACTGGGATGGTGTCAAACAAAAATAAATAAATATGTTTTAGCTCTTCTCTGACCTGTTCTGTTTTTATAAATTAATCACATTATTTTTTAACTTTTTAATCTAGCCAATCACCATCTCCGTTATTTGTTTGACTATCATTTTGATCTTTCAATGCTCTTTGTTAACACTCACTTGGTAACTGCTAAATCACTTGCTCAGTTATAACCCCCCCCCCCCAAGTGTAAAGCAAAGATCTATTTATTCCCTCGCCATAGCCTATCACTTATTTTTCCTGCATTTATTTTCCTCCACTTAGCGACAGGCACTAAGCTACAGATTTATGGTACGGCCTCGCTATGCTGAGAAAATATCTCTTTAAGCAGAAAAGAAAAACCAGCTTGGTAATGTTATTACCCTATGTCTGAATGCTTTATATACTCGGCTGTTTTAAACAATGATTTCTGTTATGTGCGTAATTGCAGGAATGCTGTACCGCAATGCTCCATAAAGTTTTGTGAAGGACATGGTATGATTGAGGGTTTTTATTTATTTATTTATTTAAGCATCGTTCAGACATGCTAAGAGATGCAGGGTGGTTTTATATTCTCAAATCTGTATATAGAGGCGGTTTATATATCAAGTTAATATGTATATTCTGAGCAGGGCCGGTACTGCTATTTTACAAGATCAGCTACTTTAGGGAAGACCAGCGTTCGGTGCCCATCTTACCCCTCCACTGCCCGGGCCTGGGATCAGTCTGTGCCTCTTTCTTTCCTCTGCCCTCTGTGCCTCTTTCTTTCTTTCTTTCGCCTTTCTTTCCTCTGCCTCTTTCTTTTCTTTTCATCTGCCTCTTTCTTTTCTTTTCATCTGCCTCTTTCTTTTCTTTTCATCTGCCTCTTTCTTTTCATCTGCCTCTTTCTTTTCTTTTCATCTGCCTTCTTTCTTTTCTTTTCATCTGCCTTCTTTCTTTCTTTTCATCTGCCTTCTTTCTTTCTTTTCATCTGCCTTCTTTCTTTCTTTTCATCTGCTTCTTTCTTTCTTTTCATCTGCCTCTTTCTTCTCTTTTCATCTGCTTCTTTCTTCTCTTCATCTGCCTCTTTCTTCTCTTTATCTGCCTCTTTCTTTTCTTTTCATCTGCCTCTTTCTTTTCATCTGCCTCTTTCTTTCTTTTCATCTGCCTTCTCTTTCTTTTCATCTGCCTTCTCTTTTCTTTCATCTGCCTTCTTTCTTTTCTTTTCATCTGCCTTCTTTCTTTCTTTTCATCTGTCTTCTTTCTTTCTTTTCATCTGCTTTCTTTCTTTCTTTTCATCTGCCTCTTTCTTCTCTTTTCATCTGCTTCTTTCTTTTCTTCATCTGCCTCTTTCTTCTCTTCATCTGCCTCTTTCTTCTCTTTATCTGCCTCTTTCTTCTCTTTTCATCTGCCTCTTTCTTTTCTTTTCATCTGCCTTCTTTCTTTCTTTTCATCTGCTTTCTTTCTTTCTTTTCATCTGCCTCTTTCTTCTCTTTTCATCTGCTTCTTTCTTTTCTTCATCTGCCTCTTTCTTCTCTTCATCTGCCTCTTTCTTCTCTTTATCTGCCTCTTTCTTCTCTTTATCTGCCTCTTTCTTCTCTTTTCATCTGCCTCTTTCTTTTCTTTCATCTGCCTCTTTCTTTTCTTTTCATCTGCCTCTTTCTTTTCTTTTTATCTGCCTCTTTCTTCTCTTTTCATCTGCCTCTTTCTTCTCTTTTCATCTGCCTCTTTCTTTTCTTTTCATCTGCTTCTTTCTTTTCTTTTCTTCTGCTTCTTTCTTCTCTTTTCATCTGTCTCTTTTGTTCTTTTCATCTGCCTCTTTTGTTCTTTTCATCTGCCTCTTTTGTTCTTTTCATCTGCCTCTTTTGTTCTTTTCATCTGCCTCTTTTGTTCTTTTCATCTGCCTCTTCTTTCTTTCTTTTCTTTCTTCTGTGTCACTTTTCTTTCTCTTTCTTCCTTGCCTTTTTTCTTTCATCTGCCTCTTGTAGCGCCTGCATGTCATCTGGTGGCACCTGCACTTCAACATAAGACGCCCACCTTCTGCGCTGCTAGTAGTGTTCCACTTTGCAAGCCACCACTGCCGGCTACACAAGCCAACAATGAGGAAGGGGTACAATAATGGAACCTGGATTGGGGTTGGCTGTGCCCCAAGGAGGAATTGCGCCCTAGGCGGTTGCCTAGTGGAACACCGGCCCTGATTCTGAGTGATAATCTGTATGTACGTGTAAAAAAAATTGCGCAATATTTGTAGAGCAAGATGTTTGAATGTTATACAGGTCAAGACCTTTCAGGCTGCATTTACTTTCCCCCTTTTCAAGCATTTGATATATCAATAATTAGTTATCTAGGGCGGTCGACCTATGTCCTATAGAGTGCGAACATCTGCCTGACCTGTCTGAGTCCATCACTGTATGTTATTATATTAATATAATATATTATTAATATATTTGGGCAGTATCTGTATTAATATCTCTTTGCACGTGGCCGCAGAGGACAGTGTGTGCTGTAATTACACATATTCAAGGATCATTGTTGTGGTTTTTAAACCAAACATTAATGGGTCTATTCACAAAGCACCAAAATGGAGCGCAATTTCGGTGCTTTGTGTTTTCACCGCATTTTGGCTCACTTCAGCAATTCTATTTTGCCGAAAATCCGGTGGATTTATTATTTAGCGAATGGTCACTGTATATTGACGAAATTGGAGTCGCCGAAGCAGTCATTGAATGTCGACGAAAACCGCCGAATCGTGCCGATAACTGATCAATTGGCATCGGCGATTACACTGAACTATAAAAAGAAAAATAAAAAGTCTAAAAGGTCCTTAAAAAAATAACAAGTCTGTTAAAAAATATTTTTTGTGAAAGTAATCTAAAAAATACAAAAATTTCTTTAAAAAAATGGATTTTGCAAAGAATTAATGGTCTTTAAAAAAATTAAAAATGTCTTTTTTTACATTGAAACCTATGGGATTTGCCTGTTTAAACATGTGAAATTGAAACAGAAAATCAAAGCATTTCGCCAGAATTTTGCCACAATTTGGCATTCTGAGTAGAAGACACTATAGACTTCCATGGGACAATTTCAGTGCCGTTGAATTGCACCATATTTCGCTGTCAATTAACCTGTATTTGGCGAATTCATGGCTTGGTGACTAGATGAATTGCCCCAACGGTGAAATTCAGTTTGGTACAATTTAGGGCCAATTTGAGGTTAGTGAAAAACCCCTTACGAGATCTAGAGCCATGACCCTTATCGAAAGGGTTATTCCAACACAGGGGAGCTGCAAACCGGTACCAGCAGTGCTGCCCCAGAAGTCTATAGCACTCCATTGATCACGAGTGACTGTACCGCAACCTTGCGTGAGCATAGTCATATAGGAACCATGGAGGAAGTGCTGAAGGACACAAGGAAATGTTTGTTCTTAGTCTGCCTCTGGTCGCGGCCAGAGGACATGGTGAATCGCACCACTCTCTGCACTGCAGGATCAGAGGTGAGCTTTGGATTTTTTTGGTGGGGTTATTTGTCAGTTTTATGTTCACACCAGGCTGTGATGTTGCGAACAGAATGCTACCAAGGGATTACTCACTGTTTTTGTTTTGAGCGGTTAACGGCTGGTATACATAGTACACAGCAGTAATGGAAGAGGGCCTACTGTCTGGTAGAAGAAGCATTTTGGCTATTCAAACAATCTAATCATTTATCTGTGTAGAATACCTTAATCCTATGTCTTCTGCAGTGTTGGGAGCCTGAAGACCAATGATCGAAGGGCTCAATTTAACTAGATCAATTTTAAATTGGGGGAAAAAAATATTGACTACATTCAACTGATATTTTTTTCCAAAAACAACATTCATTCTAATGGATTCGGCCACGAGTGAATTCTGTAAAATGTTCCTGTATGGAGTAGGTAACCCCCCCCCAATCATGTTTTATGTCGGAGACCGTAGTTACTAGCAAGTAATTTAGCTTAAGATATAAATACTAGAGCGAGTTTACCACTTCTCTGCAAAGCAGAGTGACACGATTAGATGTCCAACCGTCCAGGGCAGCCATCAACAAATCAGCTGCCATCCGTTGGTCTGTTTTGTCTCTAATGTAGAAATAGTATGGGTTAACGTACACTGTTAATTCCTGGGTGTGAAGTTACTGTCTTCCCCAAACTACACAACAGATAAGGCAAATGTGTAGATATGAAACACGAGTTTAGTGGCAGAAAATATTTTATTCCACCACAGTGGACCTGGGAAAGGTTTTGATCAAACAAGTTGACTTCTGCCTGGCCTTGTTGGATGGAATTGTTGCTCAGGTCCACTGTGGTGGATCAGAGATTTTTTTTTCACTTGCTCTTCTGTTTTGTCTCCTGACCTGGACCCCTGAGGTTTTTGCCCCCCTTGTCCAGTAGTGAAATAGACTATTAGAGGCTAGAGCATAGGCGATGAACATTAATGTACTGTAAGCAAATTTCAACTGGAGCTACTATGTTCATGGCTTCAGCCAATAACTCCATTCCAGGGTCAGAATAGTGACTGGAGCCACTACGATCATGGCTTCAGCCAATAATTTCAAGGCAGGGTCAAAAAAGTGACTGACTGGAGCCATTATGTTCATGGATTCAGCCAATTACTTCACAACAGGGTTAGAATTGTGACTGGAGACACTTTGTTCATGGCTTCAGCCAATAACTTCATTCCAGGGCCAGAACGCCAGAACAGGGCACCCGAATGTTAGTGTTTTTTGGTTGGTTGTCACAGCTAGCTAACATTGTGCCAGGGTCAGAATTCAGCCATTACCTTTACTGAAGGATCAGAATAGCAACTGGAGCCACTGTGTTCATGGCTTCAGCCAATAACTTAATGGCAGGGTCAGGAATGTGACTTGGTTCACTAAGGTCATGGCTTTAGCCAAGAACTTAATTCCGGGGACAGAATAGGGCACCTGAATGTTAGTGGTGTTAGGTTGGTTGTCACAGTTAGCTAACATCCCAGGTCAGAATTCAGCCATTACCTTTACTGTAGGGTCAGAATAGCAACTGGAGCCACTGTGTTCGTGACTTCACGGCAAGGTCAGGATAGGGCCCCTGAATGTTTGTCACAATGTTTTTACATTGGTTGTCACATGTGGCTACAGTAGAGTGCCTCACCAGAGATGTGTAAGTTTTCTTAAAATACATTTTTAATTTGCCCATTCTTTTCCTTTTTTTTTTATATAACGCTGTCTACTTACCACCTCTCACAAGCCTGCTTCAAAAATATCTGTTTTCAATATATCTGTTTTAAAAATGATGTCACTTACTAGGATATATCTTTAAAACAGAAGTATTACTAGAGTATAATTACACGGCACCCAGCGCGTTCAATTCCGACACCTTAACACGTACTGTGTCTTATTACCCTGTTCTCTTCCATCAGTTTCTTTTTTGTTCTATTAAAATATTCAAGGTCATAGACGACAGGGAACCAAATTCCAATGAGTGCTTCTTCGGATGTATCATACTTGATGTGGGTAATGAAGACTGGAGAATAGGTAATTGACTGGGCTACAGAGAAGGTAACAAGGGGATTTTTTTCTACCAGCCAATTATCGTTCAGATTCCGCATCTGTGAAAAGTTTGAGAGATGTTCTGCCTCTTAACCTCTGATTGGTAACACTTAGAACGTTTATGTAAGGTGAAAAAATATAAGAACTGGTCTTCCCCTGCTCTGCGAAATTAACTTTACTTATTTTACTTTTTATCAGTTTAAAATATTACGAAAAATGAATAATTAATTTTCATATTTTTTTATTACTTTTAAATATAAATTAAGAACATGTTATCTACAGTTTTTGCTTAGATAATGGTGTGAAATCAAGTCAATAATACACTCTATTGACTTACTAACCAGGATAGAAACAAGCCAACCAACCGCCAGAAGATAGATATAGCCCAACTGTGAAACCGCCATGATTACAGAAATCATGCATATGAATATTCAAATAAAAGAATATCAATGAGTATGTAATGACTTACAATAACACAGTTTGCATATCCCCCTCCCCCACCCACCCAAATGTCGATTCGGTGCTCCATTTTAATTCTTTTGGGAGTATTTTTGGCAAAAAAAAAAATGCATTTCGACTTATTTAAAATAATAATAATATAATATCTGCAGATTCAAATTAATCCACTATCAGAAACGTATGGGCAAGTAAAACGCCCCAAAAAGCATATTTTCCACCATTGTCCTATTAATTTTCGCTACTTGGCATGCCTATTTGAAAATCCAGTGTTTAAATTGGGGTTCAGTCTGATTTCTTCTGTTTCCCTGTCTAAGAATTTAATTTCTCGACCCCATTTATCAATTCATAATTTTGTTTGAAAATTGGTTTGCCGATAAAGTTGATTTGAAACACTAAAGCCAAATTTTCCATTAGCAAGTATAAGTGCTAGTCACACCAATTGAGCCGATTTCTTTTTTTTTATTGGTAGTCGCAATGCTGTCATACCTTCAATTAAATCTATCGAACTGAAAAATGGGCAAATTGTGGCTGAAAGTTGTGGAGATCGTGTGGAATTAAGTCACGCCCTTGTCGAGACTGGCTACAGTTAAGCCTCTGCTTGTGCTGTTATAATGCTTCTTCTCTAGTGCGTACACTCGTATATTTGCATGTTCGTGCGTAACAAAATCCTGAAATGAGAAAATGACTCTGCAAAAATCATTTTTACATGAGTTAATTTTTCCAAAATCACAGAAATGGCAAGATTTCACCTCAAATAAAGAAATAAGAAGGGGTGTGGGGGTGTATCCAGTTTGGCAAATATATTTGTTTGTAAAGTATTTTACCAGGAAGGATACATTGAGATTTCTCTCCTTTTCAAGTAACCTTTACTTTTTAAAAAGTAGATTTTTAATTTTTATTACTACTTAAAGTCTACCCCATTTATTAAAAAGTAATTTTCTATGTTTAGCCCTATTCGGCACCGCCAGGCCGAGCACTGCTTTATACTGATGAATAATCCTATTAGTTTTTATGCCCCTTTTTATAGCTTGTTGGTTTTATAGGAAGTACTTGCGACATTGTTTTCAGATCCTGATTAATATAATCTCTGCAGTAATGACGGTGTACATTTTTCCGAGAGTCCTATTGAAGTAGACGATGACCTTTTTGGAAAGCGCAGTACCTCGGTGGGGAGCTCCGTGACAGATCTCCGATCCCAAGATGGTCCTTAGCTGTCATAATGAAGGAAGTTTTCAGTTATACGGTGACTGAAACAAGCGTGTGTGGAACCATACGGTAATTATCTACTATCTGTGCAAAAAGATATAAAGTGTTGTTTACCGAATGTGAAAAGAGCATCAGGGGAAGGGTTCCCGAGGGGCTCACAACAACCGTAGACTTGTCTGAGTGAGCTCTGGTTTTATGACATGAAATATGTGCTGCTCAGGCTTTCTTGTTTTATTGTAAAACCATTAAGAGAGCAGAAAATATGATGGATTTTATAATATCCTGTTCTTATGCACTATTGAATATTCTTTAATTATCCAATAATTCTAATAATAATAAAAATAATATAATAATAAATATCCACGTCCTTTAGGTTGTATAATTATTTTAGCTTACTGTGTGTGTGTGTGTGTATCCGCAAATATGCATACACTTTAAGGTAGGGGGTAGGCAAAATTGGCCCTCCAGATGTTTTTGAACTACATGTCCCACTTGGCCCATCCAATTGGATGAATGGCTGAGCATCATGGCAGCTAAAGATCCAAAACACACATGGTCAGATCACAACTTGGATGTTAAAGGCAAGATGCAAGTGGGAAAACTTGTTCGAAGGTCATTTCCCATTTCAGGTTTGTTGTTAACATCTGCATTACGACCGAGCCACTTTCTTGACTGCTCAAGTCGTAATACTTATGAGCCGCAACAGAACACCAGCGGGAGACTGACAAGGGCTCCTGCGAATGAGATCCAGCCGAGGTGGTTGAGGAACACTGAGAACTACTTGCTCCCAGTGTTCATCTGCTCGCGGAGTGAGGAAGCTGCGGATTGCGCCACTCTCTGCACCAAGGGATCTAAGGTGAGTATTGGATTTTATGGTGGGTTTAGGCTGAGGTGTTCAGTGATTTGCGCTGAAGCACAGATGTAGAACGAGCTGGTTCTTCACCTGCTAGGAGCATAATAACATCTCCCGTACACAGTATAGAAGACTTTTAATGTACAGTACGCAACTTCTGAGACGCAAGCTCAGCTTGCATCTCGGATGGAATAGGACTAGCTAAAAATTGAGCACAGCACTCGAATTGTTATGCCGTACGGCTCAAGCACTCTTCTTAACCCCTTCGCTGCGGTGGACGCGCTCAGCGCGTCTACCCGCAGGTAGCGTTCCTTGCGGAGGACGCGCTCAGCGCGTCCTCCCTTTGGGGCCAGCGATCGTCCGGGTTCCGGCCGACCGCTGTGCCCCCTGGTGCGGGCTGACATCTTCAATGTCAGCCCAGCACCCGGAAACACCGCCGGCCTAATTAGATGTCATTGCGGCGGCGCGATGACATCTAATTCAGGCGCCCCCCCCCGCATGTGCGGAGGAGGCACCTGAAAGGGAGGGGGGAGGTCCTTCGGACCTCTCTCCCTCCCGATCGCCGGGATGCAGGGGGGGGGTTAATCCAGGCACCGTTTGGAAGTGCACAGCCTGCCCTTCCTAACGGTACCTGGAATTAACCCCATGGGGGCCGGATCATGAATCGGCGCCGAAAAGCACCGGTTCGTGATCCTTTCCCGGAACTGGCCGACATCTTGGATGTCGGCCAAGCTTCCGGGAATGCCGCCTGAGGACTGTCGTCATCGTGCATAGCACAATGACGCCAGTCCTGGAGTTAACCCCTAACTGCCACCAATGGTGGAGATAGGGGGTTCCAATGAACCCCCTATCTCGCGATCCGTGGCAGTTAGGGGTTAATGTTTGATATTGTTGGATCGGCCAGAGCATGGCCGTTCCAACAATACCAAACATGACTATGAGAAAAGTGTTTTTTTTAAAAAAAAATGAAAAAAATTAAAAATATTTAGAAAAAAATTATAAAAAATAAACAAGTTTTTTTTTTTCTTTTTTTTGGTTCGTTAATGCAGCAATATTGTTCCCATTTCAATTATAATGTGAACAATGATGCTGCACTAACGATTTTTGTATGCGGTGCGTTTGTTAAAAATCGCGTAATTTTCCCCAAAAAAATGTAACGAGACCCCATCTCTAATTTTTTTAACAAGCGCACCCCATACAAAATATAACCGCAATTGCTCGCATGTTAAAATGTGAAAAAAAAACACTTTACACGTTGTAAATTATTGAAAATTCATATTTTATTGCATTTTTTGTTATAATATACAGGCAGAACATGACGTATACATATAATAATGACATATTATGAATCTGCCGAGTCTGACGGAAAGAACGATCTATAATATGTCTGGGTCATATACTAATATAAGCCTTCAAAACACGTTTAAACATGATGAGCAAAACCGGTAAAAATGACCTCAGCACAGAGGCGGGAAATGCCTCAGCAGCGAAAGGGTTAAAGTACCTGTTTTGATTTGGCCCCTGGACAGCCAAGGTTGCTGACCCCTGTTCTAAAGGAAGTGGAGCACTGGAATAAGATTATGTTCCAGAATAGATGAATGAACGTTTATGGAATAGCTTGTTCTTCGAGTCCCAGGCACAAATTAACTTCTCCTATACAAGTTCCATTGCTAAACCTTGTGCACCTTGTCCTATCCAAGGAATAGGAGATGGTAATTACAGTATGAACGTGCTATGTCTGAGCCCCAATAATCACAAGAATACAAATCTGTGTAATCCGGGAGCGCAAGTAAAATGTCCTTATGTCGAATGTGAAGTCTTTTTCCTATTTTATGATAGAGATTCAAAAAAGTTCATTTTGGATCGTGCCATGAAAAGATCCCTAAATATTGAGACAAAACTGAAAAGGAACTAATTGTGTAATACAGTATGTTCTATATGTTGTAGACCAGTGTTTCCCAAACCTGTCCTCAGGACCCTCCGCCTTGTCAGGTTTGACAGATAACTCAAGCACAGCACAGGTGATATTATTTGCTGCTCAATGATTGCAAGATTCAGTCTGTTTTTCCCCAAGGTGATCTTCAAAATCTGGCCTGGTTGAGGGTCCCAAGGACAGGTTTGGGAAACACTGTTGTAGACAAACCAACAGAATTTTCTCTCACAAGTCAGGAGCCAATATAGCTCGTATTTTACGCTGTTAAGCCTCTTAGGGGGGCTCCTCCTGACAGCCAGGAATTCTGTGTCCTGGAGTTCACTCTTGGTATATGGGGTCCTCAAATACCTCAAAGGAAGCAGTACATAGTATAGTTCTGTTTTACCACCAAATGCTAAAATGAATATAGAGTGTACACTCACGTGTCCCAGAGCCTCCTGAATGGTGGCTCCGTATCTACGCCTTAGACCACTCCCCAGAGGAGGTCTCTCCCTTGCTCGATATGAGGTCCAACAGGTACTTCCCACGGTCTGGTCCTCAGGTCGTATATAATACAATGCGGCATGTAAGTATTATGATACGGGATTATATTAAAAATGGAACATTTGTTACTGAAACCTAAATATAATAGCATAAGAAAAGAACAAACCCAAAACGCATTTCGCTTTCTGACCTGCAAGCTTCCTCAGTCGGAACAAATTCTGTTGGTTTGGCTACAACATATAGAACATACTGTATTGCACGATTAGGTGCTTTTCCATTTTGCCTCAGTATTTAGGGATCTTTTTATGGCATGACCCAAGACAATGTTTTTTGGAATCTCTATCATAAAATAGGAAAAGGACTTCACATTCGACATAAGGACATTATACTTGCGCTCCCGGATTATACAGATTTGTAATCTTGTGATTATTAGTAGTTTGTGGGTGAGGGATACAACTAACGGTGACACCTACACACCTACTGAGGAAGCGATATCATTTGCGAAACGCGTTTGGGTGTTCTGCCCGTTTATTATATGTATTTTACTTAATAAAATAGCCTTAATTTTACTTCCTTGCATCCTGGTTTTGTACCGAGCGAAATGGATTTATACGCCTGTATGGGAGATCCGGTGCAACCCAATAATATCACCGGCTGCTGGCTACATCTGGTGTCTGATTCTAGACACCAAAAAATGTGAGTGCATCCCTTCTTTTTCTTCAATCATTCAATTTTAACCTAATTTGCTACACTATGGTACCTTTCTGTCTCATTTGAGGTACATACAACTTTATGATGAAAGAAGATAAAAAGAATTAGAAAGGAACCACTATTGAAGGAAGCGCTGATTCTGCCATCTATTCCCCTTTTTTTCCCATACACCTATTCACTTTGTGCTCAATAGTCTCACTATATATATACTTATAGCGCCGAACACGGATAACACTCTCTTGGGTGGGCCGAATTTGACCTTGTCTGAGCCCCAAGCTAAGCTTACGGCAAGAGCCAATGAGCTTGTACAGTTGTTAAGATATCAACTGGAGCCCTTCTGTATGTCGGCTCTGGCTGATATCTTAAATTGGGGAATAGGGCCCTGTAATGGGTAAGGTGTATGTCGCTGGTCTGTGTTGGATTACAGATAAATCCATGTGAGGGTGTTCCTTTATTACCAGACCTTGACTTCCCATACACCATAAAAAGGGTTAATTCTAAACACCATAAGGAGCCCCGGGGGCCACTAGCTAAAAATGGCCATTATCGTTTATAAAGCAGGTGTTCGAATGAATTGGTCTTTTATCGTAACACAGATTTACAGTGTGTTATTCAATCCATTTTTCAATTTGGTGCACTGCCTCTGATAAATTAACAGATGTCGATTGATTTTTTTTTTTCCTCCTTTCAGTCCCCCTGTTTACACCTGACAGGCAGCGCTTTATAGCGGAACCGTTATTTGAAGTTATAAACATTATAATTAGCAATTTTTTAATTAGCCTGACAATTAACAGGAGATTTCCAAAGCTGCTAATTTGACATGTCATACTCTCCACACTGTTTGTGTTAACCAATATGTGAGGGAATTCAATTGAACGAAACAATGGTGCCTGCAGAACGCGTCCCTGAGGACCTCATCTCCACCACTTGTCTCTCGATGTGACACTTTGCACCACTAGCTGAGGCTTGATTTGGCATTTGGAAACATTAACCGAATTTCACTGGCTCATACCAAAAAAAATATCTATTTAGTTATGCATTATTGTGCTAATTTTTCTTATAGGTTCAGTGCTCTGCTCTGCATGGGGTGCTCTGCATGGGGTGCTCTGCATGGGGTGCTCTGCTCTGCATGGGGTGCTCTGCTGTACATGGGGTGCTCTGCTCTACATGGGGTGCACTGCATGGGTGTAGCTAATGATGACTCCACTTCTATCCTTACCTGGTATGCAGGGATACCATCAGAATCCTTCGGGGCCCTTACTAATCCACTGCTCAAGACCTCTGTACCCTGTAATTGCCATTTCAGTAAACTATTTAAAAGTTGAAATATTTTGCCTTCCATTGTGCTAACCTTACTTTACTGGGAGTGGGCTAAATTACTGGTGGTCCAGCAAGGGAATGAAAAGTTCTCCCTGGTAGAGGCCCGTTCCGTCTGCAGCTCTATCTGATGCAGACCATGCTAATCGCTCCCTCAGTCGAGGAAGACTAATTCCTTTGACTAATATGAAGGTTTGCGGTCCTGATAAAGCCATTCATTAACCCTTGTATAGCAATGGCGAAACGCACGTGTTGAATTTAACTATTGATTGCCTGATATTCCATCAACGGGCAACCATGCGCAGACCTTTCATTTTTTTTGCTACTTTGTAGCCTTATATGCACTTACCCTAAATGTGCCTATAATACTGCCTACTAGCTCTAGCCTATCACCTTTACTCCTTAACCTACGCATTGCCATAGCAAGGTGAAGGGCGCCAGACCCCGCTTGGCACATGTATTGTTTCTTTTGTTGCAGCAGGGACGGGTTTGAGACATTGTTTCCTTGCAAGTTTTGATAGACTCGTCTACTGCAATTGTAGTATATCCCTCATGGAAGTACAGCACACCCTTTAGATTCTTTCCCATCTATCCTATCAATCCGGACCCACGAACACCCGCTACTAACGTTCTCTTGTCAGTTTATTAACCCTTCTAGACAAAGGTGTGGGCACAGCCTCTAATTGTGTTTTGTTTCACACGGTATAATGGGAATAAGCGCAGATGACATTTTTTCTCCTTGTTATGTTTTATACATGTTGCTGGGTTGGATGCATCTGGTGGTTGCAGCCGCCCCATCAGGGAATAGGCGCGACCCCACCCATCCTGTACTATGTGTGGGTAAAATGTTAATTTTTGACCCCCTACATCGATATTTGGGATGGTCCTTACTCCTTATATGGTTTAATATAAATAGCATGAACATTGAATGTATCACTGCATAAACATTGGTTATTCCGAACTAAAAATAATGTTGTGTACAAAATGATCTAACCATAGATATGTAATTGATAAATGTTCCATGGGAGCACACCCTAATGATATGGGCTGCGCACGCCATTGCTTCCTCGAATCTTAAGTGATAGATTTTTGGGGCTTATGCTTTACTTCATTTTTCGGTTGTGTTTTTTTAACACTTTGCTTCCCATTAAGGCTGGGGTCAGACCAGCGCACTTTTAACGTGCGTTCTGGCGCACATAATTACGGCCGCACTAGCAGCAGATGACGGGCAATGACTGCCAATATACGAAGTACGGTCGCACGAAAGTCCGGCCGCGCAACGCAAGTGGAAAACGAACGCATTTTTTCGAGAACGCCGAACCGCTAGTACGGACGTACAGAGTGCGCAGCTGCGGCATAGCGGCGTGTTTGCGTGATTAGGAGATGTCAGACACTGCTAATGTCCAGCCTACATAACGTCCAGACGCAAAAAGAGTTTTATTGACGATCTGAAAAAATCACGCACGAAAAATGCGCATCGTATGACCGTTTTCGCGCACTCCGTGAAAAAATACGTCAATTCGTTCAGACGCACTTTTTTACGTTCGCGTGTAAAAATGCTTTCGTTTGACCCTAGCCTAAAAGTTACAATTTATCTTTATCATGTGAGCTTGTCCCTTGCACCTTCATCTGAACATTTATCATACAGTCCCCTTTCTTACCAGATTACTGGATTTGACTGACTCTACTTAAGATTATTTAACATCTCATCACCTGGGTTTGACCCATACATTTTTGTTTGTTGTTTTTGTTTTCTTTTTTGATCATTCTGAGGGATACCCACTGTTTTTCATTCCCAGGGCCGTCCTACATTGTGTATTGTTAGGCCAGTGCACTGGTACTGACGTGCCTATGGCGTCCGTCCGCATCGTTGTGATGCCTCAATGGGGCCGGTCACACGCTTTAGCGCATGCACGAATTTTGCGCGCTACAAGTAGAAGTGCCAAAAGCCTCCCCGTCGAAACGTTAGACGTGCGTTGGACGGGGTGCAAAGCACGATCCTCCATAGGAGGATGAAGCCTTGCAGTGCTGAGTGCAGTAACTGCACTCAGGGAGGTGGCCAGACGGGTGTTGAGTGGAACGAACGTCCACTCTCATGGGCATTCCTTCCACTCTTAAAAACACTTGTCTGACCCTGGCCTTAACCAGACCATTGGCATACCTCAGATACCTGCTGTGTATAAGGCCTCCCTACCACTAGAGGGGCTTGAGTTGGATTGGGCCTCTGGAATGCAAACTTCTCTACTGAACTACTTTGTGAACGATTGTCCTCTCCCAATAACCTGCATTTGTTCGTTGTTCAGCTTCTACAACATCAGATCGGCATAACTATTTATCACCAATGGAGACCGAAAAGACCCTCAGATACCTGCTGTGTATAAGGCCTCCCTACCACTAGAGGGGCTTGAGTTGGATTGGGCCTCTGGAATGCAAACCTCTCTACTGAACTACTTTGTGAATGATTGTCCTATCTATTTGTTTTATTGGTTTCAACCCCAACGTATAACCAATGGAGACCGAAAAGACCCTACAACCAATCTGCCTTCTGTCGGGCATCCTGATCCCCGTTGTATGGAGTTTTAGAGCTGTCCCTGCGAATCCAGGGCAGTTGGGAGGAATGCCGTAAGTAACAGTGTCACTTCTTGCGTGGTTTAGCAGCTTACGTCTCACAGTAAACGCTTCCTAACAATACAAATACATTGCGGCAGAAGAAGAGTGCGACTTTTCCCATTTCTGTCGGTGTTCCCTGTCAAAGTGAAAAGCTTATTGCCTATCGCGCAAGATTTTATTATTGGGAACTACAATAATTAGAAGTGGAGTGATTTTGTTCCAGTGGGACGCGCGGATGATATCGCAGACAATGTTTTACATGTCCTATATCCTCGGGTCAAATTCTTCTCGATGCAGATAGAATCCAATTAATAGTGTTAGGTACTAGACTCTTGCATTCAATTTCAGCTTCCAAAAGCAGAAACCGCAGTGATAGTTTGAGTACCTGGATGAATTAAGCAATGATTGGCTGTGTTCAGAATGCGGAGCCTGCAGCCAAAACGAACACCGAAACAATGGTGTGTTTTTTTTAATTTTTTTTATTCAGCTTCATTCTCAATGATTAGCTTGAATCTATTAAAACATGATACCAGGGGAGGGTAAGAATTTAAGCAGTAATTTTATACAGTATATTTACAGAGGTTTTTTTTATTTTTTTATATATATATATATAATTATTTTTATTTAATTTTAAGTAGGATTTCTAGATTTCAGGCGGGAAATTAAGTTTTTGCTTTTAGTGATCATTTGCACTTCATACAACATATAGGATATCAGGGTTATTCAAAGAGATTCGAAAAGTCACCGCACGTTCGGTGACTTTTCGTTCTCTTCAATTCGGTTCGTGTTGCCGATCCCATTTCGGTGACCCTGCGGTGTATTCAGCAAGCACCACAGGGTCCCCGAATTGGAGGGAAAAGCTGCCGCAAACCGACGAAAACGAACCGCAAAACCCAGCGAATGCACGCCGAAAACCCTCAAAAACATCTGGATTAACCTTCGAAAAAACCGAGCAGGAGCCGATCACACGCAGCGAAGCAACCGAACAGGAGCCGAATCACACAGAGCCGAAGCAGCTGAGACGCAGAGGAGGCAGTGAATAAATTAGCAAAACCGTTTGTATGAATCTGTGAAAATGAAACGCTGTTTGCAAAGAAACTACTGAGCGAAAATGTCTGAAATTTACACAGGAGGTCCAGGGAATGATAATAAAAAGGGCTGTTACAGAAAAAATAAGTAAACTTAAAAAAAAAAAATCGGACTTTTAAAAAAAAAAAAATCAGAAAAATGCTTAAAGTATCCTAAAAAATCTATAAATAAAGAGACTCTTTACTGCAGAGTTTTATAATAAACGGTTTATTAGATATTGAATTAAAACGGGAATATTTTTAACATTGAAGCCTATGGGATTCTCCTGAATAAACTTGCCGAATTAAACCACCGAATGGCAGGGCATTAGGGGAACCTTTCACTGCTGGTTTGTGTTCTCTGAATAGCCGAAGCAGTGCTTTTTCATGGGGATTTCACTGCCCTCGAACAGGCATCGTATGTGCAGGCAATTCGCCAGGATTTGGCGAATTGCCTGCTCTCTGGATAGCCGAATGGCCAGGAAAGGTAACCGAACGCTGATTTTCAGCGTTCGGTTACCTTTCTCAAGCAATTCAGATCTCTTTTGATAACCCTGAATGACTTTAAAACTGTACAAGCCTTAAAGGGACGCTACCACTTACAACCTGTAGCTAGATTACTTGTAAAAACACATTATAAAGCGCGCGCTGTTGTTTTTTTTCTTTTTCTGACGTAATTACATATAAGAAGGAAAAATAAAGGTAGCTTCTTTATCTCCTGTTTCCATTTTGTGGATATTTCCCATGATGTAATATTTACCAAAATCTGTGCGAAAGCTTTTCTTTACTGCTGTGATTTGTTTAATCGACAGTATTTAACAGTTAATGAGGTGGAGGAGGGCATGTTTATATTCGGCGACATGAGGCTATTGTTCTCCAGGCTAACTGGGATAAGAGATGGAAGCTGAATAAAACAGGGAGCTGAAAAGACTTCTAATCTACCCTCTGGTGAACGCAATGATGTGAGTCGTGACTGACCCATTCACTCCATTCTATGGCCAAAGCCACACAGTGAGGAGCAAGTGTTGGAAAGATACTGTGTGGGGGGTGCAGTTTACAACACAAAATATCACACAATTGATGCACCCAGTGACACATATAGAGCAAAATATCACACAATGGATGCGCCCAGTGACACATATAGAGGGAAATATATCACACAATGGATGCACCCAGTGACATATACAGAGGAAAATATCACACAATGGATGCACCCAGTGACACATATAGAGGAAAATATCCCACAATGGATGCACCCAGTGACACATATAGAGGAAAATATCACACAATGGATGCACCCAGTGACACATATAGAGGAAAATATCACACAATGGATGACACATATAGAGGAAAATATCACATAATGGATGCACCCAGTGACACGTATAGAGGAAAATATCACACAATGGATGCACCCAGTGACACATACAGAGGAAAATATCACACAATGGATGCACCCAGTGACACATATAGACGAAAATATTTTCATAACTAAACAAACAAGAGAAAAACAAAGCACATGTAAGATATCAGCAACATCAAATAAACACAATAATGACATTTCATTTCTTTGGTGGTATAGTGGTCCTTTAAAATATCTTGCAGTTTTGACAAAGTTGTATCTAAATATTTAATAATTTCATTAAACCATACATTTTTCTTCTGAATGCACCAACTTATTGGACTTCTGGTTGTATCCCTAGAATTTTTATTAAAACTTTTTTAAAACTTTGAGGTAAATGTTATTGATGAAATAATTTGTTGGGTGTCCTGGAGGAGTCCACCCCAGCCATCCCTTCTGCTGTGAGATACTTCCTTCACCGACAGGGTTCAACAACCTTGGCCCTCCAGATGTTCTGGAACGCCATTTCCCACGAGGCTCAGTATATGAAATGAATATCTGAGCATCACGGGAGATGTAGTTCCAAAACACATGGTGGACTAAGACTGCCGACCCCGTTCTACGATGGGCTAGAAAAGCGTTTATAAAAATGTCGGCCACTTTACGTAACAGCAAGTGGACTCGGACTAGTTACTGGGCATGCAGCCAAACGACGGGTGGCCCAAGGTCAGATGGGAGATTCATCACCCAGCCATCCTTTACATGGCCAGTGATAAGTGTAGCTGGTAGGGAAGAGATTCGAAACCACAACCGATACAAAAAACTAGAGGCCATGGTCCATGGGTGCATGGTCCACTCATGCAATGTTTATCCATAGAGCATGTCCACAGAATCCTACACCTTGTCCATACCCTATTTGCTCACCCATGGTCACACCCCTTGACTGGGCCATTTTTAAGTCTCATCCATTCTTGATGGAAGAGTATAACTGTCCCTTCTTTAGATACTCAAGTACCCCTAACATGCCATACTTTAAGGATTCCCTTGGGGAAATACAGACTGAATCCTGCAATCACTGAGCAGCAAATCATAACACCTGTGCTTCACTTCAGATATCTGGCAAACCTGGCCTGTTGGGGGTACTAGAGGACCAGGGTTGGGATCCATAGCACTAGAGTATCTAAATACAACCATTATCATTGAATAATTCAGTAGTGATGGATAAGTAGGAATGAGGGTCACCAACCACTGCAGTTCACATGGCGTGCCTACTGGCGCAAACGCCTGACTTGCCGAATACATTTTACAATGGTTCCCCAATAAATGTATATCTTAACCTTTTTAATGAGTATGTTAGCTGAAATTTTTCTTGTACTTAAATGAAAATAATTGACAATGGTATGCTTATTGTTTACTCAGTTTAATGATGGGTTTGCATTGTCCGGGCAAACTGACGGAAAGGTCAGTGGCCATTATAGGTACCAGCTTTGCTGCACTTTTGATGTGGCTTGATGTTAAAACCCAGTTTCGCTCCTCCACCTGATAGAAAATAATGAGGTTAGAAATGAGGTGAGCATGAGAAGGAATTAGCTTCCGTTAATGAGCCTGACAAAGAAACTGGGCCTCCGACTAATGAATTAAATATACAGCAGAGACTTCAGAAATCACCGTAGAGGAAGATGATTTGTGTTTTGTTATTTGAACTAGTTCCTGACACTGCAAAATTTCTCGCAGCCGGCTTGATTCACAAATATGTGCTGTTAAAGCGCCAGCCGTAATTACTGTGTTTATCTGGAAGACTCTTAATTATGTTTAGCGGGTAACAACAAAGTGCTGATTAGTGAGTGTGTTCTGATTCCGAAAGAGAAATGGATAGACAGGAGGGTAACCACTTATTGATCATGGAATGCGTTCGGAGTTTTATCCAAGATCCAAGACTTTAATGAAGTGTGTTGTACTCCATACATTAACTAATGTCTCCTTGATTCATGGGTCTCACATTTCCAGGAAGACCACTTAAAGGGACACTCTACTCATCCTGACCACTTCAGTGTTTTAAAGTGGTCAGGATGAGAGGAGCGCCCTCTCCTTCTCCCTGCTCCCTCCTGCCCCAATCTAGCAGAATTGCTCGGTAAAGTGGAGGAATTTCCTCAAAGCCGACCAGCGTCACCCGTAGCTGGCATTTAGAATTTCCTTTTTTTTTTTTTTTTTTATTATAATAACTTTATTTAGATAGATTAAGGCAATATAACAAAAAAATACAGTGACCAGATACTGACAGCAGCTACGACCGCTGTCACCTCGAACACAAAAGGCAACATGACATGATGAAAACCTTTGCATTACTCAACGACGGAACACAGGAACTCTTGCAAAACAGTCGTTTTGGATGGGGGCAGCAAAGGAGGACTCGGCAAAGAGCGAGACAAAAACCAACAAGTGAGCCCAAAATCCGTTTGAGGCTTAGAGAGAACAGGGTCCGGTAAACAGGCCATGAAGTCATGCCGAACATGAAAAAAATTCTGGACTCTGCTCTCTCTTTCCAAATTAGCCTGCACCCAGATATCGTGAAATATGTCATAGAGACGGGAGTAAAACATATCAAAAGTGGGGGGTGAGGGGAAAATCCACTGTCCCAGAATGGCCTTCTTTGCAACGGCTGAAAGAAGACCCAAGAGCGTCTCTTGTGCACCGGGCATAGTGCGAGCCTCATTAACAGTAAGGATAGAATCTCCTTTTTGACGGTTACTAGTGATGTCAGAAAGATTGCCGACGTCACCCTCACTGAGGCCACCTGTGATGGGAGGCAGCTGATGGACCGGATATGGGCATCTCCAATCAAATGCTCTGCGCAGGCGCTATGGAACTTCTGGACGGAAGGTGCGCGAGTCTGTAGCGGTACTTCATTTCCAGTTCCTACGCAAGTTGTGCAGGAGTGCAAATTGCGAAGTAAAAGCTTCAGGGAATTCTAGGTTTGGGAGTCCCTGAGCCAAAGAAGAGGAGCGGCAAGGGAGAAAAAGGGGAGTAAAATCACCTAAATAAAGATATTCTAAAAATAGTTGGGCAGAGGCTGACGGCAGCATCTGCCCAATTATTTAAAGGAGAAAAAGGGAACTTCTATTTTTAATAGTGTGTCCATTTAATATGCGGCACCGAGAGAGTAGCCATCCCAAGGCTTCCAATCACAGTAGGGCTCCCGAAACTCAACAGAGCTTCTGTTCAGACTATAATCTGGTGCTGTACTACCTTGCACGGTACAGATACCAGATTTTATGTATGGAACAGTACATATTGTAGGAGAGCGTTTTGCCCACATACAGACTTATTTCATAGATAATTTTGGGACTACATTCATACACACTGCACATTACTGTGAGGTTTATTGCTATGGTGCTCCATGATATGGTCATACACACCGCACATTACTGTGAGGTTTATTGCTGTGGTGCTTCGTGATACGGTCATACACATCGCACATTATTGAATCACAGAGCTCCATCTGTAAAACTCACAGTAATGTGTGGTGTGAATGAGTGAGCGCTTTATTGCTCTGGAGCTCTGCGATACACTAACTAGCACTGAATATAGGTCAGTGCGGTTTTTGAAGTTTGGAATTGTCCAAGTGACGTCCATGGGAGAAGACAACTTGTCCAGTAGCCCCTAGGCAGTTTGAGTTTGTGACCACCCCTGTCTTAAGAGGGGAAATACAGAAAAATAATAGATACCATATATAATCTAAAATGTTTTCTCTTGCCACTATTTTTGTAGATAATAACAAGTAAGAATTAAGAAATAGTTTTCATTTGCATAACTGTTTACGGCAAGGTACGGGAATTTACCGTTTTGACCAAAAATAATGCTACTAGGGCTATTTATCTCAGGTTACCAATAGAAATTACAATATTTTTCACACTGAAATTAATGATGTGATCACAACATTTAATTATACCATTTAATATGCTTTGATTACTGTTTACAGACCCTAGTCTTGGCTCAGAGATATCACACCATGCTGCGTGATTTTGTTGTTTTGCTTTTTTCTTTTAACATGGCCAATTGCCACTTTCTGGCATCGCAAAGGTTAATAATCCGATGACACAGGCATGAGCGCGATTATTGAAAACGTGGAAATTTGCATGTCAAATGGACACATGTCACCGTGGGGTTTTGAGGAACAAAGGTTCCCATACCGCGAGCCGTCTGATCTGTGCAGATCCTACAACCGCGCCGAGGAGCCATTTATCCCTCGCCAATACAATCCTCTTTTCATATCGTCTTTTCCGAGACAAATAAGACATCTTTTCTCGTCTTCTTTTGCTTCCCCGTTACCTTTTCATAAAACAAACCTTGATTTATAAAAAGATTTTCTTTTGTTCATTTTAATCTGAAGAAAAAAAATTTGCATCAGAGTCGACGGTTACCAAATCTCCCTTTCTGTTGCCGGGAATCGGCAGCGATGCGTAGCTCTTCGGAGTCGACCAGAGGAGACCTCGCTAATTCGCTGCTGATTTTCTTGATCTCTTTAACAAGACACATTCTTGTTGCTAAGAGAAGAATCCTCCGACACACCGCGCCGTTAAAAAGGACAGATTAACACGTGCGTAGCACTCTAATTGAAAAAACTATTTATTTTGAGGTGTTTATTTAAGCGCAGGAGGATTGGTAATGGAGCTATCAGACCCTACTCATTGGCTAATAGTTTAATTAGGCCCATCTGGTGGAGGCTGTGGGGAGAACTGTCCCAGCTCCGATATTGGCAGAAAGGTAATTCATCATTTCTTGGCCCAGAGACTGGCAAACCAAAATGTCTAAACCTAAGCAGAAGCTCGGCAATCTGTCTCGCAGGAGAATAGCTAAGAGCTATTGGAGTCTACTGTGTCACTCACCTTGGCCTCTGTTCAACAATATCCTTCAGATAACCTCGCCGGAAAAAATTTAAAAAACAAAAATAGATCTTTTTTAGACCCGGTTTTCTGAAAGTCAAAGCAAATCCTGCTTTCTCCAGCCAAATCTAATAAAATGAAACGGTTGCTCCAAAAAAACTATTTAAATGGTAATAATGCGTACTATTATTGGAGCCCGATAGGAAACATGGCTGGTTTAAAAAAAAAAAAAGAAAAGAAGAAGAGAAAAAAATCTGTTCCACTTCTAAGCACCTTTAAGGAGAAAGTCTATTTTCGCAGAGAAATATCTTCTTGGCTAAGCAAATTGCAATATCTTTTACATAAATGAAGGTTAAATATGCTTCATATATCTGTATTGCTTATAAAAATTCAGCTGCAGTACCAAGGGAACCGTTCGTCACAGCTAGGTATACGATTTCAATATGCTAGCGCTGCAAATTTCGCTCTTGATTTTCCAGTCTGGAGCCGGCTCGCACGCTGTATGCTTAGCACTCTTATTATCTATTTTTTTTGCCCATACTTTCCCACATTTCATGACGTAGCAGAGCCGCAGTCTTATTTTTAGAGCATGCTGAGATGACCTGCATTTCTCACCAGCTTCTCTCCATTGAGACGTTCCATTCCCTGCCCCGGCCAGAGTATTTTTTTAAAAGATCGTATCACCTAGTGTGTCACCCCTCTCCTCTTAGATTGTAAGCTCTCGAGCAGGGTCCTCTCTCCTACTGTTCTGTGTGTTTAACTTGTATGTATATTTGTTATTCTGTCTCACCCATTGTACAGCTGTCATGGGGCACCCGGTGTGGGCCCTTTATGCAGGAAAGTTAGCCCTTTAGGCAGGATAGCAACTTGCTGCATCTTAAACAGAACTAGACCACAGGTTATCAACAACAGGAAGGGCAAGGATTAAAGGAAAAAATAATAACAGAATGGCACCCAGCAGTAAACTAAAGGG
This sequence comes from Leptobrachium leishanense, assembly GCA_009667805.1. Lineage (NCBI taxonomy): Eukaryota > Metazoa > Chordata > Amphibia > Anura > Megophryidae > Leptobrachium > Leptobrachium leishanense. The sequence continues at coordinate 314,491,622 of CM019067.1, forward strand.
AACCCTGATCTGTATACGGTCCTTAGGATGGCCGTCTGATCTAAGGAAAAGGGAACCTCAGTGCTGGGTGACACACAGAAAGAGACCGGACAAAAAGGACAATACCAAAGACGTAGTCAAAAACGAGAGCCGGAGTTGGAAACCAGAGGGAAGTAAGGCAAGCCAGAAATCAGTCACCTAAGAGGGAAGTCAGACAAGCCAGAAATCAGTAGCCGGAGAGGGAAGTCAGACAAGCCAGAGATCGGTAACCGGAGAGGGAATTCAGACAAGACAGAAATCAGTAACCGGAGAGGGAAGTCAGACTAGCCAGAGATCGATAACCTGAGAAGGAAGTCAAAAAAGCCAGAGATCATTAACCTGAGAGAGAATTCAGACATTCCAGAGATCAGTAACCTGAGAGGGAAGTCAGACAAGCCAGAGATCAGTAACCTGAGAGGGAAGTCATGCAAGCCAGATTTCTGTAACCTGAGAGGGAAGTCAGACAAGCCAGAAAACAGTAACCTGAGAGGGAAGTCAGAATAGCCAGAGATCGATAACCTGAGAGGGAAGTCAGACAAGCCAGAGATCAGTAACCTGAGAAGGAAGTCAGACAGGCTATGGGTCAGTACACAGAATATAAATCTACTGAGCAAAGGGATCACACAACAGAATAGTAAAAACCAGACCAAAGTCATACACAAGGAATCACAGAGCAAGAGCATACACCAACAGACCCTCAGTGAGCAATGACCCATGCAAGAGCCCTGAGCAAATAAAAATGGCTTATGTTATTTCAAATTGCGTTTATTTTCGGTACTTTGTGTTTTGACGCATTTCAGAGCTCTTAAGTGATTCCATTACTTTGAAAATACACTGAATTCACTATTTAGTAAATGTTCAGCATGTTTTACTGAAAATGGAGTCGCCGAAACGGTTATTGGACGTCGAGCAAAAACCACAGAATTGCGCCAATAACCGCTGAATAGCGCCATGGCATCGGAAAATTCCTCTGGACTGAATAATACGATTCCTATTCTCCTAATAGGAGCTTAAATCAATAAAAATGTCTATTACTAATAATAAAGGTCCATTTTAAAAAATAATAAAAAGGTCTGTTACAAAATTAAAAAATTCCCCATAGAGAAGCAATGGTTAATCTATTCAGAGACACCGAACAGCAGAGAAATGGCAGTGAAATGCCTTGATCTTCAGTGGTTCATTCAACAGGTTTAAACAAGTGAATCCTATCGATTTCAATGTAGAAAAAAATACCAGTTGTATAAAATATTTATTCAACCGTTAATTCTTTTCATTTGCAGCAAAAAGCCTTTTTATTGATTAAGAATTTTTATTTATTCATTTCTGGTAAAATTTTTGGAATCCCAATTATTTTAAAATTAAAAAGACGAGGCTTTTTTTTCTTTGCCGAATGCAGCACTTTTTTTTCTTTACTTCAATCTGCCTGCATCGGCCGGTGCTGTCCTTGTCCATCTATTTCAGCACCAGGGACAGGGGGACGATTTGCTCCAGAGTCCCGCGGTGCTGCTGTCCTTGGTGCTCATACATATTTCAGCACCAAGGACAAGGGGATTACATATTTTTTAACCCTATGCTAACAGTAATTAATTCATCGGTTTCACCATTCCGAAATATTGACTCCAAATGAAATAACGAATCAAAACAAAATAACGAATTGATATGAACCACGGTAACCTAACGAACGTACCGAAACAAATTAAAAAAACATAACAAATCGATCCGAACTAAAATAATCAGCTGATATTTAAAAAAAAAAGAATTTTTATAAACTTGTTTTTTTTTTCTAAAAGAACAGATGTTGGCACATTGTTTCTTAAAATGTTGCCCTTTCACAGCTAAATAATGGTGGCGAGAAAGCAAATGCCTTTTAGTGTGTAAATGCTTGACCCATGAATGACACTTAGGAAATGTCATTATCCTCGGAGGATAGGACGGTACTCACTAAAGCAAAATCCAAACAAAACAAGTAATTATTCAATAAATCAACCACTTCTAGAGTTGTCACAGTTTAATGCAAGGTAATGGAGAGTTTAATCGTCACTTACAATTGCTTATTAAAGGGAAAATTAGCTATAACGTAACAATACTATTCCCTTTAATAAACAAAGGTAAATAGGTATAACACAAGGTACAGATACAGGTTTTATAAAGTGCTAGCAAGTTCTGTAGCGCTGTACAATGGGAGAGGCAGAATAACAAGTATACATACATTAAACACAGAACAGTAGGAGAGAGGACCCTGCTCAGGAGCTTACAATCTAAGAGGAGAGGGGTGACACACTAGGGGAGGGTAAATAGAGAACATGAAGTAGTGGGGGTGCATGTGGGCTGGGTGGGAAGATGGAGCAAGAAATGTACATTGAGGGATCATGGAGTGAGCCGGTAGGCTTCTCTAAAGTAATGGGTTTTCAGGGACTTCTTGAAGGACTGGAGACTGGGAGAGTCTAATGTTGCGGTTTAGGGAGATCCATAGAAATGGGGCAGCTCAGGAGAAGTCCTGAAGGTGAGAGTTGGGGGTGTGGGTACAAGGAACTGATAGCATCACATCATTGGCCGAGCAAAGTGGTTGAGACGGAATGCACCTGCTAATAAGGGAGGAGATGTAGGTAGGGGCGCGGTTATGGAGAGCTTTGTATGTGAGCGCCAATATTTTGAATTGAATTCTAAAGGAGATAGGAAGCCAGTGCACAGATTGACAAAGGGGTGAGGTGCGAGAGGTACAGGATGTGAGGTGTATGAGTCTTGCACAGGCATTCATAACAGACTGCAGAGGGAGAATCTGGGATCTCTTAAGACCAGAGAGAAGGAGGTTACAATAGTCAAGGCGGGAGACAATAAGAGTTGGATGAGCATTTTAGCAGAGCCCTGATTTAGAAAGGGACAGGTACGCTAATGAAACGTGCAAATAAATTAATGATATCAGAGTAACCATATAGATCACGGTAACCATAGATTGTTTCTTCGATGCACAATTTCCTATGGAAACCTGCTCCACACTTTTTCAGGAAAACTTTCACTTCAATGGTTTATTTGCATCTTTGAATGCGTCATACTCGTAGCATGGGCGTTGCTTATGGATGCCAGTCATATGTGAATACTGAAGTGTTTTGACTATACGTTGGCATAATTCACTGAAATAGAAATACTGGACAGCTGGAAACGCAAATATTAAGTTAAATAAAACAAGAAAAGTAAACCAAGGGCTAGAAATATTCCAAAGTTCATCATCTAATTAGGTAATGTTTCTCCAAATCTTTCCAGGGCATTTTTTATTTGTTTATGCTCTACATTTGTTGACTTGTAGAATGATGCCTAGATCTATATTTTTGATTTAATAAATAATTTGTTGGAAAGGAATGTATGTCTAGTTGAGGAGATATTGATGAGGCATGATACATCTTCAATTAACCCCTTCACCACCAAATGATTTTCCAAAGGCCCATTGTCAGGATCCAGTGGATTTTTTTGTAAAATCATTTAGTTATTCAGTAAGAAATATTTGGGAATATTACCAGTGTACTTCTTACTGTAATAACATATTGGCAGGAAAATGGTGCCATCTACAGGCCAAATGGAGTTACAACAATTTGAGCTGCAGCTCCTGCTTCCCTGTATCAGCTGCTGAAAGCTCGATATGTCAGGGCATTCATCAGCCCATTTTAAACAGTTTTAGCATCTCGGACATTATGCCCACAGGGCTAAAACTTTGGGGGGCACCTTCTGCAGCCCAAAAGCAAACGAAATTTGTTTGCAGCAAACTAATTTCATTTGCTTTTGTCCTTCAGAGCTGCAGATAGAGATAACTCGATATCGGCACCTGATGATTCTTTTGAAGTCCTGAGTTATTTCGATAGTGATGGGGTTAAAGCAGTTAGAATTTTGGGCTTGATTCAGTTGACATCAGTCCCTGATATACATACTGAATGGCGGTGATTTGGCCACTATTTATTTTATTTAAATTTATTTATTTAATTTTTTTATGTTCGGCATGTATAATTTTGCGATTTTCAAGTCCTGTTGAAATATCGGTTTAGTCATCTGCAATCCTTCCAACACCTACCCTCACATAATGATGGAGGCCCTTTTCCGAGTCCTCACCATTTCTGAAAGACATGTGCTAATGATCCTGACAACCATTCGAACTCCTCTTGTTGTCCTCCACCCCAACTCCTCTAGATTGGAAGCTCCTCTGAGCAGGGCCCTCTACACCTCTAGTATCTGTTCCTATGTTTGTCTTAATATTGTCTCAATCCCATTGGCTATTGCAAAGCGCTTCAGAAACTGTTAGCGCCATATAAATGATAGGGATGTGCGTTTCGGGTTTCGGAATTTCGGAATTTTCACAAAATTTCCCGATTCGTGTTTTCGGATGCGGCCGAATTTCCGAAAATTTTTAGATCCGAAAATGTCAGATCCGAAACGTTTTCCGAGCCGAAACGAAATATTTTCGGATTTTTCGAATGGACTTGAAATGTGTCAAACGAGGAGAACAGACGTTCCGAAGAAACGAAAATTTTCCGAAAAACGAAAATTTCCCGAAAAACTAAAATTTTCTGAAAAACGAAAATTTTCGGAAAACGAAAATTTTTCGAAAAAACGAAAAGTCGATGCAAAAAGACACGAAAAATACGAAAAATGGTCGATATTCCGAAAAGTGTACAATTCCGAAAAACGAAAATTTCCGAAATCACGAAAAGTCGATACAAAAACCGAGCACAGTGACACGAAAATACGAAAAATGGTCGATATTCCGAAAAAAAAATGTACCCGAAAAACGAGCCGAATCGAAACCGAAATCGGTCGAAACGAGCCGAATCGAAAAGTTTAAAAATCCGAAAAATCGGACCGAATCGAACCGAAAAAAAAATCGGTGCACAAGCCTAATAAATGACAATAATAATGTTATCAATTACTGGAAATCTGCTTTAGAGATTGAATTCCGGGAAAACCGAGAAACCTACACTGAAACCCTCCTTTACGCAATGAATTTTCGTATGAGCACGCTCAGTAGCCAATCGATAGGATGGAGACATGATGTGATAATTAATATACCTTGCACCTTCCATAGGTTTTAACAATATCATGAAAATAATTAATAAATCATCAACATAAATGAAGTAAAAAACAACCAAAATGTTTATACTTAAATTATTTAAAACACAATGGGCCCTATTACATACTTAATGCCAATGTTAGCCCTCAGCTGTGTGAGCGTTAACGTTAGGTTAAGTGGTCCTAGAATGGGCCGACCACATTCCAAACGCTAACGGGATTAAAAAACAACATTAGTGATTCGGAGATTGTGCGGGTTTACTGTACTTTGCGCTCCCAATGCTTAACATGGGGAGCGCAAAGAGTTAATTAGCGTTAGGATTACAAAGTCCTAACGCTAATTACCTCCTGCTGCGGTTAACTGAAAAGTTACCCACAGCTAGGAGCTGGTGCCGTCACCAACTTCAAATGCCCCAAAAATCACATCCTCACCTCTCATCCTGCGTCGAATGGCGACTCGATCCGCTGCTTCTGGCCGTCGGGAGCAGAGTGAGACTGGGGGAAAAAGTCCCCAGTCTCCCTCCTCGATCACTCCGCCGACATGCAGGATCTTGCGAGAGGCAGGATCCTGCAGGTCATGTGACTGGCAGTGGAAGCCTCAATGGAGGCTCAATTCAGGCTGCTGAATCAGTAATTTGGAACTAAAAAGGGGACGCTAAGGAGAAATCTGCGGGTTTGGGTCGAAATCCATACAACCAGGTTCCCTAATGCCAAAATCCCAACAGCCATACAGTATTCCCTATGCAGACAACTCCCCGATGGCCAACTTCCCTACACAGACAACTCCCTGACGGCCAACTCCCAGCCATCCAAACTCCCAGCGGCTAACACTAACCCTACTCCCTAACCCCCTAAACCTAGCCCTAACCCCACTAGCCCTAACACTATCCCCCTAAACCTAGCCCTAACTCTAACCCCCCTAAATCTAGCCCTAACTCTAACCCCCCTAAATCTAGCCCTAACCCTAACCCCTCCAAACCTAGCCCTAACCCTAACCCCTCCAAACCTAGCCCTAATCCTAACTCCCTAAACCTAACCATAACCCCTAAACCTAACTCCCTAAGGGTTAGTGTGTTAGTAATAGGGTTAGCCGCTTGGATTTTAGATGCCTGGAAGTTGGCCGTGTAGGGAACTTGGTATGTCCGGCACTTGTTCTGTCTGGAAGTTGGCCGTGTAGGGAACTTGGTATGTCCGGCACTTGTTCTGTCTGGAAGTTGAGCGTCGGGATTTTGGCATTAGGGAACCTGGCTGTAGGGATTTTGTCTGGCACCCGAAATCTGCAGGCGCAGGTTTTCCTCCTTAGCGGCCCCTTTTTAGTGGCAGTAATGTAATACTGCCCAATGTATTGCATTCCGACATCAAGTTGTGGTATTGGCCGCAAATATACTTTTTTTTGGGCTTTTTACCAGCCTGCTTTAGATCAACACAGGATAACTTTTTTGGTTTTCGGGGATGGTTGGCTGAATCGATATTTCGAAGAAAATAAAAATATATTGGCTGCCACCCCCCCTTCATTTTTATTTTTTGATAAACCCACCAAAAGAATTAAATCCAGTCCTTGGTTGTAATTCGGAGGAGTTTCAGAAGAACCTATTCTTTGCTGCTCATTGTTAATGAATTAAATGGATTGATTCTCCTCCGTTTCCTACTGTGTTACAATGTTACTCCCTGAATGTAATCCAGAAAAAAGAAAAGCTGAAATAAAACCTCACAATCCATGGACAAAAAGAATCATCCGCGAGAACATAAGAGGCGACAATGCTCTACCAGAATATTTTCATTTTGTTTTTGTGTGTTTGGATTATAAAGATTCTTGTGTGGAAAATTAAAAACTTGTAACACTTGCAATCTGAGACTATCAGGGTTATTCAAAGAGAACCGAATGGATGCCGAATGGATGCCGAAAGGGAACCGAACACTGAAAATCTGCATTCGGTTACCATTCTTGGACATTAGGCTATCCAGAGAGCAGACAATTCGCGAAATGTTGACGAATTGCCTGCACATACGGTGCCTGTTCGATGGAAGTGAAATCCCCATAGCTTTGTCTATTCAGAGAACAAAAACCAGCAGTGAAAAGTTGCTGAATTGCCCTGCTGTTCGGTGTTTTCCTTCGACAGGTTTATTCAGGCGAACCCCATAGGCTTCAATGGTAAAAATATTCCCGTTTTAATTCAATATCTAATAAACCGTTTATTATAATATTATGCATTAAAAAGTCTCTTTATTTATAGATTTTTTATGATATTTTATCGTTTTTCTGGATTTTGTTGCCAAAAAATGTTTTCCGATATTTTTATTTTTTTTATTTTTTTTATTATTTTTTATTATTTATTTTTTAAAAAATGTTTTATTTTTTCTGTAACAGCCCTTTTTATTATCATTCCTTGGATCTCATATGTAAATTTCAGACATTTTCGATCAGTAGTTTCTTTGCAAACAGCGTTTCACTTTTCAAACATTCAAGCGTACTGTTTTTTTTTTTCTTTCACTCAATTCGTCTGCGGGGTCAGGTTTTTCCGGCGGCTGCGCTGCGTGTGATCGGCTCCTGCTCAGGTTTTTCGGGCGTTTTCGGCGGGCTTAATCCAGATGTTTTTGCGGGTTTTCGGTGTGCATTCCCTGGGTTTTGCGTTGAGTTTTCGGCGGGTTTGCGGTGACTTTTCCCTGCAATTCGGGGACCCTGTGGTGCTTGCTGAATACACGGCAGGGTCGCTGAAATGGGATCGCCAAATCGAACCAAATTGAGAAGAACGAAAAGTCAACGAACGTGCGGTGACTTTTCGATTCTCTTTGAATAACGCTGTATATATTATTTTAATAACCCATTAGCAAATAAATAAATAAATAATAACCCATTTAATAATTCATTATTATTTTTAAATTATAAAAGTATTTACATTTTTGAATATCATCGTAACAGCAATTTTATTCTGTTTTCCATATTTGAAAGAAATGTTATTCATTATAATAAAGTCACCACCTTGAGGCCGACTTTAAAAATGGGGGTGTTATTGTTAAATAGATTTGCTGGGTTAAAAAATACTATTTTACACCAAATACTTTAAATACTAAAGAATGCGCGAGTTATCGATGTCTATTCACAAAGCACTGAAATTGCGCCCAACATCGGCAGACTTTGGTGATTATATGTTGCCCAAAAACACAGCGAATTCGCTATTTAGCGTATGTTCACCATATTTTGCTGAAAACTGAGTCGCCGAAGCAGTTATAGGATACTGGCAAACAAATGATTTTTTTTTTTGGCGATTTATCAAGTGCTGGCAAATGGTGCCTGAAATTGCACCTATAACCGTATTAAAGTACGGTTATAATAAAAGTAGGGCTGCAACTAACGATTATTCCCATAATCGATTAGTTTGCCGATTATTATTTCGATTAATTGATTAATCGGATAAGAAAAAATTTGAAAAAAATTGTTTACATAAAAGGAATTTAATGTAAAAAATTAAATAAGCAATTAGCGACTTTCATACGTACACACGCAAATTGCGTATCTTGCGTACTTTTCACACAAGGTATGCGAGTGCTTGGTCACAGGGACGGGTTGATGCTGCATGCGCAGCTTAAGCCCATGTTTGCTTTCTCAAATGAGCGCAGCTAGGAGCACTTGGTCATAGGTGATGATGTCAGCCTGAAATCGGGGTTAATAAGATAAAGTGGTCAGGGTGTGTAGAGTGTCCCTTTTTAATAATTTCGTGAACAAACGGAGTAGGAGGAGGGATTGGAGGTGGAAGGTCAATGACTTTGCTCATGTGACTTGACCTGAGTGTGAGAGGGAGGGAGTGTGGACAAAAGACCGGATCGGAGTGTGGAAGTGAGTTTGGAGAAAGGGACCAGACTAAAGAGGTTGTGGCAGGGAGGGTGGGGTGGTGGCACAGGACTCCAGCTTCAAGGATAAAACGCAGGCATACATCTCCTTCACCCAGTGGCAGTATCCTATGTTTTGTGTTCTAGTTTTGCTACTGTTGTAAACGGAATAAAAGCAAACTGGTTGTGTCTGACGTAACCCTAGAACTAATTCATACCTAGTAAAGCAGCGTTGCGTCTTCTCCAATCAGCTCTGAAGCTGAGATTATTTACATTTAACTCCGTCTGACTGTAAACCGTGTGTGCTGTACACAGGACGATTAATCAACACCAATTAATCGATTAGTTGTTTCAGCCCTAAATAAAAGTATTAAAAACATGTCTAAATAATAAGAAAGGTTATATGAAAAAATAATACAAATATCTGTTTAAAAAAAATAAAGTCATTTAAAAGCAAAATATTTTTTAAAAAACTGTTTTAAAAATTAAAAAAATAAGAACGCTTTTTGATAAAAATGAAAATACATTTCTTTATTCATTTTTTTTAAACCTAATCGAACCGAGTTGGATTGAAACCTTGAAATTCAGCATTTCCTCACAATTTCGGTGTAATTCGGTATTCTGTGAGTAGAAGACATGGTAGTCTTCTGTAAAGACAATTTTGGTACTGCCAAATTGCAGCATATTGCAGTCTTTGTTTTATAAAGTGTTTTATAAGATGGTTTTGTTTGTAAGGCACAAGTTATCTAGTTACAGTTTATGTAGGTGGTAGTTTCCCGTTAATTCAAGATAAATATATAATTTTATTACAAATTTTCCCTAAAAGACAGCCTGCTCTACATACCCATATCGATGTATCCGTTATTATTTGGGTGTGGGTGGGTGTTGGGTTAAGTGAGGGATGCCAAAGGTTATATGATGTACAGGAACCTTGGAGTCCTTAGTTTTTTTTTAGGACTTGACCACTGGTTTCCTCACTTCTTATTAGAAAAAATCATGTAATTCCTGTGACACTGTGTAAATTTCGATGTTTATTATTATTTTTTTAATCATTTTATTTATATAAAAAAAACTCCACCTGATATCCTCTCATGCAAAATATGTTGGCACAATACAAATAATAATAATAATTAAAGTATGATAAAGGTAAACTGGAACAAATGTTGCTGTGTAGTGTAATTCTGGCTCGTCACTTCGCTCCGTAGCGTGCATTGTCTGTGTTTTCTCCGCTCATTGATTTTTAAAATTATCAGGGTTATTCAAAGAGAATCGAAAAGTCACACATATTCTGCAGCGCTTTATAAGTTCAGTGTACATTAGAATACCACACATAGATGATACGGCCTGATTCAGGGGTCCCTGTTCCCAAGGGAATTTACAATCTATGAGATGTACAAGTATTTTGTGAGGTAGGTGCATCCATATGGTTAGGTGTCTTGCCCAAGGACATTCGCTGGTGGCGTCTTCTGAGTGGAATCGAGTCGTCTTTCCATGATTGTAGAGCAGCGACCTGGTGGTGAGGTTGAACCCGCTTCTCGTAAAGTCGATTCTTCTCCACAGTTGTACTGGAGGGATGTGCTGAACGGGACCTTGACTTGCTTTTCCACGGTCGAAGGGTATAGATGTTACCACTGGACTTCACAGCCGATATTGTGTGGTAGGCAAGTGTGTACCGTTGGGTGTCTTACCCAAGGACACTTACTGCAGAGGTGCTCTGGCCGGCATCGAACCTGTGGCTCCACGGTTATAGAGCAGTGATGTTACCTCTGCTCCATCCAACCGGGATCCGTTATATATAAAGTTATCTTTTTGCTGGGAATTGCTATACTACTCTTACTGCAAGTTGCGCTTGTGGCTTGGGGTTTGCGTTTCCCTGCCAGTGGTTACTGTAAATTAATGTCTCCTACGCTTAGTATAGTAGACATTAATTGGTATCTCTGAATGGAAGCGCTGGCTACTCCAAGGTAGATAGTTTGCACTACCATCTGTGAGAGGGTATGTCACTGAGAAAAACTGTTTCCTCAAGGCCCTCTCCCCCCAAAGAAAAAATCCCATACTCCCCTTGCATCTCATGGTGGAGAGGGTGGTGCGATCCACCACTTCATCTCATCACAAGCAGAGTGAGACTAGAAAATGGTTCCTCCGCAGCGCTGCTCAATCTTGCGGGAGTGAACTCGAGCAGAGCTTGCGGCCGGGACACTCAAGGCTTCATGGTGTCCATGAGCCGACACTCACAGTGGAGTGCAGCACCGCTCACAGTACCAGGCAACCCTGCACTGCTTTCCAAAGCTACAGTAGCTAGGCCCTAACAAAGTGCATACCCCAGAATACAGGGGGAAAATGGAGACAGTAAGCAAAATCTGCAGATGCACATTTTCCTGCTTGCCATCTTTGTTTTACTGGCATCTGTGGAATAGAGCCCAGTCTTTTGTTCAGCCAAGGGCCTCCTTCAATTGCTGGATTTTAATTCCAATTGCATCAGTTGGGCCAATGTTTGGGTCAGTCGTCTAATTTCACCCAGGGTCCATTGTCCGCGAGCTTTACTATCCCTTTTATACACAATTTATTATGAAGCTCCCAAGAATAAGCTCCGCGTCCAAGCTGCAAAATAAAGCCATCGCTAAAGCGACATATGTATCCTTTGAAACAACCGCATTCTTTCTGTAGACGTTCCAAATAAGAACACCGAGCGCCGTTCCAATCCGGAATATTTGCATTGGAGACCTGGAAGGATGGCAGAACCAAATTAATATACCATTTTTATGTGCTATATGCCGTGCTATATTCCTCTTTAACTCTTTTTTTTTTTTCTGTAGTCTGGGATGAAGGCCAGTAATTTTTTTTTTCCTATTTTTTTTTTTTTTTTCTTACTTCATACAATTTCAGCAGTGAGGAGTTTGAAACCATCAATTTGTCTTTGTAAAGGACCGTCGGGCTATTAATCTTGTCTAATTATGCTTTAAAAAGAAAATGTGGATACAATAAATAATGCTGGAATAAACAAAAAGGAACACGCGCTTGCGGTTTTAACTTATATATTTTCATTATTTTCACCCAGGCACATTATTTCTTTTGATATATTATTTTTTTTTTTCCTTTTTATATCCCTGGAATCAAGTGGAGTACAGCTGCTGGCTGATTAATATTATACAAAAGGTGGCAGGATTTCATTAGTATGATGCATGTGATGTTCTAAGATCAGCTATGTGCCATAGTCGATGCTAGCTGGGTAGGTTTTGGTTGAAATTCACAATATCCAACAGGGGACCAATGCATCACCAAAATGTGTGCGAGTACCTAATGCTACCTATAGGTTTATATTTTAAGTGTGTGTGGGTGTATCAAAGATTTTCACTGGTAGCTTGGTGTGTCTGTGAATATGTCCGGGGCGGACTGACAAGACGTGTGGCTCACGAGCAATAGGAGATCATGTGGTCCCCCCTCCCATTGACAGCTCCACATTAGGGATGGGCTGCTGGTTCGAATTGGTTCGATGTTCGATTCGAAAATTCGCGAACTTTGAACTTTTCGGGATGTTTGCTGAAAGTTTGAATTTTTTTTTAAAAAAAAAAGCTTAAAAAAATGCTTAAAACATCCTAACAAAATCTAAAAATTGACTTTTCACTGCAGAATAAAATAATAATCAGTTTATTAGATATTGTATTAAAACGGGAATGTTTTTAACATTGAAGCCTATGGGATTCATAAACATTTCCCACACTTTGTTGTTCAAACATTTCCCACACCTTGTTGGACAAATATTTCCCACTCCTTGTTGGTCAAACATTTCCCACTCCTTGTTGCTCAAACATTTCCCACTCCTTGTTGCTCAAACATTTCCCACTCCTTGTTGCTCAAACATTTCCCACTCCTTGTTGCTCAAACATTTCCCACTCAGTGTTGGTCAAACATTTCCCATGGCTTCAAATCACGTTTAAAGATGAGCAAAGCGGTAAAAATGAGCTCAGCGCACAGCGCGAAATGGCTCAGCACTCAGCAGTGAAAGGGTTAAAAAGCTTTCTTTTTAAACTTTTTTTCATTGTTTCCTGTCCCCCAGGGCAGAACCCGGACCCCCATACACCTTTTATGGCCAATGTCTTGTATACATGCCCTCTTGGAGGGGACCTTATTTTTCGAACGTTCGAGCCCCATTGAGTTCGAATGCGAACTGAACACCGGAGTGTTCGGCCCATCACTACTCCACATGCAGGAGCTCATTGCAAGCATGGGGCCCCACCTAAGAGCGGCCAGCACTTAATGGTTTATTCAGAGAGAACCGAAATTTCAGTGCTCTCTCATTCAGTGCACTTCGGTGGGTTCCGTTCACTGACCCTGCGGTGAATTCAGGTGCTCCGAAGGGATCCGCCGAACGCTGCCATTCAACCTGCCGAACACCGCCACTGAACAGGCCACCGAACGCAGCTGCAAGCCACTGAAGGCTGTCGAACAGAATGCCAGACGCAGCCCGCCGAACTGGGGATAAAACCCCCCCCCACAATTTTATTAGACATTTAAAACCATGAAAATGCATGGAAATAATAGAAAAGGTCCTATAAAAAAAAAAGGTCTGTTACAGAATAAAAAAAAATCAATTTAAAGAAAAATCGGAATCAACATATCGCCGTAAAAAGTTCTTAATAAAAATAAACAAAAAGACTTTTTGCTGTAAATAAAAAGAATAAACTGCTGAATATAAAAATAATAAACTGTTTATTATTTATTTATTACATTGAATCCTATGGGATTCGCCTGTTTAAACCTGTTGAACTGAACCACCAAAAATCAGGGCATTTCGCCGACATTTCGATGCAGTTTGGAGTTCTCTGAATAGATTAACTATTACTTTTCTATGGGGCAATTTCACTGTCGCTGAATTGCGACGAACTGCACCGTATTTCTGTCAATTAGCCAGTATTTGGCAAGTTGACAGTTTAGTGAATAGTCAAACTGACACGAAGTTGCACTGTATGATTAAATTCACCGTTCGGTGCAATTCGGTGGCAAGTTCACTCCTTACTGAATAACCCCTTTAATGCAACGTCGTTGGAGCCATGGCAAACTTGATAAAGAAAACCAGAGCATCAGGAGAAACTTCATCGATGAAACTTCTCCTGCTGTTCTTTGAATTTTCTTCTTTGATTCGCCGAAGTTTATCACAGTTGCAACATTGTGAAAAACAAATAAATAACAATTGAAATTCATTTCGGTTGGGTGGAGTCAGTAGCGTCACGGGGGGCGGGGTGTGGCTTTCACCAGGTGACACCACCCCCTAGGGTGAAACCCTAAAAAAAAAAATATATATATATATATATATTTTTTAACACAAAAATATTTTGCCAGGAAGGATACATTGAGATTTCTCTTATTTTCAAATATGTCCTGGGTGGGCAAGGCCTAGGTTGCCACTTTCCAGGGGGCGGCAAAAAAAACACCACTAAAGAGGATATTCAAAGAGCAACGAAATGACGCAGCCATTTCAGTGTTCTGTTGTTCCGTGCACTTTGTGCAATCAACTTTCCCCGGTGAATTCACCGCAGGATCCCTGAAGTGCAGGGAATCAGCCACCGAATTCTGCCGCAAATCCGTCGCCCACTGTTTTAAAAAAAGCTACTGAATGAAAATGTCTGGAATTAACATATAAGGTCCTATGAATGATAATAAAAAGGTCTGTTACAGAAAAAAGATAAACCGCTATTAGAAAAAAAAATTGCTTTTTTTTTTTTTTTTTGAAAAATGCCTAAAAGATACAAAAAAAAATCAATAAATAAGAGACTTTTTACTACAGATTAAAGGAATAACAGTTTATTGGATAAAAATGGGAATATTTTTAACATTGAAAGCTATGGTGTTTGCCTGAATAAACCTGCCGAATGAAAAAGGGCTGTTACAGAAAAAACGATTAAAAAAATAAACGAAAAAAAGTTTGCAAAAAAATCCCGAAAAATGCCTAAAAGATCCTAAAAAATCTAAAAATAAATAGACTTTCAACTGAAGAATATAATAATAAATGGTTTATTAGATATTGGATTAAAACGGGAATATTTTAAACATTGAAGGATTCCCCTGAATAAACCTGTCGAATGAGACCACCAAACAGCAGGGCAATTCGGCAACTTTTCACTGCTGGTTTTTGTTCTCTGAATAGAAGCATTGCTTCTCTATGGGGATTTCACTGCCCTCGAATGGGCACCGTATGCGCAGGCAATTCGCCAACATTTGGCGAACTGCCTGCTCTCTGAATAGCCAAATGGCCAGGAATGGTAACCGTACCCTGAATTTCACTGTTCGGTTACCTTTCGGCCACAATTCGGATCTCTTTGAATAACCCTGATAGTCTTTTTTTTGGGGGGGGACTTATATCAGGGGTCAGATATCAGAGGTCAGATATCAGGGGTCTGTCTGTGTATAAGAGCAAAAAAAAGCAATACATTTTTCAGCAATGAGCGATAATAAATGTACCAAAAATGTTGTTTGAAATTATTCTTTTAAACAGGATATTATGTCTCTGGTCTCAATTAAGTTTTTACATATGAAAACGTCACTGGCCACATCTTCAGCAACATTCCCGAAAATGCAAGTGCCCCCCACCTCCTACTATTGACTTTTGGCTAGGACCATGGGTCTTTAAAGTCAATGCATTTATGACGTAAACGTTACGTCGTTGGTCCTTAAGGGGTTAAACCATTGAGAAACGTATGGGCCATACTCCAGGTTGACCAATATTCTGGAGCGTAAAATAATATATTATTGGGGTTAAAAAAATCCTGTGAATACCTTTTTATATTTCCCGGCGATACATATTAAGCCAGTTAAGTTATTTCGTAGCAACGCTATGATTAATCTATACAATTCTTAATATATAAAGGTATAAATAAATGGTCTGACTGTTAAAAAATAATCCTGGTAGTGATGTTGTAAAATAATCTTGCATTGAATGGGTTAAACAATGCTTTATAACCCTCGTTAAGTGTATCCATTGGAAGTTATTTATTAGCGCCTTAAAGAGAACATTGTATGTCAGCGTTTTTTCGTGCGTTTCCGAGAGGAAGCCGCGAAACTCAGTATTCCGTCTTAGTAGGACAATAGTATATAATTAACTGGAAATGCAGTTTGTAAGATCTCATGCGTGGAGGTGGAATCAATTTTAGAACATAATGCTGTGGTGTTGAGGAAGGTGTATATTGATCCTCTTGGATGGTTAGTGTGTTTTATATTGTAGCACTCGGAAATAAAACTGAAATGGCCTGACAGGCTGAGATCAGGCAGAAGTAATGTTCTTCTCTCTACAGTGCGGGCTGTTTCCAACTTTTATTAGTCAACACGTTTATTTTCTGCTATCCGTCTTCGGGTCATAATAAGCGCAGATCGCAAGCAACAACTTTTAAATGGCTAAATGGATATATTTATGTTATTAAAATATGTTAAGCGTGTGTGTGCGTGTTTGTGCGTGTGATTAGGGATGTGCATGGCTGAACAATTTGTTTCGTTACGTTTTTAAATCATTTCGTTTTCGGAATTTCGTAACTAATTTTGTTTCGGATTTAGTTTCGTTTAGTTTTGGATCGATTTGAAATTTCGAATCGATTCGAATTTCATATATCGATTCGATAGCTGATATCAATTCAAATTTCGGATCACTAAATAAAATCCCCAATTAATCAAATTTTGCTGTTAAAAGAAAAGCTAGGGTTACATTTTAAGCTGTGTCACAGATTTACAGGGTTATCCAAAGAGATTCGAATTGCTTGAGAAAGGTAACCGAACGCTGATTTTCAGCGTTCGGTTACCTTTCCTGGCCATTCGGCTATCCAGAGAGCAGGCAATTCGCCAAATCCTGACGAATTGCCTGCACATACGGTGCCTGTTCGGTGCCTGTTCGAGGGCAGTGAAATCCCCATGAAAAAGCACTGCTTCGGCTATTCAGAGAACACAAACCAGCAGTGAAAGGTTCCCCTAATGCCCTGCCATTCGGTGGTTTAATTCGGCAAATTTATTCAGGAGAATCCCATAGGCTTCAATGTTAAAAATATTCCTGTTTTAATTCAATATCTAATAAACCGTTCATTATAAAATTCTGCAGCAAAAAGTCTCTTTATTTATAGATTTTTTAGGATACTTTAAGCATTTTTCTGAACTTTTTAAAAAAAAATTAAAAGTCCGATTTTTTTTTTTTTTTTTTTTCAGGTTACTTATTTTTTTTGTAACAGCCCTCTTTATTATCATTCCCTGGACCTCCTGTGAAAATTTCAGACATTTTCGCTCAGTAGTTTCTTTGCAAACAGCGTTTCATTTTCCCAGATTCATACAAATGGTTTTTCTAATTTATTCACTGCCTCCTCTAACGTCACAGCTGCTTCGGTTCTGTGTGATTCGGCTCTGTTCGGCTCCTGTTCGGCTTTTTCGAAGGTTAATCCAGATGTTTTTTGCTTGTTTTCAGCGTGCATTCGGTGAGTTTTCGTCGGGTTTGCGGCAGCTTTTCCCTGCAATTCGGGGACCCTGTGCTGTTTGCTGAATACACCGCAGGGTCACCAAAATGCAATCGGCAAAAGGAACCGAATTGAAGAGAACGAAAAGTCACCGAACATGCGGTGACTTTTCGAATCTCTTTGGATAACCCTGTTAGTATTTGAGTCAAATTAAACAGTGAAATAAAATTAATTTGTTTCATTAAGTCCTTTGCTGACTATTACTTGTATTGTAAGTTAAGATCGATTCGATAGTTGATATCAATTTGATAATTCATTTCAGATTCGATATTTGATATCAGCTATTCAATTTTTTTTTATGATGATGACACAGTGTAAAACGAAATAAATTCGTTATATACCGTTTCGTTTCGAATTCGTATCGTATCGATTCTTTATTCGGAAGTACTTCTAAATCAGAATTATCAAATTTCGTTCCAAATTCCGAATTTTTCCGAAATGAATGCACATCTCTAATATGTATGTATGTATGTATGTATGTATGTATGTAATACAACAATCTGGAAAAGAGCACACCAATGAACACGCTATAAAGACAACACCAACAGCTGGTGGAGATTAAGGGCCGTGTCAGACGAACGCAGTGATCACGTCCGTGTTGCCACAGAGTTTAACGTCCGTTGTAGCATAGAATCGTGAGCAATAGAGACTCACACCCTAATTGCGTCTGCACCGAACTGCGCACGCACAACACACGTGGCATGGGACGCAATTTAGGCAAGAACGTAAAATCGCTAGAACGGACGCACAGAGTGCCCCACGTCCGCGTAGCGTTGTGTGTGTGTGTGATGGAACGAAGTCAGACGCAGCGCATTTGCGACATCCAGCACCTTGACGCACAAAATGGCTTTTCATATGATGTATCAATTTCTATCATTTTACATCTTAATTTTGTTTCCCATAGTTCCCTTTTTTTCCTATATCCATCAAGAAAAAAGGACCGTGTGGTGTCTACAGTATCTTCCGTCAGTACGTCTGTCCGTTTGGGCACGCACGCACAGTGCGCTCAGAATGTGCTCGTCTGTCATTATCCTTAGTTCACAATGCATGGCCATGGATTGCTTAAGCCTGCCAACAAATGTCAATGTACTCCACCTTCAGCAGGTCCTATCCTTCTCACCTGTTGACTGCTCTTATGGGATTGAGTCCTATCTGGAGCTGCTTGCAGTTCAAGGTCAAGTAGATCCTGCAGGTGGAGCCACTGTGACAGGGAGGGGTGCTTACCCAAGGGGTGTTGGCCCTTAAACTACATAATACATGGGTAGAGGCTGGCGAATTGACAGCGAAATACGGTGCAGTTTGCCGCAGATTGCCGATGTTCGCTGTCAGCAATATTGTCTCATAGAGAAGTAATGGTTAATCTATTCACAGAACATTGAACTGCTCCGAAATGTCAATGAAATGCCCTGATTTTCAGTGATTCAGTTCGACAGGTTTAAACAGGCGAATCCCATAGGATTCAATGTTAAAAAAATATTATTTTTACTTTTTGTTTATTCTTTTCATTTTCAGCAAACCATTTTCTTTCCCTTTTATTTTAATTGTTTGGAGCATCTTTATACAGTTACAGGATAAAGCACTAACAAGTTCCGTAGCGCTGTACAATGGTTGAGAGAGAATAACAAATATACATACAAGTTAAACTCACACAACATTTGGAGAAAGTACCCTGCTCGAGAGCTTACAATCTAAGAGGAGATTTTTCATTCCCAATTTCTTTTACAAAAAGTTTTTTTCTATTATTTTTACAGGACCTTTTTATTTTTTAAGAATTATAAGACACATATTAATGCACTTTTATTGGTTTAAACATCTATTAGAAGAATAGCAGAGTTCTGTTTTGTTTGCTTTTCTTTTCTTTCTGCAGTCTGTGGCAAGTCCATGTTCGGCGCACTTTGGGGGCCCTGCCTGTGGTGAATAGTGAACTCATCACCAGGTCGGCGAAATGGAAATCGCCAATGCACGCCGAATGCGAAAGCAATTTCACTGAAATTTCAGTGCTTTCTCAATAACCCCTCAAGACCCGAAACTAGATTTTTTAAAAATAATTAATTAGCGTTACTGACAGTTGGTTACAAACAATAATATTAAATATTTGCGTTACGGGTAAAGCCCGAAGTGCAGTTAATCTTAAAATTACCCGGGTAATCCTGGCATTACCCAAAACCGCTGGGTTCATCCTCCTCCACCCCTACCAACCTGTTTCTTTGTGCCACTAATACTAATGCCTTTATAATAATTATTTATGATAATCCAGCAAAAATGTTTTCACCAAAGAGTAATAAATATAAACATAGTAATCTACTGCAAGTGTATTATTATTATTATTATTATTATTAATTATACAATGACAATAGGAATAATCTATAGAATCAGGTTTGTGATTGAGACTTGGACAGCTTCTAAAATAAGGAATCAAAAAGTAAATTCAAACACCGTGCTGCTGTGGTAAGAGAGGAGTAATATGCAGCGCTTTAGAGTATCGTCTGATGGGTGCAAATTATAAATAAGGCCACAGATGAGTGGATTAGAACAAGCTGCAGCGTAGAAGATAAGCGAGTCTATTAGAAGTATTCTTTGTACACATCAACCAAGGAAAATGTCATTGAGGTTCCGTTGCTTACTTTCGAACATGCTAATTAAGATGATGGAGATCATGATAGCAACAAAAAATAATATTCACAAAGCTTTATTTTAAATCAACAAAGATTATTTTTTATTAATAAATTCTAAATGTGTTTTCATTGTGCGCCTAAAATGCAGATTTTTCTTCTTTTTTTATTTAGCAATCTGAAAAGGTTATGCTCTGAGCTCGTGTGTCCTATCTCGCCCCCATTCAGACCGTAAACACCCCCAAATACGAGGTGGTGAAATAGGTATACTTTGGGCACGCGCAAAAACGCATTAATGCGAGGGGAAAAACCCTTTGCGCTGAACGTCGTATTACGACGTTCGCACATAAAATGCGCGTTAACGTCTAACGCGAGTGACCCTGCGCGAACCCTTTGCGAGCGCAATTTAGTGCGCGCATTCTATACTTAACATTGTGAGCGCAAATGCGTTTGTGCGCTGGTGCGCGCATGGTGTTACAATCTTAGCGCAAAATTTAACGGACATCGTTTGCGCGCATAATTTTAGCGTCTTTGAAAAGCTGGTGGTAACGGCAAATTGTAACAACCTGACCGTACCAAACTGCGGATTCACAACGGAGAACGTCAATGCGCACGCTTTTTTTTTTACTAGATCCGTCAAAAATGACGCCCACTACCTTGACTTCCGTCAGAACGTACGTCTGTTGTGCGCAGTCCGCACAAAATGACGGACTCGCATTAAAAATTACATTGCGCTCACTGATTTCTGCATTTTTGCGTGTCGGTTTTACGAGCGCAATTTTATTTATTTATTTATAAAGGATTTTACCAGGAAGGATACATTGAGATTTCTCTCGTTTTCAAGTATGTCCTGGGTTCAAGAATTTCCTGACGGATGAAAAAATGCACGAGGAATGTAATTCCAGCGGTGATTTTTGTGCGTTAACGTTTAACGCTTCGCGCAAAAGAACACGCGTTTAGCGTGCGTTTTTGCGTTAAGAATGTAATAGAGCCCTTTGTGCTTTAAAGGGAGGCCTGGCTTGAGGGTTGAACATTTTTGGACATTTGTGTGTATTGAGTGGTGTTGATGCAGTTTATTTTAAAATAAAGCTGATACACTCGTTCACACGACACGTTTCGATGACATCCCTACGAACTTTGGATATTGCCAAAGAGGGACACTTTATATTCCTGCTGAAATCCTGCCCCAACTCAACCGGTCGCTCTCTCTGCCCTTACTCTAAGGCTAGGGTCAGACTGAGGCAGTGCGAACGCGCGTGCAGCCGCACTTAATCACGGCCGCACTAGCAGCAGATGCCGGGCAATGACGGCCAATATACGAAGTACGGTCGCACAAAAGTCCGGCTGCACAACGCAAGTGGAAAACGAACGCATTTTTTCGAGAACGTGAAACCGCAGGTACTGACGTACAGAGTGCGCTGTGTCCGCTAGCGGCGTGTGTGCGTGATTAGGAGACGTCAGACGCTGCTAATGTCCGGCCAACATAACGTCCAGACACAAAAAGAGTTTTATTGATGATCCGTACAAAATCACGGACGAAAATACGCATAGTATGACCGCTATCACGTATTCTGTGAAAAAATGCGTCCATTCGTTCGAACGCACTTTTTCACAGACAACATAAAAATGCGTCTGACCCTAGCCTTACTCGCCATGACATGACCCTTTACGTCGGGGGTGGGAGCTCATCCGTGGCCCTCCAGATGCTTTGATATTACGTCTCC
The DNA here is from genome assembly GCA_009667805.1 of Leptobrachium leishanense. Classification (NCBI taxonomy): domain Eukaryota; kingdom Metazoa; phylum Chordata; class Amphibia; order Anura; family Megophryidae; genus Leptobrachium; species Leptobrachium leishanense. Next base: position 314,513,342 of record CM019067.1, read on the forward strand.
CATTATACTCAGTCACACATTAGGTCAACAGAGCACTGTGGGAAATGCAGTTCCACAATCTCTGGAGGTGCAATGTTGAGGTCCCGCACTTTACACAGGTTTATTTGCAGAACCACTTCAATCCCTGTCAGAAAGAATCGACATTATTGCTGTTAGTCCAGATTTCACCAAATCACATGCAAATTCTCATGGATTCGCGTCGTCACACACACACGGATTAACATGCATGCACAAACACAGATTCACGCGCATGCATGCACACGGATTTGTGTGCAAGCAATGGATTCATATGCATGCACGGATTTTCATGCACAGATTCACACCCATGTAGGCACACACGAATTCACATTCATGAATGTACACAGATTCACACGCATGCACACAGTCACACTCATGCATGCATATGCAAAGATTCACATGCATGTGTGTACACAGATTCTCATGCATACACCCACAAGCAGATTTGTGAGCATGCACACAGCTTCGCATATATTCATGCACACAGATTCTGACGCATGCACACAGATTCACACATATTCATGCAGACAGATTCTGATACATGCGCACAGATTCTGATACATGCACACAGATTTGCACATATTCCTGCACACAGATTCTGGTGCCTGCACACAGATTCGCACATTCATGCAAACAGATTCTGGTGCATGGACATAGATTCATACATTCATTCACACAGATTCACACATATTCATGCACGCAGATTCTGAGGCATGCACACAGATTCGCACATATTCATGCAGACAGATTCTGATACATGCGCACAGATTCGCACATATTCATGCACACAGATTTTGATGCATGTACACAGACACACACATTTTCATGCACACAGATTCTGGTGCATGCACACAGATTCGCACATTCATGCAAACAGATTCTGATGCATGGACATAGATTCATATATTTATTCACACAGATTCACACATATTCATGCACACAGATTCTGATGTATGGACACAGATTCACACATTTTCATGCACGCAGATTCTGATGCATGGACATAGAGACATACATTCATGGACACAGATTCTGATGCATGCACACAAATTCATGCACACGGATTCTGATGCATGCACACAGATTCACACATTTTCATGCACACATATTTTGATGCATGCACACAGGGAGAAAGAGCTGGAGGAAGCAAGAAAAGGGAGAGAGAGTAGGTAAGGAAAGAGGGAGAAATAGAGAATTAGAACGCACGAAACGTGTGCGAAAGAGAGCAAAATGAGGAAGCGGGGGGAAGAGCGAGAGAGTGTGAAAGGTGGAGAAAGAGTGAAGGAAAGAGAAAGGAAGAGTGAAAAACTGTGAAAGAGAAAACAATGGAGAAATGATATGTTGAGGGAGAAAGCCAGCGAGGGCGAGCGAGAAAGAGTGAAGGGAGATAAACAGAGCATTAGGCAGAGATGGTGAGAAAGTGTTTGAACGACCAGTATTTAATGTGAAATTTATTTCCAATAGTGTGAAGATGCTTTTGTACAAAAACATATGCAGCATCATCATTTCGGACGAATAAAAAACATTTAACGTTTACATTATCAGCAAAATAAAAAAAGGGTGAAATTGAAAGGTTTTCATTTTTTTCCCCATAAATGTCTCCTGAGCGCTAATGAATTGAGAAACCCGGATCATTATTCTCTCGCATTTGCATTTTTATGACCCTTCAATTGGTAAATGATTAAAAACAACTAATGTTCTCCACTGATTTACGTCGTCATCTATGGTCCTCGGTGGGATTCTCCTCTGCAACGTTAAACTTTCAGATGTGCATTTTTCCTTATTTATTTATTTATTTTAAACTGCACTCAAATACGAGATGTATATAGAGCTACACTTGTTATTAATGAGGTAATAAACAGAAGTGGCCCTCGGGCAGTACTCACCTTTGTATACTTTTGTATTATTATAATTGAACTCATTGACTTCTTGTTCCTCGGTGTGGACAGGAAGATTGATGACTTTGCCATTGCAGAAAGTCATTTTTTTTTTCCCCCCATTAAATGTTGCGTATGAAAAATAACACCGCCGAAAAAAAAAAAAAGCCAATCATGAGCTTCATGGGTAAGAATATTTGATAAAGAAGCGTTAGCAGCTTTAGGCCTCATTCACACACGCCAAATTATTAAATTGAATATTGCGTATACACGCGCATATGCGCGCCCATTCACACGTAACATTTTTCTCTTTTTATTATTTTTTTAACCTCCCTGGCGTTACGATTGGCCCCCTGGTGGTAATTGAGTGTGGCTCGGGGTTAACTTTCAGTGCTGAAAGCGGTAACCCCGAGCCACACTCAGGCTGCATACATTACCTGTCCCTGCTCTCCCTCGCTGATCCCTGCTGTCACCTCCAGCCGATCGTGGCATCATACTTCCTGGTTCCTTTCTCGCGAGAAGGGAACCAGGAAGCAAAACGCTGCGATCGCCGGAGGAGAATGCAGTCGCAGAGTTCAGCGAGGGAGAGTAGGGACAGGTAATGTATGCTGCCCGAGTGTGGCTCGGGGTTACCGCTTTCAGCACTGAAAGTTAACCCCGAGCCACACTCGGGAATACCGTCAGGGGGTTAAGGCTAGCATTGTCATGCCTCAGCCCTGGGAACCTGCTATGACCAGTCTGGCTTTCCATTCTCTGCCTGTCTGTATCACTCAAGGGTTAATTCCTGCCCTGATCTGGTGTGTGGTGTGCATAAAACCTGGACACACCTTTCTCTCAGGGCTCTTTCATTTTGAGTTCCCTGCCCTTTACTTGTTGAGGAGTTGTGAGCCGCCTCTCCCTGAGTCTGTCTATTCCCAACATTCCTCTGTACTGTTATTGCTATTCTAAGTGTTCCTTATTCATCTGCCTGCGTTACATCAAAACCTTTTGCGAAGAGCTCCTGGTTCCAGGCCTGTGGATCTTGTCAGCAGTGGAGACTGCATAGCCCACTATCCCTGGCGTATTCAGACTACTCCTGCGGCTATCTGTGTTCAAGGTACCTTTTGTGAAGAGCTCCTGGTTCAGCCCTGTGGATCTTGTCAGCAGTGGACACTGCCTAGCCCACTATCCCTGGCGTATCCAGACTACACCTGTGGCTATCTGTGTTCAAAGTACCTTTTGTGAAGAGCTCCTGGTTCCTACTTGGGGAACACTACCTAGCCCACTATCCCTGGTACAGCAGAAGAGACTACCTTTGTGAAGAAGGACTTGTCTATTTGTTTTCAGTATTCTGCAAGTGTATATAAGACTGTTGCTGTGTGCTTACCTTGAGAATACACCTATATACTTACTGCTTCCTGAGTCTGCCTGATTTGCTCTCCCCCAGCGTCTGGGAAAATAAACATAAGGCCACGCCATCACTCCATCCTGGCGCGAGCCTGACAAGTGTCAGACGAACACAGTCATCGTGTCCATGTCACCACACAGTTTAACGTCCGTCGTAGCATTGATTTGTGATCAATAGAGACCAACACACAAAGTACGTGTGTGCCGAAGTGCGCACGCACCGCGTAGTGGCCTGTGTGCGTGATGACGCGATGTCAGACGCAGCGCATTTGCGCCATCCATCATGTTGACGGTCAGAGTTTTTTGTTTTTTTTGGTCTGGCTGACTGTACCTGTATTTTAATTTTAATTAATTTTGCTTCTCATATTTCCCTTTTTTTTTCTACATCCGTTAAGAAACCAGGACAGTGTGGTGTCTACAGTATCTTCTGTCAGTACTTACGTTCGTTATGCACTCACGCAGAGTGCGCTCAGACTGCGTTCGCCTGACATTAGCCTTAACTGAAAACGTATACGCGTACAAAATGCAAAAATACGCTGCCTGGACGCGTTTCGGTTCCATTCTGTTTTTGTGCATGTTTACGCTATGCAAATATACGGCTACATACACGGCTATGTGTATGGAGCCATTTATTTGCATACTAGTTGTAAAGCCTGCCCAGAGGGCAGTCTATTGTGGATATACTGCCCCTGCTCATGGATATACTGCCCCAGCTCGTGGATACTGCCCCAGCACGTGGATACTGCCCCCGCACGTGGATACTGCCCCCGCACGTGGATACTGCCCCAGCCTGCCCAGAGGGCAGTCTATTGTGGGTATACTGCCCCAGCTCGTGGATACTGCCCCAGCACGTGGATATTGCCCCAGCATGTGGATACTGCCCCAGCACATGGATATTTGCCCCCAGCACATGGATTTGCCCAGCTCATGGATTTGCCCAGCACATGGATTTGCCCCAGCTCATGGATTTGCCCCCAGCTCATGGATTTGCCCCCAGCTCATGGAGTTGCCCAGCTCATGGATTTGCCCAGCACATGGATTTGCCCCAGCTCATGGATTTGCCCCCAGCTCATGGATTTGCCCCCCAGCTCATGGATTTGCCCAGCACATGGATTTGCCCCAGCTCATGGATTTGCCCCAGCTCATGGATTTGCCCAGCACATGGATTTGCCCCCAGCTCATGGATTTGCCCAGCACATGGATTTGCCCCCAGCTCATGGAGTTGCCCAGCTCATGGATTTGCCCAGCACATGGATTTGCCCCCAGCTCATGGAGTTGCCCAGCTCATGGAGTTGCCCAGCTCATGGATTTGCCCAGCACATGGATTTGCCCCCAGCTCATGGAGTTGCCCAGCTCATGGATTTGCCCCAGCTCGTGGATTTGCCCAGCTCGTGGATTTGCCCCCAGGTCGTGGATATGGTCCCCCAGCTCGTGGATATGGACCCCCCCAGCTCGTGGATATTGACCCCCCACCCCCCACCAGCGCTCATACTTACCTGTCGAGCGGCGCCAGGGAAGTGAAGATTTCCCCGCTTCCGGTCTTTGAAGGACCCAAGCCGCGGTCACGTGACCGGGGCTTGGGTCCTTCAAAGCGGAAGCGAGGGAACTTTCCCTCCGCCGCTCGGGGGTAGGATGCGCGCGGCAGCCGGGTAGAGGCTGCGCCTCTACCCGGCTGCCGCGCGCATCCTACCCCTGAGCGGCGGAGGGAACTTTCCCTTCGCCGCTCGGGGGACCCGTTAGATGCACACAGCAGCCGGGTAGAGGCTGCGCTCGCAGCCTCTACCCGGCTGCCGCGCGCATCCAACCCCCCGAGCGGCGGAGGAAACTTTCCCTTCGCCGCTCTGGGTTGGATGCGCGCGGCAGCCGGGTAGAGGCTGCGAGCGCAGCCTCTACCCGGCTGCTGTGTGCATGTGTAACCGCCGCGGCGAGCCGGCAGCCGGCTCGTGCCGCGGCGGTTGCATGCGCGCGCAACCAACCGCCGCTGGTTGCGCGCGCATGCGCAGTAAGGCTTTGGCGACGGACAGCCAAAGCCTTACTCTTTTATTATATAGATGTTGCATAAAGTTCAATACGCACGTACGCACGTACGTGTGTATCAGTGTGAATGAGGCCTTAAGGATGTAGAGTAAAGCAGCTGCTCAAAAGAGTGTTTTTTTTTATTACATGTGTAGCGCTCACTCCCGGAGGAGCCGCTAAAAATGAACCACGGGTCAGTCTCCCCGCACTAGGGAACAAATACACTCCAACACCGCTGTGAGTTTTTATCATTTAAATAGTTTACTAAAATAGTAAGCAGACGTTGAGACACGGTATTCACAGATATTATTACAGTACTTTCGTATCGCGGTAAAAGCGCGTAGCGGGAAAGAAACGAAACACGAGGCTTCGTATTTCGGAAAAAATATATTCACAACTGAACAGAAAAGAAATGCAATTGCACGAAATTCGAAAAAGGGACACGTAGCGAAACCCAAAAATACAATCTCTTCGTATTACGGTAAACGCGCAGCGGAAAAGAGAAAAATATTATTCGGAACGTATCTTTAACCCCTGTTCCGAATCGTAACAGAATGAGTCCTGCACAGGTTAAGTCCCGGAATGTAAAAGGTGTGTATGTGTGTGTGGTACCCGGGTACTGTTCAACTGGCCAGTGAATTTACTTAAGGAATGTCTTCGACTAGTCAAGTTGGGGCCCTGTGGACTTTAAAGAGAAAACAGCAGCGTGTTCTTTATTTACAAACAGCCTTGGAGGCCTCTCACCCATCCACCGGTTGCTTTAGGCTCCGCTGACCCAGGACGTCTCTCCGCTCGATATTGACTGGGGATACTTGCGGCCGGATCCGTTGTCTGACTTTCCGTAGCTTGTCCACGACTTGTCCAGCTCACCGCCTGCTTTCCGTATCCGATCAACTCGCGGTAACTCCTCACTCGAGGTCTTCGGATTGTTCGATCTGCAGCAATCTCTGGAACTTGGAGGTCTCCTTCACTTGTGCTGGATGACCCGATAAAGAAACTGGCAGGTCTCACTCGCGCTCTGGCCTAGGCCCTCTCGCGATGTCTGGCACTGCGTCTGCTCTCTCTCGTTCCCTGGCGCGCTCTGGCGCGTTCTCCATGAGGTTCGGGATGTAAGCGTCCTGTGTCCCACCCACTTCCTGTCTCTTTGCAAAGCACGCCGGGAAATGTAGTCCTAATGTCCAGTGTCTCTAATCGCGATTGTCTCCATCTTGTGGCCAAAAATAGGTACTGCCAGCAGCAAGATTTTAACACAGCGCTACACATGTACAACATTGTAAGAGTCCAGGTACCAGGTGACATAGGTATCATATCCACCTGAGCTATAAAAGCATTAAATCATGGAAGCTGTTGAGAAATCTGATCATTTTAAAGAAGTTTTTTAATTCACTTCTAAACTAAAAATCCACATAAATATATATTTGGGGTGGTGGGGGAAATTTTGGGTTGGGAGGGTGCGGTTCCAAAGGGCATTAAAATATATTCTATTAAAAATAGCAGCATGTGCCCAATTATTTAAGGGCAAAAAAGGGTGGGCTCTGACGGCCACTGCCCAATAATTTTGTATTTTTTTTAATTACTATTTTAGGTGATTTTACTCGCATTCTGGCGTTGCTCCTCCTCTTTGGCTCAAGAACTGCCGAACCAGGAGGTTCCTGCCCATATCTAACGCAATTTGAGTTCCTCCTACGCCACTTGTGTAGTGTAGGAACAGCAAATTGCGCACCACTACGGACTTGTGCACTTTGGGCCCTACATTCCTAATGTAAAAACGCTCGCGCAGCGCAGGATTTTTTGCGCACAGCATTAACGCGTGAAAATTTACGGTGGTATTACAATCCTCGCGCATTTTTTCATCCGTCAAAAGATAACGTTTGTAAAACCGACGTGCAAAATGCGCGCAAAGTAGCGTTTTTGACGCGTCATTTTTTGACACGCGTCCGTCATTGTTTTACGGACGTAAAAATGAGTCCATCATTTTTTGACACGAGTCCGTCATTTTTGTGCGGACTGCGCACAACAGATGTACGTTTTGACGGAAGACAAGGTAGTGGCCGTCATTTTTGACAGATCTAGTAAAAAGAAGTGCGCATCGACGTTCTCCGTTGTGAATCCGCAGTTTGGTACGGTCAGGTTGTTACAATTTGCCATTACCACCAGCTTTTCAAAGACGTTAAAATAATGCGCACAAACGTTGTACGTAAAATTTTGCGCGAAGATTGTGATACCATGCGCGCACCAGCGCACAAACGCATTTGCACTCATAATGTTAAGTATAGGACGCGCACAGTTCATCAGGCTCGCGCAGGCCCATCCGCGTTAAACGTTAACGTGCATTTTTTGCGCGAACGTTTCTAATACGACGTTCAGCGCAAAGGGTTTTGCCCTTTGCGTTAATGCATTTTTGCGCACGCGAAAAATTGTGCACGAAGAATGTAATAGGGCCCTATATGTAGGGACGTTCTATAGCGCCTGCTTAGTGCGATGGTTCACCATCTACTGGCCAAATATTTTAGTACAGTAAATAAAATTATTGGGAGTATTTTTAAATGTCTTTAAAGTGTATAATTATAGTAATTTAAAAAAAAAAAAACTGTTTCCTGACAATGTTTTTTTTGGAAAATCACTTGGTAGTGAAAGGTTTAAAATAAAGTGTAAACTCCAAATGCACAATATAACATTTTGTAAAGATAATTGGTTTTTACATGGTTTTATTCACTCGCAGACTGAGACTATAGGATTTGGCATGCAGCATAATAAACTGAGATGTGCCTAGATTATGCAAGCTAGCATTTTTAAAATCTAAATTTGGATTTTCAAATATCTATTGCATAAATATAATCTCGTTTTAAATTTTCAGTTGTCGCAAGCTATAACTTTTTATATTGTACGCTGAACGTTGGATTTAATCACATTAAATAGAGCTGTGTATAATGTGGTCATTTTTAAAGGTGTATGAGTGTGTGTTTGTGTGTATGTGTAAACTGGCCCAGGATACAAAAAAAGTGAAAAATTAAAGACTTAACCTCCCTGGCGGTCTAATTTTTGCAAAATTTTGTGTCTAAAAGCATTTCAATTTTTTTTGGAAAGGAAATGTGTTGTTTTATATAGTAAGCCTGTATTCTGTAGGAATAACTCACTGAAATCCGTGCAAGCAATAGTCTAGTAAACACACACAGGGTTATCCAAAGAGATCCGAATTGCTTGAGAAAGGTAACCGAACGCTGAAAATCAGCGTTCGGTTACCTTTCCTGGCCATTCGGCTATCCAGAGAGCAGGCAATTCGCCAAATACTGGCGAATTGCCTGCACATACGGTGCCTGTTCGGTCCCTGTTCGAGGGCAGTGAAATCCCCATAGAGAAGCACTGCTTCGGCTATTCAGAGAACACAAACCAGCAGTGAAAGGTTCCCGAAATGCCCTGCCATTCGGTGGGGCAAATTTATTCAGGAGAATCCCATAGGCTTCAATGTTAAAAATATTCCCGTTTTAATTCAATATCTAATAAACCGTTCAGTATAAAATTCTGCAGCAAAGTTTCTCTTTATTTATAGATTTTTTAGGATACTTTAAGCATTTTTCTGATTTTTTTTTTTTTTTATTAAAAGTCCGATTTTTTTTTTTTTTTTTTTTTTCAGTTTACTTATTTTTTTTGTAACAGCCCTCTTTATTATCATTCCCTGGACCTCCTGTGAAAATTTCAGACATTTTCGCTCAGTAGTTTCTTTGCAAACAGCGTTTCTTTTTCCCAGATTCATACAAATGGTTTTTCTAATTTATTCACTGCCTCCTCTACGTCACAGCTGCTTCGGCTCTGTGTGATTCGGCTCCTGTTCGGCTCCTGTTCGTCTTTTTCAAAGGTTAATCCAGATGTTTTTGCTTGTTTTCAGCGTGCATTCGGTTAGTTTTCGTCAGGTTTGCGGCATCTTTTCCCTGCAATTCGGGGACCCTGTGCTGCTTGCTGAATACACCGCAGGGTCACCAAAATGCAATCGGCAAAAGGAACCGAATTGAAGAGAACGAAAAGTCACCGAACGTGCGGTGACTTTTCGAATCTCTTTGGATAACCCTGACAGAGTCAGAGAAAGTTCGAAACACGAAATAATAATTTATTATCCCAAAATAATGGAAATTAATTATATTCAATAATATAATCAAATCAAAAACCTGCCTCTTTCCTCTGGGTGCTGGGATTCCTGTCCAGATGTGCACTCCTTTGCCAATGTAATATACAGGACACGGGGGTACCAAAAAAAGAGTATTCAGTCTCAAAGCAGCTTTACAGAAATAAAAGGCGAATAAAAATAATTTCTAAAATGTAATAAGGCTTTGCAATACAAGTTTCGCTGGCGCTTGTCAGATCCACCAGCGAAACTTGTATTGCAAAGCCTTATTACATTATAGAAATGATTATTTTCCTTTTATTTCTGTAAAGCTGCTTTGAATAAATACTCTAATTTTTTTGATACCCCCTGTGTCCTGTATTTCATTGGCAGTCCACATCTGGACAGGAATCCCAGCACCCACTGCAAAGTTTATTGTAAATTATTTTTTACTGTAATTTTTTTTTTTTTTACAGTTTGAATTTGTCACCTGGTCCCACCCCCCTGCGTCGTGTGACTCGCAGGGAGCGGAACCAGGAAGCACAGTCGTTGGCAGCCGCAATCACACTGCGGTGACTGCGGAGACGGCGAGGGAGCGAAGGATGTGGTGAGTATGCATCCAGCCCGAGTGTGGCTCGGGGTTACCGTTCGCGGTAGCGAAATTTAACCCCGAGTCACACTCGGGAATACCGCCAGGCAGGTTAATTTGCATGTCTTATCCAGAGTTATTTGCTGCATATGGGGATTATAGCACATGAGCTCTGTGAAGCAGCAATAATAAACTTATATATATATATATAATTATATTTATAAATACTAAAATCTATATATTAATTTTATATTAATGCTGATGATGGTGGCGATTTGCTATCAATGGTAAGTAGTCTTAAAAAAAAAACTGTTAGACTAGTGACACACGAGAAAAATGAGTCCGTGCAACACGACTATTATAATCAAGCTGCACTCGCTCAGATACAGTCCGAATATAGGAAGCTCAGATTTATCCACAGAGACTCACAGGGTAATTTAAAAAGAATCGAAAAGTCACTGCACTTTTGGTGACTTTTCGTTCTCTTCAATTCAGTGCGATTTGGCGATCCCATTTCGGCGACCCTGCGGTGTATTCAGCAAGCACCACAGGGCTGTCGTTGTGCAGGGAAAAGCCGCCGCAAACCCGCCGAACACTCACCGCAAAACCCAGGCAAATGCACACTGAAACCCACAAAAACATCTGGATTAACCCCGCCGAACACGCCGGAGAAACCCGAGCAGGAACCGATCAGAGCGCAGAACAGCCGCCAGAAAAGGCCGACAAAGCAGACGAATGGGGTGAAAAAAACTCAAACTGTACACTTGAATGTTAGAAAAGTGAAACGCTGTTTGCAAAGAAACTACAAACAAAAATGTCTGAAATTTACATGTAAGATCCAATGAATGATAATAAAAAGGGCTGTTACAGAAAAAAGAAAGAACGATTTAAAAAAAAAAACGGAAAATAAATTTTCACAAAAAAATCCCGAAGACTGCCCAAAGGATCCTAAAAAATCTAAAAATAAAGAGACATTTTCCTGCAGAATAAAATAATAAACGGTTTATTAGATATTGGATTAAAACTGAATATTTTTAACATTGAAGCCTATGGGATTCTCCTGAATAAACCTGTCGAATGAAACCACCGAATGGCAGGGCATTTCAGGAACCTTTCACTGCTGGTTTTTGTTCTCTGAATAGACGAAGCATTTCTTCTCTATGGGGATTTCACTTCCCTCGCTCGAACAGACACCGAACAGGCACCGTATGTGCAGGCAATTCACCAACATTTGGCGAACTGACTGCTCTATGGATAGCTGAATAGCCAGGAAAGGTAACGCACGCTGAATTTCAGCGTTCGGTTACCTTTCGGACACAATTTGGAGCTCTTTGAATAACCCTGTCAGTTTCTCTTTTTCTGAAGTTTAGACTTTAGAACTATTTTCACCTTACTCCTTGAAATTAAATTCCATTAACCCTTTCGCTGCTGAGGCATTTCCTGCCCGTGTGCTGAGCTCATTTTTACCGTTTTGTGCTCATCATGTTTAAATGCGATTTGAAGTCAAGTTTTCTTATATGACCAAGACAAATTATATATCCTTTTTTTTCAGCAGACTCCACAGATTCAAAATTTATCATTATTATGTGTATAAGTAAAGAGTTAAAAAAAAAAAAAAAAAAAGGGGGAAAAAAGTAAAATTTTGTTAAAATTCAGAAGAACAACATTGCATATTTTTTTCTATCTACACTTTATGACCAGAACTATTGTGGTTATATATTGATACATTAGGTGCCTTTTTAAAAATGGTGTAATGGAGAATATTTCATGGTTTTTTTGTACAAAAATATGCAGTTTTCTAAAAATCAAAAAAATCTGCTTTTTTCTTATGTCATGACTCATTGTATGTAATAAATAAAATTAGTATATCTAAACCAATTGAAATGGAAAAGCTATATATTTTCTGAAACTAGACAAAATTCCGCAAAAAAAGAGACCTTTATGACACATTTTTAAATTTATTTTGTTATTCATAACTTTATTCAAAAAACATCATATTTAATGTAAAAAAAAAATCATAATAGGTCAAGATTTATATTGCATAATTTCATATTAATTTTGGGGTAAAATATTTTTGTTTTGCTTAACTATATAAATATATCCCTCCTATAAAATAATAGATCCAATTTGATTGCACAGATCAAGTTTAGGCAGCGTTGGAGGTGCTAATTTGCGCCATGCGCAAAATAAATTTAGAGAAGCTTTTTATGCCGGTTTTTGAAAGGAGGCATACCTGCAATTAAATGGCTCTAGCTCAACAGGGATCTAAAATATGCCAAATAAAGTATATATCCGGACAAAGTAGACTTCCAGATGAATCAAACGTGGGGTTACTTATTATTCTATCATAAATATTGAGCCCGCAACAACTTGTGGAATTTGGATTTGTGCGCAAAAAAAAAAAAAAATTATTTCAATCACTTCAGACATGATAAAATCTTTGAAAACTAGGCCTTTCTCTAGCTCAACGCAAAGCCCCAACCCTTGTGATAAAAATGAGACCCAGGTTTAGTGGTCCGGGTCCCCCTAGATGGAGCACGAGGCGCTAATTTGCGCCATGCGCAAAATAAATTTAGAGAAGCTTTTTATGCCGGTTTTTGAAAGGAGGCATACCTGCAATTAAATGGCTCTAGCTCAACAGGGATCTAAAATATGCCAAATAAAGTATATATCCGGACAAAGTAGACTTCCAGATGAATCAAACGTGGGGTTACTTATTATTCTATCATAAATATTGAGCCCGCAACAACTTGTGGAACTTGGATTTGTGCGCAAAAAAAAAAAAAAATTATTTCAATCACTTCAGACATGATAAAATCTTTGAAAACTAGGCCTTTCTCTAGCTCAACGCAAAGCCCCAACCCTTGTGATAAAAATGAGACCCAGGTTTAGTGGTCCGGGTCCCCCTAGATGGAGCACGAGGCGCTAATTTGCGCCATGCGCAAAATAAAATTAGAGAAGCTTTTTATGCCGGTTTTTGAAAGGAGGCATACCTGCAATTAAATGGCTCTAGCTCAACAGGGATCTAAAATATGCCAAATAAAGTATATATCCGGACAAAGTAGACTTCCAGATGAATCAAACGTGGGGTTACTTATTATTCTATCATAAATATTGAGCCCGCAACAACTTGTGGAATTTGGATTTGTGCGCAAAAAAATAAATAAATGGAAATTCCACATGCTGTTGCGCCCTCTATTTTTATGATAGAATTTTATTTAACCCCTCATTTGATTCATCTGGGTGTCTAGTTTCTCCTAATATATACTTTATGTGGTCTGTTTTAATTTTCTGTTGGGCTAGAGACATTTAAATGCAGGTATGCCTTCTTAAAAAAAAAAAAAAAAATTCACAAAATTTCCCCATGAATTTTGATCAACAATTATGTAGTCTATCAACAATTGTATAGTGACTCAAAATGCTACACAAACACACAACAAGCCCGCCACACATTTTACATTCACTCAATCAGTTGGATTGGCACATGGGGCATCCATGTGAGCAGTAACGCCACGTCAAGGCCCCAACCAGGTTACTGACCATTCACACATCTTTCACATCTGTTTCACTCACCGAATCACACACCTTTCATGCAAGAAGCTAGTAAAAGTGGAGTGAGTGACGTTAAGGGGGCAAAGAAGGGAAAAGTGCAGAAACACGGAAGGGGAAAAGAGAAAGATAATGAGGATTAGAGGGGGTGGAATAGAAACACCCCCCCCCCATTCACATCTGTTTCACTCACTGAATCACACACCATTCATGAAAGAAGATAGGTAAGGGAAGTGGGTGAAGGGAAGGGGCAAAGAAAAGGGCAGAGACAAAGAAGTTGAAGACACACCATTAACACCGCAGTTCAATCTGTCTTCAGAGGCTTCTTTCTACATCTGACGTACGGAGGACATCAGATTGTTGGGGATGGGGCAACCTATTTTATTGTATGTGGGGTGAATTACATTATAACTGGGGGTGGGTAGTGAACTGTAGGTGGGTAGTGAAACGTGGTGGGTATTGAACCGGAGTGGGTAGTGAAACGTGGTGGGTAGTTTTTTTATTAACGCTTGAATTAACACTGCTATAAAATAATGGGGCTGGTTTTGGTTTGTTTTTTTATTTGGGAAAATTTAGAGGAATAGCACTATCCAGGAATAAATGCCAGCATGATCCGGGCAAGCTCTGTCCAGATTACACTGCACTGTGTCCATCAGAATGTCATCAAGATCTGCAAAGATCTTAACGGTGCTATAGCCAGATTTATCAAGAAGCACAAAATCAGTGGCATACCTCAACTTGAAATCTGTTTGTTCTCAGCCGAGAAACAATTTGGTCCCGGTATGCCACTAGTAATGTGTCACTGTATGATAAATCTTGAAGCAATCGGGCACACAAAGACCTGGTTTGGAGGGGCAGTCAGGGCAGTGAAGGCGGCTTTCCTTACGCCGCCCTTGGCGCGCGCAAACCCGACACCTTTTACATGGGGTCACTCGTTTCTCAGTTGGTGGAATGTAGCCTGGAAAGTGGCGGTCACGCAACCTAATTACATCTTCCACCTCTTCAACAATGGGAGCATTCTCTTCTGGACAGAGAAGGGACTCGATAACAGATTCCTGAAATTTTAGGAATGTTATCCGTCGGGCATGAGTGGCCTGATACAAGATGAATGCGTTAAGCATTGACATCTGTATCAGATGGACTGCCAGCTTTTTGTACCATACATATGCCTTGCGAGAAGCGAAATATGGTACAAGCATCTGGTCAGACTTGTCCACTCCCCCCATGTACCGATTATAATCCTGTACACATAGGGGTTTCATGATAGGGAATCTCTCCATCTGACGTGAACTGCAGATGTGCATTCGTTATGTATCGTTGTAAGTAAATGCACATCCTTTTTGTCTGTGTATTTCACAGCCAGCAGTTCACCGCAGCGCAAGGCAGATGTTTCTCCTCTCTTTTGCTTCCCAAACTGTTTTGTTGGAAAGCCTTTCCTATTCGAACGGATGGTGCCACAGGCTCCAGTACCATTGCTGTACAAAAATTTGTACAACGGCACACCCGTGTAAAAGTTATCTGTATAAATACAGTAACCTTTACCGAATAGTGGATAAGCGAGGTCCCACACTATTTTTTCAGTGGTGGAGAGGGCGGGGGGGCAGTCAGGGGGGGCCAGCTGCGAGTCCTTTCCAGTGTATACACGAAAGCGATACATGTATCCACTGGAGCTTTCGCACAGCTTATAAAGTTTTATCCCATACCGAGCTCGCTTCGAAGGGAGGTACTGCTTGAAAACAAGACGTCCCTTATAAAGCAGCAAGGACTCGTCGACTGACAAGTTTTGGCCTGGAGTGTATAACTCTTCAAATCTTGCCATCAGATGGTCAAGAAGTGGCCGCAACTTGTACAGTCGGTCGTGATCTGGGTGGTCACGGGGCAAAGCATTTGCATTATCATTATAATGCAAATACCGCAGGAGCAATAAATATCTGTCCCTGCTCATAGTAGCAGGGAAGATAGGGGTGGTTTGGGTACTCTTTTTTGACCAGTATGAGGCTATGCTGGGTTTTTGCACAATCCCCATCTGCAGAGTGAGGCCCCAGAACTTCCTCATCTCTGGCAAACTGGTTGGGGTCCATTTACGCGCCCTCGCACTTGGCAACAATTCTGCCCCTAGACCTTGAAAATATTGTTCGGCATACAGATTGCTCTGCTGAACAATAAATTCCAAGAACCCATCATCTATAAATAGCTGAAAAAAGTTGATGGGTTCAAAATTAGTGGTGTCCACTAGTAATACCAGGATTGCCAGAAAATTGTGGCAATACTGGCTGGACCATATTAGGGGAGGTCCAGTCAGATCCTGGTTCAGGCATCGCCACAGCCTGTGTTGCAGATACCCCTGCAATAGGCCTTTGGGCCGGTGCAGGATCAGGTAGTGCAACTACAGACCGTGCGGTCCCTGCATTACCACGGGAGCACCCTGGTAACTCCATGCGGCCACACCGTGGCTCATCATGTAGTTCTTCGTCACTGGAACCGTCACTATCTGATGATGCTCCAGGGACAAAGTCACTGCCTGAATCTTCAAAAGATTCATCAGCGCTGAGATCAGAGTCTGACATCATAAGGACGTCAGCTGCTTCCTCAGCGCTTAGAAACCTTTTAGCCATAATTTGCTTTCTGAAAATGTATTTTCAAAAGAAAATTACGCCGTTTGATAGTATCTATATATATATATATGTGTGTATATATATATATATATGCACGTGTGTGTGCGTATATAATATATTCTATATATATATATATATAAGCGTGCGCGTGTGTGCGTGTGTGCGTGTGCGCGTGTGTGCGTGCGCGTGTGTGCGTGCGCGTGTGTGCGTGTACGCGTGTGTGCGCGCGTGTGCGTGCGTAAATATGTGTATATATATGTGTGTGTGCGTATATATGTATATATATGTGTGTGTGTGTGTATATATATATATATATATATATAATGTGTGTATTAGGAATTTATCACCTATTTTATGGAGACAGCCTCTGCGACACTAACACCTCGCAATCCACATGCAGACTGAGGATAGAAATGAAAAAATTATCAAGATTTGAAAAATTCATTCCCCGTGATTGGCTGGAGGGTCAATCGCTAGGTTACGGGGTCATTTTAGGGTTATATTTCTATCCTCAGCGGCCATGTTGGAGGTGGCAGTGATAATTGTGACAGCTAAGTGATCATTGTTACTACAGTGATCACATAGCTGTAACAATAAAAAGTGAAATAAAATAATAAAAAGGGGATTGTATTTTTATTAAATGTGGGGTTTGGGGGCATCTGGGCAGTTTTGATTTTTTTTACTGCCCTTAGAGACCCTGTGTGTGGGTTTTTTTACTTTATGTTTTTTTTTAACATTTTTTTACATTTTACATTATAATGAGGCACACCGTTGGAAAGCTCAGGCTCTGGGCTTTCCATCGGTGCCTCATTTATTACTGCAGCCCTTACCGATGAGGAGATAGAGAGGTCCTAAGGACCTCTCCCCCCTCCTCCTAAGGGCTGTCTATGCGGCTGTTGAAGGTGACGTCATCACGCCAGGCGTGATGACGTCACCGCGACTCCCATGATCCCACAGTGAGGGCCGACATCCCGGATGTCGGTCCCTCACTGTTTGCCGCCGGGGATCTCAGCCACACCGCCGCTTCGCTGCCGGGAGGAGGACGGACGCGCTGAGCGCGTCCTCCGCACAGCAGCGGGAACTTCCTGGACGCGCTCAGCGTGTCCGTAGCAGCGAAGTGGTTAAAGTACTGTTTTAAGACTTCATTCTCATATTAAAATGTAATCTACTTCAATAGAGCATGTCAATTAAAGCTGCAGAGGTGCAAACACACGTGGTTTATTGTTTTGCTTGGATATTTATTATTTCTTTAGCTCGGATATTTATTGTTTTACCTGGATATTTATTATTTGTTTCGCTTGGATATTTATTGTTTTACCTGGATATTTATTAATTGTTTAGCTTGGATATTTATTGTTTTACCTGGATATTTATTGTTTGTTTTGTTTGGATATTTATTATTTGTTTTGTTTGGATATTTATTGTTTTACCTGGATATTTATTATTTGTTTTGTTTGGATATTTATTGTTTTACCTGGATATTTATTTATTATTTGTTTAGCTCGAATATTTATTGTTTTACCTGGATATTTATTATTTGTTTTGTTTGGATATTTATTGTTTTACCTGGATATTTATTATTGTTTTGTTTGGATATTTATTGTTTTACCTGGATATTTATTATTTGTTTTGTTTGGATATTTATTGTTTTACCTGGATATTTATTATTTGTCTTGTTTGGATATTTATTGTTTTACCTGGATATTTATTATTTGTTTTGTTTGGATATTTATTGTTTTACCTGGATATTTATTATTTGTTTTGTTTGGATATTTGTTACTTACAATCTAGTGTAGGCAACTTATTCTTTTTCTATATTTGTTTTTTATTTAACAATTTGCTTTGGTTTTGCACATGCCCTTCTGTACGTTCTGTAGCGCGCATACCTTGAGCAGATTTAAACTAAAATGGATTATCTATCCCGTACTCGGTGTGACTGTAGCTAAATGGCTGAAAATGACTTTGCGCAGGCCACCTCTCGAATGAATAATATCAAGGTGTTTAGGGCAAAAGCTAAAGATTTAGCTTGTTTTCATGTCTGACCTAGAGCGCACATGCAGGGCTGGATTTTACATATCAGGAGTCTGTAGGCACAGAAATGTGGAGTCCCCCCCCCACCCCAAAAAAAGAAGCCTTTTAAGAAACTGAAAACCAGTTTCCTGTTGCTCTCACTTCAAAAGAAGGGGCAGATCTGTCGCCTTAAAATGAAGTAAAAATGGACTAGAATGTTAGGGCTCGGGTTAAACAAGCAGAAATAGTAACCTAACCCTAACCTTAATTTCTAATCCTAACCCTAGCTATTGAAAATAATGCTAAATTTCGGGCCGAAGCAACCAAAATTCTGGGCATCAAAATACAGTAGCGGCTGAGGGTCTTGGGCAAGACGTGACTTTTTTACCACTTCATATTTTGATGCTGCTTTAATTTCAGCAATTTTTCAATACGATATCAAAAATTGCTTTGGAACAAAAAAGGGTGTATGTTTTTTTTTCTTTTTTACATGACATGTAGTGTAACCACATCTAACTTGAACTTGTGGGGTGTAAAGAATGGAAATACAGGTGTGCCAAGGGCCCCCCGCTCTCCTCGCAACAGCGTTTGTGTTTTAAATGAACCACTGTGCAATAACTCATTGCTCCATCACCTCCACATTTGCTCCCAGCATGGGAAATGAGAAGGCGAGTTAGTCCAGGGGCATTGTTTGCTTTATAAGTAAAAGCACATAACGCCACTGCCTTAGAACAGAAAAAAATGAATTTTGCAGTTAATTTGTTATTTTTACACATTATATGGTAATATTTGGAATCATTGGAACAGACAGAGTTTGACCTTTCCAATAGCACCTCACTTGACCGTGTATGGTGTATAAATCAGAGATCCAGGACTTCAAAGTCCACCTGTCTCTCCTAACTGCAGTGCCGCAGTCTGGGTTCTTGTTGAAGCAATACGTTGTGCCATCACCTCCACACTTGCTGGTCATCATGGGAATTGAGAAGGTGAATTAGTGCAGCATCACTTTTCACTTTATAATTGCATAATAAAATAATATACAGTATATGTGATATATATATATATCTTTTTGCTATCTTTTCCATAAACCTGATCATGCTTGGTATCATTGGAAAGGCCATAATCTGACCTTTCTAATGATATCTTAAATGTCCCTCTAGCCTTCACAGCTACTCTACCGAAATATAAATTCAGTCCTGCGCACATGTCAACTCAACGGCACTTACATTGTCGACGACACAGAGTTGACCTGACCCTGCCAGGAATTGAACTTGCAAAACTTGAAACTCAGCAGTTGGGACACAAACCATTGCTCTCACAAGATTGTCTCTTCCACTCTATAATTAACCTGTAAATAATAATAAATTTTATATATATTGAAACAGGTGGTGAGCTGTGAGGAACATATACGTTTAATAAAAAAATGCTACAAATCATTCTCAATTTTTAAATCTTACCTTTTTTAATCTCCATTTCACAAATTGTGAAATAACTCAATCGCGCGACTCATGACATTTTTTTTCCTGCAAATGATGCAAAAATGTCAAATCTGATTTGGCCTTCACATCTCAGAATCAATACTTACTGATGAATGAACCTGCGTCCGCCACCTTTTAGGTGTAGAACCTCTCAAGCAGGGATGTCAACCTCTGGCCCCCCACTTGTTGCTGAACTAAAACTACCTTGACTCTCTGGCCATCTGTTGGTTCTGAACATTCCTGGCAATAATAGGCCCTCAACATCTGGGGTGGCTGGAGTTTGACAACCTTGTTCCAGAGTCCTTTCAAGAAGGCCTTAATAAGCTATATCTATGGTAGAAATTGAGGACGGAGGACGGAATCAATTTTGGTTCTTGCTCGAACAGCAAAATTTTTAGGTCAGTGACTTGATGCTGCTTGAAAATTGAAAGTAACTACAACGTCAAAGGCAGGCTTCTCGTTAAGTATCACCTGGGTATTCTGGGACGTTTTTCCTTTAACCGCAGCAGCTATTGCATGAATAGGCAAACCAAAAGAAAGATCTTTGCACTCAACAGAAGATACTTGTCCAAAGGAGTCTCAGCAAATCACTTCTATTTGAGGTAAAATAAAACTCACAAAAGCATCCAATACATTCAGGGTTATTCAGAGAGAGGTGAAAAGCAGGAGAATGACTGGAGAATTGAAAATTCTAGGGCAAAATAGCCAAACCAGGAAAATTCTCCCATTTATCTCACTTTCCAAATCGGCTATTTTGACCTACAGGGTTATTTAAAGAGATCCGAATGGCTGCCGAAAGGTAACCGAACGCAGAAATTTAGCATTCGGTTACCTTTCCTGCCCATTCGGCTATCCAGACAGCAGGCAGTTCGCTAAATGTTGGCGAATTGCCTGCTCATACGGTGCCTGTTCGGTGCCTGTTCGAGGGCAGTGAATCCCCATAGAGAAGTGATGCTTCGTCTATATCCGAGAACAAAAACCAGCAGTGGAAAGTAGCCGAATTGCCCTGCCATTCGGTGGCTTCATGTGGCAGATTTATTCAGGCGAATCCCATAGGCTTCAATGTAAAAAAATATTTTAATTCAATATCTAATAAACCGTTGATTTATAATATTCCGCAGTAAAAAGACTGTTCATTTATAGATTTTTTGGGATATTTTAAGAATTTTTGGGGATTTTTTTGCCAAAACATTTTTCAAGATTTTTTTTTCTTTAAACGTTTTTTTCTTTTTTCTGTAACAGCCCTTTTTATTATCACTTATTGGATCTTATATGGTTATTTCAGACATTTTCGCTCAATAGTTTCTTTGCAAACAGCGTTTCACTTTTCAAACATTCAAGCAAACTGTTTTTTTTTCCTCACTCCATTTGTCTGCGGTGTCAGGTTTTTCCGACGGCTGCACTGCGTGTGATCGGCTCCTGCTCAGGTTTTTCTGGCATTTTCGGTGGGGTTAATCCAGATGTTTTTGCGGATTTTTGGTGTGCGTTTGCTGGGTTTTGCGGTGAGTGTTCGGCGGGTTTGCGGTGGCTTTTCCCTGCATTACAACTGCCCTGTGGTGCTTGCTGAATACACCGCAGGGTCGCCGAAATGGGATCGCCGAATTGAAGAGAACGAAAAGTCACTGAACGTGCGGTGACTTTTCGATTCTCTTTGAATAACCCTGCTAGGATTTTCAATTCTCCAGTCATTCTCGTGGTTTTCACCTCTCTGAATAACCCAGATTGTGTCTTCTCCAATATTGAGGACCTAATCATGGACTATGACTAAGTCCTGGTACTGGTGAAGACCCAGATTGTGTCTTCTCCAATACTGAGGACCTAATCATGGACTATGACTAAATCCTGGTACTGGAGAAGACCCAGATTGTGTCTTCTCCAATATTGAGGACCTAATCATGGACTATGACTAAATCCTGGTACTGGAGAAGACTCAGATTGTGTCTTCTCCAATATTGAGGACCTAATCATGGACTATGACTAAGTCATGGTACTGGAGAAGACCCAGATTGTGTCTTCTCCAATATTGAGGACCTAGTCATGGACTATGACTAAGTCATGGTACTGGAGAAGACCAAATGCATTGGATGATTTTGTGAATTGATTTTACGTCAAATAAAAATGGCTACCTCAGGTTTTTTTGGATACTTAGGAATCTCTGCACCTTATAGGAGGTAAACATCCAATAGAGCTTCAGGAAGCCATCTTTGTTTGAGGTAAATATCAAATAAGAAATCATCGAATGTATTTTTTCTTCGCTAAGTTCGAAAGACATATTCATGGACTAAAATTAAGACATGGATATTGGTGACGACATCATGCATTAGATGATTTTTTCATTTGATTTTTACCTCCAATAACGATAGCTTCCTCAAGACTCTTTCGATATTACCTCCTGTTGGGTACCAGAATTCCTAAGAATCCAAAGGCACTTCGGGAAGTCCTCATTATTTGAGTGAAAATTAAATAAAGCAATCATTGAATAAAAAATTTTTGTTTCCAATATCCTCGACGTAATCAAGTCCATGATTGACCCTTGATCTTGGAGAGGACAAAATGCATTGATTAGATGATTTTTTGTTTTCATTTTACCTCAAATAAAGATGGCTTCCTGACGCTCCGTTGGATATTTACCTCCTGTGAGATGCCGGGATTCTGTCTTATATTATTCTTTGCATAGCAAAGATTCAACACCGAGTGGACACTTGGGGCTCTATTACATTCTCCGCAAAAATGTGCGCGTGCGCAAAAAACGCATTAACGCGAGGGGCAAAACCCTTCGCGTTGAACGTCGTATTACGACGTTAGCGCATACGATGTGCGGTAACGTCTAACGCGAGTAACCCTGCGCGAACGCAAGTTCATGCGCACATACCATACTTAACATTGTGAGCGCAAATGTGTTCAAGCGCTGGTACGCTGATGGTATTTTTTTTTTGTGAAAGGATTTTACCAGGAATTACAATCAATGCGCAAATTTTTACAAATGACGTTTGCGCGCATAATTTTAACGTCTTTTAAAAGCTGGTGGTAACTGCAAATCTGAACGTTCTGACCGAAACGAAAAACACCAGCACGAGAAATAGACACAGCACAGTATAGTTACACATTCTACACATACCCAAACAATAAAATGGAGAAGTTGTGCGTGTTTTTATTATTGCTGCAGCATATATACTCAGATTGATTTTGACAGGCGCAAAAACTGAACGGGAGACAATTGTGGTTCTTAATTCTGATTGGCAGAATCGCGTGAAAAAACAGACCGCCCACCGATTTCCGCACGCAACATTAATGCGCCTGCGTTTTTGCGTGTCTTTTTTACGCGCAATATTTTTTGACGGATGATTAAATGCGCTCCGATCGTAATAGGCGCGTTAACGTTTAACGCTGCGCGCAAAAAAAATTGCGCTGCGCGTACGGATTTTATGCGCGGAGAATGTAATAGAGCCTTTGATAATTATTATAGCTCTACAAATGGAAGTTTGTGTTTTGGTGAGAACTTGATCAAACCTGGAAGAGCTGTTTCTGATGGACTCCAGGAGTAGTTGCTGATCATCATTTTCCGTTTTATTTCCCAGTTTCTCTGTAAATAAAGTTCTAAAAAAAAAAACAATAAACGCCAACTATAATATTCTTTGGATCAACCTTTTAGTCTATGTTCTATTCTGCTGCCGAGATGACATTGTTGTGTTTGTTTTTCTTCAAGTCAGCCGATGCCCCTATCTTCTCCTTATGCGTCTTGACTTCTCCCCACTGCTCCGTCAGCCACCGCTCCTCCAGGCGTGATCAAGTTCCCATTGAAGAAAAACCTCTATTTCTACAGCTATAATCATCAACTGTCCACTTGATGCTGATCCTCTACTATGCAAGACAAACCTAAACTGACAGATTCACGAGCAGCAGCACATTTATGTGTCGTCGCTTGTGATATCCTGTGGCTCCACAAGCGTGCGGCGTATTTTTTCAATTTTTTTTTTTTTTCGTTTGTGTGTTTTATTTCTTTTCCTCTGCCCACAGCATTTGTTACATGTTATGTTTATAGATGCAGGTGGTTAAAAATAGTGGATCTTCTTTTCATGTGACTTAGAAGCAAGTGAATAATTTTCTGTTGTAAGCGAAACGCAGAGGGACAGTACAAACCGTACGGTGACGGTAGTAGGACAACTGTAACAAAGTACCGTCTCCAGCTCGCTAGTGCAGAGGTCGAGCGGTTCGGCGCATTTAAGAAAAAAAAAAAATTCGGTCCTGTTTAGCAAATAAATCTATGTTGCATCCAAAAATATGTGTACATGTAGAATTTGCAGTTAGAAGAACCTTTTCATTTGTCAAAAGCACAAACCATAGGTAGAACAGAAACTGATTGCGTCCTATACTTTGGGCTCTATCACCTCCTTAACGCTAGCGCTTGCGCACACGTGATAACATTACGGCCAGATCGGATCCTGGTCTCTAACGGATTAAAAAAATCTGTTGGTGCATTGGTAATAGCAGTTTCTAGCACCGGATTACTGTACTTTGCGCTCCCTATGCTTAACATTGGGAGCACAAAGCGTAATTAGAGTTAGAATCGCAAGTTTCACCAGGGCTTTCCTATAGTAGAAAGACATAACGGGGGACTAGATAGGAAACAATAAATAGGGTTCTTGACTCCATTGAAGTGAATACCACTATATTTGTCGGACCGTACTTGACAAAGACAGACATGGATTCGAAAACATGGTAACATTTCTAATCTATGGTTTTCTATATATCACAGTGGGATTCAGTCCAAAAAATGTCTAATTTTTGCGGCTTGAGTCTTATTCAACTGGTTTCAGGAGTAAACCGAAGGCTCTGCACCCATTTATTATCCTGTAGACAGAGTGGCCAGGCCCTCATTTCTTCCATTTACAATTTTGGGTTCAGGAAAAGCTTCTGTTCATCTTGAATTTCACTGATCCCTGTTAATAAATAATAAGTCCAAAGAAATTCTAAGACCTTTCTCATCTTCCTTGATGTACCTAATGCAACAAATACCGTTCACAGGATCCCTTCAACTCCCTCGCATAGACTAAAAATACAAGCGTGCAACAGTGACATGAAGCTCTGTGATGGACAGGTTCACCTTCCTGGTGATGTCCCATCAGGTGGTGCATATCACATTGGTCATAAAAAAACAATGTAATATCTCATCCGTTGATGAGATGTCACTTAGCGCTTCTTGCTTGGTTTCAACATTCAAGACCATCATGTTCCCCCTCCATAGCTAGCACACTTTGAGGGTCATTGTGTCGTGTTGGATGATTGCCCTTCTGTGGTGAAGTCAACGCTCGTTAGTCAATGAATTGGCAATCAGTTGGATGCTTGGAATAAGCAAAGGGCAGTTGTGAAGGCCAACTTCCACTTGCGACCATCACTCACTACATTGGCAAGCCAATGGAAGTGACGCCATGTTTTGTGTTAGAAAGTTATTCAATCATTTCTTATAATATGCATAAATGAAAATTGTTAACACATAGGGAATGATTCCATACCAAATGAGCCCAACGTGCGTTGGGTATGAGAGGTGCACCTAAATATAGTCCCAGAGAAATCCCTTAAGTGGGAAAGGGTAAGGATTGTCATTGTTAGGAGAAGATTATCAAATAAGTTTAGGAATAGTGTTAAAATTCATGACCCTATAGTCTATGCTTTATCTCAACACGGTATTAGGGTCATTTTATGATGTTATTATTATTATTATTGTCATTATTTATATAGTGCCAACAGTTTCCGCAGCGCTTTACAATAACCAAAGGGAACAAGATAAACAGACATATGATGGAAACAAGAGGTGTAGAGTGCCCTGCTCATAGGAGTTTACAATCTAGTGGGATTGGGGTTGAGGAAGACAAGAAGAATTTTACTAGATGGCAGGATCATGAGTGCCAGGGGTTTGGGAATGGTGGGGTCATAGAAGCCGCTTCAATTGTGTGTGTGTGTGTTTGTGTCTGTAGATGAGCAGAGGGATGAGTTCCACCAGTGATGTGGTACACCAATCTGAAGAGATGGGTTTTGAGGGATTTCTTGAAGGATTGAAGATCAGGGAGAGTTTGATAGGACGAGGCAAGTCATTCCACAGGATCCGTGCTGCCCGTGAGAAGTCTTGGAGGTGAGATTTGGCCGTGCGTGTGTAGACAGATAACAGGAGGAGCTCTCCTGTCGACCGGAGTTGTTTGGATGGAACGTGATTGTGGAGTAATGAAGAAATGTAGGGAGGAGTTGAGTTATTGAGTGATTTGAACGTGAGTGTCAGTATTTTAAACTGTATCCTGAAATGTACAGGAAGCCAATGGAGGGACCGGCAGAGGGGGGAGGTGCGCGAGGTGCGTCTGGTGAGAAAAATAAGCCTGGCGCCTGCATTCATTACAGTATTATTATTGTCATCATTTATATAGCGCGAACAGACGAGTTGTGTGAAATGCTATGGACATTACTAAGGGTTAGGATTAAGGGTAGATTCGCAGGTGAAATTAAGATTTTTTGGTAATATTTAGTGTTAACTTTCCTACAGAAGCTAAGAATAATTATAAGAAGATGGGAAATGTGATGTATATATTCATGGTATATATTTTTTTCCACGTGTGGGTTAAAAGCTGGCAAAAAAAATGACTAATATTTTCCATTTGTTAAATTTCGCACTGCCAAAGGTTCTATGGCGCTAGAAATAGTTACGTGTCTCCCAAATAAATAGATTATAAAACCCTGAAAGTGATAAAATAATAACATTTAGCTTTCAGAGGTGCACTTGGTTTGGATTAAAATGAAATGCATGTTTGGCTGGCTGGTTATTACTGTCTTCCATGCATTCAGTGCAATCCTGACACACAGAGGTTAGGTCACCATGTTTAATTTAATTTACACATGATTGCCTGTAGTACTTCAGCATGAAATCCGTGTAAAACAAAAGGCTATTAAGAAAGCTAAGGAGAGGGCCAATGAATAATTATTTTCCACTAACCTCAACATTTTGTTAGTAGTGTAAGCTAGCAGGGGATTTCATCCCTTTGTCTTAATCTTTTTATTTGAATCTTTCTTTTTTAATCTGTATTTTATACATATTACAACACTCTTTTGATACCAATGTCAGATGCCGTTGATACTTTGTTTTAGTTTCTCCTATGTGATTCTTCTGTATTTTAATACATGCAATCGAAGTAGCAGACATACGTTTTGTATGTTTTACATATTATTTTTTATTTGATAGATGATAAAAAACACAAACCTATAGTTCATGACCTTGAATAACGGCTACATTCAGAAGCACTTTATAGTGGTTACTCAGAGAGCACCAAAATGTTTGTGACATTTAGGTACTCTCCAGTTCCCTGCATTTCGGGGTCCCCTGAGTTCAGGCAATGGACCCGAAAATCCACTGCAAAAACGCTGCAAACCCGGCAAAATCCCACCAAAAGAAATGCATCCGATACGATACGAAGTATCAGATCACTCAAACCGCTGCAAAAAAACACGCCGAACATGTCTGGAAAATGCAGACGAGCCGCCGAATAGAGCGCAGAGCAGCCACCGGAAAAAGCCGACAAGCTGACAAACAGGGTGTAAAAAAAAACAATACGCTTGAAAGTGTCAAAATTTAAACTACTGAACGAAAATGTCTGAAATTTACATATAAGATCCAATGAATGATAATAAAAAGGTCTGTTGCAGAAAAGAGAAAAAATGCTTTTTTTTAAAAAAACGGGAAAAAATTCCTATAAGATCCTAAAAAAAAATCAATGAGGAGACTTTTTACTGCAGAATAAAATAATAAATGGTTTATTAGATATTGAATTAAAACAGGAATATTTTTAACATTGAAGCCTATGGGATTCGCCTGAATAAACCTGTCGAATGAAAACACCGAACAGCAGGGAATTTCGGCAACCTTTCTCTGCTGTTCGGTGTCTCTGAACAGATTAACCATTGCTTCTCTATGGGGGATTTCACGGCCCTCGAACAGGCACCATACTGGCTGGCAGTTTGCCAAAATTTATGTCTTCATTTTAATATTCTACTCTAGACTTGTACATTGTTTTAAATTTATGTCGATTTATCTGATAAAATATCAATGACTCGCCGTATAGACAAAACGTTCAAACGACGAATCATGTAATGGACAAATTCGTCAACTGATGCATTCATTCATTGTTGTTTGTTTTGTTTGTTTTGTTTGTTTTTCATTCATGTTGCTAAAAACAGGGGGCAGGGAAGGAGGAGAAGCTGAATTTGTTTGGCAAATCAGTGTTTTGCTTTGTCATGACATACAAGGGTTCTCGCCAATGATGGGGGCTCTATCCCCCACCCAATACTTTGGTACGAAGTAGGTGATTGATGTTCAGTAGACGGCAAATGTTTATTTTGTTACAGTGTAACTAGCCAATAATCTATAAATCTGAAAGATTGTTTCACTTGTTGAAGTAGACCGTTCTGATGTGTGACTTTCCAGCCTCATGTTTTTGTTTTCCTTGTGTAAAACTGGTGAGACGACTGAGCCAAGCCACTTGCACAACATTTCAACAACTGGATCGCTTTGCTGTTAGTCTTTCTCCAAGAAGAAATGAGCGTTTATCCTGCATTGTGCTCTGTGCAGCACTTTCACCAGTTGTTGTCTACACGGTGAACCTGCGCAGGTATTTGAGCTTCACTTGCCTTTTTTTCTCTCTCTTCACTCTATCAGGGTTATTCAAAGAGAATCGAAAAGTCAACGCACGTTCGGTGACTTTTCGTTCTCTTCAATTCGGTGCGATTTGGCGATCCCATTTTGGCAACACTGCCGTGTATTCAGCAAGCACCACAGGGCGGTCGTATTGCAGGGAAAAGCCGCTGCAAACCTGCCGAACACTCACCGCAAAACCCAGGCAAATGCACACCAAAACTGGCAAAAACATCTGGATTAACCCCGCTGAACACGCCGGAGAAACCCGAGGAGGAGCCGATCACAGCGCAGAGCAGCCGCCGGAAAGACCCGACACCGCAGACGAATGGAGTGAAAAAATAAAAACCAGTACGCTTGAATGTTTGAAAAGTGAAACGCTGTTTGCAAAGAAACTACAGAACGAAAATGTCTGAAATTTACATATAAGATCCAATGAATGATAATAAAATGGGCTGTTACAGAAAAAAGAAAAAAATATTTAAAAAAAAAAACGGCAACATTTTTTTGCCCAAAAAATCCCGAAAAATGCCTAAAAGATTCTAAAAAATCTATAAATAAAGAGACTTTTAACTACAGAATATTATAATAAACGGTTTATTAGATATTGAATTAAAATGGGAATATTTTTAACATTGAAGCCTATGGGATTCTCCTGAATAAACCTGTCGAATGAAACCACCTAATGGCAGGGCATTTCGGCAACTTTTCCCTGCTGTTTTGTGTTCTCTGAATAGTCAAAGCATTGCTTCTCTGTGGGGATTCACTGCCCTCGAACAGGTAACCAGTGACGTCACTAGGGTTGGTGTCACCCGGTGCAGTAACTCATGGTGTCACCTCCCATCCCCTGAGTTTTACTTTTATTTAAATTTTTTTAACTACTCTTACTCATAAATCAGTACTCCCATATAACACTGAATGCTCATAATACACGGCGCACATTACTGTGAGGTTTATTGCTGTGCAGCTCTCTCTTATACTCACACACAAATTTTGGTGAACTGCCAGCAAGTACGGTGCCTGTTCGACGGCAGTGAAAGTCCCCATAGAGAAGTAATGGTAAATCTGTTCAGAGACATCGAACAGCAAAGAAATGTCCTGATGTTCAGTGGTTTCATTAGACAGGTTTATTCAGGCGAACACCATCAGGGCTATTCAGAGAGAGGTGAAAACCTTGAGAATTGCCAGGAGAATGAACAATCTAGACCAAATAGCCAATTTGGAAAGTGAGATAAATGGGAGAATTTTTCTGGTTTGACTATTTTGCCCTAGAATTTTCAATTCTACAGTCATTCTCAAGGTTTTCACCCTTCTCTTAAAAATATTCCCGTTTTTACCCAATATCTAATAAAACGTTTATTCTATTAATCTGTAGTAAAAAGTCTCTTTTAGGGATGTGGGTTTCGTTTCGGACCGATTCGTTGTTTTCATGATTCGGATTCGGCCGAAACGAAAAAATTTCAGAATCGGAAATAATTTTCGTTCAATTCGTAAATAATGAGACTTTACTACAGAATATAATAATAAACGGTTTATTAGATATTGAATTACAACGGGAATATTTTTAACATTGAAGTCTATGGGGCAAAACATTTCCCAAACTCTGTGGCTCAGAATTTTTTTTTCAAAAAATGCTTAAAATATCCTAAAAAAATCTAGAAATAAAGAGACTCTTTACTACAGAATAGAATAATAAACTTTTTTTAGATATTGAATTAAAACGGGAATATTTTTAACATTGAAGTCTATGGGGCAAAACATTTCCCACACCGAATACACGAAAATGTCCGAAATCAGGAAAAAAAAGTCGATACGAAAAACGAGCCGAAACGGAAATCGGCCGAAACGATCCGAAATGAAAATTGTCGAATTACTAACGAAACGAGCCAAAACGAACAAAAAAATTGGTGCACACCCTAGTCTCTTTATTTGTTGATTTTTTTTTTTCTTAGTATCTATTAGGCATTTTTTAAATAAAAAAAAAAGTTTTTTCTTTCTAATAGCCTTTTCTTTTCTGTAACAGCCCTTTTTATTATCATTCATGGGATCTTATATGTTAATTCCAGACATCTTCGTTCAGTAGTGTTTTTGAAAACAGCAGGTGACGGGTTTGCGGCAGCATTCGGTGGCTGATTCCCTGCACCTCAGGGACCCTGCGGTGAATTCACCAGGGAAATTTGATTCCCCGAAGTGCGGGGAACAACAGAACACTGAAATGTCTGCGTCATTTCAGTGCTCTATGAATATCCCCTTTAGTGGTGTTTTTTTTTTGCTGCCCCCTGGAAAGTGCCAGCCTAGGCCTTGCTTACCCAGGACATACTTGAAAATGAGAGAATTCTCAATGTATCCTTCCTGGTAAAATAGTTTTGTGTAAAAAAAAAAAAAAAAAGTTAATTTTTTTTAGGGTGTCACCCTAGGGGGTGGTGTCACCCGGTGCGGGCCGCACCCCCCGCCCCCACCTAGCGACACTAGTGCAGGTAACGAACAGGCACCGTATGTGCAGGCAATTCGCCAACATTTGGCGAACTGCTTGCTCTCTGAATAGCCTAATGGCTAGGAAAGGTAACCGTACGCTGAATTTCAGCGTTTGGTTTCCTTTTGCCAGCAATTCGGATCTCTTTGAATAACCCTGTATATTCATATTTTCGCTGGATACTCAGTAGGTGTTTTCGATTGGCGTCTTGCTCGTTTTAATTAATTTTTTTGTTACCATTACCAAAATCCCTAGACTAATTATATCAAATGTAAAAGTATTTGTACGGCCTTGTTGTAGAAAAAGGATTATGACCGATACGTGTTATTCTAAATATTCAGGTTTCCAGTATGGGTGACGGGTGACTTACCGGGTCCTTTCTATTTTTTTCCTAGCCAGCCTCTATTCTAATCACTTTACTGGATAATAAGATAATTGCCGTCTCTCTTCACACCATTAAGCCTGATACTGTTGTGAATACAAATGTACTCATGTGTACAGCTGGGAATAGATGCTGTATGCAGACCTTTTAGGCACACGATCAAAAGTAAACCAAGATAGGTAAAAAGGTTCTAATGGTGAGAAAATGGCATTTTAAAACAACAAAAGGGGAAAAATATTCTGGAAACTTACAGCTGTAGGAAATTCTACCCACTACTGAAGGATGGCAGACGGTCAAAATGTCCCCATGAGTATTCGACGTCAGCAACTATTTCAGGTAGAAGGGCACCGAGGAGCTACAAAAAAGCTTCCCACCCCTGCCGCATCATCAGAAATGTGGCAACTTGTGATGAGCTCCTACTGAATGTGCAGACCGCACTGCTGTCCCACCATAAAGCAGGTCACTAGTTCTCTTGCCCATTCTCGGTACTCTCATAAACCTTGTTTTTGATCACCCACCGGATCACCAGGGATTTCTGTTCCGTTTCATTAAATAATAAATGCCCCCGGGTTGCTCAGTGGGACCTGGACATCTGGGGGCAGCTTTTCTAAATGCTGCAAGGTTCGGCCATCACCTAGATAGGAAACCAGATGATATCAGGTGCTCTAGAAGATATAAGTGGTGGCATTATGTGGGATGCAATGATTGCAGCTTCACATTCATAATAGAGGTGTGCACTGCTGAAAAATGTGTTTAGTTTCATTCTACAGCACTACGGAACTTAGCACTTTAAAAAACTTGTAACTGTTTCAAAATAATTTCATTTTCGGATTTTCGTTTCGTAGTTTTGTTAACGTTTTGATTCGTTTCGTTATTTCATTTTCGTTTGGTGTCTTGGATCACTAAAAAAAAAACCTGCCATTTGGGATCGATTTCGATATTTGATATTGATTTGAATTTCAGATCACTAAAGCTACCACCCTACCTGAATAGGCTGCTTCCCCTAGCAGTTCCCTCATCCTATAACCTCCGATCCAGGACCAGCACCTTACTTGCAATACCGCAATACAAAAAGACAATGGCTCAAAAGTGGCTCCTTGATTTTGCCAAGGCCTTCGACACAGTAGACCATGGCATCTTATTACAAAAACTTAAAAACTCTGATATTGGTGATCACACCAATCATATGTATCTGATCGGTCGCAATATGTGTCCATCTCTGGCAGCTCCTCCCTCCCCCTCCCAGTCACGTGCAGAGTATCCCAAGGCTCGATACTTGGCCCCCTGCTATTTACAATATTCATAAATGATATGCCCAACGTCTGCAAAGCCTCAACTGTCCACATGTACGCAGACGACATCGTAATCTATACCAGCAAACCAAATCTCCCGCAGCTGGAGGCCGTGCTGCAAGAACAATTCAAAGTGGATCACAGATAACAAACTTTTTCTAAATACTGACAAAACTGTAACAATGGTCTTTGGAACAGCACCTAAACTACATAAACTGCAAAATCCCCATCTAAATGTCAGGACAAAATCAAATGGCACGCTGACCACAGTCACTTCTCTCAAATATCTAGGTATGTGGTTAGACCCAAATCTATCCTTTGGCCCCACATCGAAAAACTCTCATCTAAACTTTACCCCAAACTAGGTGCCCTGTACAGAAACATATCCTGCCTGAGCCCCGCGGTAAGAAAGCAGATTGTACAACAAATGCTTATGCCAGCTTTTGAATACGGAGATGTAGTGTATGCAGCTGCCCCACAAACGCACCTTCAGAAACTTACTATATTGTATAACTCATTCTGTCACTTTGTGCTACAATGTAACTACATGACCCACCATTGTGACATGTTAAAAGAGCTAAACTGTCAGTCGCTGTAATCTAGACACACCCTTCACCTTTCCAACCTGGTGTTTAAGAGCTTTTCTGGGAAGCTACCACCCTACCTGAATAGGCTGCTTCCCCCGGCAGTTCCCTCATCCTATAACCTCAGATCCAGGACCTGCACCTTACTTGCAATACCGCAATACAAAAAGAAAATGGCTCAATCCTCATTTTCCTACAGAGCGCCGCAGCTATGGAATAACCTCCCAGACGCCATCAAATCTTCCCCCAGTCTAAAGTCACTCAAGAGATCTCTATTAACATACCTCAATACAGAATGCACCTGTAAACATGTAACATAGTAACTATATTACTTACATATTTATTTTCTTTGTTAATCTGTATATTTGTGTTTTGTTCTTAATATCTTGCATTTATTACTTTGTATTTCTGTAACGACTGTAAAATTCCAATGCTCTTGAACCCAGGACATACTTGAAAACGAGAGAAATCTCATTGTATCCTTCCTGGTAAAATACTTTGCAAATAAATAAATACAAGGCGCAATAAATCTAATTTTGCTGTTTAAAAGGCACGCTAGGGTTAAATATTGAGCTGTCCATTGGCCTATGGTGCTGACAACAGATTCAGCACCACAGGTCAATTTACAGGGACATGGGCCTTTGTGAAACAGTCAAACAAATATGATTTGCTTCATAATGTCGTTTGCTTTAGTACTGACTTTTATGTAATGTAAATTGGAATTGATTCGATATTTGATATCGATTTGAATTTCGGATCACTAAGTAAAACCCCAATGAATCAAAACATGCTCAGTAATCATATAATTTATGGTTCTCTTGTGAAACAGTATAACGAATCGAATTCATTTTATACCGTTTAGTTTAGTTTTGTTTTCGTTTCAAATCGAAATTAAATCAATTCCTTAACTAAATTCTTAACAAATACACACCTCTAATACATAACAGGTGAAGACAACCAAGGACTTGTATGTATTAGAATCTGATGGGATCAAGGGCACATACACTGAAAAGACCCCAAAATGAGCATGCATCGAAAATTCGCAGGTGGTTGGCGTCCTGAGAATCCAAGCATGCACAGGGAAAGCCTTATAATGTGCATGCCTCATCCGGAGGCAACAGGCTTGGGTAATGCTCATGCATGATCTCTGTTATGGGGAACCTTGTTCTAAAGTGGGACAAAAGCATATCTGGAAACGTCGTACACTTGAGGATCAATGTGGCGAATACGGGCACAGACATCAAAACTAGGGATTGACTGCATGTTCAAATCGGTTCGATGTTTGATTCGAACATCGGCCGTTTGAAAATCTGCAAACTTTGAACTTTTCGGGACGTTCGCTGAAAGTTCTAAAAAAAAAAAAATTTAAAACAAATTCTAAAAATTGCTTAAAAGATCCTAAAAAATCTAAAAATAAAGAGACTTTTTACTGCAGAATATAATAATAAACGGTTTATTAGATATTGAATTAAAACGGTTATATTTCCTACTCGTTGTTGGCCAAAATTTCCCACTCGTTGTTGGTCAAACAATTCCCACTCGTTGGCGATAAAACATTTCCCACTCGTTGCGATAAAACATTTCCCATGGCTTCAAATCATGTTTAAACAAAAAATGTGTTCAAGTTTGCGGTCGAATATTTTAGGGTGTGTTCGGCCCATCACTAGTCAAAACATAGTGACAGATTAAAACGTCTCTACACCTTTAAAAGAAATTCAAGCTCATTATGAATGAAAAATAAGATGACCCAATATAAAAGTGCATGGGTGGAAAATGAAAAAAAAAACAGCCCGTTTGCTCCATCAAAAGGTATACATCATACACCAAGAGGCAGCTCCGTGCGTAAATTCTTGGATCCACAGGAAGCCAATCATTACGTGTGTTTGAGGCATGCTACATCTAATACCTACAAGTCCTCGATCGTCTTCACCTGTTGTGTTTCTGGTGTAGCGCTCACCCCCGGATGAGCTGCTGAATAAACCTCGGGATAGTCTCACCGCACTAGGAAATAACTACACACCAGCACTGTTGTTGATTTTATATATATATTATATCCTTTACTGATCCCAATAAAGCAGCATATAATACGCATATACGGTATTTGAGTAACAAGAATTCGTGACGCGGGAAAAACATGCGGCGGTAAAAGAAACCGGTTAACCCCAATCAGTTCTGGAGTGTAAGTCCCGTGAAAAATGGCTCAAAAATTTATATGTGTATTGTCTACGGTACCCGGGTACTGTGTTCAACTGGCCACTGAATGAAACAAAAACAATCTTCGACTAGTCACCGTTGGGGCCCTTAAAGAAACAATAAACAAGTGCGCAATGTTCTGCGTTTTCACCAGGCCAAAGCCTTCTCACCCATCCGGTGTAACCGCTTGTCCTGGACCAATGAACGCTGGAGAAAGGGATCTCTATCAAGAGGATCTGTCCTCGCTGCCACTTGGAACCTGATGCTGTTAACGCCTGCACTCCCGATCTGGTTCTCCTCCGCCAGAACACGAACACATAGGTCGCCAGCTCTCCCCTCCGGTTTGCAGCCTCTCCTCACATAATGTCCTTCTCCCAAACCGCACTTTGTTAAGAACAGTTCAACTTAATACACAGCCGGCCGATGCACACTCTCTCTCCGATCACTGCAACCATGGATGCCGCCGTCTCTCTGCACTCCAACTCTACCAGGATCCCAGAAGTGTCACCTGCGACTGCTCTCTCTCACTGCTCGCTCTGTTCTGTCAAACGCTCAGGGCTAGGTATATAGGTAATAGCACGATCTCCAACAAGACTGTAGCAACATCCACACGCCGGCCTGGTTTCAATCTCTAACAGCCCCAGCATGCATCCTACGTCTCTCGTGGCTCTCCTCACACACTGCCCATGCCTTGCACGAGGCTGCTGATGTCCTACCTCCTCTTTGTACCACCCACTTCCTGTCCTCACGCAAAGGGTGATGGGAGATGGAGTCCGTTTTGTCCAGCATAGTCCACAATGTCTCCCTCTGGTGGCAGCAATAGTTCAATGCACCAGAATACAGTTTTAAAGTAGCACTACACTGGCACCAGAAAGAGTGCATCCTGCATAAAGACACTTAGATGTTCTGGTGTGCCTGGTATCTTCATCCCTGATGGTGGCCCTGTTTATAATGTTCATTGAAAATTAAGAACTGGTTCTTTCCAGCTTGGGTTGTCAAATCTGTTGTTTGTGAGGGAAATGAGTTCATACATCAACAGTACAACGTTCATACATCAACAGATAAAACCATGCCAGATAGGACGAGGTTTGCTCCTTTTTTTGACAGATATTCTAAATATTAACCGGGATGCCTCTCCTCAGAGTACAGACGCAAGACTGACTTTTGCCCAAGGCATAAATAAATAAGGTGGCGAACGCTGTCTTTAATGCTACTAATAGCTTGCCTTTATATATCGAAAACAAGACTGAAAACACGATTTTTATGATCTATCCCCGCGTCCCATCCTCGCTTCCTCCTGAAATGCTAATATGTGTTTTTCTTTCGGGACTTGCGATGCTAAGCAAACTGTCTTTATTCTTCGCAGTTTTTTTTTTAGTTTTTTTCTCGCTGAAAGCGTCGAGGAGGAAAAAGAAAACACTTAGTAAAAATGAAAAACAATTACAGAAAAAGTCTGCGATCAACAAAAAAACGATCTCTTCATTTACAAGTTTATGTCATTTAGTATTTAATTTTTTTTTCTTTTTCTTTCATATAGACAATAACAGCTTTTTTACCACGCTCGTGTTATACACGTTAAATGCCGGCTTAACTTCAGGTTATTAATTTAAAACAGCAATTGCTCTCTGAAGTATTACTTTAAAATTAATTTCCGTGGCAAAATGTTTCTTCCAAATTAAAAGTTACAATATGGAAACGCTTGCAGTGTTCTCCGAGTCCTACAAATCCTGCGTTTTTTAATTTAATTAGGGTGAAACATGTAGCCCCCTCAGGTGAACGAGCTCAACACAAGTATGTGACCAATCCAAATGGAGTGGGCTCAATGTAATAATCTGTTTCGGCGTTACTCCTTCGTGCCAATTAACCTAAGCAGGTTGTTCGACACTTGGAACGCTATAGTCTTCTCATCCCCACACAATTACAGTGATTTCTTTTTTAGACGGGAAAGTATCCGTCCATTCCTCTACTGACACTAGACTTCAGATAATTACAACAAGGGGGATTAAATGGATACTACCTTAAAAATCGAGTTCCCTTCTTTTGCCCTTAAATATTTGCCCAAATTATTTTTCAAATTTTTCTTTGTTGTTGACTTTATTTACCTTTTGTCGCTTGCCGCAAGCAGCTCCTCCTCTTCGGCTCAGGGACTACCGAGTCAGGAAAACCATGCAGCTTTCTAACGCAATTTTCTCTCCTACGCAACTTGCAAGTGACAAGGAACCACAAACTAAGCACTTTACTTATGCAAGCGCCGTCGCTCCTGCGCAGAGTGGTGAAAGAATTTCTTGCCACAATTTGAAGATTTGATACCAAAAGAACCAAGCCGGGGGGGGGAGGAGGAGAGGTTCCAATTAGAGATGTGCATTCGTTTCGGAAAAATTTGAAATTTGGAACGAAATTTGAGAATTCGTATTTGGAACTACTTCCGAATAACGAATCGATACGATACGAGTTTGAAATGAAACGGTATATAATGAATTTATTTCGTTTTACACTGTGTCATCATCATAAAAGAAAAATTTTAATAACTGATATCAACTATTGAATTTGCAATGAATTGATATCAACTATCGAATCGATCTTAACCACTTCAATGCGGAGGACGCGCTCAGCGCGTCCTCCGCATTACCGCTGCTGTGCGGAGGACGCGCTGAGCGCGTCCTCCCATTGGGGTCAGCGTTCGGCCGGGTTCCGGCCGATCGCTGGCCCCCCCGGTGCGGGCTGACATCCTCGATGTCAGCCCGGCATCCGGAACCGCAGCTGCCGGAATTAGGTGTCATCGCGGCTGCGCGATGACACCTAATTCAGGCGCCCCCCCCGCATGTGCGGAGGAGGCGCCTGAAAGGGAGGGGGGGGAGGTCCTTCGGACCTCTCTCCCTCCCGATCGGCGGCGTTGC
Source organism: Leptobrachium leishanense (assembly GCA_009667805.1). Classification (NCBI taxonomy): domain Eukaryota; kingdom Metazoa; phylum Chordata; class Amphibia; order Anura; family Megophryidae; genus Leptobrachium; species Leptobrachium leishanense. The sequence continues at coordinate 314,551,471 of CM019067.1, forward strand.
GGGGGTTAACCCAGGCACCATTTGGAAGGGCACAGCCTGCCCTTCCAAATGGTGCCTGGCATTAACCCCTGGGGAGCCGGATCGCGAATCGGCGCTGAAAAGCGCCGGTTCGCGATCCTTTCCCGGAGCTGGCCGACATCTTGGATGTCGGCCAAGCCTCCGGGAACTCCCCCTGAGGACTGGCGTCATCGTGCGTAGCACGATGACGCCAGTCCTAGAGTTAACCCCTAACTGCCACCAACGGTGGAGATAGGGAGTTCCAATGAACTCCCTATCTCCCGATCCGTGGCAGTTAGGGGTTAATGTTTGGTATGCTTGGATCGGCCAGAGCATGGCCGTTCCAACGATACCAAACATGAAAGTGAAAAAAGTTTTTTAAAAAAAATTAAAATTAAAATTAAAAATAAAAATATATTTAAAAAAAAATTATAAAAAAATAAATATTTTTTTTTCTTTTTTTTGGTTCGTTAATGCAGCAATATTGTTCCCATTTCAATTATAATGTGAACAATGATGCTGCACTAACGATTTTTGTATGCGGTGCGTTTGTTAAAAATCGCGTAATTTTCCCCAAAAAAAAATGTAACGAGACCCCATCTCTAATTTTTTTAACAAGCGCACCCCATACAAAATATAACCGCAATTGCTCGCATGTTAAAATGTGAAAAAAAACACTTTACACATTGTAAATTATTGAAAAATACATATTTTATTGCATTTTTTGTTAGAATATACAGACATGACATAACGTATACATATAATAATGACATATTATGAATCTACCGAGTCTGACGGAAAGAACGATATATAATATGTCTGGGTAATATACTAAAATAAGCCTTCAAAACACGTTTAAACATGATGAGCAAAACCGGTAAAAATGACCTCAGCACAGGGGCGTGATACGCCTCAGCAGCGAAAGGGTTAACTTACAATACAAGTAATAGTCAGCAAAGGACTTTATGAAACAAATTATTTTTGTTTCACTGTTTAATTTGACTCAAATACTAAATCTGTGACACAGCTTAAAATTTAACCCTAGCTTTTCTTTTAACAGCAAAATTTGATTAATTGGGGTTTTATTTAGTGATCCAAAATTCGAATTGATATCAACTATCGAACTGATATATGAAATTCGAATCGATTCGAAATTTCAAATCGAACCAAAACGAAATACGAAACAAAATTAGTTACGAAATTCCGAAAAAGAAATGATTTAAAAACGTAACGAAACGAAAGTAAACAAAACGACTTTTTCAGCCATGCACATCCCTAGTTCCAACAAGGGATAAAACTGATAGATCCATTAAAACCACCCCAGAAGTGGTGTTTTTGCTTTTGCAGATGTTATGTACAAAAGCATAGGTGTGCTCAGGGGGTGTGCCTGGTAAGGCTAGGGACAGATGAGCGCATTTTCTGCAGCCACCGTCAAAATGTACGTCGATGCGTGCGCACGCATTTTTTCACGGAATACGCTTAAGTGGTCAGACGATGCGCAATTCTGGACGTATTTCATGACGATGGGGTGAAAAGAAGTCTAGGGAAATCCGGCTGTTTGAACGTTATGTTGGCCGCACACTAGCAGCGTCTGACATCTCCTAATCACGCACACACGCTGCTATGCGGCCGCAGCGCACTCTGTACGTCAGTACCAGCGGTTTCACGTTCTGATAAAAATGCGTTCATTTGCCGGTTGCGTGGTGTCGGCGCACTTTCGTACGCACGTACTGCGTATATTGGCCGTCATTGGCCGTTATGTGCTGCTACTGCCGCCGTGATTTAGTGCGTCTGCACGCGCGTTCCGACTGCCCCACTCTGACCCTAGCCTTAAGAGGTCCTCTCTTTCACCTTCCACCGTGACATTTTAGCTGTCCCTTATCGGGTTCATGATGAATAACATAAACACTGACTGTATCTCTGATTACTGGCTTGATATTTCTAATGAAAATTGTGCATTTTGTGCAAAATCTTCTAAACGTAAGCTTTCCATTAAAGAATGTTCCATGGGTGCGCACCTTAATGTAACGGGTTGCGCACACCAGTGCAGAAAAATAGATCGCAATCATATGTCTGGAGACTAGGAACCTAAGTGGATTGGTTCACAGGGCCAGGGGTGGAATAACGGATTTGCAAATTTGGCAATAATTTAAAAAGATAAGAGAAAAATAAGCGTTCGCTGAGAAAGATACAGTTTCCGAAAACAATAGCGTGCATTTCTCATTCCGTTATGATTCTCAATACGATAACGAGTTGCTACCTTTTTAAAGACCTCTGATAGGGTCCCCAAAGAATTAGGGCAGGGCTGTCAAACTCACGGCCCCCAGATGTTGAGGCCTAAAATTCCCAGAATTCTTGCAATGTAATAGACGGCCAAGGAATCATGGGAGTTGTAGTTCAGCAACCTCTGAGGTGCTGGAGTTTGACAGCCCTGATCTAGGGGATTTATTGTCCACTGGGAGTGTTAGAGTTTAAGCAGAAAGCTGTGAATTCACACTGTGGCGTACCCAAACCATAACTCTTCACACTTTGAGATTTAATACGATTGTGAGAAGAGATATTTTTAAATCCGCGAATGTCAAACATAAATTATATGGTATATCTCCCCTCATCAAACAGTATTATTAAATCCATTACCGGCAATTGAGGACATGATTAGAAGCTAATTATGTATGAGTTTAGCATTCCTTTGGTAAATAATTTTTCTTCAATATATCCATATAATATATTCCTCTCGGTATTTATCATGAGGAGGACTAGCTGATTCGCAATGAGAGATAAGCACCAATAAATTAATACACATATTAACCGACATTCGCAATTAAATTTTTCCCTTGCTTTTAGAATTGATAGTGATTTATGAAGTAGATGATGATTTGTTTAGTTGTCAAAATACATACAGTTGCAAGAAAAAGTATGTGAACCCTTTGGGATTACGTGGAGTTTTGCATGAATTGGTCATAAAATTTGCTCTGATCTTCATCTAAGTCACAACAATTTGAAAAACACAGTCTGCTTAAAATATAAACACAAACATTCTTTTTTTTGTATAATATCTTTTTATTGAAATAAAAGATTGCATATAATCAAGGCATTATCAGTTCAATTACAGAATGATAAGTGAGATACAGAAAAGTACCGATAAAATAAGCTTATACCATCTAATGCAAGGTATTCTTATGGAAAGAAAAACAAGGAAGGAGAAAACAAAAGAAAAAACCGAAAACCATAAGGACAATAATACAATACAAAACAAAAAAAATACAAATACACAAGGTTGGGTCTTGTGATCCCTATGATCACATGGGAGAGTCTCGTTCGTCTGCCGGCTCCAAAATACTGTCTCAGTCTACCAGCTCGTTCTCTGAGGGGAATACGGGGGATATGGCTCGCCTTTCATGGGACCTGGCTATGGCCTCCGGGTTATCCTTACGGTGTTTCATAACAAAGTCAGACCACCAGTACCACGTTTTAAAGTAAATATCATATTTGTTTTCCAGTGAGAGGTGGAGTTCCTCCATTTCCCTAACGCTGGAGACCCGATCTATCCATTCAAAGATTGTTGGTGGTGATTCCGATCTCCAGTGTCTGGGAATCAGGGATTTTGCTGAGTTAAACAAGTGGATCATTAGAGACTTAATATATCTATTCGGGGATAGGGGGACCACATGTAGGAGAGCTGCTTGCGGGGTGAAGGGGATTTCCATAGAGGTGATTTCGGTAACATAGGTGAACACCACCTCCCAGTAGGGTACTATAAACGGGCAGGACCACCAAATATGAATGAACGTTCCTTCGCCAGCCCACATCTCCAACAATCCGGGGACACACCCGGGTGCATCAACGCTAATCTGTTAGGTGTGAGGTACCATCGTGATAGCAATTTATAATTCATTTCTTGTACTTTCAGGTCTCTGGACGAATGGAAAGTGATATGAAAGATATCCAACCAAGCTCGTTCGGTCAAGGGAGGGGGCGTCTCGATTTCCCACTTAGTAGTGTAGGAGGGTAGGTCTGGGTATTCCGCAGCCATCAGAAGGGCATATATTAATGAAAGGAGGTGAGGTGGTGGGGGGTCTTGAGTGCAGAGGTTTTCAAAGGGGGACAGAGTAGATCTGTACGGTTGGTGTGCAGTCAGGCTGGACCAGAAGTGTTTGAGTTGGAGATAGCGGTATGCCTCCATTGGGGACGGTTTCCGCTGTGGCACCAATTGCTCTAAGGGTAGAAGCGTGCCCTCAACAGTGCACGTCTGAATCGTTAGATAAGGGCCATCATAGTCAATGTCCAGGAATGAGGGTTGGCGGCCGGGTAGGAAGTCAGGGTTGCTGGTTATGGGGGTAAGGGGGAGGGGAGTGGGGAGATCCAGTCTGTGACGATAGCGGCGCCATAACCTCAGAGTCGGGGATATCGTTGGGTGCGGCGTCGGGCAGATAGTGGTGTGTGAGACCGTTTGCCAAGGTGCTGAGGCAATGGGGACTTGGAGGAATTTTTGTTCAAGGGGGACCCACAGCTTATGGGGAGGGGACATGGACCAGTCTGATAGGCGAAGGAGCAGTGCGGCCACATAGTAATATTCCATGTGGGGTGTACTCAATCCTCCCCGGTGTTTAGGGCGGGTCAGTAAGCGAAAGGCCAACCTGGGTCGTTTGTCAGCCCATATAAACTTTCCAAATAAGCTGCGTAGTGTGTTGAAAAATGAAGGGGTAACATGGATAGGGAGAGTCTGGAATAAGTAGAGGAACTTAGGTAGTATGGACATCTTTATTATATTAATCCTTCCAAACCAAGAAAAGTGGGGCTTATCCCATGCCTGCAGGTCGCTCCGTACTTTGTGTAAGAGAGGTTCATAGTTAAGAGTGTATAATAAAGTAAGGTCAGAGGGGAGTCGGAGGCCCAAGTATGTGATAGCTTCTGATTGCCACGAGAAGGGGAAGAGTGATCTGATCTGCAAACGAGTGGCGTCAGGGATGTCCACTCCAATTGCCTCGCATTTAGTAGTGTTAATCTTAAAATTAGAAACCGCGGCATATAAATGGACTTCCCGCAAAAACGCGGGGAGAGATTGTAAGGGATCTATGATCGTCAGTAGCACATCGTCCGCAAAGGCAGAAACTTTATACTCGTGTAAGGGGCCATTGTATCCTCGAATACATTCATTGTCCCGTAACCTCTGTAAGAAAGGTTCCAGTGTAATAATAAACAGTATCGGGGAGAGTGGACATCCCTGACGCGTCCCGTTCCGGACCGACAAGGGGCTGGAGAGTGAGCCGTTTACGCGAAGGAGGGCCGTAGGGTTACTGTAGAGTGCCGAAACCCAGGCCAGCCAGCGAGGCCCCAAACCTAGTTTTGCTAGAACCGCTATTAAGAATGACCAATCTACTCGGTCGAACGCCTTTTCGGCGTCGACCGAGAGAAAGAGCATAGGGGTAAAGCTGACCCGAGATATATGAAGAAGGTTTATGGCTCTCAGAGTGTTATCCCGAGCACCTCTAAGAGGTACGAATCCCACTTGGTCGGGATGGATTAGAGAGGGGAGTATAGGGTTAAGTCTCCGGGCCAGCATTTTTGCCATAAGCTTTATGTCGTTATTTATTAGAGAGATGGGGCGGTAGTTAGAGCATGATAAAAGGTCTTTACCAGGTTTCGGTATAAGCGAGATTGTTGCTCGGAGAGCTTCAGCGGGGAAACTAGTCTCTTCGTCAATCGCGTTAAAGGAGCGGAGAAGGTAGGGGCCCAATGACTTCAGGAAGGTCCGACAGTACCCAATAGAAAAGCCATCAGGACCCGGGCTTTTCCCTGTCGGGGTAGCTTTAAGCGCCTCCGCCAATTCCTCAGATGTGAAGGGGACATCCAGTGCCTCAGCTTGGTCTGGGGAGATAGTAACATCCAGGGCTGTAGCCAGGTAATCCGCCATAAGCTTAACTGGAGGGGGTGAGTCCCTAAGATTATATAGGGAATGATAGTAGGTATGGAACTCAGCTATAATTTCGTCATTGAGATGCGTGACGGAGCCGTCGGAGCGTCTAAGTTTGGGGATGTAGGTAGACTGGTACTTCTGGCGTAGGGCTCTCGCCAATAGTTTGCCACATTTATTACCGTGAAGGTAATAAGAGCGTTTAGTAAGGAGGAGTGACCTACATGCATGGTGATGGAGCAGTTCCCTCAGTTCTGATCGGAGGGAGGACAGGGCGGAATAATGTTCAGCGGATGGAGTGGTCTTGTGGAGGGTCTCAAAAGTTTGTATATCCGCAAGCAAAGATTGGATCTTGTCTCCCCTATCCCTTTTACATCGGGCCCCCAGCTGTATCAGCTGACCCCGAAGTACACTCTTATGTGCTTCCCACAGTAAGGGATCTGTGACTTCCCCATTATCATTCTCGTCAAAGTAGTGAGTAATGGCCTCCGTGAGATACTCCCGGTGGACCACGTCTTTCAGAAGAGATTCATTAAGACGCCATTGGTATTGTCTAGGGGGTAGGTCAGGGACTTCGAGGTCCATCAACACTGGGGCGTGGTCTGACCAAGTGATACTCCCTATGGACACAGTGCGAATTAAATGAAGGGTATGATGAGACATGAGAAAAAGGTCCAGACGGGAGTAAACTCGGGCAGCGTGCGAGTAAAATGTGTAATCGCGCCCAGCGGGGTGCATTGCTCTCCAACAATCTACTAATTGAAACGTCTGTAACAGTTGGTGGAATCTCCTCCGTTTAGATGGCTGTGACGCTCCCGGGGAAGAAGCAGCTTCCTTCGGGGAGTCCGGGGAGATATTAAAATCTCCTCCACAAAATAGAGGGCCTTCAGCAAACTTAGCGAGTTTGTTCAAAATTTTTCTGAGCGCAGTGCATTGATGAGTGTTGGGAAGGTATAGATTTGCCAGCGTGACCAGTCTAGCTCCGATATGCCCCTTAATAAAGATGAAATGGCCCTGTGGGTCTGTCATCTGGGAGATGCATGTAAAAGGGATATGTGAAGCTACCAGAATAGCCACCCCTCTAGATTTTGACGCCTCAAAGTTACTATAGAAGCCCTGGGTAAAGTAAGCTGAGCGCAAAGTTGGAGCACTGTCTAGCCGAAAATGAGTTTCTTGCAAGAAGGCAAAGTCGCATTTTTGCTTACGGAGATCAGCCATAGCGATCCGCCGCTTAGCCGGGTGGTTCAGTCCCCTGACATTCAGGGATATAAGTCGTATTTTAGCCATAATCTAAAAAAGTGTCCCTAAAAAATTTACAGTGTTGGAGAGAATGCACTCCCCTGCGCTGGCTTATCGCAAGCGGTTCCGGCACGGACAAGTCGTACATGTTGCATTGACCCAAATAGACATACAGTAATAAAGACCAAAATACAGACAATAAAAAAATCATAAACCGCACCATACAGTGCAGAACACATAGTGAAGATCGGTGTGGGTACCCGCGTAGGGTACAGACCCATATGGGGTCAATCCAGCAAGATGAGAGTGTGGAACAGCCGTTCCAGGCATACTGGTGAAATTCAAACACCGCAAGGGGGGTGGTGTAAAACACAAACAAAATACGCAACATGAAAACCTTAGTGGGTGTAAAATAAACGAAATACAGCACTACAATTAAAGTAGTGTAACAGCCTCCTAATTCTGCCGCACCCGGGCAAATGTAAAATATGCTTAACCATCGAGTGTCGTCCTTGACAGAAGGACATAACCACAGGACACGTCCCGTCATCTAATATCTTATAGCAGAAAAAAAGGCACAAAACTGAAAAAAACGAAAAACAGGAGAACAAGAGATGTAGAGCCATGTGGACACTCCCAAGGGCTTTGGGCCTCCGTCCTTGGAATGTAGGTGTCGTAATGGACCTGCCGGTCGTTGTAGCCAATACAGTGGAAGGGGGAGTAGGAAACCAGAAAGAGGGGGAGAACTTCTCAGGAGTCCTGCCTCGCCGGGCCAAAGGACGGGTGGAGTCCTGGGTCTGTTGCCTCATCCCTGAGGGGGTGGCGGTTCTTCTGTTTACGGACTGCTTGCCATTTTTGCCGTTGGGGCTTGGGGGGGGGAATCCAGTAAATCTCCTCCATGCCAATTTGCGACCTCCACCTGCGGTAGGTCCAGAGCGCGAATAAACTCAGGCACATCTCCAGGTTCCATTATAGTCATGAGCTGATTATCCCTCCGTACAGTAAGAGCAAAAGGGTAGCCCCACCTGTATCTAATGTCTCGATCTCTGAGGACATCCGTGATCGGTTTAAGGTGTCTCCGAGCTTGCAGAGTGAATCTGGAAAGATCTTGGTAGACTTCAATCGCGTGTCCATCATGTGTGATTGATCGTTTCTTTCTGGCCGCTTGCATGATCTCTTCCTTGAGCGGGAAATGATGTATGCGGCAGATGATATCTCTTGGGGGTGCTGACGGGGCTCCCCGTGGGCGCAGCGCCCTATGTGCTCTATCAAGCAGTATCGGCGTATCAGGCGGGCGTTCGAGGAGCGCATTAAATAGAGTTCGTAGAGTGAGGGGTATATCTTCTGTGTCCTCCGGTTCAGGGACGCCTCTAATACGGACATTGTTGCGGCGCCCTCTATTATCTAAGTCGTCTACTGAGCGGCGTAGGTCAGTAACATATCGAGACTGTTCATTTATTTGGGCCTGAAGTCTGTCTAGGTGAGCCATGGAAGCGTCTCTGTCCTCTTCTAAATCCTGCACTCTGCCTCCCAGCTGTCGCACATCAGCCCCTAGTTCAGCGAATTTTGCATCAAATTTCGCCTCAAAGCGTGAGAATAAAGATTCCAGGTCTCTCTTAGTGGGAAGGTGGCGCAGGGTCTCCCTTACCTCCGCCGTTGGTATGTCGCTCAGAGAGGAAGTCCGGCTGTCCTGCAGATCATCCTCCGATTCTACCATGCGGTCCCCGGCCGCCGCCATCTTGGTTTTGCGGCCTTGTGAGGAAGCAGCCTGTGATCCGCGGAGATAGTGGCGCATCGGGGAGCTCCCGGTCAGCGCTGGTGCGTGCGGGAGGGTCACTGAGGCAGCGGCTCGTTTTTTTTGTCCCGTGGGACGTCTTGCGGACATTCGTAGTGCTTATTTGGTGCGCCCGGGTGCAGAGCTGCAGAACTAAGCGGCCATCTTACTTCGCGTCCAGGCCACGCCCCACAACACAAACATTCTATGTTTTCATGTTTTTATTGAACAGAACATGTAAACATTCACAGTGCAGGGTGGAGAAAGTATGTGAACCTTTGGACTTAATAACTGGTTGACCCTCCTTTGGCAGCAATAACCTCAACCAAATGTTTCCTGTAGTTGCAGATCAGACCTGCTCAATGATCTGGAGTAATTTTGGACCACTCCTCTTCACAAAACTGTTTCAGTTTAGCAATATTCTTGGGATGTCTGGTGTGAATCGCTCTCTTAAGGTCATGCCCATAGGCGGCTCTACAGGGGGGCAAGGGGGGGCAATTGCCCCCCTAGGTTATTCCTTGCCCCCCCATGTGCCCCCCCACCAAAAATCAGCATCCAACTTACTACACTTATTCGTCTAGCGCCTGACCAACAGATCGTTTGCCTCCCGCTACAAACGGGAAAAATCACTTAGTACGTTGCTATTAGCGATTTGTACCGCAAGCTTGCTATACTTTCCGCGTCCTTTATTTAACACGGGGAGAGCTAGAGATCTCTAGTGCTTTTGCAGCTAACAGATCACTTGGTGCCAACGCTAATTTTTTGAGGGAAGCTAATTGCAACATTTTACCTACTGCTCAACCCTGGTGCCAACTCCAAAAACCCCCAGAAAAAACAGATCTTCACCCAAAATTAACAGACAATTGAAAGGAATGCAGCACAGGCTCTTGGCCCCATACACCATTGTAATGGATCTGGTCCGCATTGTCGTTGCTGTTGCAGTAGGCTCTATTATAAATGTATCCTTTATCCACATATATCCTAATTCTAATATTTTGCCTAATTTTAAAATTTTATGCTGGGGGTGATTCATAGTATGGAAGCGTATGATTATTAGCGTGACCGTGTGGACCATGTTTAAAGGGACACATGAATAAGTCTTGCCCTGAAACATGTATTATTTATAAGCTGCAGCAGGGAAATTTTTGTCGCTCACCTGGCCTTCCTTTTTGGATCTATTAAATGCAGTGTAATGATTCTACATGCTGCTGGGTGGCATTTATCATGCAATGTCCATCAGCCTTAATATATGTGTGCATCAAAACATGGATGATACGACCACCTTGGAGGCTTTTAATAATGCAGGGGTGTGAGGTTATTCACTGGATGTGTTCATATTCAAGCTTGTGAGGGCGAGGGATAGGTATGGCCCGGCACTCTGCACTGGAAAAAAAAAACAGTTCTATCCTGTTCACAACCACATTAGCGCTGGGTCTCAGCTCAGGTCTTAGAGTTTCCCTAGCGTGCGCCAAACGACCTTGTTCATGGACTACTGCAGACAAGGTGATCTGTTAGTAGGTCGTCAGGTACTAAGTTTTAGTGACTCGCGGTAATTTTTCCTTTAGTGATGGCGTTTTAGCTCACACCAGGTGATAGGGCCCTTAGTTTTATTCAGTGGTATGATTTAGTGGTGAAAATTATTAGTGCCCCCCCAGTTTTGACTGCGGTATCTTCTGTGCCCCCCTAAATATTGTTCCTAGAGTCGCCACTGGTCATGCCACAGCATTTCAAATCGGGTTGAGGTCAGGACTCTGACTGGGCCACTCCAGAAGGCGTATTTTGTTTTGTTGAAGCAATTCTTTGTTGAATTACTTGTATGCTTTGGGTCATTGTCCTGTTGCATCACCCATCCTCTGCGGAGCTTCAGTTGGCAGACAGATGGTCTTACCTTTTCCTGCAAAATGTCTTGATAAACTCTGGAATTCATTTTTCCATCAACGACAACAATCCGTCCAGGTCCTGAGGCAGCAAAGCAGCCCCAAACCATGATGCTCCCTCCGCCATGTTTTACAGTGGGGATGAGGTTTTGATGTTGGTGTGCTGTGCCTTTTTTTCTCCACACATAGTGTTGTGTGTTTTTTCCAAACAACTCAATTTTGGTTTCATCTGTCCACAGAATATTTTGCCAGTTGTGCTGTGGAACATCCAGGTGTTCTTTAGAAAACATCAAACATGCTGCAATATTCTTTTTGGACAGCAATGGCTTCCTCCGTGGCGTCCTCCCATGTACTCCATTCTTGTTTAATGTTTTCCTTATTGTAGATGTGTCAACAAAAATGTTAGCATGTGCCAGAGATTTCTGTAAGTCTTTAGCTGACACTCTAGGATTCTTCTTTACCTCATTAAGCATTCTGCGCTGTGCTCTTGCAGTCATCTTTACAGGACGACCACGCCTAGGGAGAGTAGCAACAGTGCTGAACTTTCTCCATTTGTAGACCGTCTGTCTTACCGTGGACACATGAACATCAAGGCTTTTGGAGATACTTTTGTAACCCTTTCCAGCTTCATGCAAGTCAACAATTCTTGATCGTAGGTCTTCTGAGAGCTCTTTTCTGCGAGGCATGGTTCACATCAGGCAGTGCTTCTTGAAACCAGTAAACCCAAAACTGGTGTGTGTTTTTAAAGGGCAGGACCGTTTTCAGCAACACATCCAATAATATCACACTGATTGGACTCACGGTTGGCTCACTCCTGGCTCCAAGTAGCTCTTGGAGAAGTCATTAGGCTAGGGGTTCACATACTTTTTCCACCCTGCACTGTGAATGTTTACATGTTATGTTCAATAAACACATGAAAACATATAATGTTTGTGTTGTAGTATTTTAAGCAGACTGTGTCTTTCAAATTGTTGTGACTTAGATGAAGATCAGAGCAGATTTTATGACCAATTCATGCAAAACTCCACGTAATCCCAAAGGGTTCACATACTTTGTCTTGCAACTGTATAGAAAATAGAAGCAATTTTGTGTTTTCTTTGTAAGAAGTAGGGCTGTCCTACTCGTGCACCCTATGCACCTCTCTTTGGAAGTATTCACACCCCATCTCTCACAGCACGAGTCTACTGGACTAACAGAGAAGAAGAAAAAAAAATCTAACATGCTCGTCCCTCGCTAAGACCTTCACTACCTGGTGACTTTCCATTAAACCACTGTCAGGAACCAGTGTTTGTTTTTTGGAAAATAACTTTTAATTATATAGTAAAAAAAAAACTTAAATTCATAATGTATTTCTTACTGTAGTAGGGCTAATTGACAGGCAGACATCACCACCTGCTGGCCAGAAAGTGCTATTGCAGCTGGAGCTTCGTATTGAATGAGCTGGGGGTCCGTGTTTTCGACAGAGGGTCCCAGCTGTTCAAACTGTTTTAGCACCTGGGCTGTCATGGCTGAGGTTCTAAAAGTCTTGACTCACATGTTAGGCTGCGGTCACACGATGGCACTGAGTGCGTTTGTGTGACTGCTCCTCCCTGCGTCCATCGCAGCTTTATGACAGGCTCGACGGAAAGGGGTAGCGTGAGCACTAGTTGCACGCTCTACCCCCAGACTTGCTGAAAGCCTCCCCTTCAAAAAGTTACGACGGACATAGGATGGGGCAAGAAAGCACAATTCTACGTAGGAGGATCGAGCTTTGTAGCGCTAAGTGCACTAACCGCGGTCAGTGAGGTGGCCAGATGGGCGTTTGAGTGGAAGGAACGTTCACTCTCACGGACATTCCTTCCGCTCTCAAGTCCTCTCGCCTGACCCCAGCCTTAGAGGGAATCTGCACATGAATTTCCTGTGCAATAAAGAGTTTTCTTCGCATTGCCCCAGAATTAGACCAAATTGAGTATACTTGACAATAGGGAACCATCAGGTGATTTGAAGAATGAATATACTCGATCTTGGTAGTGAAGGGGCTAAGAGTAGTCCTGCATATAAACGTTATTCTAGCTGGAAATCCCGTCACACATTCAATTATTTCTAGGACTACCACCAACATTAACGTGGGAGAATATCAGCATAACTTTATTCACTATCTATAAAGAACGCAAAATAGATTGATAAAATCTTAGACAAAATTATTAGGGCTCTATTACATTCTTTGCGCAAAAACGCTTGCGCAGAGCGTTAATTTGTGTGTGAAGCGTTAAACGTTAACGTGCGTAAATTAACGGTGGTATTACACCCATGCGCATTTTTTAATCCGTCAAAAAATAACGCGCATAAAAAAGACGCGCAAAAACGCACGCGCATTAACATTGCGCGCAGAAATTGGTGTGTGGACTGTTTTTTTCACGCGATTCAGCCAATCCGAATTAAGAACCACAATTGTCTCCCGTTAAGTTTTCGCGTCTGTCAAAGTCAATCTGAGTATATATGCTGCAGCAATAAAAAAACACGCACAACTTCTCCATTTTTTTGTTTGGGTATGTGTAGAATGTGTAACTATACGTTGCTGTATTTTTTTTTTGGCTGGTGTATTTTGTTTCGGCCAGAACGTTCAGATTTGCAGTTACCACCAGCTTTTCAAAGACGTTAAAATTATACGCGCAAACGTTGTGTGTTACGTTTTCCGCATGGATTGAAATACCATCCGCGTACCAGCGCACAAACGCATTTGCGCTCACAATGTTAAGTATAGGACGTGCAAAGTACATTACGCTCGCAAAGGGTTCGCGCAGGTTCACCCGGGTTAAACGTTAACGCGGATTTTTTGCACGGACGTTGTAATACGACGTTCAGCGCAAAAGGTTTTGCCCCTCGCGCTAATGCGTTTTTGCACACGCGTTAACGTTTGCACGAAGAATGTAATAGAGCCCTTAGACATTATTTATCGACGTTATTAAATGGAATCATTTGTAATCATTGCTATTTTCAGTGCTCACCGTCTCATCACTAACGGCTTGCTGTGGAGGTCTTTTAACCTCTTTTACCTGTGTGTAAAAAAAAAACCACAACTAAAAAAAAAAAACACACACACAAAAAAAACAGCAATTTGCCAATACATGGATGAGCAATGAAGATACTTTGATCTCACTGTGTGCCCTTGTTTTCCCAATTGCACGTTCAATCTGCATCCTTTTTTTTTTCCATTTCCAGATTTTGGTTCTTTAGGTGTAGATCATTATCTAATAAAAAAATAAATAAATATAAATAATTCTAGAGCTGGTTTATTTCTACCATTTTTCATTATGAAATAGCATTTGAGATGGACCTCGATTTTACTTTGATGAGAATGGAGAGTGTCCATTGGAGAATCGGCCTCATAAAGCAGACTGGTTCTGCAGACAATGCCAACGCTTTGATATGATCATTAAAAATCAATGGAATCGCCCAGCTTTAATATATATCTATATAAATAAAAACAAAAATATTCTTTTAGAATTATCAAAAGTATGCTCTTTACACCAGCTGTGCATAAGACATCATTTACGACAAATTTTGGGGCCATTTGACTGAAACATGAAGAACTAATCTCAAGGGGGAGAGTAATATTTGTGAAATTAGGTTCAGTTCGTATCAATGCATCAGCTAGCTATTTACCCTAATGCTGCCCACTCGTTGTGGGCAGACAAGGGGTTAAATTGAAGCAGGTCTGCTGTTTGACTTCCATTGATTTAACCCCTCAACTACTGGCAACAGGTATTCCCTGCATTCTTCCCTTTCCCTGGTTATTGTAATTCAGCAGCAAGGTTTTTGACCTTTTTTGTTACAGTGAGGTTTGGGGCAGCTCATTTTGCAGTATTACAGAAAGACAGGAGTGTATCCTAACAGTGAATTTAGTTTCTTCACAGGAGGTATGCTGATCCTGCTTTACAAAGATACGCAATTGGAGTTTGATTTGCTAATGATTCCTTTTCATTGTATTACAACGGAAAATCGAATAAACTCAACTCTGATGGTGAAGTGGTTAAAATTATTGTATAAAGGTATTAGATATTCCCGATCATTTCATTTTTATTTACACAAACTCTGCAACCTCTCCTCATCCCACTTACTCATATTTGTGTACGTGGGTGTGTGTAAACATATATCGCTGTACATTACATGCGCGCACACGTACATTCTGACTCTACGTCTTCGAGTGACTTTAAGTGCAATAACAGTGCGTTGTAGTTCCATCTGTTCGTACTGCCAGTTACTGTTTCTGTTGATGAGCAATATGGAGTGGGATGTTGTTGTCCACCGCTCAGAAATCAAAACATACTGCTTTGGATCTCTTGACTTTCTTATGAGTAAGAGAACGGTGGGCTGATAAGAAGCACTGAAAATGTCAAAACGCACATTATCTAAGGGATACGTACGTCTCCTACTACTGTGACATGCCACTACCTGCATAACACAACAAAGAACAATATTGCTCATTTTCTAAGAGCACCCACATATTGACTTGTAACATAAAACCTCATGAGATTATCTCTCTTGTAAACCTAAGGTATCAATGCAATCCTTTCAGTAGACCATTTGTAATTCATCCTTAGGCTCAACTCGCCTATGACTAGCCACCCGAGCATTCTGTTACTGTACGCCCAACCTCAGGGGGTCAAGTCTTAAAAATAGAAGTGTGGGAACTCCTCGATATTTTTTCCCACTATTAAGTGCTGTCATCTCGTCCGTCGTCCACTATGATGGGTTTATGGAATCATTATTATAATCATTATAAATATCTCTTATTTATTTGTGACCCAACAAGTATAACATATAATTGTGAAGCTTTCGTTTGGTTGACCAGAGTGTGGACCAATGGGAACTCCATTCTCACTGCAAAAATAGCACAGGAACTGCCCTCAACTTGACCCTTGCCCAACCATTGAACAAGAAAAATGCTCTACTGCAGCATGTTCATTGCAATTCTCTGAAGATCATTCCTTCTCTTGATGAATGGAGGGCTTTATGACCAACGGAAGATTAACATAATGACCATGGAAGCTTCAGCTCCAATTGGGTGACCTTTGTTGCCACCAAATCCCTTCTGCTAGTTGATCAACACAACACATGCTCCAAGGAGAGCGAGAGGGATGGAACAGATGTGAAATGGTGATCAAGTGGGGATAGGACAATGACAGAGTAGAGTGTGAGTGAGCTGATGCATAGGGTGGTCCAAAATCTTTAGCTCCAAACATAGTAAAGGGACACTCTACTGAAAAATAGTGTCCTTTTTTGGCGTTAAATAATTGGGCAGAGGCTACTGACAGCTTATGCCCGATTTTTTTTTAGTTTTTCTTAGTTTTTGTGATATTACCTTTTATCCCTCGCCGAATGCTGCTGTTCCTCTTCTGCTCAGGGACTCCCAAACCCAGAATTCCATGAGTCTTCTATGCGCAATTTGTGCTCCCTGTGCTACTTGCGTAGCGTAGGGAACACAAATTGCACATCGCAACAGGACTTGCGAACGTTATGTATGGAAAACCATAGCGCCTCTTCAGACAGATGGATCGGAGTTGCGCCCATCGTGGCCTCTCTGAGATCCATCTTTAAAGCAATTGGTCTCACAGATACTGACGTCACTAGTAACCGAGGAGAAACCAGCAGCTGGGTAATTCTAATTTCCTGCCTGCTGGTGCCGCTGGGTGGGGTGATGGAAAGTCCTCCATTTCACCCAACGTTGAAGGAAAAACAGGGAGGGGGGGCACTCCACACATCCGGATCATTTTATAAATGTAAATTGGTCAGGATGTGTTAGAGTGTTACTTTAAACCTTTGCTCTAGGGCTACATGTGTATGCAATGCTGGTTGTTTGCCTACTTGGTCTATTTGAGTACTATTGTTTGTGTGAATATAATTTAACACATATACAATATTTAAATGTTCAATGTGTAATTTTCCAATAGTATATTTAAGTACTTGATTACCAAAGTATTACGAAGACTACACTTACATTCCAATGGCCATTGCAGTAAACCAAAACCTCTAATTGTATTGTTTCACGTGGTGTTATAGGAATAAGCGCAGATGACACTTTTTCTCTTGTTATGTTTTATACATGTTGCTGGGGTGTATACATTTGGCGGTTGCAGCCGCCCCAACGGGGAATAGGCGCGACCCCGCTCGTCCTGTACTATGTATATTACAAAGACTAATCTTCTCTTTGTGTATAGTGGTAGCTTCTGGTGTGCTTGCATAAAGACAAACAGGGTTATTCAAAGAGAATTGAAAAGTCACCGCACGTTCGGTGACTTTTCGTTCTCTTCAATTCAGTGCGATTTGGCGATCCTATTTTGGTGACCCTGCGGTGTATTCAGCAAGCACCACAGGGCCGCCGTAATGCAGGGAAAAGTCGCCGCAAACCCACCGAAAACTCCCCGCAAAACCAGGGCGAAAGCACACTGAAACACGCAAAAACATCTGGATTAACCCCGCGGAAGACTCAGGAGAAAGCCAAACAGGAGCAGAGCAGCCGCCGGAAAAACCCGACATCGCAGACGAATGGAGTGAAAAAAAAAACCAGTACGCTTGAATGTTTGTTTGCAAACAGCGTTTCACTTTTCAAACTACTGAGCGAAAATTTCTGAAATTTACATATAAAATCCAATGAATGATAATAAAAAGGGCTGTTACAGAAAAAAGAAAAAACGATTTAAAAAAAAACAGAAAAAAAATGTTTGCAAGAAATTACGAAAAGGTCCTAAAAAATCTAAAAGTAAAGAGACTTTTTACCGCAGAATATTATAATAAACGGTTTATTAGATATTGAATTAAAACGGGAATGTTTTTAACATTGAAGCCTATGGGATTCTTCTGAATAAACCTGTCGAATGAAACCACCGAACAGCAGGGCATTTCGACAATTTTTTACTGCTGGGTTTTTGTTCTCTGAATAGCCGAAGCATTACTTCTCTATGGGGAATTCACTGCCCTCGAACAAGGCAAGGCCTATGTGCAGGCAATTCGCCCACATTTGGCGAATTGCCTACTCTCTGAATAGACGAATGGCCAAGAAAGGCAACCGAACGCTGAATTTCAGCGTTCGGTTACCTTTCGGAAGCCATTCGGATCTCTTTGAATAACCCTGTATGTATGTAAATTATAGGTTGAATGTGTATTGTGTACCTGTGAGTATGCGAGAGTGTATGTATAGAGACGTGAGGTTACTAGACATTGACACTGAGAAAAAGTTCTGTTCCGGTAGGACTTGTTGGGTTTTATTTACTAATCCAAAATTCGAATCAATATCAAATATCGAATCGATCCCAATTTACGATGGTTTTTATAGTGATCCGATACACCAAACGAAACGAAATTACGAAACGAAATAACGAAAACAAAATTATTTTGAAAGGAAACAAATGTTCCAGCCGTGCACACCTCTACTGTGAAGTACTAAGTAGCACCGTGTTCAATTCTTATTTACAGCAGCAGCTTATAAATTAATTGTGGTGTTACATTTTAACAGAGAAGTCATCATACCCTTTATTTCTTTTTAGTAATGTCAGTACACGTGGGGCACTTTATGTTTTCCGCTTTCTTTTTTTTTCATTGTGACATTATTAAGAACATAACTTGGAAATATTTTGAATACGTCCCTTAGCGTTTCACAACAATAATTAACAGTAGAGCTCGAGCAAAACAGCAAGTTTCAGATAATAACCGTGCGTAAAGCCGGCTAAATGCAATTAATCATGAATTCTACCCACTGAGTTAAGGATTTATACTCTGTTATCACATGTCGGTGGCGAGGTCCCCCCTAGATCCTTTACTACGCTCTCCATAAAGAAGCTATTTCTGTTTAAAGAACAACAAAGCCGGCAAAAACACTTTGAAAATAAGATTGGTTCGGAATCGCTGGGATTGCATTTTTGTGAATATTCTGTTTTTCTGTATTTCCAGTGTGATACAGTGTCGCCGAGCAGCCATGTCAAAAGCAAGGTTTATTGCTGAATTTGGCATGGTTGGGAATCGCATCCACAGACTTGAATGAGTGCCGGCACGTTGGCTGCCAGTCTTTCGCTAATGGAAGAGGAGTAGAGCAGGTTTCATGCACATATCAATTTTACCCTCAGATTTGGAGCCAGCTAAGATGTGAAGCATGACTTGAGCTTTACAGAACCTGTTAAAGTGTCTTTTTGTTATTTATAGATTTATTTACTTATTTATTTATTTTTAATGTTGTTTTCCGAGACCATCAGCAACTCTTTCATTCTGTTTGTAATCAGCAACAGGGTTATTCAAAGAGCCTCGAATTGCTGGCGAAAAGGTAACCGAACGCTGAAATTCAGCGTACGGTTACCTTTCCTGGCCATTCGGCTATCCAGAGAGCAGGCAGTTCGCCAAATCCTGGCGAATTGCCTGCACATACGGTGCCGGTTCGAGGGTAGTGAAATCCCCATAGAGAAGCAATGCTTTGGCTATTCAGACAGCAAAAACCAGCAGTGAAAAGTTGCCGAATTGCCCTGCCGTTTGGTGGTTTCATTCGACAGGTTTATTCAGGCGAATCCCATAGGCTTCAATGTTAAAAATATTCCCGTTTAAACCAATATCTAATAAACCGTTTATTATAATATTCTGCAGTAAAAAGTCTCTTTATTTATAGATTTTTTTATGATTTTTTAGGCTTTTTTTGCAAATTAATTTTCGTTTTTTTTTTTAATCGTTTTTTCTTTTTTCTGTAACAGCCCTTTTTATTATTATTCATTGGATCTTATATGTAAATTTCAGACATTTTCGCTCAGTAGTTTGCAAACAGCGTTTCACTTTTCAAACATTCAAGCGTACTGTTTTTTTTTTTCTTCACCTCCTTCGTCTGCGGTGTCGGGTTTTTCCAGCGGCTGCTCTGCGCTCTGCTTGGCTCCTGCTCGGGTTTCTCCGGCGTCTTTGATGGGGTTAATCCAGATGTTTTTGCGGGTTTCGGTGTGCATTTGCCTGGGTTTTGCGGTGAGTGTTGGGCAGGTTTTCGGCGGCTTTTCCCTGCACTACAACGGCCCTGTGGTGCTTTCTGAATACACCGCAGGGTCGCCGAAATGGGATCGCCAAATCGTACCGAATTGAAGAGAATGAAAAGTCACCGAACGTACTGTGACTTTTCCATTCCCTTTGAATAACCCTGTAAGGGTATCCCACATTCCAATGATTAAATACACAACAAACACTGAACGAAATCTGCATTGTTAAAGTCACTTAAAGGGTTATTCATAGAGCACCGATCTTCCCACTGAATCGCACCATTCAGCGCAACTTCGTGGCAGGTCGGCTATTCTGAAAGCTGTTAGTTTGCCGAATACTGACGAATTGACGGCAAAATATGATGCAGATCGCCACAATTCAGTGATCTTCGGTGGAAGTGAAATTGTCCTATAGCAAAGTAATGGTTAATCTATTCACAGAATGATGAACTTTTCAGTGTTTCACATCGACCGGTTTGAACAGGCGAATCCCATAGGATTCAATGTAAAAAAATATCATTTTTAATTTTTATTCTAGTTTCAGCAAAAAGACTTTTTATTTATTAGAATTTTTTTTAGGTATTCTGTATTTTTTTTTTCTTTTTTGGCAAAATTTTAGATTCCCCTTTTTTTTTAACAGACATTTTTATTATTTTTTTATAGGACCTTTTAAAAAATAGAGTTCCCAATATTTTATTTTTTTCTGCCATTCGGCGGAGTGATTGGAGGTTGGCGGCGATGTTCTGTTAATACTTCGGGGACGCTTCGGTCAAAAGTGAATTCATTGCAGGGTCGGCGAACTGGAATCGCCGAATCTCACCGAAGTGCGTTAACGAAAGAGCACCGACATTTCCCTGAAATCGTCAGCTTTTTAGGCCTTGATTTGACCATTTTTTTTCGGTTCATGAGATTTAAATAAGGGCTTATCGGCATTTTGATTCCCAATAAAAACGTAGGTTTGATTATCACACTCACCGCTATACTAGTTAATGGAAATTTCAGCTTAGCGATTAATTTGAAAATATCGGAAAAGTCAATTTCCCCAAAAATATTCATGAGCTCAAAGGAGTTGATAAATGTATTGTAAGACAGGAAGCCGAGAAAACCAGACTGAAACCTTTTTAACCATTACGTTTTTCAACTAGACCTGCTTAATATAAAATATTGACATGGTGATGGGTGAAAATATGCTTTTTCGGATGTTTTACTATCTTCCCTTTACAGTAGACCTTTACCTCTGCAGTAGACCACACTTAGCTACTGGAGTTTGACCTTGTAAAGCTTGACTTATAGTCAACACTGCATTGAAGAGAGAAGTCATGTGGCATGCAGACATCCCTATTGATTTCCAATAACACAAGCACATGGCAAGGTTTGCCAAGCATAGGACCTCTATGCACCTGTAAAGGGACAATAGACCTTTTACTGTCCCTTTACCTCTGCAGAAGACCATGCTGGGCTGCTAGATTGTGACCTTGTAAAGCTTGGCTTTTAGTTGGGACGTCATTGAAGAGAAATGCCATACAACAAGCAGATGTAGTAATGATTCCCAGTATCCGAAGCTCTGGGCAAGGTTTGGGTGCTACAGGAGCTCTATGCACCTGTATAGGGACAATAGACCTTTTACTGTCCCTTTACCTCTGCAGAAGACCATGCTGGGCTGCTAGATTGTGACCTTGTAAAGCTTGGCTTTTAGTTGGGACATCATTGAAGAGAAATGCCATACAACAAGCAGATGTAGTAATGATTCCCAGTATCCGAAGCTCTGGGCAAGGTTTGGGTGCTACAGGACCTCTATGCACCTGTATAGGGACAATAGACCTTTAACTGTCACTTTACTTTTACAGTAGACCATGCTTGACTGCTGGAGCGTGACCTTGTAAAGCTTTTGGCCAGCACTGCTTTGGAGAGAGATTTTATGAGACATGCAGGCTTTCCTACTGATTCCCAATATCCCAAGGTTAGAGCAAGATTTGGGGGCACAGGACCTCTATGTCCATTTGGCATCAGAATAAAAAATGCAGTTATGACGACAATGGAAATCCTCAGGCCTCATGTCCATCTGAATTGTTTGACTCACTGACCACATGTATCAGGAACCTAGTCTACCACTATCACATGGCTGAGGATCAATATGGTTTCGCTAGAGGATATAATCCATGACCTAACACACCCATCCATAAAGTTCAAGCAAGTTCAGTCGCCATGCACCAGTGCACATAGATTTTCTGGTGGAATATCTCCATCTACATAATGAAGTGTTTGATGGCGCAGCTAGGTTTGCCAAATAATTAGTCTGTTTACATCTTGGAATCAAAGTGCCCCATTGCACAGTTGCTGGATATAAAGGTTGACTCCAGCTGATATCTTAATAGTTGGACAAGCTTTTCCAACCGTGCTGCAAGCTTTAGCGCACATCCTTACTATAAATTCATATCTCCTATACCTCGTATACAAGACGTTAATTTGCTCCCGGGACTAGAAGAACAACTTGTTCCATGGTAACTTGTTCTTTCATTTTGGAGCTGATGTTTCTATAAGAAATAATGACTCCTAAAAGCTGGAAACCACTTAACACACTAAACTAACCCACACCCCAAAAAACTCCCATGGTGGAGATGGCTGTGCTTTCTGCTGCCTCTTCTTGCCGTGAGCAGTGGGAAACTGAGAGCATATGGTTCCTCCGAGTTTCATCTGCGGCTCCTGTGCGACCCTGGTGATGAGTAAGCGTTGACTCAGACCTTGTGACTGGGATGCTCTGGGTTCCATGGAGTCCTATGGGCTCCAGGAGCCGATTACCGGTGTCGGCATGTGGCACTGCTACTGGTATCGGGCTGCACCTCTGCTTCATTCTGCAGCCAGTCACTAATAAAGCAGAAACAGTAAGGAAAATCATCACGCAACGATTTATTCACTTGCCATTTCCCTTTTAACTGTGGAACAGGACCCAAAGTTTACGAATTTGGTAAATTTACCAGAACTTCTGCTAAGTTCACACCTCACTTGGAATCTAGCCCCAATTATAAGTCCAAGGTCCTGATCGATATTTTCAGTTGCATCCACAAACACACGCCAAGTCAAAAGGCATCATTATGTTTGTGTCTTACAGGTTATACTTTGTTTCATAGTACAAATTATTCTTAGAATGTTAGAATCACATTTGGACCAAAACGATGATGGGCACTATTCCCCTGTTGCCGTTCAACACAGCACTCAACCCGTACAGCTTAAAGGCTTGAGTAATGATCTTGCGTCTCGGTTGTTGCGCTTGGTTACTGTACGGTAGTGTCTCCTACACTCTATATGGGAGACTCTTATGTGGCTCTGGCAGATGGAGAACCAGCCAACCTAACCAACTCATCTCCATCTACGTCTGATGTTATTCTGAAAAGAATAACGTCTTTCAGACCCTGGTATTAAGTGATTGTGCTGAAGTGTCATTACTTAACACATTGACCTAACCCCACCCAAAAATCGAATACGCACCTCAGACCCCACAATGCAGAGAACGGCGTGATTCGCCGGCAAATAGTTGCCAGTGTTCCTCGGTGTATCCCTCTGCTCCTCGACTGGATCTTATTTGCGTGAGCTCGGAGCTCTCGTCCGTCTCCATGGAGTTCTACGGACTCCTGGAGCTGATAACACAATTGGCGCTTAGTGCCGCTGGTGTTATCCTTTAACAGCTCCGCAATATTACATCTGGAGCTGCTGAGGAAGCGTCTCCGTCATAATACGGGTGTTAAATGGTAGGCGCTATAGGAAGACTGCAGACGCTCATGTTTTCCATTGGCGTCTGCCATTTAACACCTACATTGGAACAGGGCCCGACGTTGGAACTAAAGAAGAGCAATAGGCCACTAGATTTATGTGTGCTCTACATGAAATGACTCCTGCCTTTATATATAAGCGTGCTTTTTCACTTACTAAGCAGCACAATATCTCCACCGATCCCATTGGCTCCCATCCATTCCCTTTTTACCTCAGTAAGCAATAACCACAACAGTTTAAATTAAAGTCTCATCACATATATATTCACATGATGGACATTTAGTCATATGGATATAATTTTCGGTTAAGAAAAGTAATTTTATTTCCAGCTGAATAAGCACCGGCGGTAATGACAGCCGAGCAATAACATTACTATGCTTTTCTCCTAGACATACAGTAAGGAAAAGGTCATATTTCTAATAGTCTCGGATTCAGTAATAATCAATTTGATAAGCTCGGCAAAATAAAGTGCTTGAATATATCAGGCTTTTTTTATTATTATTTTATTTTTTATTTTTAAATTCTTCACGGTTCCATTTTACTAGTGGGAGGTCAAACCGCAGCTCGTCCGATTTCTAAAAATCCTATCTAAATTATCAGTTGATTGAAGTCATACTTTTTTTTTTTTTTTTTAGTCTTCGTTTCAAAATGATTTTTTTTTTCTTTTTTTTTATCTCAGTCTTTGAAAAGCCTTTTTTTGATGTTTAATGTCGACGGGGCCTGGAATATCAGACTGCGTTGATTCCTTTTTTTTTCTGCTTTATTTTCCTGCCGCATGATAAAAGACGTACGCATTTATAATATTACTTACATGAGGATTTTAACCCATCGTAATCTAATAGCGTTTAAAAAAATGCACATAAATAAAAAAATCCATATATCATATATGTTAATTACACGGTACAGTGAATTAATTGTTTTATTTATTGGTGTATTTAGCATTTTTATCCATGTGTAATTTGGAATTTGCTTTTAAAATTGTATTTAAGTCAAAGGGACGCTCTTCTCAACCTGACCATTTTATGTTTTTTAAAATGGTCACGATGCGAGGAGTGCCCCTTCCCCCCCAGCTGCCCCGATCAGTCGAAAACGTTGTGAAGTGGAAGGGTTTCCTCCACCCCACCCAGCGTCACCAGCAGCCAAGTATAAGAAAAAAAGTTTAAAGAAATGAGCAGCCAGGATTTTTAATTTCCCGGTCGCCAGAATGGTCACCAGTGATGTCAGCATGTAGAGAGCAGCCGAACGTCACCCTCTCTGAGACACCAATCACTGTAACGAGCGGTTTCAGAGAGGCAGCCGATGGATCAGATCTGTGCATGTGCGCATCTCTAATCCATCATTCTGCACAGGCGCTACAGAACTTGTGTACGTAAAGTGTGCAAGTCCCGTAGCACTGCACAGTTTGCAGCTTCTACACTACGCAAGGTGCGCAGGAGCTCAAATTGTGTTAGAAAGCTGCAGCGCCTGATGGGTTCGGGACTCTGACGGGTCGTCTTCTCTCATTGCTGTCCGTGTGTTGAACGTATTTGCTCAGTGAAATGTTTGTTTTGTCCCTCCCATTATGCTTCGCTGCGTAATATTTTGGCACTTTATAAATAAATTGTATGAATATATTTATAAATAATTGTAACATTTTTTTTTTTCTTTTCTATTCTCTTGTTTGTTTTTATGAGAAAATACTCACCTTTCCTCACTCGGCGCGCTGCTCATCCCCGTCAGCTCAGGGCTTCTGAAATGCGGAAGTTCCTGCAGCTTTTCTACATGATTTCTGTACCTGCGCAAATTGTGTTGCATAGGAAATGCAAATTGTGCATCACTCCAAACTTGCACACTTTGCGTAAACAGGTGTCGTTGTGACTGTGCAGAACGATGGATAGGAGGTGTGCGCGCCAGTGACGACTGGTCTCCCATTTATCTCAGTTTCCAATTTGGTCTAGATTGTTCTCTTCTCCTGCCAGTTCTCCTAATTTTTACCTTTCTTTGAATAGACCTGTATGTCTGTATGGCACTACTACCTCCAAAATATGTGGACGATCCTATTTCTAGAAAATAAAGCTTATAGACATATTCCTATTAATGAGGCAAATAAAATGGCCATAAATTTAATGATAACAAGTGTAATCCAGAAATTGGCCGGAAGACGCATACATAAAACATTATTCATTATAAAAAAATATATAAAAGTGAAAAAAGTGATTTTATTATTATTTGCTAAAAATTACTGCTGATCCTGCCCATTTTATTTTAAATAACTCTAAGCATACAAAACCTTAGAGCCATATTACATACTTGGTGCTAACTTAACCAGAGCTGTTGTAAACTTCCCAGAGCCATTATAGCCTATGGAGGTTTTAAATTTACAACTGCTCATGTGTTTGTGCTCACAAATGTTAAGTTAGCACCAACATTATAATATGGCCCTTAGTGTGTGAAACAAATAAATCCTGTTTACTGCTACACATTTATTTATTTATTTTTATTTTTATTCAGCACATTAAGGCAAATGTTGGATGCGTTTTCAAACGTTATGGGGTTAAGGCAAGTACCTTATGAATGCAGCAGGAAAAAAAATCTGCATTCCAGCCTCAACAGAGCTTTTATGGATGTTTTCTTCGACTGTCCAGACAGAGCTCAATTAGCCAGCAGCAGGGAAACGGATAACATTGCTGTCTCCAGTAGAGCTCTTACCATATTTCTGGACACAGGTCAGAAACAAGCAGTCATGTAATCTTTATTTTAATTTTTTACTCTGCCTGACAACTATTGAAGAGACAATGACACTGTTTAAAGAGACACAACACATTTTATCAATTAGGCACACGTTAAATGGCATAAAAAAACCAGCATAAAAAATTATACAATTTGAATTTTTAATATTTTTTTGTATTCCAAAAAATATGGTAGGGCAATGCCCCTCGTGCCCATATGGACAAGCCTCCACTGGTGTGCGCATGTGCCAAATCGATCAAGCGGCTCCCTTGCTGTCATGCAGAGCAGGCTGGCATCGCCAGCAACCAACAGCCGGGAAATTTGAAATCCTGGCTGCCAGTCATGCTAGTGGGGGGGGGGGCAGAAGAAACTTTTCCGCTTCACACAGCATTTACACCAGATCGATGCTGGATGAAGGTGGGCTCTGCAAAGCCTGACCACTTTAAACCGCTAAGGTGGTCAGGATATGTAGTGCCCCCTTAATAAATATCTATATCACAGCTTGCAAAAATCAGGCCAATTGACAGTTACAGGATTATTCTAGGTTATCCTGAAGCTCATTTTCTTAGATTGATTTCCATTTAATTTCAGTCTCCAGCGCATAATTTTGTTTTTATTACTGGAATTATTTGGATTGTTCTTTTGAAACAGTTTTTGTGTGGCAGTGGCAAACTGGTGGGTCTGCTTAATGTCTTATCCCTTTATTGAGACTCGTTAGTAAATCATGCATTAAGTTATCACTTGGGAATCGAAGTCTTCAAGTGGCACTAATGCGGAGAAGAGAAGCCGATCTCGTGTTAAGGGCTTCAATTTTATCAAAAGTAATTAGACTTTGCTGCAATAAAATTGATCCTGCTGATGGTTTAGATGGGCCCAAGAAGAACCACGTGACTCTGCGTCCCTCGGCAACGGCTGGGTTGATGTGATATATAGGAACGGGGACACATCACAATATGCAGGAATAATGTGCCGCTGTGCATTGGCTGACTGGTATAAGTGGACAATCCAGGAGGATATATTTAAAAAAAAATAAAAAATTATTATTATGTAAAAATTAAACCAAAACAAGAAACTAAAATTAAGAAAAAAAATTATGGTTTATATTTAAAGGTATGCTCTATTAAGAATAGAGATCCGTTTTTTTCCCCTTTAATAATTGAGCAAATGCTGTAGCCTCTGCCTTATTCTTCTTCTTATTATTTTTTTATTATTATTTTGGATGATTTTTACTCACTTTTGTCCCTTGTCGTGCACAGCTCCTCCTCTTTGGCTCAGGTGGCTCCTGAACCAGGAAGTTCCTGAAGCTGTTCTACACAATTTGCACTCCTACACAAATTACGTAGCATAGGAGCTGCAAATTGCGTACTTCTATGGGACTTGCTCACTTCACTTTATGTATTCAAGTTTGATAGTGCCTAGATGGATCGGAATGATGTATCGGAGCTAGGGTTGCCACCTTTTCTCTAAGCCAAACCCGAACACTCCTGCACTGTGTGGCAAAATATGCACTCACATGTATACACTCTGACACACAGACACTTACACACCTATACATATACACCCTTCCCTTTCACGTCCCATTTCAGCCTCATTCAGCTCACAAATCAGCCTTTATAATCCAAAATTTCCTAACACTTACTGTACACATACAGCCCAGAGAGGGAGAAAAGGACAGAGCAGAGGGGGGGGGAGAGCAGAGCTGGATAGAGCAGAGGAGGAGAGAAAGAGAGCAGAGGAGGAGAGAAAGAGAGCAGAGGAGGAGAGAAAGAGAGGAGGAGAGAAAGAGAGCAGAGGAGGAGGGAAAGAGAGCAGAGGAGGAGGAAAGAGCAGAGGAGGAGGGAAAGCGCAGAGGGGGAGAGAGAGCGCAGAGGGGGAGAGAGAGCGCAGAGGGGGAGAGAGAGCAGAGGGGGCGAGAGAGAGCGGAGGGGAGAGAGAGAGCGGAGGGGGAGAGAGAGCGGAGGGGGAGAGAGAGCGGAGGGGGAGAGAGCTTGGAGAAGGCGAGATAGAGAGGGGGAGGGAGAGAAAGGGAGAAAAGGGAGAGAAAGGGAGAAAAGGGGAGGAGAAAAAGAGAGTAAGAAGGGGAGAGGGAGGAGGGAATGGGGTGGAAGAGGAGAGAGGAAGGGGAGAGGGAGGAGGAAAAGGAGGGTGAGGAGGAAGAGGGGGAATGGGGTGGAAGAGGAGAGAGGAAGGGGAGAGAGAGAAGGGGAAGAAAATGTTTGCATATTAAAAAGGACACATTGATAAGGCATTGAGCTCTGCATTTTTTTTTGTATTTAAATTTTTTTGATTTTGTAAATAAATCAGCTTACAGTTACATATCAAAGTGAGGGTCGCTCAAAACTGTCATCATAGGTACAGCATAAGGAAAATAATAAACGTCCCCAGATAGGGGGGTCTCAGCTGAACATAGCGATCAAAGGGGGGGAGGGGGGGAAAAATAATAAACGTCCCCAAATAGGGAGCTCTGCATTTTTTTATGAAAAAATATAAAAGATCCACTTTATTAGAGATATTAAAAGTGTGAAAGAAATCAAGAAATACACATATATATATATATATTATCATTATAGATGGAACTCAGGCAGTTTGATATATTGATTGTATAGAATTATATTATGGTTACAGGTATAATTTAAAAAAATGAGCTCTCAGGTTCTACCTGTACACCACCGCAGTGACGTGCAGTGCGGTCAGTGGCTGGTGAGGCACTGGTTAGTATCAGAGCCAGATATACAAATGCAAAACAGCCAGAAAACCTTCTAGCTCCTAAAGAGTAAGCTTCAGGCATTTAGTACATCAGAAGGACAGACACTGCGAGTAAGGACTGACTGGAAGCCGATTCTGTTCCCACAGACCTCTCGCTCCTTTATACAGAACAATTATCTTACAATATGCCTTCTAATTTGCATTGGCAAAGACTTCTTAAATGAAGAATCTACAGTCCTGGGTCCTTGTACCTGGACTTTTCATACAGGGTTATTCATTCAGAGAGGAGGTGAAAAGCAGGAGAATGACTGCAGAATGGAAAATTCTAGGTCAAAATAGCCAAACCAGAAAAATTCTCCCATTCATCTCCCTTTCCAGATCTGCTATTTTGACCTAGAATTTTCCATTCTCCAGTCATTCTCCTGCTTTTTACCACTCTCTGAATAACCCTGATACAGGGCTATTCAGAAAGAGGTGAAAACCTTGAGAATGAGTGGAGAATTGAATTCTAGGTCAAAATAGTCAAACCAGAAAAATTCTCCCATTTATCTCACTTTCCAAATTGGCTATTTGTTCATTCTCCTGCCAATTCAAGGTTTTCACCTATCTGAATATCCCTGATAGCCTGAAATAGTGTAAGCTATAGTGAGCCAGCACAATGATTCAATAATATCAGGGTTATTCAGAGAGAGGTGAAAACCTTGAGCAGGAGAATGAACAATCTAGACCAGGGTTTCTCAACTCCAGTCCTCATGGCCCACTACAGGCTAGATTTTTCAGATCACCTTGGGAAAATGCAGTCTGAATACTGCAATCACTGAGCAGCAAATCATATCACCTGTGCTTCACATATCTGGAAAACCAGGCCGTTAGTGAGGAAACGAGTTGAGAAACACTGATTCTAGACGAAATAGCCAATTGAAAAATCTAGACCAAATAGCCAATTTTGGAAAGTGAGATAAATGGGAGAATTTTTCTGGTTTGACTATTTTGACCTAGAATTTTCACTTCTCCAGTCATTCAAGGTTTTCACCTCTTTCTGAATAGCCCTGTATCAGGGTTATTCAGAGAGTGATGAAAAGCAGAAGAATGACCCCGATACAGGGCTATTCAGAAAGAGGTGAAAACCTTGAGAATGACTGGAGAAGTGAAAATTCTAGGTCAAAATAGTCAAACCAGAAAAATTCTCCCATTTATCTCACTTTCCAAATTGGCAGTTCATTCTCCTGCCAATTCAAGGTTTTCACCTCTCTCTGAATAACCCTGATATTTCAGGCTCATAAAAAGGTTAACCCAACGCTTGCCCCTGGCAAAACACACACACAGATTGGAGATATAAATATACATACACACAACATGTGAAAGAAAGGGTGTGTGTAAAGAGACTGGCACTGTAAGAACACACACTCTCTATATGCTGCCCCTATAATAAAGTATTATTAAGGGGAGCCTGGCCACATCCATTAGGTTTCCTTAAAGCACCTATACAATTTTGCATCATTCATATTCTACTGAAGGGAAAGCAAGCCACTGACCAAACTGGAAAACTGACCCAACCTGACTTCTGCACACTGCAGGGTAGCACTTTCAGGCACTGACCAGGGAGAAAAATGGAGATCTGACACCCCAGCCCAATGCCAGTGACCCATGAAGCACATGCTGTGATCTGACAGCCCTGGTAGAAGATGAGTTGTAAGAGTCTTGCTGGCAACTTTGCATCTGCGGAGTCCCCCACCTGTCCTGTCCTGCCCCTCCCCAGGCAGCCTGGCTAGAGGTACAATACATCATACAGATTGGCAGCTAAGCACTATCTGAACAACAGGAAATCAGCACAGAGCAAAGCCATGGCCTCTCCCTCCCCATCAGTAACCCTCTCTCCCCCCGTGAGGTCACTTACCTTGCAGCTGGGCAAAGAGGGCTTCCTTCTGCTGCTTGAATTTCAAAGGCTGCTGCACCCCCTCAGATCCCTCCTGGGGGGCAGATGTGTTGTGCATTCTTCCAGCCCCAGTTAGCAGACAATAACCAGCCTGGGGTATAAATGGGCATCCCCAGCTGATGCAGATCTGAGTGGCAGAGCAGGGCACCCCTGTGCCAGGCTCCTGGACTGCAGCTCCCCATGCAGCCAGTTAGGGGTTGTCCATCATGCAATCTTTTCACAGCCTGTATTGGAGGGCTGCCTGGCCTATCATTGACAGGAAGGGGCATGTCTAACTGCTAGATGTGCCCCTTCCTGTCAATCAGAGGCAGTCCTCTAATGCAGGCATTTTCTGGGAATGGCTTGGACCAATGGTGCTTTCCCATTGGTGCAAGCTTTTCCAATGCTCTATCAGTGTCTGTCAGTCTGTGCAGCACTAATGAGCAGTGATCATGAAACAGGCAGCACTTGTCTCTGACGTGTGCTGCACACATCTTGAGCAGTTTACTCAATTAGTGCAGTGGGGAAACGTCCTGCTATGCAAATTGCGTAGGCTGGGAAAACTAATGCCTGCAGAGGCAGAGGATGGAGCTGACAGCGAGGGAGCAGGTGAGTTTGTTTTTAGTTTATTAACTTATCACTTAACCTCCCTGGCGGTCTAATTTTTTCAAAATTTTGTGTCTAAAAGCGTCTCAATTTTTTTTAAAGGAAACGTGTTTTTGTACATAGTTAGCCTGTAATAATTAGGAATCACGCACTGAAATCCGTGCAATCAAGAGTTCTTACTGGTAAAATCCTTTATAAATGAATAAATAAAAAAATAGTAAATACACTGAGTCCGATAAAGTTTGAAACACGAAACAATAATTTATTATCCCAAAAATAATTATCCAAAATAATGCAAATAAATGATATTCAATAAAATAAAAAACAAAAAACACTGAAATCAGTCTGAAAACAAGGGTAAGAGGATGTATGGTCTATTTCTTATCCTGTAGTGCCACCCAGTGGCCGTTCATAAACATTGCACTTTGGATTACAGTATTTTATGAATTGTTTATAAATTTGCTGATGGTTCCCGCCCACCCTGCACCATGTGACTCGCAGGGAGCCTTCCAGGAAGCAGCTCGCCGCGATCACACTGCGGGGGACAGCGAGGGAGCCAGGAGGAGGTGAGTATGCATCCAGCCCGGGTGTGGCTCGGGGTTACCGTTCACAGTAGTGAAATTTAACCCCGAGTCACACTCGGGAATACCGCCAGGGAGGTTAATGGTAGGTGCGGCTCTGCCTCCCCTGCCTCCACTGACTGCACGTCCCTGCACCACCACCATATGACTGTACACAAATGCAGAAAACAAATAAACACTGTGGGTGAACAATGTTTCCATCTAATAAAAGGCTCAAAAAAGGCAGCAGACCACCGAGAGCTCTGCATTTTATCATGGAAAAAGGCAAGCCATTTATTTGTACACCAGCTACAGGCTCCCTTTACAAGTTCTATGCTTTATATCAAGAGAGGATCTGCTGCTGGGATGTAGGGGGCGGGGCCAGCACGGAGGGGAGAGAGGCATAGGCAGACGCTGCAAAGTCAGGTAGAAAGGGAAAGGGGAAATTCCCACAGCTACACTCACCCAGGGGCTGGGTCATGCAGTGCAGCAACAGCTAGGGCGGAGCTTCCATCTCTCACTCGCACACAGACAGCATAGTGATTAACCTCTCCTGCTGGGCAGCTGCTTATTTCATAGCCGGTTGGTCTGGAGGATCACGATGTCACTAGTCACCGATCTGTTCACCGGCATCCGCGAAATTCAAAATCTCGGCTGCTGGTGACGAGGAGTGGATGAAGGAAACTCTTCTGGGGAGAGTCAAATGTTACAAGGGAGGGAGTTCCATATGTAGGGGGCAGCTCAGGAAATGTCCTGAAGGCGTGAGGGATGCAGGTACATGGGGAGGATACCAGATCATTGGCCAGGACAGTACATACCTGAGATGTAAGCCGGGGCATGGTTATGGAGACCTTTGCGCATTAGGACATTGCACGCTGAGAAAACAAAGTCATTTTTCTCTTATCTTTGAGTTCTGGGTATTTTCACTTCATGCTGAGTTGCATTTTTTTCCCTCTGTAGAAGTATATCATTAACCCCTTCACTACCAGGGATTTTCCAAAAATCCACTGCCAGGAACCAGTGTGCTTTTTTTTTGTGCTCAACATGTTTAATTGCGATTTGAAATCATGTTTTATTGTATGACCCAGGCAAATTAGATATCCTTTTTTTCCAGGCAGAATTACAATATGTCATCATTATTATGTGTTTACGCCATATCCTGACAGAATGCTATAACAAAAAATTAAAAAATTGTGTACTTCCATAAAAATTAAAATCATCCATAGCGTGTAATTTTTATTTTTTCCTCACATTTTATCATCCGAACCTTTGCGGTTATACTGTATATTCTATGGGGCACTCTTCCTAAAGTGTAAATTTAGAAATGAGAACCCATTACTATATTTTTCTGAAAAAATTAAGCTAAATATGAAAAAACTAAATTTTTCGCTAGTGCAGCATCATTGGTCACATTATAACTGAAAAGTGAACAATCGTGCTGCATTACTAAACTTAAAAAAAAAGGAAAAAAAAAACGTTATTTTTTATTTTTTCTTTCTTTTCACTTAACCTAGACATTTTTGATATCATTGGAAAGACTCTGGAAATACCTTTCCAATTATAGCAAACATGACCCTCTAGCTCCCACCGATCGGGAGATACAGGGTCCAAAGGTCCCTGTATCTCCAACATAGGGATTTCCATAGGATTAACTCCTTGACATCATCGCTCCGTCAATTGGTTCTTAAGTGTTTCCTGCTCCAGAGTGTGACCACTACAGGGCTAAAAAATGTCAGACATCTTTTGGATCCCAAAAGCAAATGAAATTAATTTGCAGCAAACAAAGTTCATTGATAATCGCACAGCCCAGCCCCAGGTCGTGTTAACTCGATCTCAGGCTGCTTTTTTGCTACTATGTGATCATTATACATGATCACAGTAGTGAAGGGGTAAATAGGTGTCCTTCTTTTGAGTGTTGGAGGGGAAGGTTTGTTCTTTACGTCTAGAACCTATCAATTGGGGGAAAGGAAAATCAGTGTATTTAAATAAAAATGTCAGTAAGGGCAATCCCAGCCGACCCCTCCTTTACGGGCAGAGTTTCCTAGAAAAGAAACCTGGCTAACTCCCTCTGACACAGCCTTCGTTGCTGCTCTCTCACATGGCGGTCTACACTTGAGCCATACCCCCAGACCGGGTGAGAGAAATGGAGGCGGGGTTGGAATCCTGCTCTCTCCCACCTGCACCTACCAGCATCTCCCTCCACCCCCATCCCTCTCCTTCTCCTCCTTCGAGACACACTGCATCCGCCTGTTCTCTCCTCTGGCCCTCAGGGTGGCAGTCATCTACCGCCCACCGGGACCAACCTCCCAGTTCTTTGACCACTTTGCTACCTGGCTTTCTCACTTCCTGTCTTCAAATCTTCCATGCCTAATTCTCGGGGACTTCAACATTCCCATTGATGATCCTTCCGCCCCTGCTGCCTCCAAACTTCTTTCACTCACGTCCTCCCTTGGACTCACACAATGCTCCCTCCTCCCTACCCACCGCGATGGTCACGCTATTAACCTTGTCTTTTCCAACCTCTGCTCCATTTCTGAGTTCAACTGTCGCCCTTTCCCCATCTCTGACCACCACCTTCTCTCTTTCAACCTATCTGGGATTCCTAAACACCCTGCTCCCCCACCCCGCACACACACTCGCAGAAATCTACATGCTGTGGACCCCCATCAATTCTCCAACCTACTTCACCACCTCCCTCATACCTCATCCTTCACCTGCCCTGATGCTGCCACTAATCACTACAACACTACGCTTATCTCTGCTCTAGACACTCTTGCTCCTCTTCGACTCTGTAAGGCCCCACGCCGCCAGCTTCAGCCCTGGCACACCCTCCAGACTCGCTACCTGCAAAGATGCTCCCGCACTGCAGAGCGTGCCTGGAGGAAATCCCGCTCTGAAGCTGATTTTGTTCACTTCAAGTTTATTCTCTGGTCATACACCTCTGCCCTCCACTTGGCCAAACAATCTTTCTTCTCATCTCTTATATCTACGCTGTCCTCCAACCCTAAATGGCTCTAGTCCACCTTCAACACCCTCCTCTACCCACCTGCACCTCCCCCCACAGCTGCCTTCAGCGCTCAAGACCTGGCAGACTACTTCCTCAGTAAAACTTTAACTATCAGAAGCAACATCCCAACACAAGATAGTTATCTGCCACCTCCACTCCCACAGGTCCCCTCTGCCACCCTCTGCCGCTTCCTCCCAGCCACTGAGGAGGAAGTCAATTCCTTATTGTCCTCCTCACATCTCACCACGTGCCCGCTCGACCCCCATTCCCTCACATCTAATTCCTCCCCTCTCCTCCTCCCTCACCCCTGCTCTCACACACATCTTCAACCTATCTCTCTCCACTGGCTCCTTTCCATCTGCCTTCAAACACGCGCTAGTTACCCCTTTACTAAAGAAACCATCCCTCGATCCCAACTCTCCATCCAACTACCGTCCTGTATCCCTGCTTCCCTTTACATCTAAGCTCTTAGAAAAACTAGTCTTCAACCGCCTCTCCTTCTTCCTGTCCTCCAATTCCCTACTTGACCCCCTGCAATCTGGCTTTCGTCCCCTACACTCAACTGAAACTGTCCTCACCAAAGTCACCACCGACCTCCTAACTGCTAAAAAACACGGCCACTATTCTATTCTCATCCTGCTTGACCTCTCGGCTGCTTTTGACACTGTTGACCACCCCCTCCTTCTACAGACCCTCAACTCTCTGGGTCTCGGTGACACTGCACTTGCTTGGGTTGACTCCTATTTATCCAACAGGTCCTTCTGTGTGTCCTTTGCTGGTAACTCCTCCTCTTCATTGCCTCTATCTGTTGGTGTACCTCAAGGCTCTGTCCTTGGTCCTCTGCTCTTCTCCATCTACACCTCCTCCCTGGGCAAAATCATCAACAGCTTTGGCTTTAATTACCACCTCTACGCTGATGACACTCAGATCTACCTCTCTACCCCTGATTTCTCTCCCCCTGTCCTTTCAAAAGTCAGTGACTGTTTATCTGGCATCTCCTCCTGGATGGCCTCCCACCACCTAAAGATCAACATGTCAAAGACTGAGCTCCTACTTATTCCTCCCTCCAATGCCTCCCCACCTCCTGACTTCTCTATCACGGTGGAGGGTATCACCATCTCCCCATCAAACCAAGTTCGCTGTCTTGGAGTTACACTTGACTCTGCTCTTTCCTTCATCCCCCACATCAAGTCTCTTTCCTCCTCCTGCCGATACAACTGCATAATATTTCCAGAATTCGGCCATTTCTTACTGCTGTCACCACAAAACTCATACACGCCCTGGTAATCTCCTGACTCGACTATTGCAATAATCTCTTATCTGGCCTCCCTCTGTCCCGCCTCTCCCCCCTACAATCCATCCTGAACGCCTCCGCCAGGCTAATTCACCTCACCCGCCGCTCTGTCTCTGCCACTCCCCTCTGCGAGTCCCAACACTGGCTCCCCATCCACTGCAGAATTAAGTTCAAAATCCTTATCCTTACCTACAAAACCCTCACTAACTCAGCTCCCCACTACCTGTCCTCACTAATCCCCAAATACACCCCAGCCCGCTCCCTAAGGTCAAACAGTGACCTGCGCCTAGCTTCTCCCCGCATCACCTCTTCCCATGATAGACTGCAGGATTTTTCACGCGCAGCCCCCACTCT
The DNA here is from genome assembly GCA_009667805.1 of Leptobrachium leishanense. Lineage (NCBI taxonomy): Eukaryota > Metazoa > Chordata > Amphibia > Anura > Megophryidae > Leptobrachium > Leptobrachium leishanense. The sequence continues at coordinate 314,588,172 of CM019067.1, forward strand.
CTGGAACGCTCTCCCTCGTACTGTCAGACTTTCCCATAACTTCTCTTCCTTCAAACGCTCCCTTAAAACATTCCTATTTAGGGAAGCCTACCACCCAACTCACTGACACAACCATCAATCACTCTCACCTTACAGTCCTCTCCTCCTGTTTCCAAACCCAACCCTCCCAGATTGTGAGTTCCTACGGGAATAGGGCCCTCATCTCCTCCTGTACTGTTTGTCAAATGTTGTTCAATGTATTGTAACCCTGTCTATACTGTGCCTATTGCACAGCGCTGCGGAATATGCTGGTGCTTTATAAATAAAGAATAATAATAATAATAATAAAAATAAAAGAATTAGCAGGCCATTGTTTGGAGAGTCGTTCAAGGCATTTGCAGTGTCAGAGGTTGTTTATCTCTTAACTCCAGAGAGGAAATGGTTAATGTGAGAAGAAGACAATACCCAGCGGTGACCAGCAGGTCCCAGCGCAATCATCAGTGGAGCTGGCTATTACAGCCAATTTGATAGCTTGAAAATGAACTCATTAGTCGTCTTTTATCAGTGGAAAAAGAAGTCTATTAAATCTGGATGTGTGAAGAAGCGGCTTCCAGAATCATTTCCATCCCACTTGTGACCTGAACAAATCAACAGAATCGTTTCGAAATAAAGTGGCACAAGGCGTGATTTAGAACAAAAAAACATAAAGAAAACTAAAAAATTTCTTCAGTGATTAATCCTTTGTTTGTCATTAAACGATACAAATGGAAGTAAAATTCTGGTTTAACCTTGTGAAACCTTCATACAGGGTGCCCGGCAGGACACATAGTGGTTATTGCTTGGTTATACTATTGTTTGCAGAATGACACATTATTAATATCTGCAAACTCCCAAAAAGATACATTCATCCCTCAGATTGGTGGTATAAGTCCTTTGGGTCATTCTTCCAGGTCAGCCCTTGCTGATCCGAGCTTCAAGGAGGACCTAAACTCTATGAATAAGCACTTGAACACCCCCCTTCCTAATGGGGGATATGTTCAGGGCACTGTGGCCACTTAATGTACAATGAAGAGGTCACAATATGTAGCTGAAGGTTCGAGTTGCCAAACGTCAGCCTCAAAACCTTAATGACTTGGAGAGGATCTGCAAACAGGAGTGGGACAAAATCCCTCCTGAGATGTACGCAAACCTGGTGGCCAACTACAAGAAACGTCTGACCTCTGTGATTGCCAGCAAGGGTTTTGCCACCAAGTACTAAGTCATGTTTTGTGAAGAGGTCAAATACTTATTTCACCCATTAAAATGCAAATCAATTCATAACTTTTTTTTAAATGGGTTTTTTTGGATGGTTTTGCTGTTATTCTGTCTCTCACTGTTATAATAAACCGACCATTAAAATTATACACTGATCATTTCTTTGTCGGTAGCAAACGTACAAAATCAGCAGCGGATCAAATAATTTTTTTCCCTCACTGTATAAATATATCAAACTGGAATCACATGATCTGCATTCTGAAACCAGTATTTAGTGTAGATACTTCCCCATATAGGGGCTATCTGTGCATTGTCACAAACCTCATTCTATTTCCACAGCATACTCATCAAAGTATCACCTCCATCGCTTCCCTCTGCTGCCCCAACCCACCCTCCCCATCCACCCACCCAGGGCCGGTCCCTAATTTCAGCTCCCCTTTCCAGCTGTTTCCACTTCTCTCACTAATTACCCTTACTAAGCCCAAACATGAAATCCCTACAATAGTCTACTGGCGACCAGTTTCACCTAGCCTCTACTCCCATTTGTTTCAGTTACCCTTGTCCCTTAGAGTGTAAAGTGATGTATTACCTGGACTGTTATCCTACGACCAGGGTTATATTTCCTCTTGTATCAGGTAAGTCTGCAGTTTGTGCTTCCCCAATGTAAAGTGCCATGGAATCTGGTGGCGCTGTATAAGTACTTGTAACTGTACCTTTGTATTTCTGTAACAACTGTAACAATTCAATGTTCTTGAACCCAAGACATACTTGAAAACAAGAGAAATCTCAAAGTATCCTTCCTGGTAAAATCTTTTATAAATAAATAAATTAAATCTAACCTTAAAGTGTATTCTTAATGCTGACATGTTTATTGCCTGCAGTTTCGTGCCGATGACTTAATTGTTAATGTCAATAAAAACCAATTGATCTTGTGACTGTTCGTTAGAAGGTGATCCTATCCTTAGTAACTGCAAAATGTGACCCGTGTGGGTTTTGTTAAGTGTAGCAATACAAGGGGGTAATTTCTAATTTTGCTGAAATTTGCATTCACCTCAGTTTGATAAATGACTTTTTCTCCCTTAAAGAAAGGAAAGAAAACCCAGGAGACAGTGATGTATATATGGGAGCTCTCACTTACTTTGACCCTCTGCAAGAGTCATTACTTATAGATCATTTTAAGGTCATATCACTCGAATTTTTGAAACAACTCATTTAGTCATCGATTTGCTACATTTTGCTTCATGGAAACATAATGCATCGGGATGCTATTGGACAGCATTTCTTAAAAATATATATATTTATAAAAATAAATATTTTGTGAGATATATATATATATATATAATACACATTGTCCTGCAACAAAGTTCATTTTAAAAAAAATTGATAGTATTTTGTTGTATCAAGGCTTCAAGACCAAAAAAAATGTCGTTTCGAGACTGAAACAGCAATACAATAAAATACTATCAAGCTTTTTTGAAAAACCGGTGTTGTGAGACGTGTATTATATTTATTTATATATATCGAAAACAAATTTAATATATATATACAAACAATACACGTTGTTCCAAACATAGTTTCTTCAAAACATTTTTGATAGTATCTTATTGTATCAATGTTTTTTTTTTGTCTTGAAAAAAGTCCATCGGGACTGAAACGTCGATACAACAAAATGCTATCAAATTTTTTTTAAAAAGCTCTGTGTCGTGGAACATTGTGTATTTTGTAAATTTATGGCCAGGTTCCAGCACCAGAGTATGGGATTTTAACAGTGAAGGTGTGTAGAGATCAGATCGTGGAATATTATATATTTATTTATTTATTTGAAAGGGAATGTGAAATAAATTCCTGGCGCACCTTTATGTGAAACAAAAATTATTAAAGTACAATGTGTATAACACAAGTGTACGTTTTAAATTAAAACAAATACGAACGCGGATGAATTTTTCAGACGTGAATATATATATATATATATTTTTATTGATTTTTTTCCCCTCTTTTTTTTATCTGAATGTAAATAAAACACTCTGGAAATAAAATTCAAAATAAGAATTGAATACTTATATTTTGGTGATGATGTTGTTTCCTGGGTTCAAGAGCATTGAAATTTTACAGTCGTTACAGAAATACAAAGTAATAAATGCAAGATATTAAGAACAAAAACACAAATATACAGATTAACACAGAAAATAAATATGTAAGTAATATAGTTACTATGTTACATGTTAACAGGTGCATTCTGTACCGAGGTATGCTAGTAAGGAGCTCTTGAGTGACTTAAGACTGGGGAAAAATTTGATGGTGTTTGGAAGGTTATTCCATACTGTGGTGCTCTGTAGGAAAATGAGAATCGAGCCACTTTCTTTTTGTATTGCAAGTAAGGTGCAGGTCCTGGATCTGAGGTTATAGGATGAGGGAACTATTGGGGGAAGCAGCCTATTCAGGTAGGGTGGTAGCTTCCCAGAAAATCTCTTAAACACCAGCAGGGTTATCCAAAGAGATCCGAATTGCTTGAGAAAGGTAACCGAACGCTGAAAATCAGTGTTCGGTTACCTTTCCTGACCATTCGGCTATCCAGAGAGCAGGCAATTCGCCAAATCCTGGCGAAATGCCTGAACATACGGTGCCTGTTCGGTGCCTGTTCGAGGGAAGTGAAATCCCCATAGAGAAGCACTGCTTCGGCTATTCAGAGAACACAAACCAGCAGTGAAAGGTTCCCCTAATGCCCTGCCATTCGGTGGTTTAATTCGGCAAATTTATTCTGGAGAATCCCATAGGCTTCAATGTTAAAAATATTCCCGTTTTAATTCAATATCTAATAAACCGTTCATTATAAAATTCTGCAGCAAAAAGTCTCTTTATTTATAGATTTTTTCGGATACTTTAAGCATTTTTCTTATTTTTTTAATTTTTTTTTAAAAGTCCGATTTTTTTTTTTTTTTTTTTTCAGTTTACTTATTTTTTTCTGTAACAGCCCTTTTTGTTATCATTCCCTGGACCTCCTGTGAAAATTTCAGACATTTTCGCTCAGTAGTTTCTTTGCAAACAGCGTTTCATTTTCCCAGATTCATACAAATGGTTTTTCTAATTTATTCACTGCCTCCTCTACGTCACAGCTGCTTCGGCTCTGTGTGATTCGGCTCATGTTCGGCTCCTGTTCGGCTCCTGTTCGGCTTTTTCGAAGGTTAATCCAGATGTTTTTGCTTGTTTTCAGCGTGCATTCGGTTAGTTGTCGTCAGGTTTGCGGCAGCTTTTCCCTGCAATTCGGGGGCCCTGTGGTGTTTGCTGAATACACCGCAGGGTCACCGAAATGCAATCGGCAAAAGGAACCGAATTGAAGAGAACGAAAAGTCACCGAACATGCGGTGACTTTTCGAATCTCTTTGGATAACCCTGCAGGTTAGAAAGGTGAAGGGTGCGTCTAGATTCCAGCGACGGACAGTTTAGCTCTTTTAACATGTCACAATGGTGGGTCATGTAGTTACATTGTAGCACAAAGCGACAGAATGACTTATACAATGTAGTAAGTTTCTGAAGGTACGTTTGTGGGGCAGCTGCATACACTATATCTCCGTATTTAATAGTCGGCATAAGCATTTGTTGTACAATCTGCTTTCTTACCGCGGGGCTCAGGCAGGATTTGTTTCTGTACAGGGCGCCTAGTTTGGGGTAAAGTTTAGATGAGAGTTTTTTCCGATGTGGGGGCCAAAGGATAGATTTGGGTCTAACCACATACCTAGATATTTGAGAGGAAGTGACTGTGGTCAGCGTGCCATTTGATTTTGTCCTGACATTTAGATGGGGATTTTGCAGTTTATGTAGTTTAGGTGCTGTTCCAAAGACCATTGTTACAGTTTTGTCAGTATTTAGTAAAAGTTTGTTATCTGTGATCCACTTTGAATTGTTCTTGCAGCACGGCCTCCAGCTGCGGGAGATTTGGTTTGCTGGTATAGATTACGATGTCGTCTGCGTACATGTGGACAGTTGAGGCTTTGCAGACTTTGGGCATATCATTTATGAATATTGTAAATAGCAGGGGGCCAAGTATCGAGCCTTGGGATACTCTGCACGTGACTGGGAGGGGGAGGGAGGAGCTGCCAGAGATGGACACATATTGCGACTGATCAGATACATATGATTGGTGTGATCACCAATACCAGAGTTTTTAAGTTTTTGTAATAAGATACCATGGTCTACTGTGTCAAAGGCCTTGGCAAAATCAAGGAAGATGGCTCCAGTTAGGTCTCCTTGTTCCATGCCAGCTTGGGTATCATTGCAAACTTTTAAAAGGGAGATTGTAGTTGAGTGATTTTGGACGAAAGCTGGATTGATCTGGGGTTAAATAGTTTGAAGATTGATAATAATCACGTAATTGTGTGTACACGCATTTTTCCAAAATTTTGGACATAACAGGGAGCAATGAGATTGGACGGTAGTTGGATACAAAAGTACTGTCACCACTTTTATGGAGAAGTACCTCTCTCACAGTCTTCCAGAGTTTTGGTATGTATCCTGTTGCCAGTGATTCATTGATGAGTGTTGCGACAGGTTTTGCAATTGCCGGGGCTCTGATTTTCAGCAGCATTGCTGGGATTTGATCAGGTCCAGACTGGTATTTCATTTTTTGATTACGGAGCAGTTTAATAACTACACTGACAGGCACTGGTCTAAAGTTGAATTTATCTGCGATATGGGGTCCCTGCATGGTTGGAGGGGCCTGACCTGTGTGTGGCCTTTCTGTAGATGTGTCATTTGCTAGCTTAGCAATTAGGGTGGTGGCGCACCCAACAAAATAATTATTAAAGGTATTTGCAACATCTAGGGGGTGTTGCAGGGTTTGGTTGTTTACTTTGACAGCAGCCGGCTGGGAGTGGACTGGGGGTGCTTGTATGTTACTTATGATTATCCAAAAATTTCTAGGGTTTGATAGTTCATTGTTTAGATTTTCATTGAAGTATTGGGCTTTAGCCATTTTTGTTTGTTTTGTGCATGCATTCCGTCATTTTCGGTATTCAGTGATCATTCATGGAACCAGTATATTATTATCCTTTATTTATATAGCGCCTCAAATTCCGCAGCGCTTTACAAGATCAGTGTACAAGGGGTTGATACACTGGAATTCCACACATGGATGATACGGCCTGATTTAGGGGGACCCTGTTTCCAAGGGAATTTACAATCTGTGAGAAAACAAGTATTTTGTGAGGCAGGCGCATCCATATCTTTGGGTATCTTGCCCAAGGACACTTGCTGGTGGCGTCTTCTGAGTGGGATCGAGTCGTCTTTCCATGATTGTAGATCAGTGACCTGGTGGTTAGGTTGGACCTACTTCTCATAAAGTAGAAACTTCTCCACAGTTCTATTGGAGGGATGTGCTGAATGGGATTTGACTTGCTTCTCCATGGTCGAAGGGTAGAGATGTTACCACTGGACTCCACAGCCGACACGACATTGTGTGTTAGGCGAGTATGTACCGTTAGGTGTCTTGCCCAAGGACACTTACTGGAGAGGTGCTCTGGCCGGGATTCAAACCTGGGTTATAGAGCAGTGATGTTACCTCTACTCCATCCAGCTGGTATATTGAAATATAATAAAATACTTGTAAAGCAATTCCCAACAATATAAATAAAATGAATAATACTGATAATGTATACTATTTTTATATGTAGTATTAGAATAGCCTACTTTATTTTTATGTAGTGGTGGTGATAAAAAAAAATAGAATTAAAATATACCAAATAAGAAGTTCTTGTCCACATTGGTTAAATGACCATTTTTCTGTTTCTTTCTCTCTGGACTTAAAACTGCTCTAGGTACATCCGACGAAAACCAGTGTGCCGCACGGAGAAATACTTCCACGCTGGTAGCACTGCCTTCTGAAATTTAGTTCACATATGCATTTTATAGGAAGGGAATGTGGTCACCTAGCCCTTTTGGTAGGAATCTGTCATCCTTAATTCACGTATGCAGTGAGTTTAAGATGCCTTTAGCGAAACGGAATAGCCCAGCAGCTAAGCCAGTCCACTTTGATTAAAGCCAAACAATCTATTCCGAAATGTCAACCAATATTACCCAAGAAACATACATCTGAAGTTAAACAGAGACGCAAGGTTTTATACGCCTGGTCTGAGAGTTTTGTGAAACAATATATATATATAGTTAGATTTATATTCGTGCAATACAGTATTCCCTGGCGGTCTAATTATTTCAAAAATTTGTGTCTAAACGCGTTTCAATTTTTTTGGGAAGGAAATGTGTTGTTTTATATAGTAAGCCTGTATTCTGTAGAAATAACTCGCTGAAATCCGTGCAAGCAAGAGTCTAGTAAACACACGCAGTCAGAGAAGGTTTGAAACACAAAATAATTTATTATCCCAAAAATAATTATCCAAAATAATGGAAATAAATTATATTCAATAAATATAATCAAACTAAAATAATGCCTCTTTCCTCTGGGTGCTGGGATTCCTGTCCAGATGTACACTCCTTTGCCAATGAAATATACAGGACACGGGGTACCAGAAAAAAAGAGTATTTATTCTCAAAGCAGCTTTACAGACATAAAAATAATTTCTAAAATGTAATAAGGCTTTGCAATTCAAGTTTCGCTGGTGGATCTGAGCAAGCATCAGCGAAACTTGTATTGCAAAGCCTTATTACATTTTAGAAATTATTTTTATTTGCCTTGTATTTCTGTAAAGCTGCTTTGAGAATAAAAATGAGGGAGGTGTAGCAGGTATCCCGGACAGCGCATCAGTAGTACAAAACACTAGAATGCAATTGAAACATTTGCATATATATATATAATGAAATAAAGTGCATCAACAGTAGGCACAATAGTGAAATAAAGTGCAACAAAACAGTAAAGTACAGCGGTGCCTTAAAAGAGTAAAACCAGCAGGGCTAAGTGTAATAGTGCATATAAGAGGATACGTAAGTGCACAATTTAAATGTCCAATGCTAATCCGATGGACATGTGCAAAAAGTGTCCAATATTTCAATTGAGTGCAATAGTGCGTAGGGCAGTCCATGAAAATGGAAGATAAAATACTCAGGAGTCCCAATGTTTGTGGTGCTCCTTCTTATTCCGGTGGAAAGTTCGTCACGTCTTCGATTTCATAAAAGAGAAGAGAGAAGCACACGGGGAAATCTTTGGTGCAGGAGATCTTATGACAAATTGGGCAAAGATTATTACTGGTAGAGGTATATACACTCACATTTAAATGAGCCTAAAGGTTTCCCGGCTCTAAATTTAATCGCCTATGGCCATGTAGAGAGTGGCACTTCCCCTTCTTTACCAAGTAACAGGTCCTAGACGAGTTAAGAACAGATGGGAGACAATACTCCCATAGCGTAATACTGCAGGGTAACCAAACTGAGGTAATTACACAGTGCACTTACCAATTAAGGAGCCTTTCCATCTCAGGCTCAGTCAGTATAGCCTTAGGCACTCTTAGGTAGGTGCCCTGGACCTCTTTTCCTCGTTGGTAGATCCAGTGCTGTTGTTCTAATGAGGTATCAGATTGGAATTCGCAAAACACGGCCAATAAAGGGTTAAAAGTAAAAAATATACATTTATTTCATAAAAAGGGACATAAAAATACCGAGACGCGTTTCGGCTGTGGTAGCCTTCCTCAGTCGGTGTATTGTCCTGTAGTACCTCTGCTTTGAGAATAAATACTCTTTTTTTTGGTACCCCCGTGTCCTTTATATTTCATTGGCAAAGGAGTGTACATCTGGACAAGAATCCCAGCACCCAAAAAGTTTATTTTACAGTATTTTTACAGTAAATTATCTTTTTTAAAAATTTTCAAATTTGCCTCCTGGTCTCGCCCCCCTGCGTCGCGTGGCTCACAGGGAGCGGAACCAGGAAGCAAAGTCGCCGGCTGCCGCGATCACACTGCGGTGACAGCGGAGACAGCGAGGGAGCGAAGGATGCGGTGAGTATGCATCCAGCCCGAGTGTGGCTCGGTGTTGCCGATCGCGGTAGCAAAATTTAACCCCGATTCACACTCCTGAATACCGCCAGGCAGGTTAAATAACAAAAAATAGTAACGTGTACTGTCGTGTAACCCATTGTACAACATTCAAGAGTTGATAAGGGTTAGCTAGTCTAAGTGGCAAAATTCAGATCAGAAATATTTTGCATCAAATGAGAAACTCATAGTTTTATGTCAACTGTGCAACACTTCCATTGGAACAGAGATTGCGCAAGATACAAGAAATCCTGCGGACTGTGTCTACGATGAGATTTAGTTTTTGCGATATATATCTTAGACGTGTGAGATTCTTTTTGAAACTAATCGCAATTCGTCTGAAATTTCAGCCATTCGTGATTCAGAATTCTTTCCGAAATTATAAATCAAATAGCGGCTGCAAATGAATCTGTATATAACGGATCGGTTCGGATTGCTATAAAATGAATTTACTTTGTTATGACATTCTCAGAGGTGGAATGCTTGATTGTAGCTTGGCCCAATCACTGCATTCTTTGATGTGAAAAAGTTAACTCAAAAAATTAAAATTAAAAAGTTCATTAAAAACAGGATATTCCCTTATAGAAGATTGATTTGATAATATAAAAAAATATAATTTACATAAAAAATAAAATGAAAACCACATACGATAAAAGTTTATGCTTACTAGTATATTAGCAGAGTTATTCAAAGAGCACCAAAATTCCACCAGAATTTTGGTGCTTTTTCGTTCCCCGTACTTCGGGGAGTCAAATTCACCGACCCTGAGATTAATTCAGCATTCACCGCAAGGTCCCCGTAGTGCAGGCAAAATCCATCGACTGCATCTGAAAAACCGCCGCAAAACCACTGAAAAAAAATCTGAACGATTCGATAAACCGCTGAAAAACAAAAGCCGAATGCACCCATCTAAAAACAGCCGATTCGCTGAACAGAACGCCAACCAGCCGGCGGAAAAAGCCGACAAGCCGACGAACAGGTTTTAAAACTAAATAAAATACTGCAACATTTAAAAGCTGTTTGCAAAAAATCTACTGCATGAAAATGCCTGGAATTGATATATAAGGTCCTATGAATAATAATAAAAAGGTCTGTTACAGAAAAAAGAAAAAACCCTATTTAAAAATGAATGTGACAAAAAATGTTTTGCCTAAAACAATCATAAAAAAAAATAGACTTTTTGCTGCAAATTAAAAGAATAAACAGTTTAATAAATATTTAATAGAAATGGGAATATTTTTTACATTGAATCATATGGGATTAAACCTGCCGAATGAAACCACTGAACATCAGTGCATTTCTCTGACATTTCTCTGCTGTTCTGTGTCTCCGAATAGATTAGCCATTACTTCTCTATGGGGGATTTCACTGCCCTCAAACAGGCACCGTATTTCGTTGGCAATTCGCCAATATTTGGTGAACAAAAAAAATGGCCAAGTTGTAACCTAATGTGCCGATTTTGGCTATCGGATTGAATTAAAATGCACCCGTAATCGGTTAATTAGGTTTAAAATCCCTTAATTTCTTCGCACTTCTCAGGTTTGTAAGGGAGGAAGAGCCAGGTTGTCCTCCTGATACATAAACCAATGTCGTTTTCTTTCTCTAAACGTTCCTTACACAGAGATATTGACTTTTGATGTCTGTTACGATAATGTCTGCTACCAATTATTATTATTATTATTTTGTTTAGCCTGGTTTGTTGTAGTTGAAATGTGTACTTGAAAACTGCTGCTTTATTAGAAAATTACACCCTTTGCCCTGATTATCTTGACGGGACTGTAAGTCATCTGGAAACTACAAATGACAGGGGCGCGACCAGTAAACTGGTCAGGATTTTAGCATCTCTGCAATTAACGTGTAATTAAACACATGAACATTCTACTTCACTTTGTAATTGGCTAATTATCAAGCTGATGTGCCTTTCTATCTGGAAAGGCCTGACTATTTACGTCTTTGACTAATGGCTACTTGTTTGGCGCAGTCGTTTCTTTAATTGTATTTTATGGAACTAATGTATTTAAGTATCCCAAAGTTCTGTTATTTTTTGGATTATGTGTGTGTGTGTGTGTGTGTGTGTGTGCGCGTGTGCTTTGAAAGACTATTCTAAATATATATCAGTGAACTCTCCTGGTCAAAATGTCCTTGTTCATTTTTACAGGTCTTGGGCCGTCTGTCTAAGAATGAACCAAAATTACAAATTTTAATGAAAAATTTCAATTTTAATATTTAGTTGAAATTTATCATTTTGGTTCAATCACAGACAGAATGCTCAAGACCCATAAAAATTAACAAGGACATTTTTCCTCAGCCAGCTGGGGAAGCCACTGGGATATCACCTAAAGGCGAAACGCGTTCTGGCTATGTTTTTCTATTTTATGCTTTGAAATTTATTTTAATAAAGTTTTATAGAATACCACCTCTGCCTTCTAAAAGTTTTTTTGGAGCTTGTAAAGCTTACAAGAAACCCCTGGGCTTATTACCTGCGGACCTAGGTTAGGTCCTTTATCATGTGAGTACATCCCATTCATTTAAAATTTGGTTGCACTCCAGTCTGCACTATGGTCCCCACCTTTTATATTTAAGGTCTTCAAGGGAATCCGAGATCGGAGGGGCGCTTGGGTGGCCGGATAACAACAAAGAAGCCTAACAACTCGAGCCAGGTGGACTCCGCTTCATGTGAGTGCAACAGTGTGTGGATATATTTGTAGCCTTACTCCATGGGTCTCCCTATGATGTACTCTCTCCATTTCGTTTGAGGATTTTGATGGAGAAGATTGGTCAGAAGTGTTTTTGGAACTGTGACTTACAACCCCCTTAGAAGAACAATGTGATCGCTACACCTTTTTCCAGTTATTTTGCCAATAATGCAACTGAAGGATTTAGAATTATGACATACATCCTGATTTTTGGCACACGTTGGGCTAGATCAAGGAGAGACACTAATGGGAAAACGTGTGTGTCTGCCGCTTTAATATCCGCAGCTCGCCTTTAACGTTCGTATTACGACCAAGCCGCTTTCTCAACCTCTCAAGTCGTAATACTTTGTAATTGCAGGTTAACACCAGTGGTGCTGAGCACCATGTTGTTGTTCACTCCTCAACACTATAGTACCCCATGGAGAGACAAGTGAGCTCGCATGAATGAGGTCCACCTGAGACGGTGAAAGGATGCATGGAGGAACACTGGGGACTATTTGCCATAGGAGGATCAAGCCTTGCAGCACTGAGCGCACTATCTGCACTAAGTGATGTGGCCAGACAGGTGTTAGATGGGTGTCGAGTGGAACATCCACTCTCACAGGCGTTCCTTCCGCTCTTACTACCGCTTGTCTGACCCCGGCCTAAATAGATGTGTTTATTGATTGTGCAGAAGCCCAATCCCTTAACACCAGCCTTTGATAAACGTTGTTAATTTCTGAATAACATCGGGTGCAGATAGAGAACGAGCTTAAAAATATATAAATAAATAACTATTTTTTAAATTTTACATGGTCACGTTTAGACTCTGTCTTGTCCAATGACACCTCACTTGACCATGTGAGGTGTAAAGATTAGTGATACAGGGTTCCAAGTTGTCCCCCCAGTGCTCTTTGCTGCAGTGCGGCATTTAGGTTTTTTATGTAACTTAATTTGTAATAATGGATTGTGCCATCACCTCCACACTTGTTGGTGACATGAGAAATGAGACGGTGAGTTAGTGCAGCATTATTGTTCCCTTTTATAATTGTAAATTGAAAAATATTGCTGTGTTAGAAAAAAAAAAGAAAAAAAAAAGAAAAAATAAAGAAATATTTATTATTTTATTTTTATTGTTACATAAAACCTGGTCATGTTCGGTATCATTGGGAAGGCCATGCTCTGGCCTTTTCAGTGATACCTCACATGACCCTATAGCTGATATGGAGTTGGAGATACAGGGGTCCAAATGCCAATCAATGCAGACATAGTTATCCTTTCTCTGGGCCTATTCTGGGACATGGGCCTGGAGCTGCTGCTCCATTAGCCCTATGTTAATCCAGCCCTGGCCGCTACATCTGAGATGCAAGCTGAGCGTGCGTCTTGGGTGGAAAGGGACGAGTTAAAATTTAGCAAAGTGCTCAAGTCGTTATGCTGTACGGCAGTGGTCCCAACCCAGGCCCTCAGGCCCACTAACAGGCCAGATTTTGCAGATCACCTTGGGGAAATGCAGACTGAATCCTGCAATCACTGAGCAGCAATCATAACACCTGTGCTGTGCTTCAGATATCTGGCAAACCTGGCCTGTTAGTGGGCCCTGAGGGCCTGGGTTGGGGACCACTGCTGTACGGCTCTAGCGATGTGCCGAGCATCCTGGTTGCGATCTGACCAATTGTTTTTTGAACCATGCGCTGGTGTTGGACTATGCAGTGCCATTGGGAGAGTGGGGCCGGTTGTAGTGCACCTCCTCCACCTGCCAAGTGCCGGCCTTGCTTTGCATGAAGTGTAATAATATACTTATGCAAAATACTAGTAGCTAAGGGGGTAAAATAGAAAACCATCTACTATATGTGTTGTCAAGAAACGTGATTGAATTGAAGAAATTGATATTAATTTTCTTTATATTTTTAATGTGCAGCTCAGTCTGTAGATGAAAAGTCTTATACCTAAAAAAAATGGATAAAATTCACTTTTTTTAATCTGAATTTATTATTTGTATATAGCATTCCTAGTGGTTGATGTTGTTCTTCGTGACTGTTAATGCTGTTCTTCTTTGGCCCTAGGAGGTAGTGATTATAAATAAGGAGCATTGCAGAAGTTATTTTTGACAGGTGGCTTGTCATATGCCAGCTCTTATATGTCATTGTATTTATTGATGGGAACAAATAATTCATCCACATATCTCACATAAATGAAATTCACAGAAAAAAAATGTAACAGAAATAGGTCGATATGCAGTGTGACACAAAAGCCTGAACGTGTCCTGTGGAAATAAAATAAAAATCGTAGCTCGTGTTAAAGCAACAAATCCAAAGAGGCACGGAATATGAAAATGTAATTAAAATTGTTTCGGGTCACATGGAAAGACGTGGAATTATTTATATATCATTGTAAGAATAAAATGTGAATAAATAAGTAAATTGTAGATAGAAAATTGAACTTTAATACGGATGACATCACTTTTTAATACTTTCCTTCAGGTTTACAAGTGTAGCGTGGTTGTAAAATTCAAGTAGAGTATCTCAATGGCCACAACAAAACCAAATTGGCAGTTGAGTAAATTCTGTTTGCTTAACCTCCCTGGCGTTATGATTCTGACATCTTTTAGATCTTTTAGATGTTTAGATGACGATTCTATTAGATGTCAGAATCGTTCCGTATTTATTTATTTTTGCCCCCTAGCGGTATATCGAGTGTGGTAAATTCCTATGCTGGAAGTGGTAACCCCAAGCAACACTCTGGATGCCGCTGAATACATCACCTGTCCCTGCGCTCCCTCGCTGTCCCCCGCAGTCTCCTCCGGCGATCGCAACCTCATTACTTCCTGGTTCCCTTTTTGCGAGAAGGGAATCCGGACGTATGAGGTCGCGATGGCCGGAAGAGACTGCGGTGGTCAGAGAGGGAGCGCAGGGACAGGTAATGTATGCAGCCCGAGTGTGGCTTGGGGTTACCGCTTTCAGCACTGAAAGTTAACCTCAAACCACACTTGGGAAAACCCTCAGGGGGGTTAATAATTTAGCTGTATTAACAAGGAATCTGTAAAAAACAAAAAGACTCCTGCACACTTCTTCGAGATCAACATGTTGTAGTGGATAAAGAATCAAGCAGTGGTCATTTGGGCCTTGCTAGTATTGTAAGGACACAGGTCAGTTGCGTCACTATTACCAAGTTTTGCCCCACACATGGAGCATCTTAAGGTTACACATACAGGGTTATCCAAAGAGATCCGAATTGCTTGAGAAAGGTAACCGAACGCTGAAAATCAGCGTTCGGTTACCTTTCCTGGGCATTTGGCTATCCAGAGAGCAGGCAATTCGCCAAATCCTGGCGAATTGCCTGCACATTCGGTGCCTGTTCGGTGCCTGTTCGAGGGCAGTGAATCCCCATGAAAAAGCACTGCTTCGTCTATTCAGAGAACACAAACCAGCAGTGAAAGGTTCCCATAATGCCCTGCCATTCGGTGGTTTAGTTCGGCAAATTTATTCAGGAGAATCCCATAGGCTTCAATGTTAAAAATATTCCCGTTTTAATTCAATATCTAATAAACCGTTCATTATAAAATTCTGCAGTAAAGAGTCTCTTTTTTATAGATTTTTTAGGATATTTTAAGAATTTTTCTGAATTTTTTTTTTTTAAAAGTTCGATTTTTTTTTAATTTTCTTAAAGTTTTCTTCTTTTTTCTGTAACAGCCCTTTTTATTATCATTCCCTGGACCTCATATGCAAATTTCAGACATTTTCACTCAGTAGTTTCTTTGCAAACAGCGTTTCATTTTCACAGATTCACACAAACAATTTTGCTAATTTATTCACCTCCCTCGTCTGCTGTCTCAGCTGCTTCGGCTGTGTTCGGCTCCTGCTCGGGCTTGGTTTTCGGCAGGTTAATCCGGATGTTTTTGTGGCTTTTCTGCTTGCATTCGCTGGGTTTTGCGGTTAGTTTTCGTCGGGTTTGCGGTAGCTTTTCCCTGCAATTCGGGGACCCTGTGGTGCTTGCTGAATACACCGCAGGGTCACCTAAATGGGATCGGCAAAAGGAACCGAATTGAAGAGAACGAAAATTCACTGAACGTGCGGTGACTTTTCGAATCTCTTTGAATAACTCTGATAGTGGTGCACCAAAATTTTAAAATTAGGGACCAAGACCAAAACTGTGGCATGGGCTCGGCTGAAAATCAAACCTGAAAATGATGTTCAGCTGTCTGAGCCACCCCATTACTGAGAGCAGAGACCCAGTGTGAGGACACCCAGAGCAGGCCTCATGAACGGCCTAGGGACAGCACTATGGGGCTCTCAGACTCCGGGGGAAAAAAGCAGAGCTGTAATGTACCGGGGGCCTGCTGCTCCTCCGTGGCATACCGGGTGCCTGCTGCTCCTCTGTGGCCTCACACTATGCCAGCCGTGCTCATTTCCTTGAGAAAATGCACGTGGATGCAGCAGTTTTCCTCCTTCCTATATTAGGCTTGTGCACCGATTTTTTTTTCGGTTTGGTTCTATTTGTTCAGATGTTTAAACTTTTCGATTCGGCTCGTTTCGACCGATTTCTGTTTCGATTCGGTTCGGTTCGGATCGTTTTTCGTGTACATTTTTTTTTCAGAATATCGACCATTTTTCGTGTTTTCGGGTCACTTTGCTCGTTTTTTGTATCGACTTTTCGGAAATTTAGGAAATTTTAGTTTTTCCGGAACGTCTGTTCTCCTCGTTTCAAAGTGTCTACGATAATTCTGGCAATTCTATCGTTTTTTTTTTAATTAAATAAAGATCCTTTTTTTCTTATGAATAATTGAATATACATTTCACAACTTTATTTAATCATAATAAAATGGTATGAAAACCAAGGAACAAAAAAAATGAACAAAACGATTTAAAAAACGCTAAACTGACCCGAATGCCACAAGAAACAAGTGATACGCATTTACAAATACAAAATTTACAGAATCAGCGATATAACCGATAATAGTTAAATATACGATGTCCAGAATTACCGAAATGGAACCGAAATCACGAATAGAGCAAAAATAAATTTCGATTTGACACATTTCAAGTCCATTCGAAAATTCCGAAATTTTTTCGTTTCGGCTCGGAAAACTTTTCGGATCTATCGGTTTTCGGGTCCGATCCGATTCGGAAATTCAGCCGAATCCGAAGACACGAATCGGGAAATTTCGTGAAAATTCCGAAATTCCGAAACCCGAAACGCACATCCCTATCCTATATACGCAGGGGGCTGGGTGGAGAGCGCAGTGCTGGGAACCTACGTCATCAGAGGGCCCTTGTCCGGCTGCGGCCTTCGCTCCCCAAAGAGGACACTAGTCATGTCCCTCAGCTCTCTCCTTGCTGGGGCTCACCTGGGCCTGGAGGCAGGCCCAGGTTCGGATGACAGATTTTCAGCTGGTGTTTTCAGCCGTTTTTGCCTTTTTGCCAAAAGCCGAAAACACTATTTTAAGGAGATACAGTTCGACGGCCGACAACTCTGTGCATCTCTAATTGCACATAGAGCTACATTACAATCCCCGCGTTAAAATGGAGGCGGTAGGGAGAAAAAACTGCGCCCGCAGTTTTCCCCCTACTGCCCCCGTTTTAATGGGAGATTTTAATGCAGCGCAAAAAAATGCTGCCTGCATTTGTAGCGGGCGCTACGCTGCGGCTTGAGCGTTAACGTTAGCACATAGATTATAATGTGGCCCATGATCTTTTTGAGTTGATATGGTTATTTCCTCCTCTCGCTGCACTTCGTAGACTGAACATTTTAAGCATGAGTTTACACAAGGTTCCCTAAAAGACACCGGAGACTCATAAAGTCTACACTGACTTCATTTTAGAGTCTTTCTCTACGTCTTCCCAGCTCCTGAGTCTTTCAATAATGCATTTATTGGCAAAATAGGTTTTTTTGGCTGGAGATCTACAGTGTAACATTTGGCCCCTGGAATATCGAGCTCTGGACCTCCCTACTGATCGAGAAAAAAGTCCAAGTGAATCTGGCTGTTTCTCTGCATTATTATTTTTATTATTATTATTGAAATTGCTCCAACATGTGCCACAGGCTTTTACAACATAATATAAATCAATGGGATACAGTAACACATATAGACTGCTATTACTTTACTCTTTAAAATCTGTGCTTCATTGCAAAGACGGCCATCTTGAAATTACATCACAATAACAAAACCTCAGCTCCGTTATCTGTAAAGGAAAAAGAAGACTGCTGATTTGATTGGTCTCCGATGTCAAACCCAGCCAATCATTTATTGTGATTTGAAAGAGATGGTTAGAATTTCCATGTGCAATGAACAGGAAATTCCAGCCCCTCCCTCCCCCGACCTTAATTCCTTGTTCTGCAGGATGGGGGCAAAATTAATAAATCAGGGATTTTGCAACCACCACCCATGTCTGGCAGAGAAGGGGTTACATCAGAGGACCTCTAACAAACCAACTGCTCTAATTTAAGCCCTCACACACTAGCAATGAGTAGACGGTATGGGATTTCATCCCATGCAGTTTGGCTTTCTATTCAATCGTCAAAGAGTTCTTTCAGTAATATGGAAAAATTGGCTGGAATGGAAATGGGAACCAAACTTGTTGCCTCTTCCTAGTCCAAGAGCCTGAAACTCAGGTCGACCCTTTCTGACCTGAGCTTCAAGGAGGAGCTGAGCTCTAGGAGGTGTGAAAGACCAAAACTCAACACCATGTATAGACCTTTAGTCAACTACTGTATATTACTGAAGGATGATATGTAGACTGTTTCTGCTGGCAGAACCACATGCAGGACAACTGCGCATGTCTATTTGACGCCTTTTTAACATGTATGTTAGACATTACGAATGAATTGGGGATGGTAATTAGGACAATCACCAGATTAGCAGCCATCCCTTTCCAGCTCTACTGCCTATATTTTTCACCGGATTCATTACTTACCGGTCCAGGATCTTGAACAATAAAAGGATGAGTCCGTCATAAAATCAAATTGTTCCCCGAGGCCGCAAACCTTTCAAACCCACTATCTTGTTATACCGTAATTAATCTCATTCATATTTATGTGTCTTCCGTGGCGAGTGCGCCGTTAACAAATAAGTGTGCGATTTACATAACATAACGTGTAGGCTTGTGCACCGATTTTTTTTTCGGTTCGATTCGGTTCGATTTTTCGGATTTTTAAACTTTTCGATTCGGCCCGTTTCGACCGATTTCGGTTTCGATTCGATTCGGTTCGGCACGTTTTTCGGGTACATTTTTTTTTTCGGAATTTCGACCATTTTTCGTATTTTCGTGTCACTGTGCTCGGTTTTTGTATCAACTTTTCGTATTTTCGGAAATTTTCGTTTTTCGGAATTGCACATTTTTCGGAATATCGACCATTTTTCGTATTTTTCGTGTCATTTTGCCCGTTTTTTGTATCGACTTTTGGTTTTTTCGAAAAGTTTCGTTTTTCAGAAATTTTCGTTTTTACAAAATTTTCGTTTTTTAGAAATTTTCGTTTTTACAAAATTTTCGTTTTTCGAAAATTTTCGTTTTTCGGAAAATTTTCGTTTTTCGGAAAATCTGTTCTCCTCGTTTGACACATTTCAAGTCATTCGAAAAATCCGAAAATTTTCGTTTCGGCGGAAAACATTTCGGATCTGAAATTTTCGATCTAAAATTTTTCGGAAATTCGGCCGCATCCGAAAACACGAATCGGGAAATTTCGTGAAAATTCCGAAATTCCGAAACCCGAAACGCACATCCCTAATAACGTGTTGTCACAGACTTGACAGATTGTTATCCCATCAGATGAACAACAGACTGCGAGAACCTGTCTTCAATACATTGCTCTTTTTTTTTTTTTTTATAAGCTGTGAGTCATAGTTTTCACTTGCATGAGTCTGTTCGGCAGATATCGTGTTTCTCAGATCGTGATGAGCGCTAATCCTGGAAACATACATATTCTCTTATGATTAAATTAGGCTTTCTCTGAAATGGAAGAGCTATTTAGGGATCCGTTCACAAAAAAACGGCTCGTAACTCTACTTGTGAGAGGAAGGGAAGAGATCTAGGAACTCGTTGGCAGATTATGCTTAAGTAGGATAGTTACTCATCCTACGGCAATGCACAAGTATCGAGTCTATTGATTACTCTTCAGTTAGGGATAAAGCACTATTGCACTCAAAATAATTGTAGTTGGGGTTCAGGCTAATTGTCACGTGTCACGCCGTTAAGTTTAGCCAGCGTGCAGGCAGCGTGTTCCTCGCTGCTCGCTGGCCAGGCACTGACTGATGAAGGAACTCCTTGTGATCGTGGGTCAGGTGAGCCGGTGTTCTGCCCATCGAGCGAACTTGCCATAATGGCGAACCGCGTCACTTCCGGTGCACATACGTCACCAAAAGTGAGGCGGATCAGCTGGATACAGCATCCGGAATGGCAGTGAAAGCTCTGATCAGCTGCAGATAGGAAGGAATTACTTCCTTATACACCAAGCCAGGGCCCACCCACTGCAGTCACGTCATCCAACCCTGCTGTGTAACATCCAACCCTGCACTCTGTATAACACACAACCCCCCTCCCATGGCTCTGTATAGCGCACAAGCCTTGAAATAGACAGTGTGTATTTGGAGATTCCTCTATACATTCAGGGTGTGCGGCTCGCAGTCAGTAGGCTTGTGCGCTACACAGAGCCGTGGGAGAGGGGTTGTGTGTTATATGAGGAAGTAATTCCTTCGTGTCTGCAGCTGATCCGAGCTTTCACTGCCATTCCGGATGCTGTATCCAGCTGATCCGCCTCACTTTTGGTGACGTAGGTGCACCGGAAGTGACGCGGTTCGCCATTATGGCAAGTTCGCTCGATGGGCAGAACACCGGCGGGGCACTGCCTGATGATGCGGCGCCCGTCCAGCTTCTCAGTCCATCCAGTGCCCTGACGTGGTTAATCACATCCCTTCAGTGCTCTTTAGTTGCAACCCACTTTGTGTATTGACCTCGACTATTCCTGATAACCCGCTTTGTGTATCAAATCTGGCAAGTCTGACAACCTCCTCTGTGTATCAAAACTGGCTATTCTGGGAACGATTCTGTGTACCGACCTTGGAATATGACTGACTACCCCTCCTGGTGTTAAGATCCCTGCTATTCTGCTGACCAAATGTAATGTCTGTTGCTTATTAACCCTTTATGGTTCTATTGCTGTCTGCTCACTGGTATTAAGTAGTTTTGCCGACCATCAAAGGATCGGAAGGGTAGATAGAATTCTATGTAGAGGGACCAGTACCATATATCCTAGGGGGAATCGTGACACTAATATTCAGAGTGAAGCTAAGTACTGAGGTGTAAAGGGACACTCTACTCATCCTGACCATCTCTTTAAAGTGGTCAGCCGCCCCCTCCTGCCCCATCTGGAGAAAACACTGGGTGAAGTGGAGATTTCTCCACCCCACCCAGTGTCACCAGCAGCCAGATCGGTCACTTGTGATGTCAGCACGCAGAGAACATGCCAATGTCACCCTCTGAGTCTGCCCACAATAGCGAGTGGTCTCAGAGAGGCAGGTGATGGAACGGAACTGTGCATGCGTGTGCAGCTCCGATCTATTGTTTGGTGCAAGCGATACGGAATTGTGTACATAAAGCGTGCAAATCTCTAGCAGTGCACAATTCGCGGTTCTTACGCTACAGAACTTGCGTTAGATCGCTGCAGGGACTTCTGGGTTTGGGAGTCCCTGAGTTCAAGAGGAGAAGCTGCCCACAGCAAGGGAGAAAAGGTGAATAAATCCCCCCAAAAAAATAAATTAAAAATAATTGGAAGAGGCTGTCATCAGAACCTTTGGAGAAGTGAAAATTCTAGGTCAAAATAGCCAAACCAGAAAAATCCTCCCATTTATCCTACTTTCCAAATCGGCTATTTTGACCTAGAATTTTTACTTCTCCAAAAGTTCTCCAGAGTTTCACCTTTTTCTGAATAACTCTGTATGTGGTTTTTTTGCTAGTTTTATGTATAAAATCGGATGGTTTGTTTCACACGTTATCTACGTATGCATAGTGTCTCCGACGTTCATTGTAACTGATCCTCCTGAAATAAAATAAATGTTAATTCTATAAATAAAATAAATACATAATTATTTCAAAGAAACTTGTTTTCCATCTAAAGCTTTTAACAAAATACTAAGGCAGTTGTCCAATGGTTGTGATTTTTACTTTATAATAACTCTTCAAACTCCATAGATCTTATTTTTTTCTCCTAACTGCTGCTATATCTTTTAGCTTCTGATTTGTTGTTTTATTTATTGACTTGTAACAATATGAAAGCTTAGGAAAACTTATGACATGGCCAGTATTTACTATTCGAGGTGGCTGGCAACACGTGGCAGTGCCTTGTTATTACATTATGATGTTATTGTTGTCATTGATAAGCAGCACACAGTAACTAATAAATTCCATGGTGGTACGGTGTACAAGAATGTTATTCATCGTTCCCTATTTTGCTCCGGTTTTGTTTTTCTTTTATAACTTTATTTTTTAACATATCCATTGGTGCCTAAAATGCTGGCAAACTGATCCCTCCGGAGCCTGACTTGAGTTCTGCTCTGTGGATTGAATGGCAGGTTAGACTGTGATACAGTTGACAGATTGCTTTGAGCCCCAGAGAAGACACCGAATGCGTTGCCTACCTAATTTAGCCAGCCACAATCTGCTTGAGTTTTTGTGATCTGTAGTCTTGTAGAAGGAGGTGCTGTACACTCGGAAACGGTCTGTATCGGGCAGAATGCACAGTCTTTTCAATTCTCAACCAGCATTGTATCCTGTAGCTGCGTTAACTAATATAATGTATCTCTTTTGTAATCTTTCCACAAATTTATTATTTTTTATTCTTATTTTTTTGATATTTCTTTCACGTTTCATAGTTAAGTATATTTGATTTTTGAAATGTATAAACCTAATCCTAGCATTTCATTGAGCTCTCTATGGGCCAGATTACATTCTCTGAGCAAATGCGCTCGCGCAGCGCAATTTTTTTTGCGCGCAGTGTCCAGCGTTATCGCGCGACAATTAACGTGATATTCGGATCCGAACGCATTTTCACATCCATCAAAAAATAACGTTGGTAAAAAAACACGCAAAACTAAGTGTAATACGCGCAGTAACATTGCGCAAGTAAATCAGCGCGCGGACTGTTTTTTTCGCGGGATTCAGCCATTCACCTTAATTGACTCACTAACGTTTTTGCGCCTGTCAAAATAAATCTGAGTATACATGCTGCAGCAATAAAAAAAATATGCACGAATTCACAATTTTTTTGTTTGGGTATGTGTAGAATGTGTAACTATACTGTGCTGTATTTTTTTTTTTTCGTGCTGGTGTATTTGGTTTCGGCCAGAACGTTCAGATTTGCAGTTAACACCAGGTTTTAAAAGACGTTAAAATTATGCGTGCAAACGTAGTTCGTAGGAAGTTGCGCATGGATTGAAATACCATCCGCGTAACGAATTTGCGCTCACAATGTTAAGTATAGGAAGCGCACAGTTCATCACGCTCGCGCGAGTCCATCCGCGTCAAACGATAACGCGCATCGTTTGCGCGAACGTTGAAATACGACGTTCTGCGCAAATGGTTTTGTCCTCGCGGAAATGGGCATTTGTGTGCGGGCGAAACTGATGCGCGAGGAGTGCAATATGGCCCTGTGTAGGGTGAAATGTTTTGATACAGTGATTTGTTTAGAAGTTCCTACTTGCTAGAGTGACGCGTGAGAATTTAATGTATCCTGTTCTTTCCTGCTTTTTTCATTCTTTCATTCCTGTCCGTTCTTTCCCTCCTCTACTTTCTTCCAATTTATTCGGTGCTTTCTTCCTTTCCTTTCAGTCCTTCCTTCTTTCACTTCTTGGCAAGGAATCGTGTACCATCTTGATGTGCTTCGTGCAACTAATGGTGCCCATATAGGCCCCTATTACACGCCTCGCGCAAAGCAATTTTTTTTGCGCACGCAAAAAAACGTTAGCACGCGCAAATTAACGCGGTAGTATGCTCCAAGCGCAGTTTTTCAGCCTTCAACTTTTTACGTGCGCAAAGCCGGGCGCAAATGACCGTTGCGTGCAGGAATCGGTGGGCAGACTGCTTTTTCACGGGATTCAGCCAATCAGAATTAAGAACAACCATTTTCTAACGTTAGGTTGTTGCGCCTGTCAAAGTATATGTGCTGGAGTGAAAAACTTTTTTGGACAATTAATAAATTTTATTGTTTGGGTATGTGTAGAATGTGTAACTGTACTGTGCTGTATTTTTTTTTTCGTGCTGGTGTATTTAGTTTCGGCCAGGATGATCAAATTTATAGTTACCCCCTGCTTTTCAAAGACGTTACGAAAATGCGCGCAAACTTTTGTTGCGCAAAGATTGTAATACGATCTGCGTACCAGCGCATGAGCGCATTTGCGCTGTCAATGTTAAGTATAGGATGCGCGCATGGACTTGCGCTCACGCTGGGTTCGCGCAGGGTCAATTGCGATAGACGATTACGGGCATCGTTTGCGCGAATGTTGAAATCCGACGTTCTGCGTAAATGGTTTTGTCCTCGCGCAAATGCGCATTCGCGCACACGCAAATGCGCTGCGCGAGGCTTGTAATAGGGGCCACTGAGGTGTATTAAATGAGGCAAATAAAAACTTAAATATATACAGTTGTGTTCAAAATTATTCAACCCCCAATGTTGTAAAGGGTTTTAGGGAATTTAGTGTACATTTGTAATTGTATTCAGAATGAAATCCTACAAGGACTTTTTAAAGAACCATATGCAACTAAAATGACATCAATTGGTTTTGTAATACAGTAGTAAATGTTTCTTTTGTGAATTCTTCGTTGACACAATTATTCAACCCTTAAAGACTACCACTCTGAAGAACAGAGGTTCATTCAAGTGTTTTCAATCAGGTATTGAAAACACCTGTGGATGTCACGGAGCAGCAATAAAGCATAATAAGCACCAATTAGGCAGCTTTAAAATGACTGTGATACTCAGCTCCTTCTAGACATTTACTGGTGTGGTTACAAACATGGTGAAGTCAAGAGAATGGTCCAGGAAGACAAGAGAAGAGGTGATTACTCTTCACAGGAAGGGCAATGGCTATAAGAAGATTGCAAAGATGTTAAACATACCAAGAGAGACCATAGGAAGCATCATTCGCAAATTCAAGGCAAAGGGCACTGTTGAAACGCTACCTGGTCGTGACAGAAAGAAGATACTGACTTTGACTGCTGTGTGCTACCTGAAGCGTAGAGTGGAGAAAAGTCCCCGTGTGACTGCTGAGGAACTGAGAAAAGATTTGTCAGATGTCGGTACTGAAGTTTCAGCTCAGACAATACGGCGCACACTGCGTAATGAAGGCCTCCATGCCAGAACTCCCAGGCGCACCCCCTTGCTGTCTCCAAAGAATAAGAAGAGTCGACTGCAGTATGCCAAAAGTCATGTGGACAAACCACAGAAGTTTTGGGATAGTGTTCTGTGGACTGATGAAACAAAATTAGAACTGTTTGGGCCCATGGATCAACGCTATGTTTGGAGGAGGAAGAACAAGGCCTATGAAGAAAAGAACACCTTGCCTACTGTGAAGCATGGCGGGGGGTCAATCATGCTTTGGGGCTGTTTTGCTTCTGCTGGTACAGGGAAGCTTCAGCGTGTGCAAGGTACCATGAATTCCCTTCAGTACCAGGAGATATTGGATGACAATGTGATGCAGTCCGTCACAAACCTGAGGCTTGGGAGACGTTGGACCTTTCAACAGGATAATGATCCCAAGCATACTTCCAAGTCCACTAGAGCATGGTTGCAGATTAAAGGCTGGAACATTTTGGAGTGGCCATCGCAGTCACCTGACTTAAATCCGATTGAGAACCTCTGGTGGGACTTAAAGAAAGCAGTTGCAGTGCGCAAGCCTAAGAATGTGACTGAACTGGAGGCTTTTGCCCATGACGAATGGGCGAAGATACCCGTAGATCGCTGCAAAGACACTTGTGTCAAGCTATGCTTCACGTTTAAAAGCTGTTATAACTGTAAAAGGATGTTGTACTAAGTACGAAGATTGAATGTCACTTGGGGGTTGAATAAAACTGATAATGATGTGAGCACAGAAAAGACATTTGTGGTTATTTCATTATAAATGTTATGTTATATTTGTCTGACCTACACGTGCCTCTTTGATTTAATTGTAAGCAAGATGACTGAATGATCAAAATCAATGTCAAACTGGCCAAAACACTCAATTTCAGTGGGGGTTGAATAATTTTGAACACAACTGTACATCTCATTTTGTAATAATTTTCACTTTTCTGTCTTCTCATTTGCCTTTGTAATACATTTATGAAATTGTAAAGATACTGGGCCCTATTACATTCTTCGCGCAATTGGTTTTGCGTGTGCAAATGCGCATTTGCGCGAGGGAAAAAACCATTTGCGCGCAACGTCGTATTACAATCTAAGCGCAACGAACGCGCGTTTTCGTCTACTGCGGGTGAACCTGCGCGAACGCTGCGCGAACGAACGGTAGTTTGCGCGTCCTATACTTAACATTGTGAGCGCAAATGCGTTCGTGCGCAGAAACGCGGATGGTATGACAATCTATGCGCAAATTCGTACGAACGACGTTTGCGCGCATAATTTTAACATTTCTGAAAAGCTGGTGTTAATGTCAAAACCAAACGACCTGGTCTGAACGAAATACACCAGAAAAAATAAAAAATGACAGCAGAGTATAGTTACACATTCTACACATACCCAAACCATTAAATAGTGAATTTGTGCGTTTTTTCTTTTTTTTTTTTTGCTGCAGCATGTATACTCAGATTTACTTTGACAGGCGCAAAAAATAAAGTGAGTCAATTAAGGTCAATTAAGGTTCTTAAGTCTGATTGGCTGAATCCCGCGAAAATACCATTGCGCACACTGATTTACGTACGTATTTCTCCTGTTTTTGCACGTCGGCTTTACGAATGTTATGTTTTTGACGGATGACAAAATGCAAGAGGATTGCGATACCAGCGTTAATTTTCGCGCGATAACGCATTTTGCGCTGCGCAAAAAATATTGCGCTGCGCGACCGAAATTGAGCGAAGAATGTAATAGAGCCCACTTTATGGACACCCTGTACATTAATAATGTATACAGATGGGACCAGGACCCCGGGCACCATAATTACATCACTGTACATGTGTGAAAATGGGCCAATGCAGCGACGCAGAGAACCGCAAACCTCCTGATAATTAATTACTAGATTTCCATGAGGTTACTGATCTTACAACGTGAATTCTCGATTCGCCTGCAGCTGTTAAAAAAGATTGTAACGGGTCGTCCAAAGCCTGGCCTTCCGGCGTAATCTGGAAAACTTTCCCCATCCAACGGCTGGATTGGATTTATGGGAAACACTGAACAACAGCAGCTGTGGGGCCGAACTAAAGGATGGCAGAGTTCGGAGGAAAGTTGTCACATACAGCCTTTACTGACTGAGAAAGTTCTCCAGCTGTTCTCAGATTTTATCCCATTTTATTTCAATGAGGGGTTTATTCACTAAACCTCCGTACTTGCCACCAATTTTTTTAAAAAGTAACAGCGTTCTTTTTACGTTTTTAAGCGATATAATAAATATTTGCTGGTTTTAATATATATTTTAGTTTGGCCAAAGCTCTGGATATGTTATTTTCTTAAGGCTGAGCACGAACGCTTGTTTTTTTTGTTTTTTTAGATTTTTTTTGAAAGGCAGGTTGTGGATTATTGGAGTATTTATACAGGGCGTCCATAAAGTCTCTTTACAATTTCAAACATTTATTACAAAGGCAAATGAAGTGAAAATTATTACAGAATGAGACGTATATATTTAAGGTTTTATTTGCCTCATTTAATACACCTCTATATGGGCGCCATTAGTTGCACGAAGCACATGAAGACGGTACTGGATTTCTTGCCATGTTGGCTGTAGCATCCCCTCATCAATGGTGACAATGGTATCAGTGATCCTCTGCTTTAGATTAGTGATGCCCCGTACCTTTGTTCCATACACCATGGGCCCTATTACAATCTTCACGCAAAAACGCATGCGCAGCGCGTTAATTTGTGCGCCAAGGGTTAAACGTTGACGCACGTAAATCAACGCTGGAATTACAATCTTCGCTCATTTTTCATCCGTCAAGCAATAACGCCCGTTAAACGGACGCGCACAAATGCGCTCGCAGTAACGTTGTGTGCGGACTGTTTTTTTCACGCGATTCAGCCAATCAGGATTAAGAACCACAATTGTCTCACGTTAAGTTTTTACGCCTGTCAAAGTCAATCTGCGCATATGCTGTATCAAAAAAAAAAGCACGCACAACTTCTCCATTTTATTGGTTGGGTATGTGTAGAATGTGTAACTATACTTTGCTGCGTATTTTTTCTTGGGCTGGTGTATTTGGTTTCGGCCAGGTTGATAGAATTTGCCATTAACACCAGCTTTCAGGAGTTGCTAAAATTATGCGCGCAAAGGCTGTGCGTTACAAACTGCGCATAGATTGTAATACCATCCGCGTACCAGCGCACAAACGCATTTGCGCTCACAATGTTAAGTATAGGACGCGCGCTGTAAAGTAAGCTGGCGCAGGGTTCGCGCAGGTTCACCCGCGGTAGACGATTACCCATGCAGTCCCCAATGTGGTGGTGCAGCATCTTGCTGGAAAATGATGGTTGGGTGAAGGTCATGTAGTTTAGGCTTGTGCACCGATTTTTTTTTCGGTTCGATTCGATTCGATTTTTCGGATGTTTAAACTTTTCAATTCGGCTCGTTTCGACCGATTTCTGTTTCGATTCGGTTCGGTTCGACATTTTTTTTTCGGAATATCGACCATTTTTTCGTATTTTCGTGTCACTTTGCTCGTTTTTTGTATCGACTTTTGTGATTTCGGAAATTTTCGTTTTTCGGAATTGTACATGTTTTCGGAATATCGACCATTTTTCGTATTTTCGTGTCACTTTGCTCGTTTTTTGTATCGATTTTTCGTAATTTCGGAAATTTTCGTTTTTTCGGAACGTCTGTTCTCGTTTCAAAGCAATAAATTTCGATTTGACACATTTCAAGTCCATTCGAAAATTCCGAAAATATTTCGTTTCGGCTCGGAAAACCTTTCGGATCTGCCGTTTTCGGAACTAAAAATTTTCAGAAAATCGGCCGCATCCGAAAATACGAATCGGGAAATTTCGTGAAAATTCAGAAATTCCGAAACCCGAAATGCACATCCCTAATGTAGTTGTGGCGCCTCGTATTCAGTCAAAAGGTCAAGGGAAACATTTGCAGTAATTGATGTCTCGCCGAAGAAAAAAGACTTCTTTCTATATATATAAAAGTTTCAATAGTGGAACTCTGTAAATATGCATTTTTCGATAAAATAATAAATACAGACACTGAAGACTTCTCCCAATCCCAGAGCTGTGCATCGTAAAAAATTTTGTCATTTTAAATTGTGGATACTGAGATATGTGTGAATTTGCAGTGGAAAATAACAAGTCGTCGAAGGCTAGGGTCAGACTGAGGCAGTGCGAACGCGCGTTCTGGCGCACATAATCACGGCCGCACTAGCAGCAGATGACGGGCAATGACAGCCAATATACGAAGTACGGTCGCACAAAAGTCCGGCTGCACAACGCAAGTGGAAAATGAACGCATTTTTTCGAGAACGTTAAACCGCTGGTACTGACGTACAGAGTGCGCTGCGGCCGCATAGCAGCGTGTGTGCGTGATTAGGAGATGTCAGACGCTGCTAGTGTGCGGCCAACATAACGTTCAAACTTTTCACCCCATCGTCATGAAATACGTCCAGAATTGCGCATCGTCTGACCACTTAAGCGTATTCCGTGAAAAAATGCGTGCGCACGCATCGACGTACATTTTGACGGTGGCCGCAGAAAATGCGCTCATCTGTCCCTAGCCTAAGCCGCCCCATCGCCAGGAATGTCATTGTTATCGGCGTAGCAGTCTCTGTGAGTTTAGGTTCTGACAGCTGGTTGAACATGAAGAGAATTTTCCTAGGAGTCGATGTGAATTTCTACAATTTCTAGCCGTAACTAATCCGATGGATCGCATTACAATTAAAAATCAGAAAACAACTTATTTAAGAGCACATTGTACAGTTGCATTCACCCTTCATAAAATACACTTTAGAGACCGTAAGGTGCATGCAGAGTGTTCCCCCGTGTGGCCAAAAAGCACTACTACACGTAAGATAATACAACTGGAGCGCTGTGTTTCTGTAGAGGAGAAACGGATCTCTGTGCTGTTCAACCAGCTTCTGCATCTTAGATGACATGTCCAACGTGCTGCTGAACATTTGGGTGCACATTCTGGAGCCCGTTTGCAAATTAATCTTGTTTTCCGTAAACGAAATCCCTTTGCATTGCTCCAGAATATGACCAGAGCGAGTATGCTCAATGTTGGGTGCATTTGAACATCGAGTATACTCGATTGCCATAGTGTAGGAGTTAAACGGCCTCACTGATTTGTAAACTAAACCTGTGCTGCTTATTAATGCATTCCTTATCAATGCTTTGAGTGTATATTGTGGTTTAACATTGGGTTGGCTTGGTTTTGCTAGATATTGCAAATTAAATGTATGTATTTTATCGCCCACCCCCCCCCCATCTTCTCTCTTTTGTCCAAGAACTAATAGTAGCAATTCTACATAATGAAAATGTCATTAATATACTTTTTTTTTCATAGATTTAATGTGTGGTGAATATAGAATGTACAAGAGGTTTGAAGAATTAATGTTCAGGCAGTAATAAAAATACTACGGGCACCATCATGTTGCCCTGAGCTAAAATCGGGATGCAAAGTGGAAAACTTTGCGTGCGCGAACTTCCCCTTCGCATCCCGGTTTCCCCAGCAGATCACGGGGCAGGCGCAGAGTCTGGCAGCCTGCCCCTTAATAATGCTAAGCTTGCGCATGCTGGGGGCAGCGCTACAGCGCCATCCCCAGCATCCCCTCCATGGCGTCCATATGACTTCATGGAGGATCGTGCTGCCGGGTCACATGACCAGCAGTATCTCGCTTCACGCGAGATACTGTTGGTCAGCGAAGTGATCGTGGAAGGAGACAGGGGACTTTCTTCCCCCAGTCTCCCTCTGCTCCCGGCGGCGAGAAGCAGCGGATCGTGCCGCCATTCTCGCCATTGGAAGAGAGGTAAGTATCTGATTTTTGGGGGGTTTTGAGCTGCAGGTAACGGATTCTGCAGCAGCGCAATCCATTACCTGCACCTCTGAGCTGGTGGTAACTTTTAGGTAACTCGTTAGGACCAAGTGATCTTAACGCTAGTTACTCTGTGCTTTCACTGCGCTCCCCATGTTAAGTATAGGGAGCGCAAAGTAGAGTAAATTCGCGCTACGAATCGCAAATTAACGAACGCTAACGGGTTTTTTAATCCAATAGCGATTCAAAGGCGATGTGGGTGTAGCGCCATGACCTCCTTGAAAGCTAACGCTGCCGCTAGTGTTAGCTTGAAGGAGGTGATAGAGCCCTATATAGGCTTAAGTGTGGTTCGCTATTGACCAGTATAGAGGAAGGTGATGCTCCTTATACAGAAAGGCACAAGAATGAAAACAGTAATACCAAAGAGTAATACAAAACAAGTATGGTACCTCAACACCAAACCATCATTTATAAAATACACACGTTTTGATATAATACTTTATTTTTAATAGCACCAACAGATTCTGCAGCGCTGTACAAGATTTGTGAACAAGGGGTGATACATTAGAACCTTTGGTTTTCTGACCGACAAAGGATACAAATTATAGAAAGCTCCACTCCGTTCTGTCACCGTATATCACCACCGTTTTAATTGCTCTCCCTTGCTTAAATGAAGAGTTAATGAATCCTAAAGACAATAATTTATGTTGTGATTTGACTGAACAATTATGCAATTCGCAAACAACCGTCAGCTAAAGATACTCTCGAACAAATATCTACTTTGAAAGAGGCTCTTCACAGAGCCGCGAACACAGCATCTGTTATTGTGATTGTTGTAACTCGGCTTTATTTGAAAGCTTTGAGTGCTTTTAGAGAAAAAAAAATGGCTATCTATAGAAATAACAGGGATTAGACATCGCCGGCAGAAGTGGATTTCAAGATAAAAGTGAAAATACACTTCGGCCTAAATGAATTTGTACCATTCAGAGGATCGCGTGGAACAACCCACGAGCCACAGAAAGCACCGTACAGCCGCCTGTAGCTACTCCAAGACATGCTTATAAAATACAATGTATAATGTTGTGTTATATTGTTAAATTTGTAAATTTAGACCAAGGGATCATTTTAATCCTATATATATTATTTTATTCCACAATATTAGCTGTTTTAAGTGAACAAATTAGACTGCAGCCAGGTTATTATTATCATCCTTTATGTAGCAAATTCCGCAGCGCTTTACAAGATCATTGTACAAGGGGTTGATACATTGGAATATCACACATGATGATACGGCCTGATTCAGGGGACCCTGTTACAAAGGGAATTTACAATCTATGAGATGTACAAGTATTTTTGAGGTAGGTGTATCCATATCATTAGGTGTCTTGTCCAATGACACTCGCTGGTGGCGTCTTCTGAGTGGGATAGAGTCGTCTTTCCATGATTGTAGATCAGCGACCTGGTGGTTAGGTCGAACCCGCTTCTCGTAAAGTCGAGACTTGCTTCTCCACAGTTGCAATGGAGGGATGTGCTGAACGGGATTTTGAATTGCTTCTCCATGGTCGAAACGTTACCACTGGATTCCACAGCCAATATTGGGCAGTATTACAATGTTGGTGCTAACTTAACCAGAGCTGTTGTAAACTTAAAACCTGCATAGGCTATAAAATGGCTCAGGGAAGTTTACAACAGCTCTGGTTAAGTTAGCACCAACATTGTAATACTGCCCAATATTGGCTGTGGAAACCAGTGGTAACGTTTCGACCATGGAGAAGCAATTCAAAATCTCGTTCAGCACATCCCTCCATTGCAACTGTGGAGATTGTGGAGATTGCACCAGTTTTGTAATATGGCCCATTGTGTGGTAGGCATGTATGTACCTTTTAGGTGTCTTGCCCAAGGACACTTACTGGAGAGGTGATCTGGACAGAATTCGAACCTGGGTCTCCACGGTTATAAAGCAGTAATGTTACCTCTACTCCATTCAGCCGGTTTTGATAAATGTCTACTTGTTGATACATTTTGGGCTTATAAAAAAGCCAATACAATGTCCCGTCAATTTTCATGGGATTTGGTCAGATGAAATTGGATGATCTTGTATATGTTACATGAATTTGATGAATTGTATAGTTAAACTGATGTGCCGCGGCAGTGAAATTGCCCCATAGAAAAGTGATTCATTGCGAAGCCCATAGTATTCAGTGTAAAAAATATTTTTATCCCTTTTTTCATTCAACCGTTTATTTTTTTAATGTGCCGCAAAAAGCCTTTTTATTGTTTGAATTTTTAAGGAATTTTTTAGGATTTTTTTCAGGCAAAATTTTGGGTTCTGTTTTGTTTCCTACAACAAAAAAAAGACCAGGCTTTTTTCTATCGAATGCTTTTTTTTTTTTTTTTCACTTTCCTGTGCAAGCCGGCTGCATTCAGCGTTGCTTTCCCTGGTGCTGAAACCTATTTCAGCACCAGGGACAGTGGGTTAATTGCAGCCAGGGCCAGTGCTAGACTATTTTTGCCCCCCCAGAAAAAAGTTGTTAGCTGTTGAAATCCAGGGGGAGACACATACACTCGGTGTGCGAAGGAGGGGGGCACATACTTTGCACGGAGACACACACAAACACACACACACTGTGCACGGGGGATGCACACGGTCGTTCGATGCCCATCTTACCCCTCCTCTGGTTGGACCCGGGATTGGTCTGTGCCGCTTTCTTTCCTCTGCCTCTTTCTTTATTCTGCCCTCTGTGCCTCTTTCTTTTCTTTCATCTGACTCTTTCTTTCTTCTGCCCTCTGTGCCTTTTTCTTTTCTTTCATCTGCCTCTTTATTTCCTCTGCCCTATGTGCCTCTTTCTTTCATCTGCCTCTTTCTTTCCTCTGCCCTCGGTGCCTTTTTCTTTCATCTGCCTCCTCTTTCCTCTGCCCTCTGTGCCTCTTTCTTTTCTTTCATCTGCCTCTTTCTTTCTTCTGCCCTCTGTCCCTCTTTCTTTTCTTTCATCTGCCTCTTTCTTTCCTCTGCCCTCTGTGCCTCTTTCTTTCATCTGCCTCTTTCTTTCCTCTGCCCTCTGTGCCTCTTTCTTTTCTTTCATCTGCCTCTTTCTTTCTTCTGCCCTATGTGCCTCTTTCTTTTCTTTCATCTGCCTCTTTCTTTCCTCTGCCCTCTGTGCCTCTTTCTTTTCTTTCATCTGCCTCTTTCTTTCTTCTGCCCTCTGTCCCTCTTTCTTTTCTTTCATCTGCCTCTTTCTTTCCTCTGCCCTCTGTGCCTCTTTCTTTCATCTGCCTCTTTCTTTCCTCTGCCCTCTGTGCCTCTTTCTTTTCTTTCATCTGCCTCTTTCTTTCTTCTGCCCTATGTGCCTCTTTCTTTTCTTTCATCTGCCTCTTTCTTTCCTCTGTCCTCTGTGCCTCTTTCTTTTCTTTCATCTGACTCTTTCTTTCTTCTGCCCTCTGTGCCTCTTTCTTTTCTTTCATCTGCCTCTTTCTTTCATCTGCCTCTTCTTTCCTCTGCCCTCTGTGCCTCTTTCTTTTCTTTCATCTGCCTCTTTCTTTCATCTGCCTCTTCTTTCTTCTGCCCTCTGTGCCTCTTTCTTTTCTTTCATCTGCCTCTTTCTTTCATCTGCCTCTTCTTTCCTCTGCCCTCTGTGCCTCTTTCTTTTCTTTCATCTGCCTCTTTCTTTCTTCTGCCCTCTGTGCCTCTTTCTTTTTTTTCATCTGCCTCTTTCTTTCCTCTGCCCTCTGTGCCTCTTTCTTTTATTTCATCTGCCTCTTTCTTTCCTATGTCCTCTGTGCCGTGCCTCTTTCTTTCATCTGCCTCTTCTTTCTTCTGCCCTCTGTGCCTCTTTCTTTTCTTTCATCTGCCTTTTTCTTTCCTCTGCCCTCTGTGCCTCTTTCTTTTCTTTCATCTGCCTCTTTCTTTCTTCTGCCCTCTGTGCCTCTTTATTTTCATCTGCCTTTCTTTTTTTTCCTCTGCCTCTGTGCCTCTTTATTTCCTCTGTCCTCTGTGTCTCTTTTTTTGCATTTACCTCTTTCTTTCCTCTGCCCTCGGTGCCTCTTTCATGTGCCTCTTTCTTTCCACTGCCCTCTGTGCCTCTTTCATCTGCCTCTTTCTTTCCTCTGCCTTCTGTGCCTCTTTCTTTTGTCTTTTCTTTCATCTGCCTCTTTAGTTCCTCTGCCCTATGTGCCTCTTTCTTTTACCTGCCTCTTTCTTTTCTTTCATCTGAACCTCTTTCTTCTGTGCCTCTTTTTCTGTTTTTCTTTATTTCTTCTGTGCCTCTTTCTTTCTTTCGTCCTTCCTTTCTCTCTTCTGTGACTTTCTCTTTCTTCTGTGCCTTTCTCTTCTTTCTCTCTATCTCCTGCCTTTTTTTTCTCTTTCATCTGCCTCTGGTGGTGCTCACACATCATCTGTTGGTGCCTGCGCGTCACCATAAGATGCCCACCTTCTGCGCCACTAGCAGGGGTTCGCGTGCCGGCCCTGATTACAGCCTTCGGCAAGGTTTTTTTTCTTCCCCCTGCTTCAGCTACACTCGAAGGGGCTGTCCTTGGTGCTGAAACTCCGCTTCAGCACCAGAGACAGTTTTTGTTTTTTCATTGGCCGGGCTTTCCATTGGCGATATGGGTCATCCATAGACGCTTCCACTGAACGACCCTGATCGGCATTGTCCGTAGTCGGGTGACCAAGTCCATCGCCCGACTACGATGCCAGTGGACGGCCAGCCTAATACATATATAAACAAAGCTTGAAATATAAATAAAATGGACTGGGAGCTCAGTGACCTTGTGTATAGTAAATATGTCCTATTACTGAATCCTGAAATCAACGTACAATTCCATGGACGGAACAGTCCGAACTGTGAGCACATCTAGACCCGTATTGTTTTTTAACTAGCGTTTTGGTTTCTTTTTTATTCAAATAAATGGCAGAATTGGATATGCTTATTTGTAAGTGTTTTTATTATTTCCCAATGAAACATTTTATGATTACATTTTATGATTATATTAAAGCTACCCCGTTGTGATAAAAGCCACTTTGTAAAAGAAATGAACGCTACAGACTCTATTTCTTTGACTGCTCTATGACTTCTGGGTCATATAATCTAGTGCGTTTATCACATTTTTATGCAGTTGGTTACTGCATAATGAAAATGAAATACAAAGCTATGGTTATGTGCAGTCTTCATATAAATAAAGAGCTCTGACTTCCAAGTAGATTAGGGTGTTAAAAAAAACCAGCTAACACGCTGATTACCCTGCGTTACACGTAGACAGCAGCGTCTACCTTCTGGTGTGATTCATTATACCGGACTCCACCGGCACCTCCACACTCTGAGGATTTACAATTAACCCTTCAAAATATGTGGTATAAAAATATTTTTTTTCTTCATAAATACATTTTCTTCTGTTGAAAAACAAATAAATATGCTCTGATTTACTAAGAAACTGCAAATGAGTGAACCCCACTTCCCCTCTTCTTCTCTGGGTGTGTGTGGGGAATTCTCCACCGGTGTGCTCATTTTTACCCTGTTCTGACCTACAGGTTTTGACTTGGTTTCCCCTCTGACTACTCTTGATCTCAGTACTCTTTGACCTGGCTTGACACCTTTTGTGTCCCCCTGTTGTCCCTTGACTTCTACTTGATTTATTGACCCTTCTTGGTTTATTTTTCCCCAGTTATTACAAGGACTGGTTTAGGTTTTTCCCTGGTTTCTGCCTTTCCTTTTAATACTATCTTCTCTTATGTTTGACTTGCTAACACAAAGATCGGTGTTAGGTTCCTTCTTGGTTCTGCCTTGCTCACACACACTGAAAGTTTGGTGGAGGAAAGAACGGCCAGTCACACCATGGTTCCAACACTCTTGACAAAGGTTCCTATAGGACCCGAAATTGTTGCATGGTATTCCTATTAATTCAGCTCCTGGTATACTGGAACCATGGTATTGACTGTATATTCTTTCCTCCATTCAATGTTACTGCTGGTCTGGCTGACAGAATTGCCTGGAATCCACGAGTTAACCCTTTGTGAATCTGTAAAAAGGTGTGTGCTATGTCAACTTTGCTATGTCAACTTGTTAAAGTAGGTGATACTCCTGGTATCTTTCTGAAGTCACGGATGGCTTGGGCTTTGTCATCGGAAGCCACCCTGAAATTTGCCTATTGGCTGAAATATTTTATGGAGAGGACTCTATGTTTTCAGAGTAGCTTCATTTCTTCACGTGAAGAAATCTGTGTATAGCTCTCTATCATTCAGAAACATTTAGAGGGGATGCAGACTTATACTGATGATTTTGCAATCTATATAATGTCTGGTGATACCTGGATGACTTGTCAGACAGTTCAGTAATCATATAAGCTGAGTAAATCCTCTTATTTCTAGCTCATATGTCTACAGTAATATAGTTCTTTTTCACTGTCGATGCGTGTAGTGGAGGAAATGCATGTTGTGTATGAGGACTCAAAGGAAGGACATCAATAGAACTGGGCCGTCATCAACACTTTATCTTGTTTTACAAGAAAACAGAGCTTCAAATAAAGAAGTTAACATGAGATACAGGTAGTTTTTATATGCGAGATGCAATATGATGCATGCAAGTGACAGTTCTTCCATTTTTCTTCTTCCTTCCTTTCTTCCTTATTTCTTTTTTTCCTCCCTCTTTCCCTTCTTCCATCATCTTAAGTCTTGTTCCTTCTGCCTCCTACTTTCTTCTTTCTCCCTCTTTCTCCTCCTTCTCTTTCTCCTCCTTCTTCCTCCTTCTTCCTCCATCTTCCTCCTCCTTCTTCCCTCCTCCTCCTTCTTCCACCTCCTTCCTCCATCTTCCTCCTCCTCCTTCCTCCATCTTCCTCCTCCTTCTTCCCTCCTCCTCCTTCTTCCACCTCCTTCCTCCATCTTCCTCCTCCTCCTTCCTCCATCTTCCTCCTTCTACCCCTTCTCCTCTAGCCGCCTCCTCCTCCTCCTCCCGAGCAACATTGCACTCCTTATTCTCTAGCCGCCTCACACGTACAATATACTGCCAAGCCACAACAGGTGTTGGCAGCCCAGCTGGATTAGATTCGGAGATGGATCAAACATTATAAAAGGGCACAAGTGAGATCTGTAGGCAAGAGCTCGATTGTGATTCCCAAGGACAGCACAGGAGAGGCAGACCCAGAGTCTCCTGAATATGCAGCCAAATGAGGTTGACTTCAACAACCTTGACATTGTCCTGAAGACTCCAAAGTCAAACCAAAAGCTGAGATCTGCCAACAGTAGAAATCTTTCACTTTGGTCCTGTGCTCCTCAACGGAAAAGGACATATATGAAGAAGGGTAACATTAACCATTGTAGCCAAGTGGAATCGGGCCCTTGGGGTTTACACTTATGGGTTGAATATAAAAAAACTACTAACCACTAAAACCCAAAAAGACATCACTCCAAAGTTCTGGAACTTCTTGTGTATGACTTAGTCTAGCTCTTCTTGTTGCAAACTACTTTTATTCAATTTTTTGTCATAATATGTTTATTATCGGGCATGAGGCTTTAAAGTTTCCGCACTCAAATAGAGCACAAATTAAACACTCACGTTTATGCCGGTGTACGCTCTTTTAGAATGCCAAGAGGCAGTAATCTATTGATTTTATACTTTCAGAAGATTTCCATTTTTTTCCAGTTCCGTCGTCCCTGGTTTGTAGAGCTCACCGAGAAGGCAGATCGATCCAGTTCTTTTCTTGTAATTTGGAATTGTGAGTTAATTTCTCTGTGTGCACCGGAGGCTACGGGAGGTACGCAGAGCTAGAGTAAGTATATTGTTATAGTTTTCATCATGGCTTCACCACTTGCGGTGCAAGCTAGTTAGCAGTGTTGAAGGGTACAACGTGAAATGACTGCTAGACTTTCTTATACAGTGCAATGATGGATAGTCTACTGGAAATGAAAAATCTGGGAGCTTGACAGCTGAGGCTTTTATATGATTTTCATGGCATAAATATGTACAGGTTGAATATCCTTTATCTGGAATTCCAAAATCCAGATATTTTGTTGAGTGCTGTCATTATGCAATATGTCGAAAATGTCCCCCAATCCTAAACCCAGCACTTTTTGTTTAAAACAATTATTATAACATTTCTTTGAAACACGGAATGCTGAATTTAACATTTAAATATAGAGTCAAATCGAAATTTTACAGAAATTTTGTTCGGAGACCGTTAAAAAATTAAAATAGTGTAAATTTACTAATTTTTAACCCTTTCACTCCCAAGTGATTTTCAAAAAAAACATTATCAGAAACCAGTGTTTTTTGAAAAATAATTTTTAATAAATTGTACAGTAATATATACAGTTGTGTTCAAAATTATTCAACCCCCACTGAAATTGAGTGTTTTGGCCAGTTTGACATAGATTTTGATCATTCAGTCATCTTGCTTACAATTAAATCAAAGAGGCACGTGTAGGTCAGACAAATATAACATAACATTTATAATGAAATAACCACAAATGTCTTTTCTGTGCTCACATCATTATCAGTTTTATTCAACCCCCAAGTGACATTCAATCTTAGTACTTAGTACAACATCCTTTTACAGTTATAACAGCTTTTAAACGTGAAGCATAGCTTGACACAAGTGTCTTGCAGCGATCTACGGGTATCTTCGCCCATTCGTCATGGGCAAAAGCCTCCAGTTCAGTCACATTCTTAGGCTTGCGCACTGCAACTGCTTTCTTTAAGTCCCACCAGAGGTTCTCAATCGGATTTAAGTCAGGTGACTGCAATGGCCACTCCAAAATGTTCCGGCCTTTAATCTGCAACCATGCTCTAGTGGACTTGGAGGTATGCTTGGGATCATTGTCCTGTTGAAAGGTCCAACGTCTCCCAAGCCTCAGGTTTGTGACGGACTGCATCACATTGTCATCCAATATCTCCTGGTACTGAAGAGAATTCATGGTACCTTGCACATGCTGAAGCTTCCCTGTGCCTGCAGAAGCAAAACAGCCCCAAAGCATGATTGACCCCCGCCATGCTTCACAGTAGGCAAGGTGTTCTTTTCTTCATAGGCCTTGTTCTTCCTCCTCCAAACATAGCGTTGATCCATGGGCCCAAACAGTTCTAATTTTGTTTCATCAGTCCACAGAACACTATCCAAAACTTCTGTGGTTTGTCCACATGACTTTTGGCATACTGCAGTCGACTCTTCTTATTCTTTGGAGACAGCAAGGGGGTGCGCCTGGGAGTTCTGGCATGGAGGCCTTCATTACGCAGTGTGCGCCGTATTGTCTGAGCTGAAACTTCAGTACCCACATCTGAAAAATCTTTTCTCAGTTCCTCAGCAGCACACGGGGACTTTTCTCCACTCTACGCTTCAGGTAGCGCACAGCAGTCGAAGTCAGCATCTTCTTTCTGCTGCGACCAGGTAGCGTTTCAACAGTGCCCTTTGCCTTGAATTTGCGAATGATGCTTCCTATGGTCTCTCTTGGTATGTTTAACATCTTTGCAATCTTCTTATAGCCATTGCCCTTCCTGTGAAGAGTAATCACCTCTTCTCTTGTCTTCCTGGACCATTCTCTTGACTTCACCATGTTTGTAACCACACCAGTAAATGTCTAGAAGGAGCTGAGTATCACAGTCATTTTAAAGCTGCCTAATTGGTGCTTATTATGCTTTATTGCTGCTCCGTGACATCCACAGGTGTTTTCAATACCTGATTGAAAACACTTGACTGAACCTCTGTTCTTCAGAGTGGTGGTCTTTAAGGGGTTGAATAATTGTGTCAATGAAGAATTCACAAAAGAAACATTTACTACTGTATTACAAAACCAATTGATGTCATTTTAGTTGCATATGGTTCTTTAAAAAGTCCTTGTAGGATTTCATTCTGAATACAATTACAAATGTACACTAAATTCCCTAAAACCCTTTACAGCATTGGGGGTTGAATAATTTTGAACACAACTGTATCTATTACTGTAATAAACTATTTGGCCTATAGGTCGGCACCATCAAATGTGCTGCAGACAGATAATAAAATGGTGAGATCTCCTGCTTATGGGGATTTGTAGTGATCATAATGAGATTATTAGCAATGCAATATCTGTATGTGCTGCATAATGCCTGTGTATGGCAATTACAGCAACACCTTGTATCTGTATGTGCTGCATAATGCCTGTGTATGGCAATTACAGCAACACCTTGTATCTGTATGTGCTGCATAATGCCGGTGTATGGCAATTACAGCAACACCTTGTATCTGTATGTGCTGCACAATACCTGTGTATGGCATAAACAGCAACACCTTGTATCTGTACTGTACAGGGACTTACACTGATTATTACCCCTGAATTGTATCCCTGTACAGCAGTGACTGACCCCACAGCTCTCCCTGTATTCTGCCCTCTCCCTGGCTGCTGTAATGCGACAGCAACGTTTTTGAACTTTTTGTTACAGTGAGAGTGGGGGCTGCTTCTTTTTTGCAGTAAGATGCAGCAAAATGAGATAGAGAAGACATTGTTTATCAACTATTCAGTGTGTGCATACTAATCCTTCCTGATATGCAAATTGTTTTTTTTTAATGATATTCAATGCTTTTCAAAGAGTTACAGTGCAAAGTGACACAACTCGATTTTTGGAGCCAAATGGTTAAGGAATACAAACATCTCTTGAAGAGTAGCTCTTACAACAGTATAGGTGTTAGGGTCACATACAGTATATAGACATCCATTCGTCCTACAATGCAATATCATGAAATTATTTATATATTAAATAAAAAAGCTCCTTTCTTGGTGTAAACACATTAATCGATAAGACCATATTAAATGCAATGTCTGTAATTGAGCATAAGTTTAATGTCACATCATATTACCCTAATGCTGCATTATCTTCAAACAAATAAATAACAATGTGACATTAATTAAGTGCTGGCATTAGTCCCGCGCTGACCTTGAGATAGGACTTTTGATTGTGTACATGAAAGACTGAAGGAAAGTGAAAACATTCGCAGCGCAGTGTAATATGCAAATTATTCTCCAAGAAATTAGAATTGTCTTTCACTGTTTTCATTACATACTTTAGAAGTGTAAACAAGTAGACAATGTGAAAATTGGATTGAAATCTGATCCTGTTTTCCGTAGGGGATAGATATGATTTTTATAATTATATATATGAGTATAGCAGTACGCAGTGATTATATATATATATATATATATATATATATATATATACACTATATTGCCAAAAGTATTCGCTCATCCATCCATATGTGAGTCAAGGCAGGTGAGTGAATACTTTTGGCAATATGGTGTATATATATATATATATATATATATATATATATATACTGTATATATATTAACCAAAAGTCCAGCAACAGCTTTCAAAACAAAGCAGCAAAAAGAGAGGTGTTAGGCCTGTATATCTGCAGAGAAGAGGAGATATTTTTATATATTTTTTTATTATTATTATTATTTTCTTAACTAGATCTGTGAGCCTTTCTTTGTATAAATCATTATGATTGATGCTATACTTAATTTAATCTTATGTGAACCACTCTCTATTATTAATTTTTTGTAAAGAGGAAATGAATGCACTATAATGTAAATACTTGACCCATTCCTGCAGTGAGTCCAGGAAGTGAGCACTAAAATTGGGGAAAAATTGAGAGCAATGGATTTGATATATAGATATATATATATATTTTTTTTTTACATTTTCCCTCTATTCCTCTGCAAGCTCTTGTCAGTCCTCGAAGTTACTTCCAGCACTTACTATGGCTACTGGTACATCCTACACGACTTACAACATCTCCGTTCTTTCCACTCCAGCCAATTGTAGCTGCTATTACTTTTCACTATCCAACATGTCATTCTTGCCAATGTCTTGTCTTTTCCATACGAATAGGTCAGAGTTTTACTCACATTTTCAGTACGGTTCTCAGTCGTTTCCCCCATAGTTTAAGTCAGTTCCTCTGTTTATCGTAGTTCCTCTGTTGTTCCAGTCAATGTTATTCCGGTGGTTTTCACCATTGTTTGAGTAAAAGTTCAATGAAGAACTCCACTTTAAAGGGACACTCTACAGTGTGAGCACTCATTCTTGTCTGAGTGCTCACACTGCTATAAGTCCCCTGCTCCCTCTCCCTTTTCTGAGAGGATCTCGGAGGGCTGATTCAGCCTTCCAAATGCAGAGACTTAGTCTGACCCTGTAAGGGTTGGCTCTGGTTGAGCAATGGTGAATAGGATAAGAACTCAATGTGCAGTAACAAAAAATACACAAAACAAAAGGTTGAGGTGGAATTGCAAAATATTTTGGGCAACTGAACACAGGAGGTTGTATATAAAGAAACAGTAACCCATCTTTGAATAAGCAGTAGGGAATATGGGATAAGTAGTAACTCAACTGTGGGAAAACATAAGGAATCTTGCTGGGTGGAGTAGGGGTAACATCACTGCTCTAAGCCATGGAGACTGTGGAGACACAGGTTTGAATTCTGGCAAGAGCATCTCTCCAGTAAGTGTCCTTGGGCAAGACACCTAATGGTACATACTAGGAGGGTCTAGGTCAACATGAGGATCATAAATCCAGGAGGGTCTGTAGAACAAAGAGGGTCCATGGAGCAAGGAAGTTCTGTAAATCAGCGGGAACTATAGATGAGGGTTTTGGTGAGTATGGAGAGCAGAGGAGTATGCTGAAGGATCTGGTAGTGAGACAGGCTGTCATGGCAGTAATACGGTTTGTAGTATTAATTCTTACTGGTAGTAGGAGTCCTGCAAGCAGTGGTTAGAGAGCGTGGTAAGACAGAGGAAAACAATTTGGTAGAATCTGAGGAAGGCAATAAGGTCACTAAGGCTGGTTGTGATCCGGCGAAGTCTGAAGAAGGCAAAAGGGTCACAGAGGCCGGCAACATTCTTGGCAAGGTCAAGTATA
Organism: Leptobrachium leishanense; assembly: GCA_009667805.1. NCBI lineage: Eukaryota > Metazoa > Chordata > Amphibia > Anura > Megophryidae > Leptobrachium > Leptobrachium leishanense. The sequence goes on from CM019067.1 coordinate 314,632,076, forward strand.
CAAGCAGGGTTTGGCAACAGGATATCAATATGTAAGTTTAAACAAGCTGGTTGCAGGTCGCTGGAGTAGGTCCAGGTTCATCCTCTCTCAGTAAAAACAAGGGCTTCAATGAAAGAGCGCTGGCTGGATGTGGGTGTAGTCCTTTTATTGAGGCCCAGCTAGCCCAGCACTAATTAAATATATAATTCACCACAAAGCAAAAAGTGGCAAGTAATGCCTGGCTGCCCGGTGGCAAGCCACTATCACAAGTGTTGGTATGGAAAAATTAGAGCATACACAAAATTACAAAAAAAATAAAGAAACATTTATTGAGAATTCTCTTACATATAATGGAGATATATAAAATGAGTGCAACTGACTTGTTGTCAGTATATGAGATATGCAAGCAGTCAAATGCAAAAATTCCCAAATAATGTGGTTGGGGTTAGTATGGGTCTAATCTTCGAAATGAGCAAAGAATCTAGATTTGTTACACTTGCCTGGCAGAAATGCAATTCAGTAAGCTCCTAAAGACCTATTCCACTCCAGCAAATAAATAGCTGTACACTGTGTACTACTGCTTCATGGGGGTCACAATCAGGAGAAGCTATCGGGGTGCGTTGCTAACATCTAGCTCACATGGTAAGTGTAACTGATCCATCAGTATTTAGTTTGATAGACAGGGGACTTAAATTAGATAGAACCACAGCCTAGCAAGGACAAGTGTGACTACTAAAATAAATCGAATTACTCTAAGATTAAAAATACAATGTCCCTAATGCTGGTTGATTTCTATGCTGTCCCTAACCCAAATCATAGAGCAGGATCACTGTTCAAATGGACAACAAAGGATTCCCGGCAATAGATCTGGAAAAAAACAAGATCCCAACCATTATAATAATCAGAGTAACATGGGGTGCAAAGGTTGCCTCGTTTGGTCTGTTAAAATCAAGATGATCAATACACTCAATCTGTGAGTGCAGCAGGTCACATGACTCACAGTGATGGCTCCTGTGTCGTTGTTTCCTGCTGCTCCTTGGGGAGATCTCAACCTAGACCCAGATATGCTCCTCCTGTCCAGAGGACGTGCAGGAATCCTCCAAGGTGTCTTTCTTCTACCAGGATCAAGGCACAAGGGTGACCGTGCGATGCTGTGTGAACCAGACAGGGGACGGTGATGCTAAAACCCGCAGAGATTGACATTCTGTTTTCTGCTGCTCTGATACCACGGCCTGACCCTATACCATATTTCAACTACCTGTTCCTGCATATCACCAACATCCTCCTGTCAAGCACTCACTCTACCTTCTGATTCCTGCACCAGTAACCACCTTTCCCATCATCTGCAAAATCCAGCCTGATCAGTTTCTACCTGTGAGTGCAGACCACTGCACCCTGGGTGCATATACCCCTCACCCGGTGCAATCTCCGTGCTATCCCTGACAGACCCAAACCCTCAGCTCAGGAAGCCCTTAGCTCAGGTTTCAGGGCTTGGAGACCTTTGGAAACTAGCCTAATCCAATGTGATCACAACCTTCCTGCATTGAGAGCCACTGGATTGGCTGGAATACCCAGCTCCTTTGCTGTCATGTGACATGCTGAGCAGGAAGCGTATCATATCCTGCAGAGATCAGAGGGAGAGCAGCTCTGGATTCAAGTGAGCTGTTAAAGGAAACTAAAGGGTTAAAACAGAAGGGAGGCATCCAGGGGGGGGGGGGTAAGGAGACATTAATGTTTTTAACCCCTCCATTTCCCACCTCCTTTTTTAACCCCTTTAAACTTGCTGAAGTGTATTCACCAGTGTTGAAGACAAACGTGGAACAACAGGAAAGTTCTCCTAATCAGTGATAACTGAAGTTAACTTCTCCTATGGAAGAATAACAGTGGTGCCATTGTTCGCCATTGTTGGATGCATGCCATTTTGACGCGTTTCGCTTTCCTGCATAGCAAAACCGCACCTTAGTTGCAAAAACCCCATTAGATTTCCCTGGTCAGTTGTGAGAAACGTTCTCTCTCATTTTATATTTTCCTTTTGTAGGTTCTTCATGATTTCTGTTTTTGTTCATACAATGGAAATTCTGATGACTCTCGAGAGCATTCAGAGAATTTATTCTTTGTTTTCCTCTTTTAATCATTTTCTTTAATTTGCTTTATAAAAGAGACATTAAATACAGACAGCCGTGGTCATCAAAATATATCTTGGTTGTTTTTTATAATTAATTAGATATTGTTAAATGAAAAAGGAAATTAAAACCCAAAGGACAGAATCTCATGGCTTTTCTAGCTATTTGTGGCTTTAAATTTCAAATGCTCTTGCCTGTCTTCTACAATGCACTTAAACAGGGGGAAAAAACCCATCCATTGCTACCCAACGGAGACTGATATCTGATCTATCACTACCCAAATATTTATTTATTTATTGGTAATTTTACTCACCTTTTGACATGTCCTCACTCCTCAGCCCCTGCTGCACAGCCTGGGGGGTCTGGGCAAGGTTCTGTGCCAGGAGCACTGGGGAATGGCTGACCGGCGTCCGAGGGGGCGGGGCCTAGCATGGTCATGAGCAGCCGCCAGGTTTAAAACAGGGCGCGAGGAGTTGCCTCGTCGCCCTGTCGTGGAGTCTGATTCCCGCATCGCTACCTATTCATTGATATTATCTTTCTGTTGCCAACCCATTTTTTGGATACGATCCCTGCTCCTGTTATTTGACCCAGCCTGATTTTTGAGTATTCTCCTGCTGCTTGATTACGATCGCCTGTGTGGTGCTTTGGTGGATTAACCCCATCCTTGCTGCTGGGGTGTTTACACGCTACTAGGGAAGTGTCCTTTCTCATCGGTGGGTTTTGTCTGTGGCCTCTCTAAGTGCCTTTACCCAACCAAGGGCTCACGTTCTCCAGCCACATATATTGTTTCAATCTGCGATCGCAAAGTCCTGCTTATTTAATATTTATGGTCAGTGTACGCTTACCAGCAACAATACTCGTTACTGTATGTACGACAAACCACGAGGTGTATGTGTTATCTCTTACCATCTGAAGGTACCGCTGACCTGCTCCCGATTATCAGGAACCGTTAAAGCAACTTGTTTCCTGACTGCCCTGCAGCTCGCGCAATTCACCAACTGTCTGATTTATCTGTGTATTTCTGAATGTGCTCTAAGTATTCTATCGGTCTCGAAACCTTTAGTGCTTAGTAGCGACTCAGTCTATTGTTCAACCTTGTTGCCACAAGTGTCTGATTCTGTGAATGACAATCAGTGTTTAAACTAGGGATGCACCGATACCACTTTTTTAAGACCGAGTACGAGTACAGATACTTTTGCTCAAGTACTCACCGATACCAATTACCGATACTTTTATTTTATGTCATGTGACGCTTTCCAATAAGAACAGACCTCCTATAAAGCCCCCAGGTCTCATGGATATTGCCCCAGCTCATGGATATCCTGACCCCAGCTCATGGATAATTGCCCCCCAGCTCATGGATATGCCCCCCTGCTCATGGATATGCCCCCCCCTTGCTCATGGATATGCCCCCCTGCTCATGGATATGCCCCCCTGCTCATGGATATGCCCCCCCTGCTCATGGATATGCCCCCCTGCTCATGGATATGCCCCCCTGCTCATGGATATGCCCCCCTGCTCATGGATATGCCCCCCTTGCTCATGGATATGCCCCCCTGCTCATGGATATGCCCCCCTGCTCATGGATATGCCCCCAGCTCATGGATATGCCCCCCTGCTCATGGATATGCCCCCAGCTCATGGATATGCCCCCCTGCTCATGGATATGCCCCCTGCTCATGGATATGCCCCCTGCTCATGGATATGCCCCCAGCTCATGGATATGCCCCCCTGCTCATGGATATGCCCCCCACTCTCCGCTCATACTTACCTTCCTTCAGCGCCGCCGGTAAAGTCTTCGCGCGCGCGCGCTCCTTGGAAGGACCCCAGCCGCGACCACGTGGGACCATGTGATCGCGGCTGGGGTCCTTCCAACGAGCGCGCGCGCGGGAACTTTCCCGGCGTCGCTGAAGGAAGGTAAGTATGAGCGGAGACCAGCTGCAGGGCCTGTCCGAATGCTCTATCTGCATTCGGACAGGCCCTGCAGCTGCTCACTTTGTTTAATACTTACCTTCCTTCAGCGACGCCGGGAAAGTTCCCGCGCGCGCGCTCGTTGGAGGGACCCCAGCCGCGATCACGTGGTCCCACGTGGTCGCGGCTGGGGTCCTTCCAAGGAGCGCGCGCGCGCGCGAAGACTTTACCGGCGGCGCTGAAGGAAGGTAAGTATTAAACACAGGGCGGAGAGCAGCTCCAGGGGCGGCTGTCCAAATGCCGATAGAGCATTCGGACAGCCGCCGCAGCCCCTCGGATACCGGCAAGCCGGCTCAATGCCGGCTTCCGGTATCGGAAAAAAATATCGGGGGTACTGCACGAGTACCAAGTACTCCTGCAGTACCCGGTATCGGCACCGATATCGATACTAGTATCGGTATCGGTGCAACCCTAGTTTAAACGTCAAAAAGATTTCTCAGCCCTTAAGGATCTCAACTCCATGACTATCTAGTGGGCGCTACTCCCCCCATTACACCTTTAGTCCATCACTGCGCGCAGCTCCTCCTCTTCAGCTCAGGGACAAACCCATACGTCCATGGCTCTTTTAGCATAAATGGCTCTCTACAGAACTTGCATAGTGTAGGAACCGCAAATTGTGCAGTGCTATGGGACTGGCGCACTTTGGGCACTATTACATTCTTCGCGCTAAAAAACCCGTTAGTGAATTGGATCTTGCGCTTTTCAGCATGTGGTTATTGTACTTTGTGCTCCCTGTGCTTAACATGGGGAGCGCAGAAAGTTAATTAGCATTAGTACTTAGTCCTAACGCTAATTACTGTCCGGCTGCGGTTAACCCGACAGTTTACAGCCAGGACCTGGTGCTAATGGCTTCCGCTGCTGCAGAATCCGTCAGCACCAGCCAGGAACCCCCCCCTCCAAATTAATCAGGTACTCACCTTCAATCCCGCGGAGAGAACGGCGGCTCCAACTGCCTCCTCTGGCCGCCGGGAGAAGAGAGAGACTGGGGGAAAAAAGTCCTGAGGCGATATCCAGCAGGTCATGTGACCGGCAGCATGTATAAAACATATCAAGGAGAAAAAAATGTCATCTGCGCTTATTCCCATTATACTGTGTGAAACAAAACGCAATTACAGGCTTTGGTTTCTGTTAATGGCCATTAAAAGATTTAAGCTCACCCGACGAACGTCAAGGCACCTCTAGTGAGGGTGAGTCCTATCCAAAAATTAAGCCACAGGCTGCTGGGTAGTCAACCATAACTTGCCCATGCTGCTTGTCAGTCATGAGGTAGACCGGTGGGCTTTTATTTAAGCTCCCTCAGAAATAAAATCTGCCTTGGGATCAAAAAACAAAGACACGGAGCGGAAAGCTGCAATGATTACCTGGCTGGAGGTACATTAAAAAATACATAGTGCAGGAGGGGTGGGGTCGCGCCTATTCCACGATGGGGCAGCTGCAACCACCAAATGTATCCAACCCAACAACATGTATAAAACATAACGAGGAGAAAAAATGTCACCTGCGCTTATTCCCATTATACCGTGTGAAACAAAACGCAATTAGAGGCTTTGGCTCTTATGTGACCGGCAGCGTCTGCTTCAGTGGAGTCCTATGGACTCCATGGAGGGGATGCTTGCGGCGACGCTTAGCGCTGCTGCGCGCATCCCAGGGCTTAGCGACGGATTACGATTCAGGCAGCTTTTCTAGGCCCAGGTTTTTCTCCCTAGGGCCCCGTTTTAGCTTTTAGGTCGTAATATGGCACTTTATGTGCATAGCGCCTACACAAAGTGATGGATTGGAGCTGCGCGCGCATGCTCAGAACCAATCCATTACTGCCTGCAGAGAGGGTGATGTCGGCATGCACTCAGTGTGCTGATATCCCGGCTGCTGGTGATGCTGGGCGGGGTGGCGGAAACGCTACTTCACGCAGTGATTCTGCTAGATTAGGGCATCGATAGATGGGGGGGGGGGTGAGAAACATAGAGACTCTGTACATCCTGACCACTTTAAAACAATCGAGTAGTCAGGATGAGCAGACTGTCTCTTTAATAAATCTAACCAAGCATTTTCAAAAACACTGCTATTTTAACAAAGTATTGCATTATTTATTTATTTATGTGAAAATTCTTTCTAAAATCTCCCATCAGACTGGCAGCAAAAAAGAAAAGCCTGACACGGGGTTGAGTATGTAACAAATGAGAATGAATGCATACAATTTATCATCAGTCGGCTTTGACATTGATAGATAAGACTAAGTTGAGAAAAAAATTGCGCGTGATGCTTTTTGATAAATAACTGCTAATTTGTTTGGCTTCTACCTGGTGAATGGCGGCGCTAGGTATCCGTGTTACTTCTCTGAAAGCATTCCTGTCTCGGAAGAACTAAATTTACTACCTTAATTGCAGACGTTCGTTCAATCTAATTATAAAGTACAGGTATATATTAATTTCCTTTGAAACGTCTCTAGACAGAAAGTACCTCCAGGTTGCGCAGACTGATGGTCTCTAATTCACACGTCTCTAATCTTCATGGTGAGTGGAATAGTCAGGTCTTGGAATAAGGTTTGCAATTAAGCAACATTTACCCTTCTCCAAACTTTAACCTTGGCATTAAAAGTACGAACACACAGGGGGTTATAGACGGAGAGCTGGTGTTTGCCGGCAGGGCCACTATCAGGGAGGTGACAGCCCATGATAAGATCAGTGGCCCAATGGGGCCACTGGCCCTTGCCAAACCCTGTGCAGCATGTCTAAGAGCAACAGTTATAGGGTTCCTTCGAAGTCATTGCCGCTTCGAATCTGGTCGAAGTTCGATTCGAACATCGGCTGTTCGAAAATTCGCGAACTTCGAACTTTTTCGGGACGTTCGCGGAAAGTTCGGGAAAAAATATTTTTGAAAAATATTCCAAGAAATGCTTAAAAGATCCTAAAAAAATTAAAAATAAAGAGCCTATTACTGCAGGATATAATAATAAACGGTTTATTAGATATTGAATTAAAGCGGAAATATTTTTAACATTGAAGCCTGCGGGATTCATAAACCTTTCCCACACCTTGTTGGTCAAACATTTCCCACACCTTGTTGGTCAAACATTTCCCACTCATTGTTGGTCAAACATTTCCCACTGATTGTTGATCAAACATTTCCCACTCATTGTTGGTCAAACATTTCCCATGGCTTCAAATTGTGTTTAAACATGAGCAAAAGCGGTAAAAATTAGCTCAGCGCACAGTGGTGAAATGGCTCAGCACTCAGCAGTGAAGGGGTTAAAAACTTAAATTTATTTAAACTTTTTTTTCATTGTTTCCTGTCCCCCAGGGCAATACCTGGACCTCCATACACATTTTATGGCCAATATCTTGCATATGTGCCCTCTTGGAGGGGACCTTAATTTTCGAACGTTTGAGCCTCATTGACTGTAACGGTATTTGCATTGTGTTTGAGTTCGCATTGAGTTGAGTTTTTCAGGTGTTCGAGTTCGAATGCGAACCGAACACATGGGGGTGTTTGATCCATCACTAACCAAGATACCAGTGGATCGTTGCATCTGGGGTCGACAAGAGCACACTGACTCATCACTAATGAGGGAGGGATTAGTATGGCACCAGGTAGAGGTACAGACCAAACTCTCTCCCACCATGGATCACTTTTTATCTCCTTACTGAAGGAGAAGAGGAGGAAAAATGTTTTATTTTTATATTATTGAAATGGGCAGTTGAGGGAAGGGGGGACCTGACCAGTGGTTTAGTAAGGGGCCCCAAGAATTCTGATGGTAGCCCTGTTTGCCAGTGTTACAAAAAGCGGCTAAAATCTACAGTATCGCAGTGCTGGGAAACACCAGTCCTTCTCAAAACAAAAAAAATAAACCGTAAAAAGGAGAAATGGCACTGTACAGCTGCGCCGACATTTATTGGCACTGCAATACTGGCAATTTTTCTGTCGGCAGTCCCGTGTTACTGGCAAGAGGGGAATAGGGACCCCAAACGGAAAGAAGAAAAAAATATTTGAGACAATAGAGGTCATCTTCTTACCTTCCCAAAACGGAGCCGCACCTAAATCTCGATGATTCCTAGAACGAGTTAACTGAATTTCTTGATTTAACCTCAAATCAAAGTGAGCTCCCCCCCCCCGAAATGAGATGACTCTCCACTCCAAATAGTAAAATGAGAAAGATTAAAACGATCCTATTTTGTTCACGTTTTTTTAGAAAGGCAGACGTGCGGAGCTGCAGCAATCTGTATCGGTGAAAGCAAAATGTCAGATCGGTTAGACACGGCAAGCATATGCCATTTGTATGACTGGTGATGGCAACAGATGGCAACATATGCCAGTGGTATGACTAGTAATGTCCTACACAGCAGGTTATGATGTAGTTGTGCTGATGCCAATACTCTCATCCAAAAACATCATAACAATAATGAAGTGCACAAGACGTTTTTCTGCCATGTTCCTTAGAAAGACTGTTTTTCTTTTCTTGCCAGATAATGATTTATTAAGATGATATGTAATATTATTATATTCGTGCAGGAACATTTTCACATTCCATCTCGATTGCTCATCATGAGTTCCAGAAGTGTGGCGGGCGCTTTATAATGTTGTTTTTTCGGTGTTTGTTTTTATTTTAGAAACCAGATAATATGTCCTGTGTTTTATAGCTCATGCTCTGTGAAATGCATAGCTTAATGTGAAAGCTATATACATCTCTATATGCTTTGTGCTGTAGACCACTGGCTCCTGACAGTGTTTTGTTTTTTTGGAAAATCACTTGGTAGTTATGTGGTTATAGGATACTTTAAGCTGAAAATGGAAAACCGGAATTAGGGAGGGTCTCGTTAACCCCTTCACTACCACGATTGAGTATACTCGATCTTTGAAAGATCATGCACGTGCCCGGGTGCCAGTATACTCAATCTGATCTGGTGTCAGAATTTTGTTTGTTGCAGATGAGATTTGTTTGTAGTTGGGCTCCAGAACTCGCCCCTAAAGTTTCAAAACACCGGACATGGCAGCCGATGTGTTGAATTTGTTTGAAAAGCTTTGAGATCCATTTTTCTTTCATGGAAACACAGAGCCCAAGCTGTAATGTAAATTTAGCAGCTTTTTGGCCAGAAGAGGGCACCCTCTCTCTGTCATATAGGGCTCACTGACAATGAACATATACAGTACAGATGCTCCTGTACATTTTTACTATGTGAGTAGTGGCAAGTGATCTTCCATAAAACCACCAGGTCCTGGCAGTGGTTTTATGGAAAATAACATGTTGGTGAATGGGTTAAACTCTGTTATAGCTATACAAGCCGGAAAGATCTATGCAATACATCATTTCCGTTGGACCAGCGGAATGGATATGCTTCATCGGATGCGTGCTGTGATGCCATCGGGCATGCAGGATTGTATGTTTGGCACGAAAAAGCCATTATAAGATGCATGGGGGTGGAGGACACCATAGCTTCTAACAAGGTAATTTCGACTAAACATGTTGAGCGTTTAGGCTTCTGGTGACTTTATTTTTGATACCTTGTACTTATTAGTTATTTTATTTATTCCCGCTGCATAAACGTTTGTCACCCTATAACTAGAAGGACGATGGTAGCGCAGTTACCAGGATTGCTGAATGCTGCGTGTCTGTGGATATGATATATATTTATTGGAATACTGTGGAGGAATCCAGTGGCAGTGATGTCGGGAGTGCTTGTTTTACGCGGTCACTGTACATCCATACTTTCATGTTTTGCCATTTTCTTTGTGAGTGAGCCAGTTGTATCACTTATACAGAGGCGAACCAGGGGCAAGTCCTCCCCTTGCCCCCCCATATTCCATTTCTGTGTATTAACCTGCATTGTGTTTCTCGCTAAATGGCAAAAGACTTGCAATGTCTGGGACTATTTCCATTGGCTATTGCATGCCCCCCTTTCCCTGTTCATTCCTTCCCTCCATGTTGGCCCATGGCCTCTACTCTGAGTGCTCCTTCTCAAGGTTCATACCCCCCTCTTCTGTTCTCCATGGTATGCCCCCTCTCCCTGAACACTCCCAGCCACAAGAGGACTTGCCTTGGATCCAGGAAAAATCCGCTCTTTCCTCCCTCGTGGCTGCCATCTATACAGCGGTGGGAGGAAGTGATATATTACAAAATCATGTCCTCCCAGCGCTGCTGCGGAGGAGCACCGGAAGGGAAGAGATGGCGATGTGGTACTTAACCCTGATGGTTGATCTGCCCCTGCTTGCAGCACCCCCGCAGACAGGTGCCTGGGGGCAAGTGCCCCGCCCTCCCTTGCTGCGCAACTACAGTCAGGTCCAAAAATATTGGGACATTGACACAATTCTAACATCTTTGGTTCTATACACCAGCACAATGGAGTTGGAATGAAACAAACATAATGTGCTTTAACTGCAGACTGTCAGCTTTAATTTGAGGGTATGTACATCCAACTCAGGTGAACGGTGTAGGACTTACAGCAGTTTGCAGATGTGCCTCCCACTTTTTAAGGGACCAAAAGTAATGGGACAGAATAATAATCATAAATCAAACTTTCCCTTCTTAATACTTGGTTGCAAATCCTTTGCAGTCAATCACAGCCTGAAGTCTGGAATGCATAGACATCAGCAGACGCTGGGTTTAATCCCTGGTGATGCTCTGCCAGGCCTCTACTGCAACTGTCTTCAGTTCCTGCTTGTTCTTGGGGCATTTTCCCTTCAGTTTTGTCTTCAGCAAGTGAAATGCATGCTCAATGGGATTCAGGTCAGGTGATTGACTTGGCCATTGCATAACATTACACTTCTGTCTCTTCAAAAACTCTTGAGTCATTGTCCATCTGTACTGTGAAGCGCCGTCCAATGAGTTCTGCAGCATTTGACTGAATGTGAGCAGATAATATTGCCCGAAACACTTCAGAATTCATCCTGCTGCTTTTGTCAGCAGTCACATCATCAATAAATACAAGAGAACCAGTTCCATTGCAGCCATACATGCCCACGCCATGACACTACCACCACCATGCTTCACTGATGAGGTGGTATGCTTAGGATCATGAGCAGTTCCTTTCCTTCTCCATACTCTTCTCTTCCCATCACTCTGGTACAAGTTGATCTTGGTCTCATCTGTCTATAGGATCTTCTTCCAGAACTGTGAAGGCTTTGTTAGGTTTTGTTTGGCAAACTCTAATCTGGCCGTCCTGTTTTTGAGGCTCACCAATGGATTACATCTTGTGGTGAACCCTCTGTATTCACTCTGGTGAAGTCTTCTCTTGATTGTTGACTTTGACACACACACACCTACCTCCTGGAGAGTGTTTTTGATCTGGCCAACTGTTGTGAAGGATGTTTTCTTCACCAGGGAAAGAATTCTTCGGTCATCCACCACAGTTGTTTTCCGTGGTCTCCTGGCTCTTTTGGTGTTGCTGAGCTCACGGTGCGTTCCTTCTTTATGAGAATGTTCCAAACTGTTGTTTTGGCCACGCCTAATGTTCTTGCTATCTCTCTGATGGGTTTGTTTTGTTTCTTCAGCCTAAAGATGGCTTGCTTCACTGATAGTGACAGCTCTTTGAATCTCATCTTGAGAATTGACAGCAACAGATTCCAAATGCAAATAGCACACTTGAAATGAACTCTGGGCCTTATATCTGTACATTGTAATTAGGGTAATGAGGGAATATCACACACCTGGCCATGGAACAGCTGAGAAGCCAATTGTCCCATTACTTTTGGTCCCTTAACAAGTGGGAGGCACATCTGCAAACTGCTGTAAGTCCTACACTGTTCACCTGAGTTGGATGTATATACCCTCAAATTAAAGCTGACAGTCTGCAGTTAAAGCACATTGTGTTTGTTTCATTCCAACTCCATTGTGGTGGTGTATAGAGTCAAAGATATTAGAATTGTGTTGATGTCCCAATATTTCTGGACCTGACTGTATATATATATATATATATATATATAATGTTTTTACACTATCCTTTTTTCTTTTTTTATATGTAGCACTCTGCATGTCTTTAACCCTTTCTTGCTGCATGGCATACCATGCCGTCCTTGCGGTGGGTGGGCCTTGAAGACGCGGGGCATACTAGTATGCCTCGTTGACTTCTATGGACCGCCTAGGCACTGCCCAGCAGGCGGCGTTCTCCGTGCATAGTTGGCTGCTGCAGGACGGCCTGAACTCAGGACGTCCCCCTGCACCAATGTACAGAAGATGTACTCACATACTCGATTAGGTCCACAGCTGGAGAGGAGGTCCTCACTCCAAGGCCACAAGACAGCAGAAATATTGAAGAACTCCAGCTGGTTTTCTTCAATATTTCTGCTGCCCCCTGCAGACAATGACACGCATCAGTGGCTATGTGGGCTGAAGGTGGCGCCCACTGAAGAGGACGGCAAGCGGGACGACTAGTACGCCCCACCGGCGTTAATCCCCTCCTGCAAGGCACCAACCGCCCAGCATTAAGGGGTTAAAGGAACCTTGCTGATCAATCGTTACTACACGTCCCGTGCTTGTATACTCTTTTCTGGAGAGATCGGGTATTCGGGTAGTTATTCTGTCTGGGTCACAATATACTGAGTAGTTGTGTTTTTTTTAGCCACACATGGCCATGGCAAGGCAAAGGTGCAAATTACTGAACTAACTCGATGTGTAAAGGACTTTTTATTGTGTAAATTGCTGCCATGTAACAGCAGAACTTTATGAACCCTGACCATACAGGTGCTTCCGAATTTTAGAGGAATTTTGAGGGATTTGTATGTGTAGATCAATTCTTCATCCCTGAAAAATAAAAGAGTAAAGCTGTGTTTTTGCTATTCGACGCTCATTTGTTACCTTTGCGCACTTGTTTTGTTGTGATGGAATAGCATCCCATGTTTTAAATGCTTTAAATATAAAGCCATAAATCTGAGCGACAATAAGGCTGTTTTTCAGACCTAATGAGCTACACGTGTGAGGAAAGTTTAACGCTCACCTCTGTCTGCGTTGCCTGCCAGCACGTATTGGCGAATATTTGCAGGAAGGGAATAGTACAATTGATCACCTCAGAATAAATCTATCGCAAAAAGAACGCGAGGAAAAACCCGCTCGCACGGCTCAGCCGAGCACACATCCAGACTGTGATATTTGTTGCTGGCTCTGGAGTATAAATGGATGGTTTGGAGGGTTTTTTTTCCTGAAGAGGTACGGCCGGCTGTGAGCACAGAACAGGAGCGTCGAAATTCAAGCTGACAGTAAAAGCAATGAAGCAATAAAAATGAACACCTACGTGATTAACAAATAGTATTGTCCCGTTTCTTATCGTAGCCCCTGTTAATCTCTTAGAGCTTGGAATCTGGTAAAGGTTTGTGGCAACTTAGTTGCTAATTTTAAAGGAGTTTGGTTGTAAGTTCTTTAAAATAACAAGAAATTCTTGTTTTAAACCTCTTTTTGACTTTGTATTCTCCATCCCTGCCTCCTTAACTGAGCATAATGTGAGTTGGTGGTCCCCTTCAGTGATCTTTCACACGTTAACTCAGTTTCCCTATTCTTTCAATCAACTGTAGCGCTGTCTAAGGATTGTGTTTGCTGCATTTACTTGTTGTGGCCACCAGAGGGAGACAGGGGCAATATGGACTATGCTGGACACAGGGGCAATATGGACTATGCTGGACACAAATGGAACTACAATTTCCATCGTGCTTTGCGGTGGAGACAGGAAGTGGGTGGGGGAGAGAGGAAGGATGTCCGCAGCCTTGTGCGGAGGAGAGGCAGAGTGAGCCGAGCGGCGAAAGGTGGAAGACGCACGTGAGACTGCCAAGGATCGTGACCAGGCCGGAGAGCAGGCGCTGCCTTGCGGGTGCTGGAGATCGGGACAGTGACTTTGCAGAGACCTACCTACGCACCGCCGAGAGGTTTGCACAGAAATTTAGTTCCGGTTGGACCCCGAGTAAGGAGACCGCGATGATCCATTGGGATTGCAGGCGGTAGGCCGTATTTTCGCATTGTGGAGATCGGACAAGTAAGAGAGCTGATCCGGTGGCACAGAGTCCCAGTGGTAAAGCGGAGAGACATCCTTGATTGGGCAGCGGAACAGATTGTCTAACGGATGGGTGAGAGGCCCTCCAGGCCGCAAAATTCCAAGTATAACAAAGCACGCTGCATTATTGTCCAAATCTATAGGGCCCCAACGTGACTAGTTGAAGATTTGCTCATTTCATTCACTGGCCAGTTGAATACAGTACCCGGGTACCTGAGATCATACACACACACACCTTTTTGAGACATTACTTTCACGGGACTTACACTCCAGAACTGAAGGGGTTAAACTTTTCTTTTACCGCCGCGTGTTTTTCCCGCATTACGAAATCCTGTCATTCATATACCGTATCTACATTATATATGCCGCTTTATTGGGATCAGTAAAGTATATAATCTATAAAATCCACAACAGTGCTGGTGTATATTTATTCCCTAGTGCGGTGAGACTAACCCGAGGTTAATTCAGCGGCTCCTCCGGGGATGAGCGCTACACAACAATAGGGTGTGCCTGTATGTATGTATGTATGTATGTATGTATAGGCATAAACCTGATCTCTGCTAAAAAAAAAAAAGCCATCTAGTATGGCCTGGCATTGATTTAAGGGTTCTGTGTAAAAACAGACCTAGGATGCAAAAGAGTGAGACAGATGTCATTTGCAGATCCTACCCAGAATTCCTTGCTGCATATGGGGAATGTAGCACAGGAGCTCTGGGATGCAGTTCTTTGAATTGCTGTGATGTGCAAATGACTTCTGCAAGAATATATATACTGTATATGTCTTTTGCATGTCTTACCCAGAGTTCCTTGCTGCATATGGGGAATGTAGCACATAAGGTCTGTGATGCAGTTGTTTGAATTCCTGGGATGCGTAAATGGCTTCTGCAATAATAAACTTTATTAATTACAGTGTGAATTTCAACTCAAATAAGCACTATATCTATATGTTCTACCAACCTTGAAAATGGCTCCTGCATGAGTCAAAACGTTGGTTCTAATTTTAAATGACTTAATACGTTTTTGATATTTTATATTGCTCGAGTGTGGCCTTTCAATGGATATACAGTGTGTGTGTGTGTTTGCATTTCTACAGGTTGAACACCCCAAATCCTGAATGCTTGGGACCCTGAGCCTTCAGGCTTTCTGAGGTTTTAGCAGTTTTTGGAATCCAGCTGGGAATGTAGAAGAGCAAGTGAGCTACAAAGCACATGCTGCAGCAGCAGCAAGATGTGTGCGTGTATATATATATTTTTATAATTATTTATTTTATTTATATACACACTGTCTGGCCAAAAAAAGTCACAAACTGGGTTTAACTAAGCCGATAGTTGCTCGCCTTCCATTGGATAATTACTGCAGTGATTAATAGGTTTCAGCATAAAATTAGGTCATGTGACTCCCTGAATATACTGAATGAGCAGGTTTTTCCATCAATGGGTTTTTTCTCCCCTGATGGCACAGCGGGCATATTCCAAGATGGCAATGCCAGGATTCATCGGGCTCAAATTGTGCAAGAGTGGTTGAGGGAGCATCAGACATCATTTTCACACATGGATTGGCCACCGCACAGTCCAGACCTTAACCCCATTGAGGTTAATCTTTGGGATAATGTGCTGGAGAAGACTTTACGCAGCGCCGCGACTTCCCCATCATCAATACAAGATCTTGCCACAAATTAACCCCTTAAGGGCCTCTGACGTACCCTGTACGTCCTGTCCTCGGGTCTCCCTTAGACCCGCGGATGTACAGGGTACGTCAGCGGCGCCTAATCCCCCTCCCGCCCGATACTCACCTCCCTCGCTGGATCCCACGGCGATCTGGCAGGGAGGAAGCCTGCCCATGTGATTTACATGGGCAGGCGAGGCTGATGACGTCACCACGCTGCGTGGTGACGTCATCAGCAGGCGTCCCCATGCATTTCAATGGAGGGGAGGGGGGCGGCTCCTTCGGAGCCCTCTATCTCCCCAACCATTGAAGCTAGGGAGATGCCGTTTGCACTGCTGGAGAGGGGAGAGCCTCCCCTTTTCAGCGGTGTATGGCATTAACAGTTTCGCCGCCGGATCACGTTGCGGCGCCAATTGGCACCAAAACGCGATTCAAACCTGGAGGGGGGCTGACATCTTGGATGTCAGCCAAGCCTCCAGGTCCCCCCCACCCACTGACAACCTCACCATATGTGTGAGGATGTCAGTGGGCCAGTTAACCCTCTAGCTGCCATGTAGAGATAAGGGGATCATAAGGATCCCTTTATCTCCCGATCCATGGCAGCTAGATGGTCATTTTTGACATCATTTGAAAGGCCTGATTATGGCCTTTCCAATGATACCAAACATGACCAGGTTTGGTTTTAAAAAAAAAAAATTAAATAAAAAAAAATTATAAAAAAATTTAATAAAATAAAAAAATGTTTTTTTTTAAAAAGTTTTTTGTCTGGGGGAGTTTAATTAAATAGGACCTAGGCTGTCATCTAAAAATAATTAGCACAAAATGGTCAGAATGAGCGCAGCGCACATAGGTGAACTGTCTCAGCAGTGAAGGGGTTAAAAAGTAAAGGCATGTAAAAATTGGGTATTTCTAGTCTCGGGACAAAATTTTGAACCTATTTAGCCGGGGTCTTTTTAGGTGGTTGTAGATTTTGGGGATTAAATTACGAAAAAGTGTGTTTTTACCATTTTTTTCCTCATATTTCATATTTTTTTTATAGTAAATTATTCGATATGATGGAAATAATGGTATTTCTAGAAAGTCCATTTAATGGCGGGAAAAAGGGTGTATAATATGTGTGGGTCCAATAAACGAGTAAGAGGAAAATTTGACCTAAACACTAAGGCTAGGGTCAGACGAGCGTAGTGTTCACGTCCGTGATTGCGCCTAAAAGTACGTCCGTCATAGCATGAAAGAAAGTCCATTGGAGCCTGACACATGAAGTACGTCCGCACTGAACTGCGGCCGTTGTGCGTCCGCGGCAAACGGACGCAAGGCAGGCAAGAACGTACAACCCCTAGAACGGCCGCACAAAGTGCGCTGCGTCCGCAACGTCTGCATAGCTTTGTGTGTGAGTGATGGAACGTGGTCAGACGGACTGCATTTATACGTCCAGCATTTTTCACGGACAAAATGGTTTTGCTTTTTAATTTATTTTCCCTTCTACATCCGTCAAAATATATGTCAGTGAAAAAAACGGACTGTGTGGCCACTACTGTGTCTTCCGTACTGACGTACAGTCCGTAGAAATCACGCTCGTCTGACCCTAGCCTAACAGCGCAGAAACGTAAAAACAGCAGCCGTCACTAAAAGATGGATTTGTGTAAAACCGCCCAGTCACTAAGGGGTTAATGCCACTCTGGACGCAAATAAATGCTGTGACATTGCGTGAGCTTATCGAAACGATGCCGCAGCGAATGTGCGCCGCAATCACAGCAAAAGGTGACACAACCAGATGTTACAGCGTGAGGCTATTTTTTTTAGCCAGGCTGTGTGTGTGTGTGTGTGTGTGTGTGTGTGTGTGTATAATTGTGCATATTCTACATACAAACGTATATGTATAAACACAAGTGTGCAAGATCGAATACATTCATTTTTCTGCTAAGCAGAGTGTTCGCATTTCAGTACACAGGTCTTGTTTGAAACGAAACATTCTTCCTTTTTTCTTCATTCTGCCAATGTATAGCCTGTGGCTACACTAGTTTCTCGTGGCTTGAAAAGGGTACAGCTTGCATGAAACATGTTATAGACTCGAGCCTTATTCAGCTGTAATAAAAAAAAAGCGAAAAATTTGTTTCCCCACATATTGCATTTTAATGCGAGCGGCAGGCAGCGGTGTATTTTGCCAGGAGCATGACTAGCTCTCTAATTGCCCAATACTAAACAAACAGAATTACCAATGATATATGACTAATGGAAAGTGGCTTTTGTCATGTGTGTATCAGAACGTGCCTTTTACATCAAACTTAAATTCTCTTTGGTGGAGAGTATCTGCAAAAAATAAACACAATCGTTTGTTCTGACTTTACAAATATTATTCCAAATGTCAGGTCTGTGAATGGACAAGTTGTTTATCAGGAGAAATATAAATACATCAAAAAAAATTTAAAGGGACAGTACCACTTACTTACATGAGCTGTAACTCAAACAAAACCACTTTATAAAACACATTACAACATTTTTTATTTGTTGGAAGTAATTGCATGTAAAAAGAAAAAGCAAAATTAGGTTTTTATCTCATGTTTCCCTTTTGTGGATTTGTCCCATGAGGCAACGTTTACCAAAGTCATATGGCGAGTTTTATTTTATAGCTCTGGTTTAGCTTCTTTAACAGTCAATGGAGTAGAATGCTTAGATAAGGCTGCAGGGGGTGTATGGCGTTCTCCAGGCTACCTGAGGCTAGGGTCAGACTAACGCATCTTTCGCGTTGTCCGTGAAAAAGTGCGTTCGAATGAATGGATGCATTTTTTCACGGAATACGCGATAGCGGTCATATGATGCGCATTTTCGTCCGTGATTTTGTACGGATCATCAATAAAACACTTTTTGTGTCTGGACGTTATGTTAGCCGGACATTAGCAGCGCCTGACGTCTCCTAATCACGCACACACGCCGCTATGCGGACGCAGCGCACTCTGTACGTCAGTACTAGCGGTTTGACGTTCTCGAAAAAATGCGTTCGTTTGCCACTTGCGTTGCGCGGCCGCTCTTTTGTGCGGCCGTTCTTCATATGCAGCCCAGCATTGGACGTCATTTGCTGCTAGCACGGCCGTGATTTAGTGTGGTTAAACGCACGTTACAACTGCTTTCGTCTGACCTTAGCCTGAGATGAGAGCTGGCAGCTGAATGACTTAAGACTGGGAGCTTAAAAGACTTATAATCTACTCCCTGGTGATGTCCTTTGAATACATCCCACACAATACAGTGATGTGAGTCGGTGACTGACCCATTCACTCCATTCTATGGTCAAAGCCACACAGTGAGGAGCAAGTGATGGAAAGATACTGTGGCGGGGGGGGGGCAGTTTGCAACACAAAACATCACACAATGGATGCACCCAGTGACACATATAGAGTAAAATATTTTCTTAACTAAACATACAAGGGAAAAGCAAAGCACATGTTAGATATCAGCAGCGTCAAATAAACACAATAAGGACATTTCATCTTTTGATGGTAGTGGCCCTTTAATTAGTCAATGCAGGGCATATGGGTATTGGTCAACATGATCCGTCACCTGGCATGGTATTTAGCCAGAGAGTACATATAAAATGTGGGAAAGAGACGTTTACCTCATGAAAGGACAGACACTTAATATGCAATGTATGGAGCCTGCTATGGGCAGAGGATTGGGTCAGCAGTGGGCAGTGATTGAGGAGGTCATGGGCAGGGTTTAGGACTCCGGTCCATGAATATTTGGATCTCAGAGAACTTTGCGCCTTGTAGTCGATGACCCGTCTGAGCCTGCTTGCTTAGATGAAAACCATTATGGGATGGTGGAAGGACGCTCGGAATCATCCACACACTGCTGGGAAGCGCCTCTCTACAGTATAATTAATGCAGCATATGAATCTGCACACTGCCGGGCAGCGCTTCTCTGCAGTAAAATTAATGCAGCATATGAGTCCGCACACTGCCGGGCAGCACCTCTCTACAGTATTATTAATGCAGCATATGAATCCATACACTGCCGGGCAGCACCTCTCTGCGGTATAATTAATGCAGCACATGAATCCGCACACTGCCGGGCAGCGCCTCTCTGCGGTATAATTCAGCATATGAATCCGCACACTGCTGGGCAGCGTCTCTCTGCAGTATAATTAATGCAGCATATGAATACGCACACTGCCGGGAACTTGCCAACAGTGTGTGGATTCATATGCTGCATTAATTATAACTCATAAAAAAATTAAAAACTAACTGATCAAAAAATTAATCGATCCGAATCAATGAATCGATCTCCAGAGAGGCGCTGCCCGGCAGTGTGCAGATTCATGTGCTGCATTAATTATATGGCAGAGAGGCGCTTCCCAGCAGTGTTTGGATTCATATGCTGCATTTATTATACCGCAGAGAGACGCTTCCCAGCAGTGTGTGGATTCATATGCTGCATTAATTATACCGCAGAGAGGCGCTGCCCAGCAGTGTGTGGATTCATATGCTGCATTAATTATACTGCAGAGAGACGCTTCCCAGCAGTGTGTGGATTCATATGCTGCATTAATTATACTGCAGAGAGACGCTTCCCAGCAGTGTTTGATTCATATGCTGCATTATTATACCGCAGAGAGACGCTTCCCAGCAGTGTGTGGATTCATATGCTGCATTATTATACCGCAGAGAGGCGCTGCCAGCAGTGTGTGGATTCATATGCTGCATTAATTATACTGCAGAGAGACGCTTCCCAGCAGTGTGTGGATTCATATGCTGCATTAATTATACCGCAGAGAGGCGCTTCCCAGCAGTGTGTGGATTCATATGCTGCATTAATTATACCGCAGAGAGGCAGTTCCCAGCAGTGTGTGGATTCATATGCTGCATTGAAACCTATGGGTTAAAAAGCTTGTCTCTTCAAAAAAAGTTAGGAAACCTAAAATTTCACCCACAAAATGTCTAAAAAATCCTAGAAGAATAAATAAATAATGGTAGTAATATTGGTAGTAATCTACTTCCCATTGTTAAATAAGCAATAAAAAATGAAATAACTCATAAAAAAGCGAAAAACCAACTGATCCGAATCACCCGAAATGATCCAAATCGCCGAATCGATACGAAATTTCAGATGGTCAATATTTTGTTGTCGGAAATGCTCCCGAAACACGAAAATGGTGAATTTCGTCCGAATTTCAGTTCGGAACAAAACGAATTGCACATGTCTACTGATATCACCTCACTCAACTCAAGCCATTTCTCCATACAGAGATACAATGAATTTCCCGCATCCAGCTGTATCATGTGTGACGTGTAATGTCACTGGCTGGTTTTTCCCTTCCTCAAAGAGATTTATAGACGAGAGCTGCCGAATGAAATGCGGTAACCCCCTGGACATTAATAATTCTGTTCCTAGGTACTTTCTAAGGCACAGGGGACGGGTAAATGATTGGTTTTATTAGAAAGTCCTTGGCTTCATTTAAAGCTCATGGAACCAACTGTTTGCTTGGAGATCTATAGGTTAAAATATTTGGGACTATTCAAAATAACCTGACATAAAGTAGAACGTATTCTATGCACCTTCAGGAAGCCATATTAGAAATTACAGAATCAATTATAAATATCAAAGCTGTAGGTCCTCTCATGCTAAGACATTGCAAGTGGGCATTGACTGGCAGGGGACACTGCTTTTGCATTGATCCTAGAGCGTTCGGTTCTGGAAGTGTATCACCTATACTCTGTCATATTTCACCTGTAGTGAGGCAGTCAATTAGTGACTGCAGAGATCAAGAGAACTGGCTGTAGTCCAACTCCCCTACTGAGAACCATCAGTACTAATTCTCCTGCTGAGAACCCCCTGCAGTCTGACTCTGCTTATACGAACACCCTGTAGTCTGACTCTACCTATGAGAACCCCATGTAGTCTGACTCTACCTATGAGAACCCCGTGTAGCCTGACTCTACCTATGAGAACCCCATGTAGTCTGACTCTACCTATGAGAACCCCGTGTAGTCTGACTCTACCTTTGAGAACCCTGTGTAGTCTGACTCTACCTATGAGAACCCGTGTAGTCTGACTCTACCTATGAGAACCCGTGTAGTCTGACTCTACCTATCAGAACCCCGTGTAGTCTGACTCTACCTATGAGAACCCATGTAGTCTGACTCTACCTATGAGAACCCGTGTAGTCTGACTCTACCTATGAGAACCCGTGTAGTCTGACTCTACCTATGAGAACCCCGTGTAGTCTGACTCTACCTATGATAACCCCGTGTAGTCTGACTCTACCTTTGAGAACCCCCAGTAGTCTGACTCTACCTATGAGAACCTCGTGTAGTCTGACTCTACCTATGAGAACCCGTATAGTCTGACTCTACCTATGAGAACCCTGTGTAGTCTGACTCTACCTATGAGAACCCTGTGTAGTCTGACTCTACCTATGACAACCCCGTGTAGTCTGACTCTACCTATGATAACCCCGTGTAGTCTGACTCTACCTTTGAGAACCCCCAGTAGTCTGACTCTACCTTTGAGAACCCCCAGTAGTCTGACTCTACCTATGAGAACCTCGTGTAGTCTGACTCTACCTATGAGAACCCGTATAGTCTGACTCTACCTATGACAACCCTGTGTAGTCTGACTCTACCTATGACAACCCTGTGTAGTCTGACTCTACCTATGAGAACCCGTGTAGTCTGACTCTACCTATGCGAACCCTGTGTAGTCTTACTCTACCTATGAGAACCCGTGTAGTCTGACTCTACCTATGAGAACCCTGTGTAGTCTGACTCTACCTATGACAGCGTTCGGTTCTGGAAGTGTATCGGTTCTGGAAGTGTATCACCTATACTCTGTCATATTTCACCTGTAGTGAGGCAGTCAATTAGTGACTGCAGAGATCAAGAGAACTGGCTGTAGTCCAACTCCCCTACTGAGAACCATCAGTACTAATTCTCCTGCTGAGAACCCCCTGCAGTCTGACTCTGCTTATACGAACACCCTGTAGTCTGACTCTACCTATGAGAACCCCATGTAGTCTGACTCTACCTATGAGAACCACGTGTAGTCTGACTCTACCTTTGCGAACCACGTGTAGTCTGACTCTACCTATAAGAACCCGTGTAGTCTGACTCTACCTATGAGAACCCCGTGTAGTCTGACTCTACCTATGAAAATCCTGTGTAGTCTGACTCTACCTATGAGAACCCGTGTAGTCTGACTCTACCTATGACAACCCCGTGTAGTCTGACTCTACCTATGACAACCCGTGTAGTCTGACTCTACCTATGAGAACCCCGTGTAGTCTGACTCTACCTATGACAATCCCGTGTAGTCTGACTCTACCTTTGAGAACCCCGTGTAGTCTGACTCTACCTATGAGAACCCCGTGTAGTCTGACTCTACCTTTGAGAACCCTGTGTAGTCTGACTCTACCTATGAGAACCCGTGTAGTCTGACTCTACCTATGAGAACCCGTGTAGTCTGACTCTACCTATGACAACCCCGTGTAGTCTGACTCTACCTATGAGAACCTGTGTAGTCTGACTCTACCTATGAGAACCCTGTGTAGTCTTACTCTACCTATGAGAACCCGTGTAGTCTGACTCTACCTATGAGAACCACGGGTAGTCTGACTCTACCTATGAGAACCCCGTGTAGTCTGACTCTGCTTATGAGAACCCCGTGTAGTCTGACTCTGCTTATGAGAACCGCGTGTAGTCTGACTCTGCTTATGAGAACACACTGTAGTCTGACTCTACTTATAAGTCCCAACTGTGGTAGCATTTGAATTCCTAAAATACATACTGTGACAAATTTTACTGCTCCTTCTGGCTGTTAATCATTGCTTTGCTAGGCGTCAACAAGGCTCTCATGGCAGACTTAAGGTTCATTACTTTAACTATTCCATATTTTTCAATGGTTCCAGTAGAAATGTGCATTTGTTTTTTATGGAATCTCAATTCCTCCAATTCTTGAACGATTTTTCCATTCATCTGAAACACAAATCACCAAAAAGTCACCTCAAACCGGAGAACGAATTGCACAGGAAGAATTTCCATGTCTGTGATTCGGTTCGAGTCTGCCCAAGCACAAGTACGATCTTCAAGTTCATTGCCTTAAATTGAAATCTGAGAATTTGGGTGGCTTGGAATAGCCTCGATTGTTTGTCCAAGAATGTCCAATGTACAAACATTTCCCAATAACTTCTATAGGGAATTAACAGAAGCCCATAACCACAATTAAATCTTAGGCCTTCTCATACTCAATCATGGAGAAGGGTTGACCAAGACTGTCTAGGGTCAAAACGTTGCGTGATCACTTTTACAGCGAATTAATAATACTCTTCAGACAGAGTTGCATTTCTGGCGCTCTTCCATTTGGTTCATATGTTTGGCCATAATATTAAAATATGCTTTGTATTATTCAAACCCAGCTTATAGGTCCAGACTAAGAGAGAAGTCATTGGGGTTCATGGGGAGATGTTGACTGAGCTCTACACACACATGAATCAGTAGGCAATCTCCACACCAGGAAAGTCAATATCTGCCCCCCCCCCCATGTTGTGGAACTACAACTCCCATAATTATCTGCCAATCTATTGCATTCAAAGACTTCTGGGAATTGTAGGCTGTCAACATCTAAGAGGGCTGGAGTTTGACATCTCTGCTCTATACCATGCGAGACAAGTTCAGTGCAGTAAGTAGAGTTTCCACTTTCCACTTTAGGAGAATGAAAAGATGACAGATTTATTGTGTGGTGCAAAGCATAATTCAGGCGCTCATCTGTTGCTGGTCTGGCTGAATTACTTGTGGGTTTAATGTGTTTGCAGTTAGCGAAATAGGCAAAAACATATGGTATCATGAGGTGTGCAATTATTGTGCTCAGAGAAGCATGAACATGCTTAATAATCCATTACAGTTATGTTGTATTTATGCATCAGTCAGGAGAAAAAAAAACCCAGTGTAAAAAAAAAATAATATATAAATAAACAGCTGATAAACAGATTAAACTACACTAATAATATGGTTTCAGGAATCTTATAAAATGTGTCTATATTCTAAAAGGAGGAGTGAGATACAAATCTGTAAATGAATACATGAGTGAACCCATCCCATGTTATCATCGGCTTTCAGTTTGTAGAAACTCGACTATCAGTTTAGAAAAGTGTCCTATATTGTGTGTGTGTGTGTGTGTGTGTGTATATGTGTACATGTTTACTCATAAGGGTCTATTCACAAAGCACTGAGATTGCGTGCAATTTCAGTGCTTTGTGTTTCGCTGCAATTCACCCCATATCGGCGATTCCATTTCGCCTAAGATATGGTGAATTCACAATTTAGCGAATGGTCATCCTTATTTTTCCGAAATTGGAGTCGCTGAAACAGTTATTGGAACCGACGAAAGGCGCCGAATTGCACCAATAAGCGTCAAATTGGCATCAGCGAATTCGACTGAACTGCAAAAAAAGTCTCCTATTGTCCTAATAGGATTTGCAATCAGCAAAAATGTGTCCAAATAATAAAATATTCCTAGATAGAATAGAAGCAAAGAGTAAGAGGAGGGGCGAGCTGTACCACCTTGTTAAGGTTGTGTCTATGTAGTGATAGAAAACCATTTTTAAAGTCATGCATTCTCAATCACAAGGTGGGAAAAATCACTATAAATATCAATTAAAGAGCATTAACTGGCTCATAAGAGGGTCATGGCCTCCAGGCTGTTTCAAACGAGTCCATGGGGTGGTGGTTGACTACCGCCATGAGTTTCTCCATGAGACAGGAGTCCCGTATATTGTTGAACTCTTGTCGTAGATTGGGCCTCCATCCGTAGCCATTTCTAAGCCATCGCCCAACGTACTGCTATGGGAAGTTTAGTGAGAAGCCTGTCTGGCGCAGTAACGTCCTCCAGGGGATAAGCCAAGAGAAACAGATCTGGAACATGGACTCTTCTCTTTTATAAATAGGAATAAGTTAGTAAACGTATGAAATAAACACTGTATGTGAAATCACAAAATGATAGTTTGAACATGCTGAGCTGATTAATGACATTTAAAAAACCACTAGTATGGAATTTTGTACCGGCTGGATGGACTAGAGGAAACACCACTGCTCTATGACTCTAGAGACCCAGGTTCAAATCTCAGCCAGAGCACCTCTCCAGTAAGTGTCCTTGGGCAAGACACCCAACGGTACATACTTGCCTACCACACAATATTGGCTGTGGAGTCCACTGGTAACATCTCTACCCTTCGACCATGGAGTAGCAAGTCAAAGCACCATTCAGCACATCCCTCCAATACAACTCTGGAGAAGTCTCAACTTTACGAGAAGCGGGTTCAACCTAACCACCAGGTCGCTGCTCTACAATCATGGTAAGAGGACTCGATCCCAATCAGAAGACACCACCAGCGAGTGTCCTTGGGCAAGACAGCTAACGATATGGATGCACCTACCTCACAAAATACTTGTACATTTCATAGATTGGAAGTTCCCTTAGGTACAGGGTCACTACAGAAAGTTGTCTTTATTGCTCAGTTCACCAGAGAACTGAAGTTGGATCAAATATGATGAACTGTGGTCCTGCACGAGTTTGACGACTTCTGCTCAAGCGCATTTCAAGATACTTGATGATAAATGTAACGTCACTGTGTAATAATTGTCCCGTCCCTCCAATATACTTGAGGAAAAATATATATACTGTATATAGTTTATGAGTTTTATACACTTAAAT
This sequence comes from Leptobrachium leishanense, assembly GCA_009667805.1. Taxonomy (NCBI): domain Eukaryota; kingdom Metazoa; phylum Chordata; class Amphibia; order Anura; family Megophryidae; genus Leptobrachium; species Leptobrachium leishanense. The sequence goes on from CM019067.1 coordinate 314,658,480, forward strand.
GCCCGGTTATCCGTGTTCTAATAAAAAAAAAAAATTAAGACCTATCTATGTTGGCGCGTCATTATTTCCTGTTTATTTATACATTTGCCGTCGTCAGCTTCCTGTGTCAACGAGGGCTTTTTCTTACGATGCACCTGCACCCCTAATGACTTTGTTGCCTGCGTCCTAGACCTGGTGCGACGTGACGAGGAACAGCTAGAACTTCCAAAATAAATAGCTAAGCAGAACGAATAAATAAACAAGTACACTATTATCCTTACTCATTCGCCCGAAAATAAAAATGATATCATGTGCTATGTTCTAAACCGGTGTGTGAGTGCGTGGATGAAACAGAAATCTGGGGTTTCTGATAGGCTAAACCTGTGATTGGTTGCCAAGGCAACAGACATTTACGACCTTGAACTGGCCGTTGCCCCTAGCAACTCATAATCTTTAAATATGTTATAAAAGCTTTTATATATGTGTATTAGTGATAAAAAGTTAAATCTTTAAGTATTTTATATCTGTCAGTATTTATATTGAAAGAATAGATTGAAAAGATAGATGGATTGAAGGAACAGACACATTGATAGGCTGGATGGGTATTTACCAAGTTCTAAGTACACATATCACGGCATGGGCTCTATACCCTGCGTATGTGTTGTTTGCTTGTTTTGGATTTCGGTCACACCGCTGCTACATTGCTCAAAGGTCTTTAGCAGCCGGATGTTCTCCTTATGACAAATTAGGTGACCCCTGTTATTGTGTGTTTGCACTCTTCAGGCTAATATTCCTTTTTCCTATAAATAATGAACAGTATGAGCAGTAAAAGCCCAGGAGCGTTTGCCGGATTGTAATGAATACGTTAGTAGCTCACTGGATTCTACCTTGTTGAGTTTAGAGACTCATCGAAACCTGTGATCTTTTACAAAGCGTGTTTAACATGTCAGGAGTTCATAAAATTGCCCTCAACAAATGTGGAAGATCCATGACCTTGTATGTTAATAAATCGGAGCTGAAAACCTAGCTTTAACTATGTCCTCAAAGCAATATGGAATCCTACCATCATTATAAGATACCACGAGCGCTTTCGCAACCTTTGCTCCGACCAAATGTAATGGTTACAATGAGTTCCTCTGCCCATGTTATCGTAACCAATGGATAGATGCAAAGCTCACTCCTTATGTAAATTCTTCAGATGGGGACCTGTACTTAGCCATTTAGCCATGCCCTGAGATACATTCACTTATTAAATACGATTGCAGCTCATGGGCAAGGCCAAAGAAGCCAAGACGCAAGACACTTCTTCTGTTAACTTGTGCAGGATCATCATTCTTGTCTTTTCTGCGTATCGGAGATTGTATCCTGCAATAACTGAGCAGCAAATCCTATCACCTGTGCTGTGCTTTAGATATCTGGCAAATCTGGCCCTTTAGGAGGTCCTGAGGACCAGAATTGGGAACCGCTGGTCTGCAATGCCCATTTGATGAAGGGTTTAACCCATTTGATGAAGGGTTTTCTTGTCCAATAGACAAAAACCTCTTTTGCCACAATTGAACAGAGGATCCACTCTCAATGTTTAATTTATTCCACCGAATGGACTAGCCAATGTTTAGACTGTTCAGGTCTTTATGAAGCTATTCCTTGGTCCTGGAGTTGGTGTGGTGGGCAGTGTGCTGCACCCATGGTACCTCATTAAGGTAATTGAGTGTTTTCTGCAACTCTAAAAATATCTTTTGCATCAGGGTACCATGAGGTTGATGTGGCAGCCATCATATTGAAGTCACTATGACCACGTGATTGATGGGCTGCAACGACATGCAATGACAATGACCATAGTGATGCCTGAGTGCCCAGCCAAGGAGACAGAAGTAAAACCCTCCTTGGCCAATGGCATGTAATGGCTGTCACCTGTCCTCTATATAGATGTTTTGCATGTTCCTGCATGACTGTCTTAGCTTATCGCATAGCATGAACATGTTAAAGGGACACTCTATTAAAAAATAGTTTCCTTTTTCGTCCTAAAATAATTGGTCATAAACTGCTGACAGCCTCTGCCCAATTCATTTTTATTTTTTTTAAATGTTTGGGGTGATTTTACTGACTTTTTTGTCCCTTGTCACGCGCTGCTCCTCCTCTTCAGCTCAGGGACTCCCTAACCCAGACATCACTGAAGCTGTCTAACACTATTTGCCGTCCTACGCAATTTTCTTAGCGTAGGAGCCGCAAATTGCTCAGCGCAACAAGACTTGCGTACTTTTCGTATGCAAGTTCCGTAGTGCCTGCGCAGAACGATGGATTGGAGTTGCACGCACATGCTCAGATCCGATCCATCAACTGCATCTCTGAGACTGCTTGCTACAGCAGAGGGTGGTCTCAGAGTGACATCAACATGTTCTTTGTGTGTTGCTGTCACTGACAGGGCTGGTGCTAGACCATTTTGCGCACTAGGCAAGACCAGCTACTTGTGCCTCCCCCCAGAAAAAATTGTTAACTGTTGAGATGCGGGAGAAAAAAACAAACACTGTGTTCGCAGGGTGGGGGGGGGGCAACACACACTGTGCACAAGGACCCACACACTGCGGGGGGCACACTGTGCACGGAGGCCGCACATGGTCGTTCGGTGCCCATCTTACCTCCCTGCTGGTCGGACCAGGGATCGGTCTGTGCTTCTTTCTTTCCTCTGCTTCTTTCTTTCCTCTGCGCCTCTTTTTCTTACTTCTGTGCCTCTTTCTTTTACCTTTTCTTTTATCTCCCTCTTTCTTTCATCTGCCCCTTTCTTTTTTTATTTCTCCGTTTTCTTTCGTGCCTTTCTTTCTCTCTTCTATGCCTTTCTCTCTTTTGTGCCTTCCTTTCATCTGCCTCTGGTGGCGCCCGCACATCATATGGTGGCACCTGCGCATCACCATAAGACTCCCACCTTCTACGCCACTAGTGGGGTTCCGCGAGCCAACAATGTCAGCTTTGCAAGCTACCTCTGCTGGCTACAAGAGCCGTACAATGAGGAATGAGTAAAATAATGGAACCCGGGTTGGGGCTGGCTGCGCCCCTATGCGGCAGTGCACCCTAGGCGGTTGCCTAGCTTGCCTAGTGGGAGCAGCGCTGGTGACCGACTGCTGGGAAATGTAAAAATATCGGATGCAGTTTACACTACGTGAGGTACGTGAGCAGTATCACCAGATCCAGGGGGAGAACGGGGACACTCCACACATCCTGACCACGTTATAACTGTAAAGTGGTCAGGCTGAGTAGAGCGTCCTTTTAAGCTTCTACTTTTTGTTCGGATTGAAACATTGCTGTGACGTTCTTTTCCTTTCAGTATCTCACTCCTCAGTCCATCCTTGTGATGTTCTGGAAACTTAAAACGTCAATTAACGTCAAACTTTAAAAAAGGATTTTCGATGCTAACTGTTTTAGCCTAACTGATGCTACGAAGACTTTTTAACCTTTTGTCGGTGTTCTGAGCTGCACAAAGGTTCTGCTAGACATTACGAGGACATTTAGTAGGAGCCCTCATGGTTCAATATTATAATGGGATGTATTAAAGGTTGTGACTCTGATCAATAGCAGCAGACAGCAAATAAACACGATTAGCAATATTCGCACGCTTGGAAATACTTTCTCTGGAAAAGTCTTCCCATGCTCCGTAGCACAAATATTGGCAGTCTGATACATCACCCCATAATCTGTGCAATTATCTCCTTTATCACGTAACAAATAATTAAATCTGGATTCATGGGGCCATTAGTTAAGTCCATGGAGCCTCCGCTGAAGGTTTAATGCGCGCCAGATCGAGAGTCTTGAATAAGTATCACCCAAGGTACCTGGTGGAACATCATATTCATATCATTTTTCTATCTACTACTTCAGCTTCAATATTTCTGATCCTCGTTCTGAAAAGTGGCCACATGATTGTTAACTCAGCTATGATTTGGAATGGTTTCAATAATCATATTTGTCAAATTGAAGACCATCAATACTTATACTTTGCATTATTTCAGTAAATGACATTTTTATTTAAATGGTCTTTATCTAAAAAGGTCAAACATTATAAATCCCTGCAAGATGTGGTGAATGCACAAATGAGTCATACAGGGTTATTCAAAGAGATCCGAATTGGGGCCGAAAGGTAACCGAACGCTGAAATTCAGCGTATGCTTTCCTTTCCTGGACATTCGGCTATCCAGAGAGCAGGCAGTTCGCCAAATGTTGGCGAATTGCCTGCACATACGGCGCCTGTTCGGTGCCTGTTTGAGTGCAGTGAAATCCCCATAGAGAAGCAATGCTTCGGCTATTCAGAGAACACAAAACAGCTGAGTAAGGTTGCCGAATTGCCCTGCCATTCGGCGGTTTCATTCGACAGGTTTATTCAGGAGAATCCCATAGGCTTCAATGTTAAATATATTCCCGTTTTAATCCAATATCTAATAAAACATTGATTATAATATTCTGCAGTAAAAAGTCTATTTTCCGATTTTTTTTGGATATTTTAAGCATTTTTCTGGATTTTTTTGTGAAACTTTTTTCCATTTGCTTTTTTAAATCTTTTTTATTTTTTCTGTATCAGCCCTTTTTATTATCATTCGTTAGATCATATGTAAATTTCAGACATTTTCGATCAGTAGTTTCTTTACAAACAGCGTTTCACTTTTCAAACATTCAGGCGTACTGTTTTTTTTTTCACTCCATTCGACTGCAATGTCGCCTTTTTCCGGCGGCTGCTCTGCGCTGTGATCAGCGGCTGCTCGGGTTTCTCCGGCGTGTTCGGCGGGGTTAATCCAGATGTTTTTGTGGGTTTCGGTGTGCGTTCGCCAGGTTTTGCGGTGAGTGATCGGCAGGTTTGCGGCGGCTTTTCCCTGCACTATGACGGTCCTGTGGTGCTTGCTGAATATACCGCAGGGTCGCCAAAATGGGATCGCCGAATCACACCGAACTGAAGAGAACGAAAAGTCACCGAATGTGCGGTGACTTTTCGTTTCTCTTTGAATAACCCCGCAAGTCGATCAAAACATCGATTATTAAGCTCGATTATTAAATATTATCACAGATATTAAATAGAAGTGTAGCGCTCACTCCCGGAGGAGCCGCTGAAATTGAACCTCGGGTCAGTCTCCCCGCACTAGGGAATAAATATACTCCAGCACCGTTGTGGATTTTATAAATTATATAGTTTACTAGAATAAATGGCATATAATGAATAACACGGTGTTCGTAGATATATTTACAGTACTTCGTAATGCGGGAAACTCGCAGCGGAAAAGGAATACGATGGTTCGTAATTCAAGGAACGAGCAGCGGAAAAGAGATACGATGCTTCGTAATTCGAGAAACGCGCAGCGGAAAAAGAAAAGGAAGAATAAATCTTTAACCCCCTTTTGTGTTTGGAGAGTGAGTCCCGCACAGGTTATGTCCCAGAATGTACGTGTGTGTGTGTGTTATGGTACCCGGGTACAATATTCAACTGGCCAGTGAATTGCTTAAGAGGTATCTTCGACTAGTCAAGTTGGGGCCCTGTTGGTTTTGGAAACAAACAGCAGCGGGCTTTCTTTATTCACAAACGGCCTGGAAGGCCTCTCACCCATCCGCCAGATACTTGGTGCTCCGCTCGACCCAGGACGTCTCTCCGCTCGATCTTGGCTGGGATTCTCTGGGCTACCGGATCCGCTGTCTTGCCTTTCTGTAGCTGCTGCAAGATGTCCAGCTCACCGCCTGCTCTCCCTGTCCGATCGATCTTGCGGTGCTCCTAACTCGGGGTCCTCTCGCTCACTTGGTATCAGCGTGGGTATTCCTGTGAATCACCGGGTCTTCCTCTGGTAAGGCTGAATAACCCAGTCTTTAGCTCTGTCAGGCCCCAGCTGCGCTCCGGCCTAGTCACTGTCTCGTTCTGCTGCTCTGCGTCTTGCTCCTCTCACTCCCTGGCGCGCTCTGCCAGCTCTCTCCACGAGGCTCAGGATGTAAGGGTCTGTGTCCCACCCACTTCCTGTGTCCGCTCCCAAAGCATGCTGGGAAATGTAGTCCCAATGTTCAATGTCTCGTATCGCGCTTGTCTCCCTCCGGTGGCCAAAAATAGGTACTGCCACGACAGGGAATTAAACCCAGCGCTACAGAAGTTTAGAAAAACTATCAAAAGTCCTTGCAGAAACAATCCGTCTCAGCCTGAAAGAGTAATACCGTGAAGAGTGGAAGAGTCTATAAACAGGCCCTGGTTGACCATTAAATTCAAGTCAACTGGTGAGACCAAGGTATGTTCCCAGTCTACCTGTTTAAGGATGGAATTGCTGCATCATTTGCAGGAACCTCCTTGCTAGTGAATTAATTTTTGTTTGAAAGACTCAAAGCTGTGAGGGAGTAGAGACAAGAACCCTCTACTCCCACCCCACACTCTACCCGTACCCTACAGCCTATCCATCACTTCAAAACCTGCCCGAACAAATTATGGCACCCAATTAAAATCTGAAAGTGATCGTTCAACAACCCTAAAGTGTAGGGCTGGGCAATATGTTCAATTTAGCCCAATTCAATCAAGGTCAATAACCCTAACCTTATCTGTAACCATATGCTAACCCTAAACCTAGCCCAAACCCTAAAAATCGATAGCTTCTATAAATGGTCCATTTGAGGAGTAACTGCTCGAGCGATCTCGAAATGCAATGATTTCTTCTCCAAACTCTTCTGAAAACTACCCCAGACGTCAGATTCAGAGTCGGATTGTCTTTTTTAAAACCTGTGTAATTTTTAACACAATGATTTTTCAACACATCCAGAAGGTTGTAATATCTGCAGGATACCTTTCCAATGTACCCTTAATATATTCTGTCTGATACCCAACTGCCATCATGATTCTGTGAAGGGACTAGCCAAAAACGTACCATTTTAGTTGAATAATAAAGGAGCTGGTGCTTCTCTTGCGTTTTGCAGCAGAGTTGTTGGTCATCCTCTATCCCTCTGTCAGCTGATCTCAATCCCCACCCTCATCACACAACACAGGCTTTCCTTATATCTGTATCTCCCTCCCCTGTAACGTAAAGATAACCATGCACAGAGATGGGATTAAGAAGGCTGCAGAAGAATTAGGATGAACTCCTTGGTGCGAAAAAACAAATAAATCGTTCCAAGTGCTAAAATCCTTATTTTACCACTTATAGCCACTAGAATGAGCCTTCAAGAGAGGTATTTTGATGGTTTACTTCTGCTCAAGTGTAGTCAGTTTGCTCCAAAGGAAGGGGGTGCTTGTTCGCCCGGTTCGTTCCAATATATATTTTTTTGTTGCTCCAACGTTTACCTATGATTATTAGTAAAAACAAAACCCATATTCAAAGAGTGCCGGTGTTTGCCAAAGTTGGAAACATTGGTGAGAAATGCCGGTGTTGCAACAGTGCAAATGGCAACACTTGAAAGTAATGTGATGATCTGGATTGTCGGCCATCTGCATCTGTCTTCTCAGAGCTCACTTCGACAAGATGTTATTGGAGATTCTACATGAAGTGGAAACTTTACAGGGTTATTAAGAGAAAGGTGAAACTCTGGAGAACCTTTGGAGAAGTGAAAACTCTAGGTCAAAATAGCTGATTTGGAAAGTGAGATAAATGGGAGAATTTTTCTGGTTTGGCTATTTTGACCTAGAATTTTAATTTCTCCAAAAGTTCTCCAGAGTTTCACCTTTCTCTGAATAACCCTGTTAGGTTATTCGAAGAGCACCGAAATTTTGGTGCTCGTTCATTCTGCGTACTTCGGTGCAATTCAGTGAGTTAAATTTGCCGGCCCTGTGGTGAATTCAGCATTCACAACAGGGTCCCCGAAGTGCGCTGCATGGATCCGCTGAAAGCCACCTATAAACCCGCCGAATGCAGCTAAAAATCCACCAAAAAAAGTCAACCAGCCGCCGAACAGGGGTTAAAAAAAAAACTAATTTTTAATAGGCATTTTAAGCCAAAATAATGCATGAAAATGCATGGAAAAAATATATAAGGTCGTCTGAAAAACAATAGAAATGTCTGTTACAGAATTAAAAACACCAGTTAAAAAATATCGGAAATAATAAATGCTGCCGAAAAAATCCAGAAAAATGCTTAAAAAAATTCTAAAAAATTAATTTATAAAAAGACTGCTGCAAATGAAAAGAATAAACAGTCAAATAAAAAAATTAGAAAAATGGGGATTTTTTTTTACATTGAAACCTATGGGATTCGCCTGTTTAAACTTGTTGAACGAAAGCACTGAAAATCAGGGCATTTTGCTGCTGTTCAGGGCTGTTCCATGTTCTCAGAATAGATTAACCATTAATACTCTATGGGGAATTTCACTGCTACCGAATTGCCATGAAATTGCACCGGACTGGGAAATTCACCATTCGGTGCAAATTTCTGCTCTCTTTGAATAACCCATTAAATGTGCTTTTTTATATTTTATTTTTTATTGTGTTTTTAGTGCCTTAAATTTATAATGATTTAATAACTGGGGATTCTGTCCAGTCTTTAATGATAGCTGGTTATGAAGATAAAAGCAAGGACTTCTTCTCTAGCTTCCTAGAGCAATTTAACCACAAAACATTATAAAAAGTGCAATTAAGCACCGCACTGCAGCCCATAAGCTGTGCTTTGATAATAAAGAGTTTCTTTTTACAGAAAGCACTATTATACTAATCATACCTTCCCTGAATAGGACTGACCCCTTGTTACATCCTTACTCTATAAAAGCCTCTGTTATGCAAATAGAAATACAATTAATTGCTGCATCGTTAAATAGCCACAAAGAGTCAGATTGCTCCTGTATGAAGTGGATTCTAAAGGATCTGTCAGTTATTTTCTTCCCTTGATATGCTAACTAGGAATGTTTATTTTTGACAAGTAGCAAATGGAAGATAACTTTAGTGCAACAGATATTATTTGAATATGATCTACCTATGAAATCTGTTTCCTGTTATGTGGTTATTTCTGTCATTGTATTACAAGCTGGAATATAAAAATAAACATTTAATTATGCACATTATTGGTAATGCACATTATTGGTGATGCACATTATTATTAATGCACATTATTAGTAATTCACATTATTATAAATGCACATAATTGATAATGCACATTACTAGTATTTGCACATTATTAATGCACATTACTAGTAATGCAAATAATTATTAATGCACATTATTAGTAATGCACATAATTCTAAATACACATTATTAGTAATGCAAATAATTATTAATGCACATTATTAGTAATGCACATTATTATTAAAGAACATTATTATCAAAGCACATTATTAGTAATACAGATTATTAGTAATGCACATTATTATAAATGTACATAATTATTAAAGCACATTATTAGTAATGCACATTAGTATAAATGCTCATTATTAGTAATACAGATTAATAATATGTAGCGCCACCCCCTCGAGAGCCGCTGAATTTGACGGGCCTTCTGTCTCACTCCAGAGATTACCCACCTCCACCTTCAGCGCCTAGTAATGCCAGGACAAGATTACTTTAAATAAAAAGGGGTTTATTAGGACTAGCGGGCAAACCCTTTGTAGGACAAAGTAATCAACAGTATAACAGTATTGAAAGAGTTAATTCAGCATCACTATTCGACACAATGATGAATGAACGAGACGGTAATCTTTACCTTACTTCAATGCAGTTAGATTATCGACAATAATCAACGTAACCGATATCAATAAATATAATATAATAATAACCGATATCTAAACCTTGTACCTTCTATCTAACCACTGGCCAGTGGAAATTACACAAGCGTTCAGGACTGCTAGCGTTGGGGCCCTTGACTTCTATCGTTGGGTACCTTTAAACATGCAACCACATTTGTATCCCACAATATGGGAAAGGAATCTTCACAAAATGTGACACAGGGTAACAAAATTGGCAAACTGCAGCGATCCTCCTTTTAGCTGCAACTGCGCAGGCAGTAGGACTAGCCCAGTCAATAAAGTTAGCAATATCAACTCACGTAGGATGGCCGAATAGTTTACCTCTCTCTGTTTGATACGCTCACTCCTTCCCCGCTGGACGGTAGCTGGATCGCTATCTCTTAGTGCTGGAATCACTCAAGGACAGATGGATCTCTCTCCCTTGGACGCACGAGGACAGCCAGATCTCTTCTTAGCTGAATACACTCGATCGCTCCCTCTGTCACTGGAAACACACGAAGGCCGCCGGACACCTTCTCCGCTGTATGCGCAAGAACAGCCGGATCTTCTTTCCGCTGGTACTGGCAACACGTGAGGGCAACCGGATCTCTCCTTCTCTGGATACACGAGGCAGCCGCTGGACGCGCGATCCACCACATAGGACCATACACCTCAACAGTCTCACCCTCTCTGGCTTCTCCTCGCTCTGCACGTGCACTTCCCCTCTTGGGAAACACGCCCTTCCCTTAGGCACTGCCGGGAGGTGTAGTTCTCTTCCTGACTAATTGCATTAGGCCCTCTGTCAATGAAACTACATGTTCCAGAATCCTTTGCATCTTCCTGTTTTAAACAACTTCCTTTGCCAGTGAAGAGAAAGGGAAAAAGGGAGGGGGTAAAGTCCTCCTCAGCTGTGACGGGCTGCATTTCTCTGTCCAAGCCTGGGACACAGCGAAACACAATAATACACACACAGTTCAAGTAGCCTGCGCTACAAATAATTTGCTACATTTTAAATATTGGCATTTACAAGAAAATCCATCCATTCAACTTAATATGCAGGTCTATTCAAAGAAAGGTGAAACCCAGGAGAACTGTCAGGAGAAGAGAACAATCTAGACCAAATAGCTGATTTGGAAAGTGAGACAAATGGGAGATTTTTCTGGTTTGGCTATTTTGACCTAGAATTTTCACTTCTCCTGCCAATTCTCCTGAGTTTCACCCTTCTTTCAATAGACTGGATGGGGCTTGATTGAATTCTACTCGATCGCCAAAATCTAGTGCTTCTAACACCGCAATTCAGTCTTTTTTGTTTCAACAGATTCAATAAAGGGCAAACTGGCATTTTGATAATGATCATAGAAATTAATAATTGCAAGTAATTGGTGCACATCCATTCTACACTGCCTGGCCAAAAAAAAAAAAGCCCCCATCTGGATGTAACTCAGCCAATAGGTGCTCGCCTTCCATTGGATAATTACTGCAGTGATTAATATGTTTCGGCATAAAATAAGGTCATGTGACTCCCTGAATATACCGAATGAGCAGGTTTTTCCATCAATGGGTTTTTTCTCCCCTGATGGCACAGCGGGCATATTCCAAGATGGCAATGCCAGGATTCATCGGGCTCAAATTGTGCAAGAGTGGTTCAGGGAGCATGAGACATCATTTCCACACATGGATTGGCCACCACACAGTCCAGACCTTAACCCCATTGAGAATCTTTGGGATAATGTGCTGGAGAAGACTTTACGCAGCGCTGCGACTCTCCCATCATCAACACAAGATCTTGCCACAAATTAATGCCACTCTGGACACAAATGCCGTGACATTGCATGAGCTTATCCAAATGATGGCACGACGAATGCGTGCCGGAATCACACCAAAAGGTGACAACCAAATATTACAGCGTGTGACTATTTTTTGCCAAGCCTTATATATATGTATATATATATATATATATATATAACATTCAACAATTCGGAATAACTCGAGGACTTTATAAAACATAGCTTTTATGTTGCATTAAAATAACATACACCAACATTTCTTGAGAAAGACCTTGGTAGAGGCTCAGGATTGTAGCCGCAATGTCGGCATATGTTATTATTATTATTTATTTATATAGCGCCAACATATTCCATAGCGTTGAACAATGGGCACACTATAGACATTACAATACGTTGAGACTGAACAACATTTTAAGAAACCAACTCAGGAGGAAATGAGGGCCCTAATCCTGTGGGAACGTACAATGTAGAAGGGTTGGAGGGTGAGAAACAGGAGGAGAGCCAAGGCGAGAGTAATGGACTGCAAGGCGAGAGTGATGGACTGCAAGGCGAGAGTGATGGACTGCAGGGTGAGAGTGATGGACTGCAAGGTGAGAGTGATGGACTGCTAGGTGAGAGTGATGTACTGCAAGGCGAGAGTGATGGACTGCAAGCAGGGTCGGATTAAGATCTCTATGGGTCTGGAGCTGAAGATTTTGGGTGGGCTTTTTTTGGAATTTAGTGAAATGAAAACATATTTTACGTTATTTAACATATTAAAACATATTTTACGTCATGCCCTGGCCTTTCCAGTGATACCTTGCATTACCCTGTAGCTGCTATGGGGTTGGAGATATAGGGGCCCAAATGCCCATCAATGCAGACATTGTTATTTTTTCTCTGGGCCTATTCTGAGGCATGGGCCTGGAGCTGCTGCTCCATCAGTCCCTATGTTAATCCAGCGCTGACTGCAAGGCGAGTGTGATGGACTGCAAGGTGAGAGTGATGAACTGCAAGGCGACAGTGATGGACTGCAAGGTGAGAGTGATGGACTGCAAGGTGAGAGTGATGGACTGCAAGGCGAGAGTGATGGACTGCAAGGTGAGAGTGATGAACTGCAAGGCGACAGTGATGGACTGCAAGGTGAGAGTGATGGACTGCAAGGCGAGAGTGATGGACTGCAAGGTGAGAGTGATGACTGCAAGGTGAGAGTGATGGACTGCAAGGTGAGAGTGATGGACTGCAAGGTGAGAGTGATGAACTGCAAGGCGAGAGTGATGGACTGCAAGGTGAGAGTGATGGACTGGTTGGGCCAGTTAGGTGTATTGGTGAGTCGGGTGCTGGGCTTGCCTGAATAGATTATTTTAATGCAACCATGAAAGCAACATTTTATGTAGTCCTCGAGTGCATCCGGATTGTTCTATTTTGGATACTTGTTTTTTGTGCATGTGTACAGTATATGAGCGTATATATGTATGTAAAAAATGGTTTAGAACGCCTATATAGGTGTCTACGTGTTGGCGCTAAAGAAGTAAATAGTTGATAACTGAGAGTTTAACAAAGAAACAGTGTATCCCAATTTTGCAGCTCACCATAGGGTGTGTTCCCCAACCCAAACAAAAGTAAGCACAAGTATACAGATCTGTCTCCTGGGAGCGCAAAGACTATCAGGGTTATTCAGAGAGAGGTGAAAAGCAGGAGAATGACTGGAGAATGGAAAATTCTAGGTCAAGATAGCCAAACCAGAAAAATTCTCCCGTTTATCTCACTTTCCAAATCTGCTATTTTGACCTACAATTTTCCATTCTCCAGCCATTCTCCTGCTTTTCACCGCTCTCTGAATAACCCTGTATAGTTCCGTCTAAGATCACATTCTTTCTTCATAGGGGATATGTATAGGAACCAGTTCTGATAGGAATGCCAGATGGTCTTGTATCGATAATGCCTGAAACCTATAATAAACGGCCCAATTGTGCAATATCTAAAAGTTCTTGAAATCATACACTATTAGGACAGGAATTTTTCTCACAAGCGAGGAGCCTATCGGCTCGTTGTTGGCACGTTCAGGCTTTTAAGGGGGGGCCTCTCCCACCAACACGATCTCGTAACTCGTGGAGAATATGCGCCTCTTAGGTCAGTGTTCCAGGGTAATTCAAAGAGATCCGAATTGCTGGAGAAAGGTAACCGAACGCTGAAAATCAGCGTTCGGTTACCTTTCCTGGCCATTCGGGTATCCAGAGAGCAGGCAATTCGCTAAATCCTGGCGAATTGCCTGCACATACGGTGCCTGTTCGGTGCCTGTTCGAGGGCAGTGAAATCACCCATAGAGAAGCAATGCTTCGTCTATTCAGAGAACACAAACCAGCAGTGAAAGGTTCCCGAAATGCCCTGCCATTCGGTGGTTTCATTCGGCAAGTTTATTCAGGAGAATCCCATAGACTTCAATGTTAAAAATATTCCCGTTTTAATTCGATATCTAATAAACCGTTCATTATAAAATTCTGCAGTAAAAAGTCTCTTTATTTATAGATTTTTCAGGATATTTTAAGCATTTTTCAGGATTTTTTTTTTAAAAGTCCGTTTTTTTTTTTTTTTTTAAGTTTACTTATTTTTTCTGTAACAGCCCTTTTTATTATCATTCCCTGGATCTCATATGTAAATTTCAGACATTTTCGCTCAGTAGTTTCTTTGCAAACAGCGTTTCACTTTTCAATCATTCATGCAAACTGTTTTGCTAATTTATTCACTTCACTCGTCTGCGGTGTCGGCTTTTTCCGGCGGCTGCGATCGGTTCCTGCTCGGGTTTTTCCGTGGTTTTCGGCAGGTTAATCCAGATGTTTTTGAGGGTTTTCGGCGTGCATTCGCTGGGTTTTGCGGTTAGTTTTCGGCAGGTTTTCGGCAGCTTTTCCCTGAAATTCGGGGACCCTGTGGTGTTTGCTGAATTCACCGCAGGGTCACTGAAATGGGATCGGCAAAAGGAACTGACTTGAAGAGAACGAAAAGTCACCGAACGTGCGGTGACTTTTCGATTCTCTTTGAATTACCCTGATAGTATAATATTGCAATAAATCGTATAATGTAGAAGGAAGAGGAAACCTACTTACATGATTCTGAGCCTCCCGTATGAGATGCTCTGTAAAGCCACCTTGGACCTCTTTATTCCATTGGGGGGGGGGGGGTCCTACCCCTTATATGTGTCTATATGTATATGTAGATAGATATATATAGATATATTTAAGGCAGCCTGTGCATAAGACTATATTTAAAATAAAACCAACTGAAAAATGTGTGTATGCAACCATGTACATATCTTGGTCAAGCAGTTATTTATTCCCCACCTGAATCAGCTTGTTCTACTCTACCAGAGCTCCTAATGTATAGTGACATAGTTACACGATACTAATAATGACTCCCTTTGGGGATTTTCTGCGCGCTCGTCTCCTGGTGGTTTTTTCTGAGGTGTAATCAATAAATCTGCCAGTGAGGCTTTTAATGTTGTATTTCCTCCTGGAATTAAATGAGCATGGCTATTACTGATTTTTGATGGTGTTGTCTTGACAAAAAATGTTGCAAACAATGTTGATTTAAAGAAGTAACAAATATAAAAGACAGGAAGCAAATAATAAGAAAAAGCGAGTGCACTAGAATATCTTATAACTATTCATGGATAAATCTAAAGACGAATGAATGAGTAATGGAGTATCGGGTAAAAAAGCAAACATAAAACATGTGGGTTTTATTCTTGTCTTTTTTTGTTGCTCTTGTAGAATGGTTACAGTAACGTGTTGCTCTCTTCAATGAGGGATTCCAAGTTGAAGTATTCCAATGTAAAATAAAGAAACGCATGGTATCAGACGATATTAATAACTTAGTGACCGGGCGATTGTCTGTCCGAAAGTGCCCACTTTCGGACAGACACGTTTCATCCGAATTGAAATGACGCGAAACGGTTTATAACGAAATTGATTTGTTATACGGTTTCAAAAGAGAACCTTTGTTTGAATAAATTTTTTTTATTATTATTATTTTTGGTGATCCGAATTGATTTCAAATGATACTAAATTACAAACGAAATTATGAAAACAAATCCGTTTAGTTTTACTGTTTCACAAAGTCCCTATCATTTGGCTGTGGTGCTGAATCTGTTATATTCAGCGCCACAGGCCAATAGACAGCTCTATATTTAACCCTAGCTTGACTTTTAACCCTCGTGTTTAACCCTAATGTAATAGTAATTGAGCAGGATTAGATTTTTGGTTTTTAGTGATTTTCGAATCGATTTCGAATTGATATTAAATTACGAACAAAATTCCGAAATTAAATTAATCAGTTTTCAAACAAATTCTGTTTCAGGCGAAATTATTTTCAAATGAAACAACACAAAACATTTTTTTTTTAGCTGTGCACACCTCTAATATTTACCAACAGTGGGTTAGAAGAAACATTAAGCACTAGCAAATTAATTTCCATAAAACCACTGGCAGGACCCTGTGGTTTTATGGAAAATGACGTTCCATTACCTACATGGAAGCGTCTTCACTGTACGTAAGCACTATTTGACAGGCAGAAGGCTCCCTCTGCTGGCCAAAAAGTGCTACTACATTTACATTACAGCTTGTTTCCGTGTTTCCTTGAAGGAGAAAATGGATCTCAAAGCGTTTTCAAAAATTTCAACACCTTGTCTGTTGTGTCTCATGTGTTGAAACTTTAGGGACATTTTCTGGTGCTAGTTTACAAACGAATTTAACTTGCAATAAACAAATTTCTTTGCAGTGCACCAAAATAAGATCTGATCGAGTTTACTCCATCTCAGAGCACCAACAGGAGCTTTTGCATGGTAGTGGAGATTAGTGATGAGCCGAACACCCCCTTGTTCGGTTCGCATTCGAACTCGAACAATTTCAAAAGTTTGAGTTCGGACGCAAACACAATCCGAACTCAATGCAAGTCAATGGGACGCGAACGTTTGATTTTTAGAGTGCCCTCCAAGAGGGCATATTTGCTAGATATTTGCCATAAAAAGTGTATGGGGTCCGGGTAGTGCCCTGGGGGACAGGAAACAAGGACAAAAAGTTTAAAAAGAATCATTTTTAAAGGAACGGTGAAATAAAGGTTAAGAATAAAAACGAAAAATTCCTTCAAATATCGTGCCTAGGAGGTCCCCATAACCTGCCCGTGAAGTGGCGGATTTCTAGGATGTATAGAAACATTTAAAAATGAGCATTAACATTTGCTGCGGCGTTCACCGGTCACAGCATATTTGTAACGATTCCCCAGGACAGACCTGGTAGGATCTCTGGTAACAGACCTCTAACCCTCCGATTCTTAGGATGGACGGGACTCTGGACCACTAAACCTAACCTCTAGCAGCCACACAGGCCAGGGAGACAGCACCAACAATATACACCAAAGACTGAGATCAATATACTGTATGTTTGCGCTGCGCTATAGTATATGGCAGGATGGAAGCGCACCAGCAGTAACAAGCAGCAGATATACCAGACAGGGGGACAGATCGAGAGTAGTCATTATAACAAAACCGGGTCAGCAATGTTTAGGCACTTGTACTGCGCTACTGTATATGGTGAGAATCGGCGCACACCAGTAGCAACAGGAGGCAAACAGAACAGGCAGGGAGTAACAAGTATACAAACTGATTCGGTAAACTAGCGATGCGGGAATGAAACTCCACGGCAAGGCGAGGTGTAAGCGCGCGCTCCTGATTTAATGGTCCCGGCAGCTCCGTGTCATCACGCGGCACCCTGCCCCCTGATCACTCACAGCTGCGTCGGGTGCCACCGGAGCTCCTGCCATTCGGCCAGCTGGCGGCATCATGCGTCCGGGGGCCCCCCGATCGCCACCTGGGGCCCTGGATATCACAATATTACAATCCAAACGCAAACGGGTTAAGTAACCAAATTTGTAAGAAGAATAATTAATGCCGCATATGAATCCTCACACTGCCGCACACAGTCTGACGCTAGCTTTAACCGGCGCGCTGTGTGCAGCTTCTGAGAAGATACGTTATTAGCATAGCGGGGAAGCCGGCTGCGCATTTTGCATCTCTCTCTCTACACTAATAGCGCATCTTCTCAGAAGCTTCACACAGCGCGCCGGTGTATGCAGCGTCTAACAGCATGGGAGACGGGAGGCTGCGCTTGTTGGTGGATCCAGGAATCAGGTATTAGAAAGAAAAAAAAAGTTTTATTTTATGTTCCCGGGGACATTTAAAAATGTCCTCGGATTTTATTTTTTTTAGAAATGTGTCACCTTACCTTAGCCTGGTGGACAGTGGGGGCTCCCTGAATCCTGGTCTGCCGTGGCCGCAGGTGCAGTGGCTCCCTCTCTGCCACATGCACCCGGCCGGCCTGCCCGCACAGTCACAGCTCTGTCATCTAGCGGCCGCCTGCTCCTCAAAGGATCCTTGGGAGGTCCCGGCGGGCTGGCCTCTACAGTGGCTGATTAGAGGGCCTCGTCTGCCTGATGTTTTAGCAACAAGATTGTTTTATCCCATAGGCTTCAATGTTAAAAATATTTCCATTATAATTCAATATCTAATAAACTGTTGCTTATAATATTCTGCAGTAAAGCGTCTCTTTAGTTTTAGATTTTTTTAGGATTTTTTAAGCATTTTCTAAAAAAAAATCAATTATTTTTTTCCGAACTTTTTGCGAACGGCCTGAAAAGTTCAAAGTTCGCCGAACAGCCGAACGGGCAATGTTCTAATCGAACTGTAATCAAACTCTAATCGAACCGCCAGCCCATCCCTAGTGGAGAGGATAAGTGTATCGGAGGGTGCAGTGTTCTCTTCTGTTGATTTAATGCTGATACATTGAGAGCCATTGGACAGTCTGTGCGGTATATCCTGAATTAAGTAAATTAAAAGGTTATGGTGGCCAGAGTGTCCCATTAATTAAATCATGAACCGCATTCGCATACTATAGTGGACAAACACTAGTGCTTTACATATACTTTTTTTATTGTGTGGCTCTTATACTCAGTTTTTTGGATCTGTTTTCCGCGTAGAAGTCCTTTCAGAGAAATTCTGACACTGCTCTATGATTATTCAGAGCTGGCGACGATCAGAAAATAACTCGTCTGATTTTCCTTCAAAGTGCAGGAACAAGTGTAGTATCTAATTTATGTTGAAACCTGACAGAATATACTTAAGAGAATTCAGGAAGACGAGACGACGCATTCCACTTGCATTTTCCAAAAGGAAGGATTGTACAGAACCGAGTAACACTGCAAAGATCAGTTTATATCACACCCCATGTTTGTGAAGGTGCAGCCAGGAAGCGGGTCTGTCAAATGCAAATATTGATCTTATTCTCCTGATTGTTTTTGATAATTTAGAACATGCAATAAAAGTCAGGCGTTATGTCGATTTATCGAAGCCATGCCTGCTATCTGTCCTCAAAGTCTGACCAAGCAATGCATGCAGCAAAATATCTTGATTTGGTTCAAATTTGGGAATTACGGAATTGGGAAAATTCTGACTCATACAAAAAATATTGGAACAATATATTAGTGACCTCTAAAGAACTTATTATTATTACAGAAACGATCGTCGGGGGGTTGCTGCATCTCTCGTGCAGGGATGACGTCTTGGCAACAGGGCCTGTTCCAGACTATTTTGCGCCCTAGGCAGGACTAGCTACTTACGCCCCCCCCAAAAAAATTGTTAAATGTTGAAATGCGGGGGAGAGGAACACACACATACTGTGCGCACGGGGGGGACACTGTGCATGGGGGCCTTTCTTTCTTCTGTGCCTCTTTCTTTCGCCTTTTCTTTCCTCTGCCTCTTTCTTTCCTCTGCCGCTTTCTTTTTTTTCATCTGCCACTTTTTTCTTTCTTTCGATAATTTTTCGTTCTTCTGTGCCTTTCTGTCTTTCTTTCTCCTGTGCCTTTCTCTTTCTTCTGCCCCTTTTTTTCTGTCATATGCCTCTGGTGACATCTGCACATCATCTGGTGGAGCCTGTGCGTCACCATAAAACGCCCACCTTCTGCGCCGCTAGAGCTGGTCCGCAAGCCGACAATGCCAGTTACACGAGCCGCACAATGAGAAACGGGTGCAATAATGGAACCCGGGTTGGGGCTGGCTGCGCCCCTAAGCGGCAATGTGCCCTAGGCGGTTGCCTTGTTTGCCTAGTGGGAACACCGGCCCTGCTTGACAATCAGTACTGGCCACCCTTTCTGGATGAGAGCAGGCTGATTTGCATATGGAGCATTTGTCCCTGTAATGGCACAAGCAAGCTGAAACCTTGAGACCTGATTGGGCCCCCAGCGTACAGCAGGCCACTAGTGCTGTTGCTTGTCCTCAGGACCCTCACAAACCCCCTTTTTCCTCCTTATTACAGAATATTCAGTGACTTCCCTTTACCATTTGCTCTTATGCATTGCAGATAAGGGATTGACATGGCCTTAAATAGTAAATACTAGCAGGCCAAAACACCAACTCAATTTATAAAATGAAACCTGTATTAAATGTACCGTTTTAAAATAAACAAGTTAAATTAAAATATAGCGTACTTTAGTTCAAAAGACAAACATTGTCTCAAGAGCTAAACAATTCACAGCAAATTAAAACAATTCTTAAATAAACGCAGACCATAAATGATGCATAAAACCTCTCACAAGGTCCTGTCAAGATGTCTTGCCTATAGGTACCCAACCCAACGTTTCAGCTTTTGACCTTCCTCCTTCAGCACCATTATGTATAAATTTGTTACATTTTATCATGCAATTATTAACCCCTTCACTGCTGAGCCATTTCACGTCTTAAAAAAACAAGTTTTTCTTTTTTTTATTATTATTAGTTTTTCTTTACTTAAACATGGTCATGTTTGGTATCATTGGAAAGGCCATGCTCTTGATAGCTCCTGATAGCTGCCAACAGTCGGGAGATATCGGGGTTCAAATGAACCCCCTATCTTTCCTTAGGAGTCAATGAGGTCCTTCCCCACACGTCCTCAGCAGTGAAAGGGTTAAAATGTAGTGCAGATATTCGCTCATGCTAGTCATTTTCTTTGGGAATAATGTGGTTGTTGTTA